>CM062293.1:194760544-196018969 GCA_031216915.1 Pictodentalium vernedei
AAATGTTTGTGGAAAATACAACTAGTGTTTTGTTAGTCTGTCCTCCCTTTGTCCATCCATTTGTCTGTTTGTCCATTCTAACTTTTCCAGTCAATTAAAATTGATTAAATGGACAGATCTTGTTCATACTTTAAACAGTGATTGCTTATGACTCAAAGGTGTGTGTCGACCTTGAACCATTGTCATAATTGCAAGGTCATGGTCACAGACCATTTGTGTGTTCTCACTTTGTCCGGTTCATAAAATATGATTCAATGAGCAGACTGCTTTCATACTTTACATAATGTTTGATCATTGATTTTGACTCATAGGCATAACTCCAAGGTCAAGATCACAAACTGTTTGTATGTTCTCACTTTGTCTGGCCCATCAAAAATGATTCAGTGAACAGATCATGTTCATACACAATGCTAGCTCATGACTCAAGGGAGTGTCATGAACTTTTCTCAATGTCATAACTCCAAGGTCTGGGCCACAGAATGTTCATGCATGGTAGTGTTGTCTGGTCCATAAAAAATGATTCAAATTCAGTCACCATTAGTCTTGTCCCATTATTTTTTTCCATTCTAACATTTTCTGGTGCATAAAAATGATTCAATGCACAGATCTTGTTCATACTTTTTGCACTGCTTTTGCATGACTCAGGGCCATGTCATAATCTCGTAATCTTGTAATAAGGCAAATTTGGAGGAACAAATGTTAACTATCAAAAATAGTCTAGCAAATGTTCAGTTAAAGGAAAATGAGAATGCCTGCTGTAGTTTTCACATTCCTTGTTCATTCCTCGTGGTGATCCAAAAGCCAATAAAATTTGTTCGATGAAGTTTTACACTGTTGGGAATTGCTGAGGGGTGTTTGCTGGCATCCTCCAGTAATTTGTAGCAGGGCTAATTTGGGGAACAAATGTTAACATTGGAAAATATTATAGCACTCGGTCAGTTAATGAAAAGAGAATGTGCCTGCTAAAAATTCTATGATCATTCCTCTTGGTGAATCAAAGCTAATAAAATTTGATCGATGAAGTCTGGCTTTGTTGGAAATTGTTGGAGAGTGCCTGTTAATATCCTCCAATGATTTGTAGTAGGACAATTCGGAGGAATAACTGTCAAGCTGATACATTTGAATGATAATGTTTTGCTTTGTTGAAAATTGTTGGGAGGTTGGCTGCTGGCATCCTCGAATAATTTGTATTTGGGCAAATTTGTGCCTTCCGGCACTCCCCAATTGTCTCTAATGAAGTGGTTAACAAGTTAAGGAAAAGCGAGTATGCCGACTGTAGTCCGACATGAATATTCTTGGTTCATTTTCCTTCTGGCACCCTCCAATAGGTTATAATAGGACAAACTCTGGAAACAAATGTTAACTATCTAAAATAATCTAGCACTCCACTAGTTATAGATAATTCTACATGGAAATTGAATTGTGTATTATATTATCCAATCGATCCGCTGACTGTATATTTTGACTGATTAGTTTGACCTTGTGTTATAATCACATCATGTTTGCGCTGTGCTGATGAATTGTATATAATATTTAACTGATCCACACTGACTGTTCACTTGGACAAATTAGTTTGACTGCCCATTATCATCATAGCACGTTTATTAAGTATATCTTGTGTGTATGTGTGCATGGGGAGGAACCTGAGGAAAGAGGTTTCAAATGAGCCTCTACAAATTTATTCAGTTTTAGGCTATGTTGTCTTGTAGTATCCAACTTTAGTACAAATGTCTTGTTTGTTTATAAGTTAGCTAGGGACCAAATGACGATGTTTTACAATAAAATTGAATGATGAATCCCGTTTTCTATGGAATATGTTTATTTACTTCTCTCTCTATCTTCTTTTTGATCACATTAAACCAATGCAATGAGAAAGACTATCTTCATTTATACACTTTATATTAGTCTGTTATAACTCCTGTTGATGTTTCATTCCAGTCAAAAAATGTATTGTCTATATTATTTATGATTCTTCAGGTCTCCTTCATGCATCTGTGCTTTGGTGTTGCTGATGGAATGTCTGTAAATCATGGCGGGTAGTATTATTTTGGATGGGATCCAGACTGTTTCCAACTTCGACTTTAATTATCTCATGAACGAGATGACCAACATGTCCAAGACAGCTAGGGATTCCCCATCTATATACAGCATTACCGATTGTAAATATCTCCTTCCTAGTGAGTTGCAATCAGAGCTCAGGGACATGAACGGATCTTTTTCTGCATTTCATATTAATTGTCAAAGCCTTAATGCCCATTGGGATCCTCTAAATCACCTGCTATCTGAACTAAACAGCAATGAAAATACATTCGATGTCATTGGTCTCACAGAGGTCTTTCAGATCCCCTCTAATATATCTTATACACTAGAAGGATATCACCCTTTATTTAAACATACCAGACCAATTGCTGATGATGGTCGAGGTGGAGTAGGACTATATATAAAAAATGACACTAACTTCATTGTCTGACAAGATCTTTCTATATTTTTATACTGTACCAATGACCCAGACTTAGCTGATGCTAACTCTAACAAAACCAGGGCCAAACACAAATTTTGCCCCCCAATCCCCAAAATTTGCATCCAAAACAAAAAGAAATCATGTCCTAAAGGACCTCCATACTACGCCTCTACTGCGCATGCGCAGTGACGCAGACGTCCCGAAATTGGCGCCAATTATCATTCTCTGTTTGGCCCTTCATCAGTCAACATCTCACTGATCTTTGTGCTTGTAAATCTCAGTTTAAAGGATGCCAGACACGTAATTTTTGGAGAAAATGTGATTCTAAGGAGGATAGAAGGAGGAGAGGAAAAAGAAGTGACAAAAAATAATCAGGGCTGTACTTAAAATTTTTTGATGAAATTATGTTAAGTTGCCTATTTTTGAGGCATGGGCCTCTTGTTGTCATTCTTGCTAAATGTTGCACTGCTTATTCAGTGTTTCCTCTCCCCTAGCCTTCTAAAGTCCCCCCTTGCAATTCTCCCATGCTTTTGGCATATTTTTGAGAAAGTTCATTTCTAAAATTTCCTGGGAGAGTTGCTTGGTTACAGAATGTTTTCTGTTATTTTCCCCATAGTTACGTTTTCACCCATGGGTGTATAACGTTTGTGTTCTGCATCTTCCATCTGATGTTCTGCAGATTCTCCCCTGGGAGTCTCTGTTTTGCATCAGATAGAGTGTAATTTGATGACTGATTCCGGGCCAGTTTTTTCAGTGCCTGGAGTCATGTTTTCTGGTGTTTTACACTGTTTGTTTACATTGGCAACAGCCTTTTTTGAGGGGGGCTGTTTGCCTTTGCTGTAGTTTATCTCAATATAAGATACATTTATATTATCCGTAAGTGTCTCATTAATTATTTAATATAAATTTAAAATTTTTGACCACACTTTGCCATCGGATCCATCGGGGCTCAACGTTCCTTTTCAGCAACTTGGGCTTCGCTGAAAAAATATTTTTTCAAAATTATTTTGATTTGCAATTGTTTTTTCATTTATTAATGGATCATGTTATTATGTATCTTTGTGCCAGGGGTTTTTGCGAGTAACTAGGACTTATTGTTGTTCTTTCACAATGAAGGGACATTGTTCAAATTGTAATAGGAAGAAATCTTCCTCTTACTTTCATGATCATTGTATTAATTGTAGTCAGTGTTCTCGCATTAATCCCTGTCCTATATGTGAATATTGGGATGAGAAACATTGGAAACGTGTGTCACGATATGTTGTTTCTGGAGAAAGGGCTATGCCGGCTCTTTCTCCGCAAGGTCACTCTACTCTCTCAGTTTCTATTTCAGAGGAACCAGAACAGGGTGATGTTTCCATGTTATCTTCTACAAGTGTGCGTCCGTCGTCACAAATGAATTCAGAGCTAGCGGCAAAAGTGCTCATGGAGATTAGACAAATGTCGTCCGCTAGCTCGCCCGGTGTAGCGTCCATTCACCGAATGGTTCGGCAGCCGGGTTCGTCCGATGCGGTCCAGGAGGAAATTTTGGGTGATGCGAGCACTATAAACATAATAGATGCACACCCGGTGACGGCGGATAGTAAGCGAGAACGGAGGAAGCCTTTGAGTCCGGTTCCTAGCTCGTCCAGGTCCAGCCGGTCCGCGAGCGAGAGAGGCCCCTCTCTCGTACAACAACATCTGGGACCAGATGTTGTGGTACAAAATGTGTCTTTAGCGGAGCATACGTCCGTCGCTCGGGATGCTCCGTTGTATAAGCAGTCCACGGAGACTGTTAAGGCTTCCTCTTCTCGTCAGCGCACACGACCGCACCTTGGCTGCGTGACCGCCGATATATTACCAGCTTCGCCGATGAAGGATTCTTCAGCGACCAGGTCACACCATCCGGCAGCCAGGGATTCGAGACCGATGGACTCCAGACGTTCGCATAGGAAAAGTATGCGGGAGCCATCTGATGCGGAGCTGCCCTCGGTGAAGCAGCGAAAGACTGCGCCTCCGCAGGTCTCGACGCCGGACATTCTTGTGCAGATAGCACAGCTTATCGCAGCATCCCAGCAGCCGGCAGAAACGGTGTCGGATCGAGAATTATCCGATGGCGCTGGGTCGGTACGCTCCGCCGAAGCATCGGGGGCGGACGACCGGGAACATCATGAGGTCCGACCGGATGGTGAAAGGGATACGGATGACTTGGAGCTATCCCTTTCGGAACAACATAAAGCTGCCATGGACTTCATCCAGCACTTTCTCCCTCAAGTTGTTCCGTCGGGCCAGACTGCTGCGGTTCCGGACAAGAGAATTATAGCGTCATTGGACTCTGAATTTTTTGAGCGGTTCAGGGACATCGCTCCCGAGTTTCCGTCTCAGTCCAATAATGTTGCAAGAACATTTGAATTATTGAACGACGCTATATTTAAACTTGCTTCCAGGACGGGGAAAGCAGGTTTCTTGTCCGCTAATACTCTCAACCTGCCTTTCATTAATGCAAGGAATAAATTCGATACGGCAGGACAGGGTATACCGAGAGTTCCTCTGCGTATGGACGACGAGGCGGAAGACTTAGAGCTATCATTACCGTCATCGGCTTCTATTCCAACCGCGGTGTTGGAAACAGCTATTGCGTCTAACAGAGCCAATTTAGATGCCTTATCTTACGCAGATCACCTTACTAAGGCGTTATCACTGCGCCTTCAGGGGAAAGAGTTTCAGGATATACAATCCTCTTTAAGACTTCTTTCAAGGGCAGTAGCTTATTCCACGTGTAACTCCGCCCTTTCAGTGGCAAATCTGGAGTTGGTTAGACGTGACGCAGCCCTAGCTACATCCACACTAGTGGATTCTAAGGTGAAGAACTCTCTTAGAGTCGCTTCGGTCTCAGGAGAACTTCTCTTTGACGGCAAGCTTTCTGCTATTTATGATAAAATTACAAAGAAAGCTAAGGATTCTCTGTTGTTCAAATCTGCTTCTAAGAAGTCGGATACAGCAGATACGAATAAGACAGGCACTTCTGGGTCTAATGCGCCCAAGAGAGGTTCCTATAGAGGTTCCGGTGCGTCCTCTTGGTCTTATTCGAGAGACCGTCAAGGTAGCGACTCTCGTTCGGGACGTCCTTCAGGCCGGGACAATCAGTCGGACGCCCCGAGGTCGACGGGGCGAGGTGCAGGCCGTGGAGGACGTGGTTTCTCCTACCGCAGGCCTCGCAGATCCAGGAGGTGATGGCTTAAACCTCTATCGCGTACCGGTTGGCGGAAGGTTGTCGAGCTTTTCACAAGAATGGGCGTCGATTACGGACGACCCTTGGGTGAGAGGAGTGACTTCGGAAGGTCTAAAGATATCCTTCAAACGAAAGCCTCCATTAACTCGAAGTCCAAAGTGGACTCATCTTCCGTCAAATCCACAGAAAAGAGACGCTCTGTTATCAGAGGTGCAGTCTCTTTTAATGAAGAACGCGGTAGAGGTCGTAGAAAACCAGGAATCTCCGGGATTCTACAGCCATCTGTTTCTGGTTCCGAAACCAGACGGCTCGTTCCGTCCAGTCATAGATTTGAGCTGGATAAACAAGCTGATCGTCGCTCCGAAGTTTTATATGGAGACGATTCGATCGGTCAGAGCGAGTATTCGGGTGAACGATTATGCAACGAGCATAGATCTCAAAGATGCGTACTTTCACGTCATGGTACATCCGACATTCCGAAAGTACCTACGCTTCGCAGTCCTAGGAGTGGTGTATCAATTCCGGGCGATGTGCTTCGGATTGAATCTAGCACCCTGGGCTTTCACTCGGGTAATGAACTCGGTAATGATTTATTTCCGAGCTCATTCGTCTGCGGTAACGTCGGCCTACCTGGACGACATTCTTCAGAGGTACGGCAACAAGTTAACGCTTCAGAACGATGTTCAGAATCTTCTTCTATTGCTCCGACGTCTCGGTTTTATAGTAAACGAGGAGAAGTCGGATCTGGTGCCGTCCAAGTCATTCACTCATCTGGGAATGAGCTTCGAGATGCACAACAATCTCGTTCGTCTGCCGTTAACCAGAGCGAAATTAGTCAGTTGTTACGCTCGCTATTGTCTGCACGCAGACAAAGTCACGGCGAGAGAATTTATGAGACTGATAGGTCTGTGCGGAGCCGCCGCGGATCTCATTCCGATGGGGCGGTTACGCACACGTCCTCTTCAAATTTTCTTGACTCAGAATTGGAGTGTGAAAATTCATTCGCTCGATGTAGACGTTCTCTTGTCAGATCAAGTGAAACAAGAGATTCAGACTTGGGCAAACATTCAGTGGTTAACTCAGGGAGTTCCGCTGCAGTTGCCGGATCCGAGTTTTACCATTATGACGGATGCCAGTCAAACAGGTTGGGGTGCATCATTAATCCCAACGGATTCGAGATGCCAGGGTCTTTGGGATCCGCAATTCCTGTGCAAGCACATAAACATCAAGGAAATGATGTCAATTTGGCTTGCGTTACGTCACTGGATGGACATTATTCACAATGCTCATGTCCAAATCCTATCCGACAATACGACAGTAGTGGCGTATATACGGAATCAGGGAGGCACTCATTCAGTTCCGTTGTTCAATCTAACGGAAGGAATCCTTCTGTTTGCGCTAGAACATCACGTTCTTCTTTCGGTCCGTCACATACCGGGTCGTCTGAATGTGCTAGCAGACTCCCTTTCACGAAGGGTCGCTTGTTGCCGTCGGAGTGGACTCTCAACAAACAAGTATTCAATCAGATTTGCTACCAATGGGAATGGCCAATGATAGACTTATTTGCGACACATCTCAACAATCAGTTGCAGACGTATGTGTCCCCGTGTCCGGATCCAAGAGCATTTGCAGTAGACGCTCTGTCGATCCCTTGGGACGGAATGATAGGATATGCGTATCCTCCAGCGCCGTTAATTCAACAAGTATTGCTAAAGATAAAACAATCTCAATGCAAGATTCTGTTGGTAGCATCTCTGTCGCCACAGAGACCGTGGATAAATCTACTCAGGTGTCTGTTGTGGGACCTACCGCGGAAGCTTCCTCCACGGGAGGATCTTCTTTCGCAGGGGAAATCGCGCCAACTCCATCACAACCCGCAAGGGCTCAACCTTCACGTTTTTCCGTTGTGCGGTCCTTCTTGCATGGCAAACACTTTACAGGACGAGCAGTGGACACGATTTCTAACTGTAGGAGGACCTCCTCTTCGCTAAACTATGCGGCTAAGTGGAAGGTTTTTCGTCGTTGGTGTAGGGATCATTCTGTAGATATATTCGATCCCTCTATACCAGACATTGCAAACTTTCTAGTATACTTGTTTGACGAAATCAAACTGCAGCCTGCTACTATAAAGGGTTATAGATCTATGTTATCTGATACCTATGCACATCATGATAGTTTACAAATTGGATCTAATGTCTCTTTATCTAAGTTGGTTAGAAACTTTTCGATAAATAGACCCAGAACTCTTAGATTAATTCCTAAGTGGAATTTAGCTTGGGTTCTTCTTAAATTGAAGGAAAAGCCATTTGAACCTCTTGGGACAGTAGATTTCAAATTCTTATCTTATAAGACAGCTTTTCTCTTAGCTTTCTCTTCTGCTAGAAGAGTCAGTGAGCTTCATGCACTGTCGGTGGATGATTCTCACTATCGTAGTGTTGGGAACACTATCACCTTCACTACTAATGTGGGTTTTTTAGCTAAGAATCAGGCTCCTAATAAATATCCGGAATCTATTGTTATTAAGGCTCTTCCGTCTTCAGACGGGCGTAGGCCTTTACTCTGTCCTGTTAGAGCGTTACGTATCTATAAACAGAGATCTCAGTTTATCAGAAAGGGACGGAAACGTTTCTTTCTGTCTTTGATGCCTAATAGAAAGGACATTTCGGTCCATTCTATTGCTAGATGGATTCAATTAACTATCCGTACTGCTTATGAAGATTTATCTTCTTCTCAGCAGTCTGTGCTTAAGATTTCTGCTCATGAAGTAAGAGCTCTTTCTACATCTTGGGCTTATGCTAATAGTGTTGCTATTACAGATTTAATGAAGGCTGCTTATTGGTCTCAGCCATCCACATTTACGAATTTTTATCTCAGAAATATTGAGTCCATTTCTGGAGACCTGCATTGTTTAGGTCCGTTATCTGTTGCTCAGAATGTCGTTCACTAAACAGTTGCAACTATAGTTATGCAGGCTTTCTGTTCCGGCAGTGACTCCGTCCGGCTGCCCTCTTCGCTCTGGGCTATTTGACCCAGGGCAAGGGGAAGGGTGGGGGGCGGGTGTTCCCTTAAGTCACCTGCTTTATAGTGAAAAGCAAGGGAATGCCTCCTCCAAGTCAGTATTTCTGAGTCGCTTCCGGGATGGTTCTAAAGTGTAATATTAATGTTAAAATTCATTCATGTCTTATTTTTAAAGTGTAGCTCGGTGTGAAGCATTTGTATATGTCAAGTGTCAAACGGGCTTTAATATACAATACTCGGACACTTTTAAATGACTATAAAGAGTCTCAATTCTCTGGACTACTTTATTTATTGGCTTGCTTTAAAAATAATTAGTATAAGGGATATACTGGATGTTAATAGAGAACATGAATGTTATTGTGCTCAATTATTAAGGGTAGTGTATCTTTCTAATTTAATATTAAATAAGAAAGATACATGTAAAGCCTAATACTCCTTTTCTCCTTAAGGGGTTACCTCTTTACTATATAGTTGAGCTTATTGGATTTTCCTCTATGTCCTAGGCCCTCCAGCCTGTTTACTATTCATCTAAGTCTGGGTCATTGGTACAGTATAAAAATGTTAAAAAATTTATAGTAATTTATATATTTTTTATACTTACCAATGACCCAGACGGGGATGGCCCTCCCTGGAGTTGGGAACTCTTGCCTCCCCGCTGAGTACATAGCGCTGACCAGGCACTGCCAGTAAGAATGATAATTGGCGCCAATTTCGGGACGTCTGCGTCACTGCGCATGCGCAGTAGAGGCGTAGTATGGAGGTCCTTTAGGACATGATTTCTTTTTGTTTTGGATGCAAATTTTGGGGATTGGGGGGCAAAATTTGTGTTTGGCCCTGGTTTTGTTAGAGTTAGCACCAGCTAAGTCTGGGTCATTGGTAAGTATAAAAATATATAAATTACTATAAATTTTTTAACTTTCATACCACATGTGATTGAGTAAATTTATATAGAACTAAAGGATAAGAATCTGTTGAGAATTATTGGTGTAATATATCGACCAAACACGGCCCTCAAAGCGGATATAGATCTTTTTCAATCAAAGGTCAACAACATAACTGACATACTTAACAAGGAAAAGAAAACAACCTTAATCATGGGCAATTTTAATATTGACCTTCTGAAAGTAGGTTGCCACTCAAAAACAGATAAGTTTACAGATTTAATGTTCAGTGAGGGATTTATGCCTGTCATCACCAAACCAACCAGAGTGACAGATCATTCTGCGATGCTCATAGACAATATCTTTTCAAATAATCTAATTAACTCTTTCAAATCTGGTATAATTCTCACTGATGTATCTGACCATTTTGGAATCTTTTACGCTGAATCAGCAAATATGTCACTAGATAACACAATGCCACTTCTATCTGGGAAATTAAACTCTAGCAGTATCGAATATTTCAAGGTATTGCTGTCCCAATGTGATTTTGCTCCAGTTATGGAATCCAACTGTCCCAATGCTGCCTATTAACACTTTTTAAACATTTTCCTGAATGCATTTGACTCGGCATTTCCTTTGCAAAATCCAAAACGGAATAAGAAATACATAAAGCAACAGCCTTGGATGACGAAAGGTCTTCTAATCTCAGCCAATAACAAGAATAAATTTTTCATGAAAAAATTAAGAAGTCCAACAGAATTTAATGTTAGAAATTACAAAAATTACTGTCGGCTGTTCAACAGAATTAAAAAACAAAGTAAAGCAATGTATTATGAAAACATCCTCTTGGAAAATAAACGTAATATGCGAAAAACGTGACAAATTCTAAATAACGCTTTAAATAGAAACAAAAACAAAAGCAGTTTACCTTCCTTTTTTTAATCTGGGTGAAAAAATGATAAATACCCCGAACAAAATCGCTCACGAATTCAATAATTTCTTTGCAAATATCGGAAAGGAGACCTCAAAACAAATAAGGAATCCCCGCAAATCTTTCTCCGAATTCATGAAATATCCACTCCCAGAAAATATGTTTATTTTACCAACGTTGTCTTTGGAAATTATCAATATTGTAACTAAAATGAAAACTAATGCAAGTCAGGTCTGTGAGAATATTTCATCCAGTATCCTTAAATATTTGATAGATTCGGTTGCCAACCCCCTTGCCCATATCATGAACATTTAATTTAGTCAGGGAATAGTTCCTGACAGAATGAAAATTGCAAAGGTAATCCCAATCTTTAAATTAGGTGATGAAAGTAACTTCACAAATTATAGACCAATAAGTATTCTCCCTGTCTTTTCAAAGATTTTAGAAAAACTGATGTTTGTTAGACTGATAATACTTCTGAACAAATTCGATATTCTCTATCACCACCAATATGGTTTTAGGAAGCAGCATAGCACACTACATCCAGTTATGCAACTGTTAAAACATGTTGCTGTGGAAAATAACAAAGTCAGTAAAGACACCACTTTAGCTATTTTTCTTGACCTTTCCAAACCCTTTGATACAGTAAGCCACAACACCCTTCTTCAAAAACTTGAACATTATGGAATAAGAGGTAACGGTTTTAGTTGGTTCAAAAGCTATCTGAAGAACAGGAATCAGTATGTATCGTTTGGTGATAGAAAATGTAATCTAACTGAACTGACTTGTGGAGTTCCACAAGGTTCTATATTGGACCCTATTTTATTTCTAATATACATCAATGACAAGTAATTCAACTACATTAAATGTCTTGTCGTTTGCCAATGACACAGAAGCATACAAGTCTAGAGCGGAGATAAATGCCCTAGTCTCAGATTTCAATGAGGAATTAAAAAATCTATTGGACTGGTGCGCAGCCAACCACCTAGACCTGAACGGAAAGAAAATGAAATACATCTTACTTAATCCAGATCACAGAGAAAGGAATGTTACTCATCAGAATGTCTGTAAAAACAACCGGGTAATCTGCAAGGTTGGCAGTGGCGAAAGTGAGAAATCCTTAAAGTTTCTTGGTATAAATATTGATGACAACTTATTGTACAACGCCCACATATCTCAACTCTTCACGAAAGTTGGACTTGCCAACTTTGTTCTCAATAAAGTTAAAAAGTTTCTCCCTCATAGTGTTTTGAAAACTTTATATTTCACTCTCATACAGAGCCACTTCATTTATTGAATTCCTTTATGGGGTGCGTCAAAAGCCTGTGATGGTCTTCAAAAACTGCAGAAACGAGCACTACGAACAATAAATAATAAGAAATACAATGCCCACACTGACCCCCTATTTATCAAAGATAGTATATTGAAGTTAAAAGATTTATACAAATTACACGCCTTATTATTTATGTTTGCTTGGCATAATGGAAACCTCCCGGTTTCATTTGCAAACTTCTTCTCAATTGTAAATAACCAATCCAACATGATTACTCGCCAAGCAGGTCTCTTATGCACACATAAAACCAGAATTAAAACCCTGGATAAATTACCCGTCTGCGCTACCAAAGCTATGGAATGAGTTAGAAATAGATATCAGAAATCAGAGAATAGGAAAGAATTCAAGAAAAAGTTAACAACAATATTTTTCTCCTCTTACTCCGAAAACATTTCCTGTTTGAACCCTTATTGTCCAGATTGTATAAACTAAAATTTATCCCTTGTCCAACGTGGATAGCAGAGACATTTGCCATAAAAATTCTTGAATAACTAACCATTCTTATTTTTTTGTTTCGGAGACCTAGCTTGTGTGCCTTTATTGTGGCGAGCTCAATGAGATCGTCCCAATGGAGGATCATGGGCTGTGGTTTTGAGACAAAATGTGAAAACAAAATAAAATGTGAATAGCGACTTCTATGAATAGCTCTGGGTGGTTTCGGCGGTTATGTTGGTAAAGGGTTAACAATAAAATCATGTGTTGTCTTTAATTTGACAGTAATTGTTGTCTGGTATTCTCGTCCATGTCGCCTCACATTCTGCTCCCACCAACCATTTCGTAGGTCTACTCATACTATTACTACCTCCAAGCTAATGGGAGGAATGGTGTATTTATATGTACTATATGCAATATGCAATATTTGTTTTTGTTGAAATTTCAATATGTTAACTACATGTACTATATGTATACATTGTTATATTTTAGTATACTGGCAAATAAAAAAATAATATCGATATCTCGTTCCTGTCATTACAGGCTCCAAAACAAAATTATTTGTAGGCTTATAAATGATCTGTTCTCACTGAAATTTTGACAACTACCCTTATTTGATGAAGTTTCTCTCCATTGCACTACTAACTGCTATCATGCCTTCTCTTTTGAGCTCATATTCAGGGAGTATTAGTTAGCTCTGTAGATAATTTTTTGTTCAACTTCAGCTCAGTTTTGTCAAAAAGGCAGAAATGATATGTGTTGTTTTGGCACTCATTCTTTAGGGAACATTTTGAGTAGGAAGGTATTTAAACCTTTATGTTGCAGATTGGCCTGATTTGTCCATTGTTTTATACAGACATTGCCATTTAATTTTTTTTTTGCTCCATCTGACAAATGTCAGCAGAGATTTTCTGGTAATGATTTGTCACTCCATTGTCTGTCTGTCATCAACATTTGGTTTTTCCGAACCCTAACTTCTTCACCACTCAATACTTTTTGACAAAACTTTATAACAATCTGTATTATCAAAAGACAGTGTGGTGTGAATTATAATATAGTATGTGCCTCTCAAGGTCAAGGAACATGCCTTATGTTAAGGTGACCAAAAAAGTCTCACATTTCGTTGTCTCTTTTGTCTGGTCCATATAACTTTGTATGATTGACAGAACTTGTCCTTACTTGGTACAATAATTATTTATGACTGAAAGATGTGTCACAACTTTAATCCAATGTCATATCATCATGGTCAAGGTCACAGACAGCAAAGCTGTCATATTGTTATACATCCCCTGTCTAGTCTGTATAATTGAATCTATGTAACAGATCCTGTTCTGCATATAGCTGCCCCTAAAAGCAGTGACCCTGAGTGGAGCTGTCTAGGCTGGGAGGCCTCTATTTTTTTCCAACCATAGCTTATGACTCATTAGGTCTGGTTGTTATCACAGTATTTTGTTTTTCTTTTACAGATAAACAATGAGGAATATGGAGAGGCATTGGCTCTTGCTCAGTCATATGGACTAGATTGTGACAAAGTATATCAAAGGCAGTGGAGAGAGTCATCAGTATCAGTTGCATCCATTCAAGATTATCTGGTAACAAATTTCAGTTGATAATTCCTTAACTGGTAGAGTGCTCAATTATTTTTGGTCATCAATTTGTTCACATGTCTATGTCTTGTTACAATTTATGGAAGAGTGCTCCCAGACCCTCTCCCATGAATTGTAACAAGGCAAATCCATATAAACTAAACAATTTCACTTCAAAGGTAATATAAAAACACATCCACAGAATATGATGCTTGTAAGTTACAGTATATGAACTTCAAATAAAGCCCAAATATGGGCTTGCAGTACTCAACCAGTTATATTTCGGAAATTGAATAAACCTCCTTCTCGTATTTAATTTCCAAACACCAAACCATTACTATACCTTCATCTCAAATTGAACCTTCTAGTTGCATATAGATTATAAACTCCTATTAATTGAATAGAAATCACTGAATTTGCTATGTTTATTGTTTATAGCTCTGTTCAGTCTTAGTACAACCAGTATAAGGATTTAATCTATTATATCTTGATTGACTGAGCTTCATGAGCTCTGTCAAGCAAGATATAATAGAATAAATTCTCAGTTTACTAGAATACAGGAAGCTGATCAAATTCATTAATTGATTATTCCTGTTAACTGAATCTTGTTCACAAACGTGCCTACCCACCTCCCCCCCCCCCCCCCCCCCAACAGAGGCAAAATGTTGTCTCCCATATTTGCAGAAGACCATATTGTATTTGATATTTCTATTCTATTCTTGATGCTGCTGAACCCTCAACCATATCTGGCTGTGGTTTTCATAAAAATCACTATTCAAATATTATTTCTTTGGTTTTTTGCCGCAAAAATATAGTTTCTCTCAAGTGCATTCTAATGAGGTATCATTAGCTATGTTTTTAAATACATTTTAAGTTTTTCAAGCTGATTGAAGAACTATTTTCGCAAGTATCTCCTACTAGTTGTGTTAGGTAAAGTAATAATTGTTGCAGATGACTGGGGAAATTAACATCATTGACAAGAAGCTGATTGTCACTTGCAGACCATTTGAAGAGATGGATGTCAATTTGTCCATTTCTCTGACTGGTTATATTGCATCCGTCAACAAAAGCTACGAAATTCTGATAGAACTATTCCACTGAACATTTCTTGATGAAACTAAATAGTAGTTTATACTAAGCTTTTATGTTCAAAATCACCATCTTTTGACCCAAGAGTTTTTTGGTATACAGTGGAACCCTGTTAACTGAATAGTCATTTTGCCAAGGAAAATTTTAATCAGTTAATTAAAGTAGTCAATTAACAGAGACATTGTCAGTTACCTGTATTTTAATGATGAACTGAGCATTTATTCTATTATTAATTCTTGTGACTGAAAGTTAGGATGAGCTAGTGATCACTGTCCATCTCTCATCCTTGCTAAACAATGTGTCGACAACTTCTCTAAAACCGCTGGACCGACTTCAGTTAAATTTGATGGGATTGTTTGTTCTGACATCACATTTTGATTTTGTTCAAATCAGCTTGCCCTGCTCCATAGAGAGGGGGTGGGGTGAAATGCTCCCAATTTTTAAAAATTCTCTTGAACCAATGGGTACAGTGACATGATATTTGGTACTCGGCTTCCTTTTGAGGTGTAGAATAAAGTTTGTTCAAATGAAGTCTGTTGGGCAATATTTGCCTTTGTAATTTGAGAGGCAAGTTTTTATCCCCACCCAAAATTACTATTTTCTGAACCAATCAGCTGATTTGAACCAAATTTGGTATGTGGTATTATTGAGTCATAAGTACTTGATTCATTAAAAAAATTCTTTTCAACATGGGAACCCCAGAAGCTAAAAATAGAAATATTTTTAGCACATCTATTTCCCAAAATTCTTGGAACAGAGAACTGTTATTTAGTCTGAAGCATCCTAAGGACTAGTAGAATCGAGTTGTAAAGAAAAATTGCTGTTGTGTCATAGTGTACTGTTGGGGAAATTGAAAGTCAGTATATTTGCAACAATAAAAAATCTGCTGAACCACTCAAAATCTTTTGGTATTTGGTACACAGCATCCACAAGGGGGGAGGGGGTGGGGGTTGGTGTTGTTAGATACAAGTTTGTTAAAATTAATCCTATATGGGAGCATAAATTTTTAACTTAGTGCAATATGAAGAATAATATTTAAAAATCTTTTTCTTCAGATCCCCCACTCAGAATCTTTCAGTATTTGATATACAGCATTCATAGGAAGATCACGGTCAGTTTGTTCAACTCAGGTCCTGGGTTGATATTTTTGCTCACTATGGGAGACTGAAGTTTAACTTAGTGCAAGATGGAGAATATTCTTTAAAAATCTTCTTCTTTGGAACCATCAGTCAGAATCTTTTGTTATTTAGCATACAGCACCCTTACAGGAGTCAGATTCAAACTTGTTCAAATTGAGTTCCTTGATTAATATCTGTGCTTCCTATGGGAGCCCAAATTTGATCTTAATGCAAACATGAGCAATAATATTTAAAAATCTTCTTGAGATTCACCAGTGAGAATTTTTTGATATTTGGTATACAACATCTTTAGGGAGGTCAGATCCAAGTTTGTTCAAATCAGTTCCCTGAGTTGATATTTGGAGCTTCCTGTGGGAACCCAACTTTTAACTTGGTGCAATATGAGAAATATTCTTTAAAGAATCTTCTCCAGAACCACCAGTCAGCATCTTTTGAAGTTTGGTATACAACATCTTTACAGGGGTTAGATTCAAGTTTGTTCAAATCAAGTCCCTCAATTAATATATGGGCTCCATATAGGAGCCAGAATTTTAACTCCGTGCAATATGAGGAATAATATTCAGAAATCTTTTTCAGATTACCAGACAGAATCTTTTGATATTTGCTATCCAGCATCTTTATGGAGGTCAGATCCAAGTTTGTTGAAATCAAGTACCTGGGTTGATATGTGGGGCTCCCTATAGGAGCATGAAATTTAACTTAGTGCAGTATAGGGAATATCTTTAAAAACCTTTTCCAGAACCATCAGGCAGAATCTTTTGATATTTGGTAGAAATTGGTTGTGCGGGTGGGTGGGTGGGTGGGTGGGGAGGGGGGGTAGGAGGTGCTGGTTAAGATTCAGATTTGTTCAAATCAGATTCCTTGGTTAATATTTTGGAGAAAATTCTCTAAAAATCTTCTCCAGAACCATCAGTCAGAATCTTTTGATATTTGGTATACAACATTCTTAGGGAGTAACATTTAAATTTCTTCAAATCAGTTTAACTTTGTTCAATATGAGGAATAATCTTTAAAAATCTTCTTCAGATATACTAATCAGAATCTTTTGATATTTGGTATATAGCACCTTTAGAGCGGTTTGATTCAATTTGTTCAAATCAAGTCACTGGGTTGATATTTGCATTCCCAATGGGTGCCCAAATTTTAACTTCGTGTTATATTGGGACTACTCTCTTATAATTCAAGTTTGTTCAAATAATGTTCCTGGTTTAATATTTGGGCTCCCTTGTGACTCCAAATTTTAACTTGGTGTAAAATGCCGAATAATCTTTAACAATCTCCTTCTTCAGATCCACCATTCAGAATCTATTGCTATTTGGTATACAGCATCCTGGGGGAGGGGGCACATTCAAGTTTGTAGTACTCGAAGAAAAAATCATCTGACATGGACAACAGAGTTATAAATAATTACATGATTTCATTCCTCTGTTGTGTTAACTGGCCATAGATGCTAATTAAATCATTCTTTAAACAACTGGGGCCACTTGTATCTTGTTTGACAGATCTTATGGAGCACTGCCAAACAAGATGTAGTAGACTAAATGCCTATATTGAATGTTTGAGGGCAGATAGGTCTATAAACATACCCAATTCAGTGACTGTCAGAGAAATTCTTTGTTATCTTAACAAGATTTGTTATTCAATTGACAGGAGTTTACTCTGTAACCTGTATCCAATTAACAGGTTAAATTTATATTGAAGGTATGATAGATTGTTTGGTGTTTTGAAATTATATGCAATTAACAGGGTAACTTATTCAATTTTAGGACATCCAATTAGAGTAGGTTTCACTGTACTCAAAGAGATATTCAATAAAGTGGTTTCCGCTGTTCCAGGAGAAACATGAATGGGTGTCTGGTAGTATTAGGAATTGTTGAAGATTTTTTACTGCACCATAAGTTTTAATTAATAAGTTCAGAGGCTTGCCACTGATATTTAGTTCAGCCTTTGTTTTCTATATAAGCAACCAAGACTTTTTCTAGAAGCTTTTGCATGGCAGCTGTTTGGAAAACTTCTTGATGAGCACATTGGAGCACCTGTTTGGAGGCCTCAGCACTTGCAAAGTTGTAATCAGTTCATAAAGGTTAACATTGTAACATTTTCCTGCAAGACTGATATTTATTATCTGAAAAAACTCTGTCTCAACGGCAAGTGAACAATTAGCACACACTCTTACTTACTTGGGCAGTACAAACTTGAGTACCTGACAAGCAAATGTTCAGTTTATAGACTCTGTAGTCCATATACTTCAGATTTGCTTGTGAGGGCCTCAGGTTTTTTGCTGTTCTAGCAAATAAGTGTATTGGTGGATGTCTGCTCACTGAGTGACAGAAAATCAAATCCCCTGTGTGTTCCCTAAATATTCAATAGTTTTAGTGCACTGGTATGTTGCACAAGAACAACAAAAACTTATTTTACTTTACCTTTTCTGAGGGAATGCTATCATGTAAAAAGTGCTGTTAAGGTCCTTTTTAACCCTGTTCCAAATGTACCTACCATATTCAGCCATTGCTAAACACAAAAATCATCCTTCAAAATTTTGTTTAATCTTTGGCAAAAGAGCTTGGCGTTTTTCCTTTCATTGGAATAAGCTCAGTGTCCAGTCATAAGCTGTGTTTTTGAGGCTGAAAAATAAAATTTTTTAGTCATTCAAGAAAATGTTTTGCAAGTGTTTTCCACTAGTTAGCTTAACTTGACATAGTCAAGATAAGCTATTGCCATCACGCGTGCGGAAATCTGTGAGTCTGTTAGTCTGTGAGTCTGTTAGTCTGTGAGTCTGTGACGTCTGTTCACATTTTCCTTTAGCACGGGCTACACCCCGCAGTTCTTTTCTGATCGCCACGAAATTTCATATGCAGGTTTGGGGTCATGTCTAGATGAGAACGTCCCCTTTTGGTCGCGATCGGGCAACTGGTATGGCTGTTCGAGCCCAAAACCCGAAAACCATTAGCACAGTCTACAGGTCGTATTTATGAAGGGATTTCATTGTAACTTGGTAGGATGCCTCTGTATAATGCCTAGATGAGAACGTCCCCTTTTGGGCATGATTTATCAACCGTGATGGCTGCCCAAGCCCGAAACCCAAAAACTTTTAGCACAGTCTGCAGGACATGTTTAATGTGGAGGGATTTCATTGTAACTTGGTAGGATGACTCCTTATGATGTCTAGATGAGAATGTCCCCATTTGGGCATGATCTGCCAACCGTGACGACTGCCCGAGCCCAAAACCCGAAAACCTTTAACACAGTCTTCAGGTCATATTTATTGAGGAATTTCATTGTAACGTGGTGGGTTGACTTCATACAATGTCTAGATGAGAAAGTCCCCTTTTGGGTGTGATTGGGCAACTGTGATGGCTACAGGGGCCCGAAGCCCAAAAACCTTTAGCACAGTCTAGAGGTCATATTTATGAAGGGATTTCATTGTAACTTGGTAGGATGACTCCAAATAATGTCTAGATGAGAACGTCCCATTTTGATCACGATCATGCAGCCTTGATGGGTGCCCGAGCCCAAAAACCTTTAGCATAGGCAAAAGGTCATATTTATGGAAGGATTTCATTGTAACCTGTTAGGTTGACTCCATATAATTCCTAGATGATGACATCCCCTTTTGGTCGTGATTGGTCAGTTGTGATGGCTACAAGTGCCCGAAGCCCGAAAACCTTGAGCACAGTCTACAGGTCATATTTATGAAGGGATTTCATTGTAACTTCTTAGGATCACTCCAGATGATGCCCAGATGAGATTGTCCCCTATGGTCGCGATCATTCAGCCATGATGGCTGCCCGAGCCCAAAGCCCGAAAACCTTTAGCACAGTCTACAGGTCATATTTATGAAGGATTTCATTGTAACTTCGTAGGATCACTCCAGAAGACGCCCAGATGAGATTGTCCCCTTTGGTTGTGATCATTCAGCCATGATGGCTACCCGAGCCCAAAGCCCGAAAACCTTTAGCACAGTCTACAGGTCATATTTATGAAGGGATTTCATTGTAACTTGGTCGGTTGACTTCATATAATGTCTAGATGAGAACATCCCTTTTTGGACATGATTGGGCAACTTTGACGGCTAAAGGTGCCCAAAGCCTGAAAACCTTTAGCACAGTCTAGAGGTCATATTTATGAAGGGATTTCATTGTAACTTGGTAGGATGACTCCAAATAATGTCTAGATGAGAACGTTCCATTTTGGTCATGATCATTCAGCCTTGATGGGTGCCCGAGCCCAAAAACCTTTAGCATAGGCAAAAGGTTATATTTATAGAAGGATTTCATTGTAACCTGTTAGGTTGACTCCATATAATGCCTAGATAATGACATCTCCTTTTGTACGTGATTGGTCAACTGTGATGGCTACTGGTGCCCAAAGCCCGAAAACCTTGAGCACAGTCTACAGGTCATATTTATGAAGGGATTTCATTGTAACTTCGCAGGATCGCTCCAGATGATGCCCAGATGAGATTGTCCCCTTTGGTTGCGATCATTCAACCATGTTGGCTGCCCGAGCCCAAAGCCCGAAAACCTTTAGCACAGTCTACAGGTCATATTTATGAAGGGATTTCATTGTAACTTGGTAGGTTGACTTCATATAATGTGTAGATGATAACATCCCCTTTTGGACACGATTGGGCAACTGTGACGGCTTCAGGGGCCCAAAGCCCGAAAACCTTTAGAACAGTCTACAGGTCATAATGATGAAGGGATTTCATTGTAGTTTGGTAGGATGACTCCAAATAGTGTCCAGATGAGAACGTCCCCTTTTGGTCACGATCATTCAGCCTTGATGGCTGCTCAAGCCCAAAAACCATTAGCATGTCTGTAAGTCGTATTTATGGAAGGATTTCATTGTAACTTGTTAGGTTGACTCCATATAATGCCTAGATGATGACAACCCCTTTTGGTCATGGTTGGTCAACTGTGATGGCTACAGGTGCCTGAAGCCCGAAAATCTTGAGCACTGTCTACAGGTCATATTTATGAAGGGATTTCATTGTAACTTCATAGGATCACTCCAGATGATGTCCAGATGAGAATGTCCCCTTTTGGTTGTGATCATTCAAACATGATGGCTGCCCAAGCCTAAAGCCCCAAAACCTTTAGCACAGTCTTCAGATCATATTTATGAAGGGATTTCATTGTAACTTGGTAGGTTGACTTCATGTAATGTCTAGATGAGAACAGCCCCTTTTGGACACCATTAGGCAACTGTGTTGGCTACAGGGGCCCAAAGCCCGAAAATCTTTAGCACAGTCTACTGGTGATATTTATGAAGGGATTTCATTGTACCTTGGTATGATGACTCTAAATAATGTCTAGATGAGAACGTCCCCTTTTGGTCGCGATCATTCAGCCTTGATGGCTGCCTGAACCCAAAACCCCAAAACATTTAGCATAGTCTATTGGTCATATTTATGGAAGGATTTCATTGTAACCCGTAAGTTTGACGCCATATAATGCCTAGATGATGACATCCCCTTTTGGTCGTGATTGGTCAACTGTGATGGCTTCAGGGGCCTGAAGCCCCAAACCTTGAGCACAGTCTACAGGTCATATTTATGAAGGGATTTCATTGTAACTTTGTAGGATCACTCCAGATGATGCCCAGATGAGAATGTCCCCTTTTGGCTGTGATCATTCAACCATGATGGCTGCCAGAGCCCAAAGCCCAAAAACCGTTAGCACAGTCTATAGGTCATATTTATTAAGGGGTTTCATTGTAACTTGGTAGTTTGACTTCATATAATGTCTAGATGAGAACGTCCCCTTTGGACGCAATTGGGAAACTGATGGCTACATCACTCCAGAAGACGCCCAGATGAGATTGTCCCCTTTGGTTGTGATCATTCAGCCATGATGGCTACCCGAGCCCAAAGCCCGAAAACCTTTAGCACAGTCTACAGGCCATATTTTTGAAGGGATTTTAATGTAACTTGATAGGATGACTCGTTTTGGAATAATTTCACTGTAACTTGATAACTTTTGTTGATATACGTTTATTGTGAGGGCCACATACATTAACTGTGAGGTCATATTAACCCACCCCTCAGCTCTTTAGTACAATGTACACCTCATATTATTTTTATCATAAACATAGCATACAGGGAACAGAAATGAACATATTCCCAATTATCACAATTCTTGTCTTATTTCATAATCCTTTCATAAACATTGAACATTATCCTTTTCATCAAACATAACACACAAGTTAAGCTACAGTGTCATTGACACTTTCATTTTCTTAGGTTATGATTGAACAGTGTGTTGCATACCAGCATTTCACCAGCTGACTAAGAACATTCCCTGTGTTTAGCCTCAGCTTGTGGGTTGAGTTGCTCAGATCAGCCTTGTAAGTGGAACAGTTTTAACATTAAGACAGAACATGAGAGTGGAGTAAGGGGGACTGGAATCAGCGACTCAAGGTGGAGTTGTTCCTGTATTTCACAGAATGCTGAATGGAAAACTCCACCAAGGGTAGCTGATTCATGTCCCTGCACTGTAGTTGAGTTCTGTATTTATACCATGATTAAACTTGAACTGAGTGAATGAAGATAATATTATTAACCCTTTACTAACATGAACATGCTATTCTTGTCGATTCTGAGGCCTAAAACATAAAACAAATCAAGAACATGAACTTTTGATGGCAAGAAATAATTACAAAAATAAAAAATAAAATAAAAAATCGCCCGCCATCATGCAATTTTACAGAAAATGGCCTGAGAAACAGAAGATTTACTTTGTGGGGCCTTAATTATGACCATTAGTAAGGTAAAGGCCAAACGTTACATGTTACTTTTTTGTTTTAACCACAAATATTGAAAATGACCTTCGACCACAATAAACAAAGACTTGAAAGATGGTGGGAGATTTATGTGACATGGCAAGAAAGAATATCACTGACCAATTATGGCCATTGTGTTAGGTAATAGCTAAACAGTTGGGCAAACTTGACTTGTTACTTGTGTTATAGTAGCGATATAGCCATAAATATTGAAATTGCTTTGGACCCCCACAAACAAAACCCTGAAAGATGGTGGGAGGTTTATTGTGACATGGCAAGAAAATAGCAAAGAGACTCTAGGAATGTTGATTTTTTAGGATATACTATCCTCTTCAATTGTACATTTGTCTTTTGTTTGGATCAAATGCGTGTTCATCCTCAAATGTATTATATAGTATTTATTAATGTGTTGTAAAACTAGTTGTTGTTGCTACTGTAATAGTAGGATGATGGCAAGAAAATATCTCTCGTATTTTTCATTTATTATGCCTCTGACCTCCTCAGGAGGTTCCGTGGGTATATAGTCGAGGCCTCTCTCCATCCGTATGTCCATGTCTGTCAGTATGTCTGTCCGTACATCCATACAAACATTTTATATTATAACTCTGGCATCGGTTGTCAGATTTACTGTCCTTCGGTATGCTGATAGACCAGCATGGAGGAAATGATATCCATGAATCGCGAGTTTTGTCCACACATTCATACCAGAGTTATGGCCCTTCTAGGACTTAGAAAAATAGTAAAATGAATGTTTTGTTTTATAAATCTGGCACAGGTTGTCAGATTTTGATGTCCTTTGGTATGCTGATGGACCACCATGGGGAACATGATACCCACATATCGTGGGTTTTGTTGCGCTTTGTAAACTTTCTGTATGAATGTTTTGAATTAGAACTCAGACATTTGTCTGAGGGTTTTGACGTCCTGTGATATGGTGAGAGACTAACATGGGAGAGAAGACCTCCACATATTGCGCATTTCATCCATGAATACAGACCAGAATTATGGCCCTTGTTAAACTTAAAAAACTTGATGTACGAACATTTTGTATTATAACTCCAGTCTCGGTTGTTGGGTTTGATCTCCTTTGGTGTGGTGATGGACCATTCTGGGGAAAGGATAACCACATGTTGCAAATTACGTTCATGCATACATAATCAGATATGCCCTTTTTTAGACTTCCAGCAGCTTCTAGTGAAGTTTTTGCATTGTTTTTTGACCATGGGAATAATTTTTGTTGAATGGTAGCAGAAAAGTGAATAATTTTTGTATTGCTCATGTTGACATTGCAGGATTGTGCATATGCAATGCTTCACGTTGCACTATTGTTGACAACAGAAAGTTCATCATTATTTGATATATGATGAATTGTATTTTATCCATTTTAGAGTAAGATAAGTAAAAGATCCTGGGTACTCCATGAATGTTTAGAGAGAGTTCCTGACAACATTGATGCTATGAGAGAATTACTACAGTTTGGTTTGAATGGTACAGATATCCAAGCTCTTATAATGATTGGCAAAGGTGAAGATGGTGGCAGGTTAGATACTGTTCACAAATTATTTCTTATTTCTCATTTTTTTAGCTCACCTGACTGAAAGCTTTTGCCATCACTTGGCGTCTCTCGTCCATCGTCTGCCGTCCGTTAACTTTCGCAACTCGGTCTTCTCCTTCAAAACCACAAGCCCAAACCCAAACAAATCTGACATACAGTATATTGGAGGTATCCTCTTTCCAGTTTGTTAAAATGAACTCGGTGCCCCCACTGGGGTGGGAGTGATGCTCCAAAAGCATCAATTTCTCCTGAAATCTTCTTACGAACCACCAGTCAGAATGCTGTGATATTTGGTATGTAAGCTCCTTTGGTACTCAAGATTCAAGTTTGTTCAAAGAAATATTCTTGGTCAATATTTGGGCTCGCTACAGGAGGATCCCCATTTTGTTCCCCGCCCAAAATTTCTATTTTCTGAACCGAGAGGCCGATTTGAACCAAATTTGCTATGAGGTATTATTGGGTTCTAAGTACTTGATTCATGCCAAAAAAAAAAAAATTTTCATGCTGCCCCATGGGAACCTCAGGAGCTAAAAATAGAAAAAAATTAAAATGCTCATATCTCCAAAACTACACAATACTGAGAATTCTTATTTGGTGTGAAGCTTCCTTAGGACCAACAGAATGGAATGGTAAAAAAAAATTGCTATCGGTTTTATCATGGGGTACTTTTGGGGGACTTTGAAAAAGTGCTGAGTCAGCATTTTTTAACACTGGGTAATGGGAAAAACATTTAAGACTACTTTTCTCCCAAACCTCTGCTCCAAAAGCTTTCAAATTTCACATATAACATTTTTGGAAGATTGTTTCACATGTTGATTGAAATCAATTGCCTGGGTCCATATTTGGGCTCTCTATGGGAGCCCAAATGTTTAAATTAGTGCAGTATGAGGAATATTCTTTAAAAATCTTCTTCTTCAGATCTACCAATGGGAATCTTTTGATATTTGGTTTGCAGCATCCTTAGGGGTGTGAGATTCAAGTTGTTTGGGGGTTTTTTTACACTGAAATTTGGGGTCCGGGTGTGACCAAAATCAGGAAATAATTTTTTTGGTTTTATGCATTTAGGACAACTTGGTCCAGGTGAGCATTTCAGGCTCTCTTGAGCCTCTAGTTTTGTTTAAATATTATGATCTCTACAGCCATCAAAAATGGTTTTGCCATTGACGTCTCAGTTTTATAACATTCCATCTGCAGCTAAGCAGATTTATTGTGAATGAATCTAATTTTATACCTCTCCCTAACTCAGTTCAAAAGTTATATCCACTAATCAGCTGTGTTCTCTTCTGATAGATGCTTTCTGTTGAGACTTAGGAGTGAATATTTTGATTTCTGAACCCCTTGTTCGCAGACTTCGGTATCTCCATTAGAAATAGAATTGATATCATTTTACAGTGGTAATCCATTTTATCACACTGCTAGGTGCCCCAAATTTATCTATCACACTGCTTGGTGCGAAGAATGCATCATGGCAAAGTATAATAAGAAAGAAACATCATCTTTTTAGCTCACCGAAGGGAGCTTAACTTATCACTTGCCGTCCGACGTCGTCGTCCGGCGTCCGTCGTCCGGCGTGAACTTTACATTATTGACTTCTCCTCCCAAACCAATAGCCCAATTTTATTCAAATCTTGGTCAAATATTCGTCCACCAATACCAATTCGGATTTGTTCAAATAAAGTTGCCTCTCCCCCTGGGTGGTGCCACACCCCCAAGGGGCACCAAAATCCTTAAAAATCTTCTTCTCATGAACTATTAGTGGCAGAGACCTGATATTTGGTTTGCAGCTTCCTTTTGGGTTGTAGACTCAGGCTTGTGCACAGAAAGTTCGAGGGGCAATATTTGCCATTGTTATGGGAGGGGCAGTAATTTTGGCCACGCCCAAAATTTCTATTTTCTGAACCGAGAAGCCGATTTCAACCAAATTTTATGTGAGGGCTTATTGGGTCATGAGTAGTTGATTTATGCAAAAAAAAATTTCCCGCAGCCCCGTGGGAACCGTAGGAGCTAAAAATAGAAAAAAATTAAAACGCCCATATCTCCAAAACTGCACGGCACCGAGAATTTTTATTTGGTGTGAAGCTTCCTTAGGACCAACAGAAAGAATTGGTAAAAAAAAATTGCCATCGGTTTTATCATAGGGTACAGTTTCGGGACTTTGAAAAAGTGCTGAGTCAGCAATAACACTCTAGGCAATGGGAAAAACATTCAAAAATCTTCTTCTCCAGATCCAGCAGGCAGAATCTTTTGATATTTGGTATGCAACATTGTAGGGTGGATCTGATTCAAGTTTGTTCAAATCGGCCCCCTGGGTTCATATTTGGGCTCAGTATAGGAGCCCGATTTCGAACTTAGTGCATTTCAGGCAAATTTCTTAAAAAATCTTCTTCTCCAGATCCAGCAGGCAAAATCTTTTGATATTTGGTATGCAACATTGTGGGGTGGATCTGATTCAAGTTTGTTCAAATCGCCCCCTGGGTTTATATTTGGGCTCAGTATAGGAGCCCAAATTTGAACTTACTGCATTTCAGGCAAATTTCTTTGAAAATCTTCTTCTCCAGATCCAGCAGGCAGAATCTTTTGATATTTGGTATGCAACATTGTGGGGTGGATCTGATTCAAGTTTGTTCAAATCGGCTCCTTGGGTTTATATTTGGGCTCAGTATAGGAGCCCAAATTTGAACTTAGTGCATTTCAGGCAAATTTCTTTGAAAATCTTCTTCTCAAGATCCAGCAGGCAGAATCTTTTGATATTGGGTATGCAACATTGAGGGGTGGATCTGATTCAAGTTTGTTCAAATCGGCTCCCTGGGTTTATATTTGGGCTCAGTATAGGAGCCCAAATTTGAACTTAGTGCTTTTCAGGCAAATTTCTTAAAAAATCTTCTTCTCCAGATCCAGCAGGCAGAATCTTTTGATATTTGGTATGCAACATTGTGGGGTGGATCTGATTCTATTTTGTTCAAATCGGCTCCCTAGATTCATATTTGGGCTCACTATAGAAGCTCGAATTCGAACTTAGTGCATTTCAGGCAAATTTCTTCAAAAATCTTCTTCTCCAGATCCTGCAGGCAGAATCTTTTGATATTTGGTATGCAACATTGTGGGGTGGATCTGATTCCAGTTTGTTCAAATCGGCCACCTGGATTCATATTTGGGCTCACTATAGAAGCCCAAATTCGAACTTAGTGCATTTCAGGCAAATTTCTTCAAAAATCTTCTCCAGATCCAGCAGACAGAATCTTGTGATATTTGGTATGCAACATTGTGGGGTGGATCTGATTCAAGTTTGTTCAAATCGGACCCCTGGGTTTATATTTGGGCTCAGTATAGGAGCCCAAATTTGAACTTAGTGCATTTCAGGCAAATTTCTTTGAAAATCTTTTTCGCAAGATCCAGCAGGCAGAATCTTGTGATATTTGGTATGCAGCATCCTTAGGGGGTGAGATTCAAGTTTGTTCAAGCCATGTCCCTAGGTCCATATTTGGGCTCACTGTGGGAGCTTGAATTGTAACTTTGTTCGAAATGAGGAATTTTCTTAAAAAATCTTCTTCTTCAGATCCAGCAGTCGGAATGGTTTGATATGTGGTGAGTAGCATCCTTGGGGGGGGGGGGGGGGGGGGGGGGGGTGGGGGGGGGGGGGATTCAAGTGTGTTAAAGCCAAGTCCATGGGTCCATATTTGGACTCCCTGTGGGAGCCCAAATTATAACTTAGTCAATATGAGGAATTTTTCTTTAAAAATCTTCTTCTTCAGATTCAGCAGTTGGAATGTTTTGATATTTGGCATGGAGCAACCTTAGGGGGCTGAGTTTCAAGTTTGTTCAAGCCAGGTCCCTTGGTTCATATTTGGGCTCACTATGGGAGCCTGAATGACAACTTAGTTCAAAATGAGGAATTTTCTTTAAAAATCTTCAGATCCAGCAGATGAATGCTTTTGATATTTTTTATGCAGCATCCTTAGGGGGGTAAGATTCAAGTTTGTTCAAGCCATGTCCCTAGGTCCATATTTGGGCTGATTGTGGGAGCTCGAATTGTAACTTGGTTCAAAATGAGGAATTTTCTTTAAAAATCTTCTTCTTCAGATCCAGCAGTCGGAATGTTTTGATATTTGGTGTGCAGAATCCTTAGGGGTGTGAGATTCAGGTTTGTTAAAGCCAAGTCCCTGGGTTCATATATGGGCTCCCTGTGGGAGCCCGAATTATGACTTAGTTCAATATGAGGAATATTCTTTAAAAATCTTTTTTTATATCCACTGGTCAGAATATTTGGATATTTAGTTTCAGCTTTTCTTAGGAGGAGCAGATGCAACTTGTGGAAATCAATTCTCTGGGTTGATATTTAGGCTACCATGTCAGGTGAGCGCCCTCAGGCCCCCTGGGGCCTCTTGTTTTTAAATTATCGCCTTACTAAATACTTCAGCCAAAAACATTGTAAGAAAACTTTATTTTTTGTCCAAACTGCCAATTTTACTGCTAATCAGATTCTTTTCTCAGTAAAAATTATGCATGTTTCAAATCCTATTCATTTTTACTAAAACAAGATCATAAACTTGTTAAAGTAGGCAGTTAAAAAGTGATTAGAGTTTTTTTCTGCAAGTAGTTTCGTATTTGTTAAATTGTTGTATACTAGATTTGAAATATTAAAAAGCCATTGTTTAATTTGTCATGACAGGTTTGTTCAGTGTGATCCTGATGATGGTTTATATGAAGATATGGATGAGGATGAATTTGATCCACAGGTACATATCCGCAGAGAGGAAAAGAGAAAAGCACACAGATTGGAACAAATGAGTCAAGTCAGATTTGAAAGGTATATTTTGAGAATATTTACTTTTACTTGTCAGGAATATTTTTAAAAAATGGCATTCGGCTAACACAGTTTCCACAAAATAGTTTGATTTTTTCAATTTACTCTTTTTTCTCAATATTTCGACACATGTCACCTCATCAAAATAAGCATCGGTCTCATTCTTCACAAATTTTTAATTTATTTTTTTTAGAAAAAATAGAAATTGTCGGTATTTTTTTAGCTCACCTGAGCAAAGCTCAAGGGGAGCTTAACTGATCACTTTCTGCCCATCGTCCGTCCGTCATCCGTCATTAACTTTACATTATCAACTTCTTCTCAGGAACTGCTGGACCAACTTCAACAAAATTTGCTGTGCATGTTCCCTATCATATGTCAATTCAAGTTTGTTCAAATCAAGTTGACCTGCCCCTCGGTAGGGCCACGCCCAAAAAGTGTGCTTAAATCTTAAAAAATCTAATCATGAACCAGCAGTAGCAGAGACTTGATATTTGGTGTGCAGCTTCCTTTGTGGTGTAGACTCAGATTTGTTCAAGAGAAATTCGAGGAGCTATATTTGCCTTCGTTATGGGAGGGGCAAGAATTTTTGCCAAGCCCAAATTTTCTATGTTCCAAACCGAGAGGCAGATTTGAACCAAATTTGATATGAGTGCTTATTGGGTCATAAGTACTTAATTTATGCCAAATTTTTTTTTCCTGTCGCCCCATGGGAACCACAGGAGCTAAAAATAGAAAAAAATTAAACGCCCACATCTCCCAAATTACACTGCACTGAGAATTCTTATTTGGTGTGAAGCTTCCTTAGGACCAACAGAATGGAATGGTAAAAAAATTGCTATCGGTTTTATCATGGGGTACTGTTTTGGGACTTTGAAAAAGTGCTGAGTCAGCATTTTTTAACACTGTGGGTAATGGGAAAAACATTTAAGACGACTTTTCTCCCAAACCACTGCTCCAAAAGCTTTCAAATTTCACGTATAACATCTTTGGAAGATTGTTTCACATGTTTATTGAAATCAATTCCCTGGGTCCGTATTTGGTCTCTATGGGAGCCCAAATGTTTAAATTAGTGCAGTATGAGGAATATTCTTTAAAAATCTTCTTCTTCAGATCTACCAATAGGAATCTTTTGATATTTGGTATGCAGCGTGCTTAGGGAGGTGAGATTCAAGTTTGTTCAAGCCAAATCCCTGGGTTCATATTTAGGCTGAAAATTTGGGGGTCCCAGTCCGGACTTAGAAATTTTGGACCAAAATCTGGAAATTAGTTTTTTGTTTTTTTATGCGTTTTGGTCAATTTTAAGAAGAAGAAAAACAAAATTTAATCTGAAAATATTTTGTTTGGGACTTCAAAAAAATCTGTTTTTTATGCATTTATCTCAATTTTTGGACGTAAAAATGCAGAACTGAAAATAGAAGGAAAATACTGTGTATTGTGTGGACACAATCGCTTCATCTAGTTGGTATATGTTTTTCTTAGGAGGGGCGTATGCAGCTTATTCAAGTCAAGTTCCTGGTTTGATATTTAGACTACCATGTCAGGTGAGCGCCCTAAGGCCCCCTGGGGCCTCTTGTGTGGCTCATGTGACTAAAAGTCATGATGAACTATTGTCACATCTTGTACGTTGTCTGTCATTTGTCTTTGTCTGTCGTGAATAGTAGGGCTTGAGTCTTTTTCTCCAAAAATGCTGACCTTATTTCAATAAAAAAATTTGTTAGTAACAGTTGGGTTGGGGTCATTTCAATTTTGTCAAAATCAAGTTGTTGCTCAGTATGTGCTGTGGATGGGGAAAGAATCTTGCCAAATTTTTAAAAAATCTATAATGAACTGATTAATGCAATGACTGGATATTTAATATTCAGCTTTCGTTTCTTTTCAAAGGTTGTTTAAGGTGCAAAAATTGTTGTTGTCCTGTGACAGGAAATATTTCAGGTCCAGTCCATATTTTAAATTTTCAGAACCAATCCCTGAGCTGAACTGATTTGAATAACATTTTGACCTGTTATAAGTGGGTGACATGTACTTGATTTCTGAAAAAAATTTACTTGGCACCCCTGTGAGGACCCACACATGTTTAAAATTGAACAAAATGTCAAATGTCTTTTCCCTGAATTGCACTGCACACGTAATTGATATTTTATATGCAGAATCCTGTACTTTTCCTGAGTGGTGTTCTGTATTTAAACTAAGGATTTAACGTGGAATGAAGTGAATGAGGCTGATATATTTTAAGGAAAATCTCAAATTTGGTGGTTTACTTACATTCTTGCATGACACTGTTTTGTGTTGAAGCATTGCATTTATGTCATGACATGACAGATGAGTAACAACCAATCAAGTGTATCCTTACATAAGATTCTTACACGTAGGCCCGATTCCATGTGTAGTGTATTTAGCACACTTCTCAATATCTATATTGTAAATAGGCAATGTTGAATACTCAAAGCTGTTGTGGTTTAATATTCAATTAACAGGATTATTCAATTAACAGGGATTTTATCACTTTTCTGAATTCTAGAGATAAAGTGGACATTCATTCAAATCTGTCTTGTTTAAAACAGCTTTGTGAGCTCAAAGAAGACATAATAGATTAAATGCCTTCTTTGGGTGTACTGAGGCCAAATAGGTCTATAAATAAGGGAATGCATTGATTGTCTGGGTAACTTTTTGACATATTACCAGATTTTTAGCTCACCTAACTGAAAGTCAGTGTGAGCTTTTGCCATCACTTGGCATCCGTCGTCTGTCATCTGTTAACTTTCGCAACTCGATCTTCTCCTTCAAAACCACTAGCCCAAACCCAAACAAATTTGACATACAATATTTTGGTGGTATCCTCTTTCCAGTTTGTTAAAATGAACTTGGTGCCCCCACTGGGGTGGGAGTGATGCCCCAAATGCATCAATTTTCCCTGAAATCTTCTTATGAACCACCAGTCAGAATGCAGTGATATTTGGTATGTAAGCTCCTTTGGTACTCAAGATTCAAGTTTGTTCAAAGAAATTATCTCGGTCAATATTTGGGCTCGCTATGGGAGGATCTCCATTTTGTACCCCGTCCAAAATTTCTATTTTCTGAACCGAGAGGCCGATTTGAACCAAATTTGCTATGAGGTATTATTGGGTCCTAAGTACTTGATTCATGCCAAAAAAAATTTTCCCACTGGCCCGTGGGAACCTCAGGAGCTAAAAATAGAAAAAAATTAAAACGCCCATATCTCCAAAACTACATGGCATCGAGAATTCTTATTTGGTGTGAAGCTTCCTTAGGACCAACAAAATGGAATGGTCAAAAAAAATTGCTATCGCTTTTATGATGGGGTACTGTTTTGGGACTTTGAAAAAGTGCTAAGTCAGCATTTTTTAACACTGTGGATGATGGGAAAAACATTTAAGACTACTTTTCTCCCAAACCACTGCTGCAAAAGCTTTCAAATTTCACATATAACATCTCTGGAAGATTGTTTCACATGTTTATTAAAATCAATTCCCTGGGTCCATTTTTGGGCTCTCTATGGGAGCCCAAATATTTAAATTAGTGCAGTATGAGGAATATTCTTTAAAAATCTTCTTCTTCAGATCTACCAATAAGAATCTTTTGATATTTGGAATGCAGCATACTTTGGGGGGTGAGATTCAAGTTTATTCAAGCCATGTCCCCGGTTTCATATTTAGGGTGAAAAGTTGGCATTCTGGTCCAGACTTAGAAAATTTTGGACCAAAATCCATAAAATGAGTTTTTTGTTTTTTTAGCTCACTTGACTTTCAGTCAGGAGAGCTATAGTGATCACTCACCGTCCGTCGTCCTGCGTCCGTCGTCCGTCGTCCGTGAATATGGTGTTTGCGTCTTCTCCTCCCAAACCGCTGAACCAATTTAATTGATATTTGAGATAATAGTTTGTTATGACATCGCGATTTGATTTTGTTCAAATCAAGTTGCCTCGCCTGTGGGTAGGGCCACACCCAAAAAGTGTGCTGAAATCTTTAAAAATCTTCTTCTCATGAACCAGCAGTAGCAGAGACTTGATATGTGGTGTGCAGCTTCCTTTTGAGGTGTAGACTCAGATTTGTTCAAGAGAAGTTTGTGGGGCTATACTTGGCGTCGTTATGGTAGGGGCAAAATTTTTGGCCCCGCCCAAAATTTCTATTTTCCAAACCGAGAGGCTGATTTGAACCAAATTTTATGTGAGGGCTTATTGGGTCATAAGTACCTAATTTATGCTGATTTTTTTTTTCCCGTAGCCCCATGGGAACTGCAGGAGCTAAAAATAGAAAAAAATTAAAACGCCCATATCTCCAAAACTGCACGGCACCGAGAATTTTTATTTGGTGTGAAGCTTCCTTAGGACCAACAGAAAGAATTGGTAAAAAAAAATTGCCATCGGTTTTATCATAGGGTACAGTTTCGGGACTTTGAAAAAGTGCTGAGTCAGCACTTTTTAACACTGTAGGCAATGGGAAAAACATTAAAAAATCTTCTTCTCCAGATCCAGCAGGCAGAATCTTTTGATATTTGGTATGCAACATTGGAGGGTGGATCTGATTCAAGTTTGTTCAAATCGGCCCCCTGGGTTCATATTTGGGGTCAGTATAGGAGCCCGATTTCGAACTTAGTGCATTTCAGGCAAATTTCTTAAAAAATCTTCTTCTCCAGATCCAGCAGGCAGAATCTTTTGATATTTGGTATGCAACATTGTGGGGTGGATCTGATTCAAGTTTGTTCAAATCGGCCCCCTGGGTTTATATTTGGGCTCAGTATAGGAGCCCGAATTTGAACTTACTGCATTTCAGGCAAATTTCTTTGAAAATCTTCTTCTCCAGATCCAGCAGGCAGAATCTTTTGATATTTGGTATGCAACATTGTGGGGTGGATCTGATTCAAGTTTGTTCAAATCGGCCCCTTGGGTTTATATTTGGGCTCAGTATAGGAGCCCAAATTTGAACTTAGTGCATTTCAGGCAAATTTCTTTGAAAATCTTCTTCTCAAGATCCAGCAGGCAGAATCTTTTGATATTGGGTATGCAACATTATGGGGTGGATCTGATTCAAGTTTGTTCAAATCGGCTCCCTGGGTTTATATTTGGGCTCAGTATAGGAGCCCAAATTTGAACTTAGTGCTTTTCAGGCAAATTTCTTAAAAAATCTTCTTCTCCAGATCCAGCAGGCAGAATCTTTTGATATTTGGTATGCAACATTGTGGGGTGGATCTGATTCTATTTTGTTCAAATCGGCTCCCTAGATTCATATTTGGGCTCACTATAGAAGCTCAAATTCGAACTTAGTGCATTTCAGGCAAATTTCTTCAAAAATCTTCTTCTCCAGATCCTGCAGGCAGAATCTTTTGATATTTGGTATGCAACATTGTGGGGTGGATCTGATTCCAGTTTGTTCAAATCGGCCACCTGGATTCATATTTGGGCTCACTATAGAAGCCCAAATTCGAACTTAGTGCATTTCAGGCAAATTTCTTTGAAAATCTTCTTCTCAAGATCCAGCAGGCAGAATCTTGTGATATTTGGTATGCAGCATCCTTAGGGGGGTGAGACTCAAGTTTGTTCAAGCCATGTCCCTAGGTCCATATTTGGGCTCACTGTGGGAGCTTGAATTGTAACTTTGTTCGAAATGAGGAATTTTCTTAAAAAATCTTCTTCTTCAGATCCAGCAGTCGGAATGGTTTGATATGTGGTGAGTAGCATCCTTGGGGGGGGGGGGGGGGGGGGGGGGGATTCAAGTGTGTTAAAGCCAAGTCCATGGGTCCATATTTGGACTCCCTGTGGGAGCCCAAATTATAACTTAGTCAATATGAGGAATTTTTCTTTAAAAATCTTCTTCTTCAGATTCAGCTGTTGGAATGTTTTGATATTTGGCATGGAGCAACCTTAGGGGGCTGAGATTCAAGTTTGTTCAAGCCAAGTCCCTTGGTTCATATTTGGGCTCACTATGGGAGCCTGAATGACAACTTAGTTCAAAATGAGGAATTTTCTTTAAAAATCTTCAGATCCAGCAGATGAATGCTTTTGATATTTTTTATGCAGCATCCTTAGGGGGGGGGGTAAGATTCAAGTTTGTTCAAGCCATGTCCCTAGGTCCATATTTGGGCTGATTGTGGGAGCTCGAATTGTAACTTGGTTCAAAATGAGGAATTTTCTTTAAAAATCTTCTTCTTCAGATCCAGCAGTCGGAATGTTTTGATATTTGGTGTGCAGAATCCTTAGGGGTGTGAGATTCAGGTTTGTTAAAGCCAAGTCCCTGGGTTCATATATGGGCCCCTGTGGGAGCCCGAATTATGACTTAGTTCAATATGAGGAATATTCTTTAAAAATCTTTTTTAAGATCCACTGGTCAGAATATTTGGATATTTGGTTTCGGCTTTTCTTAGGAGGAGCAGATGCAACTTGTGGAAATCAATTCTCTGGGTTGATATTTAGGCTACCATGTCAGGTGAGCGCCCTCAGGCCCCCTGGGGCCTCTTGTTTATGTGTTTTTGTCTATTTTAAGACAAAATTTTTTTTTTTTTTTCTATGAAAATTTGGGGGTCCTGGTGGGACTTGGAAATTTTGGACCAAAATCCAGAAATTCGTCTTTTGGTTTTTTATGCATTTTGGTCAATTGTAAGACAAAATGTTTTGTTTTTTTTTTACACTGAAAATTTGGGATCCGGGTGGGACCAGAATCCGGAAATTAGTTTTTTTTGTTTTTATGCATGTTGGTCAATTTTATTTAACATATCTTCTCACAAACCAATGGCCCAAATTGAAACATATATGGGCCACATCATCTTGGGAGTATTCTGTTTTAGTTTTGTTTTGTTCAAATGTTTTAGTTTTGTTCAAATGGGGTCTCCGCCCTTTTTGGGCATGGGCTTTTGCTCAAATATCTTGAAGTTCATTAAAAATCATCTTCTCATGAACCACAAGTGGGAATGCTTTAATATTTGGAATGAAACTTTCTCTGGTGTTCAAGATTAAAAGTTGTTCAAAGAAAGTTGATAGGTCCATATTTGGGCTCTCCAGGGCATGGGCTCACTTTTGAACTCACCTGAAAATTTCTATTTCAAGAACCAATGGAGCGATTTGAACCAAATTTTATATGTGGCATTAGTTGACCCTAAGTACTTCATTCATGCCCCCAAAATTTTTTGCGGTTTCCCATGGGAACACCTGGCACTAAAAATAGAAAAAAAATTAAATGTCCAATATTTCCCAAACTGTTTGGACTAGAGATTTGTATTTGGTATAAAGCTTTTGTCTGAGCAGGTGAAACAATTAGACAAAAAAATTGCTAGCGAATCTGTCATACGGTTCATTCAGATTACATTTTCTCCTTACCCATAACCCTTACAGTTTAGGACCACTTGGTCCCGGTGAGCATTTTAGGCTCTCTTGAGCCTCTAGTTTATACAATTAACTGGAGTTTACTCTACAGGATATATGTAAATAAAAGGTTAAATATGTACTAAAGGTATGTTAATGATTGTGTGTTTAGAAATCATATTCAATTAACAGGATTATTCAATTAAAAGTTATGGAATTAAATGAGTTTCACTGTATGATCAAAGTGGTGAAAAAATCCTGATCAGTTTTATTCTTGTAACGAGCCACCAGTCCAAATGCTTCCACATTTACTGTTTAACATCTTTCTGGGTGTGAGGGTGGAGGGGGGGGGGGGGGAGGGGGAGTGAAGATTTACCAGTTTGTCCAAATTAGTGCTATGCATCGGATCCAACATGACCCGAAATCTGATCTGACAGGCTTTTTTGAAATCCGAATCCGACAGCTATCTTAAATCCGATCTGAATCTGAATCCGACGTTGGTCCCTAAATCTGATCCAAATCCAAAAATCTGAATCCGATATATATCAAAATTGGTAGAACGACGTTGAAAAAATCAACTAAAAGCGACATTTCATGAATGAAGAAACCTACAAGATTTGTACTTATGAAAATACATACCATTCATGGCTCCAAGGCAAACATCGAATATCGAAGATTGTTATAATAATGGGTGTGCGCAATTGCCACACTGCGCATGGAGTCGATGCATATTATGGCGATTGCGCACACCCATTATCGGAACAATCTTCGATGTTTCCGATATCACTAAATTTGGGTTTAAATTTGTGTTGGTGAGGGGATGGGTTAGGAAATGGATGAATGCTGAACACAACCACATCTATAATCTAAATATATGAGAATAATGTTTTTTTCTGAAAACAAAAAGTTGGACAAAAACTCTCAACTTGATACGAGAGCGTATTTTCCAGTCAGTGTTCAATATCTATTATCTAACTAACGAATGTTGCAAATGTTTTAATTACTGCGGTAAATGCGACAAATGCATTAAATTTAATAATAGTTTTGCATAATTTGCGACCGTCGTATTGAGGTTGGATTGAGTTCGGATTTGATGTCTTTGATGATCTGAACCAAATCTGAAGGCCTTATATGAATCCAACCCAAATCCAAAAAAAAATCGTGAATCCGACCCAAATCCGATCGGATTTGGATTGGATCAGATTCAGATTATCGGATCCGACGCACAGCACTAGTTCAAATCATACCCCTGAGGTCATTTTTAGGGGTCTTATTGGACCATCAAAATTTAACACCATGGGCAATGGGGAAAAGAACAGCAATACCTTCTCCCAAACCGCTGCTCTAAATGCTTCCATCATTGATCTATAACTTCTTTGTAAGGATCATTTACAAATTTTGTTCAAAACATTGTTCCTGGGGTCATATTTATGTGTATCATGGGGCTCCCAGAATTTAACACTGAAGAATGGGGAAAAAAGACTTGCACCATCTTCTCAAAAAATATTGCTCCAGATGCTTCCAGATTTGGTATACAGCATCTTTGAAAAGACTCCTAGGGTCATATTTTAGGGTATCATGGGGCCCTCAGCTTTTAATTCTAAGGGTAAATGTGGAAAACATTTAAAAACATCCAAACTACTGCTCCAAATGCTTCCAAATTTGATATATCTCTCTGTAAGAACGATTGTTCAAATTTGTTGCTGAAGTCTTATTTATGGTTGTTATGTTGTCCTCAGAGTTTGATGCTGTTGCTAATGGAAAGATGTTTTGAAAATCTTTCTCTATGACATGAGATATTTATAAGGACTATTTACAAATTTCTCAAGTCGCTGAAAATGTTTCTTGTTATTGGAAATGAAAAATGTTTCTTGATTATTGGAAATGAAAAAAAAATTATATATTTTACTTGCAAATAGTTTTTTCATCACATCTGTTAACCCTTTACCCAATGTAAAGGCCCAAAATGGCCAGGCTGTTCTCAAAAATCACAATTCAAATTTTATTGCTTTTTCATTTTTTTGTCTCTGAATGAATACATTGATGTCATTCCATTTAGGGATCATAAGCTATATTTTTTGATGCAAAAAATGAAACATGTCAGTTATGTAAGAAATGTTTCTTTGCAAGTGTCATATTCTGTTCAAGTTAAAAAGGTTAACTATTTTTATTTTTAAAACCTTTCTTTCTGATAATATTCAATGGAATTTCAGTCTCACTCTAGAGCAAAGAGAACTTTGTCGTGTAAGATATAAACTGCTGCAGTATATGGATAGATTAAAAACATATGAGGTAAGTAATTTATGACCAGTTAGTAGGGGTATTCCATTACTAGTACAGTGTGGAACTCTTTTAATTGAATAGCCACTTTGCCAATAAAAATTATTCAATTAACAGGAATATTCAGTTAACAGGGATTGTCACTTTTCTGTATTCTAGAAATAAACTTAGCATTTTTTCTATTATATCTTGTTTGACAGAGCTCCATGAGCTCTGTCAAACAAGATAATATAGATTAAATGCCTGTATTGGATGTACTGAGGCCAAATAGGTCTATAAACAAAGGAAAACTGGGGAGAGTCAGGGTAATTTCACGACAGGTTACAAGATTTTTTATTCAATTAACAGGAGTTTACTATATAACCTAATTTCATTTAACAGGTCAAATTTGTACTGGAGGTATGGTAAATGGTTTTGTGTTGGGAAATTATATTCAATTACCAGGGATATACAATTAAGAGATATCCAATTAATTTAAGAGATATCCAATTAAGTGGGCCCACTGGAGCCAGACTTTTGTAACTACTAAGTTTAAGAAAACTATGAAAATTTCATTCATTATAGTAAATATACTAATTGAATATATGCTTCCTTAGTTCCCTTTATTAAAAATTAGGGTTACCTATAGTTATCCCTGCTTTGTTTCTTGAACATCTGTTGTTCATTGATTATCATCTATTGTCCATTAAGATCATTGTGTCATCTTTTCCAAAACCAATCAGCCAGTTGCAGTGAAACTTGCTTTGTATGTTTGTTTGGACTTCATTTTGTGATTTGGTTGAAATGAAGTTTGTGCATTAGTGCAGTGATCTTTTTAAGGTAGGTTGTAGAAGAACATTCCAACATACAGAGATGTCCCAAAATGCCGAGGAGGAAATTTTTGCCATATCTTGGTGTGTATACCCCAGTAAGTGATTGCATTATTGGTGCTCAATATCATGTTAAACTCTTAGGAGTTCTTCGGGATTTTAGATAGTGTCGTGATGTCAGCATGGCCACACACACCTCAATATGTTGGTCTAGAACTACATACCATGACCATAACATAACCGTTTTTGACTTAGTTTTATGTAGCTAGTAATATATTTTAGTATGTTGAATCATTATTTATATTTCTTATCAACCTAACTTACAATTGTTTACTACAGGCTTGCACTACAGTGGAAGAACCTAACTCGGATAAAATACTCTCTATTTTAATCTTTCCCAATAAATTTGGGAAAGAAAAGTGGTGTAAAAACACAACGAAAAGATAAGCCAAAACTGGGTCGAGCGCCATCAGCGCACACCCAGTAAGGGACGCTCTTCTCTTAGTACAGTTCCACGACTTCCGTTAACCAGTGCGCAAGCAGTAATCAAAACCATTCTTCTTTTATCCATGCAATGTGGTTGACGTGTTGCCATCTTTGCTTTATGATACAGTGATAATTCAACTCGTCGATAATGGTTTTCGTGTGATTGGATTATGGATCTGAAGATCGTATAATAACAGGACTGTGTTTTATATATTCTCGTTAATATTTTCAACCACATTCTCATTGTATATTATTTATTATTCCGTTTTCGCGAATGTTTTTTTGACATCGTGTCAACGCGGTTCGACAATGAAATTTTTCGGTTGATAAATTTAAATTGTTATTGGAGTTAGGTGTCAATGAGGGACTGTCTAGACAGGATTTCTTCACTCTGTTGAGGGCTGAATTTCTGTTTTTTCGGTCCCTGTCGGCCGTCTGGGTTCTGTCGTGTACCCACCGGTTTTTTTTCTGCTACCTTCTCTTGTAGTTGAGGGTGTTCTTTTACTTTCTTTATCTGTTGAGTTCACCTTTTCCTTCTACTGCTCTCACCTCCGTTATTTCCAGTTCGGTTCCTTTAGGGCAATTCCTTTTGCCCTTGCCTTTGGTGCATTCTCGTGGCTGTTTCTCCCGCACCTACAGTGGGTGTGGAACGCTGTTGTTTCGGGGCCTCCCGACTCGACCATGTCTGGTGTGAGTTATGCCATCTCTGTGGGGTATGTGCAGCTCCTCTCACACCCGCAGGGTGGGGGGGAACGCTGTTGTTTTGGGGCCTCCCGACTCGACCATATGAGGTGTGAGTTATGCCATCTCTGTGGGGTATGTGCAGCTCCTCCTGCACCCGTGGGGGGGGGGGGGTGGAGGGGGGGAACGCTGTCGTTTTGGGGCCTTCTGACTCGACCATGTCTGGTGAGAGTTATTCCCCTTCCATGGGGGATGTGCAGTTTTTTTTACCGTGGTGGATACTGCGGGAGCTGTTGGATTTCTGGTGAAGAGATGCCTGGTTCCGGGACTATGCGACTTCTCAATTCGACATCTGAGGCTGTCACTAGGGTTGTGACTCCTCCTTTGGAGGCCGAGCTAGGTGGCTCTCTCCCCTTTTCCGCCAGATCCAACAGCTTCTGTCGTATCTGCTGCTACTGCTGTTCCGTCTATAACGTCATCGGGCACCGTTTTTAGCCGGCCTCGGCTTATCCCTGCAAGGGTCTGCAGGGATGTCTGTAGTGTGGTTGTGGGGTATCGGCCTCAGCCTTCCCCGACTTCAACTCGGCGAAGTCGGAAGTGGCTGCCGACTGAACTCCCTGCTGTGTCCTCTCAGCCGTTGAGCACAGCAGTTTTATACCTGCAGTGGTCTGCAGCAGTGTCTGGTAGTGTAGACATGGGGGTATCGGCCTCAGCCTTCCCTGACTTCAACTCGGCGAAGTTGGAAGTGGCTGCCGGCGGACACTCTACTGTGGTGTCTGCGCCGTCGCATACCACAGTTTTGTCATTGGCATTTTCCGTCCACTCATTCTGGTCACACGGCAAGTTTTGCAGGACCAACGCCTTCTGTGCAGCCTGGACCTTCTGCCCCACAGAGGTCCATGGCAACTCTCCTGAGTTCCCACTATGTTGATCCTCGGGGTGTCGTACCCCTATACACGTCTGCCCTCAGATGTTTTGGTTGCCGCCCGTCTCCCCGCTTCGGGTGTCTTGGTGGATCGTGACCCTTCGCTGGTTAAGAGGGTCAGGTGTGAAGCCACTTTGATGGTTTGTCCCCATGTCGAACCGGCTGGTACGGGCAGTGAGCTTAGGGAGGCCCTCTCCTTACTCACTCAGGTTCTGTCCAAGAGCCTTCCCGTTGCTTCCAGCAAGGCAGCGAGTGGTTTCCAGGTGCCCCCTTGGCGCTACTTCCCGCAATTGGAAACAGGCTGCTTTCTGATCCCCCTGGTGTGCCTACACCATGGAGGCATTGGCTGGTTTGCCCATGATGGGCTATGTGTCTTCCGACTCCGGGGAGGAGTCAGACATCCTTGATGTCGAGAGCCAGCAGTCTTCTGACTTGGGGGCAGCTCTCGACTTTGTGTTTGGGTTCCTTCCGGATCTCAAACCATCAAACCATCAAACCAGCCGACAGTGTCACCCAGGCCCTGATCATCGGTGGCCTGGGTGACACTGTCGGCTGGTTTGATCAAACCAGCCGACAGTGTCACCTAGGCCACGATCATCGGTCGCGTGCCTACAGCCTGTGGAGCAACCTGCTTCTGGGCGTCTTTGACCGTGCCAGTCAGTACAGGTGGTTGAAGCATTTTCAGCCTTGGACTCTAAGCTGAGTTCCAAGGCTGTGAAAGCTTCGTTCTTCACCAGGGTTAACACCTTTTTGCCTCCGGTGCGTTATCGTCACTACGATTTTGCCAATCCGTCAGTCTGCCAGACTTTGACGGTTTTGGATCAGGACTCCAATTCCCTCGGGCTTTCCAAGCCCAAGTGTGACGCCATTCCTATGACGACATGGAGTCCATGTTGGGCTTATTGAGTGGAATGCTGGGTATGCTTTCTCTCTCCGATCACGTCGTCTCTGCCTTAGCTGCCTAACTGCCTCCAGATAGGTTTGACGATCTACAGGCTCGTTTGTGTGTGCTGTCCAAGGCACTCATGCATCTTACTCACACGCATGCCTGTGACATGGCTATTTTGGAACTAGTTTTAACCCTTTACCCAACGAATCGGCCGCATCCGCCCGCGTAATATGCAAATTTAGCAGTTGAAAAAATATTATGTTTCAAAAAATTTCAACAAAACCATATCATGTGACCCCTCGTTGGAACGAGCTCGTCGAGCTCGTTCCAACGAGGGGTCACATGATATGGTTTTGTTGAAATGTTTTGAAAAATTTCAAAAACTAATATTTAAAATAATAAATTTTGATATTGTCTGCGTTGGGTAAAGGGTTAAGGGACTCTGTGCTGGACACAGGCCGATCCCTTCCTGGGGGCAGAGTCCTTCTCTTCGATCTGCTTCTTTGGCAGGTCTGCTACTGTTCCATGGGTTCTGTGTCGACGGTCCGGGATGACGTCCTATGTCATTCCAAAGATCAGCTGCTGCTTCGTCAGCTTGATCAGCCTTCTGGGGGAGGCAGGGACCGTTCAAAGCCTAACAGATACCCTTCTGCTTCCTCTGCAAAGCAAAGGGCTGATCCTTCTGCCACCGCTTCTACTTCTTACGGGGTAAGGGTAAGCATCGGCAGGCTAGAGGGAATCTTCATTTAGTAGAGGAGGTGGTTTCTCCTCCCGCGGGCCACGTCGGGGCTCAAACTGAAGATCCTCACCTTGATTCGGCCCAGGTTGGAGGAAGGATAGCAGAGTTCGCAGACCGTTGGGCCACCATCACATCCGATCCTTGGGTGTTAGATGTTGTTCGGTCCGGGCTGCGAATATCCTTCCGAAGGCACCCCACTCTGTCCAGAGTGCCTCTTCCAACCACAGTTCCTTCAGATGTTTTACGTCGGGAGCTTTTGTCCACGGAGATAGACAATCTCCTGGCCAAGGGGGCATTCGAGGTCGTCAAGAACAATCAGTCAGTGGGGTTTTATTTCCGCCTGTTCTTGGTGCCGAAGGAGGACGGCCGACTCTGACTGGTTATCGATCTCAGTATCCTGAACCAGTTTATCATTGCTCCCAAGTTCAGCATGGAGACTTTCAGGTCGGTCCACCGTTCCATTCACCTGAGAGATTTCGCTTCCAGCATCGACCTGCGAGCCGCTTACTTTCACATTCCGATTCATCAGGTGTCGCGGAAGTATCTCAGGTTCGCTTTTCTGGGGCGAGTTTACCAGTTGAAGGCCATGCCTTTCGGCCTCAACCTGGCTCCTTGGGCCTTCACCCGACTGATGTCACATGTGATAGCCTTCCATCGCACACAGTCCAGGGTGATTACTTCGGCATATCTAGACGATATCCTCCAGAGGCATTCCAATGCTGCCTTACTGGAGTTGGATGTCGACACTCTGTTGAGCTTGCTCACATCGCTAGGATTTAGAGTCAACGAGAAGAAGTCGGCTCTGGTCCCTTCTCAGTCGTTTTGTCATCTGGGGATGGCCATCCGCACTCAGTTCAGTACGGTGGTGGTTCCCCAGACCAGGGCTGTGATTCTCTCAGCTTTTGCTCTGACTCTGTCCCAGTCCACATCTGCGACAGCACGGGGTATTCTCCGGCTGCTCGGTCTCTGCGGTTCAGTGACATATCTCATTCCTTTAGGTCGGCTGCATGTCAGACCTCTCCAACACTTTCTGCTCAGTCGTTGGAGGCCGAATGTTGATTCTCTGGATCTGATGCTTCAGTTACCAGAATCTCTTCATCATCACCTTCTCCACTGGATGAATGTTCAGTGGATCACGCAGGGTGTCCCGTTGGACTTACCCACGTCCGATTGCGTTCTGACAGCAGATGCCAGCGATCTTGGATGGGGTGCAACGTTGGATCCTCTTGGTCTTTCCCTTCATGGGATGTGGGACCAGGATCGGGCATCTCTACACATCAACCAGAAGAAGCTTCTTGCTCTTCTTCTGAGTTTCAGGCAGTGGATCCCTCACCTGTCAAATCGTCAGGTCCTTCTGTTGTTCGACAATTCGACAGTGGTTGCTTACATTCGGAACCAGGGCGGCACGCACTTGGTTCCATTGTACGAATTGGCTCGGGATCTTCTACTGCTCGCTCAGGATGTCAATGCCGGGGTGGTTGTTTGTCACATATCCGGTCATCTGAACTTCCTAGCCGACTCCCTGTCCCGACGGAGCAGGTTTTTTTCCACCGAGTGGATGCTCCACATCGCGGTGTTCCATCGATCTCTTTGCAACTCGTTGGAACCATCAGGTGGACACTTTCGTGTCCCTGTGTTCAGATGCTCTGGCTTTCGCTGTGGACGCTCTGGCCCTCCTTTCGGATGGTCTTGTTGGCTACGCCTTCCTGCCTGTTCCGATTCCGCCTCAGGTTCTAGCCCAGATATGAACCTGCAGTCGTTGAATCCTTTCGATCACACCCCTGTCGCCTCGGTGGGTGTGGATCAATCTGCTCCACTCTCTGTTAGCGGCGGTTCCGGCATGTCTCCCTCTACGTCGCGACTTTCTTTGCCAAAGTCACCCGAGGAGGTTTCAAGTTGACATGACTTCATTGTGCCTTCGCGCATGTCTTTTATCGGGTCCTGTCTCCTCTGTAGTGGTTTTTAGCTCAACTTTGGCGAAGCCAAATTTGAGCTTATGCCATGGCCCGTCGTCCGTCTGTCTGTCTGTCCGTCAACAATTGGATATGGCTCGGGCTAGAGGTTGTATTTATGAACCGATCTTTACGAAACTTCTTGGGTACCTTTGTTATGACTGTGGGACGAGAACGAGTGTTTTTGGGTGCGGTCCAAAATTCCAGATGGCTGCCAGCTGCCATTTTGTACCGACGATGCAGAAATCTGTTTTTTTGCACCCAACTTCCATATGAAAGCTCTGATTTGAATAATTTTTTGTATGAATGTTTAGTACCATGGGATACATCACATATAATACGGGTTTTTTTCTTGTGCGTAAATTATGCAAATTAGACTAACTTTGATGTTTTTTGGTGTTACTTTCAGCACTGTAAGTGCAAATGCCAATACGGCTCGGGCTAGAGGCCGTATTTATGAACCGATCTTTACGAAACTTCTTGGGTACCTTTGTTATCACCGTGGGACGAGAACGAGTGTTTTGGGGTCCAGTCCGAAATTCAAGATGGCCGATGGCAGCCATTTTGTACGAAATTTGGTGCAATCAGATTTTTGCACAGAACTTCCATATGAAAGCGCTGATTTGAATAATTTTTTGTGTGAATGTTTAGTACCGTGGGATACATCACATATAATACGAGTTTTTTTCTCGTACAGAAATTATGCAAATTAGATGAACTTTGATTTTTTCAGTGCTGCTTACACACAGTAAGTACACATGTCAATACGGCTCGGGCTAGAGTCTGTATTTATGAACCAATCTTCACGAAACGTCTTGGGTACCTTTGTTATCACCTTGGGACGAGAACAAGTGTTTCTGGGTGCAGTCCAAAATTCAAGATGGCTGCCAGTGGCCATTTTGTATCGAAATTAGGTCTAATCAGTTTTTTGTACACAACTTCTATACGGCTCAGGCTAGATGCCGTATTTATGAACCGATCTTTACGAAACTTCTTGGGTACCTTTGTTATTACCGTGGGATGAGAACGAGTGTTTTTGGGTGTGGTCTGAATTTCAAGATGGCCACCAGCAGCCATTTTGTACCAAAATTAGTGCAATCAGTCTTTTGTACAGAACTTCTGTATGAAAGTTCTGATTTGAATAAATTTCTGTATGAATGTTTAGTAACATGGAATACATCACATATTGTACAGGTTTTTTTCTCGTGCAGAAATTATGCAAATTAGATGAACTTTGATTTATTCAGTGCTACTTATACTCTGTAAGTGCACATGTCAATACGGCTCGGGCTAGAGGCTGTATTTATGAACCGATCTTCACAAAACTTCTTGGGTACCTTTGTTATCACCTTGGGACAAGAACGAGTGTTTCTGGGCGCGGTCCAAAATTCAAGATGGCTGCCAGTGGCCATTTTGTACCGAAATTAGGTCCAATCAGTTTTTTGTCACAACTTCTACACAGCTCATATTTGTGAACTGATCTTCACGAAACTTCTTGGTTACCTTTGTTTTCACCTTGGGACAGGAATGAGTGTGTTTTGGGGTGCCTTTGTTATCACTGTGCTATGAGAACAAATATTTTGGGGTTCAGTCAGACCCACTGTGGGACTAAGATTTCTTTTCTAGTTTAGCATCTGACTGTCACCCACCTTTACAATACTTTACCTATACATTTGTTACAGGCAACGCTCAGTATTTATGTACAGACCGTTACAATACTTTATATGTACCTTTGTTATCAGGTCATTACCTAGATGTTTGTCATTGCTGTGTCACATACTATACATGTACATGTCTTTGTCTTGACAAGTTGAGCTACAGTGTCATTGACACTTTCATTAGAGTCAAGCAGTGGAGTTGCTTTTCTTCTTCAAGGAGGCAATCACTCCACTGGCCTCTGTGGCTAAGTAGAAGGTTCTTATGTCGATGGTGTGCGATCACTCTGTTGCTTCTGTCACTCCTTCGATCACACCGCTTGCGGCCAGCAATGGGTACAAGTCCATGCTTCGGAGACCTTTTTTGTATGTGGTTCCGCATTTTTTCGACACTCATCCTTGCCTCTCCAAGCTTGTTCAGCTCTTTTCCTTCAAAGGGCCTAGGACTTATCCTGGATGGATATGTGTTTTCTCACATGCCAGATCTCTCCTGCATCCATTTCTCGATGGATTTGTCTTACTATTCGTGCAGCTTCTGCTCATCTAGCTACTGGTGATTGTATTACCAATTGTTTTTTCTGCCACGAGGTGCGTGCATTGTCTTCCTCTCGGGGCTTTTACTAACTCTGTCATGTTGTCGGATTTTATACTGGCAGCCTACTGGAGAAATGCTACCTTCTCCATTTATCTGCGACAGTTGCAGGAGGCGACAGAGGGCCTTTGTCCTTCGGGCCCTCTTTCTTTGGCTCAGGCTTTGTCTATCCCAGCCATTCAGCTTTTTACAGGGTCAGTTCCAGCTCCGTGCTGTTACTGCCCTTTCTGTCTGTGCATCGCACTTCACCATACCCCTCATCTTTCATTGTCTTTTACTAATGTTTGTGATGCTATGGTTTGATAGGCCTAGGGATCTCTTCCTCTGTCCACAGTTCCAGTGCAATTGAGTTATGTGTGGGTTGGTTATGTGATTCCCTCCATCCTATTGTCTATTCAGCCTGTAGTAAACAATTGTAAGGTAGGTTGATAAGAAATATAAATTTTATAGTAAATTTCCTTTCTTATTATACCTACCGCAGTTGTTTACATGGAGGCCCTCCCGTCTTCTTCTTTGGGTAAGAATCCTTCCTCCCTGCTGATCACATACCTCCTATGTGGGCGGACTCAGAAGAATGGTTTTGATTACTGCTTGCGTACTGGTTAACGGAAGTCGTGGAATTGTACTGAGAGAAGAGCGTCCCTTACTGGGTGTGCGCCGATGGCGCTCGACCCAGTTTTTACTTATTTTTTTGTGGTGTTTTTACACCACTTTTCTTTCCCAAATCTCTTGGGAAAGATTAAAATAGAGAGTATTTTATCCGAGTTAGGTTCTTCCACTGTAGTGCAAGCCTGTAGTAAACAATTGCGGTAGGTATAATAAGAAAGGAAATTTACTATAAAATTTATATTTCTTGACTATTTTATGTCATATAAGCTCCTACCATGTATAAAAAGAGATTAAAATCAAACACTCAGACTAGCTTTACACCTACATACCAGAGTACCTCATTTGGTCAGCTGCATCAGAGTGTGGGTGGATGGGTGGGTGGGTCTGTCTGTGTTCGTGGGAAGAGATGACTGGACTGAAATCACCCAATATTTTAATATCTGCTTTTCGTGAACCAGTGAAAACCCCATGAGTGGAGTTGACAGTGCTTACTTACTCGGGTAAACAAATTCTGTTCTACTTGTAAAATGGGACAAGGTAATGGAAACCTAGGGTGGAAATCCTTTAAAGTGGGCAGCATTGGTATAAACAATTGCTTAAACTTGACTTGATATTTGCGTTGCAGTCATGATGTAGCTATACATGCTAAAATTGATTGGCCTTAAACACCAATGGATAAATCAACACGAACCTGTGAATACATTGATATTTGTGATTTAGCTTTCTTTCCAGGTGAAGTATCAAGCTTGTTAAAAGACAAAATGCTTTGGGGCAACTTTTTGGTCTAGTCAAAATTTTAATTTGTAAAACTGTTGTGCTGATTTGAATCAAATTTGGAATACAGTATAATTGGGTGATGTGTACTTGGTTTCTATACAGAAAAAGAAATAGTCCCTCTCCTCATGGGACACTATATCATTTAAAAATAGAAAAATTGTATGCCTTTTATTTTCATGAAGAGAACATCACAAGTAATTGATATATGGTATCAAACATCCTTAGCGCCAGGCTCTCCAGCCTCCAGTCTAATTCTGTTCGTAATTCATTTCTGTTATGGTCTGTTTGTTTACTCACTTTTGATGGAAATTTGTGTGCAGTCTACAGTTGATGTAATGTGATGTCCTTTTACTTACAAAGTTATTCAAATATTCTTTCATTCTACAGTTATAGATATTCCAATCAATGAGTATTTAATTTGCCTTAAAAACTCCCAAGATATTAACACAGTTAGTGGAACTACGCGGTGTATTCATGAAATATGGCTATGCTGAGACTTTACTTCTAATAGTAATGTCATCAAATTCTCCATTACTGTGGAAAACAAGCTTTGTTTTACTGGTAAAATAGGATCTGGTAACCAAAGCCTAGGGTGGAAGTTCTCTCTCTCAGGGGCAACATGGGTATCAATGATTGCTGGACTTGACTTTATATCCATGTTGCGGTCATGATTAGCCATTGTGCAGAAATATGTGACCTTCACCAAAAAATAAGCTCATCAAACCAGAAAATTATCTTGATATTTTGGGTAATGTCATCAAACATTGGGTCAAATCAGGTCTTTGATTGAGCAGCATTTCTAGCATTGATTCAAATATTAATCTTTATGGTATTTTTCAGATTTATTTCGAATAATTTAGCTTTTCCATCCAACTGAAATATTTCCAATGAGCGAATATAAACATAGGTGGTGGGCTATTCAAAGGCTAGACTGGTTAAGAGCAGCCATGACTAGATCTGATGTAAAATAATTTGAAAATACTTAGCAGATTAAGAGTTAACATCTTGGTGATGATGTTTTACAAAGTTGTTCTATTGAAGCTTTGGGGATAATTTTGAAGGGCTTTGGGATCCCATTTTAACTGTTGGCAATGGGAAAACATTAAAAATTGAAATCTCAGAAACAACTGGGCCAAATGGCTGTTTGTGCAACATTATGTTCATTGTGCAACCCACAATCTCCCTCCAACCCCACACCAACACCCTCCCCAAACAGGTGTCATCATTGGTTGCTGAGTGCTGCTATGGCTTGACTCTGCTCTGACCAAACTCATAAGACTTTTATAATATTATAATCACAGCAACAAACTCTTAATTTTTTTCATAAGGTATCGTGTAATTTTATACAGCCATAGAGCACCTTGTGCAGATTTCAGGCTATAAAATTATTATTATTATTATTAAATCTTGTTTGGCCACTTGGTGGCAACAGAGTTATGGTCACTGAATAAGTGAAATTATTTATGAAAGTTTGTTTATTCTTTTCTAGTCTTGTTCTTATGATTACTACCAAGTGCATTAACCTAAAATGATAAAACCAGTTCACAATGTACATGACTATAATCTTTCAACCATGTTGAGATGACTCTTGCAAAACAACATAGTTGATGACCACTCATTAGAACACCTGTCAGATATGGCTGTAACACTGAGTGAAAGGTGAACAAAGAATATGTGACATTGCAGTACAGAAGTAAAGATGGTTTTACAAAGGTTTCTGTGAAAGTCTTTGACCAGTTTTTCAGGAATCACTTCTGGTGCTGATGCATATGTTGAAAAATATTTCTGATTTTTTTTTTTTTTTAGGAATTAGTTTTGTCTAGCTTAACCAACAACCCTTAAATGTCCCCAGAAATCTGGAATAATATCTTAGAACTCAATAAGTCTTATTAATAGTTTACAGATAGAGACCCTTTACTTGCCTGTGCACCCCTGAAGTTTAATTTAAGAAAATATAAGGCTAAAGCCAGGCCCTATGCAGGGCTGAATTTCTGTCCCATTTCCTAAACCAAATAGACACAGCGAAATTCCCAATTAACTGATTAGGTTTTCCCAGACCTACCATCTACCGATAGTGTAATCAAGGCAGCATTATAGTCCAAGACCTGCGCATATTACATGGATACACACAGGTAATAAAATATCATGAAATATCTTTTCACAGGATTTAATCAAGGTGGAGTTGCCAGGAAAGTTTTAACTATCACAATTTATGGAACTTCAATAGATATGTGGTGCCTGACAAATTGTCAAGACACCACCGATCTTTGTGGGATCACTGGCATTATGTCGCTTGCTCAAGCTTGACAGGTTTTCGTCTATTCACTTCTCAGTCCCAGCCCCCCCCCCCCCCTTTCCCAAGGATTAATCCTTCTTTCAGTCCTTCGCATGAGACGGGCGCTATTGCACTCGCAAGCTCCCGTAATTTAAAAAAAGATGAGCACAAAAGATCGCGCCATCATCAAACAGTTCAACTTCAATTAAATTGCACTCAACAGTCTCAACTCACTAGCATTGCCATACTTCAAGTCAGAATGGACATCTATTTCGTTATTGTCCTTTGGTTAACAGTAAAACGAAAACAAAATCAAAACTGCTGTTATATCCCCCCCCCCCCCCCCCACACCTCCATATCACCATCTGCTCCACAAGAGGTCCAAATCGATATTTTTGTCAGTGAAAACTGAAACATTTCCAGTTTCCTTTATTCATTGTGCATGTCATTCTACATCCCAATTCATCCAGCAAACGAAACCGAAAGTACAATGCTAGTTTAATCAGAACAAACAGACCAACTGTGATTGGCCAGTCAGTATGAAATCGTCTGCTGCGGTCAACCGAATCGCTTGTACGAAATAATTTCACCTTGTTTCCCTTTCTTCAAAGATTTGTGTACAAGCGAGAAATTTTATCGTCGATGTTTTTGCTTTTTGTCTTTTCTGAATTGGTTACGTTTTCCAGATGCCAACGGTGACTCTATCAACGTTACAGTCTATTGAAGTATTCAGAGTAGTCAGCAAGTAGCAATCTAAATATCATGATTAGCTGTGTTTAAACACATCTGTCCCAAACATGCATAGTTGTGAACGTTTGGGGAATTTTGCGAGTGCGATTTGCACTCGCAACACAATTTGCGAGTGCACTTTTTTGCACCTGTAAAATTTACTCACACGAAGGACTGTTGTTTTGTAGCCAATGCTAAACAAAATCACTTTATATTATCTAGAGCCTTTTTTCAACTTGTCAACACTTCAGTAATAAAACATTCATTGACAGACGTAAACAGCATTTATTTTTTTTTATTTCATGTAAAGGAAACAAATATTTATATCCATTTTTCTTTTTCTTTTTTCTCTCTCTTCAGTATATACTTGGTGGTGAGAGGGCATCCGCAAGATTTGATTACAAGTTTTTTGAGAAATTTCGATCTCAGAACATTGGAGAATCAGCTATTCAGTATGCTCAGGTTTGTTCATATATATAAAAATTCACAATGGCACCTCCCTGTGAGAACCCCTCAGAAGTGAGGCAGTGCTTGTTTACTTTGGTAAACAAGCTGTTTTGCTGCTAAAATAGGACTCGGTAACCTATGCTTGGGATGGAAGTCCTCTAAAATGGGAAACATGGGTATAAACAATTGGTTAAACTTGACTTTATATCTATGTTGCGGTCATGATTAGCCATTGTGCAGAAATATGTGACCTTAAACACTGATAAATAAATATCCCACTGGCACCATTTTTTTTATTCTTTATTGAATAAAGACGTCAGTCAGTCCGAAGCTTTTTTTTTGTAATTGTGGGAACCCTAGGAGGTGGGGAACTGCTTGTTTACTGTCTTAAAGCTAGGACCTGGTAACTAATGTCTGGGACTGGAAGTCCTCTACAGTGGGCAGCAGGTATGAATGATTGGCTAAACTTGACTTTTTTCTTGTGTTGCTGCAGTGATCTGGCCATAGAAAAGCACTTTTTTTTCTTTGTTGTGTATCAGACATTTGTGCTGTTGTATGCAGTATTTTTCAGGGAAAGTACTATTAATTTATAGCTGAGGGAAAATATGGACTGAAACTGCAATACAATGTTTTATATTTTTAGCTCACCTCACTGAAAGTCAGGGTGAGGTATTGTCATCACTTTTTGTCCGTCCTCCAGCATCCAGTGATGGTCCTGAAGGAGAATGGCGATTTGGTTCAAATCAATGTGCCCAGCCCCATAGGGAGGGGGTGGAGGAAAATTCTCCAAAAGTTTTTGAGGTGTAGAATAAAGTTTCTTCAAACGAACTTCGTGGAGCAATATTTGCCTTTGTAATGGGAGGGGCAAGATTTTTTGCCCCATGCAAAATTTCTATATTTTTATACTGTACCAATGACCCAGACTTAGCTGGTGCTAACTCAAAAATATCCAGGGCCAAACACAAATTTTGCCCCCCAATCCCCAAAATTTGCATCAAAATCCAAAAGATCAATGTCCTGTATGGTCCTCTATACTTTTGTCCACAGCACATGCGCAGTGTCAAGGAAGTACCGAAATTGGCGCCAAATCTTCATTCTTTGTTTGGCCCTTCAATCAGTAACATCTCACTGATATCTGTGCTTATAATCTCAGTTAAAATGATGCCAGACACAAAATCATAATGGAAATGGTGGATCCAAGGATGAAATAAGAGGATGAGAGGAAGAAACAGTGGAAGGATGTGTTCAGGGCTGTAACTTATAATTTTTATGTAAAATTATTTCATGTTCCCTAATTTCGGGGCATGGGCCTGATGTTTTCATTCTTGCTATGAAATCTCCTCTGTTTGTTCAGTGTTTCCTCTCTCCCTTTCCTTGATACCCCCCTTGCTAATCTCCCATGCTTTTGGCATAATTTTTGAAATTTTTTTATTGAAATTTCATGGGAGTTTTAGCATAGTTACCGAATGTTTATTCTGTTTTCCCCATGGTTACGTCCTCACCCTAGGGGTGTTTAGGCATTTTGGTCATGCATCTACCATCTGATGTACTACAGTTTCTTCTGTGGAAGTTTCTGTTTTACATCGGATAGTGTTTTAAAATTGGTTACTGATTTCGGACCATATTTTCAGTGCCTGGAGTCTTGTTTCTGGTTTTTATTCACTTTTGTTTTCTTTGACAACGGTTACATCTGACAGTTATTCCTTGTCTTCTATAAGTTTTTGTTTATAGCCAGATCCATTAATATTGTTCATAAGTGTAACATTAATTTTTAGATATGTTTTAAAATTTTTGTCGACACTTAGGCTTTTTGGGGATCCATTTGGGCTCATCGTTCCTTTGGGAACTTGGGCTCATTTCAAAATTTTTTCAAAAATTTTTTCTTTTGAATTATTTTTCGAAATTTTTGTAATGGATTATATTATTATTATGTATCTTTGTATTTTCAAGGGTTAGTGCGAGTACTACGGCTGTTTAATATTTTTTAAATATGAAGGAATATTGTTCAAATTGTAAATCGAGGAAGTCTTCCTCTGATTCTCATGTTCATTGTATTTGCCGTAGTCAATGTACTCGCACTAATTCTTACTCAGTGTGTGCCAATTGGGATGACAAACGTTGGAGGCGTGTGTCACGGTATATTGTTAGTGGTGAGAGGTCCATGCTGATCCTCTCGTCACAGGGTCACTGTAGTTTTTCAGTCTCTTTTTCAGAGGAACAAGAACAAGGTGATGTTTCCATGATATCTTCAGGAAGTGTGCTACCGTCGTCACAATCAAATGAAGAGCTAGCGGCAAAAGTGCTCAACGAAATACGACAAGTGCCTAGATCCTTAGTAGGATTGCCGACCTTGTTGCCAGCTAGCTCGCCCGGTGAAGCTATTGTAAAGTGGGTGATGTGACGCCGGGTTCATCCATTACGGTCCAGGAGAGGAGAAGGGGTGTTGCGAGCACTATAAACTCGGATCACACACACCCGGCGATGACGGATCGGAGGATGGAATGGAGGAAGCCCGTCAGTCCGGTAGCTAGCTCGTTCAGGTCTACCCGGACAGCGAGCGAGAGAGGTCCCTCTCTCTTACAACAACAGCTGGGGCCAGATGTTGTACGTAACGATCGTCAGTCGGAGCATACGTCCACTCCTCCTGCTCGGGATGCTCTGTCGCATAGACAGCTTGGCGCGGCTAGTCTACTAGCTTCCTCTTCCACACGTCAGCACTCACGACTGCACCTTGGCTACGTGACCACAGATGCCCAGCCTGCTTCGCCGACCACGGATTCCACGTCGACCAGGTCACTCCATCCGGTAGCCAAGGACACGAGGCCTTTCCAGTCAGGACGTTCGCATAAAGGAGCTTCCAGCAGCTGAACAACGTAAGACCGCAGCTCCACAGGCCTCCGTGACGGACTTGCTATCACAGATAGCACAACTCATCGCAGCATTCCAGCAACCTTCAGAAACTCTGTCAGATCAGGAACGGTCTGAAGAAGCTGGGTCGGTACACTCCCCTGCATTGTCAGAAAGGGACGACCGAGATTCACAGTGGAGCTGGATTTTTCCCTTCTAGAACAACATAAGGTGGCCGTAGATTTCATCCGGCAACACCTTCCAGAAGTTGTTCCTCCAGACCAGAGAGCTGTGATACCAGATAAGAGACTGATAGCGTCACTGGACACAGACTTCTTCGGCCGGACTAAGGACGTCACGCCTGAGTTTCCGGTCCAGTCCAGAAATGTCTCACGGACGTTTGAATTGCTGAATGACGCTATTTTTAGGCTAGCCTCTTAAGACTGGCAGATCCAGTTTCTTATCACAACATGCTCTACATCTGCCGTTCATCAATAGTAGAAATAAATTTGAAATGGCAGGACAGGGCGTTCCGAGAGTTCCTCTGCGTTTAGACGACCAGGCAGAAGACTTGGAGTTGTCATTGCCGGCATCTATGTCGATTCTCTCCAGTACGTTGGAGACGACAATCTCGTCTAACAGAGCCAGTTTAGACGCCTTATCTTACACAGATCACCTTACCAGAGCGTTATCACAACGTCTCGATGGTAAAGAATTCCAGGATGTTCAAACTTCCTTCAGAGTTCTTTCGAGGACAATCACATATTCCACGTATAACTCCGCCCTTTCAGTGGCAAATTTGGAGTTAGACGTGATGCTGCCCTGGCTTCATCCATGAGGGTGGATTCTAAGGTGAAAAACTCTCTTCGAGTCGCTCCAGTTTCAGGAGAACTTCTCTTCGATGGTAAGCTTTCACTAATCTACGATCAGATTACCAAGAAAGCTTCAGACTCTCTGCTCTTTAAGTCCGTTTCGAAAAAAATGGACTCAGCAGAGAGGAGTAAGTCAGGGACTTCTGGGACGAGTACGTCCAAGGGAAGTTCCTATAGAGGATCTAAGAAAGCCTCTACATCTTACTCCAGAGACCGTCAGAGTAGCGACTCAGGTAGTGGATGTAATGCTGGCCGAGACAACCGGTCAGATGCCCCTAGGTCGACTGGTCGAGGTTCGGGTCGGGGAGCATGTAGTTTCTCCTCCCACAAGCCTCGCAGGTCCAGGAGGTGAAGGTCAGAACCTCTATTGCGCTCCAGTGGGTGGAAGGGTGTCAAGATTCTTAACCAATTGGTTGTCAATTACAGACGACCGATGGGTTCAGGAGGTTATTTCCGAGAGTCTAAAACTGTCCCTCAGAGAAAAACCTCTGTTAACACGAAGTCCACAATGGACTCAGCTTCTGTCAAACCTTCAGAAGAGAAATTCGCTTCTATCAGAGGTGCAATCTCTTCTGGAGAAGAATGCAATAGAGGTCATAGAAAACCAAGAATCTCCCGGTTTTTACAGTCACCTGTTCCTGGTACCAAAACCAGATGGCTCGTTCCATCCAGTTATAGATCTAAGCTGGATAAACAAGCTGATCGTGGCTCTGAAATTTTATATGGGGACCATGCGATTGGTGAGAGCGAGCATTCGAGTGAAGGATTATGCTGCGAGCATAGATCTCAAGGATGCGTACTTTCACGTCATGGTATATCCGGCGTTCAGAAAGTACCTTTGCTTCGCTGTCCTAGGAGTCGTTTATCAGTTCCGAGCAATGTGCTTTGGACTGAATCTAGCGCCCTGGGCCTTCACTCGAATAATGAACTCGGTAATGACTCATTTCCGAGCTCTTTCGTATGCGGTAACATCAGCCTACTTGGACGACATTCTTCAGAGGTACGGCGACAGATTAACGCTTCAGAACGATGTTCAGAGTCTGCTTCAATTGCTCCGACATCTCGGTTTCATTGTAAACGAAAAGAAGTTGGATCTAGTTCCGTCGTTCATTCATTTGGGAATGAGCTTTGAGACGCGCAGCAATCTGGTTCGTCTGCCGTTACCCAGAGCAAAATTAGTCAGTTGTTACGCCCGCTTTTGTCTGCACTCAGATGTAGTAACAGCGAGAGAATTTATGCGACTGATAGGTTTTTGTGGAGCTGCCACAGACCTTATTCCGATGGGGCGCCTATGCACTCATCCACTCCAGATATTTTTTACTCAGAATTGGAGTGTGAAGATTCATTTGCTCGAAACGAACATCGTCTTGTCGAACCAAGTAAAACAAGAGATTCAGACTTGGGCAGATATTCAGTGGTTAACTCAGGGAGTTCCATTGCAACTGCCAGATTCGATTTTACCGATTATGACGGATGCGAGTCAAACAGGATGGGGCGCGACATTGAGCCCAACAGATTCAAGGTGGCAGGGTCTTTGGGATCCGCAATTCCTGAACAAGCACATAAACATCAAAGAGATGATGTCAATTTGGCTTGCTACATCATTGGATGAACATTATTCAGAATTCACATGTTCAAATACTGTCCGACAATTCAACAGTAGTAGCATATATTCGGAACCAGGGAGGCACTCATTCCATTCCATTGTTCAATTTAACAGAAAGAATCCTTCTGTTTGTCCTAGAGCATCAGGTTCTTCTGTCAGTCCATCATATTCCGGGTCGTCTGAACGTTCTAGCGGACTCCCTTTCTCGGAAAGGTTGTATGTTGCCGTCAGAATGGACTCTCAACAAACGAGTATTCAATCAGATCTGCTACCAATGGGGTCGCCCAATGATAGACTTGTTTGTGACGCATGTCAACAATCAGTTGCAGACGTATGTGTTGCCATGCCCAGATCCTCGTGCATTCGCAGTAGACGCTCTCGATCTCTTGGGATGGAATGATAGGATACGCGTATCCTCCAGCTCCGTTGATTCAACAGATATTGCTAAAAATCAAGCAATCTCACTGCAAGATTCTATTGGTAGCATCTCTGTCACCCCAGAGACCAAGGATAAATCTACTCAGGTGTCTGTTATGGGACATTCCTCGGAAGCTTCCTCCATGGGAGGACCTTCTTTCGCAGGGGAAATCGCGCACACTGCATCACAACCCGCAAGGTCTCAGCCTTCACGTATTTCCGTTGTGTGGTCCTTCTTGCACAGCAAGCAATTTACAGGATGAGCAGTGGACGCAATTTCTAACTGTAGGAGGACCTCCTCTTCGCTAAATTATGCTGCTAAGTGGAAGGTTTTCTCTTGTTGGTGTAGGGATCATTCTTTTGATATTTATGATCCCTCCATTCCAGACATTGCTAATTTTTTGGTCTACTTGTTTGACAAGATCAAACTGCAGCCAATAACTATTAAGGGTTATAGGTCTATGCTATCGGATACTTATGCTCATCATGATAGCTTACAAATTGGATCTAATCTCTCTTTATCAAAGTTAGTTAAAAACTTTTCGATAAATAGACCTAGAACCCTTAGGTTAATTCCTCAGTGGAATTTAGCTTGTGTTCTTCTGAAGCTAAAAGAAGCGTCATTTGAACCCCTTGATACGGTAGACTTCAAATACTTGTCTTATAAGACAGCTTTTCCCTTAGCCTTCTCTTCTGCTAGAAGAGTTATTGAGCTTCATGCTCTATCTGTTGATGATTCTCACTATCGTAGTGTTGGTAATTCTATTACTTTGACTACCAATGTTGGATTTTTGGCTAAGAATCAGGCTCCTAATAAGTACCCTGAGCCTATTGTTTTTAAGGCCCTTCCATCCTCAGATGACCATAGGCATTTACTGTGTCCAGTTAGAGCTATGCATATTTACAAACGTAGATCTGAGTTTATCAGAAAGGGACAAAAACGTTTCTTTCTGTCTCTGCTGCCTAATAGAAGGGACATCACGGTCCATTCTATTTCCAGATGGATTCAGTTGACTATTCGTACTGCTTATGAAAGATTATCTTCTACTCAGCAGTCTGTGCTTAAGATTTCAACGCATGAAGTTAGAGCGCTATCTACATCTTGGGCTTATGCTAATAGTATTGCTATTACTGATTTGATGAGGGCTGCATACTGGTCTCAGTCTTCTACGTTCACAAATTTTACCTTAGAAATATTGAGTCTATTTCTGGCGACCTTTGTTGTTTAGGTCAGTTATCTGTTGCTCAGAATGTCGTCCACTAAACAGTTGCAACTATAGTTATGCAGGCTTTCTGTTTCAGCAGTGAGTCTGTCCTGCTCCCTCTTCACTCTGGGGTGATTGACCCAGAGCAAGGGGGAGGGGTGGGGTGGGGATGGTGTTCCCTTATATCACCTGCTTTATAGTGAAAAGCAAGGGAATACCTCCTCTGGAGTCAGTAATTCCGAGTTGGTGCTGGGATGGTTTTAAAGTGTAAAGCTAATGTTTATCTCATTTATGTATTTATGTCAGATTTTTAAAGTGTAGCTAGGTGTGAAGCATTTGTACATGTCACGTGTCATACGAGCGTTAATATACAATCCTCGGACACTTTTAAATGAGTATAAAGAGTCTCATTCTCTGGACTATATTTATTGGCTTTCCTTTAAAAAATTAGTATAATGGGTTATACTGGATGTTAATAGAGATCATTGATGTTATTGTGCTCAATTAAGGATTGGTAATATGTCTTTCTTTTTTTGTATAAACAAGAAAGATATATATATAAATCCTGTTTCTCCTTTTCTCCTTGAGGGGATAATTCTGTTTATATGTAATTGAGCCTATTGGATTTTCCTTTATGTCCTTGGCCCTCCAGCCTTTTTTTCTATTCAGCTGAGTCTGTGTCATTGGTACAGTATAAAAATACGAAAAAATTTATAGTAATTTATATATTTTTTATACTTACCAATGACCCAGACGCGGATGGCCCTCCCATAAGTTGGGAACTCATACCTCCCCGCTGATTATATAACATTTACCAGACACTGGTTGTAAGAATGAAGATTGGGTGCCAATTTCGGTACTTCCTTGACACTGCGCATGCGCAGTGGACAAAAGTATGGAGGGCCATATTGGACATTGATTTTTTGGATTTTGATGCAAATTTTGGGGATTGGGGGGACAAAATTTGTGTTTGGCCCTGAATATTTAAGAGTTAGCACCAGGTAAGTCTGGGTCATTGGTAAGTATAAAAAATATATAAAATACTATAATTTTTTTCATTTTCTAATCCCTCTAACTTCCTGCATTTGCAATTGTTTCAGAAGGGTGACTGGAATGCTTTACACATCCTGTTTACATACCATGGAAAAGATTTGTTGCCACACAGGTGAGAAAATTAAAGTACTGTCAGCACAGATTAAAATAAAATGTGAATACAATCACCAGCCACAGCTTGAATTTTATGTAGATTCCAGAAATGCCTATACAGTGGAGCACACTTAATTCGATATCTCTTAATTGAATGACTCTGTTAATTGAATATAATTTTCCAACACAAAACCATTTACCATACCATACCACCAGTACAAATTTGACCTGTTAATTGAATATAGTTTATAGAGTAAACTCCTGTTAATTGAATAAAAAATCTTGTATCGCATCGAGAAATTACTCTGACTCTCCCCAGTTTTTCCTTGCTTATAGACTTATTTGGCCTCAGTACATCCAATACAGGTATTTAATCTATTATGTCTTGTTTGACAGAGCTCATGGATCTCTGTCAAACAAGATATAACAGAATAAATGCTAAGTTTATTTCTAGAATACAGGAAAGTAACTATTACAATCCCTTTTAATTGAATACTCCTGTTAATTGAATAATTTTCATTGGCAAAGTGGCTATTCAATTAATAGGGTTCCACTGTAGTTGCCTTGTCAGTGAAGTTAATTCAGCATGATGCTGTGCTGGAATACTCTAGTGCTCTTCACAGGAATGTTGAACTGTAATTGGTCATATTCAGCCAGTGCTATTCTCAAAAACTGCCTTTCAATTTTTATGTGTATCCATACCATGTATGGTACACATAATGTCGGCATCCGGGGTGGCCCTCCGTCATTCGCCCACCCTTTGTCTGTCTGTCCATGTGCCTGTCTGTCCATCTGGCATACGTATCCATTTCTTTGGCATTCGATAACTTGAAAAATATTGCTTGGATTGTCATGTTACTTTATTTTTGTGTCCAGGTTACTGATGTGCCAAGCTGTATAGTTTTTGGTGTAAATCTGTGATATTAACCCTTTATCCTTCAAATTGAGAATTCTTCCAATCCCTTTGGCATGAGATAACTCAAAAAATATCAATCCAATTGTCAGGTTACTTTATATTTGTTTTCAGGTTACTGATGTTCCGAGCTGTATAGTTTTTGGTGTAAATCTGATAATTTGATCCTGAGATATTAACCCTTTATCCTTCAAATTGAGAATTCTTCCAATCTCATTGGCATGAGATAACTCAAAAAATATCAATCCGATTGTCATGTTACTTTATATATGTGTTCAGGTTACTGATGTGCCGAGCTGTATAGTTTTTGGTGTAAATCTGATAATTTGATCCTGTGTTATTAACCCGTTATCCTTCAAATTGAGAACTCCTCCAATCCATTTCTTTGGCATGCGATAACTAAAAAAATATTAATCCGATTATCAGGTTACTTTATATACTTATTCAGGTTACTGATGTGCTCTGCTGTATAGTTTTTTATGTAAATCTAATAATTTGATCCGGAGATATTAACCCTTTATCCATCAAATTAGGCACTCATCCAATCCATTTCTGTATGTACCCATACCATGTATTGTATACATAATGTCGGCATCCGGGGTGGCCCTCCGTCATTCGTCCATCCTTTGTTCGTACATCCATCTGTCTGTCCAGTTTGTCCATCCTTTGTTTGTCTGTCCATCCATCTGTCTGTCTGTCTGTCTGTCCGGGCCAACATTGGGGGTTTCGGGGATATTATTATTAGGGGCTACCTCCAAATTAAGGTAGTGTTAGGGTTAGGAGTGGGGTGGGGTTAGGGGTAGCCCCAGAGTAGGGCTTGAGGTTGGGGAGGGTTAGGTCCGGGGGGGGGGGGGGGGGGGGGGATGTTAGGGTTGGGGTCAGGTGTGGGGTTTTAGTTTTAGTAGCCCCTAAACCGAAAATTAGCTCCTAATCCTATTGGTTTGGCTAGGGTGTGGTTGGGTCAGGGGTGGGGTGGGGGTTAGGGTTATGGGTAGCCCCAGAGTAGGGCTTAAGGTTGGGGGGGGGTAGGTCCCAGGGGTGGGTGGGGGTTAGGGTCTGAGGTGGGCTTTTAGGGTTTAGGGTCAGGGTGGGGTAGGGTTAGGGTGTGGTTTTTGGGTGGAGGGGTGGGGTTAGGGTTAAATATAAGTTCTAGGGTGGAGGGGGTGGGGTTCTGGGCAAAATAAGGTTTTGGACATACAAAATGTTTTTTTGATAGCCCATCAACCCGAAATGTTGGAGCATCCGTCTGTCCATCCATCCGTCTGTCCATCCAGGCCAACATTTCGGGTTTAGAGGATATTATTATTCGGTGCTACCTCCAAATTAAGGTAGTGTTAGGGTTAGGAGTGGGGTTGGGATGGGTGGTTTGGGGTTAAGGTTAGGGGTAGCCCCAGAGTAGAGCTTAAGGTTGGGGAGGGTTAGGTCCGGGGGGGGGGGTAGGGTTGGCATCAGGGGTGGGGTTTTAGTTTTAGTAGCCCCTAAACCAAAAAATAGCTCCTAATCCTATTGGTTTGGCTAGGGTGGGGTTGGGTCAGGGGTGGGGTTAGGGGTAGCCCCAGCGTAGGGCTTAAGGTTGGGGTGGTTAGGTTCCGGGGGGTGGGTGGGGGTTAGGGTCTGGGGTGGGCTTTTAGGGTTTAGGGTCAGGGTGGGGTAGGGTTAGGATGTGGTTTTGGGGTGGAGGGGTGGGGTTAGGGTTAAATATAAGTTCTTGGGTGGAGGGGGTGGGGTTCTGGGTAAAATAAGGTTTTGGACATACCAAATGATTTTTTGGTAGCCCATAAACCCGAAATGTTGGAGGGTCCGTCCGTCCGTCCGTCCGTCTGTCCGTCCATCCATCCACCCATCCATCTGTCTGCCCGTCCGTCCGTCCGTCCATCCATCCATCCATCCATCCATCCATCCATCCATCCATCCATCCATCCATCCGTTCCTCCATCTGTTTCCATTTCTTTGGCATTCGATAACTTGAAAAATTTTGATTGGATTGTCATGTTACTTTAGATTTGTGTTCAGCTTACTGATGTGCTGAGCTGTATAGTTTTTGGTGTAAATCTGATAATTTGATCCTGAGATATTAACCCTTTATCCATCAAATTGAAAATTCCTCCAATCCATTTCTTTGGCATTTGATTACTCCAAAAATGTCAACCCGTTTGTCATGTTACTTTATATATATGTTTAGGTTACTGATGTGCCAAACTGTATAGTTTTTGGTGTAATTTGATCCTGAGATATTAACCCTTTATCCTTTAAATTGAGAATTCCTCCAATTCCTTTGGCATGAGATAACTCAAAAAATATCAGTCCAATTGTCATGTTACTTTATATATATCTTCAGATTACTGATGTGCCAAGCTGTATAGTTTTGGGTGTAAATCTGGTAATTTGATCCTAAGATATTAACCCTTTATCCTCAAATTGAGAATTCTTCCCTTCCATATCTTTGGCATGTGATAACTCAAAAAATATTAATCTGATTATCAGGTTACTTTATATATGTATTCAAATTGAGAATTCTTCCATTCCATATCTTTGGCATGTAATAACTCAAAAAATGTTAATCCGATTATCAGGTTACTTTATATATGTTTTCAGGTTACTGATGTGCCAAGCTGTATAATTTTTATGTAAGTCTAATAATTTGATCCGGAGATATTAACCTGATATCCATCAAATCAGGCACTCCTCCAATCCATTTTTTTCGGCTTATGTGTAATGTGTACCCATACCATGTATGGTACATATAATGTCGGCATCTGGGGTGGTCCTCCATCATTCGTCCGTCCATCTGTCTGTCCATCTGTCTGTCTGTCTGTCCATCCATTCATCATCCGTATCCATTTCTTTGGCATTCGATAACTAGAAAAATATTATCATGTTACTTTATATTTGTGTTCAGGTTACTGATGTGCCGAGCTGTATAATTTTCGATGTTAATCGGATCATTCGATCTTGAGATATTAACCATTTATCCATCAAAATTGAGCATTACTCTAATTAATTTCCTAAGCATGCAATAACTTGAAAAATATTCCTTGGATTGCCATGTTAATTGATATTTGTGTTCAAGTTACTGATGTACCAAGTTGTGTAGCACATCATAATGCCAACATTTGGGTGTCTTTTATCCCCGTGAGAACCCCAGGAAGTGAAAAAGTGCTTGTTCACTGTGTTAAACAATCCTTTTTCACTGGTATAATAGGATTTAGTAACCAACACTTTTGGTTAAAAAAAAACCTCTAAGAAGGGCAGCATGGATATAAATGATTTGCCAAACTGATGTGTAAAAGTATGTGACCTTAAACATCAATAAATAAATCTTACATTCAGAAGTTATTTACTGTTCTCGATGACATTTTCAAAGACATACATCAAAGCCAAAAAATTATAATCATCGGCGACTTTAATACAGATCAGAATTTGGAAAACCAGAGAGACACAAGTCAGAAAATATGTTCTGCTTACAATTTGTCTTAGGTGATTCATACCTACACTATAGAACAACAATTGATCATCTTTACACCAACATCTCACAAGAGAGCCTTCAAACTGGTATCTATGAAATATACTTTAGTGACCACAAAGCAATATGGATAACATTTTCCATCAAAAGTAACCTGTCACGAAGTGAACCAAATCTGACATTCAGAAGTTATTTACTGTTCTGGATGACATTTTCAAAGACATACATCAAAGCTAAAGAATTTTATATATACTCATCGGTGACTTCAGTGCAGATCAGAATGTGGAAATCCAGAGAGACAAGACAGAAAATATGTTCTGCCTACAATTTGTCTCGGGGGATTCATACCTACACCACAGACTGTATAACAACAATTGATCGTCTTTACACCAACATCTCACAAGAGAACCTTCAAACTGGTGTCTATGAAACATACTTTAGTGACCACAAAGCAATATGTATAACATTTCCCATCAGAAGTAACCTGTCATGAATTGGGACAAATTCCCTGCTGATAATTTCTCTGGTAGTTCATTTCCAGAAATTTGGTTTAAATCTGAAAGATATCACCACCTGAGTGCAACAAAGTGCCATCTGCAATGAGCTAGCATTTCAGATGGCCTTTTACTGCACTCAAGAGGTGATATTATCATTTAACCTTTACTCAACATAGCAGTACAAAATGGCCAGAAAATAACCCCATATAGGTACCCCAAAGCACAAAGTAACTTTTTACTGCCTCAATAAAACCATACAAACATGGATATCATTTTTTCATTCCTGATATACTTACACTTCTATCCAATTAAAAATTTCTCCTGTGGCATATAATGATGGAAAAATATTCATCCGGTTTGGAACACATAATGTCAGCATCTAGAGGTTATTTTCCATTGATGGGCCCTTGTTTGACCATCCATTCATCTATCTGCCTATCCATCTGTTTGGCAATTGTACCCTTTTTTCAGTAATTGTTATTAAAAAAAAATGTCTTTTTGGTTATAATATTTTCATAAATGCTTTCAGATAACAAAGAGGGTGTGCTGACAAAATGCCCTCACATGGATTTTACCTGTCCACAAATGGGTCCTGAGATAATAACAGCTTTCTACTAGTTGCGCTTATGGGTACACATTTAATCAGCCTATTTTTTTTTTTTTTTTAACAACTTCTTCCTCCAAAACACAGGTTTTGACTCCTCATTGGAACAAGCTTGTCAAACTTGTTGCAAAGAGGGAACATGAGCTATGTTTTGAAGACAAACATAAAAATGTTTGCAAATGTTGTCTTGATTGGAAAGGGTTAAATTAATCAGATTTCATGATTATAGATGAATTGAATTTTCTCCTGTTGTATGAGATGAGATTCTTAATTCTGTTCTCATAGATATTAACTTCATTTCTAATATTCTAACTTTACAGCAGTTTACACTTGCAAAACAATTTCTTGAATTACATTTTTTTTTTTTTTTTGCCTCAAAATATAGCTCAATGAGCTTGTTCCAGTGAAGAGTCATAAGTTATGTTTTAATCAAATCGCCAAACACATAATTATGGTATTATTTCATGAAGTGAATGCATGAACAATATTATTTCTACCATATAAACAAATAAGCTATGCTTTATCATTCATTCCACATTTTTGCTATCAAAACGGGCACGGTGGAGTTGTGGTAACTGGTTCTCTTCAGATCACCGAAGTTAAGCAATGTCCTTGGATAGGTTACTGTCTGAGCAATCGAGTCGAACTCCTGTGTTGTGTCCTTGGGCAAGGCACTTAACCCTGATTGTCCACATGGGGGCATAATGACACCATGCACTAAAGCCTTCTGCACGTCGATGGTGCGCATGTCTTCAACCAATCTAATCCTGCCTGTGTTGCAGTGCAGAGTTATGATGTTGGGGAGCTGGCAGCTGCTTATCGTTGCTCGGTGGTTCTCTCCAGGTACTCCGGCTTCCTCCACCCATAAAACTTCACCGACACAATATGACCTTGGCTGTTAAAGTGTTGTTAAACCTCAATAAATAAATAAATAATGCTATCAAAACAAAATAATTTACTTTTAGCTTGTGTTAAAAACTTGAGAGTCAATTTGGCAACATAAATTCTATATTTCCTAGATATGTTTTCTTAGTATTGTCTTTGGATCAGCCAGGAACCATTATTTGCCTCCAAACTGTTATATAGTGACTTCAGCAACAGCAATGTTGTTTTTGTTTTTCAGGCTACTTATTCTTGGTAACTTTCCAGAAACTTTGTCACCCTTTGAATACAGATGTGTTCTTCCTGAAATCAGGTGAGATGTAACAACAGCATTTGTCAATCTATTCTTATCTTTGTATATTGTATAAACTAATTTTTCTAATGACGAATAGCTCTTTGTTGTTTTTTTATATGTTTATTATATTATTTATTTGAAAGCTTGTGGACAAATATTAGTTTCTTCAACAAACCTTGTCAGAACTGTTTAAGGGCCTTGTGTCTTCAAACAGTTTGTGATTCAATGATTCTTTTTGTGAAATTGTTGCAAAATTTATTAGAAAGTAGGCTATTAATACAGTGCTACAGTTACAAAAGTAGACTGGGTCATAATCTGGTCAGAATGTTATGTCCTATGGAATCTCACCTGTTGAAAAGAGAATGAAAGAACATTGAATCTCAGATGATGTTTTTGTTAGCTCAACTTGACAACGTCAAGTAAGAGCTATTGGGATGGGGTGCGATCTGTCGTCTGTCCATCTATACATCCCTGTGTCCATCCACAATTTAGCACACTCTATAGGCTGCATCAATTTCAGATTTCATAGGTGGCTTTCAGGTAATGTCTAGATGGGAGCTATCAAATTTTTCTGAATTTGGTTGAAAAATATGGCCACCAGTGGCCATCTTGGATTTGGCATATAAATTGTCAACAATTCCTTTTGCACACACACCCTATGGGGTGCATTTCTCACTCAATCTTTTTCAACTCTAATCTGTGCCTTTAGGGTGATGTCTACATGGGAGGAATCATGTTTTTTTTAGCTCAACTTGACGAAGTCAAGCTGAGCTATTGCTGTCACTTCTCATCCGTCGGTGTACATATGCACTTATGTACATTTGTACATATGTCCATCCCACCGTACGTCAAAACATACGTACACATATTTTTATACTGTATGATATTTTTATACAATGACCCAGACTTAGCTGGTGCTAACTCTTCAATTGTAGGGCCAAACACAAATTTTGCCCCCCCCAATACCCCAAATTTGCATCAAAATCGCATCTCGCCCTAGGAAAATTTTGAAATCTGCTATCAAAAGGAGCGTTCTCGTGGCTTTTGGGGTGTAAATCCACTTGATATTTTGGATGACAAAATTAGGTTTTTTTTACTTGAATCCACTCCTGCAATGTCATATTCATGGTCGATTTGTCAGTTTGCGATCGAAATTTGCGGGACTGCAAAACGAATGAATTTCATCTGAGCTGAATATTGAGTAAAATACATTTCAAACTTATTTCTCAGAAAAACATGCCATTTGTTTACCTGTATTTATGTATATTCCCTGGAATCAAAAAATGAATGTTGACCCATTTTCTGTAAATGTAGAACCTAGTCCGGGAATCCCCCACACATATTTATATATGGAGAAGATGCACATGTGTACAGTGCGAATTCAATTGTTTTCGAGAGGGGTATCACAATAAACAAACCAATGACAGAAAGTTTAAGTAAGTGTAATGTTGGCTGCGAGTTTCCGTTTTCAGCTACCGGTGTGTGTGTCTCGTTGTGCACAGTGAACTACTGCATGTCACACATTCATCCAAACCTGGACCCAAAGTCCGTAATATAATTTTTTGGTTTCATACATCCTGTGGAACAGGATGTACCAAACCAAAATAATATATTACGGACTTTGGGTCCAAGTTTGGACAAGTCAAACACCACTGCAGATTATTTCTACTACGGCAACTGTGTGCCGTAGTCAGCGCCGTTTGCTTCAGCAAATCGCTTCGGCAATGCCGATTGCCGAAGCCAATTTCGAGGGCTGCCCTAGGGTGGTTAGGCATTTCGGTCATCCATCTACCATCTGATGTACTGCAATTTCTTCTCAGGAAGCCTCTGTTTTACATTGGATAGTGTTAAAATTGGTTACTGATTTTGGGCCATATTTCAGTGCCTGGAGTCTTGTTTCCAGTTTTTATTCACTTTTGTTTATGTTGACAACGGTTACTTCTGACAGTGATTCCTTGTCTTCTATTAGTTCTACTCTTAGCCAGATACTTTAATATTGTCCGTAAGTGTAACATTAATTTTTAAACATATTTTAAAAATTTTTGTCCACACTTGGGCTTTTTGGGATCCATTCATTTGGGCTCATCATTCCCATTGGGAACTTGGGCTCATCTTGAAAATTTTTTTTCTTTTGAATTAATTTTCGAAATGTTTGTAATGGATTATTATTATTATGTATCTTTGTTTTCAAGGGTTGGTGCGAGTACGATGACTGTTTAATATTTTTTCAAAATGAAAGAATATTGTTCAGTTGTAAATCGAGGAAGTCTTCCTCTGTTTCTCATGGTCATGTTATTTGTTGTAATCTGTGTACTCGCACTAATTCTGTGCTTCCGTCGTTACAATAATGAGCTACCGGCAAAGTGCTCAAGGAATGCGGCAAGTGCCTAAGAGGTCCCACGTAGGATCGACAGTCACTTGTCACCTGCTAGCTCCCCCGGTGAAGCAATCATTCACGAAATAGTTGTGACGCCGGGTTCATCCGTTGTGGTCCAGGAGAGGAGAAGGGGTGTTGAGAGCACTATAATCTCGAATCACGCACACCCGGCGACGACGGATCGGAGGATGGAACGGAGGAAGCCAGTCAGTCCGGTAGCTAGCTCGTCCAGGTCTACCCAGACCGCGAGCGAGAGAGGCCCCCTCTCTCTTACAACAACATCTGGGCTCAGATTTTGTTGTATGTAACGTTCGTTAGTCGGAGCATACGTCCACTCCTCCTGCTCGGGATGCTCCGTCGCATAGACAGTCCGATGCGGCTTGTCTATTGGCTTCCTCATCCTCACGTCAGCACACACGACCGCACCTTGGCTATGTGACCGCAGATATCCAGCCTGCTTCGCCGACCAGGGAGTCCACGTCGACCAGGTCACTTCATCCGCTAGCCAAGGACACGAGGCCTTTCCAGTCGGGACGTTTGCATATGAGAAGTATGCAGGAATTAACATCCTTGGAGCTTCCAGCGGCTAAATTACGTAAGACCGTGGCTCCACAGGACTCCGTGACGGACTGCTATCACAGGTAGCTCAATTCATCATAGCATCCCAGCAGCTATCAGAAACTTTTTCAGTAAAAAAACTGTCTGAGCAAGCTATGTCGGTTTGCTCCCCTGCAGAGTCAGTAAGGGACGACTGAGATACTTATGTGGTCCAGGCGGATGGTAAAAGGGAATCAGCACAGCTGAAATTTTCCCTTTCCAAACAACTTAAGGTGGCCGTAGATTTCATCCGGCATCACCTTTTAGAAGTTGTTTCTCCGGACCAAAATGCTGCTTTACCTGATAAGAAACTGAAAGCGTCACTGGACACAGACTTTTTTGGCCGGATTAGGGACACTGTCCCTGAGTTTCCGACCCAGCCCAGAATGTCACACGGACATTTGAACTTTTGAATGACGCTATATTCAAGCTAGCCTCTAAGACTGGCAAATCCGGTTACTTATCACCTAGCGCTATACAGCTGCCTTTCATCAATGCTAGACATAGATTTGAAACGGCAGGACAAGGCATGCCGAGAGTTCCTCTGCGTTTGGACGACCAGGCTGAAGACCTGGAATTGTCATTGCCGGCATCCATGTCTATTAACTCCAGTATACTGGAGACGACAATCTCGTCTAATAGAATTTAGTCGCATTATCTCACGCAGATCACCTTACCAGAGCATTATCACTACGTCTCGAAGCGAAAGAATTCCAGGATCTTCAAACTTCCTTAAGAGTTCTTTCGAGGGCTTTAGCATATTCTATGTATAACTCCGCCCTTTCAGTGGCAATATGGAGTTAGTCAGACGTGATGCTGCCCTGGCTGCATCCACAAGAGTGGATAATAAGGTGAAAAAACTCTCTTCCAGTCGCTCCGGTCTCAGGAAAGCTTCTCTTCGACAGATTCTCTGCTTTTAATTCTGCTTTGAAAAAGTTGGACTCAGCAGGGAGGAGTAAGGCAGGTACTTCGGGGGTGTATACGTCCAAAGGAAGTTCCTATAGAGGATCTAAGAAAGCCTCTATGTCTTACTCCGGAGACCGTCAGAGTAGCGACTCACATAGGGGTTGTAATGCTGGCCGAGATAACCGGTCAGACGCCCCCTAGGTCGACTGGGCGAGGTGTGGGTCATGGAGGACGTGGTTTCTCCTCCCGCAATCCTCGCAGGGCCAGGAGGTGATGGTCTAAACCTCTACTGCGTTCCAGTGGGTGGAAGGCTGCCGAGATTCTTAACCAATTGGTTGTCAATTACGGACGACCCATGGTTATTTCCGAAGGTCTAAACTGTCCTTCAAGGAATAACCTCTGTTAACTCGGAGTCCACGCTGGTCTCAGCTTCCGTTAAACGTTCAGAAGAGAAATTCGCTTCTATCAGAAGTTCAATCTCTTCTGGATAAGAACGCTATAGACGTTGTAGAAAACCAGGAATCTCCAGTTTTCTGCGGTCACCTGTTCCTGGTTCCAAGATCAGACGGCTCGTTTCGTCCAGTTATAGATCTGAGCTGGATAAACAAGCTGATCGTGGCTCCAAAATTTTATATGGACATCATCCGATCGGTCAGAGCGAGCACTCGAGTGAACGATTATGCTGCGAGCATAGATCTCAAGGTTGTGTGCTTTTACGGCATGGTACATCCGGCGTTTAGAAAGTACCTTCGTTTTGCTGTCCCAGGAGTTGTTTTCAGTTCCGAGCAATGATGCTCTGGTGTGAATCTAGCGCCCTGGGCCTTCACTCGAATAATGATCTCGGTAATGACTCATTTACGAGCTCATTCGTCTGTGCTAACGTCGGCCTACTTGGACGACATTCTTCAGGGTTACGGCAGCAAGTTAACGCTTCAGAACGATGTTCAGAGTCTGCTTCAATTGCTCCGACATCTCGATTTCCTAGTAAACGAAAAGAAGTCGAATCTAGTGCTGTCCAAATCATTCATCCACGTGGGAAAGAGCTTAGAGATGCACAACAATCTCGTTCGTCTGCCATTAACCAGAGCGATATTAGTCAGTTGTTACGCTCACTTTTGTCTTCACTCAGATGTAGTAACAGCGAGAGAATTCATGAGGCTGACAGGTTTGTGCTGACCTGCTGCGGATCTTATTCCGATGGGGCGGCTACGCACTCGTCCACTCCACATATATTTTATCTCAGAATTGGAGTGTGAAGACTCATTCACTCGAATCGAACATCGTCTTGTCGAATCAAGTGAAACAAGAGATTCAGACTTGGGCAGATATTCAGTGGTTAACTCAAGGAGTACCACTGCAACTGCCAGATCTGAGTTTTACGATAATGACGGATGCGAGTCAAACAGGTTGGGGCGTAACTCTGAGCCCAACGGATTCGAGGTGCCAGGGTCTTTGGGATCCGCAGTTCCTAAACAAGCACATAAACATCAAGAGATGATGTCACTATGGCTTGCGCTAAGTTAATGAATGAACATTCTTCAGAATTCGCATGTTCAAATTCTGTCCGACAATTCGACAGTAGTAGCATACATTCGGAACCAGGGAGGCACTCATTCCATTCCGTTATTCAATTTAATGGAAAGGATCCTTCTGTTTGTCCTAGAGCATCAAGTTCTTCTATTGGTTTCTCATATACCAGGTCGTCTGAATGTTCTAGCAGACTTCTTTTCTCGGAAAGGTTGCATGTTGCCATCAGAATGGACTCTCAACAATGAGTATTCAATCAGATTTGCTACCAATGGGATCGTCCAATGATAGACTTATTTGCGACGCATCTCAACAATCAGTTGCAGACGTATGTGTCGCCATGCCCAGATCCTCGAGCGTTTGCAGTAGACGCTCTCTCGATCTCTTGGGATGGAATGATAGGATACGCGTATCCTCCAGCTCTGTTGATTCAGCAGATATTGCTAAAAATCAAGCAATCTCACTGCAAGATTCTGTTGGTAGCATTTCTGTCACCCCAGAGACCATGGATAAATCTACTCAGGTGTCTGTTGTGGGACATTCCGTGGAAGCTTCCTCCATGGGAGGACCTTCTTTCGCAGGGGAAATCGCGCACACTGCATCACAACCCGCAAGGTCTCAACCTTCACGTATTTCCGCTGTGCGGTCCTTCTTGCACGGCAAGCATTTTACAGGATGGGCAGTGGACGCAATTTCTAACTGTAGGAGGACCTCCTCTTCGCTAAATTCTGCTGCTAAGTGGAAGGTTTTCTATAGGTGGTGTAGGGATCATTCTATTGATATTTATGATCCCTCCATTCCAGACATTGCTAATTTTCTGGTCGACTTGTTTGACAAGATCAAACTGCAGCCAATAACCATCAAGGGTTATAGGTCTATGCTATTGGATACCTATGCTCATCATGATAGGTTACAGATTGGATCTAATCTCTCTTTATCTAAGTTAGTGAAAAACTTTTCGATAAATAGACCTTGAACCCTTAGGTTAATTCCAAAGTGGAATTTAGCTTGGGTTCTTCTGAAGCTAAAAGAAGTGCCATTTGAGCCTCTTGATACACTGGACTTCAAATTCTTATCTTATAAGACAGCTTTTCTCTTAACCTTCTCTTCTGCCAGAAGATTTAGTGAGCTTCATGCACTATTTCTGAAAAAAAATGTTGCCGCTTTCAATAACCTTTGAACTTAGTTTAGTTAGGCATCAATATTTCCCTTTAGCACACCCTACAGGGCACACTTATGATCGGATTGCTTTGAAACCTGGTATGCTTGTTTGGGGTGACCTCTAGATGGGATCTTTTGATTTTCTTCCATTTCTGTCAAAAAATTCTGCTGCTGGCAACAACCTTTGAACTTAGTTTAATCAGGCATCAATATATTCCTTTTGCACGCCCTACAGGGCATATTTATGATTGGATTGCTTTGAAACTTGGTATGCTTGTTTGGGGTGACCTCTAGATGGGAGTTATCAATTTTTTTTCATTCCCATCAAAAACCATTGCCATTGGCAATGACCTTCGATGAACTTAGTGCATTTTTGCATCAATATTTCTCTTTGGCACACCATGCAGGGCACATTTATGATCGGAATGCTTTGAAACTTGGTGTGCTTGTTTGGGGTGACCTCCAGATGGAAGCTTTCAATTTTCTCCATTTCCGTAAAAAAATATTGCCGCTGGCAACAACCTTTGAACTTCGTTTAGTTAGGCATCAGTATTCCCTTTGGCACACCCTACAGAGCACATTTATGCTCTGATCACTTTAAACCTGGTATGCTTGTTTGGGGTGATCGCTAGATGGGAACTATTGATTTTCTTCAATTTCCAGCAAAAAACGTTGCCGTTAACGGCAACAACCTTCAAACTTAATTTTGTCAGACATCAATATATTTCTCTGGCACGTCCTTCAGGGCACATTTATTATCAGATAGCTTTGAAACTTGGTATGCTTGTTTGGGGTGACCTCTAGATGGAAGCTATTGATTTTCTGTCATTTCCATAAAAAATTATTGTCGTTAGCGCCAACCTTTGAACTTAGTGCATTTGTGCAACAACTTATCCCTTTTGCACTCTCTACAGGGCATATTTATGAATTTCCGTAAAAAAAGAAAAAAATATTGCCACTAGCAATTACCTTCAAACTTATGCATTTGTGCATTAACATCTTCCTTTGGCACACCTCAGAGGGCATATTCATTATCGGGTTGTTTTGAAACTTGGTATGGTTATTCAGGGTGACCAAGATAGGAGCTATTGATTTTCTTTTCATTTGCATCAAAAACTGTTGCTGTTAGCAACAACCTTTGAATTTATTGCATTTGTGCATCAGCATTCTTCTTTGACATGGCCTTGACAGGGTACTTTTTTCATAGGATTGTTTTTGAACTTCGTGTGCTCATTAGGCAAGACCTGTAGGTAAGAGCTATCGATTAGCATTCATTTCTGTGAAAAGTTGGCATTTACAATAACCTTTAAGCTTACTGCATCTGTGTATCAACATTCTTTCTTTAGCCAGCTTTAAAGTTTACATTTAAAAATGCATGGATTACTCTGACGTTGTGCACCCACAATGCTGTTATGTGGAAGTTTCACCAAATAACATTGGAACTAATGATCTTCAATTTTGCCATATCACTTATAACTTACCAAGTTCAATTTTGTCATGTTGAGCTACTGTGTCATTGACACTTTCATTTTAATTGCATCTTGCTCAACTTGACAATGTCAAGTATAAACTATTGGGGTGGGTTGTTTTCTGTAGAAACTTGAGTGAATGACTTGGCATTACTAGAATTTTCTATTTAGTTCAGTCCCTTCTTTGTCAAGTTGAGCTGCAATATCATTGATACTTTCATTTGTTTTCTGTTTATTCTGTCTTGATTTTGTAATATTTTATTTATGATCTCGGCCCACTGGTGTAAGTGTGTCACAAACAGATTGCAATCTGATCTGATGAAGAAAGAGACTGTTTTTTGCAATCACAGTATCATGTATGATGATTTGAAAATCCTGCTAGAAACCATGTTAATTGAATAGCCACTTTGCCAATGAAAATTATTCAATTAACAGGAATATTCAGTTAACAGGGATTGTGTCACTTTCCTGTATTCTAGAGATAAACTTAGCATTTATTTTATTATATCTTGTTTGACAGAGCTTTGTGAGCTCTGTCAAACAAGATATAATAGATTAAATGCCTGTATTGGATGTACTGAGGCCAAATAGGTCTATAAACAAAGGAAAACTTCGGAGAGTCAAGGTAAATTCTCAACAGGTTGCAAGATTTTTTATTCAATTAACAGGCGTTTACTCTATAACCTATATTCAGTTAAGAGATCAAATTTGTACTGGAGGTATGGTAAATGGTTTTCTGTTAGGAAATTATATTCAATTAACAGGATTATTCTGTTAAGAGATATCCAGTTAAGTGGGCTCTACTGCACAAGATATCAGACAAGATAAAACATTCATAAAGTGTACCTACCATGTTTTAAAAAATGTTAATAAATAAATAATTTGACAGCGTTATATTTATTTAACAGTGAAGGTGAAGTGTATGAGTGGGATCAAGACAGTTGGAGGGATGAGGATTGGTGTGAGCTTACAGAATGCAGGTACTTAACTCTTATTATGCCCCCAACTAGAAAAGTCGATGCAGTATCTAGTGGAGACCTCTGTTCGTCCATCTCTTCATCCATCCATCCATCCATCCTTACCAAGATTTTCCCCTGCATCTCAGCCACTGCTATTCCAATTTGAATGATATTTGGTGTTGTGATAGAACATCATGTGTGAATGATACCTGTGTAGCGTGAGTTTCTCCCACACATTTTTTCCAAAGTTATGCCGCTTTTTCACTCTTTCGACTTAGAAAACTTTTGGCGGGTCAAGGGACTTGGCCCACGCTTTGCGTTGCCCCTCTTGTTCTATCTGCATAGCACTACCAATCAACATTTTAACTTTCCACCCAACACAACTAGCTTATAACCCGTTATTTTTGGCTGTCATAAGTCCTTAAATCCAATTGCTAATGCAAAGCATCTTGGTCACAGTTGAAGAAAATGCACAATAATGCTGTTGAATTGTGTTCTCAGTTACTGATTACGTTGAGGAAGCCTTGTTTTGAACATTTTATGTTACTATTGCTAAATCATATTTCTGTGTTTTTCAAGTTAATAATGGAAACTAAAAAGCAAATATAAAGCATTTTACAATTTCTTTCTGGTGGTGTGGTAAAAAAATATTAATTGCCCACGTTCGAGTATACTGAAAATGAATCATAAAGCCACTTGGATGTAATGTTCATATTCGAAAAAGACTATGAGGAAAGAATTTTTGATAGTTTTTTCACAAGAGAAATTTGACAGTGTTCAGTCAGACTTTTATATTTGTGTGTCAAAAGTTTATGGTGAATTCACAGCATTTTATGATTTGTCTTAAACAAACAAATTTTTTGAAAACATTCAAGAAATTAATCAACAGGTTAAAGGATAAAACTGTTTTTGGATTCATCTATCACTAAGAGACATAAGTAAATAGAATACTGATATTAGATATTCAGATCTTGAAACAAGGACATTGTATTTGACTTATGATTACATCACTTGTGTTGCAGATCAGTTGTAGATCCTGTTCCTGTAGATATGGGAGCCTTTTTATATGAAGACCATCCAGACATGCTTAAATATAGGTTTGTATTTACTTTACAATTAGTTGTGTAAATATCTGTATATCATATTTTTTAAATTGAGAAGAGGTTTGTACTCCTGTTTAATGGAATACTGGTTTTTACAATATCCCTAATGTATTATATAACTTGGGAGTGTGTGATTCTTTCTATTTCTGCATCCAGCTAGAAATTCAAGCTTTGATTATCTTCCTCAATATGCATTGCAACTAAAATTTTCTGGTACATGGAATGGACTTCCCATCCTGGGACAGGTCTGCCTTCTAGTAATTACATAAATTGGTCCAGCTTTATACCATATATCATTCAATACAAATTTTGCACATTAATTTCATATTAACCAAACGGAAATCTCTAGAAAATGTTGGCCATCTGTATAGGCAGCAAGACTTGTATATAAATAACTGCAAAGCCATATTCTGTATACTGTCAGAGTGCAGCAAAAAATGTATAAAAGTCTCCTGACCTTGAATGGTTAACTCGTAGAGAGCTAAATTATTTTTGTTCATCAAAATTTTTACACATGTCTTTGCCTTGTTACCATTGATGGGAGAGAGCCAATAGGTGCTCTCCCATAAATTTTAACAAGGCAATTCCATACAGATGAAATAATTTCACTTCAAAGATAATATGAAGTGCTTCCATTGAATATTACGCCTTTAATTTGCGGTATCTGCACTTCAAAACAAACCCCAAATATGGGCTCCCAGCACTCTACCTGTTAAGTGAAAGCTATCCTGAGGACACAGTTGTACAACACTTGCTAACACTGTAAAATCTCTTTCATCCCAATATTTACAATATTTTTTGAAGCTCAAGAATAACATTTTGTACAACTACAAAGAAATGAATGGTATCATCTAATGATTATTTTTTTTTTCCAGAACAGATAAATTCTCACCAAATCTTCTTACAGAATGGTTTGACTACAGAGCTTGTGAGATTGAAGTTTTATCAAGACAGGTTGACAATGCATTAGAACTAATTAAACTTGCTATAAAGAGGGGTGTTCAGGTAAAATTAATGCCAAAAATTTTTCTCCTAACCTTTCTTTGCAAATATGGAATTGTATATTAGGCCTATTAAAAAAAATTCTTGTTTCTTAGGTAATTTTCCCTGAATTTTATGGTGAGGGAGGATTTTTTAAAGTCTTTTTTATTTATCCACTTACCAGTACTGAAAATAGTTGGAATTATTTATTTAACTCTGTGAAAAAACAAATGTTTTCATTTCAAATTTCCCATATTGCAGTTGCAAAATTATCCAACTTTATCTTGTTTGGCAGAACTCAGTAAGCTCTGTATGTCATGAATCATCATGTTGAACTATCGTTCCGTCATATACCGGGTCGTCTGAACGTACTAGCAGACTCACTCTCTCGGAAAGGTCGCCAGTTGCCATCGGAGTGGACACTCAACAAGCGGGTATTCAGACAGATTTGCTACCAGTGGGATCGACCCATGATAGATTTGTTCGTGACACACCTGAACAATCAGTTGCAGACGTACGTGGCGCTATGTCCAGACCATCGAGCGTACCCAGTAGATGCTCTGTCAATCTCATGGGAAGGAATGATAGGATATGCATATCCTCCAAGTCCATTGATTCAGCAGATTCTGTTAAAAGATCAAACAGTCTCGTTGCAAAATTCTGCTAGTAGCATCTCTGTCATCACAGAAACCGTGGATCAATCTTCTCAGGTGTTATGGGACGTTCCCTGGAAGCTTCCTCCGCGAGAGGACCTTCTTTATGAGGTGAAGTCACACGCACTGCATCACAACCCGGAAGGTCTCAACCTTCATGTATTTCCGTTGTGGAGCCCTTCTTGCATGGCAAGCAATTTACAGGATGAGCAGTAGACGCAATTTCTAACTGCAGGAAGTCCTCCTCTTTGTTGAATTACGCAGCAAAGTGGAAGGTTTTCTACCGTTGGTGTAAGGATCAGTTGATAGACGTCTATGATCCATCCATACCAGATATTGCCAACTTTCTGGTCTACCTGTTTGATGTTCTCGAACTGCAGCCCATCACTATTAAGGGCTATAGGTCTATGTTATCAGACACTTACGCTTATCATGATAACTTGGCAATTGGAGCTAATGCTTCATTATCCAAACTGGTTAGAAATTTCTCTATAAATAGACCTAGAACCCTAAATGAAATTTGGCTTGGGTTCTGTTAAGCTTAAGGAAGCTCCGTTTGAGCTGTTGGACGTTGTAGAGCTCAAATTCTTGACCTATAAAACAGCATTTCTCTTAGCCTTTGCATCTGCTGGAAGAGTTTGTGAACTCCATGCTTTATCTGTTGACGAATCTCACTACCGTAGTGTTGGTAATACCATTACTTTAACTACAGAAGTGGGATTTTTGGCTAAGAACCAGGCTCCAGATAAATGGCCTGAGCCTATTACCATAAAGGCTCTGTCGTCTACAGACAACCGTAGACGTCTGCTGTGTCCAGTCAGGGCTATGCACACATATAAACGCCGATCAAATTTTATAAGAAAAGGAAGAAAACGCTTCTTTCTTTCACTAATTCCTAAGAGAAGAGATATTCCTGTTTATTCTATTGCTAGATGGATTCTGTTGCCAATACACATTGCCTATGAAAGTCTGTCTTCGGATCAGCGTTTGGTAAATAAGATATCAGCGCATGAAGTTAGAGCGCTGTCCACTTCTTGGGCTTATTCTAACAGTATAGGGATTACTGATCTCATGAAAGCTGCATACTGGGCACAGCCTTCTACATTTACCAAGTTTTACCTTAGAAATTTAGAGTCCATCTCCAGTAACCTTAGATGTTTAAGTCCTCAGTCTGTTGCTCAGAATGTCGTCCACTAAATGATTACATCTATAGTTATTTAGGCAACCCGTTCCAGCAGTGATGCTGTTCCACTGCCCTCTTCGTTCTGTGGTCATGTACCTCAGAACAAGGGGAAGTGGGGGGACATTTTTTATCCCTTATGATCATCTGGCTTTATAGTGAAAAGCAAAGGAAGACCTCCTCCGGTGTCAGTAGTCCCAAGTCGGTGCTGGGATGGTTGTAATGTGTAGCTCGGTGTGAAGCAATTAATATGTCTCATTTATGTACTGTTTAGCTCACTGTGAAGAATTTGTGTATGTCACGTGTCGAACGGGCGTTAATATACAATCGTCGGACACTTTTAAATGAGTATAAAGAGTCTCATTCTCTGGACTATCTTTATATATTGGCTTCCCTTCACCGAATTAGCATAAGGGGTTATGCTGGCATTAAATGGAGAATTATATGTTATGTAATGCTCAATTACATTGTTGGTGTTATGTCTTTCTCATTTCTCGCAAATGAGAAAGACATTTATAATTCGTATCTTCTCCTATTCTCCTGTAGGAGATATCCTTTATGAAGTGATTTTCCTCAATGTCCTAGGCCCTCCAGCCTGTTTACGATTCAGCTAGTCTGGGCCATTAGTTGTTGTATAAAAATATTATAAATTCATAGTAATTTGTATATTTTTACCTCACATGAGCGAAACTCAAGGGGAGCTTTACTAATCACTTTCCATCCGTCGTCCGTCTGACGTTAACTTTACATTATCGACTTCTTCTCTTGAACTGCTGGGCCAAATTCAACAAAATTTGATATGCATGTTCCCTATCATATGTCAATACAAGTTTGTTCAAAATCAAGTTGACCCGCCCCTTGGTAAGGTCACGCCCAAAAAGTGAGCTTAAATCTTAAAAAATCTTCTTCTCATGAACCAGCAGTAGCAGAGACTTGATATTAGATGTGCAGTTTCCATTTGAGGTGAAGACTCAGATTTGTTCAAGAGAAGTTCTAGGGGCTATATTTGCCATCGTTATGGGAGGGGCAAGAATTTTTGCCCCACCCAAAATTTCTATATTCCAAACCGAGAGGCTAATTTGAACCAAATTTGACATGAGGTTTTATTGGGACGTAAGTAGTTAATTTATGCCAAAAAAAATTTTCCTGTCACCCCATGGGAACGTAGGAGCTAAAAATAGAAAAAAATTAAAATGACCATATCTCTAAAACTGCACAGCACTGAGAATTCTTATTTGGTGTGAGGCTTCCTTAGGACCAACAGAATGGAATGGTAAAAAAAAAAATTGCTATCGGTACTTTTTGGGGACTTAGAAAAAGTGCTGAGTCAGCATTTTTAAACACTGTGGGTAATGGGAAAAACATTTTAGACTACTTTTCTCCCTAACCACTGCTCTAAAAGCTTTCAAATTTCACATATAACATCTTTGGAAGATTGTTTCACATGTTTATTGAAATCAATTCCCTGGGTCCGTATTTGGGCTCTCTATGGGAGCCCAAATGTTTAAATTAGTGCAGTATGAGGAATATTCTTTAAAAATCTACTTCAGATCTACCAAGAAGAATCTTTTGATATTTGGTATGCAGCATCCTTAGGGGGGTGAGATTCAAGTTTGTTCAAGCCAAGTCCCTGGGTTCATATTTAGGCTGAAAATTTGGGGTCCCAGTCCAGACTCCGAAATTTTGGACCAAAATCCGGAAATGAGTTTTTATATGCGTTTCGGTCAATTTTAAGACAAAAATTATTTTTTTTTTTTACACTGAAAATTTAGGGTCCGGGTGGGACTTAGAAATTTTGGGCCAAAATCCGGAAATTAGTTGTTTGTTTTTTTATGTGTTTTGGTCAATTTTAAGAAGAAGAAAAAAAATTTTAGTCTGAAAGTTAAAAAATTTATAGTAATTTATATATTTTTTATACTTACCAATGACCCAGACTTAGCTGGTGCTAACTCTTAAAATTCTAGGGCCAAACACAAATTTTGCCCCCCAATCCCCAAAATTTGCATCTAAAACCAAAAGAAATCATGTCCTGAAGGTCCTCCATACTTTGCCCTCACTGCGCATGCGCAGTGTCAAGGACATCTCGAAATTGGCGCCAATTATCATTCTTACAAGCAGTGCCTGGTCAGCGCTATGTACTCAGCGGGAAGGTATGAGTTCCCAACTCCTGGGAGGGCCATCCCCGTCTGGGTCATTGGTAAGTATAAAAAATATATAAATTACTATAAATTTTTTAACATTTTTATACTGTACCAATGACCCAGACTTAGCTGAATAGTAAAAAGGCTGGAGGGCCTAGGGCATAGAGGAAAATCCAATAAGCTCAACTATATAAATAGAGTCAACCCCTCAAGGAGAAAAGGAGTATTAGGCTTTACATGTATCTTTCTTATTTTATGATAAATTAGAAAGATACAATACCCTCCATAATTGAGCATAATAACATTCATGTTCTCTATTAACATCCAGTATAACCCCTTATACTAATTATTTTTAAAGTAAACCAATAAATAAAGTTAGTCCAGAGAATTGAGACTCTTTATAATAAATTCTTTTAAAAGTGTCCGAGGATTGTATGTTAACGCCCGTTTGACACTTGACATATACAAATGCTTCACACCGAGCTACACTTTAAAAATATGACATGAATGAATTTTTAACATTAATATTACACTTTAAAACCATCCCGGTAACGACTCAGAATTACTGACTCCGGAGGAGGAATCCCCTTGCTTTTCACTATAAAGCAGGTGACCTAAGGGGAACACCCTCCCCCCCCCCTTCCCCTTGCCCTGGGTCAAATAGCCCAGAGCGAAGAGGGCAGCAGGACGGAGTCACTGCTGGAACAGAAAGCCTGCATAACTATAGTTGCAACTGTTTAGTGGACGACATTCTGAGCAACAGATAACGGACCTAAACAATGCAGGTCTCCAGAAATGGACTCAATATTTCTGAGATAAAAATTCGTGAATGTGGATGGCTGAGACCAATAAGCAGCCTTCATTAAATCTGTAATAGCAATACTATTTGCGTAAGCCCAAGATGTAGAAAGAGCTGTTACTTCATGAGCCGAAATCTTAAGCACAGACTGCTGAGTAGAAGATAGATTATCATAAGCAGTACGGATAGTTAATTGAATCCATCTAGCAATAGAATGGACTGAAATGTCCTTTCTATTAGGCATCAGAGACAGAAAGAAGCGTTTTCGTCCCTTTCTGATAAACTGAGATCTTTGTTTATAAATACGTAAAGCTCTAACAGGACAGAGTAAAGGCCTATGCCCGTCTGAAGACGGAAGAGCCTTAATAACAATAGGTTCCGAGTATTTATTAGGAGCCTGATTCTTAGCTAAAAATCCAACATTAGTAGTAAAGGTAATAGTGTTCCCGACACTATGATAGTGAGAATCGTCCACCGGTAGTGCATGAAGCTCAATGACTCTTCTAGCAGAAGAGAAAGCTAAGAGAAAAGCTGTCTTATAAGACAAGAATTTGAAATCTACTGTCCCAAGAGGCTCAAATGGCTTTTCTTTCAGTTTAAGAAGAACCCAAGCTAAATTCCATTTAGGAATTAATCTAAGAGTTCTAGGTCTATTTATCGAGAAGTTTCTAACTAACTTAGATAAAGAGACATTAGATCCAATTTGTAAACTATCATGGTGTGCATAGGTATCAGATAACATAGACCTATAACCTTTGATAGTAACAGGCTGCAGTTTGATCTCGTCAAACAAGTATACTTGCAATGTCTGGTATGGAGGGATCAAAAATATCAACAGAATGATCCCTACACCAATGACGAAAGACCCTCCACTTAGCCGCATAGTTTAGCGAAGAGGAGGTCCTCCTACAGTTAGAAATCGTGTCCACTGCTCGTCCTGTAAAATGCTTGCCATGCAAGAAGGACCTCACAACGGAAATACGTGAAGGTTGAGACCTTGCGGGTTGTGATGAAGTTGACGCGATTTCCCCTGCGAAAGAAGATCCTCCCGTGGAGGAAGCTTTCGCGGTAAGTCCCACAGCAGACATCTGAGTAGATTTATCCACGGTCTCTGTGGAGACTGAGATGCTACCAACAGAATCCTGCATTGAGATTGTTTTATCTTTAGCAATACTTGCTGTATTAATGGCGCTGGAGGATACGCATATCCTATCATTCCCTCCCACGAGATCGATAGAGTGTCTACTGCATATGCTCGTGGATCCGGACATGGTGACACATACGTCTGCAACTGATTGTTGAGATGTGTCGCAAATAAGTCTATCATTGGCCATTCCCATTGGTAGCAAATCTGATTGAATACCTGTTTGTTGAGAGTCCACTCTGATGGCAACAAGCGAAAGGGAGTCTGCTAGTACATTCAGACGACCCGGTATATGACGGACCGAAAGTAGAACTTGGTGTTCTAGAGCAAACAGAAGGATTCTTTCCGTTAAATTGAATAACCGGAACGGAATGAGTGCCTCCCTGGTTCCGGATATACGCCACTACTGTCGTATTGTCGGACAGGATTTGGACATGAGCTTTCTGAATAATGTTTATCCAATGACATAATGCAAGCCAAATCGACATCATTTCCTTGATGTTTATGAGCTTGCTTAGAAACTGCGGATCCCAAAGACCCTGGCACTTCGAATCCGTTGGGATCAATGTTGCACCCCAACCTGTTTGACTGGCATCCGTCATAATCGTAAAACCCGGATCCGGCAACTGCTGCGGAACTCCCTGAGTCAACCACTGAATGCTTGCCCAAGTCTGAATCTCTTGTTTCACTTGATCTGACAAGAGAACGTCTGAATCGAGCGAATGAATCTTCACACTCCAATTCTGAGTCAAGAAAATTTGGAGAGGACGAGTGCGCAACCGCCCCATCGGAATGAGATCCGCAGCGGCTCCGCACAGACCTATCAGTCTCATGAACTCCCTCGCTGTGACTTTGTCTGCGTGAAGACAATAGCGAGCGTAACAACTGATTAACTTCGCTCTGGTTAACGTCAGACGAACGAGATTGTTGTGCGTCTCGAAGCTCATTCCCAGATGAGTGAATGACTTGGATGGCACCAGATCCGACTTCTCCTCGTTTATAACAAAACCGAGACGTCGGAGCAATAGAAGCAGATTCTGCACATCGTTCTGAAGCGTTAACTCGTTGCCGTACCTCTGAAGAATGTCGTTCAGGTAGGCCGACTTTATCGCAGACGAATGAGCTCGGAAATGCATCATTACTGAGTTCATTATTCGAGTGAAAGCCCAGGGCACTAGGTTCAATCCGAAGCACATCGCCCGGAATTGATATACAACTCCTAGGACTGCGAAGCATAGATACTTTCTGAATGTCGGATGTACCATGACGTGAAAGTGCGCATCTTTGAGATCTATGCTTGTAGCATAATCGTTCACCCGAATACTCACTCTGACCGATCGAATCGTCTCCATATAAAACTTCGGAGCGACGATCAGCTTGTTTATCCAGCTCAGATCTATGACTGGACGGAACGAGCCGTCTGGTTTCGGAACCATAAACAGATGGCTGTAGAAACCCGGTGATTCCTGGTCTTCTACGACCTCTACCACGTTCTTCATCAAAAGAGACTGTACTTCCGATAAAAGAGCATCTCTTTTCTGAGGATTTGACGGAAGCTGAGTCCATTTTGGACTTCGAGTTAATGGAGGCTTTTGTTTGAAGGATATTCTTAGTCCTTCCGAAATTACCCCTCTGACCCAGGGGTCGTCCGTAATCGACGCCCACTCGTCTGTAAATCTCGATAACCTTCTGCCAACCGGAACACGATAGAGGTTCAAACCATCGCCTCCTGGACCTGCGAGGCCTGCGGAAGGAGAAACCACGTCCTCCACGACCCGCACCTCGTCCCGTCGACCTCGGGACATCAGACCAGTTGTCTCGGCCCGAAGAAGGTCCTGTACGTGAGTCACTGCCTTGACGGTCTCTAAAATAAGACCTAGAGGATGTATAAGAACCTCTATAGGAACCTCTCTTGGGCGTATTTGTCCCAGAAGTACCTGTCTTACTCTTCTCTGCTGTATCCGACTTTTTGGAAGCGGAACTAAAAAGCAGAGAATCCGAAGCTTTCTTAGTTATCTTATCATAGATTGCTGAAAGCTTGTCGTCGATGAGAAGCTCTCCGGAGACCGATGCGACTCTGAGAGAGTTCTTCATCTTACTATCCACACGTGTGGATGTAGCTAGGGCTGCGTCACGTCTAACCAACTCCAGGTTTGCCACTGAAAGGGCGGAGTTATACGTGGAATAAGCTACTGCCCTTGAAAGAAGTCTTAATGAGGATTGTATATCCTGGAATTCTTTCCCTTGAAGACGCAAAGATAACGCCTTTGTAAGGTGGTCTGCGTATGATAAAGCGTCTAAGCTTGCTCTGTTAGACGTTATTGTCGTTTCCAATGTCGCGGTTGGAATAGACATAGACGACGGTAATGACAATTCCAAGTTTTCTGCCTCGTCGTCTAGACGCAGAGGAACTCTCGGTATTCCCTGTCCTGCCGTATCAAATTTATTCCTTAAATTGATGAAAGGCAGGTTGAGAGCATTAGCGGACAAGAAACCAGCTTTGCCTGTTTTGGAAACAAGCTTATAGATAGCGTCGTTCAATAATTCGAATGTTCTTGTGACATTATTGGACTGTGTCGGAAACTCAGGGACGATGTCTCTGAACCGCTCAAAAAATTCAGTGTCCAATGGCGCTATCAGTCTCTTATCCGGCATCGCAGCAGTCTGGCCCGACGGAACAACATGTGGAAGGAAGTGCCGGATGAAATCTACGGCAGCTTTATGTTGCTCCGAAAGGGATAGCTCCAAGTCCTCGGTATCCCTTTCGCCATCCTGTCGGACCTCATGATAATCTCGGTTGCCCGCATCCGATGCTTCGGCGGAGCGTTCTGACCCAGCGTCGTTGGATAATTCTTGATCCGATACCGATTCTGTCGGTTGCTGAGATGCTGGGATAATTTGTGCTATCTGAGCTAGCACGTCCGTCACCGAGGCCTGCGGAGTAGTGGTCTTACGCTGCTTAGCCGCCGGAAGCTCCGTGTAAACTGACTCCTGCATACTTCTCTTATGCGAACGTCCGGAGTCTGCAGGCCTCTTGTCCCTGGCTACCGGATGGCGTGACCTGGTCGCCGTGGAATCCCTGATCGGCGAAGCTGGCTGGATATCGGCTGTCACGTAGCCAAGGTGCGGTCGTGTGCGCTGCTGAGAGGATGAGGAAGCCTTTTGTACAGTCTCTCTGGACTGTGTATACAATGGAGCGTCCCGATCGGCGGACGTATGCTCCGCTTGCGAAACATTTTGTACCACAACATCTGGTCCCAGATGTTGTTGTACGGGAGAGGGGCCTCTCTCGCTCGCAGCCCGGATGGACCTGGACGAGCTAGGAACCGGACTACTAGGCTCCCTCCATTCTCTCCTCTTATCTGCCATCACTGGGTGTGCACCTTGAATATTTATAGTGCTCACAACACCCAAATCTTCTTCCTGGACCGCAACGGACGAACCTGGCTGCCGAACCATTCGATGAATGGACGCTACACCGGGCGAGCTAGCGGACGACAACGCCGTCGATCCTACTAGGGACCTCTTAGGCAATTGACGTATCTCCATGAGCACTTTTGCCACTAGCTCTTCATTTGATTGTGACGACGGAGGCGCACATTTGGAAGATATCACGGAAACATCACCCTGTTCTTGTTCCTCTGAAATAGAAACTGATAAACTAGAGTGACCCTGCGGAGAAAGGACCGGCATAGCCCTTTCCCCGCTAACAACATACCGTGACACACGTTTCCAATGTTTGTCATCCCAAAATTCACATACTGAACAGGGGTTAGTGCAAGTACACTGACTACAATTTATACAGTGATCATGAAAGTCAGAGGAAGATTTCCTCTCATTACAATTTGAACAATATCCTTTCATTGTGAAAAGAAAACAATAAGTACTAGTACTCGCACGAACCCCTGCAAACAAAGATACATAATAACATGATCCATTAACATAGAAAAAATAAATGAAATCAAAAATAATTTTTGAAAAAATATTTTTTTCAGCAAAGCCCAAGTTTCTGAAAAGTAACGTTGAGCCCCAATGGATCCCAAGCCTAAGTGTGGACAAAAATTTTAAAAATATTTTAAACAATTAATGCAACACTTACGAATAATAATAATGTATCTTGTAATGAATTAAACTAGTACAAAGACAAAAAGTCCCCCTCAACAGAGACTGTTGCCAATGTAAACAAGAAGTGTAAAAATACCAGAAACATGACTCCAGGCACTGATAATCCTGGCCCGAAATCAGTTACCAATAATACACTATCTGATGCAAAACAGAGACTTCCAGGGAAGAATCTGCAGAACATCAGATGGTAGATGCAGAACACTACGCCTAAACACCCATGGGTGAGAACGTAAACATGGGGAAAAGAACAGAATTCATTCTGTTACCCAGCTAAATCTCCCAAGAAATTTTTGTAATAATATTACTCAAAAATATGGCAAAAGCATGGGAGAATAGCAAGGGGGGATCTAAATGACAAGGAGAGAGGAAACACTGAATAAGCAGTGAAACTTCATAGCAAGAATGACAACAACAGGCCCATGCCTCGAAAATAGGCAACTTAACATAATTTCATTAAAAAATTTTAAGTTACAGCCCTGAATATTTTCTGTCACTCATTTTTCCTCTCCTCCTATATGCACTTTATATCCACCATTTCTCTAATATTTATGTGTCTGGCATCATTTAAACTGAGATTTACAAGCACAAATATCAGTCAGATGTGAACTGATGAAGGGCCAAACAAAGAATGATAATTGGCACCAATTTCGGGACGTCCTTGACACAGCGCATGCGCAGTGAGGGCAAAGTATGGAGGACCTTCAGGACATTATTTCTTTTGGTTTTAGATGCAAATTTTGGGGATTGGGGTGCAAAATTTGTGTTTGGCCCTAGAATTTTAAGAGTTAGCACCAGCTAAGTCTGGGTCATTGGTACAGTATAAAAATATATTTTGTTTGGGACTTTGAAAATTTCCGAACAAAATTAAAAAAAAATCTTTTTTTTGTGCATTTATCTCAATTTTGGGACGTAAAAGTGCAAGAACTGAAAATAGAAGAAAAATCCTGTGTATTGTGTGGGCACAATCGCTGCATCTAGTTGGTATATGCTTTTCTTAGGAGGGGCGTATGCTGCTTATTCAAGTCAAGTCCCTGATTTGATATTTAGACTACCATGTCAGGTGAGTGCCCTCAGGTCCCCTGGGGCCTCTTGCTTATACTTACCAATGGCCCAGACGGGTATTGCCCTCCCCTGAGTGAGCACTCATACCTCCCCGTTGTTAACAACATTTAGCAGGCAATGTTTAGAAAGAATGATGGTTGGCGCCAATTTTAGGTGTCTTCCTGGATATTGCACATGCGCATTTCGCAAAAGTATGGAGGACCAGATAGGACATAAAATTTTCGGTTTTGCATGCAAATTTTGATGATTGTGGGGCAAAATTTGTGTTTGGCCCTGGATTATTTTTGAGTTAGCACCAGCTAATCTGGGCCATTGGTAAGTATAAAAAATATACAAATTACTATGAATTTATAATATTTTTTTTACTTACCAGATAGGACTTATAATTTTCGGTTTTGTATGCAAATTTGGGGGATTGGGAGGGGTTCAAAATTTGTGTTTGGCCCTTGATAATTTCAAGTTTAGCTAGTCTGGGCCATTGTTAAGTATAAAAAATGTACAAATTACTTAAAATTTATCATTTTCTATAAATCAACCAAAGAATTGCTGCTTAATTGAGACTTTGATGACATTATCATCAAGAAGAATAACTTGTCACAACCATAGTTTTATCATTACATCATGTAGTTCCACTAATTGTGTTAATATCTTAATGGTGTCAAGGTGAATTAAATACTTATTGACTGAAATATCTATAACTGGAGAAAATCTGTATCTGTTTGTAAGTAAAAGGACAGCATATTACATGAACGGATGCCAGCATGTAAATTTCCACAAAAAGTGAGAAAAAAATTGCTCATAGCAGCATCAAAATACATAACAGAATAAGACTGGTTGCCTGTGAGCTTGCATATGACCCCCATTGGAATGATTTTGTGTATGACACAGTTGAAAAAGACTCTGAGATCAATATTATCATTAAAGTGAAATTATTTAGTCTGTATGGACTTGCCTTCTTACAATTTATGGGAGAGTGCCTATAGGCACTCTCCCATCAATTGTAACGAGGCAAAAACATGTGAAAAATGTTTAACGATCAAAACTAATTTAGCACTCTACCAGTTAAACTAAAACAACTAATGATGAGGAACCCTTGAGACATAACAAAAACAAAATTTGAAATTATATCTTTTGAAATGATGTTTTAGTATCTGCCCTGTTATGATCTGCTTCCTAATGGTGATAAGAACTCAGGCATCTTTACCTCCTTTGATGACATGCTGTTATGTGAAACGCTACAAGAAAGGGAGATCCTTTCCCAATGCCATGTCACACACCAACAGTTTTTTCATCTTCATGCATGAGATTCCGAGTCAGATGAGTGGTATCATTGTGACACAGTTCAGACATGTTGATAGGATATTTTGTAGTATGGCAGTAACAATTTTATGAAACTTTGCTTTTGTCAATCTGATGCAACATTGTAATACAATTTTTGTGCATGCACATGAACATGTATCAAAGCTGAAGACACTGTGTCCTTTGTGGAAAGATCAAGATCTTGATTCAAGTAAACATGCATAGGAGTAATGAATAATTGATCTTGCAGAATTTCTCTTACAGACATTCAAAAACAGCGAATCCAAGATAAATTATTTTCATTTGTAAAATTGATAACATTGAGTTTGACTATGAAACATATTATACCAATGTAATTTCAGGGTTTACAAGAACTTCTTGATGATTTGATAACAATGGAGTTGCTGGTGTATGAATGTGATGTTGATTTTTCCTTCACTTTTAAAGAACTCCGGGAAATGGCTGACTACGAAAAGCTAGAACTTATTATGTCGAAGGTAAAGTGTTTCTTTTTCAACAGTTTTATTATAATTTCAGGAGTGTGCATGAAACAGCAAGTTTTAATAAACATGAAATTTTAATCTGCTACATAAATAGTTTAATACAAACACTTGCATGCTACACATTAAAACATTGTCAGCCACTGGTACACTGAAGAGAAGGCTTCTCTTCCAACTCACCTGATGATATTCAAGAGACAAACTTTTTATGGTATTTCGTACTGCCCCACTGTCAGTATCCCTTACCCATATTGCCACCATTCTTTGATTACATTCTCTCAATCATATTCTCAATGAATTTGAATTCTAATCTGTTAGGCAGAAATTTTGGACATTTTTCACAAAACATCTACATTGCCCCATGTTTTGTTTACCTTCAATCTGCTTATATGGCTACCTTACCCACCCCCTCTTTTTTTTCCTCTAAAGCTTTGTTGGCCATATTCTTTGTTTGAACAACAATGACCATCCCCAATCCGCACAAAAAGAAAAATGAGTGCCAGTTACAGCTAGAGATTAAGCTCTTTGGTTTTACCATGACTTAAAATACTAATTTTATCCACACAAAGCTTATGATGTTATGAATAAATTATTTTGGGACTGGTATAGTTTTAAGTTAAATTTGGTGTACAGAATTTCTTTCAGTGTGTTTGCCTTGTCATACCCGAATAGACAAGATGTAGTAAAGAGCTCTGCCTGTCCATGCATCCATCCATCTGTCCATCCATCTGCCTGGAAGTTTACTTTTAAAGTGATTTGAACAATAGTTATCAGATTTTAACTAATTTCAATATGCTGCACTGTATGGTGCACAAGCCATAAAATAAGCAGACTGTCATCTGCAAAATGAGGTCCCCAGAGGGTGAATTTAGTGATGCATAGCAGGGTAGCATCACTAGATTTACCCTCTGTTAACTTCAGTCTGAATAAGGGTCTCAAAACTAAACAGAAAGAGGTACCCAGAGGATAAATTGGCCCACTGTATGGGATAGCATCATCAAATTCACCCTCTGGGGACCTCATTCTGTAAATATCAGACTGCTTATTTTCAGGCCTGATGGTGCTTTATATTAACAATGTCTTGGAAAGTTCAATTGCCCAATTAATTGATGAAAATTAAGTAAGTTATTGCCCTTTGTTTGCTAATTTGTATTTTACTGAAGAGTTTCTATGAGCACTCTCTCGTAAAGACAAATCCAGAATTTCTATTTTCCAAACCGAGAGGCAGAATTGAACCAAATGTGATATGAGTGCTTATTGGGTCATAAGTACTTAATTTATGCCCCAAAAAAATTTCCCTGTCGCCCCATGGGAACCACAGGAGCTAAAAATAGAAAAACATTAAAATGCCCATATCTCCAAAACTACACGGCACTGAGAATTCTTATTTGGTGTGAAGCTTCCTTAGGACCAACAGAATGGAATGGTTAAAAAAAATTGCTATCGTTTTTATCATGGGTACATTTTTGGGACTTTGAAAAAATGCTGCGTCAGCATTTTTTAACACTGTGGGTAATGGGAAAAACATTTAAGACTACTTTTCTCCCTAACCACTGCTCTAAAAGCTTTCAAATTTCACATATAACATCTTTGGAAAATTGTTTCACATGTTTGTTGAAATCAAATCCCTGGATCCATCCATATTTGGGCTCTCTGTGGGAGAAATTTTCTTTAAAAATCTTTGGCATGCAGCATCCTTAGGTTGTGGGGGGGGGGGGGGATGGTGGGGGTGAGATTCATATTTGTTCGAGCCAAGTCCCTGGGGTCATATTTAGGCTCCCTGAGGGTGCCCGACTTGTAACTTAGTTCAATATGAGGAATTTTTTCTTTACAAATCTTCTTCTTCAGATCCAGCAATCAGAATGCTTTGATATTGGTATGCAGCATCCTTAGAGTGGTAAGATTCAAGTTTGTTCAGGCGAGGTCCCTGGGTTGATATTTGGGCTCCCACTGGAGGTGAGATTCAAGTTTGTTCAAGCCAAGTCCCTGGGTTCATATTTGGGCTCCCTGTGGGAACACAAATTATTACTTACTGAGGAATATTCTTTAAAAATCTTTTTTTTAAGATCCACTGGTCAGAATCTTTGGATATTTGGTATAAGCTTTTCTTAGGAGGGGCAGATGCAACTTGTTGAAATCAATTCCCTGGGTTGATATTTAGGCTACCATGTCAGGTGAGTGCCCTCAGGCCCCCTGGGGCCTTTTGTTTTTCATTTTTTTGTCTCAAAAGCATAGGTTATGGACCCTCTTTGGAACGAGCTCGACAAGCTCGTTCCAAAGAGGGGTCATAACCTATGTTTTTGAGACAAAAAATGAAGAAAATAAGGAGAATTGACTTGCAATTTTTGTGAATAGCGCTGTCTGGTTTTGGCCCTTACATTGGGTAAAGGGTTAATTATTGTTTTTTAAAATTTTTCAAAACACTTTAAGGGAACCATATCGTGTGAGGCCTCATTAGAACGACTTGATGAGCTTTGTCCAATGAGGGGGTCACTTGATATGTTTTTGTTGAAACTTTTTCATTTATTTTTTTTTAACTGCTAAATTTGAAAATTACTCTTGCAGATGTCGCTGATTCGTTAGGTAAATGGTTAATTAATATGCTACTCATGTTGCATGATATTATGTTGCTATATATACTGGAGGATCTCCCACTTGATTTGTTTCTTTCCCATGCAGTCTTGAAATTATGTCAAGAGAAGTGTGTTAGATGTGCAGCTATTCATTTCCATGTGGGAACCCAAGAAGTGGAGCAGTGATTGTTTACTGTGGTAAACAAGATCTCTAAACATGTTACTGGTAAAATTGGACCTGGTAACTAACACCCGGAGTGGAAGTCCTCTAATGTGCATAATATTGTCAATGAACAAATGGCTAAATTTAACTTCATACTTACGTTGTGGTCATGATACAGCCATAGATGCTGTAAGTGACCTTAAATATCAATAAATAAATAAATAAATAAATAAATAAATAAATAAATAAATGAATAAATAAATATACCCATCCAGAACTGATTCGTTTGATTTTTTTGTGCTGTTTTATTGTCCACTCTTGGCATGGACAGAGGTTTGTCATGAATTCACTTTGTACATTCTTATTGCCATCCACAATATATTTTACCCAAGTTAATAAAATTCATAAATACATCACCACCCATGCTATTCTTAGATTATGAGGGCTAAAACATAAAACAAACCAGGAACATGAACTTTTGATGGAAAAGAAATAATTACAAAAATAAAATAAAAAAACCTCCGCCCAGATGCAATTTTACAAAAAATGGCCTGAAAAACAGAAGATCTACTTTGTGGGTCCTTACAGCATAGTGCTTATTCACATATATATCATATATATGATAATTATAACATCAGGGTATGTTAAAGATTACTATATAAAAAGTTTTCTTCTGTCCTAACACTGTCCTTTGTAGAATTTTTGTTTCAGCACAGTTTTTAATATATTTTGTACTGTTCAGTATAATCTTCATTCCTATTTGTGATTGAAGCTATTTCCTCAAAAGAGTCCTTTTTTTAGTCAACAGATGAAATGTATGTCAAAAACCTGAGGAGATGGCTGATGACGTTCCTGTCAAGATGTGACAGAAAACAGTCTGGTGCTTACAACAGCCTTCTTAGAGATTATATTATAACAACTGCCATAACTGACCTCAGCAAATGTGTTAAAATCTTTGAGTCATCAAGACAAAAGGTTTGTTTATATTTTTCATACCAATAATTTTCAAAGTTGAATCAAGATCACTTTGTAAACTGGTCATTTATGTCCTATTTTCAATCATGAAATGGTCCATGTTGAATCATGAAAAACTGTGATGCATGCTACATGAAAAATTTGGCAAGTTGATGCTGAATCTCAACAGTCACAGTTCACTTTGTAACTACCTTGAAATATTAAAATCACTGTCATTACAAGGTTTCAAGCAGTGTATATTTGCCAGCAACTACTACGATAAAAAAGACAATTATTTATGAACGAAAAGCTTGCTAAATTAAAGTTCTTTTTGCTAGTAGAATGGTATCTTTTTAAAAGATACTCCTGATATTGCAAATCACCTTTGAAAAGTAATTTAACACTCTGCCAGTTAAACACTCATATAGGCAACCAATTCTTCACTAGACACAACTGCTAAGTCAAACTTTGTTACTTTATTACAATAATAACACTTTGGCCTGGCACTCATTTGTTACAGTTCTCAGGTGGGAAGGCCCTGCTTACACCTGTGCTCCCAACTGTGTCCCTGATCCCATGCCTCATCTCTCCTATAAATTTCCTCTGATAGTTTGTGTGAAAAACTCATCACAGTAAAACCTTTTTTGAGAGACCACTGTCGTTAGAGACTACCTATCTTGATAGACTGCTGTGACCTTGTACCATTTGGTTGTTTTACTCTGTGATGGACCTGTCATGAGAGACCACCTGAATGTCAGTGGAGCTTTAGCTTTTCTAATCCTAAGTTGTCCGTCATCCATGTGTCTATCTGTCCATCCATCCATCTCTCCATCCATCATCTGTTCATCCGTTGTCAACATTGTGCTTGTCCGGGCCATATAATTTCATCTAATCTGCAGATCTTGTTCATACATGGTGCAATTATTGCTCGTGACTCAAAGGTGTTTTGCGACATTGACCCAAGGTCACATCATTAAGGTCAAAGTCACAGACAGCAGAACATGGATATTGTTATAAAGCCTGTGTCCGTTCCATGTAACTTGATATGATTGACAGATCTTATTCATAGCTGGTACAATTATTACTCATGACTCAAAGGTGTCTCATGACTTTGATCCAAGGTCATATCAAGGTCAAGGCCACCGGCAGCAAAACTTTTATCTTGTTATACAGCCCTTGTCTGGTTCATATAACTTTGTATGATTAATAGATCTTATTCATAGTTGGTACAATTATTTCTCATGACACACAAGTGTGTTGCGACTTTGATCCAAGGTCATACCACTAAGGTCAAGGTCACAGACAACAAGACTTTAATATTGTTATACAGCCCTTGTCTGGTCTGTATAATTGAATTTGTGTGACAGATCTTGTTCATACTTCACACAGTTGTTACCCATAACCTAACCTAGTGTCATGACCTTGACCCATTGTCATATCATGAAGGCTAAGGTTACAAGCAGTAACACTTGGATTCTTGTCTTGTATTTAGCTTCCCCTAAAAGCAGTGACCCTCGACAGAGCTATCTAGACAGAGATGTCTCTTATTATTGTAAGCATTTCTCAACAATTCACTCCATAGAGTAAATAATATATTTAAGAAATTATGTGACATAATCAGGTTTTGAAGTCTCTCCAAGCAAAGACTCTGATTTTATTCACAACAGAAAAGTTTTCAAAGTTGAGCAATTACTGAGGTAAAAATTCAATTAAAATTCTTATTTGAGGCTTGAGAAGTGTTTTGTGTCAATTCTTTGCTTTCTGCTCATTTTGAATATAATTTACAAGTCAAATATTTCTTTTCAGGAATCATCGCCAGTGATCAAAACTTCATTGGATGTTATGACATTTGCCCAGGAGGCACTTTATTCTTGTGAACGGTATGCTTAACTTCTTTCCTCCTTTCATGCCACTGGTAGAGCATTCTTTCCTATGCAGTTAATATAATACCACTTCTGCAAGTAAAAGGGGGCACGGTGGCTCAGAAGGTAGAGATGCAGGCTGCAATCCAAGAGGTCCTTGGTTTGAATCCCTCCTGCGTCAACTGCATTGTGTCCTTGGGCAAGACACTTCACCCCATTGCCCACGTGGGGGCACGGTGATGCTGTGTACTAAGGCGTACTGCACGCTGATGGTGCACTTGTCTTCAACCAATGCTAACCCTGCTTGTGCGGAGTTAGTATGTTGTGGAGCTGACAGTTGCTCACCATTGCTCGGTGGTTCTCTATGGGTACTCCGGCTTCCTCCACCCGTAAAACTGTCATGGTCATCATTAGCCATTGTGCAGAAATATGTGACCTTAAACACCAATAAATAAATAAATAAATCTGCAAGTAAAAAAATATAATTTAACATTAATAGTCAAATATTCTGAATTTTGGCCAGTGCCCTGAACCTTGATGATAAATTGAATCTTTAATCAATTATATCATGTTTGATAGAACTCATAGAGCTCTGTCAAACAAGATATAATAAATTAACTATATCATGGCTGTATTGATAAGTGTATGCATTTGTGTGTTGTTGCTCAGCAGTAGAAAAAAATAAGTTTATATAGAATTAGATTGTTATAGTTTATTTGAGAGTGCCAGCAAGTACTTAGCAATAAATGATAAAAAAGAATTATGTATGAACAAAAAGTTTGCTAAATTAAAGTTCATTTTACTGGTAGAATGGTATCTTTTTAAAAGATACTCATGATATTACAAATCACCTTTGAAAAATAATTTATCAGTCTACAAGTTAAAAACTTATGTTGGAAGTTTTGAGAGTGAAATTATCTGAACTACATAATAACTGTGGTTAACAAGATAAAATGGCAGTGGGGTCTTGTGAAGTCTTGGCTGCTTATATAGGCAGCCAGTTCTTCACTAGACACCACTGCTAAGCCAGGTTTTGTTACTTTGTTATAATAACAACACTTTGGCTGGCAGCTGATTTGTCATGGTTCTCAGGTGAGAAGGCCTTGGTTACACCCATATTCCCTATTCCCAGGTCCCTTCTCTCCTCCCAACACTTGAAGATGAACTGCTTGATGACATACCCTGTCCCATTCTTCCTGATTTCGACTGACAAGCACACTAACCCTCTCCTTTGGGTCACCCACTAACCACATGTCCTTCTTTCTCCCATCCCACTTCCCCATTATACTCCCAGTGAATCTTATTCTGTTCGGCTGGTATTTTGGATATTCTAATAGAAAATGTTAAGGGTCTTCACTATGTCTAAATGACAAATTTGGCACTCTTTTTCACTCTCTTTCCCAATTTGTTCTCTAAGCCCCAGTGACCGCGACCTCGGCTGGAATGACAGTGATCCCCCAAAGGTGCCATCAAGGTCCTCTTCAAAACCTGGTTTCTCTTTTTCACACAGGCCACCAAGAGACCACTTTGATTTGACCCCCTCTTGCCAGTTAAGGTTACAATCCTCCATGACTCTTTCTCTGATGATTTTTTTACCCTATGTTGTCCCCACTTCTAAGTCCGAGATCTCTCTAACTCCCTCACTTGGACCATCCATCCTGCCTTTGTGTTTGAATTCTAGAGCATTAGTTTACACCACCGGTTGTTGGGGGGAGATTTACCAAATAGTTAAGATAACAGAGTTTCATTAAGTCTAACCTGGCCTCGATCCTCATCCACCCAAGCTCACCTCTGATTGCTTCTAGTGCTACAGCATTACTTTACCCCACTGTTCATCAGCCTGCATCATTTTGCAGGGTTTCCAAACTCTTTTAAGGCCATTTGGTTTAGAGTTACCACTTCAATAGTATACATTATATTTGGTACACCCACCATTTCCCAAATGATTTTCCCCATGAAAACCTTATTGAAGCTGTTTCACCCTATTATACTTCAGTAGTAAACATTATATTTGGTACACCTACCATTTCCCAAATGATTTTCCCCATGAAAACCTTATTGAAGCCGTTTCACCCTATTAGTTTCATTCCAACTTAGTTTATTCGTGTGGTTTTGGTAGATGCCTATCTCCCATAATGTTTATATTTACCCCTAAATACTCATAGTTACCTGTCTCTCCTACACTAAGAAATTTGCTGCTAACTTCCGGAATGCAGAACTCACCCACTCTTCAATTTCGAGTAGGTTCCTCTTTACGACCATGGGTATAACTTTGCTTTTGCTTTCATTTAGTTTCAGTCTCCTAGTGTTCCCATATCTCCCAACGATTGCCAACATTTTTGCCAGCCCCGATTCACTTTCATCTTCAAAAAAAAACCCCCAAGCCCTGGGATCTTCAGGTCCCCAAATGCTACCCCCTCATCATTATGCAGGAGTTCATCTCCTAAATTTTTGATGTACAATGTAAAAATAATTGGCGAAAGGATACGTCTCTGTTTTAGGGCTATCTCCAAAGGCACACATTTAGTTGTTACATTACCCAAGGCTAAGTTCATTTTGTACATCTTTATATGCTTTTAGAATTCCAACAAACTCGCCTGTCAAGCCCAAGGCCTTGTACTTTCGACACATAACCCTCCCTTGATACTCTATTGTATGTGTTTTTAACATCCAGAAAGGTCATAAACATCTTTTTCTATATTTTTATACAACAACCAATGGCCCAGACTAGCTGCTGGTGCTTACTCAAAAAATAATCCAGGGCCAAACTCAAATTTTGTCCCCCAATCCCCCAAATTTGCATGCAAAACCGAAAAAATAATGTCCTATCTGGTCCTCCATACTTTTCAGATCTGCGCATGAGCAATATCCAGAAAGACACCAAAATTGGCACAAACCATCATTCTTTGTCAGCAACAATGAACTGACATCTGTGCTTTTAAATCTCATTTTTGAGGATGCCAGACACAAATCAATGGTAAAATTGGTGGATCCAAGGACAGATCTGAATTGGATGATGGAAGTGAACAACGGTGGTTTGGAACGTTCAGGGCTGTAACTTTATAATTTTTATCAAAATGATTTCATGTTTTCCAATTTCGGGACATGAGCCTGACGTCATCATTCTTGCTAATGACTTATCCACTGTTAAGTGTTCCTTCGCTATCCTTCCTTGAAGCCCTCCTGTTAAACTCCCAAGCTTTTTGGCTTATTTTATTTAAATTTTTTATTAAATTTCTTGGGAGTTTAACGTGTATTACAGAATGTTTATTCTGTATATCCCCATGGTTACATCCTCACCCTGGGGGTGTTGGGGCATTTGGGTCATGCATCTTCTATCTGATGTATCGTTTTTTCTTCATCTGAAGATCTTGCTTTACATCGGGTAGCTTTAAAATCTGTTACTGACTTCGGGCCTTTTTTATTCAATGCCTGAGGTCTTGTTTATGGTTTTTTCATTGACGTTGTTTACATTGGAAACATCCTATAAATATATGTAGTTTCAACTTATTATTACTGTAGGATTGTTGTAAGATACATGTTATAATATTCCGGTACTGTAGCAATAATTTTTGGAATTTTGTTCACACTTAGGCTCTATTGGGATACCCTTGGGCTCTTCATGTTCCCTTTGGGAACTTGGGCTTTTGTCAAAAAATTTTTGAAAATTTTTTTGAAATTAATTTTTCGATTTGTATTTTGAATGTTGATTATTATATATCTTTATCATATATTTATGGTGGAGTTGGTGGGAGTTCAATCGACTTTGTTTGATTAATCATGAAAGCTTATTGCTCAAAATGCAGGGCGAGGAAGTCTTCCTCAGATTTACATGCTTGTTGCCTTGCTTGTAGTTGATTTACTCCCACAAATTCTTGTCCTACATGTGTTGATTGGGATGAGAAATGTTGGACACAGGTGTCACGGTATGTTGTTAGTGGTGACAGGCCAATGCCGGTCCTCTCACCGCAGCGTCATTCAAGTTTCTCAATTTCTTTTTCTGAGGAACAAGAACATGGTGATGGTTTTGTGACACCTACCAAAAGTGTGCTACCATTGTCACGCTCTGATGAGCAAACAGAGCTAGCTGCCAAGGTGCTCCTGAATATCAGGCAGGGGATAAAGCTACTAGCCAGTGGTTTTAATCCCTTGTCAGCAGCTAGCTCAACCAGTGAAGTGGTTACTCCATCCGTGGGTACCATGACACCGGGTATGTCCGTTGTGGTCGCGGGAAGTGTAGTGGGTAGAGCGAGCACCTTAAAATCTAAACATGCTCACCCAGCGACGACGGAACTAGGGAAGAAGCCAGCAAGTGTTTTGGGAAGGTCTGAAAGGACTGCGAGTGGGAGAGGTCCCCCTCTATCCCAACAACATCTGGGGCCAGATGTTGTGGTGAAGAACTTGCGCAGGTCGGAGCATACGTCCACACCTGCCATTCGGGACGCTCTGTATAGATTGCAGCCAGCCTCGGCTGCAGTCACAGCTTCTTCCGCTTCGAATACAAAACACACACGACCGCATCCTAGCTACCCGACTTCAGATATCCAGCCTGCTGCGTGAAGAAGGGACCACTCTTCACCCGTGAAGTCGTACCATCCGGTAGCTAGGGAGATGAGGCCTCGATCATCGGGACGTTCGGAGAAGAGTGCCATCTCCGACACACCGTCCCAGGAGCAGCAAGTGGCTAAGAAACAGAAGACCGCTGCTCCTCAGGCCTCGGTGACGGACTTGCGATCGCTGATCACAGCATCACAGCAAGTGCAGGTGCAGCCTCCCTCAGACTCAGAACCCGACCTGTCAGATGGTGCTGGGTTGGTCCAGTCGTCTGTTCACACAGATGCAATGAACCGAGATTCACAAATGATTCTCTCAGATGGTGAAAAGGATAAGGAAGAGGATTACCCTTCCCTTTTGGAACAGCACATGGTTGCGATGGATTTCATCCATCAATACTACCCTGAATTTGTTCCAATGAATCAGATTGCTGCAACGACAAGAGAGAAACTGCTGGCGTCATTGGATGCAGACTTTATTCGGACAAAGGAGGAATACCTTTCTTTTCCAGTTCAGTCTAGGCAGGTGTTGCAGGCCTTCAGCCATATAGACGCCATCATATTTAACCTCTCGAGTGCGAGGAAAAAAGGCAGTTTCTTATCTGCATCTTCCATAAACATACCGTTCCTTGGACCACTTTCATTTAAAACAGTCGGGGAAGATGTTCAGAGAGTTTCTCTGCGTTTGGATGAGCAGGCCGGGGATCTAGAGGTATCCTTACCTGCATCATTCACTATTCGCTCAGACACATTTGAGATGGCAATTTCTTCAAGTAGAGCAAACTTGGACGCTATGTCTTTTGCAGATCACCTTACAAGAGCTATGGTGCAACGTCTCAAAGGAAAGGTATTTGAGGATGTTTGTACCTCTCTTAGAGTTCTTTCCAGGGCAATTATGTATACCCCATATAACTCTGCCCTAACAGTGGCTAATCTGGAGTTAATCAGACATGATGCTGCCCTTGCATCATCATCACTGATAGATGATAAGGTGAAAAGCTCTCTCAGAGTCAATCCGGTCTCCAGACATACTATTTTCGACGAAAAGCTTTCGTTAGTCTATGAACAGGCTACTAAGAAAGCGTCTAGTGCTCTGCTTTTGAAGTCAGCGTCTCAACAACCCGCTTCAGCAGACAAGAGTAAAGGAGGGCGTTCCAGACCAAAATCGTCTAAAGGGAACTCCTCACGAGGGTACAAGAAACCCTCTTACAATTACTCTGGAGGTCGTCAGTATAGCCACTTGGGAAAGGAGCGTAGGTCTGATCGGGACTATCGGTCAGACGCCTAAGGCCGACGCGATGAGGTTCTTCACGCGGAGGACACAGTTTCTCCTCCCGTAAGCCTCGCAGGTCGTACATGTGATGGTCAAGACCACAATTGCTTGCCAGTTGGCAGAAGGTTATCAAACTTTGCGAGAAACTGGATAACAGTCACGGAAGATCCGTGGGTGAGAAGTGTAGTCTCGGACGGCCTACGGCTATCATTCCGAGCAAAACCCCCACTTACAAGATGTCCGCGTTGGACAAATCTTCCGGCAGGTCCTTTCAAAAGAGAGTCTCTCCTAGTGGAGGTACAGGCTCTCTTATTAAAGGAAGCAATAGACGTCGAGAATCAAAATTCTCAAAGTTTTTACAGTCACCTGTTCCTCGTACCGAAGCAAGATGGCTCGTTCCGACCGATAATAGACTTGAGCTGGATAAACAAGTTGATCGTGGCTCCAAAGTTCTATATGGAAACCATTCGGTGCGGCAAGCATAGATCTAAAGGATGCCTACTTTCATGTCCTGGTACATCCAGCATTCAGAAAGTACCTGTGTTTTGCCGTGCAAGGAGAGGTTTATCAGTTCAGAGCAATGTGCTTCGGTCTGAACCTGGCTCCTTGGGCTTTCATTCGAATAATGAATTCGGCAATGTCATACTTCCGAGCTCATTAGTCTGTGGTAACGTCAGCTTACTTGGACGGCATTCTTCAGAGATACGGCAACAGAATTATTCTTCAGAACGATGTTCAGAGTCTGCTTCCATTGTTCTGACGTCTCGGTTTCATAATAAACGAGAAAAAGTCGGATCTAGCACCGTCCAAGTCGTTCATTCACTTGGGAATGAGCTTCAAGACTCACAATAATCTGGTTTGTCTGCCGTTACATAGAGCGAGATTAGTCAGTTGTTATGCTCGCTTTTGTCTAAACTCTCCTGCAGTAACAGCGAGGGAGTTTATGCGACTGATGGGGCTGTGTTGTTCGAATGCGGATCTTATTCCGATGGGCCGTATGTGCACACGTCCCTCCAGATATTCTTTACTCAGAACTGGAGTGTGAAGATGCATTTGCTCAAAACCAGTATTGTTTTAACAGACCTAGTAAAACAAAGGGTTCAGATTTGGGCGGATCTTCAGTGGTTAACTCAGGGAGTTCCGCTTCAACTGCCGGATCTGGCTTTCACGATTATGATGGATGCGAGTCAGATGAGCTGGGGTGCGGCCTTAAGTCCCGCAGACTTGAAATGCCAGGGTCTTTGGGACCCTCGGTTCCCAGAGAAGCACCTAAACATCAAGGAGATGATGTCAATCTGGCTAGCACTACAACATTGGATTCGTCAAATAATGAACATCAATGTTCAATTTCTGTCAGACAACTCAACAGTAGTAGCTTACCTCAGGAACCAAAGTGGCACCCACTCGATTCTGTTATGTGAATTAACGGAGAACATTCTCCTATTCGTTCTGAATCAGCATGTTCATCTCTTAGTCCGTCATATACTGAGTCGTCTGAAAGTACTAGCAGACTCACTCTCTCGGGAACGTCGCCTGTTGACATTAGATTGGACTCTCAACAAGCGAATATTCAGTCAGATCTGCTACCAGTGGGATCGTCCGATGATAGATCTTTTTGCAACACACCTAGACAATCAGTTACCGACGTTCGTGTCGCCATGCTCTATCGATCTCATGGGACGGAATTATAGGATATGCATATCCTCCTGCTCCATTGATTCAGCAGATTCTGTTAAAAATCAAACAGTCTCATTGCAAAATCCTGCTGGTAGCACCTCTGTCGTCACAGAAACCTTGGATCAATCTTCTCAGGTGTCTGTTATGGGACATTCCCTGGAAGCTTCCTCCTCGAATGGGATCTTCTATTTCAGGGGAAGTCATGCGCACTGCATCACAACCCGGAAGGTCTCAACCTTCACGTATTTCCGTTGTGTGGTCCTTCTTGCACAGAAAACATTTTACAGGACGCGCAGTGGATGCAATTTCTAACTGTCGGAGGGCTTCCTCTTCATTGAATTATGCAGCGAAGTGGAGGGTTTTCTTGTTGGTGTATGGATCAGTCAGTAGACATATATGATCCGTCCATTCCAGAGATTGCCAATTTCCTGGTCTACCTGTTTGACGAACTCGAACTGCAGCCCATCACTATTAAGGGCTATAGGTCTCTGTTATCAGATACTTACGCTCATCATGATAACTTGGCTATTGGATCAGATACTGTTTTATCCAAGCTAGTTAGAAATTTCTCTATTAATAGACCTAGAATCCTCATCAATTCCTAAGTGGAATTTGGCTTGGGTTCTGTTGAAGCTCAAAGAAGCTCCTTTTGAGCCGTTAGACGATGTAGAGTTCAAATTCTTTACCTATAAAATTGTGTTTCTCTTAGCCTTTGCGTCTGCCAGAAGAGTTAGTGAACTTCATGCATTATCTGTTGATGATTTCCATTACTGTAGTGTGGGTAATACTATTACCCTCACTACCAAAGTGGGATTTTTGGCTAAGAATCAGATTCTGGATAAGTGGCCAGAGCCTATTGTCATTAAGGCTTTACCATCCTCGTATAACCGTAGACCCTTGCTGTGTCCAGTTGGAGCAATGCATATTTATAAACGTTGATCGGATTTTATTAGAAAGGGAAGAAAACGATTCTTTCTCTGATTCCTAACAGAAAAGATATTTTTGTTCATTCTATCGCTAGATGGATTCAGTTGGCAATACGTATTGCCTACGAAAGTCTATCTTCGGATCAACATTCTGTCAACTAGATTTCAGCGCATGAGGTTAGAGCACTGTCCACTTCTTTTGCTTATTATTAACAGTATAGCCATTATTGATCTTATGAAGGCTGCTTACACAGCCCTCTTCATTTACCAAGTTTTACCTGAGAAATTTTGAGTCCATCTCCAGTGACCTTAGATCTTTGGGTCCTCTTTCTGTTGCTCAGAATGTCATCCATTAATATTATCTATAAGGTCTTTAGGCAGTCTGCTCGAGCACTGACGCTGTTCCTTGCCCTCTTCATTCTGAGGAATTTTACCTCAGAAAAAGGAGAAGGGGGTGGGGGGGGATGGTTTTTTCCTTATGTTATCTGGCTTTATAGTGAGAAGCAAGGAATACCTCCTCCAGAGACAGTAGTCCAGCGTCGGTGCTGGGTAGTTTTAATGTGTAGCTCGATGTGAAGCAATAACTATGTACCATTTATGTACTGTTTTTAAAGTGTAGCTCATTGTGAAGCATTTGTATATGTTACGTGTCATACAAGCGTTAATATTCAATCCTCGGACACTTTTAAATGAGTATAAAGTGTCTCATTCTCTGGACTATCTTTATATATTGGTTTCCTTCACCGAATTAGCATAATGGGTTATGCTGGCATTAAATGGAGAAATTACGTAATTCTCAATTACATTATTGGTGTTATGCCATTCTCTTTTCTTGTAAAAAAGAAGGAAATATGTAATTCCTATGTCTTCTCCTATTCTCCTGTAGGAGCTATCCTTTATCGAAGTAATTGAGAGATTGGATTTTCCTTTAAGTTTTAGGCCCTCCAGCCTTTTTACGATTCAGCTAGTCTGGGCCATTGGTTGTGGTATAAAAATATGATAAATTTTAAGTAATTTGTATATTTTTATACTGTACCAATGACCCAGACTTAGCTGGTGCTAACTCTAAAATATGTAGGGCCAAACGCAAATTCCACCCCCCCCCCCCAATCCCCAAAATTTGCATCTAAAACCGAAAATTACATGTCCTATATGGTCCTCCATACTTTTACTCCACTGCGCATGCGCAGTGTCAAGGAAGTCTCGAAACTGCCGCAAAAAGTCATTCTTTGTTTGGCCCTCAATACAGTTACACTTCACTGTTATTTGTGCTTGTAAATCTCAGTTTTAAGGATGCCAGACGCATAATTATGAGAGAAATGGTGATATATGGTGGAAATAGAAGGTGGAGAGGAAAAAACAGTGGAAACAAATGTTCAGGGCTGTAATTTATAATTATTTTACGAAATTATTACATGTTACCTATTTTCGTGGCATGACCTTATTGTGGTCATTCTTGCTATGAAATTTCCATTGTTTAATCAGTGTTTCCTCTCTCCCTTTCCTTTATTTCCCCCTAGCTATTCTCCCATGCTTTTGGCTTATTTTTTGTAATGTTTATTACTAAAATTTCTTGGGAGTTTTGGCTTGGAAACAGAATTATTTTCTGTTTTTTCCCCATGTTTACGTCCTCACCCTAGGGGTGTTTAGGCGTTTTGGTCTGCATCTACCATCTGATGTTCTACAGTTTCTTCTCTGGAAACCTCTGTTTTGCATCAGATAGTGTTTAAATTGGTAACTGATTTCGGGGCATGTTTGTTTTAGTGCCTGGAGTCATGATTCTGGGTTGTTGACACTTTTGCTTATGTTGACAACTGTTACTTCTGACAATGATTACTTGTCTTCTGCTTAATTTAGTTCATAGCAAGATACATTAATATTGTCCGTAAGTTTTACATTAATTTTTCAAAATGATTAAAATTTTTGTCCACATGTAGGCTTTTTTGGGCTCAGAGTTCTCATTGGGAACTTGGGCTCTTCTGAAAAATTTTTCAAAAATTTTTTTTTTTGAAAATTATTTTCTTTTGAAATGTTATAATGAATTATAATATATTATGTATATTTATTTCAAGAGTTAGTGCGAGTAATATGACGGTGTATATTTTTTCTGGTTGAAAAAATATTCTTCATCGTAATGCGAGGGTATCTTCCTCTAATTCACAAGTTCATTGTGTTTCTTATAGTCAATGCAGTTGCATTAATTCTTGCTCTGTGTGTGTTGATTGATATGACAACGTTGGAGATGTGTGTCACGGTATTTTGTTGCGGTGAGAGGTCCATTACGGTCCTCTCTCCATAGGGTCACTATATATTATCAGTTTCTTTTTCAGAACTCAAAGTGATGTTCCGTGATGTCTTCAATAACTGTGTCTCCGTCGTTGCAATATTAGGGCTAGCGTGAAGTGCTCAAGGTATTACGACAATTGCTGGGAGTTAGCTAGTTCTATCGAAGGCATTGTTGCCCGCTAGTCCACCCGGTGTCGCGTCCATTCACCAGGAAAAAATGGTACAGCACCCGGGTTAGTCCGTTGCGGTCCAGGGAAGCAGACTGGGTGTTGCGAGCACTATAAAACTTAAGATGTGCACACCCAGCAACGATGAATCCGAGTATAGTACGGAGGAAGCCTGTCAGTCCGATAGCTAGCTCGTCCAGGTCCCCCAGACCGCGAGCGAGAGAGGCCCCCTCTCTCTTGCATCAACATCTGTGCTGCGATGTTGTTGTATGTTTGTTCACTTAGTCAGAGCTTACGTCCACTCCTCCTGATCGGGACGCTTCGTCGCATGACAGTCCGACGCAGCTGTTATATTGCCTTCCTCATCCTCGTCAACACACACGACCGCACCTTGGCTATGTGACCACAGATATTTTTATACTGTACAAATGACCCAGGCTTAGCTGGTGCTAACTCTTAAATTCTAGGGCCAAACACAAATTTTACCCCCCAATCCCCAAAATTTGCATCTAAAACCAAAAATTACATGCCCTATATGGTCCTCCATACCTTTCCTCCACTGCGCATGCGCAGTGTCAAGGAGGTCTTGAAATTGGCGCCAAAAGTCATTCTTTGTTTGGCCCTTCATCAGTTCACATCTGACTGATATTTGTGTTTGTAAATCTCAGTTTAAATGATGCCAGACACATAAATATGAGAGAAATGGTGGATCTAAAGAGGAAATACAAGGATGAGAGGAAAATTCAGTGGCAGGAAATAATCAGGGCTGTAACTTAAAATTTTTTACGAAATTATGTTATGTTCCCTAATTTCGAGGCATGAGCCTGTTGTTATCATTCTTGCTATGAAAGTTCCACTGCTTGATCAGTGTTTCCTCTCTCCCTTTCCTTTATTTCCCCCTTGCTATTCTCCCATGCTTTTGGCATATTTTCTTCAATAATTATTACTAAAATTTCTTGGGAATTTTGGCTTCGTAACAGAATAAATTTCTGTTCTTTTCCCCATGTTGACGTCCTCACCCTTAGGTGTTTAGGCATTGTGATCTGCATCTACCATCTGATGTTCTGCAGTTTCTTCTATGGAAATCTCTGTTTTGCATCAGATAGTGTTTAAATTGGTAACTGATTTCGGGCCATGTTTATCAGTGCCTGGAGTCATGTTTTCGGTTTTTGTACAACTTCTTGTTTACATTGACAACGGTTACTGCTGATAGTGATTTCTTGTCTTTACATTAGTTTAGACATAGCAAGATACATTAATATTGTATGTAAGTGTTGCATTAATTTTTTGAAATGTTTTAAAAAATTTTGTCCACACTTAGGCTTTTTTGGGATCCATTTGGGCTCGGTGTTCCCATTGGGAACTTGGGCTCTTCTGAAAAATTTTTTCAAAAAATTTTTTTTTTGAAAATTATTTTCTTTCAAAGATTATAATGGATTATGTTATATTATGTATCTTTATTTCAAGGGATAGTGCGACTAATATGACTATGTATTTTTTATTGATGAAAAAAAATTTTTTTTTTTATTTATTATGCGAGGATATCTTCCTCTAATTCTCAGGTTCAATGTATTCGCACTAATTCCTGCTCTGTGTGTGTTGATTGAAATGACAACGTTGGAGGCATGTGTCACGATATTGTGTTTGCGGGGAGGGGTCCATACCGGGCCTCTCTCCGTAGGGTCACTCTATATTATCATTTTATTTTTCAGAATTCAGAGTGATGTTTTCGTGATGTCTTCAACAAGTGTGTCTCCGTCGTTGCAGTGTTAGGGCTAGCGGCTAAGTGCTCAGGGTAATACGACAATTGCCGAAGTGGTCCCTAGTAGGATCGAAGGCATTGATCGTCTGCTAGTCCGCTCGGTGTAGCGACCATTCAGCGAATGGCTCGGCAGCCGGGTTTGTCCGTTACGGTTCTGGGAAGCAGTGTGGGTGATGCGAGCACTATAAACTTGGAACGTGCACACCCAGCAACCTCGGATCCGAGGATAGTACGGAGGAAGCCTGTCAGAGTAGTAGCTAGCTCGTCCAGGTCTGTCCGGGCCGCGAGCGAGAGAGGCCCCCTCTCTCTTACAACTACATTTGAGCCGCAATGTTGTTGTATGTTTGTTTGTTAGTCGGAACATACGTCCAATCCTCCTGTTCGGGACGTTCCGTCACATACACAGTCCGAACTGGCTGTGTTATGGGCTTCCTCATCCTCATGTCAACACACACCACCGCACCTTGACTTGTGACCACAGAGTTTCAGGGGACGTTCGCATATTATATAAATGCAGGAATGAACGTTCCTAGAGCTCCTGCTTTGCCGACCAGGGAATATTGTCGACCAGGTTACTTCATCTTTTAGCCAAGGATATGAGGTCTTTCCTGATGGGACGTTCGCATATTATATAAATGCAGGAATGAACGTCCCTGGAGCTGCCAGTGGATATTATGTAAGTCACGGCTCCACAGGCCTCATTCAGGAATAAGAATGCGGTGATTTTCTGTGATGTCTTCAAAAAGTGTGCTTCCGTCATCACAGTCAAATGAAGAGCTAGCGGATAAGTGCTCATGATATTACGTCAATTGCCTAAGAGGTCCCAAGTAGGATCGACGGCTTTGGCGTCCGCTAGCTCGCCCTGTGTAGCGTCCATTCATCGAATGGTTCGATAACCGGGTTCGTCCGTTGCGGTCCAGGAAGGAGATTTGGGTGATGCGAGCACTATAAAATATACTACGTGCACACCCAGTGACGATGGATACGAGGAGGGTACGGAGGAAGCCTTTAAGTCCGGTTCCTAGCTCATCCAGGTCCACCCGGGCTGCGAGTGAGAGAGGTCCCTCTCTCGTACAACAACATCTGAGAACAGATGTTGTGGTACAAATGTTTCTCATTCGGAGCATACGTCCACCGCTCGGGACGCTCCATTATATTGACAGTCCGGAGAGACTGTTCTAATGGCTTCCTCATCCTCACGGCAGCGCACACGACCGCACCTTGACTACGTGACCACTGTTATCTAGCCAGTCTCGCCGACCAAGGATTTCACGGCGACCAGGTCACGCCATCCGGTAGTCAGGAGTACGAGGCCTATAGACGTTCGCATAAGAAATATGCAGAAGTTAACGTCCAGGGAGCTTTCAGCGGCTAAGTATCGTAAGACCGCTGCTCCACAGGTCTCCGTAATGGACGTGCTATTACAAATAGCACAAATTATCGCAGCATCCCAGCAGATGACAGAATCTCTGTCGGATCAGGATTTGTCCGACGACGCTGGGTCGGTACACTCCACTGAAGCATCAGGTACGGACGACCGAGAATTTCAAGTGGTCCAACAGGATGGCAAAGGGATACCGAGGAGTTGGTTTTTCCCTTTTGGAACAACATAAAGTTGCCGTAGATATCATCCGGCATTATCTTTCAGAAGTTGTTCTGTCGGACCAAAAGGCTGCGATGCCGGATAAGAAACTGTTAGCGTCACTGGACATGGAATAATTTTATCGGTTTAGGGACATCGTCCCTGAGTTTCCGACACAGTCCAATAATGTCACAAGAACATTTGAACTATTGTAGGACGCTATATATAAGCTTGCTACCAAAATGAGCAAGTTAGATTTCTTATCGGCGAATGCTCTACATCTGCCTTTCATCAATTCAAGGAATAATTTCGAAACGGCAGGACAGGGCATACCGAGAGTTCCTCTGCATGTAGACGATCAGGCCGAAGATCTAGAATGATCTATACCGTCATCTATGTCAATTTCAACCGCGATGTTGGAAACGACAATAATGTCCAACAGAGTTATCTTAGACGCATTATCGTACGCAGATCACCTTACTAAAGCATTTTCATTACGCCTTGAAGGGAAAGAATTCCAGGATGTACTATCTTCCTTAGGAGTTCTTTCAAGGGCAATAGCTTATTCCACGTATAACTCCGCCCTTTCAGTGGCAAACCTGGAGTTGGTTAGACGTGATGCGGCCCTAGCTACATCCACGCGCATGGATGGTAAGGTGAAAAACTCTCTGAGTCGCTCCGGTCTCTGGAGAGCTTCTCTTCGACGGCAAGCTTTCAGCAATCTATGATCAGATAACTAAGAAAGCTTTGGATTCTCTGCTATTCAAATCCGCTTCTAAAAAGTCGGATACAGCAGAAAAGAGTAAGACAGGCACTTCTGGGACAAGTACGCCCAAGAGACGTTCCTATAGAGGTTCCTATGCATCCTCTAGGTCTTATTCTAGAGACCGTCAAGGCAGCGACTCACGTGGGGGACGTTATTCTGGCCGAGATAACCGGTCAGACGTCCCTAGGTCGACGGGATGAGGTGCGGGTCGTGGAGGACGTAGTTTCTCCTTCCGCAAGCCTCGCAGGTCCAGGAGGTGATGGTATGAACCTCTATCGTGATCCGGTAGGCGGAAGATTGTCGAGTTTTATAAACAATTGGGCGTCAATTACGGATGACCCCTGGGTTCGAGGGGTAATTTCGGAAGGACTAAGAATATCCTTCAAACGAAAGCCTCCATTAACTCGAAGTCCAAATGGACTCAGCTTTCGTCAAATCCGCTGAAACGAGACGCTCTTCTATCAGAAGTACAGCCTCTTCTGGAGAAGAACGCGGTAGAGGTCGTAGAAGACCAGGAATCACCGGGTTTCTACAGCCATCTGTTTCTGGTTCCAAAACCAGACGGCTCGTTCCTTCCAGTCATAGATCTGAGCTGGATAAACAAGCTGATCGTCGCTCCGAAGTTCTATATGGAAACAATTCAATCAGTCAGAGTGAGTATTCGGGTGAACGACTATGCTACAAGCATAGATCTCAAGGATGCGTACTTTCACGTCATGGTACATCCGACATTCAGAAAGTATCTACGCTTCGCAGTCCTAGGAGTTGTATATCAGTTCCGAGCGATGTGCTTCGGTTTGAACCTAGCACCCTGGGCTTTCACTCGAATAATGAACTCGGTAATGATACATTTCCGAGCTCATTTGTCTGCGGTAACATTGGCCTACCTGGATGACATTTTTCAGAGGTACGGCAATGAGTTAATGATTCAGAACGATGTGCAGAATCTGCTTCTATTACTCCGATGTCTCGGTTTTATAATAAACGAGGAGAAGTCGGATCTGGTGCCATCCAAGTCATTCGCCCACTTGGGAATGAGCTTCGAGACGCACAACAATCTCGTTCGTCTGCCGTTTACCAGAGCGAAATTAATCAGTTGTTAGGCTCGCTATTGTCTTCACTCAGACAAAGTTACAGCGAGAGAATTCATCAGACTGATAGGGTTGTGTGGAGCTGCCGCAGATTTTATTCCAATGGGGCGGCTTCGCACTTGTCCTCTCCAAATCTTTTTGACTCAAAAAGAACAGAGTTGGAGGGTGAAGATTCTTTCGCTCGTTACGTACATCCTCTTGGAAGTCAAGTGAAACATTCAGACTTGGGCAGATATTCAGTGGTTTATTCAGGGAAATAACTTCCACTTCAATTGCCGGATCCGAGTTTTACAGTTTTGACGGATGCCAGTTAAATAGGTTGGGACCCAACATTGAGCCCAACGGTTTTTAAGTGCCAGGGTCCTTGGGATCCGTAGTTCCTAATCAAGCACATAAACATCAGGAATTGATGTTATTTTGGCTTGCGTTACGTCATTGCATGAATGTTATCCAGAATGCCCACAGGCAATTCTGTCCGACAATTCGACAGTATAAGCGTATTTTCGGAACTAGGGAGGTACTCATTCCATTCTGTTATTCACTGTAATGGAATGAATTCTTCTGTTGGTACTAGAACATCAAGTTCTCCTATCGGTCTGTCGTATTCCGTGTCGTCTGAACGTATTAGTGGTCTCCCTTTCACGAAAGGGCCGCTTGTTGCAGTCAAATGGACTTTTAACAACGAGTATTTATATCAGATTTGCTACCTTTGAGAGTGGCCAATGATGGACTTTTTTGCGACGCATCTCACCAATCAGTTGCAAGTGTATGTGCCAACATGTTTGGATCCTCGAGCGTTTGCAGTTGACGCCCTATCCATCTTGTGAGACGGGATAATAGGATATGGGTATCCTCCAGCGCCGTTGATTCAGCAGATTTTGCTTAAGTTAAATAATCTCAATGCAATTCTGTTGGTAGCACCTCTGTCTCCACAAAGACCGTGCATTAGTCTATTCAGGTGTCTGTTGTGGCTTATACTGTGGAAGCTTCCTCCACATTTCGGTCCATTCTATAGCTAGATGGATTCTATTAGCTTTCAGTACTGCTTATGATAATATCTTCAACACAGCAGTCTGCGATTAAGATTTTAGCTCTTGAAATAAGAGTTCTTTCTACTTCAGAGGCTTATGCTAATAGCGTTGCTATTACAGTTCTAATGACGGCTGCATATTGGTATTAGCCTTTCACTTGCACAAATTTATACCTCAGAAATATTGAGTCCATTTCTAGAGACTGGCATTGTTTAGGTTCGTTATCTGTTGCTCAGAATGTCGTCCACTAAACAGTTGCAACTATAGTTGTGTAGGCTTTTGGTTCCGGCAGCGACTCTGTGCTGCCGCCCTCTTCGCTCTGGGGTATTTGACCCAGGGCAAGGGGAGTGGGGGGGGGGGGGGGGGGGGGGCCGGTGTTCCCTTAGGTCACCTGCTTTATAGTGAAAAGCAAGGGAATACCTCCCCTAGAGTCAGTAATTCTTGTCGGTACCGGGATGATTTTTAAAGTGTAAGATCATTTTTTTTTACTCATCCATGTAATATTTTTAAGTGTACCTCGGTGTGTAGTATTTGTATATGTCACATATCATGCAGACGTTAATATACAATTATCAGTCACTTTTAATGAATTTAAGAGTCTCATTTATCTGGACTACTTTATTTATTGGCTTTCCTTTAAAAATAATTACCATAATGGATTATACTGGAGGTTAATAGACATCAGTGATGTTATTATGCTCAAGTACAGAATGGTGTTGTGTCTTTCTCGTTTTGATGCAGAATAGAAAGATACATGTAAAGCCTATTTCTCCTTTCTCCTTGAGGGGATAATTCTGGATATATATAGTTGAGTTATTGGATTGCTTTATGTCCTAGGCCCTCCAACCTTTTTACTATTCAGCTAAGTCTGGGTCATTGGTACAGTATAAAAATGTTAAAAAATTTATAGTAATATATATATTTTTTATACTTACCAATGACCCAGACGGGGATGGCCCTCCCATGAGTTGGGAACTCATACCTCCCCGCTGAGTACATAACACTTTTCCAGGCACTACTTGTAAGAATGACTATTGGCGCCAATTTCGAGACCTCCTTGACACTGCGCATACACAGTGGAGGAAAGATATGGAGGACCATATAGGACATGTAATTTTTAATCTGTTTTAGATGCAAATTTTGGGGATTGGGGGGTAAAATTTGTGTTTGGCCCTAGAATTTAAGAGTTAGCACCAGCTAAGTCTGGGTCATTGGTAAGTATAAAAAATATATAAATTACTATAAATTTTTTAACTTCCAGGGGACGTTTGCATATTATATAAATGCAGGATTGAACGTCCCTGGTGCTCCTGCTTTGTCGACCAAGGAATACACGTCGACCAGGTCACTCCATCTGCTAGCCAAGGATACAAGACCTTTCCAGTTGGGACGTTCGCCTATTATATAAATGCTGAAATGAACGTCCCGGGAGCTTCCAGTGGATATTTCACGCAGGATTGCGGCTCCACAGGTCTCATAGGGTAACATGAACTAGATATTGTTACCATGATGTCTTCGTAAAGTGGGGGACGTTATTCTGGCCGAGATAACCGGTCAGACGTCCCTAGGTCGACGGGATGAGGTGCGGGTCGTGGAGGACGTAGTTTCTCCTTCCGCAAGCCTCGCAGGTCCAGGAGGTGATGGTATGAACCTCTATCGTGATCCGGTAGGCGGAAGATTGTCGAGTTTTATAAACAATTGGGCGTCAATTACGGATGACCCCTGGGTTCGAGGGGTAATTTCGGAAGGACTAAGAATATCCTTCAAACGAAAGCCTCCATTAACTCGAAGTCCAAATGGACTCAGCTTTCGTCAAATCCGCTGAAACGAGACGCTCTTCTATCAGAAGTACAGCCTCTTCTGGAGAAGAACGCGGTAGAGGTCGTAGAAGACCAGGAATCACCGGGTTTCTACAGCCATCTGTTTCTGGTTCCAAAACCAGACGGCTCGTTCCTTCCAGTCATAGATCTGAGCTGGATAAACAAGCTGATCGTCGCTCCGAAGTTCTATATGGAAACAATTCAATCAGTCAGAGTGAGTATTCGGGTGAACGACTATGCTACAAGCATAGATCTCAAGGATGCGTACTTTCACGTCATGGTACATCCGACATTCAGAAAGTATCTACGCTTCGCAGTCCTAGGAGTTGTATATCAGTTCCGAGCGATGTGCTTCGGTTTGAACCTAGCACCCTGGGCTTTCACTCGAATAATGAACTCGGTAATGATACATTTCCGAGCTCATTTGTCTGCGGTAACATTGGCCTACCTGGATGACATTTTTCAGAGGTACGGCAATGAGTTAATGATTCAGAACGATGTGCAGAATCTGCTTCTATTACTCCGATGTCTCGGTTTTATAATAAACGAGGAGAAGTCGGATCTGGTGCCATCCAAGTCATTCGCCCACTTCGTAAAGTGTGCTTCCATTGTCACAGTCAAATGAAGAGTTAGCAGCAAAAGTGCTCATGTAGATACGTCAATTGCCTGGAGTTCCCTAGTACAATCGATGGCGTTGGCATCTGCTAGCGCGCCCGGTGTCGCGACCATTTACCGAATGGCTCAGCACCCGGGTTCATCCGTTGCGGTCCAGGAAGGAGATTTGGGTGATGCGAGCACTATATAATACAGTGTGCACACCCAGTGACGACGGATACGAGGATGGTACAGAGGAAGCCTATTAGTCCGGTTCCTAGCTCGTCCAGGTCCATCCGGGTTGCGAGCGAGAGAGGTCCCTCTCTCGTATTACAACATCTGGGCTCAGATGTTGTGGTACAAAACGTTCCTCAGTCGGAGTATACGTCTACCGCTCGGGACGCTCCGTTATATAGACAGTCCGGAGAGACTGCTCAATCGGCTTCCTCATCCTCACGGCAGCACACGTGATTAATTTCGCTCTGGTTAACGGCAGACAAACGAGAATGTTATGCATCTCGAATTAATCAGTTGTTATACTCGCCATTGTCTTTGTTAAGACAAGGTCTCAGCGAGAGGTCTCATGTGACTGATACGTTGTGCGGAACTGCCGTGATTTTATTCCAATGGGGCGGTGACGCATTTGTCCTCTCCAAATTTCTTTTAATTCAGAATTGGAGGGTGAAGATTATTTCGCTCGATACGGACATCTGCTTGTCAAATCAAGTGAATAAGAAATTCAGACTTGGGCAAGTTTTCAGTGTTTAACTCAAGTAGTTCCACTGAGTTTTACAGTTTTGACGAATCTCAGTCAAACACTTTGGGTAGTTTCATTAAACCCAACGGATTTGAAGTGCCAGGGTCTTTTGTTTCCGTAGTTCCTTATCAAGCACACAAACATCAAGAATGATGTTATTTTGGCTTGCGCTACGTTTTTGATGAACGTTATTCAGAATGCTCCTTTGCTAATTCTGTCCGACAACTCGACGGTATTAGCATATTTTTGGAATTATGGAGACACTCATTCCTTCCTGTTATTCATGTTAACGGAAGGAATCTTTCGGTTGGTACTAGAACATCAAGTTCCGGGTCATCTGAATGTATTAGCGGACTCCCTTCACGGAGGGGCCGTTTGTTGCCACCAGAATGGACTTTCAACAAACCAGTATTCAATCAGATTGCTACCAAGAAGAGCGGCCAATGATCGACTTTTTCGAGACGCATCTCAACAATCAGTTGCAAACGTATGTGTCACAATGTTTGGATCTTCGAGCGTTTGCAGTAAACGCTCTATCGATCTTGTGAAACGGAATAATAAGATATACGTATCTTCCAGTGCTGTTGATTTAACAGATATTGCTCAATGTAATTATTTCAATGCAAATTCTGTTGGTAGCTTCTCTAGATCCACAAAGACTGAGGATTAATTTACTCAGGCGTTTGTTGTGGGACATGCCGTGGAAGCTTCCTCCACATTTCGGTCCATTCTATGGTCAGATGGTTTCAATCTACTATCAGTTCTGCTAATGATTATATCTTCATTCAGCAGTCTCTGCGTTAGTTTTAAGCTCATGAAGTAAGAGTTCTTCTACATCATAGGCTTAAGCTAATAATATTGATATTACAGATCTGATGAGGGTTGCATATTGGTCTTAGCCCTCCATTTTCACGATTATTGTATCTGCGAATATTGAATCCTTTCTGCAGATCTACATTGTTTAGGTCCATTATTTTTTACTCAGAATGTCGTCTACTAAACAGTGGCAACTATATGTGTATAGGCTTTCGGTTCCGGCAGTGACTCTGTCCTGCTGCCCTCTTTGCTCTGGAGTATTTGATCCAGGGCAAGGGGAAGGGGGGGGGGGGGGGCAGGTGTTCCCTTGGGTCACCTGCTTTATAGTGTAAAGCAAGGGAATACCTCCCTTGGAGTCAGTAATTCCGAGTTTACTCATCTATTTTTTAAGTCTTGATTGGTGTGAAGTATCTGTATATCATGTGATTAATTAGGCGTTAATATACATTCTTCGAACACTTTTAAATGAGTATATTGAGTCTCATTTCGCTAGACTCCCGTATATATTGGCTTTCCTTTAAAAAATATTAGTATAAAGGGTTATACTAGATGTTTTAGAGATTATTGAGGTTATTGTGCTCAATTACAGATTGGTGTTGTGGCTTTCTTTTTTTGATACAAATAAGAAAGATACATTTAACCTATCTCTCCTTTTCTCATTGAGGGGATAGGTTTGTTATAGGTAATTGAGTCTATTAGATTTTCCTTATGTCCTAGGCCTTCCAACCTTTTTACTATTCAGCTAAGTCTGGGTCATTGGTACAGTATAAAAAATGTTAAAAAATTTATAGTAATTTATATATTTTTATACTTACCAATGACCCAGACGGGGATGGCCCTCCCAGGAGTTGGGAACTCTTGCCTCCCCACTGCGTACATAACGCTTACCAGGCACTGGTTGTAAGAATGACTTTTGGTGGCAGTTTCGAGACTTCCTTGACACTGCGCATGCGCAGTGGAGTAAAAGTATGGAGGACCATATAGGACAAGTAATTTTCCGTTTTAGATGCAAATTTTGGGGATTGGGAGGTGGAATTTGCGTTTGGCCCTAGATATTTTAGAGTTAGCACCAGCTAAGTCTGGGTCATTGGTAAGTATAAAAAATATATAAAATACTATAAATTTTTTAACATTTTTTATACTTACCAATGACCCAGACAGGGAAGGCCCTCCCATGAGTGAACACTCATACCTCCTCGCTGATTATAACATTTAGCAGGCACTGTAGAAAGAATGATGTTTGGCGCCAATTTCGGTACCTTCCTGGATACTGTGCATGCGCAGATCACAAAAGTATGGAGGACCAGATAGGACTTATTTTTTTCGGTTTTGTGTGCAAATTTTGGGGATTGGGGGGCAAAATTTGTGTTTGGCCCTGAATTAAATTGAGTTAGCACCAGCTAGTCTGGGCTATTGGTAAGTATAAAAAATATACAAATTACTAAGATTAAAGTTTATTCAAATCAAGTCCCTGAGCTCCCTATGGCCAAAATTTTAACTTTATGCAATATGAGGAAACTTCTTTAACAATCTTCTTCTTCAGATCCGCCAGTCAGAGTGCTTTCATATTTGGTATACAACATCTCTAGGGTGGTTGGATTCAAGTTTGTTCAAATCGAGTCCCTGGGTTTATATATGGGCTTCCTATGGGAGCCCAATTTTTAACTTTGTGTAATATGAGGGAATTTCGTTAAAAATCTTCTCCAGAAGCATCAATTAGAATCTTTTGATATTTGGTATACAGCATCTCTATGGGATTGAGATTCAGGTTTGTTCAAATCGAGTTCACAGATATAGGGAGTCCAAATTTTAACTTAGTGCAATAGGAGGAAAGTTCCTTAAAAATCTTCAGACCCATCAATTAGAATCTTTTGATATTTGGTATACAACATATCTAGGGGTGTGAGATTCAAGTTTGTTCAAATCAAGTCCCTGAGTTAATATTTTGGCTCCCTATGGGAGCCCGAATTTTAACTTATTTCTTTCTTTCTTTATAGTCCGGCAGCCAAACCCACTTTTTTTTACTTGTTCGTGTTTTGGCATCTAAAGTTTTTTTCTCGGTGGTGTCCGATAGTTTAGGCATCCCACATCAATTTTCCATCAGCTGGCTTCCTGTCAGTCTTGAGGAATTTTAAATATTAGGCCCGAATAACATGGCCGCAAATATGACCGCAAAAAACACGTTTCGAACATTTGAAAGACTTTCATGACCCACACTGGCGTAGAACCCACCCATATCATTAACTATGCTAGATATGGCCTATAATATTTACGAGAGATGCATGCTCTGCCCCAAGACATTCTCGAACATTTCATGAAAGGGAATCATGTAATGGGACATATAGATAGAATTTGGCATGGAATTTGAAGCGACATGTACATTCATGCATTAATGGACATGGTAAATCTGGTCGGAATCACTTTGAAACCACAAACTCTCAAAGTCTGGACTCTCAATCTTCATATGTGTGGCTGTTTAGTGTGTGATGTTTCTTGATTGAGGGATTCTGGCGTGAATTCGAGTTTAAATCATTTTCACAAAGAAGAAGCCAAGAGTAGAATAGCTGCTGATATACTTGATTGAGAGGCTGGACGTAGTTATCAATCCCTTGAATCAGAAGCAACACCTGAGCGAAGTTGTGAATATCACCACTGGTAGGATTGGGCCAGCATCCGTAAATGTTTACAACGCTATAGCTGTGGGTCAAGAGGAGATGGTTGAGTTTGAGAGGCAGTTACCAGCTGGGTTTTATGACACAATGTCCACACCATTGGTGACAATGTCCGTCATGAAGAAAGTTATAAAAGTAGGTGTCTCACGTTTATGGTTGCAACTTGATTTATTTAAGGGTAATGGATCTTCAATCGAGTATGAGAGATATTGACATCAAGAAAGTGATCTCTTATGAGCTGGCACCAGTTACAACTGCACTGTTCAATGAAGCTTGTGATTTGCATATACCAAAATCGACATCAGACCTCAAAACAAGAACTGTGTGTCAAATATCAGCAAGGAAATCCACACTGACAGGCATAGATGTTTGCATGGAAATTGATGGATGTGCCCTACTCTGGATTCCTCACTGACCGGCACCAAATAAACTTCACTGTCCTATTGTACTGGATTTCATTAAAAACTTTCAAGAATTTGTGAAACAGAAGTCGTCATTGGGCGACGTTTATCTTATTTTCGACAGGTACAACGAGTTCAGCATGAAAAGTTATACAAGCACTCACAGGAGTGCTGAAAGCTGTTGCTGAGAATTCAGGTTGAGCACAACATCAGTATTGCCATCACAGAAACTTATGCTGACCATCGCTGAGAATAAAAGGCAGCTCATCATAAGGGTCACAAACTTGTTGTTACTGTCCAAGACAATGTTGCAACTGAAATTAACAAAGGTGTCCTCATAAAAAGGTGTGACATGAAAACCAGTCACAAAGAAACTGATAATATTATAATTCAACAGGCAGTGAAACTTGCTATGGATGGTTAAAAGCAGGTTGTAGACAACACATGTGTATACCCTACTCCTGCACCACTATCTGGAACAGAATATAACATATGTTTATGGAGTCACCCATTAGGGATAGGTCTGTGATAGAAATTGGTGCCACTGTTGATAAGCATTGTGACATTATCCCAAGTATCCTTGCCACGCATTCTATCTCTGGGTGTGATACTGTCGACAGGTGCTTTGGAATAGATAAAGGTCGGGTCCTTAAAGTTTTGAAAGAAGGTTGTATATTCCTTGAGTCAGTTGGAAATATTGATGCTCCTTGGGACGTCGTCTTGCGTGATGCTACACAGTTCATAGCTGCCCATTATGGGTGTCCTACATCCAAATCAGTGTCTGATGCAAGAGTCAGTGGTTGGACATCCAAAGTAGGACAACCAGGAGCGAGTACTGAGATGTTTGCTGAGAACGTCAAACGAGGCCACATGGAAGCGTGCATTTGGAAACATGCTCTGCATTCAGACCCACCTAAAATGGAACCTACAAATTTTGGGTTTGTTAGAGACGAGAAGGCAAAGTCACTTCTCCCATTGACTCTGCCTCACATTTTTAAATTTTTAGATAATACCATATTGGACATTACATTTGGCCGCCTATTTGTTATACTTTTGGATACTTAACAATTTTTGAAACTACTTAGTGGTCTACATAATCTTTCTTGTCGTACCATATACCAGGACTTTTTGTTTCTAATATTTTTAATACCAGTGCTATCATTGATAATTTACAGGTGATATATTATTACCAATTCCGAACTTCATACCTGAACCAATAGAGCTTGTACAATTGTATGGATTTGCCTAAACATTACTGTCAAGTGATTGTCTATCACAAACACTGGTCACTACGACCATCATTGCACTAGTAATCTGGAACAAATTGGTTAAATTTGTGAAAAAAAAAGAATTGATATTTCTGATTTTTGTCGCCATTTTGTCCACCATGTTGGATTTAGGCAGTCTGATTTTTGCACAAAATTAAAAAGGTGTACCTGTTGGATAAGAAAGATGCTAGTTTGTTTGAATTAGCACTCCACGTTGGTTAAAATCCTCCTGTTTGTAATAATGGCCGCCATTTTGACCACCATTTTTAAAAACCCAAATATCACAAATTCCTCAAGTTTAACAAAAGGCCAGCTGATAGATTCTTCAAATGGGTGTTGTGGACAACCGTAATTCCCTGAGAAAAAAACTTTAGATGCTAAAACACGCAACGGTGCATTGGACTATTAAAAATCTTTTTCAGATCCACCAGTCGGGATGCTTTCATATTTGGTACACGACATCTCTAGGGGGTCAGATACAAGTTTGTTCAAATCGCGCACTGCGGTTAATATTTGAGCTCTCTATTGGAGCCCAAAATGTAACTTGGTGCAATATGAGGGAAGATTAGGTTCAATGTTGTTCAAATCCATTCCTTAGTGTTTTACCACAAAATTTGCCTTTCAAACTGCAGTGACATAACAACCCTTGGAAGTTTGGCAATGCTTGTCTACAACTGATTGAATTGGAAGCAGTCAGGAAGACCTATGATAATAATCATCTGTCATGGCCACTAGAGTTATGAATAAATTCATGACTTCATTCCTCTGTAGTTTTGATGAACCATGACTAGCCGAATGTAACCAAAAATACTTCTTTGAACCACTTTGTTAGATGAGCAACTAAGGCCCTTTGGGCCTCTTGTTTAGGAACTCATAAGGAATTTTGTTCACCCCTCCCACTTTTCCATTCCTTAATTTTCAGACCACTTTTCATACTGCCTCAGCTTTAATTTTGCTGCACACGAAGTTCGATAAATTTTCCTTAACCTCATTCTGGTACTCCAGTGGGTTCCATTGCTTATTGTTTACCCTTTGCCATGATGTACTATTACTGAAATTATCTGGCAAGTTAACAAGTAAGCGATAATGTTTTATGCTTTGTTCTACCATTTTTTATGTTACAAATATAATTGCAGAGATGATCAACTTGATGAGGCATTCAAGATTTTGAACTTTCTACCACAGACAAACTATGGGTGAGTCATATAAAACTGCCTTTTCATAAGTCAATTCTTTTTTTATAGCTAAATACATACATTAGACATTTAATGAACAATATGCTGCTAAAATTGAATTATAAAAAACTGTAGTAAATACATTTCCTGTCTATCTTGCTTTCATGGTTTCAATCAGGATATCATTCCAAGAAAAGTTTTAAATGAGTGCTTACCAAGAAATGGCATTAGCCTTTGAAGGCAAAATCAACTGAGCTTTGTTTCTTGTTTTCTATATTTAATTTTAACTGGAATTCTACTCCAATAGATTCACATTTCTTGATATTTTCTTCTTCATGATATCCTTCTTCGTTTATAAACATACCATTCTTTTCAGTCAATATTAAACCTGTTTTTTATTGATATGTTGCATTCATAACTCCTTATTAATATTATTTTCAATTACTCATTCTGGTGACTTGAATCATATGTTTAAGTTGTTAAATACCATCCATAAATTTCTTTTTAAACAACTTTTGCCAAAATACTATAATTCTTCTTAAACATTTGTTTAAACTGCACCAGTTTGGGTTGCAACAATGTGAATTGATGAATAATACTAACTCTACATTTTTTAGTGTCTTAGTTGCCTGTATTATATTTATTTATGCCATGCTCACCTTTGTTACTACCTGTGAAAAGCCTGTATGTTAATTTTTAGTTTTTAACCCCACTACTGGTGTAAAGCTTCTCTGCAGTTAAAAATAAATTTTTTACACCTATAGTCGGAAGTTCATCTAACTTGCCCTTCGCATGACGCAATTTGCCACCTTCGATACATTCACAAATTGCGATGTTTCATTCAAGCGTACAGCATAATTTTGGTACTATCTACTGCGTGCAATGACTTATTATACCCCCCGCAAACAAAGTTTGGGGGGTATATAGGAATCACCCTGTCCGTCCATCCGTCCGTCCGTCCATCTGTCTGTCTGTCCATCCTTATAAGTGCAACGCCTCCTAAACCGTTCGAAGAATTTTTATGAAACTTTACACAATGGAAGAACTCCATATGAAGATGTGCATGAAGCAATATAATTCCGTTCTGACAGGCGCAGGGGGTATCACTTTGTGAGCTTGCTTACAGTACCTCTAGTTAAGTTTAAAATACCTGCAATTAAATATTTAAAATAAAATTTAAGAATTGTTAAGATTAATTTGACTAAAAAGCAAGGTAAATTCAATCAACTTTGACGATGGGTCTAGCTGTCACTCAAGCATTCATGTACAGCTGGTAGTACTGCCCATCAGTGCAGATGTAAACAAAAGAAACCCATGTGTTTGCGATAGAAAGTTTTGTTTTTTTCTCCATTTTAAGTGACAAAGTCATTTTATTAAGAGCATGGTATAAATAAAACAAATAGATACTAGGGCCAGTAATCAGATTTAAACCACTCATAGAATAAGGGTTTTAACCACTTGGCAAGCCGAGTGGTTAAAACCCTTATCCTACGAGTGGTTTAAATCTGATTACCAGCTCTAGTTCCTATTTATTCTATATTTCCAGTCAGGAATCTAAGGAATCTATGAGACTCCATCATGAAATTAACAGGCTTGAAAAGCATTTAAGGTGAGTATGGTATTTTCTTCTTTTTAAACCCTTACATAATACAAATAGAAGATGAAACACTTGCAAAAAAGACTTGAACAAGTACAAAATCTCTGTTTGCTTGAAAAATATGGTTTATGATCCCTCGTTAAGATAAGCTCATTTTTCTAGTCAGGTATTGGCTAACTCTGTGCCCAGATTGGGCTTGTGGTAATGAGCTATGTTTTTGAGGCAAAGATTGGAAAAATAATAAAATTTGTATCACGATTTTTGTGGATAGTGATTTTCAGTTCTGGCAGTTATGTTATATAATGGGTTAATGGAATAAGCACATGTAAACTTAGTGTAGACATAATCCAGTTGGTGCAGTGGCTTGCATGCTCACTGTGAGGCCCCTGTTCTTTGTTTTAAATGGAAAATTTATCTGCTTGTTAAGGGTGGGTTTAGTACATAATTATTTCTAAACGAAAATTAATGTCCTTAATAAGCCTATAAACACCTGAGATGCAGTCAAGGACTGCCAGTAAGGTGAAAAAATGTTAATCATTTCAATGCCTGACAAATTTGTGTTATATCTATTATTACCACAGTTGTCCAGAGAAAAGTTTAACACATGCAAAGGGGTGATGGGGGAATGAGAGAGTTATTGATTCCTGTTTGTCAGTCACATGTCATGTCGTGTTGTTATTAAAATCATTTATTCATTAACAGCCTGACATCGTACTTGGTTTGTTGATTATAATGGAGTTTTACAGCCCTAATAAACTCTGTTAATGTCCTAGAGAACTCTTGTTTATAAATAATCATGTACCCTGGCTAATAGTAATATTGACAACATAATATTGCATTGTAATAAGATAGAAATGTGGGAAGAAGGTCATTTAGAGAATTAAAATATAGTTTACAGATACTACCTGGCTGTCAAAAATAAATGTTGTGGCAACCGACCACCCTTTGGTCAGCCATTGGAGCTAAGGAGCAGGTCAGCCCATCAGGGCAGTGTTGAACAAAGCTTCAGTAAAGTGAAGTGGTACTCCTAAATCAAATTCCTATCACACAGCATATTATACAATAAATATACCTTAACCCTTTACTAAACATGAATAGCAGATGACACTGCAAGAAATTGTGTGAATTACTTAAAAGTCAAAACATAGCTCATGACCCTTCATTGTATTGCATGATCTTGTTGGAGTAGAATACTGCTGCTCATTCTAAGGTGTTTTTCATGAACCCATAAGGGCCTGTTTCTTACTTTAGTAATCATAGTTACTCAAAAGCTGGAGTCCCAACATGCAGTGTTTTCTAGTCGGATATCTTGGCTGCCCCTATGCTCACTTCTGCTCAGGCTGCCTGTTATTTTAGTTTTTTTTATGGAAGTTTGTATATAAAATGTCACATTAGTTCCTGATATTCTTCTAATGCTGAAATGGCAGATATCTGGTTTTACATTTTAAGTCTTAGATCTCTGCTATTGGGGGTGTTCTTGTAGAGTAGACGACATTGGTGCCACTATCCTTCCAAGGTAGGTTATAGAAGAACACTCCAATATACTGAGGTTCCTAAAAATACCGAGGTAATTTTCCTGTTACCTTGGTTTGTATACCCGGTAAGCAGTTCCAGAACTAGTGTAGAATATCATGTTAAAATATTGAGGAACATCGAGTGTGGTATCACCATGGCCACAAACACCTCAATATGTCTGTCTAAAACCATATACTTCAACCTTTACACAACAATTTTTTAGCTTAACCTGATAAAGTCAAGATGAGCCATTGCCATCATGCCTGCGGAAGTCTATGAGTCTGTAAGTCTGTTCACATTTTCTTTAGCACAGGCTACATCCTGTAGTTCTTGTCCGATCATCACTAAATTTCATGTGCAGGTTCGAGGTCATGACTAGATGAGAACAACATATTTTGATCTTGACCGGTCAACTATGAGGGCTGTGCAGGTTGAAAACCTGAAAACCTTTATCGCAGTCTACAGGTCATATTTATGAAGGGATTTCATTGTAACTTGGTAGGATGACTCCATATAATGTCAAGATGAGAATGCCCTATTTTGGTTGGGTTCGGTCAACCGTGAGGGCCCCAGGGGCATGTGATATAGATTCCTTTAGCACAGTCTACAGGTTGCATTTACAAAGGATTTCATTGTAAATTGGTAGGATAACTCGGTATAATGTCTAGATAAGAACATCCTATCTTGGTCGTGATCGGTCAACTTTGACGGCTGCATGAGCATGTGACCTAGATTTGTTTAGCACAGTCTACAGTTCATATTTTTGAAGCGATTTCATTGTAACTTGATAGGATGACTCGGTATGATGTCTCGATGAGACTATCCTATATTTTTATACTGTACCAATGACCCAGACATAGCTGGTGCTAACTCTTAAAAATCTAGGGCCAAACACAAATTTTGCCCCAATCCCCAAAATTTGCATCTAAAACCAAAGAAATCATGTCCTGAATGGCCCTCCATACTTTGCCTCTACTGCGCATGCGCAGTGTCAAGGAGGTCCCGAAATTGGCGCCATTTATCATTCTTTGTTTGGCCCTTCATCAGTTCACATCTGACTGATCTTTGTGCTTGTAAATCTCAGTTTAAATGATGCCAGACACATAAATATTAGAGAAATGGTGGATCTAAAGAGGAAATAGAAGGAGGAGAGGAAAAATGAGTGAGAGAAAATAATCAGGGCTGTAACTTAAAATTTTTTTATGAAATTATGTTAAGTTACCTATTTTCGAGGCATGGGCCTGTTGTTGTCATTCTTGTTATAAAGTTACACTACTTGTTCAGTGTTTCCTCTCTCCCTTTCCTTTAAGTCCCCCCTTGCTATTCTCCCATGCTTTTGGCATTTTTCTGTAATATTATTACTAAAATTTCTTGGGAGTTGTAGCTGGATAACAGAATGAATTCTGTTCTTTTCCCCATGTTTACGTCCTCACCCATAGGTGTTTAGGCATAGTGTTCTGCATCTACCATCTGATGTTCTGCAGTTTCTTCCCTGGAAGTCTCTGTTTTGCATCAGATGGTGTATTATTGGTAACTGATTTCGGGCCATAGTTATCAGTGCCTGGTGTTTTTACACTTCTTGTTTACATTGACAACAATCTCTGTGGAGGGGGGATTTCTTGTCTTTGTGTTAGTTTAATCATAACAGGATACATTATTATTATTCATAAGTGTTGCATTAATTTTTTAAAATATTTTTAAAATTTTTGTCCACACTTAAGCTTGGGATCCATTGGGGCTCAACGTTACTTTTCAGAAACTTGGGCTTTTCTGAAAAAATATTTTTTCAAAAAAATTTTATTTGATTTCAATTATTTTTTCTATGTTAATGGATCATGTTATTATGTATCTTTGTTTTCAGGGGTTGGTGCGAGTACTTGGACTTTTTGTATTCTTTTCACAATGAAAGGATATTGTTCAATTGTAATAAGAGGAAATCTTCCTCTGACTTTCATAATCATTGTATTAATTGTAGTCAGTGTACTCGCACTAACTCCTGTTCAGTATGTGTCAATTGGGATGACAAACATGGGAAGCGTGTGGCACGGTATGTTAGCGGGGAAATGGCCATGCTGGTCCTTTCTCCGCAGGGTCACTCTAGTTTATCAATCTCTATTTCAGACGAACAAGAACAGGGTGATGTATCCGTGATGTCTTCCAAAAGTGTGCCTCCGTCGTCACAATCAAATGAAGAGCTAGCGGCAAAGTGCTCATGGAAATACGTCAATTGCCTAAGAGGTCCCTAGTAGGATCAACGGCGTTGACGTCTGCTAGCTTGCCCGGTGTAGCGTCCATTCATCGAATGGTTCGGCAACCGGGTTCGTCCGTTGCGGTCCACAAAGGAGTTTTGGGTGATGCGAGTACTATAAATCAACTAAGTGCACACCCAGTGACGGCGGATCAGAGGAGAGAACGGAGGAAGCCTATTAGTCCGGTTCCTAGCTCGTCCAGGTCCATCCGGGCCGTGAGCGAGAGAGGCCCCTCTCTCGTACAACAACATCTGGGACCAGATGTTGTGGTACAAAACGTTTCGCATTCGGAGCATACGTCCGCCGCTCGGGACGCTCCGTTATATAGACTGTCCGGAGAGACTGTCAATAAGGCTTCCTCATCCTCACGGCAGCGCACACGACCGCACCTTGGCTACGTGACCTTGGATATCCAGCCAGCTTCGCCAATCAGAGAATCCACGGCGACCAGGTCACGCCATCTGGTAGCCAGGGACACGAGGCCTGTAGACTCCGGAAGTTTGCATAAGAAAAGTATGCAGGAGTCAACGTACACGGAACTTCCAGCGGCAAAGCATCGTAAGACCGCTACTCCACAGGCCTCTGTGACGGACTGCTATCCCAAATAGCACAACTTATCGCAGCATCCCAGCAACGACAGAATCTCTGTCGGATCAGGTAATAGCCGACGACGCTGGGTCGGTACACTCTGCTGAAGCATCAGGTACGGACGTCCGAAAACTTCATAGGGTCCGACAGGATGGCGAAAAGGGATTTGGAGGATTTCGAGCTTTCCCTTTCGGGACAACATAAGCTGCTGTACATTTCATCCGGCATTATCTTCCAGAGGTTGTTTCTTCGGACCAGAATGCTGCGATGCCGGATAAGAGACTGATAGAGTCTTTGGACACAAGAATTTTTTGTTCGGTTCAGGAACATCGTTCCTGAGTTTCCGACACAGTCCAATAATGTCACAGGAACTTTCGAATTATTGATCGACGCTATATATATGCTTGCTATTAAACAAGCAAGTCTGGTTTCTTGTTCGCAAAAGTTACCGTGATGTCTTCCAAAGTGTGCCTCCGTTGTCATAGTTAAATGAAGAGCTAGCGGCAATAAGTGCTCATGGAAATACGTCAGTCGCCAAAGAGGTCCCTAGAAGGATCGACGGCGTTGACGTCCGCTAGCTCGCCCGATGTAGCGTCCATTCATCGAATGGTTCGGTGGCCGGGTTCGTCCGTTGCGGTCCAGGAAGGAGATTTGGGTGATGCGAGCACTATAATAAGACAAAAGTACACACCCAGTGACGACGGATCAGAGGAGAGATCGGAGGAAGCCTATTAGTCCGGTTCCTAGCTCGTCCAGGTCCATCCGGGCTGCGAGCGAGAGAGGTCCCTCTCTCGTACAACAACATCTGGGACCAGATGTTGTGGTACAAACGTTTCGCATTCGGAGCATATGTCCGCCGCTCGGGGCGCTCTGTTATATAGACAGTCCGAGAGATTGTCGATAAGGCTTCCTCATCCTCATGGCAGCGCACACGACCGCACCTTGGCTTCGTGACCTCGAATATCCAGCCAGCTTCACCAATCAGGGATTCCACGGCGAACAGGTCACGCCATCCGGTAGCCAAGGGACACGAGGCCTGTAGACTCCGGACGCTCGCATAATAGAAGTATGCACGGGTCAACGTACACAGAGTTCCAGCAGCAAAGCAACGTAAGACCGCTTCTCCACAGGCCTCAGTGACGGACGTGCTATCCAAAATAGCACAACTTATCACAGCATCCCAGCAAACGACAGAATCTCTGTCGGATCAGGAATAATCCGACGACGCTGGGTCGGTTCGCTCCGCTGAAGCATCAGGTACGGACGACCAAGCACTTCATAGGGTCCGACAGGATGGCGAAAGGGATTCGGAGGATTTCGAGCTTTCCCTTTCAGAACAACAGAAGCTGCCATAGATTTCTTCCGGCATTATCTTCCAGAGGTTGTTCCGTCGGACTAGAATGCTGCGATGCTGGATAAGAGACTTATAGCGTCATTGGACACAGAATTTTTGATCGGTTCAGGGACATCATCCCTGAGTTGCCGACACAGTCTAATAATGTCACAAGAACATTAGAATTATTGAACGACGCTATATATAACCTTGCTACCAAAACAGGCAAGTCTAGTTTCTTGTCCGCAAATGCTCTAAATCTGTCTTTCATCAATTCAAGGAATAAATTTGAAATGGCAGGACAGGGCATACCGAGAGTTCCTCTGCGTCTAGACGACGAGGTTGAAGACTTGGAATTGTCTATATCGCCGTCTATGTCAATTCCAACCACGACGTTGGAAACGACAATAATGTTTAACAGACTTAGACGCTTTATCATATGCAGACCACCTTACTAAGGCGTTATCATTACGTCTTCAAGGGAAAGAATTCCAGGATATGATCCTCAATGAGATTTCTTTCAAGGGCAGTAGCTTTTCCACGTATAACTCCGCCCTTCAGTGGCAAACCTGGAGTTGGTTAGACGTGATGCAGCCCTAGCTACATCCATGCGCGTGGATAGTAAGGTGAAGAACTCTCTCAGAGTCGCTTCGGTCTCGGAGAAGCTTCTCTTTGACGGCATCCTTTCAGCAATCTATGAATTGCTCGATATAGACGTTCTCTTGTCAATCAAGTGTAACAAGAGATTCAGACTTGGGCAAACATTCAGTGGTTGACTCAGGGAGTTCCACTGCAGTTGCCGGATCCGAGTTTTACGATTATGACGGATGCCAGTCAATTAGGTTGGGGTACAACATTGATCCCAACGGATTCGAAGTGCCAGGGTCTTTGGGTTCCGCACTTTCTAGGCAAGCACATAAACATCCAAGAAATGATGTCAATTTGGCTTGCACTACGTCATTGGATGAACATTATTCAGAAAGTGCATGTCCAAATCCTGTTCGACTATACGACAGTAGTTGCGTATATCCGGAACCATGGAGGCACTCATTCCGTTCCGTTATTCAATTTAATGGAAAGAATCCTTCTGTTTGTTCTAGAACACCAAGTCCTGCTTCGGTCCGTCATATTCTGGGTCATCTGAATGTATTAGCAGACTCCCTTTCACGGAAGGGTTGCTTGTTGCCGTCAGAATGGACTCTCAACAAACAGGTATTCAATCAGATTTGCTACCAATGGGAGCGGCCAATGATAGACTTATTTGCGACACAACTCAACAATCAATTGCAGACATATGTGTCACCATGTCCGGATCCCCGAGCATATGCAATAGACGCTCTATCGATCTCGTGGGATGGAATGATAGGATATGCGTATCCTCCAGCGCCGTTGATTCAGCAAATATTGCTAAAGATAAAACAATCACAATACAATTCTGTTGGTAGCATCTCTGTCTCCACAGAGACTGTGGATAAATCTACTCAGGTGTCTGCTGTGGGACTTACCGCGAAAACTTTCTCCACGAGAGGATTTTCTTTCGCTGGGGAAATCGTGTCAACTTCATGACAACCTGCAAGGTCTCAACCTTCACGTATTCCGTTGTGCGGTCCTTCTTGCACAGCAAGCATTGTACAGGACGAGCAGTGGACGCGATTTCTAACTGTAGGAGGACCTCCTCTTCGCTATACTATGCGGCTAAAGTGGAAGGTCTTTCGTCGTTGGTGTAGGGATCATTATGTTGATATTTTTGATCCCTCCATACCAGACATTGCAAACTTTCTAGTATACTTGTTTGACGAGATCAACTGCAGCCTGTTACTATTAAAGGTTATAGGTCTATGTTATCTGATACCTATGCACACCATGATAGTTTACAATTGGATCTAATGTCTCTTTATCTAAATTAGTTAGAAACTTTTCGATAAATAGACCTAGAATCCTTAGATTAATTCCTAAATGGAATTTAGCTTGGGTTCTTCTTAAACTAAAAGAAAACCATTTGAGCCTCTTGAGACAGTAGATTTCAAATTCTGGTCTTATAAGACAGCATTTCTCTTAGCTTTCTCTTCTGCTGAAGAGTCAGTGAGCTTCATGCACTATCGGAGGACGATTCTCACTATCGTAGTGTCGGGAACACTATTACCTTTACTACTAATGTTGGATTTTTGGCTAAGAATCAGGCTCCTAATAAATATCCGGAACCTATTGTTATTAAGGCCCTTCCATCTTAGACGGGCATAGGCCTTTACTCTGTCCGGTTAGAGCTTTATGTATTTATAAATGAGATCTCAGTTTATCAGAAAGGGACGTAAACGCTTCTTCTGTCTCTGATGCCTAATAGAGAGGACATTACGGTCCATTCTATTGCTAGATGGATTCAATTAACTATCTGTACTGCTTATGATAATCTATCTTCAACTCAGCAGTCTGTGCTTAAGATTTCGGCTCATGAAGTAACAGCTCTTTCTAAATCTTGGGCTTATGCAAATAGTGTTGCTATTACAGATTTAATGAAGGCTGCATATTGGTCTCAGCCATCCACATTCACAAATTTTTATCTCAGAAATATTGAGTCCATTTCTGGAGACCTGCATTGTTTAGGTCCATTTTCTGCTGCTCAGAATGTCGTTCACTAAACAGTTGTAACTATAGTTATGTAGGCTTTCTGTTCAGGCAATGACTCCGTCCTGTTGCCCTCTTCGCTCTGGGCTATTTGATCCAGGGCAAGGGGAAGGGGGGGGGGGGGGGGGGGGGTGGGGAGGGTGTTCCCTTAGGTCACCTGTTTTATAGTGAAAACAAGGGGATACCTCCTCCAGAGTCAGTAATTCTGAGTTGTTACCGGGATGGTTTTAAAGTGAAAAGTTAATGTTTAAAAAATTCATTCATGCCATATTTTTAAAGTGTAGCATTGAATATGTCACTTGTCTAACGGGCGTTAATATACAATCCTCGGACACTTTTAAAAGAGTATAAAGAGTCTCAATTCTCTGGACTAACTTTATTTATTGGCTTACTTTAAAAATAATTAGTATAAGGATTATACTGGATGTTAATAGAGAACATGAATGTTATGATTCTCAATTATGGAGGGTGTTGTGTCTTTCTAATTTATCATAAATAAGAAAGATACATGTAAAGCCTAATACTCCTTTTCTCCTCGAGGGGATGAATCTATTTTATATAGTTGGGCTTATTGGATTTTCCTCTATGTCCTAGGCCCTCCAGCCTTTTTACTATTCAGCTATGTCTGGGTCATTGGTACAGTATAAAAATGTTAAAAAATTTATAGTAATTTATATATTTTTTATACTTACCAATGACCCAGACGGGGATGGCCCTCCCAGGAGTTGGGAACTCATACCTCCCCGCTGAATACAGGCACTGATTGTAAGAATGATAAATGGCGCCAATTTCGGGACCTCCTTGACGCTGCGCATGCGCATTAGAGGTGAAGTATGGAGGGCCATTCAGGACATGATTTCTTTGGTTTTAGATGCAAATTTTGGGGATTGGGGGGGGCAAAATTTGTGTTTGGCCCTAGATTTTTAAGAGTTAGCACCAGCTATGTCTGGGTCATTGGTAAGTATAAAAAATATATAAATTACCATAAATTTTTTAACTTTTGTCCTGTCCGGTCAGCCGTTACCGCCGATTGGGCATGTGACCTAGATTCCTTTAATACTGTCTGCAGGTCGTATTTATGAAGGGATTTCATTGTAACTTGGTAGGATGACTTGGCATGATATCTAGATGAGACTATCCTAGTGTATGTTTCAGTGAGCTATTCCAGTTTACACAGAATAAAAACCAGGTTGTTTCATCGAGCAGTTTATATTTTGGTTTATCATAGTGGATTAAACCATCTAAACCTCCATGAGAGCAGGGTTATCTGGTTTATCATTCTATTCTTGACATTAGCAGTAGAACACATATAAAAGTTGTAGACCTCGTACAGCAACAGTAGAAAAATACTCTGATTTCGAGTGTTGAAAAAGAAATAAACAGGGCAAGGTTCATGAAAAATGCTATAATTAAAGAGAGAGAAACTATAAAACAGTTAATAACGTTTATTTAGCCCATAAAAGCAGCTTTTCAAAAATATTTGATTCTCAACTGAAAGGGTGTTTTTCTCTCATAAAAATTGTTACAACTTTCTGAAGATCCTTTTGGCCATTTTTTTTCATGATAGCAGTAACACAATTTCTGACACCATCACTGGAAAGTTTCTTATGAGGGCCTTTTTAATGATGCTTCTCTAAGACTGTTTAAAAATTAAAGTAGGGATATGTTTCCCACACTTTGGATATCCCCTCCTAACAATGCATTCATGCTTTGCGTAACTAAAATAACAGGCAGCCTAATAATGTTTATAAAGCCCATAAAAGCAGCTTTTCAAAAATATTTGATTCTCAACTGAAAGGGTGTTTTTCTCTCAGAAAAATTGTTACAACCATCTAACGATCCTTTTTGGCCATTTTTTTTCCATGATAGCAGTAACACAATTTCTGATACCATCACTGGAAAATTTCTTATGAGGGCCTTTTTAATGATGCTTTTCAAAGACTGTTTAATAATGAAAGCAGTGATGTTTCCCATGCTTTGGATATTCCCCTCCTAACAATGCATTCATGCTTCCCATAACTAAAATAACAGGCAGTCTAATAACGTTTATTTAGCTCATAAAAGCTGCTTTTCAAAAATATTTGATTCTCAACTGAATGGGTGTTTTTCTCTCAGATAAATTGTTACAACTTTCAGAAGATCCTTTTTGTCCATTTTATTTCCATGATAGCAGTAACGCAATTTCTGACACCATCACTGGAAAGTTTCTTATGAGGGCCTTTTTAATGATGGTTTTCTAAGAGTGTTTAAAAATGAAAGTAGGGATATGTTTCCCATGCTTTGGATATCCCCCTCTTAACAATATGTTCATGCTTTGCTTTTCCTAGCGACATCCAGCAGGGGTTTACGTGGAATAGTATTCGCATTAAATGTACCATTCAGTTGGGTTTATTAAACCACAGTTTAGGTTTACATGGAATAGTAAACCAAGTAATCCGGAATAGTTCACTGAAACATACCCCTATTTTGGTCATGATCAGTCAACCATGACCGCCAGACAGGCACGTGACCTAGATTCCTTCAGCAAAGTCTACAAGTTGTATTTATGAAAGGATTTCATTATAAGTTGGTAGGATGACTTGTTTTGGAATGCTTTTACTGTAGCTTGGTAACTTTGTTTGACATCCATTAACTGTGAGGGCCACATCAACCCAGGCCTCAGTTCTTGAGTACAGTCTACACCTCAAATTATTCTTGTTAAGAACATAGCATGTAGGGAACAGAACTTAACATATTCTCAGTTATCACAATTCTTGTCTTATTTCATAATCCTTTCATAAACATTGAACATTATTCTTTTCATCAAAAGCTATAAGCATGGTCATTGACACTTTTATTGTTTTTTATGTATTTAGTTATGTATTTTGTTATGCTGAATCAGTATTTATATTTCCTGACTGGGGGCGCGGTGGCTCCGTAGGTAGAGGTGCAGGCTGCAAGCCGAGAGGTCCTCGGTTCGAATCCCACCTGCGGCAATCGCGTTGTGTCCTTGGGCAAGACACTTCACCCCCATTGCCCATGTGGGGGCACAGTGACGCTGTGTACTAAGGCGTACTGCATGTCGATGGTGCATCTGTCTTCAACCAATGCTAACCCTGCTTGTGTGGAGTTAGTATGTTGGGGAGCTGACAGTTGCTCGCCGTTGCTCGGTGGTTCTCTCCGGGTACTCTGGCTTCCTTCCCCTGTAAAACTGTCGAGGTCATGATTAGCCATTGTGCAGAAATATGTGACCTTAAACACCAATAAATAAATAAATAATAATATTTCCTGACTATTTTATATTTTATGTCCTATAAACTCATTCTATGTATAAACCAAGAGTGATAAGAAACACACAGACTAGATTGCTGCTAATATATTGAGGCATGTTTTGGAGTACGTCATTTGGTCTGCTGCACCAGTAGGTGGGTGTGTTTGAGTTGAGCCAATAACTCTAAAATTATTGAGACTACAGTCATCAAACTTCACACAATTATAAAGGGCAATGTGAGGATGTGTCACACACCATAGCTGGTCCGTAACTTCAAGGTCAAGGTCTCATTTCAAAGTCATGCTTAAAATCAATCAGTATTTGTGTCTCTGCTGTAACTCAGAAACGACTTATACTATAATTATCAAACTTCATATAAATTTTAAGGTCAGTCAAAGGTGTATCACATGATAGTTACTTAGTCATCTTCAAGGTTGATCTCATACTTGATCTACATATGTTCAAGGTCACCAGTTGTGTCTCAGGCATAACTCAGAAACTATTTGGACTGCAGTCATCAAACTTCAAACAATTATAAAGGACAATGGGAGGATGTGTCACACCATAACTGAGGCTGAAACTTAAAGTTCAGGGTCACATTTGAAGGTCATGCTTAAAACTGGCCAATATTCGTGTCTCAGCATAACTCCGAATCGAATCAAACTAGAATTATCAAATGTCACACAAATGTTAAGGACAATCAGAAGGTGTTTTGCATATCATATACAATAGTTGTTTCTGCATTTCAAGGTCAAAGTTGTACTTATCTTCATATGTTCAAGGTCACAAATTCTGTCTCGGACATAACTCTGAAACTATTGGGGCTACAGCCATCAAGCTTTATTCAAATGTTACAGACACTCATAAGGTGTGTTGCATATATTAGATGCATCTTCAAGGTAATAGTTGCTCCCACATCTTCAGGGTCAAGGTTATACTTGTTCTTCATATGTTCAAGATCACAAATCGTGAGCAGACATAACTCTGAAACTAGAATCATCAAACTTATCTCAATTATAAAAGACAGTGGGGGGGGATGTGTCACAGACTATGGCTGGGTCTGCAACTTCAAGGTCACGCTTAAAATCTGTCAGTGTTCGTGTCTCAATCTAATTTCAAAACAAATCAAACTACTATTATCAATCTTCATACATATATTAAGGACAGTTAGAAAGTGGGTTGTGTTTAATAGTTGCTGGCATATCTTCAAGGTCAAACTCAGTTTGGACTTCTTTGATATTCAAGTCGCAAATTGGTTTCAGGCATAACTCAGAAACTATTGGGTATTTAACCATAAAACTACACACAATTTTAATGGTCAGTGGGAGGATGTTTCACACCCTATATCTGGGTCTGCAACTCCACGATCTAGGACACATTTGAAGGTCACATTTCATCATGTCTCATCATTCAGGTCAGTTCCATTTATTTGGGCATGGGGGAGAGGGAGGTGGCATGTGTTACTCCTGTGACATTTCTTGTTTGTCTTTTTGACAGGTAATAGTTTTCCCCAAAAGCATTTTCCACTGGGTGATATCTAAATTGATACAGGGTTCCCACAGGGTCTTAAAAAGCTTGAAAAGTCTTGAATTTGATAAAAAAAAAATTAATACCCTTGAAAAGGCTTGAATTCGAAGTTCCAGTATTGAAAAGTCTTAAATTGACAGAAGTCGCGAAATATATCCGAGGTGCTGTATATTGTTTACATTGACTGTCGGGAATTGGTGTTTTGCAACACCTGTCTTTTAAGATGAAAAGTCTTGAAATCTCTTTTTTTCTTGAAAAATCTTGAATACACATTGAAAAGCGTCTTGAAAATCCTTGAATTTGCCCCTCCCCAAACTGCAGGAATCCTGTGATACATTTCCAAATTGAATTTGTGAAATGAGTGTTAGCAAATATTATGGCATGGAAATTATACCAGAAAGAAACTTTACCAGTAAAATCTAACTACTGGTGCTGAGTTTCTTTATTTTCAGTCAGTGAGCAGTGTGTACTTGCAAGAAGAAGGTATATTTATGACACCACCTCAAAATGTAGAAAATTGATAAAACATTCTCAATTTCATTTTCAGTGTGGCCAAGATACTGGAAGAATATGGATTAAAGAAAACTCTGGGGTATATAAAACAGTCAGAAGTAAGCCATTTTACTCATTCAATAATTATACCCTCACTTCAAAAATGTGGGCCTCGAAGTGGAAGCTGTATTCCACTTATCCTTCCAAAATTCTAGGGTGTGTGTTGGGTACTGAAATTGTCCATCTAAAAACCCATTACCGTTGAACCCTGTTAATTGAATAGCCAATTTTTCAGTGGAAAAAATGTTAGTACAAAACAGTTAACTGGGATATGTCATAAAGCTCAGTCAAACAAATTATACTGGATTAAATGCTTATATTGGATGTTCCAAGACTTAAGAGGTCTCTAAATGTGGGGAATTCAACATTTTTCATTCAATTAACTGGAAATTACTCTATAACGTATATAAAATTAACAGGTGAAATCTGCACTGGAGGTATGATAAAGAGTTGGTGTTTGGCAGTTATAAGTAGTCAACAACAGTATTCAATTCAGAAACATCTCGTTAAGTGGGATGCATTTGACAATCAGTGAGCTCACAATAAGAAACAAAACAAATTCACTGTGGGTTTGCAGGCCATTAATCCCCAGCCCATCCACTCTGTAAAACCCTGTAATTATATTTGTTCCACATACGATTACTTGGTCTTCTTTTTGTACAACTTTTTCTGATGTAAACAGTTTAGACTCTCGATTCTCTTTCTTTTATAAACAGAACTGCAAATGAATTAGGAGGTTTGCCTTTTATATAGAGTCAATAATTTAGGCAAAGTGGTTTCTTTTCCATGTACTTTTAAAAAAAATTCTTGTTTCTCAGACACCTCCCTCATAATTGAAAAACTGTCTCTTGATCCCTCATCACCCTTTTTCACCCTGAAATCTCTTCAATGAAACTATTTTGCACTTGTAGGTAGGATTAAAAATTTAACCCAACTATATCTTGTTTGACAGAGCTCACTGAGCTCTATCACCAAGATATAGTTGATTAAATTTGCAAGTGCAGTATGAGAAATGTTCCTGCTGAAAACATTGGTTTTCCACAGAGTAGTGTTGGGAAGTGAATTAATAATTCCAACTATTTTCAGAATCGTGGATTAACAAACAAAAAAAGAAACCTCCCTCCCTCATCAGAAAATGGACAGAAAATTGCCTGAAAAACATAATTTTTTTTTTAATAAGCCTTATCTTTTAAGCGACCAATTCTTGCCACTAGTTTGTGTAAAAAAAAAAGTTCTGTCACTTTTGGAAAAAAGAGTCTCATTTTTTAGCTCACCCACTTCAAAGAAACGATGGGCTTATGTATTGACTCCATTGGTGTCAGTGTTGGTGTCAGACGTATGTGTACAATTTTGTAAGAATTTGTGTTTAGGTCATGTTCTCTAAGTCCAGTGGGCCCAGGGCTTTTATATTGCATATGTAAGTTGTAGGGGGTCTATCACAACAGTATTCAACCCTAATACTGTGACCTTTTTTTCCAGTTTCACCTAAAATTGTCAGCCCAAACTTAATCAATTTCTGGTTGTAAGAATTAGCGTTTAGGTCAGCTTTCTTCAGATTGTGGGCCATTAACTTCTCGTTACTGTGCCTGTAGGGCTGCACGGTATTAAGGTATACCGGTTAGTACCGGTATTGAAATTGTCACCGGTTAAAAACCATCCATCAAAAGACAATTTTTGGGCCTGGTATTATAAATTTAAATTCGCATGTTCTTGAAATAAAAATATATATAATGCACGAAAATAGGGAAAACACTTATTAAATGCAAGGGATATCATCAATAAAAAAAATATTTTTGGAGTTATAGATAGAAGTATTACTTACTGCCGTGAGTAAATGAGTGATTTGAATGGATTCAATGAAAGACTAATTCATGTCAGTAAAGTTATTGAACCTATTGTTATGAAAATAAGCCATAAAGTTATTAGTCGGCTTGCTTGCTTTCATCCGATTGAAACTCGGATACAAGTAAATTAGTATAACTCCTGTAAAAACATGGTCACCCTCCCTTGTCTCGATAAGCGTTTGAGTATTGCATCAGGCTTTTGATACCAACACTGTGTCAGTTAATGAACATCGAAATTCTTTTACATCCAAAGTAAACTCAACACTCTGAATGTACCGAATTTCATGAGTTGTTTTTCATCTGGTACGGTGGGACTGTGTACATCATATTTATCAAGGGCTTACGGAAAAGTAAGGTATTTCAGTTTTATTTTGCTTTCAATCTGAACTGTTTCATGGTATACCGGTATACCGTGGTATTGTTTTATATACCATCACCGGTACTCAAATTTGAATACCTTGCAGCCCTATGTGCCTATTTTTAATTTAATAACATCTTTAGGTATTAACTCTATCTATATGCGAAGATTTAACTGAATTTTTATTATTTTTCAGTCAAAATTTTCATGTTTTTCTTGGACTAAGTCAATTTAGGTGGTAAAAGTTTGTGTTAAAGCAAGTTTTGTTTCTATGCATCTTCCCATGTGTTTGATTTTGTAGACTTTGGTTACTGAAGTCCATTGCAGTAATTTTTACCCCGCATTTTATGTATATTTCAGGATTTGTTGGGGATTTTTCGCAAAGTTGTTTTTTGGCTCTAACAATTTGTGTTGTTTTGTTTTAATCAGAAACCTCATTTTTTGTGTAGGACACAAAAAAAATTGCAAATGTATATTGACACTATTCTGTGAACAAGATGGTGTTTTTTTTTCACCAGCAAAAAATACACACAACATCCTATTTTCAACTTACAGTTTTTTTTCACAGTGTTAGTATTCCACATGCAAGTGAATCACATGGAGTATTGTTTTGTGGAATGAACTTTGGTGCATGGAACATGTTCCCCAAAACTGTTCCTGCCTCTTCTATTTCAAGCCATGTGTAGAAAGACAATAATCAGTTTACACCAGAATTGGTTTTGTTTGTCCCATTTAATTAAACATGTTACTTTCAGGATGATCCCGATGAAGCAGAAAACCTGATGATCAAATTAACGAGACACGCTGGACGAAGGTATGTGTTGAACAGTTTCCACAACAAATATAGATTATTTTTCATTCACCTACTTACTTTAAAGAATAGGTGAGGTGGTGATGCCATGACCTTGGTACCATCAGTGTCCAGCATATGTGTGCAGTTTTGTCACCCTTAGGGGTGAGTGTGTGGGTGGGGGAGGGAGGGAGGAGTCATATTGATGTTTGTTCAAACCAAGTCTGGACTTTGTATGGGAACTCAAATTTTTACATGGTGCATTATGAGAGATAATCTTCAAAAGTTAAAAATCACCTTCAGATCCACCTGTCAGAATCTATTGATGTTCAGTATACAGCATCCATAGGGAGATTAGAATGAAGTTTGTTCCAGTCAAGACCTGGTTTCATATTTGAACTCCCTATGGGAGCCTGATTTTTAATTTAGTTCAACATGAGGGAAAACCTTTAAAAATCTTCTTAAGAATGTCCTTGTTTTACCATTAATGAAAATACGGGATATTTAGGCATTATTTCTATGATAGCATCTGAATCTTAGTAAAATGAATGATACATAGGTTTGCTCAAATTTTAATGCCTTTTAACTGCTAGAATTCTGGAAGCCCATATTTAGGCTTTATTCTGAAGTACAGGTATCACAGATTGAAGGATTATATTCAGTGGATGTGCTTTGTATTATTTTTGAAGTGATATTATTTAGTCATATATGCCCATAGTCATTCTCCCATAAGGAGTTAAGGTTAAGGAAATACAGTAATTCTAAGTCCTGTCTTTTAAGAATCCTTAATGTTTTGTCAGGTGAGTGCTTCATGCCCCAAGGAGCCTCTTGTTATTCTTGTAATCTCTTCAGATATTAACCCTCTTGCAGTAAAAAATTTTATAATTTTATATATTTTTAGCTCAACTTGACAAAGTCAATCTGAGCTATTGCCATCACTTCTCGTCCGTCGGCGTACGTACGTACGTACGTACGTACGTACATTAGTACGTTAGTACGTACGTCCACAATTTCCTTTGGCACACCTCACAGGTCACATTTATGATCAGATTACTTTGAAACTTGGTATGCTTGTTTGGGGTGACCTCTAGATGGGAGCTATCGATGTTCTTCAATTTCCGTCAAAAAATGTTGCCGCGGCCAACGTTCTTAGAACTTAGTTTAGTCAAACCACAATATTTCCCTTTGGCACACCCTACAGGGTACATTTATGATCGGATTGCTTTGAAACCTGGCATGCTTGTTTGGGGTGACCTCTAGATGGGAGCTATCGATTTTCTTCAATTTCCGTCAAAAAATGTTTCCGGGGCCAACGTTCTTAGAACTTAGTTTAGTCAAACCACAATATTTCCCTTTGGCACACCCTACAGGGCACATTTATGATTTGATTGCTTTGAAACCTGGTGTGCTTATTTAGGGTGACCTCTAGAAGGGAGCTATCGATTTCCTTCAATTTCCGGCAATAAATGTTGCCACGGCCAACGTTCGTAGAACTTAGTTTAGTCAGACCTCAATATTTCCCTTTGGCACACCCTACAGGGCCCATTTATGATCAGATTGCTTTGAAACCTGGTATGCTTGTTTGGGGATACCTCTAGATGGGAGCTATCGATTTTCTTCAATTTTTGTCGAAAAATGTTTCCGCGACAGAAACAGTGTCGGATCGAGAATTATCCGACGGCGCTGGGTCGGTACGCTCCGCCGAAGCATCGGGGGCGGACGACCGGGAACATCATGAGGTCCGACCGGATGGTGAAAGGGATACGGATGACTTGGAGCTATCCCTTTCGGAACAACATAAAGCTGCCGTGGACTTCATCCGGCACTTTCTCCCTCAAGTTGTTCCGTCGGGCCAGACTGCTGCGCTTCCGGACAAGAGAATTATAGTGTCATTGGACTCTGAATTGTTTGAGCGGTTCAGGGACATCGCTCCCGAGTTTCCGTCGCAGTCCAATAATGTTGCAAGAACATTTGAATTATTGAACGACGCTATATTTAAACTTGCTTCCAGGACGGGGAAAGCAGGTTTCTTGTCCGCTAATACTCTCAACCTGCCTTTCATTAATGCAAGGAATAAATTCGATACGGCAGGACAGGGTATACCGAGAGTTCCTCTGCGTATGGACGACGAGGCGGAAGACTTAGAGCTATCATTACCGTCGTCAGCTTCTATTCCAACCGCGGTGTTGGAAACAGCTATCGCGTCTAACAGAGCCAATTTAGATGCCTTATCTTACGCAGATCACCTTACTAAGGCGTTATCACTGCGCCTTCAGGGGAAAGAGTTTCAGGATATACAATCCTCTTTAAGACTTCTTTCAAGGGCAGTAGCTTATTCCACGTGTAACTCCGCCCTTTCAGTGGCAAATCTGGAGTTGGTTAGACGTGACGCAGCCCTAGCTACATCCACACTAGTGGATTCTAAGGTGAAGAACTCTCTTAGAGTTGCTTCGGTCTCAGGAGAACTTCTCTTTGACGGCAAGCTTTCCGCTATTTATGATAAAATTACAAAGAAAGCTAAGGATTCTCTGTTGTTCAAATCTGCTCCTAAGAAGTCAGATACAGCAGACACGAATAAGACAGGCACTTCTGGGTCTAATGCGCCCAAGAGAGGTTCCTATAGAGGTTCCGGTGCGTCCTCTTGGTCTTATTCGAGAGACCGTCAGGATAGCGACTCTCGTTCGGGACGTCCTTCAGGCCGGGACAATCGGTCGGACGCCCCGAGGTCGACGGGGCGAGGTGCGGGTCGTGGAAGACGTGGTTTCTCCTACCACAGGCCTCGCAGGTCCAGGAGGTGATGGCTTAAACCTCTATCGCGTTCCGGTTGGCGGAAGGTTGTCGAGCTTTTCACAAGAATGGGCGTCGATTACGGACGACCCTTGGGTGAGAGGAGTGACTTCGGAAGGTCTAAAGATATCCTTCAAACGAAAGCCTCCATTATCTCGAAGTCCAAAGTGGACTCATCTTCCGTGAAATCCGCAGAAAAGAGACGCTCTGTTATCAGAGGTGCAGTCTCTTTTAATGAAGAATGCGGTAGAGGTCGTAGAAAACCAGGAATCTCCGGGATTCTACAGCCATCTGTTTCTGGTTCCGAAACCAGACGGCTCGTTCCGTCCAGTCATAGATTTGAGCTGGATAAACAAGCTGATCGTCGCTCCGAAGTTTTATATGGAGACGATTCGATCGGTCAGAGCGAGTATTCGGGTGAACGATTATGCAACGAGCATAGATCTCAAAGATGTGTACTTTCACGTCATGGTACATCCGACATTCCGAAAGTATCTACGCTTCGCAGTCCTAGGAGTGGTGTATCAATTCCGGGCGATGTGCTTTGGATTGAATCTAGCACCCTGGGCTTTCACTCGGGTAATGAACTCGGTAATGATCTACTTCCGAGCTCATTCGTCTGCGGTAACGTCGGCCTACCTGGACGACATTCTTCAGAGGTACGGCAACGAGTTAACGTTTCAGAACGATGTTCAGAATCTTCTTCTATTGCTCCGACGTCTCGGTTTTATAGTAAACGAGGAGAAGTCGGATCTGGTGCCGTCCAAGTCATTCACTCATCTGGGAATGAGCTTTGAGACGCACAACAATCTCGTTCGTCTGCCGTTAACCAGAGCGAAATTAGTCAGTTGTTACGCTCGCTATTGTCTGCACGCAGACAAAGTCACGGCGAGAGAATTTATGAGACTGATAGGTCTGTGTGGAGCCGCCGCGGATCTCATTCCGATGGGGCAGTTATGCACACGTCCTCTTCAAATTTTCCTGACTCAGAATTGGAGTGTGAAAATTCATTCGCTCGATGTAGACGTTCTCTTGTCAGATCAAGTGAAACAAGAGATTCAGACTTGGGCAAACATTCAGTGGTTAACTCAAGGAGTTCCGCTGCAGTTGCCGGATCCGAGTTTTACCGTTATGACGGATGCCAGTCAAACAGGTTGGGGTGCATCATTAATCCCAACGGATTCGAGATGCCAGGGTCTTTGGGATCCGCAATTCCTGTGCAAGCACATAAACATCAAGGAAATGATGTCAATTTGGCTTGCGTTACGTCACTGGATGGACATTATTCACGATGCTCATGTCCAAATCCTATCCGACAATACGACAGTAGTGGCGTATATATACGGAATCAGGGAGGCACTCATTCAGTTCCGTTGTTCAATCTAACGGAAAGAATCCTTCTGTTTGCGTTAGAACATCACGTTCTTCTTTCGGTCCGTCACATACCGGGTCGTCTGAATGTGCTAGCAGACTCCCTTTCACGAAAGGGTCGCTTGTTGCCGTCGGAGTGGACTCTCAACAAACAAGTATTCAATCAGATTTGCTACCAATGGGAATGGCCAATGATAGACTTATTTGCGACACATCCCAACAATCAGTTGCAGACGTATGTGTCTCCGTGTCTGGATCCAAGAGCATTTGCAGTAGATGCTCTGTCGATCCCTTGGGACGGAATGATAGGATATGCGTATCCTCCAGCGCCGTTAATTCAACAAGTATTGCTAAAGATAAAACAATCTCAATGCAAGATTCTGTTGGTAGCATCTCTGTCGCCACAGAGACCGTGGATAAATCTACTCAGGTGTCTGTTGTGGGACCTACCGCGGAAGCTTCCTCCACGGGAGGATCTTCTTTCGCAGGGGAAATCGCACCAACTCCATCACAACCCGCAAGGTCTCAACCTTCACGTTTTTCCGTTGTGCAGTCCTTCTTGCATGGCAAGCACTTTACAGGACGAGCAGTGGACGCGATTTCTAACTGTAGGAGGACCTCCTCTTCGCTAAACTATGCGGCTAAGTGGAAGGTTTTTCATCGTTGGTGTAGGGATCATTCTGTAGATATATTCGATCCCTCTATACCAGACATTGCAAACTTTCTACTATACTTGTTTGACGAAATCAAACTGCAGCCTGTTACTATAAAGGGTTATAGATCTATGTTATCTGATACCTATGCACATCATGATAGTTTACAAATTGGATCTAATGTCTCTTTATCGAAGTTGGTTAGAAACTTTTCGATAAATAGACCCAGAACTCTTAGATTAATTCCTAAGTGGAATTTAGCTTGGGTTCTTCTTAAATTGAAGGAAAAGCCATTTGAACCTCTTGGGACAGTAGATTTCAAATTCTTATCTTATAAGACAGCTTTTCTCTTCGCTTTCTCTTCTGCTAGAAGAGTCAGTGAGCTTCATGCACTATCGGTGGATGATTCTCATTATCGTAGTGTTGGGAACACTATCACCTTCACTACTAATGTGGGTTTTTTAGCTAAGAATCAGGCTCCTAATAAATATCCGGAACCTATTGTTATTAAGGCTCTTCCGTCTTCAGACGGGCGTAGGCCTTTACTCTGTCCTGTTAGAGCATTACGTATCTATAAACAGAGATCTCAGTTTATCAGAAAGGGACGGAAACGTTTCTTTCTGTCTTTGATGCCTAATAGAAAGGACATTTCAGTCCATTCTATTGCTAGATGGATTCAGTTAACTATCCGTACTGCTTATGAAGATTTATCTTCTTCTCAGCAGTCTGTGCTTAAGATTTCTGCTCATGAAGTAAGAGCTCTTTCTACTTCCTGGGCTTATGCTAATAGTGTTGCTATTACAGATTTAATGAAGGCTGCTTATTGGTCTCAGCCATCCACATTTACGAATTTTTATCTCAGAAATATTGAGTCCATTTCTGGAGACCTGCATTGTTTAGGTCCGTTATCTGTTGCTCAGAATGTCGTCCACTAAACAGTTGCAACTATAGTTATGCAGGCTTTCTGTTCCGGCAGTGACTCCGTCCGGCTGCCCTCTTCGCTCTGGGCTATTTGACCCAGGGCAAGGGGAAGGGGGTGGGGCGGGTGTTCCCTTAGGTCACCTGCTTTATAGTGAAAAGCAAGGGAATGCCTCCTCCAAGTCAGTATTTCTGAGTCGCTTCCGGGATGGTTTTAAAGTGTAATATTAATGTTTAAATTCATTCATGTCTTATTTTTAAAGTGTAGCTCGGTGTGAAGCATTTGTATATGTCAAGTGTCAAACGGGCTTTAATATACAATACTCAGACACTTTTAAATGACTATAAAGAGTCTCAATTCTCTGGACTACTTTATTTATTGGCTTGCTTTAAAAATAATTAGTATAAGGGTTATACTGGATGTTAATAGAGAACATGAATGTTATTGTGCTCAATTATTAAGGGTAGTGTATCTTTCTAATTTAATATTAAATAAGAAAGATACATGTAAAGCCTAATACTCCTTTTCTCCTTAAGGGGTTACCTCTTTACTATATAGTTGAGCTTATTGGATTTTCCTCTTTGTCCTAGGCCCTCCAGCCTGTTTACTATTCAGCTAAGTCTGGGTCATTGGTACAGTATAAAAATGTTAAAAAATTTATAGTAATTTATATATTTTTTATACTTACCAATGACCCAGACGGGGATGGCCCTCCCTGGAGTTGGGAACTCTTGCCTCTTCGCTGAGTACATAGCGCTGACCAGGCACTGCCAGTAAGAATGATAATTGGCGCCAATTTCGGGACGTCTGCGTCACTGCGCATGCGCAGTAGAGGCGTAGTATGGAGGTCCTTTAGGACATGATTTCTTTTTGTTTTGGATGCAAATTTTGGGGATTGGGGGGCAAAATTTGTGTTTGGCCCTGGTTTTGTTAGAGTTAGCACCAGCTAAGTCTGGGTCATTGGTAAGTATAAAAAATATATAAATTACTATAAATTTTTTAACTTTTATACTGTACCAATGACCCAGACATAGCTGGTGCTAACTCTTAAAATATAGGGCCAAACACAAATTTTGCCCCCCAATCCCCAAAATTTGCATCTAAAACCAAAGAAAACATGTCCTGAATGGCCCTCCACACTTCACCTCTACTGCGCATGCGCAGTGTCAAGGACGTTCCGAAATTGGCGCCATTAATCATTCTAAGTTTGGCCCTTTTAAATGAATTGGCGCCATTAATCATTCTAAGTTTGGCCCTTTTAAACATCTGACTGATCTTTGTGCTTGTAAATCTCAGTTAAAATGATGCCAGACACATAAATATTAGTGAAATGGTGATTCTAAGGAGGATAGACAAGGAGGAGAGGAAAAATGTGTGACAGAATATTATCAGGGCTGTAACTTAAAATTTTTTAATGAAATTATGTTAAGTTACCTATTTTCGAGGCAGCAGCCATTTTGTTGTCATTCTGGTTATTTAGTTACACTGATTTTTCAGTGTTTTCCTCTCTCCCTTTCCTTCAAGTCCCCTCTTGCTATTCTCCCATGCTTTTGGCATAGTTTCTGTAATTATTATTACTAAAATTTCTTGGGAGTTTTAGCTGAATAACAAAATGAATTCTGTTCTTTTCCCCATGTTTACGTCTTCACCTACGGGTGGTTAGGCGTTGTGTTCTGCATCTACCATCTGATGTTCTGCAGTTTCTTCCCTGGAAGTCTCTGTTTTGCATCAGATAGTGTATTTTTGGTAACTGATTCCGGGCCTGGGGGCCTGGAGTCTTATTTTAGTGTTTTTACACTCATTGTTTACATTTACAACAGCCCTCTGTGTGAGGGGGGGATTTCTTGAAAATAATATCTTGATGTTATTTTAATCATAACTAGATACATTATTATTGTTCGTAAGTGCTGAATAAATTGTTTAAAATATTTTTAAAATTTTTGTCCACACTTAGGCTTGGGATCCATTGGGGCTCAACGTTACTTTTCAGAAACTTGGGCTATTCTGAAAAAATATTTTTTCAAAATATTTTGATTTCAATTATTTTTTCTATATTAATGGATCATATTATTATTATGTATTTTGATTGCCAGGGGTTGGTGCGAGTACCAGGACTTTGTTTTCTTTTCACATTGAAAGGATTTTGATCAATTGTAATAAGAGGAAGTCTTCCTCTGACTTTTATAATCATTCTATATGTGGTCAGTGTACTCGCATTAACTCCTGTTCTGTATCGTATGATTTCGATGACAATATGGGAAGCGTATGTCACGGTATGTTAGTGGGGAATTGGACACTCCGGTCCTTTCCCCGCAGGGTCACTCTACTTTATCAATTTCTATTTCAGACGATCATGATCAGGGTGATGTATCCGTGATGTCTTCCAAAAAGTGTGCCTCCGTCGTCACAATTAATGAAGGGCTAGCAGAAAAGTGCTCATGTAAATACGCCAATTGCCTAAGAGGACCCTAGTAGGTTCGACGGCCTTTGACGTCTGCTAGCTCGCCCGGTGTAGCGTCCATTCATCGAATGGTTCGGCAGCCGGGTTCGTCCGTTGCGGTCTAGAAGGAGTTTTGGGGTGATGCGAGCACTTTAAATCAGCCAAATGCACACCCAGTGACGGCGGATTAGAGGGAGAACGGAGGAAGCCTTTTAGTCCGGTTCATAGCTCGTTCTGGTCCATCCGGACGGCGAGCGAGAGAGGCCCCTCTCTCGTACAACAACATCTGGCCCCAGATGTTGTGGTACAAAATGTTTCGCATTCGGAGCATACGTCCGTCGCTCGGGACGCTCCGACATATAGGCTGTCCGGAGTAGACTGTCAATAAGGCTTCCTCATTCTCATGGTAGCGCACACGACCGCTCTTGGCTACGTGACCTCGGATATCCAGTCAGCTTCGCCAGTCAGAGAATCATCGGCGACCAGGTCACACCATCCGGTAGCCAGGGACACGAGGCCTGCAGACTCCAGACGTTCGCATAGGAAAGTGTGCGGGAGTCAACGTACTCCGAGCTTCCGGCGGCAATGCATCGTAAAACCGCTACTGCACAGGCCTCGGGAACGGACGTGCTTTCCTAAATAGCACAGCTTATCGCAGCATCCCAGCATCAACTGAATCTGTCGCATATTTTTTATCCGACGATGCTGGGTCGGGACGCTCCGCGGAAGCGGGTACGGACGTCCGAAAATTTCATCCCGTCCAACGGGATACCGAAACGGATTTGGAGGATTTCGAGCTTTCCCTTTCGGAACAACATATGCTGTTGTGTATGTCATCTGACTTGATCTTCTACAGCTTCTTTCGTCGGACCAGAATGCTGCGATGCCGGATAAGAAACTGATAGCGTCGGTGGACTTAGAAATTTGTGGTTCGGTTCAGGGACATCGTCCCTCAGTTCCGACATAGTCCAATAATGTCACACAAACTTTCGAATTATTGAACGACGCTATATATATATTATTATTATATGCTTGCTATTACCAAGCATTTCTGGTTTCTTGTTCGCAAAGTTACGGAGATGTCTTTCAAAAGTGTGCCTCTGTCGTCATAGTTAATGAAGAGCTAGCGGCAATAAGTGCTCATGGAATATGTCTATCGCCTAAGAGGTCCCTTGTAGGATCGACGGAGTGACATTCGCTAGCTCACCCGGTGTAGCGTACATTCATCGAATGGTTCGGCTGCCGGGTTCGTCCGTTGCGGTCTAGGAAGGAGATTTGGGTGATGCGAGCACTATAATTACTTAGTACTCACCCAGTGACGGCGGATTGAGGACAGATCGGAGGAAGCCTGTTAGTCCGGTTCCTGGCTTGTCCAGATCCGTCCGGGCTGTGAGCGAGAGAGGTCCCTCTCTCGTCCAACAACATAGGGGACCGCATGTTGTGGTTCAGATATTTTACATTCGGAGCATATGTCTGTCGGTCGGGACGCTCCATTATATTGACAGTCCGAGAGACTGTCGATAATGCTTCCTCATCCTCACAGCAGGGCACACGACCGCACATTGGCTACGTGACCTCGAGTATCCGATCAGTTTCGTCATTCAGTGATTCCACGGCGAATAGGTCACGCCATCCGGTAGCCAAGGGACACAAGGCCTATACACTCCGTTCGCTCGCATATTAGTAGTATGCACGGGGTAACGATCATGGAGCTTCCAGCGGCAATGCATTGTAGGACCGCTTCTCCACAGGCCTCAGTGATGGACGTGCTATCCGAGTTAGCACAGTTTTTTCGCAGCATCCCAGCAATCGACAGTTTCTTAGTCGAATCAGGAATTATCTGACAGCGCTGGGTCGGTGCGGTCCGCGGTTGCATCAAGTACGGACGACCGAACGCTTTATAGGGTCCGACAGGATGGCGAAAGGGATTCGAAAGATTTCGAGTTTTCCCTTTCGTAGCATCGGAAGCTGCCATTCATATCTTCTGGCATTATCTTCCAGTGATTGTTATTTCGGACTACATTGCTGCGATGTTGGATAAGAGACTTATAGCGTCATTGGACACGGAATTTTGGATCGGTTCAGGGACATTGTCCCTGACTTACCGACACAGTCCAATAATGTCATTAGAACATGTGTATTATTTATTGACGCTTTATGCATATATGCCTGCTACCAAGCATGATAGTTTAGTTTCTTGTCCGCAATGCTCATTTCTGCCTTTTTTTTTTTTCATTTATACGAATAATTTATTTTGGCAGAGCAGGGCATACCGAGAGTTCATATGCATACTGAGAGTTCATATGCATCTAGACGGCGTGGTTAAAGACTGGAAATATTCTTTTTCGCCGTCTATGTCTTTTCCAACCACAATGTTGGAAACGACAATGATGTCTAGTGGACTTAACTTAGACGCTTTATCATACGTAATCCACCTTACTGAGGCGTTATCATTACGTCTTCAAGAAAAGAATTACGAGATATTATCCTCAATGTGATTTCTTTTGAGGGCAGTAGTTTGTTCACGTATAACTCCGCCCTTCAGTGGCTGATTGGAGTTAGTTAGACGTGACGCAGCCCTAGCTACATCCACGCGCGTGGATAGTAAGGTGAAGAACTCTCTCAGAGTCGCTTCGTTCTCGGAGAAGCTTCTCTTCGACGGCAACTTTTCAGCAATCCATGAATTGCTCGATTTACACATTCTCTTGTCTATATAGTGTTGCAAGAGATTCAGACTGGGGCAAACATTCGGTGGTTGACTCAGAGAGTGCCACTGCAGTTGCCGGATCCGAGTGTTATAATTATGACGGTTGCCAGTTAAACAGGTTGGGATATAATATTGATCCCAACGGATTCGAAGTGCCAGGGTCTTTGGGTTCCGCAGTCTCTAAGCAAGCACTTATCTTCCACGGAATAATGTTTTTTAGGCTTGCTTTATGTCATTGGATGAACATTATTCAGAAACGCATGTCCAAATCCTGTCCGTTAATTCGACAGTAGTGGCATATCTCCGGAACCAGGGAGGCACTCATTCGTTTCCGTTATTCAATTTAATGGAAAGAATCCTTCTGTTTGTTATAGTACACCAAGTTCTGTTTCGGTCCGTCATATTCCGGGTCGTCTGATTGTTTTACCGGACTCCCGTTCACTTATGGGTCGCTTGTTGCCGTCAGAATGGACTCTCAACAAACAAGTATTCAATCAGATTTGCTATCAATGGGAGCGCCCAATGATAATTTATTTACAACACAGCTTGCTAATCAATTGCAGACGTATGTGTTTGCTTGTCCGGATCTCTGAGCTAATGTTGTTAACGCTCTATTGATCTAATAGGACGGAATGATAGGATATGCGTATCCTCCGGCACTGTTGTTTCAGCAGGTATTGCTAAGATAAACAACCACAATTCATTTCTGTTGATAGCATCTCTGTCTTCACAGAGACCGTGGGTAAATTTACTCTGATGTCTACTGTGGGACTTAACGCGAAATCTTCCTTAATGAGAGGATCTTTTTTCGCTGGGTAAAATCGTGTCATCTTTATCACAACCCGCAAGGTCGCAACCTTCTCGTATTCCGTTGTGTGGTCCGTATTGCATTGTAAGCATTGTACTGGACGAGCTTTGGACGCGATTTCTTACTATAGGAGATCCTCTTCTTCGCTATTCTATGCGGCTAAAGTGGAGGCTCTTCCGTCGTTGGTGTAGGGATCACTATGTTCATATTGTTGATCCCTCCATACTACTCATTGCAACTTTTTAGTATACTTGTTTGACAAGATCTACTGCAGCCTGTTATTATTAAGGTTATAGGTTTATGTTACCTCATACCTATGCACTCTGATAGTTTACAATTGAGTCTTATGTCTCTTTATCTAAGTCAATTAGTAACTTTTTTATAAATAGACTTAGAATCATTAGATTAAATTCCTATATGGAATTTAACTTCGGTTCTTATTTTAGCTAAGTAATCATTTGAGCCTCTGGAAACAGTAGTTTTCAAATTCTGACCTTTTAGACAGTAATTCTGTTGGCTTCTCTTTTACTGAAGAGTCAGTGAGTTTCGTGCACTATCGGTGGATGATTTTCACTTTCGTAGTTTCGGAATCACTACTTCCTTTACTATTTAGGTTCGATTTTTGCATAAGAGTTAGGCTCCTAATATCCGGATCCTATTGTTATTAAGGTCCTTCCGTCTTCGTACGGGCATAGGCCTTTACTCTGTCCGGTTAGAGTTTATGTATTTATAAACAGATATCTGTTTATTACTATGGGCGTAAACTTCTTTTGTCTTTGATGCCTATTAGAAGGACGTTACGCTCCATTCTATTGCTAATGGATTCAATTAACTATCTATACTGCTTATGGTATATCTTTGATTCAGCAGTTGTGTTTGAGATTTCGGCTCATGAAGTAAGAGTTCTTCTACATCTTGGGCTTACATTAATAGTGTCGCTATTATAGATTTTTGAAGGCTGCTCATTGTGCTCAGCCATCCACACTCATGAATTTTTTATCTCAGAAATATTGAGTCCATTTCTGGAGGCCTCTTTTGTTAGGTCTATTAGCTACTGCTCAGAATGTCATTCACTTAACAGTTGCTACTATAGCTAGGTAGGCTGTCTGTTTCGGCAGTGACTCCGTTCTGCTGCCCTCTTTGCTCTGGGCTATTTGACCCAGGGCAAGAAAAGGGGGGGGGGGGGGGGGGAGGGTGTTCCCTTGGGTCACCTGTTTTACTATGAAAACAAGGGGATACCTCCTCCGGAGTTAGTAATTCTGAGCTGTTATTGGGATGGTTGTTTAGTGGGAAGTTTATGTTTTAAAATTCATTCAAGTCTTAGTTTTTAAAGTATAGCTTTTGAATATAGCTCGTGTCAACGGACATGATTATGCAATCCTCAGACACTTTTAAGGAGTATAAAGAGTCTCTATTCTCTAGACTTACTTTATTTATTGGCTTACTTTAAAAATTATTAGTATAAGGATTATATTGGATATTAATAGAGTACATGGATGTATGAAGCTCAATTTTGGAAGGTGTTGTATCTTTCTAATTTATCATAAATAAGAAAGATACATGTAAGGCCTAATACTTCTTTTTCCCTAGAGGGGATGACTCTATTTTATATTATTGAGCGTATTCCATCTTGCTCTATGTCCTTGGCCCTCCAGCCTTTTTACTATTCAGCTATGTCTGGGTCATTGGTACAGTATAAAAATGTTAAAAAATTTATAGTAATTTATATATTTTTTATACTTACCAATGACCCAGACGGGGATGGCCCTCCCAGGAGTTGGGAACTCTTACCTCCCCGCTGAGTACATAGCGCTTACCAGGCACTGGTTATTAGAATGATTAATGGCGCCAATTTCGGAACGTCCTTGACACTGCGCATGCGCAGTAGAGGTGAAGTGTGGAGGGCCATTCAGGACATGTTTTCTTTGGTTTTAGATGCAAATTTTGGGGATTGGGGGCAAAATTTGTGTTTGGCCCTATATTTTAAGAGTTAGCACCAGCTATGTCTGGGTCATTGGTAAGTATAAAAAATATATAAATTACTATAAATTTTTTAACTTTTCATTTTTCTGTGGAATTTTTCATGTTTTATTCAAAGTTAATATATCAACTAAGTAGCTTTAAAGGTGAATGACTGTATTTAGGTGGGCTTTGTTGCACCGTATCCTTCATTTGTTTTTATTGGTTGTCAGTGGTCATTACAGTAATACTTAACTCAAAAAATATGTACCACCCCCACCCCCTCAAATTCAAATAGCAAATTTTGTTTATAGCACTGTTCAAATGTGGCTGAATGGTTCAATAGAGCAGACACACTTAATCTTACCATCTTTTGTTCATCTGTGTAATGTCTGTATACCTTGCTCACAATGTATGATTGACAGAACATAGTTTCTTAATGGATGAGGTATGAGCAGCCTACTGTCAAAGCTTTACATCAAGACTTGTGAAAGTAACTAGAGATTATAAAAAATTATTTGGGAAAAAGAACTTGCTTATAGATCTGGACAATCATCCAGACAAACTTTGTTCCAAGATGTCAATGGCAAGGAAATGGGGTGATAATCTAGAATGTCAATCCCAGACCAGATTGTAAGGGTTTTATCTGTCTTCAGGAAGTCTTACGATTCTCAGTCATTATTAATGAGTGTTGAGCATTTTTTGTCGCTTTGTTCCATATGAGCAGAATATCCTTCACAAGATTCAATTGAATGCCACCAAAAGGTTGTTTTTTTCAACAGAAGTTGCTGCTTTTCCTTTGTGATCATTCCAAAAGACATTCATTTGTTGGATTTGAGAGGAAAATAAAGTAAGATTTACAGGGTACCCACAGCCCCTTCAATTTCTTGAAAGTCCTGGAATATAGAAAACCCTTGCCAATGATAGAGAAAGTCTTGAATATTGGACCTTTCCTTGAAAACCACTTATCTTCTATATCTTATAAAATGTAAATTGTGCATTAGACTGTGGATGATTGTGATGCCATGTTAAACTGGGAATTATTGAGTATAAATTCCCCAAGTTTACAGATTTCAGTTACCACATGCAGTTCTTGAAGAGAGGCTCTCATGTTTTTGAGCCAGAACATCCTTGAAAATTCTTTAATTTTTCATCTTTATTTAGCCTCTTGAAACTCTTTGAAAATAAACCAGTCGCTGAAATTCTGTAAAAATTAACCTGCAGAGTATATTTTTATACAACAACCAATGGCCAAGACTAGCTGGTACTAACACAAAAATTAATCCAGGGCCAAACACAAATTTTGCCCCCCAATCCCCAAAATTTGCATGTAAAACTGCAAAAATCAAGTCCTGTCTGGTCCTCCATACTTTTTAGATCTGCGCGTGCGCAGTATCCTGGAAGGTACCGAAATTGGCGCCAACCATCATTCTTTGTTTGGCCCTAAAGTCAGCAACATTCACATTCAGTCTGTGCTTTTAAATCTCAGTTTTGAGGATGCCAGACACAAATCAATGGTAAAATTGGTGGATCCAAGGACATAAATGGATGATGGAAGTGAACAACTGTGGTTAGGAACATTCAGGGCTATAACTTTATAATTTTTATCAAAATTATTTCACGTTTCCCAATTTCAGAACATGTGCCTGACGTCATCATTCTTGCTAATGATTTATTCACTGTTTGTAAAGTGTTCCTTCCCTATCCTTCCTTGAAGCCCTCCTGTTAAACTCCCAAGCTTTTTGGCTTATTTTTATTGAAATTTTTTATTAAATTTCTCGAGAGTTTAACTTGTATTACAGAATGTTTATTCTGTATATCCCCATGGTTACATCCTCACCCTAGGGGTGTTGGGTCATTTGGGTCATGCATCTTCTATCCAATGTATCGTTTTTTTCTTCATTTGAAGATCTTGCTTTACATCTGGTAGCTTTAAAATCTGTTACTGACTTTGGGTCTTTTTTATTCTGTGCCTAATGTCTTGTTTCCATTTTTTCCTTGACGTTGTTTACATTGGCAACGTCCTTAAGTATATGTAGTATTTAGTTATTTTTACTGTAGGATTGTTGTAAGATACATTAATTAATGTTCCGGTAGTGTAGCAATAATTTTTGGAATTTTGTCCACACTTAGGCTCTATCGGGATACCTTTGGGCTCTTCATGTTCCCTTTGGAAAATTTTTGAATTTAATTTTTCGATTTCGATTTTCATTGTTGATTATTATGTATCTTTATCACATATTTATTGTGGGGTTTGTGGGAGTTCGATCGACTTAGTTTTGATTGATCATGAAAGCTTATTGCTCAAAATGCAAGGCGAGGAAGTCTTCCTCAGATTTACATTCGTGTTGCCTTGCCTCTAGTTGATGTACTTCTACGAATTCTTGTCGTACATGTGTTGATTGGGATGACAAACGTTGGACGCGGGTGTCACGGTACATTGTTAGCAGTGAGAGGCCAATGCCGGTACTCTCGCCGCAAGGTCATTCAAGTTTTTCAGTTTCTTTTTCAGAGGAACAAGAAAATGGTGATGGTAATGTGACACCTACCAAAGGTGTGCTACCCTCGTCGTGCTCTGATGAGCAAACAGAGCTAGCTGCTAAGGTGCTCTTGAATATTAGGCAAGGAATAAGGACACTGGGAGGTGGTTTTAATCCTTTGCCAGCAGCTAGCTCGACCGGTGAAGCGGTTACTCCGTCCGTGGGAGCTGTGACACCGGGTATGTCCATTGCGGTCGAAGGAAGTGTAGTGGATAGAGCGAGCACCTTACAAACAAAACAAGCTCACCCAGCGACAATGGAACTAGGGAGGAAGACCGCAAGTTTTTTGTTGGGAGGCTAGGCGAGGTCTGAAGAGGCTGTGAGTGAGAGAGGTCCCTCTGTAACCCAGCAACATCTGGGGCCAGATGTTGTTATGAAAAACTTGCGTGGACTGGACCATACTTCCACACGTGCCACTCAGGACGCTCCATCAAGGCTGCAGCTGGCCTCGGCTACAGTCACAGCTTCTTCTGTTACGATCATTACGCACACACGACTGCTTCCTAGGTACCCGACTTCGGTTATCCAGACTGCTGCGCGAAGAAGGAACCACTCTTCATCCCTGTGAAGTCAGACCATCCATTAGCTAAGGAGCCGAGGCCTCGATCATCGGAGAAAAGATCCATCTCCGGAACGCTGTCTCAGGAGCGGCAAGCGGCTAAGAAACAGAAAACTGCTGATCGCAGCATCCTGGCAAGTGCGGGAGCAGCCTCCCTTAGACTCAGAACCTGAGCTGTCGGACGGTGCTGGGTCGGTCCAATCATCTGTTCACGCAGATGTAATGGACGGAGATTCGCAACTGATTCACTCAGATGGTGAAAGGAATAAGGAAGAGGATTACCCTTCCCTTTCGGAGCAATACATGGTTGCGATGAATTTTATCCATCAATACTATCCTGAGTTTGTTCCACCCAATCAGCAAGCTGCGACAACAAGAGAGAAACCGCTGGCATCTCTAGATGCAGACTTTATATGGAGGAAGGAAGACGTTCTTTCTTTCCTGGTTCAGTCTAGGCAGGTGTCGCAGGCCTTCGGTTATGTAATCAACGCCATATTTAACCTCTCATGTGTGAGGAAAAAGGGCGGTTTCTTGTTAACATCTTCCATAAATATGCCGTTCCTTGAACCAAGTTCATTTAAAACAGTTGGAGAAGATGTGCAGAGAGCTCCACTGCATTTGGATGAGCAGGCCGGGGATTTAGATATATCCCTACCTCCATCATTCAGTATTTGCTCAGATGTAATGGAAACTGCAATTTCATCGAATAGAACGAATTTGGACACAATGTCCTACGCAGATCAACTCACCAGAACTATGGCGCAACATCTCAACCGAAAGGAATTTGAGGATGTGTGTACCTCTTTTAGAGTTCTTTCCAGGGCAATCATGTAAAACTCCGCCCTGACAGTGGCTAATCTGGAGTTAATTAGACGTAATGCTAATCATCACTTATAGATGACAAGGTGAAAAGCTCTCTCCAGGTCGCTTCGGTTTCCGGACATATTATCTTTGACGACAAGCTTTCATTAGTATATGAACAAGCTACTAAGAAAGCATCCAGCTCTGCTATTGAAGTCGGCGTCTCAACAACCCGCTTCAGCAGACCGGAGTAAGCGAGGACGTTCCTAATCAAAATCATCAAAAGGGAACTCCTCGCGAGGGTTCAAGAAACCCTCATACAATTACTCCGGAGGTCGTCAATATAGCTTCTTGGGAAAGGGGCGTAAGTTTGATCGGGATTATCGGTCAGACGCCCCTAAGCCGACGGGGCAAGGATATCCGTGGGAAGGACACAGTTTCTCCTCCCGTAAGCCTCACAAGTCCTACAGGTGATGTTCAAGACCTCTATTGCTTGCCAGTTGGTGGAAGGTTATCAAACTTTGCAAGAAACTGGATCGCAGTCAAGGAAGATCAGTGGGTGAGAAGTGTAGTCTCGGACGGCTTATGGCTATCATTCCCAGTGAAACCCCACTAACGAGATGTCCGCGTCGGACAAATCTTCGGGTGGATCCTTTCAAAAGAGAGTCTCTCCTAGTGGAGCTACAGGCTTTCTTATTAAAGGAAGCAATAGAGGTCTTCGAGAACCAAATTCTCAAGGTTTTTACAGTCCCCTGTTCCTCGTACTGAAGCCAGACGGCTCGTTCCGACCAGTAATAGACTTGAGCTGGATAAACTTGCCTATCGTGGCTCCAAAGTTCTATATGGAGACCATTCGGTCGGTAAGAGCGAGCATTCGAGTGAACGACTATGCGGCAAGCATAGATTTAAAGGACGCTTACTTTCATGTCCTGGTACATCCGGCATTCAGAAAGTATATGCGGTCCACCATACAAGGGAAGGTTTATCAGTTCAGAGCAATGTGCTTTGGTCTGAACCTGGCTCCCTGGGCATTCACTCGAATAATGAACTCGGTAATGTCATGCTTCCGAGCTCATTTGTCTGCGGTAACGTAACAAGCGAATATTCAAACAGATTTGCTACCAGTGGGATCGTCCCATGATAGATCTTTTTGCGACACACCTGAACAATCAGTTACCGAAGTTCATGTTGCCATGCCCAGATCATCGAGCGTATGCAGTAGACGCTCTGTCGATCTCATGGGACAGAATGATAGGATATGCATATCCTCCAACTCTGTTGATTCAGCAGATTCTGTTAAAGATCAAATAGTCTCAGTGCAAAATCCTTCTAGTAGCACCTCTGTCGTCAAAGAAACCTTTGATCAATCTTCTCGGCTGTCTGTTATGGGACATTCCCCAGAAGCTTCCTCCTCAAACGGATCTTCTATTTCAGGGGAAGTCACGCGCTCTGCATCACAACTCGGAAGGTCCCAACCTTCACGTATTTCCATTGTGCGGTCCTTCTTCCACGGAAACAGTTTACAGGACGCACAGTGGACGCAATTTCTAACTACAGGAGGTCCTCCTCTTTGTTGAACTACGCAGCGAAGTGGAGGGTTTTCTTCCGTTGGTGTAAGGATCAGTCGATAGATGTATATGATCCATCCATACCAAATATTGCCAATTTCTTGGTCTACTTGTTTGACAATCTCAAACTGCAGCCCGTCACTATTAAGGGCTATAGGTCTGTGTTATCAGATACTTACGCTCATCATGATAACTTGGCTATTGGATCAAATACTTCATTATCCAAGCTAGTTAGAAATTAATTTCTCAATCAATAGACCTAGAATCCTCATCAATTCCTAAGTGGAATTTGGCTTGGGTTCTGTTGAAGCTCAAAGAAGCTCCTTTTGAGCCATTGGACGTCGTAGAGTTCAAATTCTTGATCTATAAAATGGCGTTTCTCTTAGCCTTTGCATCTGCTAGAAGAGTCAGTGAACTTCATGCTTTATCTGTTGATGAATTTCACTACCGTAGTGTGTGTAATACCATTACCCTCACTATGGAAGTGGGTTTTTTGGCTAAGAATTAGATTCCAGACAAGCGGCCGGAGCCTATTGTCATTAAGGCTCTACCGTCTTTCGATAACCGTGGACCTTTGCTGTGTCCTGTCAGAGCTGTGCGCATTTAAAAAGGTCGATCAGATTTTGTTAGAAAAGGAAGAAAACGTTTCTTTCTTTCATTGATTCCTAACAGAAAGGATATTTCTGTTCATGCTGTCGCTAGATGGATTCAGTTGGCAATACGCATTGCCTATGAAAATCTATCTTCGGATCAACGTTCTGTTAATAAGATATCAGCGCATGAGGTTAGAGCACTGTTCACTTCTTGGGCTTATTCCAACAGTATAGCCATTACTGATCTCATGAAGGCTGCGTACTGGACACAGCCCTCTTCATTTACCAAGTTTTACCTGAGAAATTTAGAGTCCATCTCCGGTGACCTTAGATCTTTGGGTCCTCTTTCTGTTGCTTAGAATGCCGTCCATTAATGGTTACATCTATAGGTATTTACATAGTCCGTTCCAGCATTGACGCTGTTCCGCTGCCCTCTTCGTTCTGAGAATATTTACCTCAGAACAAGGGGAAGGGGGAGGGATGGTTTTTTCCCTTATGATCATCTGGCTTTATAGTGAAAAGCAAGGGAAGACGTCCTCCGGTGTCAGTAGTCCTGAGTCGGTGCTGGGATGGTTTTAATGTGTAGCTCATTGTGAAGCAATAACTATGTCTCATTTATGTATGGTTTTTAAAGTGTAGCTCACTGTGAAGCCTTTGTATATGTCACGTGTCAAACAGGCATCAATATATAACCCTCGGACACTTTTAAATGAGTATAAAGAGTCTCATTCTCTGGACTATCTTTATATATTGGTTTTTCTTCATCGAATTAGCATAATGGGTTATGCTGGCATTAAATGGAGAATTATATATTATGTAATACTCATTTACATTGTTGGTGTTATGCCTTTCTCTTTTCTCATAATATCTTCTCTTATTCTCCTGTAGGAGATATCCTTTACCAAAGTAATTGAGAGATTGGATTTTCCTTTAAGTCCTAGGCCCTCCAGCTTTTTTAAGATTCAGCTAGTCTGGGCCATTGGTTGTTGTATAAAAATATTATAAATTTTAAGTAATTTGTATATTTTTTTATACTTACCAATGGCCCAAACGGGTATGGCCCTCCCATGAGTGGGCACTCATACCTCCCTGCAGTTTATAACATTTAACAGGCAATCTGTAGAAAGAATGATGGTTGGCACCAATTTCAGTACCTTCCTGGATACTGCGCATGCGCAAATCTAAAAAGTATGGAGGACCAGACAAGACTTGATTTTTTCAGTTTTGCATGCAAATTTTGGGGATTGGGGGGCAAAATTTGTGTTTGGCCTTGGATAAATTTTTGAGTTAGCACCAGCTAGTATGGGCCATTGGTAAGTATAAAAAATATACAAATTACTTAAAATTTATGATTTTCAAGATATTTTTCAGCAAATCTTGTCATGGCTGCTGTGATGCAGCCATGACTAGATTTGATGAACAATTCAACTGATTTATGAAATCATTGGTCAAATTATCCATTCAGTTTACAGGGGGAAAATTAGATTAATTGTGCCTAAATTATTCTTATTTCACTGGCAAGAGAAATCCTCTCTTGAGCAGGAATATCTGCTGGCAGCACACAAGGAGTTAAACTCACTGGTCATTCAATTGCAGGAGCTATCATTGAACCTATATCTTTATTAATAAATCATGATCTTACTATATTTTGACTATTAACCTATAAAGGCCTAATTCCTACTTTGATACCTTTTACTGCCATTAATTAAACAGGTGCTGCAACAAGCAGCCTTCAGATAAAGCTACTAGCTCCATTAGAATTACATTGACAGTTCTTGGAAAGCCTTGACTGCCTGTTCAAAATGTTCTGATATTTGGTATACAACATTTTTAGGGGGATAAGATTTAAGTTTGTTCAAATCGAGTCCATAGGTTAATATTTGGGTTCCCAATGGGAAAATAAGAATAATCTTTAAAAATCTTCTCCCGTACCACAAGTCATGATCTTCATCATTATAGGGATGTTTAGCTATGGCATGCATAGAACAACTGCAAACAACAATATGTAGACTGTCAAAGTGTTAACAAAAATGAATAAAAATCTCCAAGCTGTTAAGGGTTAAGTCTTAACCTGCTGAGAATTTTTAAACTATTTTTCATCAGATATAGTCATGGCTGCTACCTAGCAGCCATGACTAGATTTGATGTAAAATTCTTGAAAATTTGACTTAAAAATCACTGGTTCAAAGGTTGCTACAATTCGCTGGAGACATTTTTAGCTTAACTTGACATATTCAAGATAAGCTATTGCCATCACTCGTGTGGAAGTCTGTTAGTCTTTGAGTCTGTTCACATTTTCCTTTAGCATTTTGTTCCATCATCACAAAATTTCATATGCAGGTTTGAGGTCATGTCTAGATGAGAACGTCCCCTTTTGGTCATGATCAGTCAACCGTGATGGCTGCCCAAGCCCAAAACCCCAAAACCTTTAGCACAGTCTACAGGTCATATTTATGAAGGAATTTCATTGTAACTTGGTAGGATGACTCTGTAGAATGTCTAGATGAGCACATCCCCTTTTGGTAATGATCAGTCAACCGTGGTGGCTGCACAAGCCCAAAAATCCAAACACTTTTAGCACTGTGTACAGGTCATATTTAATATGGAAGGATTTCATTGTAACCTGGTAGGATGACTTTGTATCATGTCTAGATGAGAACTTCCCCATTTGGTTGTGATCTGTCAACTGTGATGGCTGCCCGAGCCCAAAACCTGAATACCTTTAGCACAGTCTACAGGTTGTATTTATGGAGGGATTTGATTGTAGGTTGACACCGGATAATGTCTAGATGAGTATGTTTCCTTTTGGTTGCGATCGGTCAACTGTGATGGCTACACGGGGCCGAAGCCCGAAAACCTTTACCACTGCCTACAGGTTGTATTTTGTGAAGGAATTTCATAGGATGACTCTAGATAATGTCTAGATGAGAACATCCCCTTTTGGTTGCAATCGTTCAACCATGTCAGCTGCCAGAGCCCAAAAACCTTTAGCACAGACTGGAGGTCGTATTTATGATAATAATTTCACTGTAACTTGATAACTTTCGTTGACATACATTAAGTGTGAGGGCCACATTAACCCACCCAATTCTTTAGTGCAGTCTACACCTCAAATTATTTTTATTGAAAACATTGCATACAGGGAACAGAAATTAACATATTCCAAATTATCACAATTCTTGTTGTATTTCATAATCCTTTCATAAACATTGAACATTATCCTTTTCATCAAACACAACACACAGTTAAGTTAAGCTGCTGTAGTGTCATTGACACTTTCATTGTTAAATGTGCTCAAATATTATTTATTTTAATTGCAAAAGATATTCTGTCCTCAGGAATGAAAGTTTTCAGGGATTTGACTGAATTCAGGGATTTTCGTTACAGGTTTTGTTTGTAAAGTGTTCAGGGATAGTGATTTTCAGTGAAGGCAGGCTTCAATTTTTGTCTTAACACACATAGATTCCTGCACATATGACAAGCAATCACCTGTGGGTCCTCTCAGGTGCTGCCTTTGGAATTAAACAAGAGCCTTTTCCTCCTGATAAGAGATTTTCAGAGTTTTTTTGTCTCTTGGCACTTTCATCTCTGCCTGTCCTTGTCAGCAGCAGACAAAGAGTTAAACTCATACTTTAAATATGGTAATCTTTGATCATTCAGTAACATTCTAGCAAAAAGGTCCTGGTTGATATACAGTTGTATTCATGTGCAAAATTTTAACCCTGTCCTCGGGTCTTCTGTTTACATTTTGTACACTATGTATAACAAAAATACGGCTCTTCAACTTTGAATCTTTGTTTCCATGAAAGTCTGTATGTTTGGCTTATTTAATTAAAGCTTTCAACTTTGCTTTTCTCGGTGTTATTGCGAAAATTCAAACAATACTGTTTACACCAATTCCCACATTGGAACCCAGAGAAGTGGAGTAGTGCTTGTTTGCTGCTATACTTATAAAATAGGACCTGATGTGGACATCCTCTCAAATGGGAAACATAGGTATAAACGATGCTTAAACTTGACTTCATCTCTATGTTGCGGTCATGAGATAGCCAAAGAGTTGCAGTCATGAGAAAGCCAAAGATGATGAAAATGACCTTAAACACCAATAAATAATAATTTGCTTCAATGGGTGAATCCTTTCTGTTTTTGTAGGGAGCTTCATTAATAATTTAATTCTGTAGTCCCAAGCTATCTATTTTCAGGACACCTCCCTTGAATGAAATGGAATGGATGAAACTTCATGGTGCTGTTATGAATCTTCAGGATAAAGTTTATAGATGTCTTTCACAAGAGCTTTGTCACAAGGTTTGTATTTTGAAACTACAAATTTAATGGTACTTCTTACAACTCTTACAACTCAATTTCCCAAATTTTAACATCATGTGCCTTGGGTAAAGGGCTGAGGGCACACTGAATTAGTAAGAATTATCTTTCTTTATCGTTCAAACTTTTTGGACAATGTGAATATATTGAAATTAAAAATAACATCACAAAAAATTGCAAATGTGCATTTGTATTTGTATACCTCCACTTCAAACCATATTTCTACACGAAATGCCTCTTCAGGCAAACAGAAGGCTCAATCTATTGCTTGCAGCAGTATTTAAGAAATTACTAATCTTTCCCAAATTGTCATTTTTAGCCCACCTGGCCTAAAAGTCCATGTGAGCTTTTCTCATCACTTGGCGTCTGTCGTCGTCTGGCATCCATAAACTTTTCACATTTTCATCTTCTTCTCTGTAACTGCTGAGCCAGTGTGAACCAAACTTGGTAGGAATGGTATATGGGAGGTCCTCTACAAACGGTCCTCATTTTGTTCCCATCGGATGAAAAACATGGCTTCCAAAGACATTCTTTGATTCTGGTTGGTGGATTTTCAAAAATCTTCTCCTCTGAAACTGCAAGGCCAAATATTTTGAAACTCCACATAAATGGAGGCCAAATGTTTTAAAACTTATTATAAATGATGACTGGGACCCCCTCTACCAACTACCTGTACCAACGACCCTCATTTAATGTTGATCGGGTTACAAACATGGCCGCAATTGCAGCTTACTGTTACTATAGAAACCCTATGGGAAATCACATTTTCATCTTCTTCTGTGGAACTACTGAGCAGACGTGAAACCACACCTAGCAGGCATAGTCTATGGGAGGTCCTATACAAATTATCCTCATTTTGCTCCCATGGGTTTGAAAACATGGCCGCTAGAGGAATTCTTTGATTCTGATTGGTGGATTTTGAAAAATCTTCTCCTCTGAAACCACAGGACCAAATGTTTTGAAACTGTGCATGGTTGATGACTTGGACCCCCTCTACCAACAGTCCTCATTTAATGTTGATCAGGTTTCAAACATGGCTTCAATTGTGTCTTATATTTACTATAGAAACTCTATAGGAAATCACATTTTCATCTTCTTCTCTGGAACTACTGAGCCAACATGAACCAAACTTTGCAAGAATGATCTATGGGAGGTCCTCTACAAACAATCCCATGGGTTGAAAAACATGGCCGGCAGAGGCATTCTTTGATTCTGATTGGTGGATTTTCAAAAAATTTCTCTGTTGATTGGGTTGTAAACATGGCCAGAACTGTGGCTAAAAGGTAATATAGAAACTCTGTGGGAAATCGCATTTTCATCTTCTCTGGAACTACCGAGCTGACCTGAACCAAACCTGGCAGGGATAGTCTATGGTAGGTCTTCTACAAATGCTCTTCATTTTTGTTACTATGCATCAAAAAATATGGCTGCCAGAATCATTTTTTGATTCTGATTGGTGGATTTTGAAAAATCTTCCTTGAAACCACAGGGCCAAATGTTTTGAAACTTTGCATGGTTGATGACTGAGACACCCTCTACAAGGATCCTCATTTAATGTTGATCAGGTTGAAAACATGACTGCAATTGTGGCTTATAGTTACTTTAGAAGCCCTATGGGAAATCACATTTTCATCTTCTCTGGAACTACTGAGCTGACATGAACCAAACCTGGCAGGGATAGTCTATGGCAGGTCCTCTACAAACGCTCCTCATTTTGTCACCGTGCATCAAAAAACATGGCTGCCAGAAACATTTTTAGCTCAACTTTGGTGAAGCCAAATTTGAGCTTATGCCATGGCCAGTCGTCCGTCTGTCCGCCAACAATTCAATACGGCTCGGTCTAGAGGCTGTATTTATGAACCGATCTTTACGAAACTTCTTGGGTACCTTTGTTATGACCGTGGGACGAGAATGAGTGTTTTTGGGTCCGATCCGAAATTCAAGTTGGCCGCTGGCGGCCATTTTGTACAGACTTAGGTGAAATCAGATTTTTGCGCAGAACTTCCATATGAAAGAGCTGATCTGAATAATTTTTTGTATGAATGTTTAGTACCATGGGATACATCACATATAATACGGGGTTTTTTCTCGTACGTAAATTATGCAAATTAGACTAACTTTGATGTATTTAGTGTTACTTTCAGCACTGTAAGTGCAAATGCCAATACGGCTCGGGCTAGAGGCCGTATTTATAAACCGATCTTTACGAAACTTCTTGGGTACCTTTGGTATCACCGTGGGACGAGAATGAGTGTTTTGGGGTCCGGCCCGAAATTCAAGATGGCCGATGGCAGCCATTTTGTACAAAATTAGGTGCAATCGATTTTTGCACAGAACATCCATATGAAAGCGCTGATTTGAAATTTTTTTTTGTGTGAATGTTTAGTACCATGGGATACATCACATATAATACAGGTTTTTTTCTCGTGCAGAAATTATGCAAATTAGATGAACTTTGATTTTTTCAGTGCTACTAACACACAGTAAGTATTCATGTCAATACGGCTCGGGCTAGAGGCTGTATTTATCAACCGATCTTCACGAAACTTCTTGGGTACCTTTGTTATCACCTTGGGACGAGAACGAGTGTTTCTGAGTGCGGTCCAAAATTCAAGATGGCTGCCAGTGGCCATTTTGTACCGAAATTAGGTCCAATCAGGTTTTTGTCACAACTTCTATACAGTTCGTATTTATGAACTGATCTTCACGAAACTTGTTGGGTACCTTTGTTTTTACCTTGGGACAGGAATGAGTGTGTTTTGGGGTGCCTTTGTTAGCACTGTGCTATGAGAACAAATATTTTGGGGTTCAGTCAGACCCACTCTGGGACTCACAGATTTCTTTTCTAGTTTAGCATCTGACTGTCACCCACCTTTACAATACTTTACCTATACATTTGTTAAAGGCTACGGTCAGTATTTATGTACAGACCGTTACAATACTTTATATGTACCTTTGTTATCAGGTCATTACCTAGATGTTTGTCATTGCTGTGTCACATACTATACATGTACATGTCTTGACAAGTTGAGCTACAGTGTCATTGACACTTTCATTAGCTCACCTGACTGAAAGTCAAGGTGAGCTTTTCTTATCACTCTTCGTCCGTCGTCCGTTGTCCTCGTGAAGGTGGTGTTTGAGCCTCTTTCTCCTAAACCACTGGCCACATTTTAATTAAATTTCATGTAAATAGTGGTTATATAGGGGCATTTTGATTTTTAATCAAAATAGGGTTCGGCTCATATTGAGCAGAGGTGTGGGGAAAAAATGGCCAAATTTTTTGAAAATCTTCTTCTAATGAACCACCAGTAGCAGAGACTTGATATGTGGTATAAAGAGTCCTTTTGAGGTTTAGAATCAAATTTGTTCAAGAGAAGTTTGTCGGGCATTATTTGCCTTTGATATGGGAGGGGCAAAAATTTTGGCCACGTCTAAAATTTCTATTTTCAGAACTGTCAGGTCGATTTGAACCAAATTTGATATGAGATGATAATGGGTCATAAGTAGTTGATTGATGCAAAAAAAAATTTTCTCATTGTCCTGTGGGAACCTCGGGAGCTAAAAATAGGAAAAACCTTAAAACTGCCATATCTCCAAAACTACACGGCACAGAGAATTCTTATTTTTTTTGTATAAAGCTTACTTTTATCCAGTATAATAGAATGGTTAAAAAAAATCCCTATTGGTTTGATCACAAGGTACTTTTTTCAGGACTTTGAAAAAGTGCAGAGTCAGCACTTTTTAACACTGCAGGCAATGGGAAAAAGATTAAAAAATATTCTTCTCCAGATCCTGCAGGCAGAATCTTTTGATATTTGGTATGCAACATGGTAGGGTGGATCTGATTCAAGTTTGTTCAAATCGGCCCCCTGGGTTCATATTTGGGCTCAGTATAGGAGCCTGATTTCGAACTTAGTGCATTTCATACAAATTTCTTAAAAAATCTTCTCCAGATTTAGCAGGCAGAATCTTTTGATATTTGGTATGCAACATTGTGGGGTTTGATCTGATTCAAGTTTGTTCAAATCGGCTCCCGAGATTCATATTTGGGCTCACTATAGAAGCTCAAATTCGAACTTAATGCATTTCAGGCAAATTTCTTTGAAAATCTTCTTCTCAAGATCCAGCAGGCAGAATCTTTTGATATTGGGTATGCACCATGCTTAGGGGGGTGAGATTCAGATTTGTTCAAGCAAAGTCCCTGGGTTCATATTTGGGCTCACTGTGGTAGCCCAAATTATAACTTAGTTCAAAATGAGGAATTTTCTTTAAAAATCTTCTTCAGTTCCAGCAGTTGGAATGTTTTGATATTTGATATGCAGCATCCTTAGGGGGGTGAGATTCAAGTTTGTTCAAGCCATGTCCCTGGGTCCATATTTGGACTCACTGTGGGAGCTTGAATTGTAACTTAGTTCAAAATGAGGAATTTTCTTTAAAAATCTTCTTCTTCAGATCCAGCAGTTGGAATGTTTTGATATTTGATGTGCAGCATCCTTAGAGGGTTGAGATTCAAGTTTGTTAAAGCCAAGTCCCATGGGTTCATATTTGGGCTCCCTGTGGGAGCCCGAATTATAACTTAGTTCAATATACGGAATATTCTTTAAAAATCTTCTTTTTTTTTAGATCCACTGGTCAGAATCTTTGGATATTTGGTATAAGCTTTTCTTAGGAGGAGCAGATGCAACTTGTTGAAATCAATTCTCTGGGTTGATATTTAGGCTACCCTGTCAGGTGAGCGCCCTCAGGCCCCTTGGGGCCTCTTGTTTTTATTCTGATTGGTGAATTTTGAAAAATCTTCTCTGAAACCGCAGAGCCAAATGTTTTGAAACTTTGCATGGTTGATGACTGGGACCCCCTCTACCAACGATCCTCATTTAATGTTGATCGTGTTGCAAACAAGGCCACAATTGAAGTTTATAGTTACTATGGAAACCCTATGGGAAATCACATTTTCATCTTCTTCTCTGGAACTACTGAGCTAATGTGAAACAAACTTCACAGGAATAGTCTATAGGAGGCCCTCAACAAACAATCCTCTTTTTTTCCCGTTGGTTGGAAAATATGGCCACCAGAGACATTCTTTGATCCAGATTGATGGATTTTGCAAAAATCTTCTCCTTTCAAACTACGAAGTCATTCATTTTGAAACTTCACATGATTGAGGGACTGGGACACTTTCTACCAATGATCCTCATGTAATGTTGATGTAATGTTGCTAACATGGACACAATTGCAGCTCATAGTTACCATGGAAAGCCTAGATGGGAAATCACATTTTTATATGTAGTTCCAGGTGAGCAATTACAGGCTCTTTAGAGCCTCTAGTTTGCTATTTTGGATTGCAAGTTTTGCTTTGTTGACAGGAGGAGTGTTAAAAACCCATAGCTGGGTCTTCTGAAATGTGCTGATGCATCAGTTAAAAGACTTCATATTTTGTGGATGTGCTTCATACTCTTCAAAGTAAATACTTTTGTTAATATACATTTGTCTTGTCACAATTTGTAGCTGTAACAAGCAGCTCTCTGTGTTGCAATGTCAGTCAGCCTTTCTTGTCAGTCGGTCATTCAGTCTGTGACCAGCAGGTTTTAAAAATCAATATACTTTCTAAATGCTTCATGGAAAGACAACGTACTTGTATGCTAGTGTATCTTATTGATGTCTAGCCCCATGTTACAATGCAGGTATTATTTGGAGTATCTTTGTCCGAGTCATTGCCCTTGATGGCTGCCTATATAAGCAGCCAAGACATTCTGAGAAACCACTGCAAAGACACACAATATGGACTGTCAAAGTGTATAAAAATTGTATGAACATCTGTAAGTCATTAGGGATTAACCCTTTACCTAACAAATCAGCCTCATTCAACCTATAATTTAGATTAAGCAGTTGAAATATTTTTTTAAAATCTTGTCGCTTAATCTGAAGGCTGCTTGTTGATGGTCACATGATATGGTTTTGTGGAAAAGTTTTTACAAATTTAAAACAACAATAATTAAAATAATAAATTTTTATATCCAGTGCATTGGTTAAAGGGTTAATGATGTTCCATTGTATTAAAATAGTAATAAAACAATTTGATATTTTAACAGTTGAATTTAAAACAGCAGTGAACAAAATTGCTGAAGATCTCTTCAGATTGTGTTTCTTGACTTTTTATAAACTCACATAATAATATAGCACACTTTATAAATCATGTTTTGATGGTTTGGATTGTTTCATTTGAATTCATTCATTAAATGTCATACCTGAATTTTAGCCATTCTAGATATTGCAGTGGAACCCTGTTAATTGAATAGTCATTTTGCCAATGAAAATTATTCAATTAACAGGAGTATTCAATTAAGAGGGACTCTGTCACTTTCCTGTATTCTAAGGATGAACTTAGCATTTATTCTCCATGAACTCTGTCAAACAAGATATAATAGACTAAATGCCTGTATTGAATGTACTTATGCCAAATAGGTTTATAAACAAAGGAAAACTGAGGAAAGTCAGGGTAATTTCTCGACTAGTTACAAGATTTTTTATTCAATTAACTCTATAACCTATATTCAATTAACAGGTCAAATTTGTACTGGAGGTATGGTAAATGATTTTCTGTTGGGAAATTATATTCAGTTAACTGGGTTATTCAGTTAAGAGATATCCAATTAAGTGGGCTCCACTGTACTAGTAAACTAACAGGACTGTGGAAGATATATTTTGTTTCACATTTGGAATCAATATCAGCCACGTTGCAATGTTATTTGTTTTTCCTTCATGAATCAGAAAAGGGATGTTTCCGATAGAAGGGTCAAGTGATGTATTTTTTCAGGTACAGAATATGTGATATGTTAGGCACTCTTCCCTCATTCACTTACTTATTTAGTACTAGGTCATAATTTATGTCATAAGTAGAAATTCTAACTCCTTCTACCAATTCAACAACAATGTCTGACATTATTTGAATATAATTTTATTCTCCTGGTCATCTGTATATTCCTTCATTATATATATACATTCACCAATCTTTGACAAAAATTATCCATCGCATTGCCTCATAATCACATTTTTAGCTCACCTACTTCTGAAAGAAGTGGTGAGCTATTGTCGTGACCTCGAGCGTCAGCGTCCGGCGTGTCCAATATTGTAAGATTTAATGTTAAGGTTAATTTCTCAAAGATCAGTCGGCTCAGGCCTTTGATATTGCCTATGTAGGTTGTAGGGGACTATCAGAACAGTATTTAACCCTGATACTACGACTTTTTTCCAAATTTCACCTAAAATTTTCTGCCAAAACTTGTAAGAATTTGCGTTTAGGTTTTGTAAGAATTTGCCTTAAAATCAGCTTTTGTGCAGATTGTGCTGCTTTAACTTCTCATTACTGTTGATTTTCATATTTCAATAACAACTGTAGGTATTAACCCTACTGTATGCAGAAATTTAACGGAAATTATCTTTTTTTTCAGTCAAAATTTTCATGTTTTTCTCGGACTTCGTAAATTTTAAGTTGTAAAACTTTGTAAACTTTGTGTTTAGGTGAGTTGTGTTTCTATGTGTCTTTCCAGGTGATTAATATTCTACACTTGGGTTACTGAACTCCATTGCAGTAATATATAACCCTCATTACATGCATATTTGAGGAATTTGAGGCTGATTTTCTGCCAAAACTTGTTTTAAGAATTAGCGTTTAGGTGTTGTAAGAATTTGCGTTAAAGTCAGCTTTTGTGCAGATTGTGGTGCCTTCACCTCTCATTACTGTTTATTTTCTCATTTCAATAACTACTTTAGGTATTAACCCTACTGTATGCAGAAATTTAACTGATTTCATTTCTTTTTTTCAGTTACAATGTTCACGTTTTTCTCTGACTTACTCAATTTTAAGTTCTAAAAGTTTATGTTAAGGTGAGTTCTGTTTCTATGTGTCTTTCCAGGCAATTGATATTGTACACATGGGTTACTGAACTACATTGCGGTAACGTTGCGCCCTCATTACATGCATATTTGAGGAATTTGAGGGTGATTTTTGGGACTTATATTCACTTTCTTTAAAAACATTTTTTTTTAGCTCATCTTGACAAAGTCGAGCTGAGCTAATCTCATCGCTCTCCATCCGTCGTCCTCCGTTTGTCGTCCGTCGTCCGTCAACACCATGTTTTGGTCTTCTACTCCAAAGCCACAATGGGGGAAAATGCTCCAAAATATTTTAAAAATCTTCTTCTCAAGAACCAGTGTGTACAATGACTTGATATTTGCTATGGAGCTTCCATATGAGGTGTAGAATCAAGTTTGTTCAAACGAAGTTCGTGAAGTAATATTTGGCTTTGTAATAGGAGGGGTAAGATTTTTGGCCCCGCCCAAAATTTCTATTTTCTGAACCGATGGTCCGGTATGAAGCAAATTTGGTTTGTGGTAGTATTGGGTCATAAGTACTTGACCCATGCAAAAAAAAAAAATTCCCGCATCCTCATGGGAACCCTGGGAGCTAAAAATAGAAATATTTTCAAACGCCCATATTTCCCAAACCCCACGGAACAGAGAGCTTTTATTTGGTATGAAGTATCCTTATGACCAGTAGAATTGAATGGTAAAAAAAAATTGCCATCGGTTATGTTAGGGTGTTCTGTAATGGGCATCGAAAAAATGCTGAGTCAGCATATTTGCAAAAATTTTAAAAAATCTTTTCTCCAGAACTAATCTTCAGAATCTTTTGATATTTGGTATACAGCATTCATAGGGGGGGGGTCAGATAAAAGTTTGTTGAAATAAAGCTCATTGGTTCATATTTGGGCTCTCTACAGGAGCCCAAAGTTTTAACATAGGGAAATATTGGGAATATTCTTTAAAAATCTTCTTCTTCAGAACCACCAGTCAGAATCTTTTAATATTTGGTATACATCATTGTTATGAGGGTCAGATTCTAGATTGTTCAAACCAAGTCCCTAAGTTAATATTTGGGCTTCCTACGGAAGCCCAAATTTTATCTTTGTTCAATATGGAGGGTAATTTAAAAAAATCTTCTTCTTCAGATCCATCAGTCAGAATGCTTTGATATTTGGTATGCAACATCTCTATGAGGGTCAGATTCAAGTTTGTTCAAATCGGATCCCTAGGTATATATTTGGGCTCACTATGGTAGCCCAAATTTTTACTTAGTGCAATATGAGGAAATTTCTTTAAAAATCTTCTTCTTCAGATCCACCAGTCAGAATGCTTTTATATTTGGTATACAACATCTCTAGAGGGGTCAGATTCCAGGTTGTTCAATTCGAGTGCCTAGGTTGATATTTGGGCTCCATATGGGAACATGAAATTTAACTTAGTACAATATGAGAGAATTTCTTCAAAAATCTTCTTCTTCAGATTCACTTGTCAGAATGCTTTCACATTTGGTATACAACATCTCTGGGGGGGCAGATTCAAGTTTGTTCAAATCAGATCCATAGGTTAATATTTGGGCTTGCAATGGTAGCCCAAATTTGAACTTAGTGCAATTCGAAGAAATTTCTTTACAATTTCTCTTCTTCAGATCCAACAGTCAGAATGCTTTCATATTTGGTACACAACATCTCTAGGGAAGTCAGATTTAACTGTGTTAAAATCAAGAGCCTGGGTTCTATTACAAGTGGTGAGCTTATATCATGACCTCGGGCGTCAGCGTCGGTGTCCGGTGTGTCCAATATTGTAAGATTTAATGTTAAGGTTATTTTTTCAAAGATCACTGGCCTCAGGCCTTTCATATTGCATATGTACATTGTAGGCGACTATCAGCACATTATTTAACCCTGATACTACAACTTTCTTTCAAATTTCACCTACAATTTTCAGCCAAAACTTGTTGTAAGAACATTTGCATTTAGGTGTTGTAAGAATTTGCGTTAAAGTCAGCTTTTGTGCAGATTGTGCTGCTTTAACTTCTCATTACTGTTGATTTTCATATTTCAATAACAACTGTACGTATTAACCCGACTGTGTGCAGAAATTTAACTGCAGTTTATTCTTCTAAAATAAATTTATGAAAGCCTTTCCTAATTCTTATTTATGATTTAATATCTGGCCTCACGATTCATATTCTTAATCATAAACATTTCTAAAAGAAAAAAATGCTTTTATATCCAATGATTCTATGTTGAATTGATATATAATAAATGCAGAAATATAGACTTTCCAAAGCCATCACATAAACCACATTAATCATTTGATGCCTAGTTAATGATTTATATTAACTAAATATTAGGCATGTTACATTGGAACGACATTATCAAGCACGAATGTAGGTGAGCGTTGGGATGTAACATCCCTCTTGTTACTTTTCTGTCAGTAAGCTGTGATGGTTATTTGATTGAAAAGTTTCATTTCTTAATTCTTCAAAATATTTTTATCAACTCATTTTCTTGCTGTGACAAGCAACTTTATATTTGGCAATGTCGGTTAGTCAGTCTGTTTGTCAGTCATTTGGTTGGTTGTTCAGTCAGTCTGTGACCAACAAGTTTTGAAACTCAATAATTTTCAACATACTGTGTAGAATGATGGCATGTACAATGATTGATATGCAAGCATTTCTTATTGATGTCTAGCACAATGTTCAATGCATGTGTTCTTCAGAGAAGTTTGGTGGAGTTACTGCCCTTGAGGGACTTTGAATTTGTTTCATTTTTACTATCCATTGCAGCTTAGGTGCGAACTCGCATTTGTAACTCAATACCAGAACTGTATATCTAGTGTCTCATTTTTATTAAATAATCTATTCATAGTTTCAGATATTTAGAAACTATTTGAAGAGTGATAAGTACCAAAAACACAAAATATTGATCCCTGCTTTCACACCACTTTACAAAGATAGGTCACGTCCTTATAATTATTCAACAAGTACAAAAGCACTTCCCTCCTGTTTTGAGACATTTGCACAAATAGTTGTAAGATATTTTGGGGACTGAAAACAATGAAAAATTGGACAATTTTGTTACATTATTTGATGATGTTTGTGCAGAATTGATTTGGTTATTGAAAATTTGTGTCTTCTCATTACGTGTACAGTCCATTTAAAATATTCTCTCCTCTCCACTGGTCGATTGCATAATAGGATGTCTAAAAATAGGATAAGCTAATTGGCTTTGAGGGGAACTTTTTAGTGTCCATGGTAATTACTTCAATAATAACAAGTGCAGTTGTCAATGATGATCTTATGGACAGTCATCTGTGTTGACTGATTTTTGGGACAAATGACTTTAACAAACAATACTTTATAAAGCAATTTTTTTATTAATGATATCTGACTTTAATGCTTTATCTACAAACATTTGCACACACGAATAACAGAACATATTATATTTTAAAAAAATATATATGCAAGCACTCTTTCAAAGCACTATAATATCGATCGGGTTTTGTGATTAATGATATCTGACTTTAATTCTTTACAAGTATCTATAAACATTTGCACACATGAATGACAGAATATATTATCTTTTAAAAAATATATATACACAAGCACTCTTTCAAAGCACTATAATATCGATCGGGTTTTGTTTGCACTTTTGAATAGAAAATCTTTACTAGTATTTCATGGAATTAGCACTCAACTTCTAATGGGTAAAAATACACAGTACGTGACAGGTGGACTACTACCAAATCACTTGTCATGTGAATGTTTTACAGAACTCATATTTTTTTACACAAACTGATTTTTTAAGGGCCACCAGATTTATCTACACATCCATCAAGAGACAATTTGCTTGCTTGTCTGCTGTTTATTGGCGCCTGTAAGTTGAAGTTGAGTGGATAATTCACTCTGTGTGATTTAGTTGTAATCCACCCTGCACTTATCTACACACACGAAATAAATTGTGTGAACAAACTAGACACCTTGCAAGAAGCATTAGCTATTTATTTATCTATTTATTGGTGTTTAAGGTCACTTTTCATCACCATAGTTGCAGAAAAGTGACATTAAACACCAATAAATAAATAAATTTTGACCACAACAAATGTCTAAAGTCAAGTTTAGCCGATCGTTTACCCCCTTTGATGCCCATTTTAGTGGACATCCATCCCAGGCACTGGTGACTGGGTCCTATTTCACCAGTAAAGTGGAACTTTCTTACCATAGTAAATAAGCACTGCTTCACTTCACGTTGCCACGGGGAAGGAAGCACTATTAAATATTATCACAGTGTACATTATTGTCTAAGAAATTCTGTGGAAATGCAATGAACCACCCCCCACCTCCCAAATATTTCAGACAGCACACCTCTTGAGCGAGGTAGTGATCACACGAGAATAATTTAACTGGGTTTTTTTTAGCAATTTTTTTGTGGTTGGGAGATGTGATTTGGTTATACTCACGAGTCTCTTTAAAATTTAATCGGGGTCCTTTTTTAGAATTTCACTTCTTTTTTTGAAAACAAAGTACAAAGAACTGTTTCGACCAGGGGAAATAAGTTTGACCGGTGTTTTTATTTTTTCTTCTTCTTTTTTTTTCATGTCACTGATCATGTTGTGTGTCCTGCCAAAATTTTTTTTCAAGGGTGGTATCTTTTATAATGGACACATTTTTCGGTAAATTTAACTGATAATTTTCTGTTAGTAAACAAGTTTTACTGTCAATTCAATGCAGTCCAGGATGTGATGGAAGGACATGACGGGGAAACCCCTTCGAAGTGCTTGCCTTATCGGAATGGGAATTTTTTTCCCTTTCAGTGCTCCATCGCAGGTCAAAACAACATAAACCTTGGTTGACATTCCCTTACCGCGATCATTGAGATCGTTCCAATGAGAGGTCATAAGCTATGTTTTTTTAACAAAAATTTAAAACATAATAAAATTTGAATGGAGATTTTTGTGTATAGTGCTGGTCGAATTTGGCTGTTGATGTTGGGTAAAAACAGAAAGCTTGCTAGTGGTTTTCATGCTTTTTCCCGCATATTGGACGATTAATTTTTTTAATGAATAATACATTCTCATTTTAGTTCATCTAAACTATTTCGGTAAAATGCTTATGCTATAATAAAAATTAAATGACCGGGTTTTAACTTTGAAATGTTCGGGCACTCGGCACACTATAGAATCCATAATCCCGTATCGGAAAAGCTATTGCCGCAGCGAAACGCCAGGATGTTTCGCCAAGACTGTCGCATTGTTGTTTCAAAAACACCGTACACCAAGAACACATTTTATTCACTGAAATACTCGTTCTATTCCAGGGAATCCAAATCATATATCAGCAAAAATTTTATTTTAATACGAAAACAAATAAAAAATCTCACGAATTAACAAACGGATTTTTTCAATTCCTATATTAAACTGCAGTACAGAGTTCTGGAAATGAAAGATATTGCGTTTGTATCTGAATATTTTATTAAATATAGGGTTTAGAAATTTTCTGACTGAATAATATAATTGCTAATCAGGGACAGTCTCTGAAAGATTTTTCTCGCCATACATTAATTGGTTATGTAATCCTTCTCACATGACCGCACTAAAACAGCTTTTCATTTTCCCGGTCGTTTCTACACAAACGACGGGGTAATTAACAAGTGCGGTTTTGTATGCAATGTACACGTAATGCTTAGATGAGGGCGTTCTTGTTATCAATGTGCTTGAAATTAATTCGCATTCACAACAAACTTGTCGTCCATCATTTATGCTGTATATTTTTATACTGTACCAATGACCCAGACTTAGCTGGTGCTAACTCTAAAAAATCCAGGGCCAAACACAAATTTTGCCCCCCAATCCCCAAAATTTGCATCTAAAACCAAAAGAAATCATGTCCTATAGGACCTCCATACTTTGCCCTTACTGCGCATGCGCAGTGTCAAGGACGTTCCGAAATTGGCGCCAATTATCATTCTCTGTTTGGCCCTTCATCAGTCAACATCTCACTGATCTTTGTGCTTGTAAATCTCAGTTTAAAGGATGCCAGACACGTAATTATTGGAGAAATGGTGATTCTAAGGAGGATATAGAAGGAGGAGAGGAAAAAGGAGTGACAAAAAATAATCAGGGCTGTACTTAAAATTTTTTATGAAATTATGTTAAGTTGCCTATTTTCGAGGCATGGGTCTCTTGTTGTCATTCTTGCTAAAAAGTTGCACTGCTTATTCAGTGTTTCCTCTCCCCTGGTCTTCTAAGTCCCCCCTTGCAATTCTCCCATGCTTTTGGCATATTTTTGAGAAAGATCATTTCTAAATTCTCTTGGGAGAGTTGCTTGGTTACAGAATGTTTTCTGTTATTTTTCCCATAGTTACGTTTTCACCCATGGGTGTATAAACGTTGTGTTCTGCATCTTCCATCTGATGTTCTGCAGATTCTCCCCTGGGAGTCTCTGTCTTGCATCAGATAGAGTGTAATTTTGATGACTGATTTCGGGCCAGTTTTGTCAGTGCCTGGAGTCATGTTTTCTGGTGTTTTTACACTGTTTGTTTACATTGGCAACAGTCTCTTTTGAGGGGGGCTGTTTGCCTTTGGAGTAGTTTATCTCACTATAAGATACATTTTTATTATCCGTAAGTGTTGCATTAATTATTTAATATAAATTTAAAATTTTTGACCACACTTAGCCATCGGATCCATTGGGGCTCAACGTTACTTTTCAGAAACTTGGACTTTGCTGAAAAAATATTTTTCAAAAATTATTTTGATTTGCAATTGTTTTTTCACTATTAATGGATCATGTTATTATGTATCTTTGTGTCAGGGGTTTTTGCGAGTAACTAGGACTTGTTGTTGACTTTTCACAATGAAAGGATATTGTTCAAATTGTAATAGGAAGAAATCTTCCTCTGACTTTCATGATCATTGCATTAATTGTAGTCAGTGTTCTCGCACTAATCCCTGTTCTATATGTCAATATTGGGATGACAAACATTGGAAACGTGTGTCACGATATGTTGTTAGTGGAGAAAGGGCTATGCCGGCTCTTTCTCCGCAGGGTCACTCTACTCTCTCAGTTTCTATTTCAGAGGAACAAGAACAGGGTGATGTTTCCATGTTATCTTCCGCAAGTGCGCTTCCGTCGTCACAAATGAATACAGAGCTAGCGGCAAAAGTGCTCATGGAGATTAAACAAATGTCGTCCGCTAGCTCGCACGGTGTAGCGTCCATTCACCAAATGGTTCGGCAGCCGGGTTCGTCCGATGCGGTCCAGGAGGAAATGTTGGGTGATGCGAGCACTATAAACATTCAACGTGCACACCCAGTGACGGTGGATAGTAGGCGAGATCGGAGGAAGCCTTTGAGTCCGGTTCCTAGCTCGTCCAGGTCCAGCCGGGCCGCGAGCGAGAGAGGCCCCTCTCTCGTACAACAACATCTGGGACCAGATGTTGTGGTACAAAATGTGTCGCAAGCAGAGCACACGTCCGTCGCTCGGGACGCTCCGTTGTATAGGCAGTCCGCGGAGACTGCTCAGGCTTCTTCCTCTCGTCAGGGCACATGACCGCACCTTGGCTACGTGACCGCCAATATTTTACCAGCTTCGCCGATCAGGGATTCTTCGGCGACCAGGTCACACCATCCGGTAGCCAGGGACACGAGGCCGATGGACTCCGGACGTTCGCATAGGAAAAGTATGCGGGAGTCATCAGATGCGGAGCTGCCCTCGGCGAAGCAGCGAAAGACTGCGCCTCCGCAGGCCTCGATGTCGGACGTACTTGTGCAGATAGCATAACTTATCGCAGCATCCCAGCAACCGACAGAAACGGTGTCGGATCGGGAATTATCCGACGGCGCTGGGTCGGTACGCTCCGCCGAAGCATTGGGGGCGGACGACCAAGAGCATCATGAGGTCCGACCGGATAGTGAAAGGGATACGGATGACTTGGAGCTATCCCTTTCGGAACAACATAAAGCTGCCATGGACTTCATCCGGCACTTTCTCCCTCAAGTTGTTCCATCGGGCCAGACTGCTGCGGTTCCGGACAAGAGAATTATAGCGTCATTGGACTCTGATTTCTCTGAGCGGTTCAGGGACATCGCTCCCGAGTTTCCGTCTCAGTCCAATAATGTTGCAAGAACTTTTGAATTATTGAACGACGCTATATTCAAACTTGCTTCCAAAACGGGAAAAGCAGGTTTCTTGTCCGCCAATACTCTCAACCTGCCTTTCATTAATGCAAGGAATAAATTCGACACGGCAGGACAGGGTATCCCGAGAGTTCCTCTGCGTATGGACGACGAGGCGGAAGACTTAGAATTATCATTACCGTCGTCTGCGTCTTTTCCAACCGCGGTGTTGGAAACAACTATTTCGTCTAACAGAGCCAGTTTAGATGCCTTATCTTACGCAGATAACCTTACTAAGGCGTTATCACTGCGCCTTCATGGGAAAGAATTTCAGGATATACAATCCTCTTTAAGACTTCTTTCAAGGGCAGTAGCTTATTCCACGTGTAACTCCGCCCTTTCAGTGGCAAACCTGGAGTTGGTTAGACGTGACGCAGCCCTAGCTACATCCACACTCGTGGATACTAAGGTGAAGAACTCTCTCAGAGTCGCTTCGGTCTCCGGAGAACTTCTCTTTGACGGCAAGCTTTCTGCAATTTACGATAAAATTACAAAGAAAGCTTCGGATTCTCTGCTGTTCAAATCTGCTTCTAAGAAGTCGGACACGGCAGATAAGAGTAAGACAGGCACTTCTGGGTCTAATGCGCCCAAGAGAGGTTCCTATAGAGGTTCCGGTGCGTCCTCTTGGTCTTATTCAAGAGACCGTCAAGGTAGCGACTCACGTTCGGGACGTTCGGGACGTCCTTTGGGCCGGGACAACCGGTCGGACGCCCCGAGGTCGACGGGACGAGGTGCGGGTCGTGGAGGACGTAGTTTCTCCTACCGCAGGCCTCGCAGGTCCAGGAGGTGATGGCTTCAACCTCTATAGCGTACCCGTTGGCGGAAGGTTGTCGAGTTTTTCACAAGAGTGGGCGTCGATTACGGACGACCCTTGGGTGAGAGGGGTGATTTCGGAAGGTCTAAAGATATCCTTCAAACGAAAGCCTCCATTAACTCGAAGTCCAAAATGGACTCAACTTCCGTCAAATCCGCAGAAAAGAGACGCTCTATTATCAGAGGTGCAGTCTCTTTTAATGAAGAACGCAGTAGAGGTCGTAGAAAACCAGGAGACTCCGGGATTCTACAGCCATCTGTTTCTGGTTCCGAAACCAGACGGCTCGTTCCATCCAGTCATAGATTTGAGCTGGATAAACAAGCTGATCGTCGCTCCGAAGTTTTATATGGAGACGATTCGGTCGGTCAGAGCGAGTATTCGGGTGAACGATTATGCAACGAGCATAGATCTCAAAGATGCGTACTTTCACGTCATGGTACATCCGACATTCAAAAAGTATCTACGCTTCGCAGTCCTAGGAGTGGTGTATCAATTCCGGGCGATGTCCTTCGGTTTGAATCTAGCACCCTGGGCTTTCACTCGGGTAATGAACTCAGTAATGATGTATTTCCGAGCTCATTCGTCTGCGGTAACGTCGCCCTACCTGGATGACATTCTTCAGAGGTACGGCAATGAGTTAACGCTTCAGAACGATGTGCAGAATCTACTTCTATTGCTCCGACGTCTCGGTTTTATAGTAAACGAGGAGAAGTCGGATCTGGTGCCGTCCAAGTCATTCACACATCTGGGAATGAGCTTCGAGACGCACAACAATCTCGTTCGTCTGCCGTTAACCAGAGCGAAATTAGTCAGTTGTTACGCTCGCTATTGTCTGCACGCAGACAAAGTCACAGCGAGAGAATTTATGAGACTGATAGGTCTGTGCGGAGCCGCTGCGGATCTCATTCCGATGGGGCGGTTACGCACGCGTCCTCTCCAAATTTTCTTGACTCAGAATTGGAGTGTGAAAATTCATTCGCTCGACATAGACGTTCTCTTGTCAGATCAAGTGAAACAAGAGATTCAGACTTGGGCAAACATTCAGTGGTTAACTCAGGGAGTTCCGCTGCAGTTGCCGGATCCGAGTTTTACCATTATGACGGATGCCAGTCAAACAGGTTGGGGTGCATCATTGATCCCAACGGATTCGAGATGCCAGGGTCTTTGGGATCCGCAATTCCTGGGCAAGCACATAAACATCAAGGAAATGATGTCAATTTGGCTTGCGTTACGTCATTGGATGGACATTATTCACAGTGCTCATGTCCAAATCCTGTCCGACAATACGACAGTAGTGGCGTATATACGGAATCAGGGAGGCACTCATTCAGTTCCGTTGTTCAATCTAACGGAAAGAATCCTTCTGTTTGCTCTAGAACATCAGGTTCTTCTTTCGGTCCGTCATATACCGGGTCGTCTGAATGTACTAGCAGACTCCCTTTCACGAAAGAGTCGCTTGTTGCCGTCGGAGTGGACTCTCAACAAACAAGTATTCAATCAGATTTGCTACCAATGGGAACGGCCAATGATAGACTTATTTGCGACACATCTCAACAATCAGTTGCAGACGTATGTGTCTCCGTGTCCGGATCCAAGAGCATTTGCAGTAGACACTCTGTCGATCCCTTGGGACGGAATGATAGGATATGCGTATCCTCCAGCGCCGTTAATTCAGCAAGTATTGCTAAAGATAAAACAATCTCAATGCAAGATTCTGTTGGTAGCATCTCTGTCTCCACAGAGACCGTGGAGACCGTGGATAAATCTACTCAGGTGTCTGTTGTGGGACCTACCGCGAAAGCTTCCTCCACGGGAGGATCTTCTTTCGCAGGGGAAATCGCGTCAACTCCATCACAACCCGCAAGGTCTCAACCTTCACGTTTTTCCGTTGTGCGGTCCTTCTTGCATGGCAAGCACTTTACAGGACGAGCAGTGGATGCGATTTCTAACTGTAGGAGGACCTCCTCTTCGCTAAACTATGTGGCTAAGTGGAAGGTTTTTCGTCGTTGGTGTAGGGATCATTCTGTGGATATTTTTGATCCCTCTATACCAGACATTGCAAACTTTCTAGTATACTTGTTTGACGAAATCAAACTGCAGCCTGTTACTATTAAGGGTTATAGGTCTATGTTATCTGATACCTATGCACATCATGATAGTTTACAAATTGGATCTAATGTCTCTTTATCTAAGTTGGTAAGAAACTTCTCGATAAATAGACCCAGAACTCTTAGGTTAATTCCTAAATGGAATTTAGCTTGGGTTCTTCTTAAACTGAAGGAAAAGCCATTTGAACCTCTTGGGACAGTAGATTTCAAATTCTTATCTTATAAGACAGCTTTTCTCTTAGCTTTCTCTTCTGCTAGAAGAGTCACTGAGCTTCATGCACTGTCGGTGGATGATTCTCACTATCGTAGTGTCGGGAATACTATCACCTAAATAAATATCCGGAACCTATTGTTATTAAGGCTCTTCCGTCTTCAGACGGGCGTAGGCCTTTACTCTGTCCTGTTAGAGCATTACGTATCTATAAACAGAGATCTCAGTTTATCAGAAAGGGACGAAAACGTTTCTTTCTGTCTCTGATGCCTAATAGAAGGGACATTTTGGTCCATTCTATTGCTAGATGGATTCAATTAACTATCCGTACTGCTTATGAGAGTTTATCTTCTTCTCAGCAGTCTGTGCTTTAGATTTCGGCTCATGAAGTAAGAGCTCTTGCTACTTCTTGGGCTTACGCTAATAGTATTGCTATTACAGATTTAATGAAGGCTGCTTATTGGTCTCAGCCATCCACATTCACGAATTTTTATCTCAGAAATATTGAGTCCATTTCTGGAGACCTGCATTGTTTAGGTCCGTTATCTGTTGCTCAGAATGTCGTCCACTAAACAGTTGCAACTATAGTTATGCAGGCTTTCTGTTCCGGCAGTGACTCCGTCCGGCTGCCCTCTTCGCTCTGGGCTTTTTGACCCAGGGCAAGGGGAAGGGGGGGGAGGGTGTTCCCTTAGGTCACCTGCTTTATAGTGAAAAGCAAGGGAATGCCTCCTCCGAAGTCAGTATTTCTGAGTCGTTTCCGGGATGGTTTTAAAGTGTAATATTAATGTTAAAATTCATTCATGTCATATTTTTAAAGTGTAGCTCGGTGTGAAGCATTTGTATATGTCAAGTGTCAAACGGGCGTTAATATACAATCCTCGGACACTTTTAAAGAATATAAAGAGTCTCAATTCTCTGGGCTAACTTTATTTATTGGCTTACTTTAAAAATAATTAGTATAAAGGGTTATACTGGATGTTAATAGAGAACATGAATGTTATTGTGCTCAATTATGAAGGGTATTGTATCTTTCTAATTTAACATAAAATAAGAAAGATACATGTAAAGCCTAATACTCCTTTTCTCCTTGAGGGGTTGCCTCTATATTATATAGTTGAGCTTATTGGATTTTCCTCTATGTCCTAGGCCCTCCAGCCTTTTTACTATTCAGCTAAGTCTGGGTCATTGGTACAGTATAAAAATGTTAAAAAATTTATAGTAATTTATATATTTTTTATACTTACCAATGACCCAGACGGGGATGGCCCTCCCAGGAGTTGGGAACTCTTACCCCCCCGCTGAGTACATAGCACTGACCAGGCACTGCCAGTAAGAATGATAATTGGCGCCAATTTCGGAACGTCCTTGACACTGCGCATGCGCAGTAAGGGCAAAGTATGGAGGTCCTATAGGACATGATTTCTTTTGGTTTTAGATGCAAATTTTGGGGATTGGGGGGCAAAATTTGTGTTTGGCCCTGGATTTTTTAGAGTTAGCACCAGCTAAGTCTGGGTCATTGGTAAGTATCAAAAATATATAAATTGCTATAAATTTTTTAACTTTTGTTTAAATAAATAGTTGATTCCTATTGGGGGACAAGTAATGAATTAGTCTAGATTCATTTTTATTATGTTTGAAAATGAATCGATGTATTAATTGCATAAACACAAAATGTTTTTCATATGCGACTGGATATCAGTAATTCGGTTTCATCAAGAAACGAACCGCCTTTGATGTCTGGATTTTCCCGTCGTCTTTAATTAGCCTCGCAAAGGGGGTTGTGGACCCGTGAAGACAATGTGTTCACCGGGTGTGACAAAAGGGGGGTTTAAATGGAGTGTACACGTAATGTCTGATTTTATTCTCTCATATATTTTTGTTTGTATTTCAAATGTTTGACATCCCTTTTTTCTTTCTTTTGATAGATATACACTGAGAGTGTCTTGTGTTCCAGCAATACTAACAGTATTAAATTAGCTGCTAACTTCATAGAAAGAAGTAAAGAAGAAACACGACAAGCAAGACAACCCAATAAAGTGGAGTATGAAAAAGCTGTGAAGCTCATTTTATCAGCATCAATGGAATATTTTAATTCATCAACAAACTTGATGGACTCATGTATGGATTTGGCAAGGTATGTGGTTTGCAGTCTGATATCATTAATTTTATACCCAACTCATGATAGCTTTGGACTTATCTTTGGAAGCCGGAAGCCTGTAGTGCATGCAAAGTTGTTGTTTGTATAAAAAAGTTGAAAAAGAAAAATATAAGGCTCCACAAAGTAGTTCTTTTCTTGGGCCATATTTTTACACAACAACCAATGGCCCAGACTTAGCTGGTGCTAACTCCAAAATATCAAGTGCCAAATACAAATTTTGCCCCCCCTATCCCCAAAATTTGCATGCAAAACCAAAAATTAGAAGTCCTATCTGGCCCTCCATACATTTACTCTCCGCGCATGCACAGACGCAGGAAGTAACCGGAATTGGCGCCAACATCGTATTTTGTTTGGCCCTCTGTCAGATAACAACAAACTAACTTCTGTGCTTTTAAATCTCAGTTTATAATGATGCCAGACACAAATCAATGGTTAATTTGGTGGATCCAAGGACACAACTCAACTAGATGAAGGAAGGAAGAAACGGTGGTTTGAAACGTTCAGGGCTGTAATTTTATAATATTTATAAAAATTAGTTCATGTTCCCCAATTTCGGGACATGGGCCTGACGTCATCATTGTTGATAATGATTTTTCCACTGTTTGTTAAGTATTCCTTCTCTACTCTCCCTTGATCCCCCCCCCCCCCCCCCCCCCCCCCCCCCCCCCAGTTAAACTCCCAAGCTTTTTGGATTGTTTTATTGAAATTTTTATAAAATTTATTGAGAGTTTAACGTGTTGCACAGAATGTTTATTCTGTATATCCCCAGGGTTACGTCCTCACCCTTAGGGTGTTTAAGCGTTTTGGTCATGCATCATACATCCAATGTATCGAAGATCTTGCCTTACATCGGATAGTTCAAAAATCTGTTACTGACTTTGGGCTGTGTTGCCTGGGGTCTCATTTCCGGTTTTCATTCTGACGTTGTTTACATTAACAACGCTCCATTTATATACGTAGATTCCTATTTATTATATGGTAGGTCTGTTGTAAGGTACATTAAAATATTCCGGTAGTGTAGCAGTTAATTTTTGGATAGAAAAATAATTTTTGTCCACACTTGGGCTCTATCAGGATACATTTGGGCACTTCGTTCCCTTTGGGAACTTGGGCTGTTGTCAAAATTTTTCGAAAATTTTGTTTGTGTAAATTATTTTTCGATTTATATTTTGAATGTTTTTTGTTATGTATCTTTTTATAATATTTAATGTGGAGTTGGTGGGAGTACAATCAACTTACTTTGCTTCATTATGAAAGCATATTGCTCAATAAGCAAGGCGAGGAAGTCTTTCCTCTGATTTACATGTTGGTTGCCTTGCTTGTAGTCGATGTACTCCCACTAATTCTTGCTCAACATGTGTCGCATGGGATGACAAACATTGGGAGACGGATGTCACGGTATGTTGTTAGTGAGGGGCCACTGCCGGTCCTCATGCGGTGAGAAGCCGCCACCGGTCCTCTCGCCAAAAAGTCACTCTAGTTTTTTAGTCCCTATTTACAGAGGAACAAGAACATGGTGATGTTCAGAGAGTGTGCTTCCGTCATCGCATTTAGATAGTCAATCAGAGCTAGCGGCTAAAGTGCTCATGAATATTAGACAGGGCAATAAACCACAGCCTGGTTTCATCTCCCTGTCGCCAGCTAGCTCGACCGGAGAAGCGTTTACACCGTCCGAGGGTACCGTGATGCCGGGTGTGTCTGTTGCGGTCGAGGAGAGTAGAAAGGGTAGAGCGAGCACTATAATATAATAACAGGCTCACCCTGCGACTACGGAGAGGAAGAAGCCGGCAAGTTCAGCAGGAAGCTCGGCGAGGTCTGAAGGACCGCGAGCAAGAGAGCCCCCCTCTCTCTTTCGTAACAGCATCTGGGGCCAGATGTTGTGGTTTGGAACTTGCGTCAGTCGGAACGTACATCCATGCTTCCCGTCCAGGAGGTTCCATTCAGTTCACAGCCAGGGTCGGCTATAGTTACGGCTTCATCTTCAGCATCTACCAAGCACACACGACCGCACCTTGGCTACGTGACTTCTGATATCCAGCCTGCATCAATGAGAAGGTCCACTCTTCGTCAGAGAAGTCACAAAATACAGTAGCCAAGGAGACGAGGCCCCATTCATCGGGACGTCCGCAGAAAAGAGCCATCTCGGACACACTGTCCCAGGAGCAGTCGGCGGCCAAGCAACAGAAGACCGCTGCTCCTCAGGACTCCATAATGGATTTGCTGTCACAGATTGCGCAGCTCACTGCAGCATCCCAGCAAGTGCAGAAGCAGCCGACGGCAGTCTCAGAACCTGAGCTGTTGGATGGTGCTGGGTCGGTCCAGTCATCTGCGCGTTCAGATGCCGATGACCATGAGTATAATCTGATTCAGTTGGATGGTGAAAGGGATTTGGAGGAGAATTACCCTTCCCTTTCAGAACAACACAGGGTGGCAATGGATCTAATGCATCAATACTTCCCTGAGTTCGTTCCTGAGAATCAGAATGCTGCGACAGCTCGAAAGTAGCACTATTCAGTAGCTAAGAGACGAGGCCTCATATATAGGGACTCCGGAGAGCTGGACCTGTCGAATGACTCCGGAGAACCTGAGCTGTCGGATGATGCTGGGTTGGTCCAGTCATCTGCGCGTTCAGATGCTGCTGACCATAATTTTCAACTGATTCAGACAAATGATGAAAGGGATATGGAGGGGGATTACCCTTCCCTTTTGGAACAACACATGGTTGCGATGGATTTAATCCATCAACACTACCCTGAATTTGTTCCAGCAAATCAGAATGCTGCGACTACTTGCAAGAAACCACTAGCGTTGTTGGACGCCGACTTCATCCGGAAAAAGAGGAGGAAATGTCTTTTCCAGTTAAGTATAGACAGGTGTCGCAGGCCTTTGGCCTTTTAGACGATGCCATATTTCAGACGACGCCATATTCAACTTTCCAGTGGAAAGAAGTAAGGCCGTTTCTTGTCATAATCTTCCGTAATTTTACCGATTAACAGAAAACGGGGAAGTTGTATTGAGAGTTCCTCTGCGTTTGAATGAGCAGGCTAAGGACCTAGTTATGGCCTCACCTTTTCATTCACTATTCGCTCGGACACAATTGAGATGGCATTTCTTCATTCAGAGCAAATTTAGACTCACTGTCTTACGCAGATCACCTTTAAGAACTGTGACGCAATGTCTCTACGGAAAGTAATTTGAGGATTTATATATTATATTTATCACGTATAACTCTGTCTTAACAGTTGCTAATTTGGAGTTAATCAGATGTGACGGAGCCCTTGCATCGTCATCCTTAATAGATAACAAGGTGAAAAACTCTCTTCGGGTCGCTCCGGTATCAGGACACTAAGTTTTTGACGATAAGCTTTCATTGGTTTATGACCAAGCTACAAAGAAAGCATTAATACCGCAATAGCAGAACTGAGTAAGGGAGGACGTCCTGGACAGAAAGTCGTCTAAAAAGGACTCCTCGCGAGGGTATAGGTAACCCTCCTATAATTACTCTAGGGATCATCATACAGCGACGCGGATAGGGGGTTTAAGGTCTGATCGAGGCTACCTTTCAGACTCCCCTAAGCTGTTGGCTCAAGGTTCTTCACGAAGGAGACGTTTCTCTTTCCGTAGGCCTCGAACGTACTACAGGTGAGGGTTAAGACCTTTATTGCTTAGCAGTTGACGGTTGGTTATCAAGATTTGCATCAAACTGGATAACTATTACGGAAGACCAGTAGGCAAGAATTGTGGTCTCAGACGGCCTTCGGCTATCTTTCCGAGAGAACCACAACTACTCAATGTCTGTGATGGACAATGCTTCCGTCAAATCCTTGCATAAGAGTCTCTCCAATCGGAGGTAAAGGTTCTCTTGACAATGAAAATAATAGAGGTCGTCGAGAATCAAGATTCTCTAGAATTCTATAGTCACCTGTTGCTCGTACCGAAGCCGTAGAGCTCGTTCTGACCGATAATAGACTGAAGCTGGATAACAAGTTTATCAAAGCTCTAAAAGTTTATTTATGGTTATCATTTAGTCGATAAAAGCGAGCGTTCGAGTGATCGACTATGCTACAAGCTTAGATCTAAGGATCCGTTTTTTCATGTCCTGGTATATCCGGCATTCAGAAAGTACCTACGGTTCGTCGTCCAAGGGATAGTATTTCACGAGTGATGTGCTTCGGTCTGAAGATAGCGCCCTGGGCTGTCACTCGAATAATGAACTCGGTAATGTCTCACAACAATTTGGTTCATTTGCCATTATCCAGAGCAAAATTAGTCAGTTGTTATGCTCGCTTTTGTCTACTATCAGACGCATTAACAGCGAGAAATTTTATGCGACTGATGGGGTTGTGTGGACCGGCTACGCATCTTGTTTAGATGGGTCGCTTACGCACACGTCCCCTCCAGTTATTCTTTACCCAGAACTGGAATGTGAAAACACATTCGCTCAGGACCAGTATTGTTTTAATAGATCTAGTAAACAAAAGGTCCATATTGGGGCAGATATTCAGTGGTTAACTCAAAGAGTTCCGCTGCAACTGCCAGATCTGGCTTTCACGATTATGACGGGTATGTGTCAATAGTTTGGGGCACGACCCTGAGTCCGACAGACTCGAAATGCAGGGGTTTTGGGACCCTCAGTTCCTGGAGAAACACATAAGCATCAAAGAATGATGTCAATATTGTTAGTGCTACATCAATGCATGCACGCACGTGCAGATATTGTTGGACAACTCGATAGTGGTAGCGTACATCAGGAACCAGGGCGGCACCCATTCATTTCCGTTATGATAACTAACGGAGAAGAATTTTCATGTTCATCTCTCTATCCGTCATATACCGGGTCGTCTGAATGTCTTAGCAGACTCGCTCCTCGCAAAGGTCACCTGTTTCATTTGCATTGGATGCTCAACATGCAAGTATTTGGACAGTTTTGCTACCAGTGGGATCACCCCATGATAAGTTCAGTTTGCGACACACCAGAACAATTAGTTACCGTCATTTGTGTCGCCATGCCCAGATTATTGAGCGCATGCAGTAGACGCTCTGTAGAATTCATGGGGATGAATGATAGGATATGCATATCCTCCAATTCATTTGATTCAATAGATTATGTTTAAGATTAAACAGTCTCGTTGTGAATCCTACTAGTAGCACCTCTGTCTTCACAGAAACCTTGGATCAGTATTCTCAAGTGTCTGTTATGGGACGCCCCCCAGAAGCTTCCTCCATGAGAGGGTCTTCTTTCAGGGGAAGTTTTATTCTTCACGTCATTCTTTGTCCATAGTGGCATAATGGAGTCAGTTAGATGTGAGGGAATCATAGCGGTTCCTATATTATTTGATAACTGACACAGGATCGATTTAATAATGCGGGTGAGGAGATTTTGATATGACTTCGAATCTCCCCCCCCCCCCCCCCCCCCCCCCCCCCCACACTCTCACACACACTGCCTATGTGTTTAGAGGCAATTACCAGGCAAAACGTAGTTTTCTTCTCGCAGCTTCATATAATTTAATATAATACATACATACTATGCATTTGGGTCATGTTCTATGGCGCCTCATGGGCACATCCGCTTTTTAGTTGGATTAGTGTCCTGTTATTATTTGTTGATTTCTTATATACGAGCGCTTATTTATAAATCATCACAATTAAATTGCTACTCTTGAGTACCTCGCAGGCTGCATAACCAGTTAACTGGTATTCAGATGATTACATGCTAAATATAAATGCTCTCAGCTATTCAGCTAAGCCTGGGCCATTGGTTGTTGTGTAAAAATCTGATAAATTTATAGTAATTAGTATATTTTTATATTTACCAGTGTCCCAGATGGGGATGGCCCTCTCATGAGTGAGTACTCATACCTCCCCGCTGAATTATTATGTAATACTCTCTTTTACAAAGAATGATGTTGGCACCAATTCTGGTTACTTCCTGGCGTCTGCATATGCGTGCAGAGTAAATGTGTGGAGGGCCAGATAGTACTTCTAATTTTTGGTTTTGCATGCAAATTTGGGGGATTGGGGGGCAAAATTTGTGTTTGGCCCTCGATATTTTGGAGTCTGGGTCATTAGTAAGTACAAAAATATACAAATTACTGTAAATTTATCATTTTTTGTAAAATTGCATGTGGGCGAGTAGTTTTTATGTGTACCCATACTATGTATGGTACACATGATGCCGGCATCTGGGGTGGCCATCCATCGTTCGTCTGTCCATCCGTCCATCTGTCTGTCCATCCACCTGTCCATCCGACATCCGTATCCATTTCTTTGGCATTCGATAACTTGAAAAATATTGCTTGGATTGTCAAGTTACTTTATATTTGTGTTCAGGTTACTGATGTGCTGGGCTGTATAATTTTTGGTGTAAATGTGATAATTTGATCCTGAGATATTAACACTTTATCCTTCAAATTGAGAATTCTTCCAATCCCTTTGGCATGAGATAACTCAAAAAATATCAATCCAATTGTCATGTTACTTTATATATATCTTCAAGTTACTGATGTTCCGAGCTGTATAGTTTTTGGTGTAAATCTGATATTTTGATTCTGAGATATTAACCCGTTATCCATCAAATTGAAAATTCCTCCAATCCCTTTGGCATTCGATAACTTGAAAAATATTGCTTGGATTGTCAAGTTTCTTTATATTTGTATTCAGGTTACTGATGTGCCAAGCTGTATAGTTTTTGGTGCAAATCTGATAATTTGATCTTGAGATATTAACCCTTTATCCTTTAAATTGAAAATTCCTCCAATCCCTTTGGCATTCGATAGCTTGAAAAATATTGCTTGGATTGTCTAGTTACTTTATATTTGTGTTCAGATTACTGATTTGCCGAGCTGTATAGTTTTTGGTGTACATCTGATAATTTGATCCTGAGATATTAACCCTTTATCCTTCAAATTGAAAACTCCTCCAATCCATTTGGCATGAGATAACTTGAAAAATATTGCTTGGATTGTCAAGTTACTTTATATTTGTGTTCAGGTTACTGATGCGCCGAGCTGTATAGTTTTTGGTGTAAATCTGATAATTTGATCCTGAGATATTAACCCTTTATCCTTTAAATTGAAAATTCCTCCAATCCCTTTGGCATGAGATAACTCAAAAAATATCAATCCGATTGTCATGTTACTTCTTATATATGTTCAGGTTATTGATGTGCCGAGCTGTATAGTTTTTGGTGTAAATCTGATAATTTGATCCTGTGATATTAACCCTTTATCCTTCAAATTGAGAACTCCTCCAATCCATTTCTTCGGCATGCGATAACTCAAAAAATAGTAATCAGATTATCAGGTTACTTTATATACATATTCAGGTTACTGATGTGCTGTGCTGTATAGTTTTTTATGTAAATCTAATAATTTAATCCGGAGATATTAACCCTTTATCCATCAAATTAGGCACACCTCCAATCCATTTCTATATGTACCCATACCATGTATGGTGTACATAATGTCGTCATCCGGGGTGGCCTTTCGTCATACAGCTTTCTACTAGTTGCGTGTATGGGTACACATCTGATGATTTCATCGGCCTATTTTTTATTTTATTTTTGTAATTATTTCTTTGACATCAAAAGTTCATGTTCTTGGTTTCTTAGCTCGTATGTTTTAGGCCTCATAATCTACAGAATAGCATGGGTGGTGGTCTATTTCGTCCTTTGAGTGCAAGAAGGCTTTGCAATGCTAAAGCATTGCAAATCTTGTTGCACTCAAGGGACAAATTTATCAATTTTATTAATTTGGGTAAAATATCAGACACAAACCATTTAATTTTTATTTTTGTTTAATTTGCATTGGTTATAATAAAGGAGTATGCTGCAGCTAAAAGGACCATGTGGAAGGGCCTGAGAAACAGATTTTTAACTTTTTTAAGAACTAAATTTATTTCTCTTGATGGAGAAATACTATATTTTTAATTTGGTTGCAGAACATCTATTCTCAGTAAACACTTTACCTGACACAGGCTTCTCATTGTATTGAAAAGCGATTGAATTTCAGCTCTTCGTATTAAAAAATGCTTCAATTCCAAAATATATCCTAGGATGTTTCGTATTTATGCTGATTTTTTCCATCAGATTTTCTGCCTGTCATGTGTAGTGAATTACAACTCCTGTCTGTGCACTCACAATGTTACAAAATCATCATCATCATCATCCGCTTTGCTGTTTATTTTAAATTGGCATTGACACTATGCGATTTGAGAATTATCAGTGCCACTTCACAGTTGGAAATTATACACGTGTTTGTGAATTCGTTCAAGTTTTTTTAACAAATCAACATAATTAACTAATCGAAGAGTAAATACCACAGTGAGTTGATGTATTTTAATGAAAAGTTGACTTCCATACTTAAAAATAATTGGGTGCTAGCTCATAAAACACACAGATACGTTGTGGTGTGTACTTATCCCAAATGAAAGAAAGTGATCTAAAATCAAAAAGGTGAGATGAAAATTTTTTCTTCTGCCAGACTTTTTTTTCTTGCCTAACCAAACAATATTTTGTTTAAATGGTTTCTGACACCAATGGATTTGGTATATTTGTACTTCCACAGTCTATGAATTGTATTAATCTGACTTTTTTTTAAGCACGCAACAGAGAATGTATAAGTGGACATTGGAAAGAGGATTTTTAGCCCGACTGTTTACAGAGAGGGCTATAGTCCTGACTTTTGTCCGTCCGTCCGTCTGTCCATCTGTTAACATTTAGAGTTTTGGTTAAAGTTTGTGGTTAAAGTTTTTTATTCAACCTCTAAGCACAGGCTACACCCCGTAGTTCTTGTCTGAGCATCACAAAATTTCATATGCAGGTTTTGGGTCATGTCTAGATGAGAACGTCCCCTTTTGGTCGTGATCGGTTAACCGGTAAGGCTCCACGAGCCCAAAACCAAAAAACCATTAGCACAGTCTACAGGTCATATTTATGAAGGGATTTCACTGTAACTTGGTAGGATGCCTCTGTATAATGCCTAGATGAGAACGTCCCCTTTTGGGCATGATCTGTCGATCGTGATGGCTGCCCAAGCACGAAACCCAAAAACTTTTAGCACAGTCTGCAGGTCATGTTTAATATGGAGCGATTTCATTGTTACTTTGTACGATGACACCGTATGATGTCCAGATGAGAATTTCCCCATTTGGGCGTGATCTGTCAACTGTGATGACTGCCCGAGCCCAAAACCCGAAAACCTTTAGCACAGTCTACAGGTCATATTTATGAAAGGATTTCATTGTAACTTGATAGGTTGATTTCATATAATGTCTACATGAGAAAGTCCTCCTTTGGTCATGATTGGGCAACAGTGATGGCTACAGGGGCCCGAAGCGCCCCAAAACCTTTAGCACAGTCGACAGGTCATATTTATGAAGGGATTTCATTGTAACTTGGTAGGATGACTCCAAATAATGTCTAGATGAGAACGTCCCATTTTGATCATGATCATTCAGCCTTGATGGCTGCCCGAGCCCAAAAACCTTTAGCATAGTCAAAAGGTCATATTTGTGGAAGGATTTCATTATAACTTGTTAGGTTGACTCCATATAATGCCTAGATGATCACATCCTCTTTTGGACGTGAGTGTCAACTGTGATGGCTACAGATGCCCGAAGCCTGAAAACCTTTAACATAGTCTACAGGTCATATTTATGAGGGGATTTCATTGTAACTTTGTAGGATCAATCCAGACGATGCCCAGATGAGAATGTGCCCTTTTGGTTGCGATCATTCAACCATGATGGCTGCCTGAGCCCGAAGGCTGAAAATCTTTAACACAGTCTACAGGTCATTTTTATGAAGGGATTTCATTGTAACTTGGTAGGTTGACTTCATATAATGTCTAGATGGGAACGTCCCCTTTAGGACATGATTGGGCAACTGTGACGGCAACAGGGGGCCGAAGCCCAAAAACCTTTAGAACAGTCAACAGGTCATAATTATGAAGGGATTTCATTGTACCTTGGTAGGATGACTCCAAATAATGTCTAGATGAGAACGTTCCCTTTTGGTCACGATCATTCAGCCTTGATGGCTGCCAGGGCCCAAAAACCTTTAGCATAGTCTATTGGTTGTATTTATGGAAGGATTTCATTGTAACTTGTTAGGTTGACTCCATATAATGCCTAGATGATGACATCACCTTTTGGTCGTGATTGGTCAACTGTGATGGCTACAGGCACCCGAAGCCCGAAAATCTTCAGCACAGTCTACAGGTCATATATATGAAGGGATTTGATTGTAACTTCATAGGATCACTCCAGATGATGCCCAGATGAGAATGTCCTCTTTTGGTTGCGATCATTCAACCATGATGGCTGCCCGAGCCCGAAGCCCAAAAACCTTTAGCACAGTTTTCAGGCCATATTTATGAAAGGATTTCATTGTAACTTGGTAGGTTGACTTCATATAATGTCTTGATGAGAACGTCCCCTTTTGGTCGTGATCATTCAGCCTTGATGGCTGCCCGAGCCCAAAAGCCTTTAGCATAGTCTATAGGTCGTATTTATGGAAGGATTTTATTTTAACTTGTTAGGTTGACTCCATATAATGCCTAGATGATGACATCACCTTTTGGTCGTGATTGGGCAAGTGTGATGGCTAGAGGAGCCTGAAGCCCGAAAACCTTTAGCACAGTCTACAGGTCATATTTATGAAGGGATTTCATTGTACCTTGGCAGGATGACTCCAAATAATGTCTCGATGAGAACATCCCCTTTTGGTCGCGATCATTCAACCATGATGGCTTCCCGAGCCAAAAACTTTAGTACAAACTACAGGTCATATTTGTGAAGGAATTTCATTTTTCTTTTTTTTCTTTTTTTTATTTTGGGTTTAACGACACATTAACAGCCAGGGTCATATCATGTCGGTGACAGTTTTACGGGTGGAGGAAGCCGGAGTACCCAGAGAGAACCACCGAGCAACGACGAGCAGCTGTCAGCTCCCCAACGTCGTAACTCTGAACGCTGCACTGCGGCGCAGGCAGGGTTAGATTGGTTGAAGACATGCGCACCATTGACGTGCAGTACGCCTTAGTACACAGCGTCATCGAGCCCCCATGTCGGCAATAGGGGTGAAGTGTCTTGCCCAAGGACACAACGTGGTTGCCGCAGGTAGGAATTTCATTGTAACTTAGTAGAATGACTCAGTATAATGTCGAGATGAGGACGTTCCCTTTTAGTTGCAATCGGTCTACCGTCATGGCTACACATGCCTGAAGCCCGAAAACTTTCAGCACAGTCTCCAGGCCATATTATGAAGGGATTTCAATGTAACTTGATAGGATGACTCATTTTGAAATAATTTCACTGTAACTTGGTAACTTTCATTGACATACGTTAGCAGTGAGGGCCACATACATTAACTGTGAGGTCATATTAACCCACCCCTCAGCTCTTTAGTACTGTGTACACCTCATATTATTTTTATTAAAAACATAGCATACAGGGAACAGAAATTAACATATTCCTAATTATCACAATTCTTTTCTTATTTCATAATCCTTTCATAAACATGGAACATTGTCCTTTTCATCAAATACAACACACAGACAAGTTACAATGTCATTGATACTTTCATTATCCCTTCCCACAAGGGAGGGATATAGCACAGAGCTCGCTCCATCTGTCTATCTGTCAGTCCATCTGTCAGTCTGTCCGTTCGTCAGTCCCTCTGTCTGTCCAAACTTTCTTTATGCCAAAACTTAAACAAAAATTAATGGATTTCAATTCTTTTCAGTACATGTCTCTAGGCCAAGTTTGATGACTACAATCATCCAATGAAAATTGTTGAAGTTATTGCCCTGCCCAGCCCCCGCCAATTAGGCATTTTTTTTCTTCCTTTCCTCCAATATGCATTTTGAACTATTTACAGTCACTACATGCGTAACTTTTTTTAAAACTCACGTACCTCCCCACCATGCCCCCCCCCCCCCCCAACCCCAGGGGCCAATTAGGCACTTTTTTTTTCTTTCATCAAAAATGCATTTTTACAGTTTTGCTTAAAAGTTTGTGGTTAAAAATCCAGACAAACACCACACACACCCCTTTTGCCAATCAATTTCATTCTCCAAACACTCTGTAACAATGTCATTTCTTTTTTTCATTTCGCGCAAGGTCTACTGAAGCTGTACACAGTGGTTTCAAATAATTTTGGCATTCATTTAACCTTTTCACAACGCTTTTCGAACTTAGTTTCTCTAAATTTCAAATTGGGCTTCTACCACATACTTTATTACTTTTTATCCCCTCCCACAAGAGAGGGATATAGCACAGAGCTCGCTCCGTCCATCTCTCTGTCAGTCTTTCTGTCCGTCCATCCATCAGTCCATCCATCTGTCCGAACTTTCTTTATGCCATAACTTAAACAAAAGTTAACAGATTTCAATTCTGTTTTTTTCTATGAGCTCTGTCAAACAAGATATAATAGAATAAATGCCTGTATTGGATGTAGTGAGGCCGAAAAGGTTGATAAATAGGGGGAATTTGGTGCGTGTGGCAGTAATTTTTTCGAAATATTACAAAAATTTATATACAATTAACAGGAGTTTACTCTACAACCCATATACAATTAACAGATCAAATTAGTATTGAAGGTATGGTAAATGGTTTTGTGTTTGAAAATTATATTCAATTAACAGGGATATGCAATTAAAAGATATCCAATTAAGTGGGCTCCACTGTACCATCATTCACTCTTATATATTTTGTTTGACGGAGTGCTATGAGCTTGTTATGTAATGATTAATGTCGTTTGAATCTTCAGAACTTGTTTGAATTTGGTGAGAGATGTGTCTCCAGAAATTCAAGAAGAATTGGATTTAATTGCTTGTCTTAGTTTGTTGGATGATTTTGGTGTTTCCATCTTGCCTCTTCAAGGTTAGTATGCAACAAATTTAAAATATTGACTCTTCACCTCACACAAATTGGAAGTGATGGTTCCAATTATTTTTCACCCACTTAACATTGAAACAGAATTATTAATATCTGGCTGTGGACAAATTTATCAGAAAAGTTTGTTTACAGCCTTGTAAAGTAACTTTTTATGCTTAACCATTAAGTTCCCATACAGCCACAAACAGCCACTTTTATTTTGCTCTGAAAAAGTTGTACCAAGTGTAATCTTCCTTGAGAACTTGACTGGTAGGATGCGTTTATCTTGATAGTGTGTTTACATCAACAATAATGTAGAAACTCTGTTAAGCTTTGTGCACTAGTGTTTTCAAACTACAGAAAAAAGACATTTTTATACTGTACCAATGACCCAGACTTAGCTGGTGCTAACTCTAAAATATTTAGGGCCAAACGCAAATTTTACCCCACAATCCCCAAAATTTGCAACTAAAACCGAAAATTACATGTCCTATATGGTCCTCCATACTTTTACTCCCCTGCGAATGCACAGTGTCAAGGAGGTCTCAAAATTGGCGCCAAATGTCATTCTTTGTTTGGCCCTCAATTCAGTTACATCTGACTGATATTTGTGCTTGTAAATCTCAGTTTAAATAATGCCAGACACATAATTTTGAGAGAAATGGTGGATATAAGGAGGAAATAGAAGGAGGAGAGGAAGAAACAGTGGAAGGAAATGTTCAGGGCTGTAACTTATAATATTTTTATACTGTAGCAATGACCCAGACATAGCTGGTGCTAACTCTTAAAATATAGGGCCAAACACAAATTTTGCCCCCCAATCCCCAAAATTTGCATCTAAAACCAAAGAAAACATGTCCTGAAAGGCCCTCCACACTTCGCCTCTACTGCGCATGCGCAGTGTCAAGGACGTTCTGAAATTGGCGCCATTAATCATTCTAAGTTTGGCCCTTCATCAGTTAACATCTGACTGATCTTTGTGCTGGTAAATCTCAGTTTAAATGATGCCAGACACATAAATATTAGTGAAATGGTGATTCTAAGGAGGATAGAGAAGGAGGAGAGGAAAAAAATGTGTGACAGAATATTATCAGGGCTGTAACTTAAAATTTTTTAATGAAATTATGTTAAGTTACCTATTTTCGAGGCAGCAGCCATTTTGTTGTCATTCTGATTATTTAGTTACACTGTTTTTTAAGTGTTTTCCTCTCTCCCTGTCCTTTAAGTCCCCCCTTGCTATTCTCCCATGCTTTTGGCATAGTTTTTGTAATTATTATTACTAAATTTTCTTGGGAGTTTTAGCTGAATAACAGAATGAATTCTGTTCTTTTCCCCATGTTTACGTCTTCACCTACGGGTGGTTAGGCGTTGTGTTCTGCATCTACCATCTGATGTTCTGCAGTTTCTTCCCTGGAAGTCTCTGTTTTGCATCAGATAGTGTGTTTTTGGTAACTGATTTCGGGCCTGGGTGCCTGGAGTCTTATTTCAGTGTTTTTACACTTATTGTTTACATTTACAACAGCCCTCTGTGTGAGGGGGGGATTTCTGAAAAATAATATCTTGATATTATTTTAATCATAACTAGATACATTATTATTGTTCGTAAGTGTTGAATAAATTGTTTAAAATATTTTAAAAATTTTTGTCCACACTTAGGCTTGGGATCCATTGGGGCTCAACGTTACTTTTCAGAAACTTGGGCTGTTCTGAAAAAATATTTTTTCAAAATATTTTGATTTCAATTATTTTTTCTATATTAATGGATCATATTATTATTATGTATTTTGATTGCCAGGGGTTAGTGCGAGTACCAGGACTTGTTTTCTTTTCACATTGAAAGGATATTGATCAATTGTAATAAGAGGAAGTCTTCCTCTGACTTTATAATCATTCTATATGTGGTCAGTGTACTCGCATTAACTCCTGTTCTGTATCGTATGATTTCGATGACAATATGGGAAGCGTATGTCACGGTATGTTATTGGGGAATTGGACACTCCGGTCCTTTCCCCACAGGGTCACTCTATTTTATCAATTTCTATTTCAGACGATCAAGATTAGGGTGATGTATCTGTGATGTCTTCCAACAGTGTGCCTCCGTCGTCACAATTAATGAAGGGCTAGCGGAAAAGTGCTCATGTAAATACACCAATTGCCTAAGAGGACCCTAGTAGGTTCGACGGCCTTTGACGTCCGCTAGCTCGCCCGGTGTAGCGTCCATTCACCGAATGGTTCGGCAGCCGGGTTCGTCCGTTGCGGTCTAGAAGGAATTTTGGGGTGATGCGAGCACTATAAATCAACTTAATGCACACCCAGTGACGGCGGATCGGAGGGAGAACGGAGGAAGCCTTTTAGTCCGGTTCATAGCTCGTTCCGGTCCATCCGGACGGCAAGCGAGAGAGGCCCCTCTCTCGTTCAACAACATCTGGCCCCAGATGTTGTGGTACAAAATGTTTCGCATTCGGAGCATACGTCTGTCGCTCGGGACGCTCCGACATATAGTCAGTCCGGAGTAGACTGTCAATAAGGCTTCCTCATTCTCATAGTTGCGCACACGACCGCTCTTGGCTACGTGACCACGGATATCCAGTCAGCTTCGCCAGTCAGAGATTCATCGGCGACCAGGTCACACCATCCGGTAGCCAGGGACACGAGGCCTGCAGACTCCGGACGTTCGCATAGGAAGTGTGCGGGAGTCAACGTACACGGAGCTTCCGGCGGCAATGCATCGGAAGACCGCTACTGCACAGGCCTCGGGAACGGACGTGCTTTCCTAAATAGCACAGTTTATCGCAGCATCCCAGCATCAACTGAATCTGTCGCATATTTTTTATCCGACGATGCTGGGTCGGGACGCTCCGCGGATGCGGGTACGGACGTCCGAAAATTTCATCCGGTCCGACAGGATACCGAAAGGGATTTGGAGGATTTCGAGCTTTCCCTTTCGGAACAACATATGCTGTTGTGTATGTCATCTGACTTGGTCTTCTACAGCTTCTTTCGTCGGACCAGAATGCTGCGATGCCGGATAAGAAACTGATAGCGTCGGTGGACTTAGAAATTTTTGGTTCGGTTCAGGGACATCGTCCCTCAGTTCCGACATAGTCCAATAATGTCACACAAACTTTCGAATTATTGAACAACGCTATATATATTATTATTTTATGCTTGCTATAACCAAGCATTTCTGGTTTCTTGTTCGCAAAGTTACGAAGATGTCTTTCAAAAGTGTGCCTCTGTCGTCATAGTTAATGAAGAGCTAGCGGCAATAAGTGCTCATGGAATATGTCTATCGCCTACGGAGTGACATTCGCTAGCTCACCCGGTGTAGCATACATTCATCGAATGGTTCGGCTGCCGGGTTCATCCGTTGCGGTCTAGGAAGGAGATTTGGGTGATGCGAGCACTTTAATTACTTTAGTACTCACCCAGTGACGGCAGATTGAGGACGGATCGGAGGAAGCCTGTTAGTCCGGTTCCTGGCTTGTCCAGGTCCGTCCGGGCTGTGAGCGAGAGAGGTCCCTCTCTCGTCCAACAACATAGGGGACCGCATGTTGTGGTTCAGATATTTTACATTCGGAGCATATGTCTGTCGGTCCGGACGCTCCGTTATATTGACAGTCCGAGAGAGAGACTGTCCTTAATGCTTCCTCATCCTCACAGCAGGGCACACGACCGCACATTGGCTATGTGACCTCGAGTATCCGATCAGTTTCGTCATTCAGTGATTTCACGGCGAATAGGTCGCGCCATCCGGTAGCCAAGGGACACGAGGCCTATACACTCCATTCGCTCGCATATTGGTAGTATGCACGGGGTAACGATCACGGAGCTTCCAGCGGCAATGCATTGTAGGACCGCTTCTCCTCAGGCCTCAGTGACAGACATGCTATCCGAGTTAGCACAGTTGTTTCGCAGCATCCCAGCAATTGACAGTTTCTTGATCGAATCAGGAATTATCCGACGGCACTGGGTCGGTGCGGTCCGCAGTTGCATCAGGTACGGACGACCGAACGCTTTATAGGGTCCGACAGGATGGCGAAAGGGTTTCGAAAGATTTCGAGTTTTCCCTTTAGTAGTATCGGAAGCTGCCTTTCATATCTTCTGGCATTATCTTCCAGTGATTGTTATTTCTGACTTCATTGCTGCGATCTTGGATAAGAGACTTATAGCGTCATTGGACTCGGATTTTTCGATCGGTTCAGGGACATTGTCCCTGACTTACCGACGCAGTCCAATAATGTCATTACAACATGTGTTTTATTTTTTGACGCTATATATACATACAAGCCTGCTACCAAGCATGATAGTTTAGTTTCTTGTTCGCGTTGCTCATTTCTGCCGTTTTATCTTTTATACGAATAGTTTATTTTGGCAGAGCAGGGCATACCGAGAGTTCATATGCGTCTAGACGGTGTGGTTAAAGACTGGAAATATTCTTTTTCGCCGTTTATGTCTTTTCCAACTTCAATGTTGGAAACGACATGATGTATAGTAGACTTAACTTAGACGCTTTATCATACGTAATCCGCCTTACTGAGGCGTTATTATTACGTCTTCAAGAAAAGATTTACGGGATATTATTCTCAATGTAATTTCTTTTGAGGGCAGTAGTTTGTTCACGTATAACTCCGCCCTTCAGTGGCTGATTGGAGTTGGTTAGACGTGACGCAGCCCTAGCTACATCCACACGCGTGGATAGTAAGGTTAAGAACTCTCTCAGAGTCGCTTCGTTCTCGGAGGAGCTTCTCTTCGACGGCAACTTTTCGGCAATCCATGAATTGCTCGATTTACATGTTCTCTTGTCTATCTAGTGTTACAAGAGATTCAGACTGGGGCAAACATTCGGTGGTTGACTCAGAGAGTGCCACCGCAGTTGCCGGACCCGAGTGTGGCTGTTATGACGGTTGCCAGTCAAACAGATTGGGATATAATACTGATCCCTACGGATTCGAAGTGCCAGGGTCTTTGGGTTCCGCAGTCTCTTAGCAACCAGTTTTCTTCCACGGAATAATGTTTTTTAGGCTTGCTTTATGTCATTGCATGAACATTATTCAGAAACGCATGCCCAAATCCTGTCCTTTAATTCGACAGTAGTGGCGTATCTCCGGAACCAGGGAGGCACTCATTCGTTTCCGTTATTCAGTTTAATGGAAAGAATCCGTCTGTTGGTTATAGTACACCAAGTTCTGTTTTGGTCCGTCATATTCCGGGTCGTCTGATTGTTTTACCGGACTCCCGTTCACTTACGGGTCACTTGTTGCTGTCAGAATGAACTCTCAACAAACAAGTATTCAATCAGATTTGCTATCTATGGGAGCGCCCAATGATGATTTATTTACGACACAGCTTGCTATCAATTGCAGACGTATGTGTTGGCTTGTCCAGATCTCTGAGCTAATGTTGTTAACGCTCTATTGATCTATAGGATGGAATGATAGGATACGCGTATCCTCCGGTGCTGTTGTTTCAGCAGGTATTGCTAAGATAAACAACCACAATACATTTCTGTTGATAGCATCTCTATCTTCACAGAGATCATGGGTAATTTACTCTCTTGTCTACTGTGGGTCTTAACGTGAAATCTTCCTCAATGTGAGGATCTTTTTTCACTGGGTAAATCGTGTCATCTTTATCACAACCCGCAAGGTCGCAACCTTCATGTATTCCGTTGTGTGGTCCGTATTGCTTTGTAAGCATTGTACTGGACGAGTTTTGGACGCGATTTCTTACTATAGGAAATCCTCTTCTTCGCTATTCTATGCGGCTAAAGTGGAGGCTCTTCCGTCGTTGGTGTAGGGATCATTATGTTCATATTGTTGATCCCTCCATACTACTCATTGCAATTTTTTAGTATACTTGTTTCACAAGATCTACTGCAGCCTGTTTTTATTAAGGTTATAGGTTTATGTTACCTCATACCTATGCACTCTACGATAGTTTACAATTGAGTCTTATGTCTCTTTATCTAAGTCAGTTAGTAACTTTTTGATAAGTAGACTTAGAATCTTTAGATTAAATTCCTATATGGATTTTATCTTCGGTTCTTATTTAGCTAAGTAATCATTTGAGCCTCTGGAAACAGTAGTTTTCAAATTCTGACCTTTTAGACAGTAATTCTGTTGGTTTCTCTTTTACTGTAGAGTCAGTGAGTTTCATGCACTATCGATGGATGATTTTCACTTTCGTAGTTTCGGAATCACTACTTCCGTTACTATTTAGGTTGGATTTTTGCATAAGAGTTAGGCTCCTAATATCCGGAACCTATTGTTTTTAAGGTCCTTCCGTCTTCGTACGGGCATAGGCCTTTTCTCTTTCCGGGTAGAGTTTATGTATTTATAAACAGATATCTGTTTATTACGATGGGCGTAAGCTTCTTCTGTCTATGATGCCTAGTAGAAGGACGTTACGCTCCATTCTATTGTTAATGGATTCTATTAACTATCGGTACTGCTTATGGTATATCATTGACTTAGCAGTTGTGCTTAAGATTTCAGCTCATGAAGTAAGAGTTCTTCTACATCTTGGGCTTACATTAATAGTGTCGCTATTAAAGATTTTTGAAGGCCGCTCATTGCGCTCAGCCATCCACATTCATGAATTTTTATCTCAGAAATATCGAGTCCATTTCTGGAGGCCTCTATTGTTAGGTCTATTATCTACTGCTCAGAATGTCATTCACTTAACAGTTGCTACTATAGCTAGGTAGGCTGTCTGTTTCGGCAGTGTCTCCGTTCTGCTGCCCTCTTCGCTCTGGGCTATTTCACCCAGGGCAAGAAAAAGGGGGGGGGGGGGGGGGGGGGGGGGGTGAGGGTGTTCCCTTGGGTCACCTGTTTTACTATGAAAACAAGGGGATACCTCCTCCGGAGTTAGTAATTCTGAGCTGTTATTGGAATGGTTGTTTAGTGAGAAGTTTATGTTTTTAAAATTCATTCAAGTCTTAGTTTTTAAAGTATAGCTTTTGATTATTGCATATGTCAACGGACATGATTATGCAATCCTCAGACACTTTTAGGAGTATAAGAGTCTCTATTCTCTAGACTTACTTTATTTATTGGCTTACTTTAAAAATTATTAGTATAAGGATTATATTGGATATTAATAGAGTACATGGATGTATGAAGCTCAATTTTGGAAGGTGTTGTATCTTTCTAATTTATCATAAATAAGAAAGATACATGTAAGGCCTATTACTTCTTTTTCCCTACAGGGGATGACTCTATTTTATATTATTGAGCGTATTCCATTTTGCTCTATGTCCTTGGCCCTCCAGCCTTTTTACTATTCAGCTATGTCTGGGTCATTGGTACAGTATAAAAATGTTAAAAAATTTATAGTAATTTCTATATTTTTTATACTTACCAATGACCCAGACGGGGATGGCCCTCCCAGGAGTTGGGAACTCTTGCCTCCCCGCTGAGTACATAGCGCTTACCAGGCACTGGTTTTTAGAATGATTAATGGCGCCAATTTCGGAACGTTCTTGACACTGCGCATGCGCAGTAGAGGCGAAGTGTGGAGGGCCTTTCAGGACATGTTTTCTTTGGTTTTAGATGCAAATTTTGGGGATTGGGGGGCAAAATTTGTGTTTGGCCCTATATTTTAAGAGTTAGCACCAGCTATGTCTGGGTCATTGGTAAGTATAAAAAATATAGAAATTACTATAAATTTTTTAACTTTTTTTACGAAATTATTTCATGTTACCTATTTTCGAGTTTCCTCTCTCCCTTTCCTTTATCCCCCCCTAGCTATTCTCCCATGCTTTTGGCTTTTTTTTGTAATGTTTATTACTAAAATTTCTTGGGAGTTTTGGCTTGGAAACAGAATTATTTTCTGTTTTTTCCCCATGTTTACGTCCTCACCCTTGGGTGTTTAGGCATTTTGGTCTGCATCTACCATCTGATGTTCTGCAGTTTCTTTCCTGGAAGTCTCTGTTTTGCATCAGATAGTGTTTAAATTGGTAACTGATTTCGGGCCATGTTTACCAGTGCCTGGAGTCATGTTTCCGGTTTGTTTACATTTTTTGTTTATATTGACAATGGTTACTTCTTATAGTGATTACTTGTCCTCTGCTTAGTTCAGTTCATAACAAGATACATTAATATTGTCCGTAAGTGTTACATTAATTTTTTGAAATGGTTTTAAAATTTTTGTCCACACTTAGGCTTTTTTGGGATCCATTTGGGCTCATTGTTCCCATTGGAAACTTGGGCTTTTCTGAAAATTTTTTCAAAAATTTTTTTTTTTTTAAATTATTTTCGTTTGAAATGTTATAATGGATTATATTATATTATGTATATTTGTTTCAAGGGTTGGTGTGAGTAATATGACTGTGTATATTTTTTCTTGATGAAAAAATATTGATCAAATTGAAATGCGAGGATATCTTCCTCTAATTCTCAGGTTCATTGTGTTTCTTATAGCCAATGTATTCGCACTAATTCTTGCTCTGTGTGTGTTGATTGGAATGACAATGTTGGAGACGCGTGTCACAGTATTTTGTTAGCGGTGAGGGGTCCATTACGGTCCTCTCTCCGCAGGGTCACTCTATATTATCAGTTTCTTTTTCAGAATTCAGAGTGATGTTTCCATGATGTCTTCAACAAGTGTGTCTCCGTCGTTGCAATATTAGGGCTAGTGGGAAGTGCTCAGGGTATTACGACAATTGCCGGGAGTTCCCTAGTTGGATCGAAGGCATTGATCGCCCGCTAGTCCGCCCGGTGTCACGACCATTCACCGAATGGCTCAGCACCCGGGTTCGTCCGTCGCAGTCCAGGGAAGCAGATTGGGTGATGCGAGCACTATAAAACATTGAATGTGCACACCCAGCAACGAAGGATCCAAGGATAGTACGGAGGAAGCCTGTCAGTCCGGTAGCTAGCTTGTCCAGGTCCACCAAAACCGCGAGCAAGAGAGGCCCCCTCTCTCTTGCATCAACATCTGCGCTGCGATGTCGTTATATGTTTGTTCGTTTGTCGGAGCTTACATCCACTCCTCCTGCTCGGGACGCTCCGTCGCATGACAGTCCAACTCGGCTGTTATATTGGCTTCCTCATCCTCGTCAACACACACAACCGCACATTGGCTATGCGATCACAGATTTCCAGGGGACGTTCGCATATTATATAAATGCAGGATTGAACGTCCTTGGTGCTCCTGCTTCGCCGACCAAGGAATACACATCGACCAGGTCACTCCATCTGCTAGCCAAGGACACAAGGCGTTTCCAGTTGGGACGTTCGCATATTATATAAATGCAGGAATGAACATCCCTGGAGCTTCCAGCGGAAAATTACCGTATTTACTCAATGAATTGATGCAGTTTAAAATAAATATTTTTTCAAATGTTTCAATTCTTAGGAAATGTCTCAAACGATGTGTATCAATTCTTCAAAAATGATAAATACCTGTGAGTGGGCCACTTGAAAAGAATATTCCTAGTGAAAATGAAAAACACACATTTAAAAAACCCCAGCTGATTTCCAATTCGCCAATTGAATGAAGGTCACGTATCTCGAAGTGCGCACTTGATTGACAGTTTGACATGCTTTTGACAAGGAATTTGGGACTATGGCCATTTTGTAGCTTATAATGATTACATATACAATGTAAGATGTTAATACTTCCCTTCAATTTGTTTTCGGTTGTAAAAACAACATTGATGAAGTTCAGAGGTGAGTATCGATTACGTTTAAAAACAACACAACTGAAAAGAAACAGGTGTTACCCCATCAATCGAAAAGCCGCCAGTAACTGGCCCAAATAAAACAATGCCGTAATCACCTGCTCAAGTGTTGTTTAAAAAAGTGATGGCTTGTGTGTGGAGACAAAAATAATAGTAAAGAAAGAAAAAAATTCAATAAAGCATCAAAGTGAGTACCGTGTTGTTTTTTTTAAATCCCAAAACTGTATAAAATATCTGGGTTTTAACCCAACGACATTCAGTTGTGAACAGTTGTAAACATGGATAAGTTTGTGATCAAGTACCGGACATCAGAGGAAGGGCGACTCAAAGTAAAATTGAGCCCATTGAAACTTGTAGTGAAACGTCCAGTGGGTAGACCAGCGAAGAGAAAAATAGATTTGGTAACAGACACAGAAAGCCCACCAAAAAAAATATGTAAAAACTCAGAAACAGAAACAGACAATTCCACATCAGTTGTGAGAGGGAAGTACAGAAGTTTAAATGCAAAAGAGAAGAAAGTGGCAGTCGATTTAGCCAAACAGATTGGATTAAGGAAAGCTGCTTCCAAACTCAAAATACATCCTGCATCACTGAGTAGGTGGTCTAAAATTAACTTTGATCACCCAACAGGACAGAGAAACAAGGCAGGACATCTTGCTAAAAGTGGGCGGCCTGTTTCGTATGGCATCAATATAGACGATAAAATTGCAGAGTGGGTGTTGGTACAGAGGGACCTGCAGTTACCAGTTTTCATTGAATCTTTATGTTTGTATGCCAGAGAACTAGTTAAGAAAGAGAAAGTCAAAACACCCAAGGACTTTCAAGCCAGTTATGGTTGGGCTGTAAGATTTATGCAGCGTCATGATCTAACATTGCGTGCCAAAACATCTCTTGCACAAAGACTGCCAAAAGATTTGGAGGAAAAGACAGCAAAGTTCTTAGAGTTCATCAAGGAGAAAAGGTTGGAAGTCGATTTTGACGAGTACGTTATAAACATGGACGAGACACCTGTATATTTTGATCTTGTTCCAAATAAGACAATAGACAAAGTTGGTGCCAAGTCAGTTCGCATGCACTCTACTGGTTCCGAAAAGAGGCACCTGACTCTTGTTTTGGCTGTTTCCAGCAGTGGTGCCATCTTGCCTCCAATGGTTATTTTTAAAGGCAAGCGGGAACTTAAATTTGATGTGCCAAAGGACTGGATAGTGTGCGTTCAGGAGAAGGGGTGGATGGATGAACATTTGGTGCAGGTTTGGGTTAAAGATGTACTTGTCCGTCACATGAAGAAAGAACGCAGTCTCCTTGTTATGGACAATTTCAGGGGACATTTAACTGACAGTGTTAAGAAAGTGCTTCGCAGAAACAACATTTTACCTGCGATTATACCAGGTGGATGCACATCAAAACTTCAGCCTCTTGATGTGAGTATTAATAAACCAGTCAAGTGTGATTTGAGACGAAAGTGGGCCGTGTTCATTAATGAATCAACAAGGGAAATCATTGAGAAAAAGGAAGAGAGAATAAAGCCCGCTTCAAAGCCGAATTTAGTCAGTTGGATTGAATTTGTAGTGAATAATTTGAAAGAAAAGAAAGACATGGTGAAACGTTCTTTTAAAGTGTGTGGTATCAATGTACACCTTAACGGAGCTGAGGACAATTTAGTGGGGCAGGACCCATGGATACCTGTGGAGAGTCCATTTGAAACTTTAGGTGAATTGGATGATGCTTGTCACACAAGTTATAATTTCGGTGAATTGATGTCAATGGAGGAAGCAGTGAACGATTTTTTTGATTCAGATGACGATCTTCCTGATAGTAATTAATTTTATCAGTGAAAATGTAAAGTACGGTACTGGTAATAATGTATGGAAATGATAAAAAGTAGGTCTCTATCACCTGTTCACAAATATTATTTTCTTATCATAATTTGAAAATCACACCCAGTGATTTCCAACTCATGATAAAAAAATAATACTCGTAAACAGCCCCCATTAAATTTGTGTAGTACCCCAGGATTTCGTTCTTGGTGTATGCCTCTTCATTTTTGTTGAAATTTCACTGCCAGCAATTTTTAACAATCTAAGAAGCAGCCCCTCACCTCTGATGTACGGAAATAAAAGAAAGTAGCTCCCTATCACCTGTTCACAAATATTATTTTCTTATCATAATTTGAAAATCACACCCAGTGATTTCCAACTCATGATAAAAAATAATACCCGTAAACAGCCCCTGTTAAATTTGTGGAGTACCCCAGGACTTCGTTCTTGGTGTATGCCTATTCACTTTTGTTGACATTTCACTACCGGCAATTTGTAACAATCTAAGAAGCAGCCCCTCAGTTCTGATGTATGAAAATAAAAGAAAGTAGCTCCCTATCACCTGTTCACAAATATTATTTTCTTATCATAATTTGAAAATCACACCCAGTGATTTCCAACTCATGATAAAAAATAATATCCGTAAACAGCCCCGTTAAATTTGTGGAGTACCCCAGGATTTCGTTCTTGGTGTATGCTTATTCACTTTTGTTGAAATTTCACTACCGGCAGTTTGTAACAATCTAAGATGCAGCTCCTCGATCCCCTCTGATGTATGAAAATAATAGAAAGTAGCTCCCTATCACCTGTTCAAAAATATTATTTTCCTATCGTGAATTGAAAATCATTGCTTATGATTTCCAACTCATGATAAAAAATAATATTTGTATACTGCACCCCCCCCCCCCCCCCTTTCGATGTGATGAATGGAAATACCACCATATACTTGCCAACGTTTGTTAAGGCCTAACTGAGGTTCACTCATGGTGCTCCGAAAAGACAACGGATAAATTTCACAGTAACCAGTAACCAGGTGGCTCCATGTAATCGTACATTGTGTCTGAAATATTCACTTGTTTTGTTTTTATGAAATTATATTGTACTTTTATGGAAATATTGTTATTGTTGATTACGCCGATGCAAATAATTGAAAGAATAAAAAAAAATATTTTAAGCTGTGTCCTGTTTTCTTTGTCATTGTGTTGCTTTCACACAGAGACCCAAATGATTTATTAGATTCACCATGAATGGCGAAACATCTCTGTCTCAAATTACTGAAAGGTTCAAGACATAAAGGTGTTATTAACACCTTTTTGTATTGAACCGATAAGTAATTTGCGACAGACACATTGATTTCCCGGGTTAACCCACACATACTACTGGTACTATGTGAAGGCATTCTGTTTACCCAAACATTGAACTTATGGCAAAGGGCCGAGTTGTCCTGCCCGTTTTTTACAAAGCCCCATCGATAAGTAACTTGCGACAGACATATTGATTTCCCGGCTTAACCCACACATACTACTACATGAAATCATTCTGTTTACCCAAACATTGAACTTACGGCAAAGGGCCGAGTTGTCCTGCCCGTTTTGTACAAACCCCCATCTTTTTCGTGCAGATATTCACATTCTCGGTAGTTCTCGCTGCATTTTCTAAACTGCGAGAGAGGAGGAACCGGAATCTACCTACCGGTAACTTGACCTACTTGATTTGATTCGCACGTGCAGTTTGCTTGAATGACAAGGAAATGAAGCCCTTTTCTTTTCTGGATTTACAAGGATTTACCATTCGAATTCAACTTACCTCGATCTTACCTTGAACACATGCTTTGGATCTTTCTTTCTTTTACCGGCGTGAGTAATAAAAAAACATTTGACACATCTTTCAAGGATTAAATTCGGTACATCGAAAGTATCAACAAAGTACATACATGAACCTACCTGGCGATATTAAAAACAAACACCGTTGACATATATATTTTAATAAATCCGGTACATCGAAAGTAACAACAAAGTACAACTGTGCTCAAAACGAAATCTGCAAACAAATGTTCAGCCTGTATCAATACTTAAGATAAATTCAGAAAATTATTTTTACACTGTCTCAACTATTTGAGTAATTTTAAAAATTATTTTTCTTAAAAATTCAGGTGTATCAATACAAAGAGTGTTTCAATTCATCGAGTAAATACGGTACATAGGACCGCGGCTCCTCAAGTCTCATTGGGTAACATGAACAAGGTGTTGTTACCGTGATGTCTTCGTAAAGTGTGCTTCCGTCGTCACAGTCAAATGAAGAGTTAGCGGCAAAAGTGCTCATGTAGATACGTCAATTGCCTGGTAGGATAGTTGGCTTTGGTGTCCGCTAGCACGCCTGGTGTCGCGATCATTCACCGAATGGCTCAGCACCCGGGTTCATCCGTTGCGGTCCAGGAAGGAGATTTGGGTGATGCGAGCATTATAAAATACAATGTGCATACCCAGTGACGACGGATACGAGGATGGTACGGAGGAAGCCTATTAGTCCAGTTCCTAGCTCATCCAGGTCCATCCAGGCTGCGAGCGAGAGAGGTCTCTCTCTCGTACTACAACTTCTGGGCCCAGATGTTGTGGTACAAAACGTTCCTCAATCGGAGCATACGTCCACCGCTCGGAGACTGCTCTTTTGGCTTCCTCATCCTCACGGCAGCACACGCAACCGCACCTTAGCTACGTGTGACCAGTGATATTCAACCAACATCGCCGACCAGGGATTCTACGGTGACCAGGTCACGCCATCCGGTAGCCAAGGATACGAGGCCTTCATATTCTGGACGTTCGCATATAAGAAATGTGCAGGAGTCAACATCCAAGGAGCTTCCAGCGGCTAAATCCTGAAAGACCGCAGCTCCACAGGTCTCCGTTACGGACATGCTATTGCTGATAGCACAAATTATCACAGCATCCCAGTAACCGACAGTAACTCTGTTGCATCAAGAATTATCCGAGGAAGCTGGGTTGGTATGTTCCGTTGCAGGTTCAGGCACGGATGACCAAGAATTACAAGTGGTCCGATAGGATGGCGAAAGGGATACGGAGGAGTTGTATTTTTCCCTTTCGGAACAACATAATTGCCGTAGAATGCATCCTGCATTATCTTCTGACGTTCCTCCGGACCAAAAATCCTGCGTTGCCGGATAAGAGACTGATAGCGCCACTGTACTCAAAATTCCTATCGGTTTAGGGACATCGTCTCAGTTTCCGACATAGTCCAGAAATGTCTCACGGACATTTGAACTATTGAATGACGCTATATATATAACTTGCTACCTAAACGGGCAGGTCAGGTCTCTTATCGGCAAATGCTCTACATCTGCCTTTCATCAATTCAAGGATTTTCGAAACGGCAGGACAGAGCTTTGCGAGAGTTTCTCTGCGTTTAGAGCTTTGCGAGAGTTTCTCTGCGTCTAGACTACCAGGCCGAAGACCTAGTATTGTCTATACCGTCGTCTATGTCAATTCCAACCACGATGTTGGAAATGACAATATCGTTTAGCAAGGTTAGCTTAGACGCATTATCGTACGCAGATCACCTTACCAGAGCGTTATCGTTACGCCTCAAAGGAAAAGGATTCCAGGAAGTGCAACCTCCTAAGAGTTCTTTCAAGGGCCTTAGCATTCTCCACGTATAACTCTGCCCTTTTAGTGGCGATATGGAGTTGGTTAGACGTGACGCGGCCCCTGGCTACATCCACGCATGTGGATAGTAAGGTGAAAAACTCTCTCAAGAGTCGCTCCGATCTCCGGAGAGTTTCTCTTCGATGGCAAGCTTTCCGCATTCTATGATCAGATAACTAAGAAAGCTTCAGACTCTCTGCTATTAAATCTGCTTCCATACAGTCAGATTCAGCGGAGAAAAGTAGGACAGACATTTCTGGGGCGAATACGTCCAAGGGAAGTTCCTATAGAGGTTCCTATGTGTCCTCTACGTCTTACTCTAGAGACTGTCAGGGTAGCGACTCAGGTAGGGGCCGTAATACTGGCCGAGATATCCGATCAGATGCCCCTAGGTCGACGGGGCGAGGTGCGGGCCGTGGAGGACATTGTTTCTCCTTCTGCAAGCCTCGCAGGACCAGGAGGTAATGATATTATCCTCTATCGTGTTCCAGTGAGCGGAAGATGGTCAAGTTTCTCAATCAATTGGGGGTAGTTTACGGATGTCCTTTGGATTCAAGGGATGATTTCGGAAGGACTAAATTGTCCTTTAAACAAAAACCTCCGTTAACTCGAAGTCTAAGATGGACTCAGCTTCCGTCAAGTCCGCAAGAAGAGGCTCACTTCCATCAAAAGTCCAGTCTCTTCTGGAATTATCGCAATAGAGATCTTAGAAATCCAGGAATTTCCAGGTTTCTACAACCATCCTTTTCTGGTTCCGTCCACTCATAAATCTGAGCTGGATAAACAAGCTGATTGTGGCTCCAAGTTTCTATATGGAGACCATCCGATCGGTCAGAGCGAGTATTCGGGTGTACAACTATGCTACATGCATAGATCTTAAGATGCGTACTTTCACGTCATGGTACATCAGGCGTTCAGAAAGTATCTTCGCTTCTTCATCATAGGAGTCGTGTATCAGCTCCGAGCAGTGTGCTTCGGTCTGAATCTAGCCTCCTGGGCTTTCACTCGAATAATGAACTCGGTAATGACTCATTTCCGAGCTCATTCATCTTTGATAACATCGACTTACCTGGACGACATTCTTCAGAAGTATGGCAATGAGTTAACGCTTCAGAACGATGTGCGGAATCTGCTTCTATTGATCCGACATCTCAGTTTCATAAGTAAACGAGGGGAAGTCGGATCTGGTATCGTCCAAGTCATTCACCCACCGGGGGATGAGCTTCAAGACGCACAGCATTCTTGTTCGTCTGCCGTTAACCAGAGCGAAATTAATCAGTTGTTATGCTCGCTATTGTCTTCACTCAGACAAGGTCTCAGCGAGAGATCTTATGAGATTGATACGTTTGTGCTGAGCTGCCGCGATTTTATTCCGATGGGGCAGTTACGCACTTGTCCTCTCCAAATTTCTTCTGATACAGAATTGGAGGGTGAAGATTCTTTCGCTCGATACAGACATCTTCTTGTCAAATCAAGTGAATAAGAGACTCAAACTTGGGCAGGTTTTCAGTGAGTTGCACTGCAATTGCCGGATCCGAGTTTTACAGTTTTGCCGGATGCCAGTCAAACAAGTTGGGATGTATCATTGAGCCCAACAGATTTGAAGTGCCAGGGTCTTTGGGATCCGTAGTTCCTAATCAAGCACATAAACATCAAGAATGATGTCATTTTGGCATGCGCTATGTTATTGGATGAACGTTATTCAGAATGCTCACATGCTAATTCTGTCCGACAATTCGACGGTATTAGCATATTTTCGGAACTAGGGAGGCACTCATTCCATTCTGTTATTCATGTTAACGGAATGAATCCTTCTGTTTGTACTAGAACATCAAGTTCTCCTATCGGTCCATCATATTGGCGGACTCCCTTTCACGGAGGGGCCACTTGTTGCCATCAGAATGCACTTTCAACAAACGAGTATTCAATCAGATTTGCTACCAAGGAGAGCGGCCAATGATTGACTTATTTGCGCCGCATCTCAACAATCAGTTGCAGACGTATGTGTCACCATGTTCGGATCTTTGAGCGTTTGCAATAGATGCTCTATCGATTTCATGAGACGGAATAATAGGATATCTTCCAGCGCCGTTGATTCAGCAGATATTGCTCAAGTTAAATAATCTCATTGCAAAATTCTGTTGGTAGCTTCTCTATCTCCACAAAGACCGTGGATTAATCTACTCAGGCGTCTGTTGTGGGACATGCCGTGGAAGCTTCCTCCACATTTCGGTCCATTCTATGGTCAGATGGATTCAATTAACTATCAGTACTGCTTATGATAATATCTTCAATCAGCAGTCTGTGCTTTAGATTTAAGCTGATGAAGTAAGAGTTCTTTCTACATCATGGGCTTACACTAATAATGTTGCTATTACAGATCTAATGAGGGCTGCATATTGGTCTTAGCCCTCCACTTTCACGAATTTGTATCTGAGAAATATTGAGTCCATTTCTGCAGATCTGCATTGTTTAGGTCCGTTATCTTTCACTCAGAATGTCGACCACTAAACAGTTGCAACTATATGTGTGTAGGCTTTCGGTTCCGGCAGTGACTCTGTCCTACTGCCCTCTTCGCTCTGGAGTATTTGATCCAGGGCAAGGGGAAGGGGGGGGGGGGGGGGGGGGTGTTCCCTTAGGTCACCTGCTTTATAGTGTAAAGCAACGGAATACCTCCCTTGGAGTCAGTAATTCTGAATCGGTACCAGGATGGTTTTAAAGTGTAAAGCTAATGATTACTCATCCATGTAATATTTTTAAAGTGTTGCTCGGTGTGAAGCATTTGTATATGTCACGTGTTAATCGGGCGTTAATATACAATCCTCGGACACTTTTAAATGAGTATATATTTCTCTGGACTTCCTTTATTTATTGGCTTTCCTTTAAAAAATATTAGTATAGGCCACACAAAGTAGATCTTCTGTTTCTCAGGCCATTATTTGTGAAATTGCATGCGGGCGAGCGTTTTTTTATTTTATTTTTTATTTCAGTAATTACTTTTTTGCCATCAAAAGTTCATGTTCTTGGTTCAAGTTTTAGGCCTCATAATCTACAGAATTGCATGGGTGGTGGTGTATTTCATCCCTTGAGTGCAAGAAAGCATTGCAAAGCCTTCTTGCACTCAAGGGACAAATTCATCAATTTTTTTAACTTGGGTAAAATATCAGACATAAACCATTTAATTTTTATTTTTTAGCTCAACTTTGACGAAGTCAAATTTGAGCTATTGTCATGGCCCGTCATCCGTCCGTCCGTCCGTCCGTCTGTCTGTCCGTACGTCAACAATTGGCTATGGCTCGGGCTAGAGGTCGTATTTATGAACCGATCTTTACGAAACTTCTTGTGTACCTTTGTTATGACCCTGGGACGGGAACGAGTGTTTTTAGGTGTGGTCCGAAAGTCAAGATGGCTGCCAGCGGCCATTTTGTACAGATGATGCGAAAATCAGTTTTTTGTACAGAACTTCTGTATGAAAGTTCTGATTTGAATAAAGTTTTGTATAAATGTTTAGTACCATGGGATACATCACATATAATACGGGTTTTTTTCTCGTGCGTAAATTATGCAACTTAGACTGACTTTGATTTATTTAGTGTTACTTTCAGAGCTGTAAGTGCCAAGCTGCTATGGCTCGGGCTAGAGGCCGTATTTATGAACCAATCTTTACGAAACTTCTTGGGTACCTTTGTTATGACCCTGGGACGGGAACGAGTGTTTTTGGGTGTGGTCCAAAATTCAAGATGGCTGCCAGTGGCCATTTTGTACCGATGATGCAAAAATCAGTTTTTTGTACAGAACTTCTGTATGAAAGTTCTGATTTGAATAAAGTTTTGTATAAATGTTCAGTACCATGGGATACATCACATATAATACGGGTTTTTTTCTCGTGCGTAAATTATGCAAATTAGACTAACTTTGATTTATTTAGTGTTACTTTCAGAGCTGTAAGTGCCAAGCTGCTATGGCTCGGGCTAGAGGCCGTATTTATGAACCAATCTTTACGAAACTTCTTGGGTACCTTTGTTATGACCGTGGGGCGAGAACGAGTGTTTTTGGGTGCAGTCCCAAATTCCAGATGGCTGCCAGCAGCCATTTTGTACCGACGATGCCGAAATCTGTTTTTTGTACAGAACTTCCATATGAAAGCTCTGATTTGAATAATTTTTTGTATGAATGTTTAGTACCATGGGAAACATTACATATATTGCAGGTTTTTTTCTTGTGCGTAAATTATGCAAATTAGGCTAACTTTGATTTATTTAGTGTTACTTTCAGCACTGTGAGTGCAAATCCCAATACGGCTCGGGCTAGAGGCCGTATTTATGAACCGATCTTCACGAAACTTCTTGGGTACCTTTGTTATCACTGTGGGACGAGAAGGAGTGTTTTTGGGTCCAGTCTGAAATTCAAGATGGCCGCTAGCAGCCATTTTGTTCAAAATTAAGTGCAATCAGATTTTTGCGCAGAACTTCCAAATGAAAGATCTGATTTGAATAAATTTTTGTATGAATGTTTAGTACCATGGGATACATTACATATAATACAGAGTTTTTCTCGTGAATAAATTATGCAAATTAGGGGTCCGGGTGGGACTTAGAAAATTTTGGACCAAAATCCGGAAATTAGTTTTTTGGTTTTTATGCATTTTGGTCAATTTTAAGACAAAAAAAAAAATAAAATTTGTTTACACTGAAAATTTGGGGTCCGGGTGGGACTTAGAAAATTTTGGACCAAAATCCGGAAATTAGTTTTTTGTGTTTTGATGCATTGTGGTCAATTTTAAGAAGAAGAAGAAAAAATTTTAGTCTGAAAATATTTTGTTTGGGACTGAAAATTTCCACACAAAAATAATAATCTACAATGATTGGTCTTAATCTGCAGTCCATTACAGTCACCTTGTAATTACTTTTATTATTGTTGACTGGGCCAAAACAAATACTAATTCCTGTCATATTCATTATTCAGTTGTCTTGGTCACAGCAAGTACTAATTCCTGTCATATCCAAGTTGAGCTACAGAGTCATTGACTCTTTCATTTTAAGTTTAAATTGGTTATAAAAAGAGAGCATGCGGCAGCCAAAAGGACCATGCGGGAGGGCCTGAGAAACAGATTTTTTTATTTTTTAGGCCATAAAGGATTATACTGGATGTTATTAGAGATCATTGATGTTATTGTGCTCAATTACAGAATGGTGTTGTGTCTTTCTTTTTGATACAAATAAGAAAGATACATGTAAAGCCTATCTTGCCTTTTCTCCTTGAGGGGATAGTTCTGTTATATGTAATTGAGTCTATGGGATTTTCCTGTATGTCCTAGGCCCTCCAACCTTTTTACTATTCAGCTAAGTCTGGGTCATTGGTACAGTATAAAAATGTTAAAAAATTTATAGTAATTTATATATTTTTTATACTTACCAATGACCCAGACGGGGATGGCCCTCCCATGAGTTGGGAACTCATACCTCCCCGCTGAGTACATAACGCTTACCAGGCACTGGTTGTAAGAATGACATTTGGCACCAATTTTGAGACCTCCTTGACACTGCGCATGCGCAGTGGAGTAAAAGTATGGAGGACATAGAGGACATGTAATTTTCGGTTTTAGATGCAAATTTTGGGGATTGGGGGGGGGGGGGGGAATTTGCATTTAGCCCTAAATATTTTAGAGTTAGCACCAACTAAGTCTGGGTCATTGGTAAGTATAAAAAATATATAAATTACTATGACATTTGTATCATAAGCAACAAAAGATACAATTCTTATACTGATCCTTTTTTTAAAATATCATCACATCCTCAATTTTTTTTATCTCTATAAACTCCCAAGTACTCTTATTTTTATACTGTACCAATGACCCAGACATAGCTGGTGCTAACTCTTAAAAATATAGGGCCAAACACAAATTTTGCCCCCCAATCCCCAAAATTTGCATCTAAAACCAAAGAAAACATGTCCTGAATGGCCCTCCATACTTCACCTCTACTGCGCATGTGCAGTGTCAAGGACCTCCCGAAATTGGCGCCATTAATCATTCTTTGTTTGGCCCTTCATCAGTTAACATCTGACTGATCTTTGTGCTTGTAAATCTCAGTTTAAATGATGCCAGACACATAAATATTAGTGAAATGGTGATTCTAAGGAGGATATAGAAGGAGGAGAGGAAAAATGAGTGACAGAAAATAATCAGGGCTGTAACTTAAAATTTTTTAATGAAATTATGTTAAGTTACCTATTTTCGAGGCAACAGCCTGTTGTGGTCATTCTTGTTATTAAGTTACACTGCTTGTTCAGTGTTTTCCTCTCTCCCTTTCCTTTAAGTCCCCTCTTGCTATTCTCCCATGCTTTTGGCATATTTTTTGTAATATTATTACTAAAATTTCTTGGGAGTTTTAGCTGGATAACAGAATGAATTCTGATCTTTTCCCCATGTTTACGTCTTCACCTATGGGTGGTTAGGCGTAGTGTTCTGCATCTACTATCTGATGTTCTGCAGTTTCTTCCCTGGAAGTCTCTGTTTTGCATCAGATAGTGTATTATTGGTAACTGATTTCGGGCCAGGGTGCCTGGAGTCTTGATCTGGTGTTTTTACACTTATTGTTTACATTTCCAACAGCCCTCTGTGTGAGGGGGGATTTTTTGAAAATAATATCTTGATGTTAATTTAATCATAACTAGATACATTATTATTGTTCGTAAGTGTTGCATAAATTGTTTAAAATATTTTTAGAATTTTTGTCCACACTTAGACTTGGGATCTATTGGGGCTCAACGTTACTTTTCAGAAACTTGGGCTGTTCTGAAAAAATATTTTTTCAAATTTTTTGATTCAATTATTTTTTCTATGTTAATGGATCTTGTTATTATGTATTTTGATTGTCAGGGGTTGGTGCGAGTACTAGGACTTTGTTTTCTTTTCACAATGAAAGGATATTGTTCAATTGTAATAAGAGGAAATCTTCCTCTGACTTTCATAATCATTGTAATAATGTAGTCAGTGTACTCGCACTAACTCCTGTTCTGTATGTGTTAATTTCGATGACAACATGGGAAGCGTGTGTCACGGTATGTTAGTGGGGAATTGGCCTTTCCGGTCCTTTCCCCGCAGGGTCACTCTACTTTATCAATCTCTATTTCAGACGATCATGTTCAGGGTGATGTATCCATGATGTCTTCCAAAAGTGTGCCTCCGTCGTCACAATTAATGAAGAGCTAGCGGAAAAGTGCTCATGTAATACGTCAATTGCCTAGGAGGACCCTAGTAGGTTTGACGGCCTTTGACGTCCGCTAGCTCGCCCGGTGTAGCATCCATTCATCGAATGGTTCGGCAGCCGGGTTCGTCCGTTGCGGTCTAGAAAGGAGTTTTGAGTGATGCGAGCACTATAAAATAACCAAGTGCACACCCAGTGACGGCGGATTAGAGGGGAGAACGGAGGAAGCCTTTTAGTCCGGTTCATAGCTCGTCCAGGCCCATCCGGACTGCGAGCGAGAGAGGCCCCTCTCTCGTACATCAACATCTGCCCCCAGATGTTGTGGTACAAAATGTCTCGCATTCGGAGCATACGTCCGCCGCTCGGGACGCTCCGTTATATAGACAGTCCGGAGAGACTGTCAATAAGGCTTCCTCATTCTCATGGCAGCGCACACGACCGCACCTTGGCTACGTGACCTCCGATATCCAGTCAACTTCGCCAATCAGAGAATCCTCGGCGAGCAGGTCACACTATCCGATAGCCAGGGACACGAGGCCTGGAGACTCCGGACGTTCGCATAAGAAAGTATGCGGGAGTCAACGTACACGGAGCTTCCAGCGGCAAAGCATCGTAAGACCGCTTCTGCACAGGCCTCGGTGACGGACGTGCTATCCCAAATAGCACAACTTATCGCAGCATCCCAGCAACGACAGAATCTCTGTCGCATAATGTAATATCCGACGACGCTGGGTCGGGACGCTCCGCGGAAGCATCAGGTGCGGACGTCCGAAAATTTCATCCGGTCCGACGGGATGCCGAAAGGGATTCGGAGGTTTTCGAGCTTTCCCTTTTGGAACAACATAAGCTGCTGTATATGTCATCCAACTTCATCTTCTAGAGGTTCTTCATCGGACCAGAATGCTGCAATACCGGATAAGAAACTGATAGCGTCGGTGGACTTAGAAATTTTTGGTTCGGTTCAGGGACATCGTCCCTCAGTTCCGACACAGTCCAATAATGTCTCAGATACTTTTGATTTATTGAACGACGCTATATATATTTTTTTTATATGCTTGCTATTTACAAGCATGTCTGGTTTCTTGTTCGCAAAATTACTGAGATGTCTTTCAAAAGTGTGCCTCTGTCGTCATAGTTAATGAAGAGCTAGCGGCAATTAGTGCTCATGGATTACGTCAATCGCCTAAGAGGTCCCTAGTAGGATCGACCGAGTTGACATTCGCTAGCTCACCCGGTGTAGCGTCCATTCATCGAATGGTTCGGCAGTCGGGTTCGTCCGTTGCGGTCTAGGAAGGAGATTTGGGTGATGCGAGCACTATAATAGACTTTAGTACACACCCAGTGACGACGGATTAGAGGAGAGATCGGAGGAAGCCTGTTAGTCCGGTTCCTAGCTCGTCCGGTCCGTCCGGGCAGCGAGCGAGAGAGGTCCCTCTCTCGTGCAACAACATATGGGACAGGATGTTGTGGTACACACATTTCACATTCGGAGCGTATGTCCGCCGCTCGGGACGCTCCGTTATATAGACAGTCCGAGTGACTGTCGATAATGCTTCCTCATCCTCACAGCAGCCCACACGACCGCACACGACCGCACATTGGCTACGTGACCTCGAATATCCGGCCAGCTTCGTCATTCAGTGATTCCATGGCAAACAGGTCACGCCATCCGGTAGCCAAGGGACACGAGGCCTGCACACTCCGTTGGCTCGCATAATAGAAGTATGCACGAGGTAACGAACACGGAGCTTCCAGCGGCAATGCATCGTAAGACCGCTTCTCCACAGGCATCAGTGACGGACATGCTATCCAAAATAGCATAGCTTATCGTAGCATCCCAGCAAACGACAGATTCTCGGTCGGATCAGGAATAATCCGACGGCGCTGGGTCGGTGCGCTCCGCTGTTGCATCAGGTACGGACAACTGAACACTTCATAGGTCTGACAGGATGGCGAAAGGGATTCGGACGATTTCGAGCTTTCCCTTTCGGAACAACAGAAGCTGCCATACATTTCTTCCGGCATTATCTTCCAGAGGTTGTTCCGTCGGACTACATTGCTGCGATGCTGGATAAGAGACTAATAGCGTCATTGGACACGGAGTTTTGGATCGGTTCAGGGACATTGTCCCTGAGTTGCCGACGCAGTCCAATAATGTCTTTAGAACATTCGAATTATTGAACGACGCTATATATAAGCTTGCTATCAACATGCTAGTCTAGTTTCTTGTCCGCAATGCTCTATTCTGCCTTTCGTGAATTCTAGGAAAATAATTTTTTATTGGCAGAACTGGGCTTACCGAGAGTTCCTTTGCGTCTAAGACGGCGAGGCTGAAGACTGGGAATTATCTTTTTCACCGTCTATGTCAATTCCAACCACGATGTTGGAAACAACAATGATGTATAATAGACTTAGCTTAGACGCTTTATCATACGTACACCACCTTACTGAGACGTTATCATTTCGTCTTCAAGAGAAAGAATTCCAGGATATGATCCTCAATGAGATTTCTTTCAGGGGCAGTAGTTTTTCCACGTATAACTCCGCCCTTCAGTGGCAACCTGGAGTTGGTTAGACGTGACGCAGCCCTAGCTACATCCACGCGCGTGGATAGTAAGGTGAAGAACTCTCTCAGAGTCGCTTCGGTCTCGGAGAAGCTTCTCTTCGACGGCAACCTTTCAGCAATCTTGAATTGCTCGATATACACGTTCTCTTGTCTATCAAGTGTAACAAGAGATTCAGACGTGGGCAAACATTCGGTGGTTGACTCAGAGAGTTCCACTGTAGTTGCCGGATCCGAGTTTTTTGATTATGACGGATGCCAGTCAAACAGGTTGGGACACAATTTTGATCCCAACGGATTCGAAGTGCCAGGGTCTTTGGGTTCCGCAGTTTTTAGGCAAGCTCTTAACTTCCAAGGAAGAATATTATGTTGGCTTGCACTACGTCATTGGATGAATTTTATTCAGAAACGCATGTTCAATCCTGTCCGATAATACGACAGTAGTTGCGTATATCCGGAACCAGGGAGGCATGTTACAACCGATAATGTTACAACGCCGCATAATGTTACACCAACGCATAATGTTACAAAAAATGTAGTAAACAACCGATAATGTTATAAACTCCGCATAATGTTATAACTTTTTTCAACCCGTTATGTTATAAAAATCGACGCATAATGTTATAACTTTTTTCAACCCGTTATGTTACAACAAATTAACCAATAATGTTATAAATTCAAATAAACATGTCTTTGGTAATTTATACTGTCATGGCATCAGTTTCAGGTGGAGACCGTCAGTCTGTATTTAGGGAAGTCTTCAGTTCCCAGTGTAGAATTGCACCATTTTGACTTTAAATAATATATACCATTATTGTAATAAAACCATTTCTGTGATAAATTACGCGTCCATTATATGGTCGGACATTAGGTAAGGATACTGTCCTATATTTTAAGGATACTAAACCCATGGAATCCCCCTTTTCGTCGTATGAAGCAATGAAAGCTATGAAAATGAGCACGATGCACGCAAAATCTTACGTCTCAAAATGAAAGCTATGAGCGCAATGAGAACCTCTTCACACGTCTCATACGCTCATTAAGGATACTATCCTACCTTTATTTGGGAGTGTTTTCGGGAGTGTTTGGGTCAGTTTTCTAAAGATTTTCGGGTTGTTTGGATTAAATCGATATCTGTTGTCGGGTTGTTAGGGGTGAGACGGAGCATGTGTCCCCATAACAACATGCGCTGTGCATACGCACCCGTACCGCCTATTATCATGATAATGGCATCACAACATGGCCACCCACGTGCACTATCATGACAACCCAACATGACCGCCCAGTCACGTGACATGACATCACTCCCGGGGTCCTGCCCCGGGGTCCTACAAAATGGCTCATTTTCAACATACATAACTACTCAACACCATTACCAACACCGCCACAACACCAACATCAACACAACTCCTCCTCCACAACCTCCTCCTTCTCCCTATACTGCTTGGTCTAGTGATTCCGCCTTTTCCAGAACCTGTAATCCCAAATTCGTCACTTCCACTTCTTCCATCATCTCCACCATCTATATTATCATGCCGTCTAGCACTACTCTCTTGCATTCTCAGATAGCCTTCTCTGCACAATCACCCTGATGTACTAATCCACGACCTCCTCTCTTTCTCAGCATTATCCCTGCCCATCTCTTTCAATCCTCCTAAACCCCATTCCTCTTCCTACCGAGTCTCGCATCTTATTCTTGTTCCTCGCAACACTACCAACCCGCCACATCCACCAAATGTACCTCGCCCCATCCAACTTTTTGACCTCTTTTAACTCCACCTCATTTTTGTTCAATGTTAGTTGTTAAAATATCAAATTAATGAACAATAAGATATTCTTAGAAGAAATATGCGACAAATGATTTTTAGATGCCCAAAACAAGCAGAAACAGAGGCCCATCCCCAAAGGCATCAGGGGACTATGGTACACTACATTTCTGGAAGCGGAGACTACGCATGTTGGTAAACGTACAAACCAGGTAAAATTGCACCCCTCCCCCAGCACCCCCGCCTTCACCATGTTTGGCACTGGATGATAATGGTAATGATATCACACGATTGAGTTGCCGGGATAATCCGCGTCTAATGCCGTCTATGTAACGTGACTTGGTCATTCTATGATAAATCCCCGGGAGTTGAGGGGGGGGGGGGGGGGGGGGGGGGGGGTCTTCTCGCCTTAACCAGAGCAGAAACCTTTAGTATAAATATTACATACCTTTATGCAGCAATATATGGTAAGTAGTAAAGTCCATCTACAATAGCTGTAACTGGAATTAGTATACAGAAGTTATAACATTATCGGTTAATTTGTTGTAACAAAACGGGTTGAAAAAAGTTATAACATTATGCGTCGATTTTTATAACATAACGGGTTGAAAAAAGTTATAACATTATGCAGAGTTTATAACATTATCGGTTGTTTACTACATTTTTTGTAACATTATGCGTTGGTGTAACATTATGCGGCGTTGTAACATTATCGGTTGTAACAAGGCACTCATTCAGTTCCGTTATTGATTTTAACGGAAAGAATCCTTCTGTTTGTTATAGAACACCAAGTTCTGTTTCGGTCCGTCATATTCTCGGTCGTCGGATCGTATTAGCAGACTCCCTTTCACGTAAGGGTCGTTTGTTGCCGTCGGAATGGACTCTCAACAAACAGGTATTCAATCAGATTTGCTATCAGATTTGCGCCCAGTGATAAATTTATTTGCGACACAACTCTCCAATCAATTGTAGACATATGTGTCACTGTGTCCGGATCCCCGAGCATATGTAGTTAACGCTCTATCGATCTAGTAGGACGCGATGATAGGATATGCGTATCCTCCAGCGCTGTTGATTCAGCAAGTATTGCTAGGATTATTCATTCACAATGCAATTCTGTTGGTAGCATCTCTGTCTCCACAGAGACGGTGGATAAATTTACTTAGATGTTTGCTGTGGGACTTACCGCGGAAACTTCCTCCACGAGAGGATCTTTTTTCGCTGGGGAAATCGTGTCAACTCTATCACAACCCGCAAGGTCTCAACCTTCACGTATTCCGTTGTGCGGTCCTTCTTGCATGGCAAGCATTGTACAGGACGAGCAGTGGACGTGATTCCTAACTGTAGAAGGACCTCCTCTTCGCTATACTATGCGGCTAAAGTGGAGGGTCTTCCGTCTTTGCTGTAGGGATCTTTATGTTGATATTTTTGATCCCTCCATACCAGACATTGCAAACTTTCTAGTATACTTGTTTAACGAGATCATCTGCAGCCAGTTACTTTTAAAGGTTATAGGTCTATGTTATCTGATACCTATGCACACCATGATAGTTTACAATTGAGCCTAATGTCTCTTTATCTAAGTTAGTTTGAAACTTTTCGATAGGAGACCTAGAATCGTTAGATTAATTCCTATTCGGAATTTAGCTTGGGTTCTTATTAACTAAAGCAACCATTTGAACCCCTTGAGACAGTAGTTTCAAATTCTGGCCTTTTAAGGCAGCAATTCTCTTAGTCTTCTCTTCTGCTGAAGAGTCAGTGAGCTTCATGCACTATCGGTGGACGATTCTCACTTTCGTAGTATCGGAAACTCTATTACCTTTACTACTAATGTTGTATTTTTGGTTAAGAATCAGGCTCCTAATGATATCCGGAACCTATTGTTTTTAAGGTCCTTCCGTCTTTGAGCGGGCATAGGCCTTTACTCTGTTCGGATAGACCTTTATGTATTTATTAACAGATCTCAGTTTATCAGTAGGACGTAAAGCTTCTTCTGGCTCTGATGCCTAATAGAAAGGTCATTACGGTCCATTCTATTGCTAAATGCATTCAATTAACTATCGGTACTGCTTAGGATAATCTATCCTTAACTCAGCAGTCTGTGCTTAAGTTTTCGGCTCATGAAGTAAGAGCTCTTCTACATCTTGGGCTGACGTATAGTATTGCTATTATAGATTAAGTAGGCTGCATATTGGTCTCAGCCATCCATATTCACGAATTTTTATCTCAGAAATATTGTATCCATTTCTGGAGACCTGCATTATTTAGGTCCATTATCAGCTTCTCAGAATGTCGATCACTTAACATTTGCAACTATAGTTACGTAAGCTTTATGTTCCGGCAGTGACTCCGTCCTGCTGCCCTCTTCGCTCTGGGCTATTTGACCCAGGGCAAGAAAAAGGGGGGGGGGGGGGGGGGAGGGTGTTCCCTTGGGTCACCTGTTTTATTATGAAAACAAGGGGATACCTCCTCCGGAGTCAGTAATTCTGAGCTGTTACTGGGATGGTTTCTTAAGTGAAGGTTATGTTTTAAAATTCATTCATGTCATAGTTTTAAAGTATAGCATTTGAATATGTCACGTGTCAAACAGGTGTTATTATACTATCCTCGGACACTTTTAAAAGAGTATAAAGAGTCTCAATTCTTTGGACTAACTTTATTTATTGGCTTACTTTAAAAATAATTAGTATAAGAATTATACTGGATATTAATAGAGAACATGGATGTTATGATGCTCAATTATAGAAGGTATTGTGTCTTTCTAATTTATCATAAATAAGAAAGATACACGTGAAGCCTATTTCTCCTTTTCTCCTCCAGGAGATGACTCTATTTTATATAGTTGAGCTTATTGGATTTTCCTCTATGTCCTGGGCCCTCCAGCCTTTTTACTATTCAGCTATGTCTGGGTCATTGGTACAGTATAAAAATCTTAAAAAAATTTATAGTAATTTATATATTTTTTATACTTACCAATGACCCAGACGGGGATAGCCCTCCCAGGAGTTGGGAACTCATACCTCCCCGCTGAGGACATAGCGCTTACCAGGCACTGATGGTAAGAATGATTAATGGCGCCAATTTCGGGACGTCCTTGACACTGCGCATGCGCAGTAGAGGTGAAGTGTGGAGGGCCATTCAGGACATGTTTTCTTTGGTTTTAGATGCAAATTTTGGGGATTGGGGGGCAAAATTTGTGTTTGGCCCTATATTTTTAAGAGTTAGCACCAGCTATGTCTGGGTCATTGGTAAGTATAAAAAATATATAAATTACTATAAATTTTTTAAGATTCATGCACAATTGGCAGAATTGAAGATTACTGGAAAGCTTTTGCAACTCATTCAAGATATACCAAAACCCATCTGGAATGGACACCAGACAGTGTGGAAAACCCCAACTCCTAAAAGCAAGAACTAAGTTTTCAGCAGCACCTTCTCTACATGTATTTCCAATAGCTTGGAACAATTTAGAGACATCCATCCATAATTATTCCCATCAAATGTTTGAAAAAATAATAAGGGACATATTCTTGAATCAATATTCCTCCTGTGTCGAACGTGACAAGCTTGGATGTCCTAATTACACTTCATGACTAATTCACTCTCGTAGCTTTATAGAGATTAAAAATGTACTCATGTGCATCCACCTGTACATTTTTCTCATCTCATCATAAAATATCTCATCTTTTCCCTTTACCAAAACGACACCAGGATTGTCCTTCCATAAACCATTTATATTCAAATCCGGACAATGGTGGGCTTTCGAGGTAGAGGTTACACATACATTGGAAACGTGGTATGTGGTCGATGTTGTCTGAGTTCAGTATCCATATCAGAGTAATCATCACTCTAGAAGAACAGTAAACAATGTTTGTTTCAGCTGTACATGTCTCTAGTCTCATCATATAAAATGTCATTCCACCTGTAAACATTTCTCATCCCATCATGAAGCAATGGTTTTATTATGCTTCCCTAAAACATTTTGGGGGAGCATATAGTCGCCGCTCTGCCCGACTGTCTGTCGTACCGTCCCTCTGTCCATCTCTGGCTGTCTGTCCATCCAAAACAAATGGTTTTCAGACGATAACTTTAGTTTGCCTGAACAAAATGAAATAAAATTTTATGCATAGGTTTATAACTACATAATACAGGATGGGATTGATAGTGGGCTTGGTCTGATATTTTTTAGCAGAGTTATTGCCCTTTTCTGAATTAGAAGACACGTTGATATTGGTTTCTGGATGGTAACTTGAGTTACAGATATCAAAAAATCAGATTTGGTATATAGCTTACTGTAGACAATATACTAGACGGGTTTGATTTTGAGTGTTATGAGATAATTTTTATCTGAGATATGGCCCCTTTTTGGATTTTGTTAACCACTAAAATATAGTTTTTCATAAAGTGGGGGCATTGGTGTCCCATGGACACATTTGGTGGCCTGCCATATTGGAGCTATGGTTTAATGGAGATAATTTAAGATATTTATTAATTCAGTATCAACAAAGACAAATGACTAGAATTTCATGCTTGGCAGTGGGGTGCGGGTGCATTGCCACCCTTGGTGTTCAGGGAGCTTCTGTTGGCTGTGCCAACTTTTTACTTGTTAAATCCGAATCCAGACAATATTGCATCCATGCCCTACTTTTGAAGTAGAGGATACACATATATCGGAGGCATGTCATGGGGTCGATGTTGTCTGGGCTTGGTACCCATTCTGGAGCATAAACATATACTGTCATTCTAGAAAAATTGTATATTTGACATTTGCATAAAGGTGCTGGTAGATATGGTCACCTCCATGTAAAGGTTTAGCCAATATGTTCTCAAGACATGTGCATTTACTTGTAGTTGTCTCTTGTGCCATCATAAAATAACTTGTCTACACCCTTTACCCAAATACAAGCAAGACAATACACCAAGTGCCCTTCCTTATCACCCCCTAGAACCAAGCCCAGATGATGTTGAGCTCATGCTATGCTGCTGAAGTGGAGGATACCTTTACCCTGGAAGCATGTTGTGGGCCCAATGCTGTTTGAGTTTGGAATCCATTCTTGAGCAAACAGTTATTCCATAAGAAAAGTATATGATTTTTGTGTATACCTGTAGCGGTGAATAGATATTATGGTCATCCAGTAGGTAAAGGGGTAGGCAAAAGATTATAATTATCTGCATTTTCACGTAACCTGATTTGCTATAGCCCACAAATGCAAGAAATTTTAAAACTAAATTCATTATCACAAGTCCCTAGTTATTCATCACTGTATCAAGTATTTCTCTGTGCATCAGGAAGTGCCAGGAAGACCCAGTTAGACTCTGTCACTTGCTAGCAATCTGAGATTTTTAAAGGAATGTCAGAATCTTTTGATGAATGGTACTCAAACTTAACTTTGTGTAATATGAGAGAAATTTTTTTTAAATGTTCTTGAGATCCACCCGAGAGACAGAATTTGATGATTGTATAGATCATCCTTGATCATCCTAGATTCAAATTTGTTTAAAGTCCCTGGTGTCATATTTGGGGTCCCTATGGGAACTCCAACTTTTACAATATGAGGAATATTCTTTAAAAATCTTCTTCAGATCTAACAGTCAGAATCTTCTGATATTTGAGATGCAGTTCAGATTCATGTTTGTTCAAATCCAGTCCCTGGATTCATATTTGGGCTCTCTGTGGGAGATTGAAATATAACTTAGTGCATTATTAGAAAATTCTTTAAAATGTTCTTTTTTCAACCACCTATTTGAATCTTTTCATATTTGGTATGTAGCATGTTTATGGGGGTCAAATCCCAGTTTGTTCAAATCGAGACCCTGGGTTCATATTTGGGAGGGGAGTTGACCTTATTGAACCCAAATTGTAACTTAGTGCAATATGATGAGGATTCTTTAAAAATCTTCTTGTTTAGACTCACCAGTCAAAATCTTAAGATATTTGTCATACAGCATCCTTGGGAGGTGGGTGGAGGGTCAGATTCAAATTTGTTCAAGTCAAGTTCCTGGCTTCATATTTGGGCTCACTATTGAAGCTCGAATTTTAACTTTTAATCTTTTGATAATTGTTATACAGCATCAGATTTAAATTGTTCAAACCAAGTCCCTGGGTTAACATTTGGACTTCCTCTAGGAGCCCGATGTTTAACTTTAAGCAATATGAGAAACATCCTTTAAACATCTTCTTCTGCTGATCCACCCATCAGAATAATCTGATATTTATTTAGGATACTGCATCTTTATGGAGGTCAGATTTAAATTTGTTCAAATCAAGTCCCTGAGTTCCTCTTTGGGGTCCTTATGGGAGACCGAATTTTAACTTAGTGCAATATGAGTATTATTCTTATTTTTTTGATTCGTATCCACCAGTCATCTGTTGATATTTGGTTATGAAACCCATAGTGAGGTCAGATTCAAGTTTATTCAAATCAAGTCCTTTCTAATCTGGCCTTGAGTCATTGCTTGTCTCATTTTGTTCAAAATATGTTTGTATAAACTATGATTTTTGTGTGTTTTTGATGTGTAAATTGCATATTTTTATACTGTACCAATGACCCAGACATAGCTGGTGCTAACTCTTAAAATATAGGGCCAAACACAAATTTTGCCCCCCAATCCCCAAAATTTGCATCTAAAACTAAAGAAAACATGTCCTGAAAGGCCCTCCACACCTCGCCCCCACTGCGCATACGCAGTGTCAAGGACGTTCCGAAATTGGCGCCATTTATCATTCTAAGTTTGGCCCTTCATCAGTTAACATCTGACTGATCTTTGTGCTTTTAAATCTCAGTTTAAATGATGCCAGACACATAAATATTAGTGAAATGGTGATTCTAAGGAGGATAGAAAAGGAGGAGAGGAAAAGAATGTGTGACAGAATATTATCAGGGCTGTAACTTAAAATTTTTTAATGAAATTATGTTAAGTTACCTATTTTCAAGGCAGCAGCCATTTTGTTGTCATTCTGATTATTTAGTTACACTGTTTTTTCAAGTGTTTTTCCTCTCTCCCTGTCCTTTAAGTTCCCCCTTGCTATTCTCCCATGCTTTTGGCATAGTTTCTGTAATTATTATTACTAAAATTTCTTGGGAGTTTTAGCTTAATAACAGAATGAATTCTGTTCTTTCCCCATGTTTACGTCTTCACCTACGGGTGGTTAGGCGTTGTGTTCTGCATCTACCATCTGATGTTCTGCAGTTTCTTCCCTGGAAGTCTCTGTTTTGCATCAGATGGTGTATTTTTGGTAACTGATTTCGGGCCTGGGTGCCTGGAGTCTTATTTTAGTGTTTTTACACTCATTGTTTACATTTACAACAGCCCTCTGTGTGAGGGGGGGATTTCTAAATAATAATATCTTTATGTTATTTTAATCATAACTAGATACATTATTATTGTTCGTAAGTGTTGAATAAATTGTTTAAAATATTTTTAAAATTTTTGTCCACACTTAGGCTTGGGATCCATTGGGGCTCAACGTTACTTTTCAGAAACTTGGGCTGTTCTGAAAAAATATTTTTTCAAAATATTTTGATTTCAATTATTTTTTCTATATTAATGGATCATATTATTATTATGTATTTTGATTGCCAGGGGTTAGTGCGAGTACCAGGACTTGTTTTCTTTTCACATTGAAAGGATATTGATCAATTGTTTTAAGAGGAAGTCTTCCTCTGACCTTATTATCATTCTATATGTGGTCAGTGTACTCGCATTAACTCCTGTTCTGTATCGTATGATTTCGATGACAATATGGGAAGCGTATGTCACGGTATGTTGTTGGGGATTTGGACACTCCGGTCCTTTCCCCGCAGGGTCACTCTACTTTATCAATTTCTATTTCAGACGATCAAGATTAGGGTGATGTATCTGTGATGTCTTCCAACAGTGTGCCTCCGTCGTCACAATTAATGAAGGGCTAGCGGAAAAGTGCTCATGTAATACGCCAATTGCCTAAGAGGACCCTAGTAGGTTCGACGGCCTTTGACGTCCGCTAGCTCGCCCGGTGTAGCGTCCATTCACCGAATGGTTCGGCAGCCGGGTTCGTCCGTTGCGGTCTAGAAGGAATTTTGGGGTGATGCGAGCACTATAAAATTAACTTAATGCACACCCAGTGAATGCGGATCGGAGGGAGAACGGAGGAAGCCTTTTAGTCCGGTTCATAGCTCGTTCCGGTCCATCCGGACGGCAAGCGAGAGAGGCCCCTCTCTCGTTCAACAACATCTGGCCCCAGATGTTGTGGTACAAATGTGTCGTTAGCGGAGCATACGTCCGTCGCTCGGGACGCTCCGTTGTATAGGCAGTCCGCTGAGACTGCTAAGGCTTCCTCTTCTCGTCAGCGCACACGACCGCACCTTGGCTGCGTGACCGCCGATATATTACCAGCTTCGCCGATCAAGGATTCTTCGGCGACCAGGTCACACCATCCGGCAGCCAGGGATTCGAGACCGATGGACTCCGGACGTTCGCATAGGAAGTATGCGGGAGCCATCTGATGCGGAGCTACCCTCGGCGAAGCACCGATAGACTGCGCCTCCGCAGGTCTCGACGCCGGACATTCTTGTGCACATAGCACAGCTTATCGCAGCATCCCAGCAGCCGACAGAAACGGTGTCGGATCGAGAATTATCCGACAGCGCTGGGTCGGTAGCCGGGGACTCGAGGCCTGCAGACTCCGGACGTTCGCATAGGAAGTGTGCGGGAGTCAACGTACACGGAGCTTCCAGCGGCAATGCATCGTAAGTCCGCTATTGCACAGGCCTCGGGAACGGACGTGCTTTCCTTAATAGCACAGTTTATCGCAGCATCCCAGCATCAACTGAATCTGTCGCATATATTTTATTCGACGATGCTGGGTCAGACGCTCCGCGGAAGCGGGTACGGACGTCCGAAAGTTTCATCCGGTCCGACGGGATACCGAAAGGGATTCGGTGGATTTCAAGCTTTCCCTTTCGGAACAACATATGCTGCGATGCCGGATAAGAAACTGATAGCGTCGGTGGACTTAGAAATTTTTTGGTTCGGTTCAGGGACATCGTCCCTCAGTTCCGACATAGTCCAATAATGTCACACAAACTTTCGAATTATTGAACGACGCTATATATATTATTATTTTATGCTTGCTATCCAAGCATTTCTGGTTTCTTGTTCGAAGAGTTATGGAGATGTCTTTCAAAAGTGTGCCTCTGTCGTCATAGTTAATGAAGAGTTAGCGGCAATAAGTGCTCTTGGAATATGTCTATCGCTTACGGAGTGACATTCGCTAGCTCACCCGGTGTAGCGTACATTCATCGAATGGTTCGGCTGCCGGGTTCGTCCGTTGCGGTCTAGGAAGGAGATTTGGGTGATGCGAGCACTTTAATTACTTTAGTACTCACCCGGTGACGGCAGATTGAGGACAGATCGGAGGAAGCCAACAACATAGGGGACCGCATGTTGTGGTTCAGATATTTTACATTCGGAGCATATGTCCGTTGCTCGGGACGCTCCGTTATATTGACAGTCCGAGAGACTGTCTTTAATGCTTCCTCATCCTCACAGCAGGGCACACGACCGCACATTGGCTACGTGACCTCGAGTATCCGATCAGTTTCGGCATTCAGTGATGCCACAGCGAATAGGTCGCGCCATCCGGTAGCCAAGGGACACGAGGCCTATACACTCCGTTCGCTCGCATATTGGAAGTATGCACGGGGTAACGATCTCGGAGCTTCCTGCGGCAATGCATCGTAAGACCGCTGCTCCTCAGGCCTCAGTGACGGACGTGCTATCCGAGTTAGCACAGTTGTTTCGCAGCATCCCAGCAATTGACGGTTTCTCGGTCGAATCAGGAATTATCCGACGGTGCTGGGTCGGTGCGGTCCGCGGTTGCATCAAGCTACGGACGACCGAACGCTTTATAGGGTCCGACAGGATGGCGAAAGGGATTCGAAAGATTTCGAGTTTTCCCTTTAGTAGTATCGGAAGATGCCTTTCATATCTTCTGGCATTTCTTCCAGTGATTATTTTTCGGACTTCATTGCTGCGATCTTGGATAAGAGACTTATAGCGTCATTGGACTCGGATTTTTCGATCGGTACAGGGACTTTGTCCCTGACTTACCGACGCAGTCCAATATTGTCATTACAACATGTGTTTTATTTTTCGACGCTATATATTATATATATATATACAAGCCTGCTACTAAGCATGATAGTTTAGTTTCTTGTCCGCGTGGCTCATTTCTGCCATTTTATCTTTTTTACATATAGTTTATTTTGGCAGAGCAGGGCATACCGAGAGTTCATATGCGTCTAGACGGTGTGATTAAAGACTGCATATATTCTTTTTCGCCGTTTATGTCTTTTCCAATTTCAATGTTGGGAACGACATTATGTATAGTAGACTTAACTTAGACGCTTTATTATACGTAATCCGCCTTACTGAGGCGTTATCATTACGTCTTCAAGAAAAGATTTACGGGATATTATTCTCAATGTAATTTCTTTTGAGGGCAGTAGTTTGTTCACGTATAACTCCGCCCTTCAGTGGCTGATTGGAGTTGGTTAGACGTGATGCAGCCCTAGCTACATCCACGCGTGGATAGTAGGTTAAGAACTCTCTCAGAGTCGCTTCGTTCTCGGAGGAGCTTCTCTTCGACGGCAACTTTCCGGCAATCCATGAATTGCTTGATTTATACATTCTCTTGTCTATCTAGTGTTACAAGAGATTCAGACTGGGGCAAACATTCGGTGGTTGACTCAGAGAGTGCCGCCGCAGTTGCCGGACCCTAGTGTGGCTGTTATGACGGTTGCCAGTCAAACAGATTGGGATATATACTAATCCCTACGGATTCGAAGTGCCAGGGTCTTTGGGTTCCGCAGTCTTTTAGCTATCAGTTTAACTTCCGCGGAATAATGTTTTTTAGGCTTGCTTTATGTCATTGCATGAACATTATTCAGAAACGCATGCCCAAATTCCTGTCCTTTAATTCGACAGTAGTGGCGTATCTCCGGAACCAGGGAGGCACTCTTTCGTTTCCGTTATTCAATTTAATGGAAAGAGTCCGTCTGTTGGTTATAGTACACCAAGTTCAGTTTTGGTCCGTCATATTCTGGGTCGTCTGATTGTTTTATCGCACTCCCGTTCTCTTACGGGTCGCTTGTTGCTGTCAGAATGGACTCTCAACAAACAAGTATTTAATCAGATTTGCTATCTATGGGAGCGCCCAATGATGTTTTATTTATGACACAGCTTGCTTATCAATTGCAGACGTATGTGTTGGCTTGTCCAGATCTCTGAGCTAATACTGTTAACGCTCTATTGATCTATAGGACGGAATGATAGGATACGCGTATCCTCCGGCGCTGTTGTTTTAGCAGGTATTGCTAAGATAAACAACCACAATACATTTCTGTTGATAGCATCTCTATCTTCACAGAGATCATGAGTAATTTACTCTCTTGTCTACTGTGGATCTTAACGTGAAATCTTCCTCTATGTGAGGATCTTTTTTCACTGGGTAAATCGTGTCATCTTTATCACAACCAGCAAGGTCGCAACCTTCATGTATTCCGTTGTGTGGTCCGTATTGCATTGTAAGCACTGTACTGGACGAGCTTTGGACGCGATTTCTTACTATAGGAGATCCTCTTCTTCGCTATTCTATGCGACTAAAGTGGAGGCTCTTCCGTCGTGGTGTAGGGATCATTATGTTCATATGGTTGATCCCTCCATACTACGCATTGCTAGTTTTTTAGTATACTTGTTTCACAAGATCTACTGCAGCCTGTTGTTATTTAGGTTATAGGTTTATGTTACCTCATACCTATGCACTCTACGATAGTTTACAATTGAGTCTTTTGTCTCTTTATCTAAGTCAGTTAGTAACTTTTTGATAAATAGACTTAGAATCTTTAGATTAAATTCCTATACGGATTTTAACTTCGGTTCTTATTTAGCTAAGTAATCATTTGAGCCTCTGGAAACAGTAGTTTTCAAATTCTGACCTTTTAAACAGTAATTCTGTTGGTTTCTCTTTTACTGTAGAGTCAGTGAGTTTCATGCACTATCGATGGATGATTTTCACTTTCATAGTTTCGGAATCAATACTTCCGTTACTATTTAGGTTGGATTGTTGCATAAGAGTTAGGCTCCTATTATCCGGAACCTATTATTTTAAGGTCCTTCCGTCTTCGTATGGGCATAGGCCTTTACTCTTTCCGGGTACAGTTTATGTATTTATAAACAGATATCTGTTTATTACAAGGGCGTAAGCTTCTTCTGTCTTTGATGTCTAGTAGAAGGACGTTACGCTCCATTTTATTGTTAATGGATTCTATTAACTAGCGTACTGCTTATGGTATATCATTGGCTTAGCAGTTGTGCTTAAGATTTCGGCTCATGAAGTAAGAGTTCTTCTACTTCTTGGGCTTACATTAATAGTGTTGCTATTATAGATTTTTGAAGGCTGCTCATTGCGCTCAGCCATCCATTCATGAATTTTATCTCAGAAATATCGAGTCCATTTCTGGAGGCCTCTATTGTTAGGTCTATTATCTACTGCTCAGAATATCATTCACTTAACAGTTGCTACTATAGCTAGGTAGGCTGTCTGTTTCGGCAGTGTCTCCGTTCGGCTGCCCTCTTCGCTCTGGGCTATTTGACCCAGGGCAAGAAAAAGGGGGGGGGGGGGAGGGTGTTCCCTTGGGTCACCTGTTTTTACTATGAAAACAAGGGGATACCTCCTCCGGAGTTAGTAATTCTGAGCTGTTATTGGGATGGTTGTTTAGTGAGAAGTTTAAGTTTATAAAATTCATTCAAGTCTTAGTTTTTAAAGTATAGCTTTTGAATATTGCATATGTCAACGGACATGATTATGCAATTCTCACACACTTTTAAGAGAATAAGAGTCTCTATCCTCTAGACTTACTTTATTATTGGCTTACTTTAAAAATTATTAATATAAGGATTATTGGATATTAATAGAGTACATGGATGTATGAAGCTCAATTTTTGGAAGGTGTTGTATCTTTCTAATTTATAATAAATAAGAAAGATACATGTAAGGCCTATTACTTCTTTTCCCTACAGGGGATGACTCTATTTTATTTTATTGAGCGTATTCCATTTTGCTCTATGTCCTTGGCCCTCCAGCCTTTTTACTATTCAGCTATGTCTGGGTCATTGGTACAGTATAAAAATGTTAAAAAATTTATAGTAATTTATATATTTTTTATACTTACCAATGACCCAGACGGGGATGACCCTCCCAGGAGTTGGGAACTCTTGCCTCCCCGCTGAGTACATAGCGCTTACCAGGCACTGGTTATTAGAATGATAAATGGCGCCAATTTCGGAACGTCCTTGACACTGCGCATGCGCAGTGGGGGCGAGGTGTGGAGGGCCTTTCAGGACATGTTTTCTTTAGTTTTAGATGCAAATTTTGGGGATTGGGGGGCAAAATTTGTGTTTGGCCCTATATTTTAAGAGTTAGCACCAGCTATGTCTGGGTCATTGGTAAGTATAAAAAATATATAAATTACTATAAATTTTTTAACTTTTTAGACCTAAAAAAAGTTAAAAATCTGTTTCTCAAACCCTCCTGCATGGTCCTTTTGGCTGCTGCATGGTCTCTTTTTATAACCAATGCAAACTTAAAAAAAAATTCAGTGGTTTATGTCAGATATTTTACCCAAGTTAATAAAATTGATAAATTTGTCCCTTGAGTGGAACAAGGCTTTGCAATGCTTTACAAAGCCTTCTTGCACTCAAGGGATGAAATGCATCACCACCCATGCTATTTTGTAAATTATGAGGTTTAAACATAAAAGAAACAGGAACATGAACTTTTAATGGCAAAGAAATAATTACAAAATTAAAAAATAAAATAGAAAACTGCCTGCACACGTGCAATTTTACAAAAATTGCCTGAGAAACAGAAGATCTACTTTGTGGGGGACTTATGTCAGTAGAAAAATACCTGACACTGATCTCTGGTAAGCTCTCAGAGCTTTCCAATGATCATTGAGAGTTGCAAGTATTAGTAATTTTCAATACATGCTGACTGCTCAAAGATTTTCAACTAGTAGACACACAAACTTCAGATATGAGTAAATAAATTTGGATATAATTTGGGGCTCAGGAAGGTGTTTGAAAATTTACAGGAAAAATCAAGGCCAAACCATCTGTGAAGTCTGCTACTTTCTTCCTCTAAAGTGTGTATGAACCTTGAGGTTACATTGTTGCTGTTTTATCCTGTTCATTATCTCTTATCATTTTCAAATTGAAAAATTACAGTATGGTCCTATTCTCCCACCTCCTGCCTGTTTAGATAGGTGTATCAGCTGAGATATCTGGGTGAGACTATTATGATCCCCGATGAGTCTGGAGGTGGGATGGGGAAATCTCACCTGAGGGGCAAGATATTTGTGAGGTCTGGTTCAAATATCTTGACCCAAGGGTGAGATCTCCCCATTCCCACCTTCAGACTCATCGAGGATGATTTTTCTCCCCCCCCCCCCCCTCCCATGCAGCGATTATGTTAGCCATAGGTAATCGGGAGTCACGTTCTGATTCAATCAACTCATTTTGTATTCGTTGTTTTGAGAAACTGATGACACCATCGGAAAGAGCATGCAAAAGTTATGTATATACCAAAGGTATATACCACAAAATCGATTAGGAACGGTGGCAGCTTGAGGGTTGAAAAGTTTTAGAGCATCGAACTTGATCACACTGCATTCCGATGACGTCAACATGAATTAGTTGGTAGCAAGAAACTGATATGATATGCATAATGTCATAATAACGTTATAAATGTTTTACGTCACGTGGGTGGGGGTGGGATACATCTGTCTCTCCCTGCTATCTCACCCAGGACACATGTATGTTACACATTCAGTGGGGGAGAAAGATCAATCTTATCCACCTCATATGACCAACCTCATTTGAATATTTAACTCCTTGCATGCTGCTGGCAGAAATTCCTGCCAGGACAAAATCTCTTGCCACTAAATAAGTATAAGTTGGGCACATTTAACCAAGTTTCTCTCCTGTAAATTGAATGAACTTATTGAATGATTTCTGCTGTTAAATTTAGATGAATTTTTCATCAGATGTAGTCATAGCTGCTGTGAAGAAGCCATGACCAGATCTGATGAAAAATATTTTGAAAATAATCAGCGGGTTAAAAGTTATTTATTTATTTATTGGGATTTAACAACACTTTTGACCACCAGGGTCACCTCGTGTCACACAGTTTTTCGTGTGGAGGAAGCCTGAATACCCAGAGAGAACCACCGAACAATGGCAAGCAACTCCCAGACTCCTCAATGTACTGACTCCACACAAGCAGGTTAGCATTCGTTAAAGACAAATGCACCATCGACGTGCAGTATACCTTAGTACACAGCGCTACCATGCCCCCATGGGGGCATTCGAGATGAAGTGCCTTGCCCAAGGCCACAACACAGTTACCCCTGGCCAGGATCGAACCGTGGACCTTTCGGTTTCAAGTTCAATGCCATAACCACTGAGCCACAGCACTCCCGGGTTAAGAGTTAATGATCGATGGACAATTTTAGCATTGTCTGCATTTTGTGAACAAACATGCCCTCCAATCAACATGGCTGCCCATTCCACCACCATACCACTTGAGGATTTTCCTTCCACCATAACACACATGATGTCATTGAAATCTATGATTTAAAAAGTTACAGAGCCAGAATGTCATCAGCTTCCACTCACTTCAGTACATTAATCCATCGCTTTAATGAGCTAATGTAATTTTTGTACTCTCTACATTTGGTGTTACATAACTTTTTTAAGCTCTTTCCAAATATATAATTTGTTTTTCTCTACAATCAATCTACATTTTGATTTTGATGGCATCATATGGTTGAAAAACCTTCTTCTAGAGGTGTGGGAGTGGGATAGGTGAATCAGACTCTTGGAGAAAGATATTAGACAGATACTGAAGCCTCATGATCAAATATTTTGTCCTCTTCCATTAGATTTCCTCTTCCCACTGCCATTTCAGGATAGTAATATTCTTGCTGTGAATCACCACATACAAAACTATGATATCCATGTTGTGTTTTTTGGTCAGGAACACTAAAATAATAAATCAAGGTTAGGCCTAAGAAATTTAAGAATCTGTTTCTCCACCTGCATGGTAATTTTGTCTGCTGCCTGCTCTCTTTTTATAACCAATGTAAACTTAAGAAAATAAAAATTAAATGGTTTATGTCTGGTATTTTATCCAAGTTAATAAAGTGGATAAATTTGTCCCTTGAGTGCAAGAAGGCTTTGCAATGCTTTAGCATTCAAGGGACAAAATACTTCACCACCCATGCTATTCTGTAGATAATGCGGCCTAAAACATAAAACAAACCAAGAATATGAACTTTTGATGGCAAAGAAATATTTTACAACAATAAAAAATTAAATTAAATAAACGCCCACCCGCATGCAATTTTTACACAAAATGAAAAGAAACAGAGAATATCTATTTTGTGGGGCAAAATATTAAACAATGGTCAATTTCTTCAGCTGAGTTCTACTCTCGCTGAATCATTGCTTTAAATTTTTTCCACAGTCCGGCTGAACAAGGACAGACTGGATTTAGTGAAATATGCTATTAATAACCGAGCTAGCGCATACAAGCAGTCACAGAAGGTAAGTCTCTTCATACCTATTTCAGGACATATTATTAACTGCTCCCCTGTATTTTATAACACTACCACTTTTCTTCTCCACTCTTTCTGATCCCTCCAATTTAGTCCTTTAATTTTGCCATATTTGTGATAACTGCTGCCACTCTCAGTGCAAGTCCACTTGTCACTCCTCCAAAAATTCCTACTAAACAAATACATATTAACAGAACATTATTTGCTTCTGGCTCAAACTGAATCACATGCTTAAGAAAATGAAAACTTTCTTTTTATACCTATACATTTTAACCCTTCACCTAATGTAATCGCCCTATTTGAATAGCACTATTCTGGACTCATCATATTGATATTGACACAAGAATAGTTAGATATGTTTGGTAGGATAAAAGAATTAGTTTGACCAGTAAATTTTATGTTGGTTACTGCTTTGCGACAAGTAAATTTCACATTGTTTAGTTGTTACTATTTCTACCTGTCTCAGATTTTTATGTGACAGATATCTTTTTGTACACAATAATGGTCAGAGTAGCTTGTGAAATAAAAATATACATGCAACGTTTGATTATATTGAACAAATTATCTATTTCAAGCTATTGCGCCTTGGACATTTATTAAGAGTTCCTGGAAACTCAAGAGAGGATAGAGATGGTTCTGTGTTAACATTGATTGCTGAGGCAGCTGTTAAGGTGAGCATGATCAATAACAGAATTCTACCATTGAATACTTAACCCTACAGAATTATTATTATTATTATTATTTATTGGTGTTTAAGGTCACATACTTATGCACAATGGCTAATCGTGACCGTGACAGTTTTACGGGTGGAGGAAGCCGGAGTACCCGGAGAGAACCACCGAGCAACGACGAGCAGCTGTCAGCTCCCCAACATCGTAACTCTGAACTCTGCACCGCAGCACAGGCAGGGTTAGATTGGTTGAAGACATGCGCACCATCGACGTGCAGTACGCCTCAGTACACAGCGTCATCGTGCCCCCATGTAGGCAATCGGGGTGAAGTGTCTTGCCCAAGGACACAACGCGGTTGCAGCAGGTAGGATTCGAACTGCGGACCTCTCGGCTTGCAGCCTGCACCTCTACCAACTGAGCCACCGCGCCCCCCCCCCCCCCCTACAGAATGGTTGCCATTGAATATTTTATTTTTGATATTCATATTACTTTAATCATTTTTAAATTAAAGTTCTCAAAAACCATTCCAGTTATTGATACAATAAATCTGAAAGCAGGGGCCATAGAGATGGGGGGGGGGGGGGGGCTCCAGCCCCTGTTCCCCCCCCCCCCCTTCCCCTACACTTTTTACTGTAAAAAAAAAAAAATCACCCTACTATGGGATTGTAATTCCGATATTTTATGATACATTCACACATAGCGAGATACATGCGATATAGGTATTAGGTTTCATGGTTTATAGGATATATGAGTTCAACTCCATTGGCTTAGCTATAAGGGGACAGGTTGTGATATTGGCCACATTGCATGTGGCCAATTTCACAACCTGTCCCTTTTCATGTAAATTAATGACGTTCACACCAGAAAATTTGGAACATTCAGCAAGTGTGACTTTGAGAAGTGACTATACATGTAATTGTTTGTATAATCTGGAATAATAATATATGATAATAAGCAGTTTTTTTGGTTGTTTGTCTTTCGGGAAAATACATTTAAAAGAAGAAATTATGGATGTTTCTTTCTATGTCTTCCCCTTTAAGTTTTGTCGGAGATAATTTCTAGTTTTAATTTTCTAGTTTTGTTTTTGTGGCAGAGCAGAGTGACAAATTTCACTGCTTTTTTTCCAGGGTTGCATGTCCCTAGACCCCCAATCTCCCCAGGCCCTCATGGCATTCAGCCACTCCTCCCCACACACCTTCAAAATTGCTCCACGACTCCTGGAAAGTCAAAATATACTTCACACATGCAGGAAATGTGCAAGTACAAAATAAACATCAAATTTTGCCTTTCTTTTAACTCTTAATGGAATGGACTATTTGGGAAAACTTACACCACTTTCTTACCTGTGATTCTGGAAGCTTGGCAGTGGTTTCTAATCAAGTCTTCGTTGCCTGTATAGGCAACCAAAATTTAACTAGAACCCACTGCTAGGGTAATCTGATGATTCTTTGGAACACTTCCTTATAGCTGCATGTTGGGATGCTTGTTCTATGGCCACAAAATCAAAGTCAGAAATAGCCCTTTAACCCTTAAGGGCCTAATTCCGACTATAATCCCTTTTACTGCAATAGAACAGGTGCTCCATTATGTTCTCGGGCTTGACACACAGGTTACATTCAATGTACCATGGCAGTTGTTTTTAGGCAAGTCTTGGCTGCTTATGTAGGAAGCCATGACTTGACTTAAAACAACTGCAATGTTCCAAGTTGTAGAATGTCAAAGTGTGGCAAATTTATTTTTAAATTTCCAGGCTCTTACCGTACTGACCCGTGTCTAAGCCCAGTGGGTGCTTGCAGTGGGTTGAGAACAAATCGAGGGGTGGGCTTTAACATGAAGACTTGAGTCTGTGACTGGGTTTTTCTTGATAAACGATACTGATAAAATGACGATCCCACTTCATTCACTTTATGAACGAAATACAAAATCAACATTGGTTTTCAGTATCATTTGTCAAATCACCAATGAGTATGTAACATGTTTTACTTTCAGTGTTCAATTATTTTAATATATTTACTCATATTTCAGCTGCTCTGTGAATAAAATTTTATTAAATCCACGTGTGTTGTTCGTATTTTTTTCTGTAAACGTTTCTGGTAATTACATCACGTGCAAACAAGGACGAAAACCAGCGAATTAAACACTCAAACAAGCCAACCATACAATCTCATCAGAGGGAATCCACTTGAAGTGACAAAATAACAATACAACAAACCCAGTTTTATCTTTTTAGCTCAACTTGACAAAGTCAAGCTGGCTTGTTTGGGGTGACCTCTAGATGGGAGCTATCGATTTTCTTCAAATTTAGTCATAAAATGTTGCCGTGGCCAACGTTCTTAGAACTTAGTTTGGACAAACCACAATATTTCCCTTTGGCACACCCTACAGGGCACATTTATGATTGGATTGCTTTGAAACCTGGTATGCTTGTTTAGGGTGACGTCTAGATGGGAGCTATCGATTTTCTTCAATTTTCGGCAAAAAATGTTGCCGCGGTCAACGTTCTTAGAACTTAGTTTAGTCAGAAAACCTCAATATTTCTCTTTGGCACACCCTACAGGGCACATTTATAATCGGATTGCTTTGAAACCTGGCATGCTTGTTTGGGGTGACCTCTAAATGGGAGCTATCGATTTTCTTCAATTTCCGTCAAAAAATGTTGCCGCGGCCAAAGTTCTTAGAACTTAAGTTTTAGTCAGACCTCAATATTTTCCTTTGGCACACCCTACAGGGCACATTTATGATTGGATTGCTTTGAAACCTGGCATGCTTGTTTGGGGTGACCTCTAGATGGGAGCTATCGATTTTCTTCAATTTCTGTAAGAAAATGTTGCCACGGCCAACATTCTTAGAACTTAGTTTAGTCAAACCACAATATTTCCCTTTGGCACATCCTACAGGGCACATTTATGATTGGATTGCTTTGAAACCTGGTATGCTTGTTTAGGGTGACCTCTAGATGGGAGCAATCGATTTTCTTCAATTTCAGTAAAAAATGTTGCCACGGCCAACGTTCTTAGAACTTAGTTTAGTCAGACCTCAATATTTTCCTTTGGCACACCCCACAGGGCACATTTATGATTGGATTGCTTTGAAACCTGGTATGCTTGTTTGGGGTGACCTCTAGATGGGAGCTATCGATATTTTTATACTGTACCAATGACCCGGACATAGCTGGTGCTAACTCTTAAAATATAGGGCCAAACACAAATTTTGCCCCCCAATCCCCAAAATTTGCATCTAAAACCAAAGAAAACATGTCCTGAAAGGCCCTCCACACTTCGCCTCTACTGCGCATGCGCAGTGTCAAGGACGTTTCGAAATTGGCGCCATTAATCATTCTAAGTTTGGCCCTTCATCAGTTAACATCTGACTGATCTTTGTGCTTGTAAATCTCAGTTTAAATGATGCCAGACACATAAATATTAGTGAAATGGTGATTCTAAGGAGGATAGAGAAGGGAGAGAGGAAAAAATGTGTGACAGAATATTATCAGGGCTGTAACTTAAAATTTTTTAATGAAATTATGTTAAGTTACCTATTTTCGAGGCAGCAGCCATTTTGTTGTCATTCTGATTAATTAGTTACACTGTTTTTTAAGTGTTTTCCTCTCTCCCTGTCCTTTAAGTCCCCCCTTGCTATTCTCCCATGCTTTTGGCATAGTTTTTGTAATTATTATTACTAAATTTTCTTGGGAGTTTTAGCTGAATAACAGAATGAATTCTGTTCTTTTCCCCATGTTTACGTCTTCACCTACGGGTGGTTAGGCGTTGTGTTCTGCATCTACCATCTGATGTTCTGCAGTTTCTTCCCTGGAAGTCTCTGTTTTGCATCAGATAGTGTATTTTTCGTAACTGATTTCGGGCCTGGGTGCCTGGAGTCTTATTTTAGTGTTTTTACACTCATTGTTTACATTTACAACAGCCCTCTGTGTGAGGGGGGGATTTCTGGAAAATAATATCTTGATGTTATTTTAATCATATCTAGATACATTATTATTGTTCGTAAGTGTTGAATAAATTGTTTAAAATATTTTTAAAATTTTTGTCCACACTTAGGCTTGGGATCCATTGGGGCTCAACGTTACTTTTCAGAAACTTGGGCTGTTCTGAAAAAATATTTTTTCAAAATATTTTGCTTTCAATTATTTTTTCTATATTAATGGATCATATTATTATTATGTATTTTGATTGCCAGGGGTTAGTGCGAGTACCAGGACTTGTTTTCTTTTCACATTGAAAGGATATTGATCAATTGTAATAAGAGGAAGTCTTCCTCTGACTTTATAATCATTCTATATGTGGTCAGTGTACTCGCATTAACTCCTGTTCTGTATCGTATGATTTCGATGACAATATGGGAAGCGTATGTCACGGTATGTTATTGGGGAATTGGACACTCTGGTCCTTTCCCCGCAGGGTCACTCTACTTTATCAATTTCTATTTCAGACGATCAAGATTAGGGTGATGTATCTGTGATGTCTTCCAACAGTGTGCCTCCGTCGTCACAATTAATGAAGGGCTAGCGGATAAGTGCTCATGTAAATACGCCAATTGCCTAAGAGGACCCTAGTAGGTTCGACGGCCTTTGACGTCCGCTAGCTCGCCCGGTGTAGCATCCATTCACCGAATGGTTCGGCAGCCGGGTTCGTCCGTTGCGGTCTAGAAGGAATTTTGGGGTGATGCGAGCACTATAAATCAACCTAATGCACACCCAGTGACGGCGGATCGGAGGGAGAACGGAGGAAGCCTTTTAGTCCGGTTCATAGCTCGTTCCGGTCCATCCGGACGGCAAGCGAGAGAGGCCCCTCTCTCGTTCAACAACATCTGGCCCCAGATGTTGTGGTACAAAATGTTTCGCATACGGAGCATACGTCCGCCGCTCAGGACGCTCCGATATATAGTCAGTCCAGAGTAGACTGTCAATAAGGCTTCCTCATTCTCATTGTTGCGCACACGACCGCTCTTGGCTACGTGACCACGGATATCCAGTCAGCTTCGCCAGTTAGAGAATCATCGGCGACCAGGTCACACCATTCGGTAGCCAGGGACACGAGGCCTGCAGACTCCGGACGTTCGCATAGGAAGTGTGCGGGAGTCAACGTACATGGAGCTTCCGGCGGCAATGCATCGTAAGACCGCTACTGCACAGGCCTCGGGAACGGACGTGCTTTCCTAAATAGCACAGTTTATCGCAGCATCCCAGCATCAACTGAATCTGTCGCATATTTTTTATCCGACGATGCTGGGTCGGGACGCTCCGCGGAAGCGGGTACGGACGTCCGAAAATTTCATCCGGTCCGACGGGATACCGAAAGGGATTTGGAGGATTTCGAGCTTTCCCTTTTGGAACAACTTATGCTGTTGTGTATGTCATATGACTTGGTCTTCTACAGCTTCTTTCGTCGGACCAGAATGCTGCGATGCCGGATAAGAAACTGATAGCGTCGGTGGACTTAGAAATTTTTGGTTCGGTTCAGGGACATCGTCCCTCAGTTCCGACATAGTCCAATAATGTCACACAAACTTTCGAATTATTGAACGACGCTATATATATTATTATTATATGCTTGATATAACCAAGCATTTCTGGTTTCTTGTTCGCAAAGTTACGGAGATGTCTTTCAAAAGTGTGCCTCTGTCGTCATAGTTAATGAAGAGCTAGCGGCAATAAGTGCTCATGGAATATGTCTATCGCCTACGGAGTGACATTCGCTAGCTCACCCGGTGTAGCGTACATTCATCGAATGGTTCGGCTGCCGGGTTTGTCCGTTGCGGTCTAGGAAGGAGATCTGGGTGATGCGAGCACTTTAATTACCTTAGTACTCACCCAGTGACGGCAGATTGAGGACAGATCGGAGGAAGCCTGTTAGTCCGGTTCCTGGCTTGTCCAGGTCCGTCCGGGCTGTGAGCGAGAGAGGTCCCTCTCTTGTCCAACAACATAGGGGACCGCATGTTGTGGTTCAGATATTTTACATTCGGAGCATATGTCTGTCGGTCGGGACGCTTCGTTATATTGACAGTCCGAGAGACTGTCTTTAATGCTTCCTCATCCTCACAGCAGGGCACACGACCGCACATTGGCTACGTGACCTCGAGTATCCGATCAGTTTTGTCATTCAGTGATTCCATGGCGAATAGGTCGCGCCATCCGGTAGCCAAGGGACACGAGGCCTATACACTCCGTTCGCTCGCATATTTGTAGTATGCACGGGGTTACGATCACGGAGCTTCCAGCGGCAATGCATTGTAGGACCGCTTCTCCTCAGGCCACAGTGACGGACGTGCTATCCGAGTTAGCACAGTTGTTTCGCAGCATCCCAGCAATTGACAGTTTCTTGGTCGAATCAGGAATTATCCGACGGCGCTGGGTCGGTGCGGTCCGCGGTTGCATCAGGTACGGACGACCGAACGCTTTATAGGGTCCGACAGGATGGCGAAAGGGATTCGAAAGATTTCGAGTTTTCCCTTTAGTAGTATCGGAAGCTGCCTTTCATATCTTCTGGCATTATCTTCCAGTGATTGTTATTTCGGACTTCATTGCTGCGATCTTGGATAAGAGACTTATAGCGTCATTGGTCTCGGATTTTTCGATCGGTTCAGGGACATTATCCCTGACTTACCGACGCAGTCCAATAATGTCATTACAACATGTGTTTTATTTTTCGATGCTAAAAATGCATACAAGCCTGCTACCAAGCATGATAGTTTAGTTTCTTGTCCGCGTTGCTCATTTCTGCCGTTTTATCATTTATACGAACAGTTTATTTTGGCAGAGCAGGGCATACCGAGAGTTCATATGCGTCTAGACGGTGTGGTTAAAGACTGGAAATATTCTTTTTCGCCGTTTATGTCTTTTCCAACTTCAATGTTGGAAACGACATGATGTTTAGTAGACTTAACTTAGACGCTTTATCATACGTAATCCGCCTTACTGAGGCGTTATCATTACGTCTTCAAGAAAAGATTTACGGGATATTATTCTCAATGTAATTTCTTTTGAGGGCAGTTGTTTGTTCACGTATAACTCCGCCCTTCAGTGGCTGATTGGAGTTGGTTAGACGTGACGCAGCCCTAGCTACATCCACACGCGTGGATAGTAAGGTTAAGAACTCTCTCAGAGTCGCTTCGTTCTCGGAGGAGCTTCTCTTCGACGGCAACTTTTCGGCAATCCATGAATTGCTCGATTTACACGTTCTCTTATCTATCTAGTTTTACAAGAGATTCAGACTGGGGCAAACATTCGGTGGTTGACTCAGAGAGTGCCACCGCAGTTGCCGGACCCGAGTGTGGCTGTTATGACGGTTGCCAGTCAAACAGATTGGGATATAATACTGATCCCAACGGATTCGAAGTGCCAGGGTCTTTGGGTTCCACAGTCTCTTAGCAACCAATTTTCTTCCGCAGAATAATGTTTTTTAGGCTTGCTTTATGTCATTGCATGAACATTATTCAGAAACGCATGCCCAAATCCTGTCCGTTAATTCGACAGTAGTGGCGTATCTCCGGAACCAGGGAGGCACTCTTTCGTTTCCGTTATTCAATTTAATGGAAAGAATCCGTCTGTTGGTTATAGTACACCAAGTTCTGTTTTGGTCCGTCATATTCCGGATCGTCTGATTGTTTTATCGGGCTCCCGTTCACTTGCGGGTCGCTTGTTGCTGTCAGAATGGACTCTCAACAAACAAGTATTCAATCAGATTTGCTATCTATGGGAGCGCCCAATGATGATTTATTTACGACACAGCTTGCTGATCAATTGCAGACGTATGTGTTGGCTTGTCCAGATCTCTGAGCTAATGTTGTTAACGCTCTATTGATCTATAGGACGGAATGATAGGATACGCGTATCCTCCGGCGCTGTTGTTTCAGCAGGTATTGCTAAGATAAACAACCACAATACATTTCTGTTGATAGCATCTCTATCTTCGCAGAGATCATGGGTAGTTTACTCTCTTGTCTACTGTGGGTCTTAACGTGAAATCTCACTCATTGTGAGGATCTTTTTTCACTGGGTAAATCGTGTCGTCTTTATCACAACCTGCAAGGTCGCAACCTTCATGTATTCCGTTGTGTGGTCCGTATTGCATTGTAAGCATTGTACTGGACGAGCTTTGGACGCGATTTCTTACTATAGGAGATCCTCTTCTTCGCTATTCTATGCGGCTAAAGTGGAGGCTCTTCCGTCGTTGGTGTAGGGATCATTATGTTCATATTGTTGATCCCTCCATACTACTCATTGCAATTTTTTAGTATACTTGTTTCTCAAGATCTACTGCAGCCTGTTATTATTAAGGTTATAGGTTTATGTTACCTCATACCTATGCACTCTACGATAGTTTACAATTGAGTCTTATGTCTCTTTATCTAAGTCAGTTAGTAACTTTTTGATAAATAGCCTTAGAATCTTTAGATTAAATTCCTATATGGATTTTAACTTCGCTTCTTATTTAGCTAAGTAATCATTTGAGCCTCTGGAAACAGTAGTTTTCAAATTCTTACCTTTTAGACAGTAATTCTGTTGGTTTCTCTTTTACTGTAGAGTCAGTGAGTTTCATGCACTATTGATGGATGATTTTCACTTTCATAGTTTCGGAATCACTACTTCCGTTACTATTTAGGTTGGATTTTTGCATAAGAGTTAGGCTCCTAATATCCGGAACCTATTGTTATTAAGGTCCTTCCGTCTTCGTACGGGCATAGGCCTTTACTCTTTCCGGGTAGAGTTTATGTATTTATAAACAGATATCTGTTTATTACTATGGGCGTAAGCTTCTTCTGTCTTGATGCCTAGTAGAAGGACGTTATGCTCCATTCTATTGTTAATGGATTCTATTAACTATCGGTACTGCTTATAGTATATCATTGACTTAGCAGTTGTGCTTAAGATTTCGGCTCTTGAAGTAAGAGTTCTTCTACATCTTGGGCTTACATTAATAGTGTCGCTATTATAGACTTTTGAAGGCTGCTCATTGCGCTCAGCCATCCACATTCATGAATTTTTATCTCAGAAATATCGAGTCCATTTCTGGAGGCCTCTATTGTTAGGTCTATTATCTACTGCTCAGAATGTCATTTACTTAACAGTTGCTACTATAGCTAGGTAGGCTGTCTGTTTCGGCAGTGACTCAGTCTGCTGCCCTCTTCGCTCTGGGCTATTTGACCCTGGGCAAGGAAAGGGGGGGGGAGGGTGTTCCCTTGGGTCACCTGTTTTACTATGAAAACAAGGGGATACCTCCTCCGGAGTTAGTAATGCTGAGCTGTTATTGGGATGGTTGTTTAGTGAGAAGTTTATGTTTTTAAAATTCATTCAAGTCTTAGTTTTTAAAGTATAGCTTTTGATTATTGCATATGTCAACGGACATGATTATGCAATCCTCAGACACTTTTAGGAGTATAAGAGTCTCTATTCTCTAGACTTACTTTATTTATTGGCTTACTTTAAAAATTATTAGTATAAGGATTATATTGGATATTAATAGAGTACATGGATGTATGAAGCTCAATTTTGGAAGGTGTTGTATCTTTCTAATTTATCTTAAATAAGTAAGATACATGTAAGGCCTATTACTTCTTTTTCCCTACAGGGGATGACTCTATTTTATATTATTGAGCGTATTCCATTTTGCTCTATGTCCTTGGCCCTCCAGCCTTTTTACTATTCAGCTATGTCTGGGTCATTAGTACAGTATAAAAATGTTAAAAAATTTATAGTAATTTCTATATTTTTTATACTTACCAATGACCCAGACGGGGATGGCCCTCCCAAGAGTTGGGAACTCTTGCCTCCCCGCTGAGTACATAGTGCTTACCAGGCACTGGTTATTAGAATGATTAATGGCGCCAATTTCAGAACGTCCTTGACACTGCGCATGCGCAGTAGAGGCGAAGTGTGGAGGGCCTTTCAGGACATGTTTTCTTTGGTTTTAGATGCAAATTTTGGGGATTGGGGGGCAAAATTTGTGTTTGGCCCTATATTTTAAGAGTTAGCACCAGCTATGTCTGGGTCATTGGTAAGTATAAAAAATATAGAAATTACTATAAATTTTTTAACTTTTAGCTCAACTTGACAAAGTCAAGCTGAGCTATTGCCATCACTTCTCGTCCGTCGGCGTACGTATGTACGTACGTACGTTAGTACGTACGTCTACAATTTCCTTTGGCACACCTCACAGGTCGCATTTATGATCAGATTACTTTGAAACTTCTTATGCTTGTTTGGGGTGACCTCTAGATGGGAGCTATCGATTTTCTTCAATTTCTGTCAAAAAATGTTGCCGCGGCCAACGTTCTTAGAACTTAGTTTAGTCAAACCACAATATTTCCCTTTGGCACACCCTCCAGGGCACATTTATGACTTGATTGCTTTGAAACCTGATACGCTTATTTAGGGTGACCTCTAGATGGGAGCTATCGATTTTCTTCAATTTCCGGCAAAAAATGTTGCCACGGCCAACGTTCGTAGAACTTAGTTTAGTCAGACCTCAATATTTCCCTTTGGCACACCCTACAGGGTACATTTACGATCAAATTGCTTTGAAACCTGGTATGCTTGTTTGGGGAGACCTCTAGATGGGAGCTATCGATTTTCTGCAATTTCTGTCAAAAAATGTTGCCACGGCCAACGTTCTTAGAACTTAGTTTAGTCAGAAGACTCAGTATTTCCCTTTGGCACACCTTACAGGGTACATTTATGATCGGATTGCTTTGAAACCTGGCATGCTTATTTGGGGTGACCTCTAGATGGGAGCTATCGATTTTCTTCAATTTCTGTCAAAAAATGTTGCCGCGGCCAACGTTCTTAGAACTTAGTTTAGTCAAACCACAATATTTCCCTTTGGCACACCCTACAGGACACATTTATGATTTGATTGCTTTGAAACCTGGTATGCTTATTTAGGGTGACCTCTAGTTGGGAGCTATCGATTTTCTTCAATTTCCGGCAAAAAATGTTGCCACGGCCAACGTTCGTAGAACTTAGTTTAGTCAGACCTCAATATTTCCCTTTGGCACACTCTACAGGGCACATTTATGATCAGATTGCTTTGAAACCTGGTATGCTTGTTTGGGGAGATCTCTAGATGGGAGCTATCGATTTTCTTCAATTTCTGTCAAAAAATGTTGCCACGGCCAACGTTCTTAGAACTTAGTTTAGTCAGAAGACTCAGTATTTCCCTTTGGCACACCTTACAGGGTACATTTATGATCGGATTGCTTTGAAACCTGGCATGCTTATTTGGGGTGACCTCTAGATGGGAGCTATCGATTTTCTTCAATTTCTGTCAAAAAATGTTGCCACGGCCAACGTTCTTAGAACTTAGTTTAGTCAAACTACAATATTTCTCTTTGGCACACCCTACAGGACACATTTATGATTTGATTACTTTGAAACCTGGTATGCTTATTTAGGGTGACCTCTAGTTGGGAGCTATCGATTTTCTTCAATTTCCGGCAAAAAATGTTGCCTCGGCCAACGTTCGTAGAACTTAGTTTAGTCAGACCTCAATATTTCCCTTTGGCACACTCTACAGGGCACATTTATGATCAGATTGCTTTGAAACCTGGTATGCTTGTTTGGGGAGATCTCTAGATGGGAGCTATCGATTTTCTTCAATTTCCATCAAAAAATGTTGCCGCAGCCAACATTCTTAGAACTTAGTTTAGTCAGACCACAATATTTCCCTTTGGCTCACCCTACAGGGCTCATTTATGATTAGATTGCTTTGAAACCTGGTATGCTTATTTACGGTGACCTCTAGATGGGAGCTATCAATTTTCTGCCATTTCCGTCAAAAAATGTTGCCACGGCCAACGTTCTTAGAATTTAGTCTAGTCAGACCACAATATTTCCCTTTTGTACACCCTACAGGGCACATTTATGATCGGATTGCTTTGAAACCTGGCATGCTTGTTTGGGGAGGCCTCTAGATGGGAGCTATCGATTTTCTTCGGTTTCTGTCAAAAAATGTTGCCATTGGCAAAAAAACTGACATTGGTCCCAATGATCTTCAATTTTGCCATTTCATTTATAACTTACTAAGTTCAAGTTTGTCAAGTTGAGCTACAGTGTCATTGACACTTTCATTTTCCATTTCCGTCAAAAAATGTTGCCGCAGCCAACGTTCTTAGAACTTAGTTCAGTCAGAAGATCTCGATATTTCTCTTTGGCACACCCTACAGGGCACATTTATGATCGGATTGCTTTGTAACCTTGGCATGCTTGTTTGGGGTGAGCTCTAGATGGGAGCTATCGATTTTCTTCCATTTCCGTCAAAAAATGTTGCCGCTGCCAACGTTCTTAGAACTTAGTTTAGTCAGACCTCATTATTTCCCTTTGGCACACCCTACAAGGCACACTTATGATCGGATTGCTTTGAAACCTGGTATGCTTGTTTGGGGAGACCTCTAGATGGAGCTAGCGATTTTCTTCCATTTCCATCGAAAAATGTTGCCAACGTTCTTAGAACTTAGTTTAGTCAGACCTCAATATTTCCCTTTGGCACACCCGACAGGGCACACTTATGATTGGATTGCTTTGAAACCTGGCATGCTTGTTTGGGGTGACCTCTAGATGGAAGCTATCGATTTTCTTCAATTTCCATAAGAAAATGTTGCCGCAGCCAAAGTTCTTAGAACTTAGTTTAGACAGACCTCAATATTTCTCTTTGGCACACCCTACAGGGCACATTTATGATTGGATTGCTTTGAAACCTGGTATGCATGTTTAACTTGGTGTGCCCATTAGACAAGACCTTTCGATAAGAACTATTGATTTGCATTCATTTCTGTGAAAAAAGTTGCCATTTACAGTAACCTCTGAACATACTTCATTTGTGTATCAACATTCTTCCTTTAGCCAGTCTTACAGTTTACATTTAAAAATTGGTGGATTACTCTGTTCTTCAATTTTGCCATTTCATTTATAACTTACCAAGTTCAAGTTTGTCAAGTTGAGCTACAGTGTCATTGACACTTTCATTTATTACTCATTAACACTAATTACTCAATAAAACATAAAATGAATAATGCAAATATAAAATAAAACACGTGTTAAAAAAACGCCCAAAATAGCACAAACCACAAAGATGTACGTGCGTGAACTCGCCCCTCAGGTGACATGCAAAGAAACAAAAAATTCTCATTTTATGCGAATTCACACCGGGTGCAAATTCAGTTCATTCATTGAGATTTTTTTTTTCTTTCCATGTCACCTGAGGGACTCGCTCATTTCATATTCATTACACACACACATCATGAATGTCCCGGTTGGAAATTTCAAGTAGATCTGTGACTTTCACAACATTCTAGAGTGGCAGTGATCTAATAGCCAGTTGGAATATATTCAGGCTTGAATTTTGTGAAAATCACATCAACAGATAAAACTTCTGCTTGGACCGCTGCTTCCCCCCCCCCCCCCCCCCCCCAACCCCTCTCCTCTTGTCGGGTTGCACTGAGTCTCCTGGCTTCAGACCGGCCAGGGGTACTTTGGTAAACTACTATAGAAAATGTATTGATATTGATAACAATACACTTTTAATAGTAGTTTCCTGTAGTACTCCAGGGTGCCATCCTTATAGTGCGCTTATGGGATATATTGAAGTCAATACACTTTTCATGATAGTTTCTCTTAATACTCGAGGGTTCCATCACTGTGGCACACTTATCGGGATTGACTATTGGGGGAAAATTCACATAATGTCTACCCCTATGGTGGTACCCTGGAGTACTCAGGAAATTTACTATAGAAAATGTATTGACGCTAATACTTCTGTAGGAAATTACCAATTAACGAGTTCAAATGCCTGATTTATTATTGGATTCCATTGCGATGACTGTTTGATTCAGTCACTGCCTGGCCCAAGTTTTATACATATTGTGGGAAAAGCCATACAAAATCATCGGCAGACTTTAAAGACATTTATTTTGTGTGTGACTGTGTTGTCAACACAGCCACATGCGATTATTATAATTAAGAAAACAAACAGAACCTCTGATCAATCGAGTGGTTGTTTCTAATTGTGTACACAATAATTTGTAATTTCTGCATCTTGTATAGATTCTTGTATGGATTCACCCCCCCCCCCCCCCCCCCCCAAGCTGTCTTCAAAAATAACGTGACACAATAGAAAGCAATTACAATTTAGTTGGCAAAAATATACTTTTAAAACATGCCCTGGTTCATGTATAAATTATTCAGTCTGTTATGGGCGTGTTTTTGGAATAATTGACAAGTAAGGTGCATGTTGTCAAGTTTGTGGATATTATTCAGCAAAGTGAATTCGTGAAAATAAAAACATCATTTTTGCTTCGGAATGAATTTTATTTTAATAAAATAAAACCACTTACCTCATTTTGACATATCAAGGCATTCAACAATCAATTTCTTGAATGTTAGATGGAAAAGAAAATCTCCACTGCTTTCCAGCCTACAGGTAATGACAACACATTGTTACTCACCTAATTTCATTTCAAATTCACCTGCGAAACTGGCAGACTTTTACAGTTTTCGAAATTGGGGGAGTGGGCTTAAACATGGAGGGGGCACCTTGTTTTCGAAATGCAGAAAGTTGGGTGGTGGGCTTAATCATGAATATGGGCTTCGACACGGGTCAGTACGGTAACAGTTAAGGGTTAAACAAATTAAGAATCATGTTATGCTTGCTTTTTGTGCATATTCGAGAGTGTGGAGCTGTTTATTTGTACATGTGTACATAAATTGTTACAAGCTTCACCTCTAGATGAAAACTTGAAATGTCTGTATTTATTACTAAACAGATTCAGATGTGGTACAGCAGGCCTTTAGATTACCTCAATTTCACACCATTTGCAGGTATGCCCAAATTTGAGAAGATATGAAGACATCTAGAAAATATATACATTCTCTGTGCCTCTTCTACATTTGAGAATAACTTCTACCATAATATGATCATAGAAACACAAAGAAAGGCATGTCAATAAAACATAACAGGATATAAAGGCTGTTATTTTTGGTTTTTAATGTGCCCAAATTTGGGCAAAACAGTGTGCTCAAAATAAATTAATGTAAAGACCTGGGAATAGCATTTTGAAATCTTAAATAAATAAGCCATCTTGTAATTAAGGTTTAATTAATAATATAATTGTATAAGAAATGGCTATGTGACAGAATAAATGTCATTCCAGCTACATAAAATCAGTCATTCAAAACGGAAATTTTGAACGTACCACAAAGCAAGTCCAGACATATTTGGTCAATCTTTTGTTTTTGGAAGCAGATTCAGTCAGTGCTATACAGTCATACCATCATTTCTGGTTACTGCACTCCAATCAAAGTCAGGGTTGTTTATAATTACTTTCATAAAATAATATGAAGTCGCACGATCACTAACTGTCGAGTAATCGAAGATAAAAGATGCCAAAGTGCCTAAGCAATAAATTGCAGAAATAATGTTGGCAAGGGTAGAAATTTGTTTTTTTCACATACCTGATTCATCACAATCAGCAGAGAAACGTAAATATTACCAGCTGTCAAGTGACCAATTGGGAAAGTTCAAGCTAAAAATAAAAATAAATTCTCATGTTTTCATTAAGAACACTATTGTGTGTGAGGACCATTTTCTGCCAGATGTATACTCTGGTTCAGAGCTGTTTTGAACAAACATGTTCTATCTGTTGATTGCAGTTCAGAATAACCTTGTGTTCGTCATTATGTATTTTGGAGTAACTAAGGGAATATATAAATCTTTTTCAAGGTTCCTTTGTTTTAGACTTACTATTTTCTTTAACTAGAAATGAGTTATTGACATCACCAACAAGACAAACATGGATGCACACATGCACAGCATTTTTTCACACATTTTTGTGGTATCACCTGAATTATCATTCTTCCAAATGATTAAGCTACTGTTTGTTAAGTGTTCCTTCCCTATCCTTCTCTGAAGCCCTCCTGTTAAACTCCCAGGCTTTTTGGTGTTTTTATTGAAATTTTTTTATATGAAAATTTCTTATGAGTTTAACTTTTACCGAATGTTTATTCTGTTTATCCCCATGGTTACGTCTTCACCCTAGGGGTGTTTAGGTGTTTGTAGTCATGCATCATCCATCCGATGTATTGCATTCTCTTCTGAGGAAGACCTTGCTTTGCATTGGATAGTGTCAAATCTGTTCCTGACTTCAGGCCTTAATTTTTGGAAGCCTGGAGTCTTGTTTCTGGTTTTTTTATGGTGTTGTTTACATTGACAACGCTTCCTTTACATGTAATTTTCCTATGAATTATCCATGTTAGGATAAGTGTAAGATACATTTCTTATTCCGATAGTGTAGCCTTAATTTTTGGCAGTGAAAATTTTTTTTTAGTCCACACTTGGGCTCTATCAGGATCCATTTGGGCTCGGGGTTCCCATTGGGAACTTGGGCTCAGATCAAAATTTTTCCCCAATTTTTTTTTTTTTTTTAAATTTTTTCGAATCATTGTTTCATTGATTGTTTTATATATCTTTTTCAGTATATTGTGAGTTAAGTGCGAGTACTGTTGACTTTCATATTTTTCTATAATGAAAGCTTATTATTGTTCACCTGTAATTCGAGGAAGTCTTCCTCAGATTCACACAAATTTTGTGTGTCTTGTAGTCATTGTACTCGCACTAATTCCTGTGCTGCTTGTGTCAACTGGGATGACAAATGTTGGCGACGTGTGTCACGGTATGTTATTAGCGGTGATAGGACTATGCCTGTCCTCTCGCCGCACACTCACTTTAGTCTTTCAGTTTCCATTTCAGAGGAACAAGAACATGGTGATGGTTTCGTGACTCCGTCCATTAGTGTGCATCCGTCGTTGCAAAATGATAGTCAATCAGAGGTAGCGGCTAAAGTGCTCTCAAATATTAGACAGGGCAATAAACCACGCCCCCATGGTCATAAGCCCCTGTCGCCAGCTAGCTCGTCCAGTCGAGAATAGAAATATGGGTAGAGTGAGCACTATAATCTTTTATCAGGCTCACCCAGCGACGACGGAAAGGAGGAAGTAAGCAAGTTTGTCAGTCAGCTCGGGGAGGTCTAGCAAGACCATGAGCGAGAGAGCCCCTTCTCTCTACCAACAACATCTGGGGCCAGATGTGGTGGTTAGAAACTTCTTTCTGTCGGAGCTTACGTCCCCGCAATCGGTCCGGGACGCTCTGTCATTTAGTCAGCCGGGGACGGCTGAGAGAAGCGCTTCCTCCAAGTCAGTACAGCACACATGACAGCACCTTGGCTATGTGACGTCCGATATCCTAGCAGAATCGCCGAGCAAGGACCGCTCGTCTATTAAAAAGTCACAGCATCCGGTAGCCAAGGAGACGAGGCCTCATTCGATGGGACAAGAGAAAAGAGCCGCTGCAGACACACAGTCCAAGGAGCAGCCAGCGGCCAAGCAACAGAAGACCGCTGCTCCTCAGGCCTCAGTTACGGACCTGCTGTCACAGATTGTGCAGCTCATTGTAGCATCCCAGCATAGTCAGGAGCAAGTTCCGGCAGTCTCGGAGCACGAGCTGTCCGAAGATGCTGGGTCAATCCAGTCATCTGCCCATTCAGAGGCAGAGGACCGTGAGGAAATTCTGATTCAATCGGATGCAGAAAGGGATTTGGAGGATACGGACCCATCTGTTTTGGAACAACACATGGTAGCAATGGATTTTATCCATCAATACTTTCCTGAGATTGTTCATGTGAATCAGACTGCTGCATCTACCCATAAAAAGCTGCCAACGTCGTTAGACGCTGACTATAACCGGTCAAGGGAGGATGTCCTTTCATTCCCGGTGCAGTCGAAACTAGTGTCGAACACTTTTGCTCTCCTAAACGACTCTATATTCAGTCTTTCCAGTGGAAAGAGAAAAGGCAGCTTTCTGTCCTCCTCTTCCGTTCGGATACCGTCTGTTGGACCACGGCCATTTAAAACGGTAGGGGAAGGTGTCCAGAGAGTACCTCTGCATTTAAATGAGCAGACTGAGGACCTAGATTTGGCCTTACCTCCTTCATTTACTATTCGCTCGGAAACAATTGAGACGGCAATTTCTACAAGTAGAGCGAATTTAGATGCTATGTCTTACGCAGATCACCTGACGAGAGCTATGGCGCAACGTCTCAATGGAAAGGAGTTTGAGGGCGTTCGTTCTCCCTTGAGGGTTCTTTCCAGGGCTACATTGTTTACCACATGTAACTCCGCCCTTACAGTGGCTAATTTGGAGTTAGTTAGATGTGATGGAGCCCTTGCGTCGTCATCTTTAATAGATGACAAGGTGAAAAAACTCTCTTAGAGTTGCTCCTGTATCAGGACATGATATGTTCGACGATAAGCTTTCTCTGGTCTATGACCAAGCTACAAAGAAAGCGTCAAATACTCTGCTTTTAAAGTCGGTGTCGAATAAACCCGCACATGCAGAGAAGAGTAAAGCAGGAGGCTCTGGACAAAAATCGTTCAGAGGAAACTCCTCGCGAGGATATCAGAAATCCTCTTACAATTACTCGCAAAATCATCAGTTCAGCGACTCTGGTCAGGTGCGTGGGTCTGGCCAAAACAACCGGTCAGATGCCCCCAAGTCGGCGGGCAGAGGCTCTTTACGGGGAGGACATAGTTTCTCTTCCCGCAAGCCTCGTAGGTCCTACAGGTGAAGGTAGGACCTCTGTTGTGTTCCAGTTGGCGGGAGGTTATCAAGATTCGTAACAAACTGGATAACCATAATGGAAGATCGGTGGGTGAGAAATGCAGTCTCAGGAAGGACTAAGATTGTCGTTCTGAGCCAAACCACCGCTAACACGATGTCCACAGTTGACTCAACTTGCGTCAAACCCATCAAAAAGAGAACCTCTCCTTTCGGAGGTAAGCTCTCTTCTACAAAAGAACGCAATAGAGGTCATAGAAAACCACAAATCTTGAGGTTTCTACAGTCACCTGTTCCTCGTACCGAAGCCAGACGGCTCGTTCCGATCAGTAATAGACTTGAGCTGGTTAAACAAACTTATCGTAGCTCCAAAGTTCTATATGGAAACCATTCGGTCGGTAAAAGCGAACATACGAGTGAATGACTATGCGGCAAGCATAGATCTAAAAGATGCGTACTTTCATGTCATGGTACATCCGGCATTCAGAAAGTACCTACGGTTCGCTGTTCAGTGGACAGTATATCAGTTCCAAGCAATGTGCTTCAGTCTGAATCTAGCTCCCTGGGCGTTCACTCGAATAATGAACTCGGTAATGTCTTATTTCCGAGCTCATTCATCCGCGGTAACTGAGCTCATTCATCTGCAGTAACGTCGGCTTACTTGGACGACATTCTTCAGAGATACGGCAACAAAGATATTCTTCAGAACGATGTTCAGAGTCTGCTTCTACTGCTCCGATGTCTCGCTTTCATAGTAAACGAGAAGTGGGATCTAGCTCCGTCCAAGTCATTCATCCACTTGGGTATGAGCTTCGAGACTCACAACAATCTGGTTTGTCTGCCGTTACCCAGAGCGAAATTAGTCAGTTGTTACGCTCGCTTTTGTCTACACTCAGATGCAGTAACAGCTAGGGAGTTCATGCGACTGATGGGTCTGTACGGTGCGGACGCGGAACTCATTCCGATGGGCCGCTTGTGCGCACTTCCTCTCCAGATATTCTTTACTCAGAACTGGAGTGTGAAGATGCATTCACTCGAAACGAATATTGTTTTAACGGACCAAGTAAAACAAAAAGTTCAGATTTGGGCAGATATTCAGTGGTTAACTTGAGGAGTTCCCTGCATTTGCCGGATCCGGCTTTCACGATTATGACAGATGCGAGTCAGATCGATTGGGGTGCGACTCTGATTCCAACAGACTCAAAATGCCAGGGTCTTTGGGACCCGGAGTTCCTAGTCAAGCACATAATCATCAAAGAAATGATGTCAATATGGCTTGCACTATAACAACGGATTCACATTATAGAGAATGCTCATGTTCAGATATTGTCGGACAACTCGACATTGGTAGCATACATAAGGAACCATGGTGGCACACATTCGATTCCGTTATGCCAGTTAACGGAAAGAATCCTTCTGTTTGTCTTGAATCATCAAGTTCAATCCGTCATATTCCGGGTCGTCTGAACGCTCTCTCGGAAGGGCCGCATGTTGCCGTCAGAATGGACTCTCAACAAGCATGTGTTCAGACAGATTTGCTACCAGTGGGATCAACCAATGATAGACTTATTTGCGACACATCTCAACAGTTCAATCAGTTGCAGACTTACGTGTCGCCATGTCCAGATCCTCGGGCGTATGCAGTAGACGCTCTCTCGATTTTATGGGACGGAATGATAGGATACGCATATCCTCCAACTCCGTTAATTCAACAGATCTTGCTAACAATCGAGCAATCCCATTGCAAGATTCTGTTAGTAGCATCTCTGTCGGCACAGAAACCTTCGATCAGTCTTCTCAGGTGTCTGTTACGGGACATTCCCCAGAAGCTTCCTCCACAGGAGGACCTTCTTTATCAGGAGAAGTCACGCACACTGCATCACAACCCGCAAGGTCTCAACCTTCACGTATTTCCGTTGTGCGGTCCTTCTTGCACGGGATGTGCTTTACAGGACGAGCAGTGGACGCAATTTCTAAATGTAGGAGGACCTCCTCTTCGCTGAATTATGCAGCAAAGTGGAGGGTTTTCTTTCGTTGGTGTAAGGATAAGTCATTAGATGTTTATGATACTTCCATACCAGACATTGCAAATTTTCTGGTCTACTTGTTTGACGTTCTCAAACTGCAGCCCATCACTATTAAAGGCCATAGGTCTATGCTATCAGACACTTACGCTCATCATGATAGCTTGGATATCGGGTCTAATTTTTCTCTATCCAAATTGGTTAGAAATTTCTCAATCAATAGACCAAGAACTCGCAGGTTAATTCCAAAATGGAATTTAGCCTGGGCCTGTTGAAGCTCAACAAGCTCCATTTGAGCCGTTAGACGTTGTAGAGTTCAAATTTTTGACCTATAAAACTGCATTTCTCTTAGCCTTTGCATCCGCTAGAAGAGTTAGTGAACTCCATGCGTTATCTGTGGACGATTCTCACTATCGCAGTGTTGGAAATTCCATCACTTAACTACACAAGTTGTTTTTTTGGCTAAGAATCAAGTTCCTAATGTAAGGCCAGAGCCTATTATCATTAGGGTTCTGCCTTCTGTGGACAACTGTATACCATTGCTGTGTCCAGTCAGGGCTATGCGCATTTATAAACGCCGATCTGATTTTATTAGGAAAGGAAGGAAACGCTTCTTTCTATCATTAGTTACTAACAGAAAGGATATTTCTGTTCAGTCTATAGCTAGATGGATCCAGTTAGCAATACGTATTGCTTATGATGATCTTTCTTCAGATCAGCATTCCGTCAATAAGATTTCAGCGCACGAAGTCAGGGCGCTGTCAACTTCTTGGGCTTACTCTCACTGTATAGCCATATCTAATCTCATGAAAGCTGCATACTGGACACAGCCTTCTACATTCACTAGGTTTTACCTTAGAGGTATAGAGTCCATCTCTGGTGACCTTAGAAGTTTAGGTCCTCTTTCTGTTGCTCAGAATGTCGTCCATTAAAATGTTTACAGCTATAGTTATTTAGGTTTTCCATTCCAGCGTTGATGCTGTTCCGCTGCCCTCTTCGTTCTGTGGTTGTGTGACCCAGAACAAGGGGAAGGGGGGGTGGGGTTCCCTTATCAACACCTGGCCTTATAGTGAAAAGCAAGGGAAGACCTCCTCCGATGTTAGTAGCTCCGAGTCAGTACTAGGATGGTTTTAATGTGTAGCTCAGTGGAAGCAATTATGATGTCAATTATGTAATATTTTAAAGTGTAGCTCGGTGTGAAGCATTTGTATATACCACGTGTCAAATGAGCGTTAAAATACAATCCTCGGACACTTTTAATTTAATATAAAGAGTCTCATTCTCTGGACTTTCTTTATATTTTGACTTCCCTTCACTGAATTAGCATAATGGGTTATGCTGGATGTTAATAGAGTATTATATATGGAGTTATACTCAATTACATTGTTGGTGTTATGTCCTTCTTATTTTATTAAATATGAAGGACATATGTAATTCCGTGCTCTCCTATTCTCCTGTAGGAGATATTCTGTTTGCAGTAGTTGAGTTATTGGATTTTCCTTTATGTCCTAGGCCCTCCAGCCTATTTACCATTCAGCTTTTTACTCTATAACCTATATTCAATTAGCAGGTCAAATTTGTACTGGAGGTATGGTAAATGGGTTTGTGTTGGGAAATTATATTCAATTAACAGGGTTATTCAATTAAGAGATATCCAATTAAGTGGGCTCCACTATACAGGCAGCCAAAGACTTGCCCAGAAACAACTACCAAGGCACTTAGAATGTAACTTGCAACTTTCTCAAGAGCCTGCGTATTGGGGGCACCTGTTCTGTTTCAGTTAAAGGTGATCAATGTCAGAATTAGACACTTGAGGGTTACATTTTTCTGGCGTGAACTGTTATTACATTACTTAAGATATTGGTTTGTAACTTTGTGTACATGTTCAACATCAAGTGTAGATGTGTATGACACCATTTTGCTGTTGCTCGGTTTATGCTTCAGGCTTTTTGCCCTGGATTTGTCCAAAATTCTACGAGTATTAATGACCTCAATTATAGTTCTAGTTGTTTAACTGGTAGAGTGCTGGAAGCCACTATCAGGGCTTTGATATGAAGAGCAGGTACCCCAGCCTAAAGGTCTCATATTCTGTGGATGTACTTCTTTTCATCTTAGAAGTGAAATTCCTTAGTCTGTATTGGTTTGCCTTGTTACAATTTATGGGAGAGTTCCAAGAGGCACTCTCCCATAAATTGTAACAAGGCAAAGACATGTGAACAAATTTTAATGACCAAAAATAACTTAGCACTCTTCCAGTTAAAGGATAAAGATACAAGAATTTATATTAGCAACCTTATTTCCAATCTGTTTTCAAGTACAATTATTCATTTTTTTCTGAAGCTTGATTTTTTAAAAAATGGAAACAATATAGGAATCACCTGAAAGTCTGTTTGGATGGCCATCCATCTATCTTCCCCATCCCATCCTATCCAATTCTTCTGGGCATTTCTTCTGCATTTATGAGCTAGTTCTTATAAACCTTTGCATACATGATTGTTAGGAAGCACAAATGCACATACCATGCAATTTCCTTTAGATTTATTTTTTTTAATTTTTTTGTGACTCTCCATTGCAATGTGCTCATTGAGCCCATCCTCTGTTGGATCATAAGTATTGTTTTTAAGGCATAAAATGAAAATTCTTACTTCTTCAAGATATTTTTTGCAAGTATTGGTGTTCTATTGCGGTTGAATAAAAAGTTACAAAAGCACTTGGCTATCATTTATTTTTGCTTGGTGCATTTAGAATCTTCTGCAGAATATTCCAAAGCTAGCATGAAAAATGAAAGCTAAATGTAGTGGGTTCCACTCATTTGATTATGATTTCATAGAATAGGCCCATTAATTGCACATGATTGTCAAACACCAAAACATTTACCATGCCTTAAGTACTTGGACCTGTTAATTGCATATAGACTACAGAATAAATTCTTTTTAAATTCTGGTTAAATTAATAAATAAAACATTGTGATCTCACAAAAACTATACCGACAACCCCCAAGTATAATTTGCCCTAGTACTTCTGATTACAGTACTTCCAGGAGCACTGTAAAACAGTATATAAGGAAGTTTGTCACCAGAATGTTGGCATTATCAGAGTCTGGTCGCTTACATATATCTGGAAATTGAATTTTTTTTCTGTCAAAGTAACTATACAGTTCCCAGGGTTCCACTGTCCTTTAAAATCTGACATTTTAAATACTTTTATTAAAAAAATCTTTTCTTACTTTTATTAAAATTCTTAAAAAAAAATGTTCTGAAAGTTTATTCCATTTGCCTCTCACTTTTCAGGCAGGTGATTATAACTTTGCAATGGAGAACTGCAGACAATTAATGGAAAGTGGTTATGCTCCAGCTTGGAATGTTTGCATTGATTTAGCAGAGCTAGATACATTTACTGATCTAGCAGCAAAGTAAGGAATATTATTATAAAATAGATAAAAACATAACCTTGTTGGAAAGGAGCAGTGAGAAGCAATACATATCTCCCCATACATTTGGTCCTACCAAAAATGTTGAAAATGGGTAATTTAAAAAAAACAACTTTTGTTGAACAAATATCTGGCCTCCTGTGAAATGAAACATCACAAATTAGAGAGTATGACAAAAACAGAAGTGTAATCTCAGTGAATTAAAATGAGACAGAATTTATGTATCTTGACATGGTTATTATCCTCTGCCAAAATGAAGTTTGCGGGGGATATAGAAATGTGTCCCATCCATCCATCTGTCTATCCATCCATCCATCTGTCTGTCCATCTGCCTTAACAACTTTGGACCTTCATATCTCAGTCAATGAATGTTGAATTTAAATGATCTTTGGTATGCAGATAAACCACCATGGGGGAAAGGATATTCACAAGTAACAGATTTTGTCCATTTTTTTTTTAGAATTATGGGCCTTTTTCCACTTTTTTCAACTCAGAAACCCTTGGGGTGGGATGCCGTTGGCATTGCACCTTGTTTCATTTAATTGATTCTTTATCAGCATTCTCTCAAAAATTATGGAAATTATTCCATAACTATCTTGAACACCTCAACGATTTTTATTCATTGCAAATGTATTGAGGTGTAAATAATGTTTATGGATATTTTAAGTTGGGAGATTTTTGTGAAACATTTATTTTGAGTAAAATTGCTTCAGAAACTTCCTGTCAACTATATCAATGTCACATTGTATTCAAATGTACATCTCTGGTATATTGGGTATAATAACATAATTTTCTGTACCTTATGACCTGCTTTAATGCACAACATAATCGTTAACATAATCAGTTTCAGTCTTCTGTGCAGAATACACAGTTGAAATGAGACCACAGTAAACAGTCATTTTATTATTTTTTTCACTGTTCAAGTCGGAACAAATAAATTTTAAAATTCTGTGAAAAAATCCAAATGTTTCCATATCAGAACAATCCCCGAAAATCGGAACAACTTGACCACAACCAATCTTGTATCTATGCAGAGTTCATATGTGTGTTTAAAGTGCTTAATAGTGCTTGAATATTAAGACTAAAGTTCCAGGCCTTTACAAGTGCTTGATAGTCAGACTTTCTCTGAAATAATTGTTTAAAGTTCTTGAAAAATATTTTCAGTTACTGTGAAACCTGTCTTGAACAACCACTGTCTTCAGCCATGACCTGCCATTTATGACCACACTTTCAGTACACCGATCATTTTCACTCTATAATGACACTGTCATCAGCGACCACCTCCCAGACACGATCACCGATTTTAGACCGAAGTAACAATTTTACCTGTTATGAGCAACCACTTTTGTAAAGAGTGACTTGTTTCAAGAACGTTTTCATGCCTGAACATCGCCACAGTTGACATTATTGAATGATAATGTGGTTATATTTTAGTGATTAGCAATAAATTAAAATTATATTTGTATACTTACGAAGTCTGTTCATTTGTTATCCATATTATTAATAAATCATCAATCTTGTATATATTTAATGTCACTTTATTTGTTTCACTCAACACCAAACATAAAAAAGTTGTTTTTTTTTTAACTCAAGCATCTGTCAGAGATCATAGAAAACAAGTCGGTCGTTTGTTTCAAGGTAGGGATTAAGCGATTGGTTCACGACCGTCATGTGTATTCTGGGAGCCAATTGCTTATTCTGAAAATGAACTTCCCTCAAAACATAAGCTATCAAAGCTTTGTTATTGTACCAACAGTCTCGACGGAACAGTTGTCATCAATGTCGAAAAATAAAATGCAGTAAAAACTTTAAAACATCCCAAGCTGTCCAACTCAGGACAAACAATACAAACTGCTTTGCTCTTTTATTTTTATCACATTATGAAACCATGATTTGTTTGCATACAAATAACTTGTTTTGTTTAATTGCCCATGTCGATGAACTGTTAATTGTTGATGAACTGTTGTAATAGTTGATACAGTGTGGTCAGCTTTTCAGTGCTGTTTGATCAAAACTCGCAGTAGCTGGCATTTGTCCTTTTACATTGTTTTAATTTTTAAAAGTAAATGACAATTTGATAAATTTTTGTGTAAGTGTTATTCTCGAAAAAACAACGAATCTGTATATAAGATGGACGAAAGTCCACTGGCAGCATAACAACTGCAATTATGAGTTACGAAAGCCCAGCAAAAAAGAGAAAGATTTTAGGGTGAAAGTTATCAAGACATTTGAGCATGGTACTAGTGCTCCAAAAATTGCATTAGACCTGTCTGGGAAAAACCCAAATCCAAAATATAATTAAAGAGAAAGCCAATATCAAGCAAAACTGTGAATCAGGAGACGAATCAGGAGATGAAGCGAGCCGTAAACATGTAAAAATTATGTAAATATGTAAAAGCGAGGAGAACTTTGTACAGTGGCTTAAACGAGAGAGTATGGGAATGGTTTTGTATGGCAAGAAGTAAGAATGTACCCATCACAGGGAAACTTCTTCAACAGAAAGCAATAGTTGCTTCGAGGGAAATGGGGCACGGCAATTTCATAGCCTCCAGTGGGTGGTCAGAAAGCTTCAGGTCCAGATACAACATCAAGGCAAGCGTGCTGAGTGGTGAATTGGCAGATGTCAACCAACAAACAGTGGATGATTGGTAAAAAGGTTACCAGCAATAACTTCTGGCTATGCACATGAGAATATTTTTATTTTCAATGCAGATGAAACAGAGCTGTTCTACCGTGGACTGGCAGAAAGATCCCTTGTGCATAAAAGTGACCTCAGGAAAGGTTTAAAAAAATCAAAAGAGAGGTTGACGACACTGGTTCCCAGCAGTGCAACTGGGGAAAAAGTTAGACCCTCTAAAAGAAAAGTCTGAAAATCCACGTTGTTTAAAAGTTGTTAAAGTCAGAGAGTTGGGTGTAAACTACTGTGCCAACAGAAAAGTCTGGATGACAGCAGACATTTTTAGTTCTTGGCTAACAAAACTAAACCCGAAAATGAAGTCAAAGGAGTGGAAAATTCTGATGCTGGTAGACAATTTCAGTGGGCATCCAGATGTTGCACTCAGGAAAGTGAAGTTAGTGTTCCTCCCACCAAACACAACATCAAAAGTTCAACCTTGTGATGCAGGTATAATTCAGTCCTTGAAGCTGAACTATTGAAAAAAGATGTTAAATCATGTGCTATTCAAAATTGATGAAGTGTCAGTGGCTTGTGAAATAGTAAAAAGTATAAATATTCTTTCTGCTATTATGTGGGTGAGTGGCTCAGTTGGTAGAGGTGCAGGCTGCAAGCCGAGGGGTCCTCGGTTCGAATCCCACCTGCGGCAACCGCGTTGTGTCCTTGGGCAAGACACTTCACCCCGATTGCCTACATGGGGGCACGATGACGCTGTGTACTGAGGCGTACTGCACGTCCATGGTGCGCATGTCTTCAACCAATCTAACCCTGCCTGTGCTGCGGTGCAGAGTTCAGAGTTACGATGTTGGAGAGCTGACAGCTGCTCGTCGTTGCTCGGTGGTTCTCTCCGGGTACTCCGGCTTCCTCCACCCGTAAAACTGTCACGGTCACGATTAGCCATTGTGCATAAGTATGTGACCTTAAACACCAATAAATAAATAAATAAATAATTATGTGGGTGAAGTCAGCGTGGGTGGATGTTTCCACCATTACTATTCAAAAATGTTTTGCAAAGTGTGGAATAGGGAGCGCACTGATTTGGTGATTTTGTTGAAAATGTGGTATTAAAAGCTGTGCTATTTTGTATCGAAAATTGTATTTTTTCTTCTCGTCAGTAAAATCTGCACCTGAAACTGATCTTTAGTAAGTTCTCTAGGAGAGTTTCCCATGGCTCAGTGTCAGGTGCCAGGTTAATTGGTTTGGAACACATGTACAGCGAAGCCACTTAATTGGATATTTCTTAATTGAATAAACCTGTTAATTGAATATGACTTTCAAACACAAAACCATGTGCCATTTCTTAACAAATTTGACCTCTTTTTTGAATATCAGTTTATAGAATCAACTGCCATTGATTAATTTTTTTTCTGCTGGGATTTAATGACACTTTTGACAGCCAAGGTCACCTCATATCGGATTGTTTTATGAGTGGTGGAAGCTGGAGAACCAGGGGAAAAACCACAGAGCAGCTGTCAGACTCCCCAATGTAATAACTCCACTCAAGCAGGGTTAGCAACGTTTGAACACAAGTGTACTCTCAATGCACAGTATGCCTTAGTACACAGCACTACTGTGCTCCCATGTGTGCCTTAGTATAGTACACAGTACCACCATGCCCCCACATGGGTAGCCGATGCCTTGCTCCATGAGCTCTGTCAAACACGATATAATAGAAGAAATGCTCTGTTTATCTCTATAATACAGGAAAGTGACCCAATCTCTGTTAATTGTATACTCCTGTTAACTGAGTAATATTTTTATACTATAACCCAATGGTCCAGACTAGCTGGTGCAAACTCAAAGTTATCAAGGGTCAAACACAAATTTCGACCCCCCCCCCTCCCCCCCATCCCCCAAATTTGCTTGCAAAACCGAAAATTAAAAGTCCTATTTGGTCCTCCATACATTTACTCTCTGCGCATGTGCAGCCATCAGGAAGTGACCAGAATTGGCGCAAACATCATTTTTTGTTTGGCCCTAAAGTCAGCAAAAATGAACTGACATCTGTGCTTTAAAATCTCTGTTTTTGAGGATGCCAGACACAAATCAATGCAAGAATTGGTGGATACAAGGCTGTTATTGGATGATGGAAGTGTTCAACGGTGGTTTTAGATGTTCAGGGCTGTAACTAATAATTATAAAATTATTTTATGTTTCCCAATTTCGGGACATACGCCTGACGTCATCATTTTTGTTAACGATTATGCCACTGTTTGTTAAGTATTCCTTCCCTATCCTTCCATGAACCCTTCCTGTTAAACTCTTAAGCTTTTTGGCTATTTTTTATTGAAATTTTTTATTAAATTTCTTGGGAGTTTAACATGTATTACAGAATTTTATTCTGTTTTTCCCCAGGGTTACGTCCTCACCCTAGGGTTGTTAGGTCGTTTAGTCTTGCATCTTCCATCCGATGTATTGTTTTTTCTTCGTATGAAGATGTAGCTTTGCATCTGGTAGCATTTAAATTGGTTTCTGACTTTGGGCCTTTTTGTGTGCCTGATGTCTTGTTTACATTGACGTTGTTTACATTGACAATGTCCTCATAAAAAGGTAGTTTTTTATATTCTATTACTGTAGAATTACTGTAGGATACATGGATTATTATAGTGTAGCTCAAAAAATTTGGGATTTTGTCCACACTTAGGCTCTATCAGGATGCCTATGGGCTCTTTATGTTCCCTTTGCCAACTTAGGCATTTTTTTTTTTTTTAAAATTTCAAAAAAATATTTTGAATTTAATTTTGATTGCTATTATTCATGTATCTTAATTATATATTTTGTTGTGGAGTTTGGAGGACTGATATTGACTTTAGTCGATGCATTTCTGCAGACTCTTGTCATTCTTGTGTTCACTGGGATGACTGATGTTGGAGTCGGGTGTCGCAGTACTTTGTTGACACTGAGGTTCTGAGTCCAGGCCTCTCACCGCGTTATAATTCATTTTGTCAGTTTCTATTTCAGAGGAACATGAACATGGTGATGAATGATATTCTGACACCCATCCAAGTGTGCTACCACCGCCATGCTCCGTTGAGCATATAGCGCTAGCTGCAGTGCTCGTGATTGCAAGAGTTAGGGACTTTTGTTAAGGGTTTTAATCTCTTGCAAGCAGCTAGCTCGACCGGTGAAGCGGGTACTTCATCCGTGGGTGCCGTGATGCCAGGTAAGTCTGTTGCGATCGAAGGAAGTGTTGATGTGGCTAGCACTTAAATATAAATAGCTCACCCAGTGATGACGGAAATAGGGAGGAAATAGGGAGGAAGTCAGCAAGTTCTTGTACTTGGCAAGGTCTAATAGACCATGATGCTCTGATTAGTCTGCAGCTGGGGTCGCCTTCAGTCATGGCTTCCTCCGCTACGTTTCACAAGCTGAAATGAAGTTTTCTGGTTGGACACTTGCACAAGTCAGAGCATACGTCCGCCCCCCACTCGGGACGCTCCGTCTAGTCTGCAGCCAGGGTCGGCTTCAGTCACAGCTTCCTCCGCTACGTTATTAAAGCGCACACGACCGCATCCTAGCTACCCGACTTCGGATATCCAGCCTGCTGACGAAGAAGGAACCACTCTTCACCCATGAAGTCGGACGTTCCAGTAGCTAGGAAGAACGAGGCCTTGATCATTGGGACGTTCGGAGAAGAGATCCATCTCCGACACACCATCCCAGGAGCAGCAAGCGGCTAAGAAGGCTGGAGGTCGTCAATATAGCGAGTTGGGAAAGTCTGATCGGGACTATCGGTCAGAAGCCCCTAGGCCGATGGGACGAGGTTTTTTGTGGGGAGGACGTAGTTTCTCCTCCCGTAAGCCTCGCAGGTCATACAGGTGATGTTCAAGACCTCTATTGCTTGCCAGTTGGCGGAAGAGAATCAACCTTCGCGAGAAACTGGATAGCAGTCACGGAAGATCAGTGGGTGAGAAGTGTAGTCTCGGACGACCTACGACTATCATTTCAAGCGGAACCCCCACTAACAAGATGTCCACGTCAGGGCTCGTTTTTCGTCCGATTTTCTGGGAATCCAATTCGATTCCCGTAAATTATCCACTAGAATCCAGTGTGGCAACCAAGGGTCGCCGGTACGATGGGCTGACCCTTCCAGGGTCCAAAAAATGCATTTCCTTGCATCTGAATGAGCACCTCAACGGGCGTATTTCATCTAAATTTTCGAACACAAAATTTTTTTTAGACATTCGAAATATCAAAAAATGAAACAAATTACCCAATGCCATATACGTACAGGCTGAAAAATGTTCAGGGTGCACAGCTTGCATCGAAAATGGGAAAGTGCTCAAAACGGCGCAGTGTGAGAGTATATTTTATTATCGAGCAATAAATTTCACAGCATTCCCAGTTAAACAATAAAAAAGTCCAAACGTACCTGACTACCGTCTGTTTGTTGTTTTTATTTTTAATTTCTCCCAAATTTCCACTCCCAAGAATTCAAAAGAACACGCTGGATCCTCGTGTGGCCTACACTTGTCTTCCAAGGGTTACAAGACGATTTACCCGCACAGACAACTCGCTCCGAGTTCTTGTGGACAATTCGTCAATTAAAGTCAAAATGACTCTTTGATTAGGGTGTTTGTGTGTGTGGGGGGGGGGGGGGGGGGGAGGGGGGGTCACGGTGGGAGGGGGCATGCGCTCGGTTGGCAGATTCTAAAAATGCAATCCTTGCTCAGTAATCTTTGAGCTCAGTCAGTACTTGGTGACAATATTTATGATATGATTAATGCCCCAAGCTGCCCACAGCACTGCTCCACGGGAAGGGTGTGGGGTGGGGGGGGGGGGGGGGTGGTTGTCACCTTGCTGACTGTGCTCAAACATTACAGAGCAAGGAGATATGTTAGTATGCAGGATGGTGGGTCCATACCTTTTTTTCTGAAATAAACTTTAAAAATCATGAAAAAACTGTGAAGACCAATAATGTCAGTGTTAGCAGAAGATAGTTTTAATGATGTCTTTCAATCATTGCTGGCGTAAGAGTTTGTTTTAATACAATAAAATACTCAATGAATTACTGAAAATCATCTTGAAGTCAGTGATTTTTTATGTTCATTTTATTCCATAATTTATGCTCAAATTGACAAGCATGGTGGTGAGGTCCTTACAGTAGACATATAAAAGGCATCATCATTGACTGAATCAGGTATTTCATGGCAGATCGAACACAGGTCTGAGGACACTCACAGGAAGACTGGACACAGGCCGGCATGTCGTTGATATACACTGGGAATAGTAGGGGGCCTAGGACTGCTCCAGACATCACGCAGCATCTTGGTAATGTTGCTCCATTGGAGCAACATTACCAAGATATGGCGTGACACCAGGAGTTCCACGTGGAACAGTCCTAGCCCCCCTATTATTCTCCATGTGCACCAATGACATGTCAGTCTCTGTCCAGTCGCCTGCTCACTTGTTTGCGAACACCATTGCTCAACTGAAAAAGTAAATTCTTGGACTAGTCTACACTTAAGACTTTCTAATTATAACAAAATAACTCTGGAATGATTTAATATTAGGTATGGCTTCTTCACAGTTTTAATGGAAGATTTTTCAAGTGATTTTTTTTCTGCTCATTTGATACCATAACTTATGGCATTTCCCATGTCACAGGACTTAAAAGTAAATGCAGGATAAAAGTCATTGCTTAACCTTGAATCTGAAAATTGCAACGTAAAGTAAAACTTTAACTTTAAGGCCAAAAAAAAAAGGAATTGATTCTCAGGCACCGCCGCGTTGAAAAAAATGGCCCGCGTTGGGCCTTTTTATTTGGACCGTCATTGCACGAAAATAGGAAACAGGGAAATTGAAAAGGGACTATTGGTTTTAAAGCCCAAAACCAACGAATAAACAGGTAAATATACACAGGCGTGTGTTAAGTGTGAGAGGGGAAAGGTTTTTGCCATATTTTCAGGAGATTGGGCGCACACGGCAGGGGAATTCAAACGCAAACTTGACTCGGTCGATGTTGGGCGAGTTGTCCAACACAGGCATAACCCACCTTGTCGAATACTAAACGTTAAATTTGCCAGGTACTGGCGTCAAGTAAACCTTTTTTGCTGTGAAAACACGAATGAGAAATAGTGAGAATAATCGGTACAGGTAAGTATATTTTCGGGGTGGGGAATTATCACTTACTAAACAAATACAAAAGTCCAAATTCTGCTGACGTGTCATGAACATAACGGGAAAGAATGGGCAAACACTGAATGGAATCTGAAATTCAGATTTTTCCAGAGCAGTTGTGCATCAAGGGAGATTACTCAAAACACATGTGCGTTTCCCAATACGAATGACGTCTTCAATCAAAGTAAACAAACGAAGTCTTTATGGGCCGACACGTCCAGCTTATTTTGTGTATTGAGTTGGGCCTATCCATTTATTAATTTCACCCACAGGAGATCGGATTGTGATATGAATGAAAGGGCTTTGCCGCAGTGGAAAAATAAAGTGATGTTTCCCTTTTTTAAATATCAAACTTGATCGCTTGGATGTATACGGGTTCAAACTATTTTTAATGGGCGTGGTCTTTGGGAGGGGCTCTTTGACAGACGGCTGATGACGTTACAAGTGCTGTGTAAGTTCCATGCCGAGTTGACACCGGAAGCTTGCTTCCATTCTGGTTTGTTTTTGTTTCCCTTCTAAAATTTCTATCGTAAAAATGTTAATTTCTATCAAAATAACTCACAATGATACCAAAATAATACGAAGGTGGTCAATAATATCTATGGAAGACGACAGTACTTTGGGGGAGTTGGTTAAAAAACTGTTCGCCTGTGAGTTTGATAATGACAACGATGATCCAATACCACAGAACTTGAATCCGTTCTTGGAAAATGGTGAGAGAAACAATGAGATTTATTTGTATATCATTTTACAATATGCACTTTCCATGCCTTTTAGATAAAAACAGACATCAGAAAGTGACTTTTGCCTCTTAATCCTTGCTCACCATCTGGAAGAAATAAAAATAAAAAATAAAAATAAAATCCTCCCTCCCTCATTGATTTGAAAAAAAAATTGCCTGAGAATCAATTGATTTTTTTTTTTGGCCTAAAACTCAAAAATATAAGATTTATACATTGGGATACACGGGAATCCATTTGGATTCCCGCTGGTTGTGTTTACGGGAATATTACGAGAATCGGATTCCCGGATTCCCGTCGAAAAACAAGCCCTGCACGTTGGACAAATCTTCCGTCGGATCCTTTCAAAAGAGACTCTCTCCCAGCGTAGATACAGGCTCTCTTATTAAGGAAGCAATAGAGGTTGTCGAGATATCTGATTCTCAGGGTTTCTACAGTCACCTGTTCCTCTTACCAAAGCCAGGCGGCTCATTCCGACCGGTAATAGACTTGAGCTGGATAAACAAGCTTATCGTGGCTCCAAAATTCTATATGGAGACCATTCGGCCGGTAAGAGCGAGCATTCGAGTGAATGACTATGCGGCAAGCATAGATCTATAGGATGCGTACTTTCATGTCCTGGTACATCCGACATTCAGAAAGTACCTTCGGTTCGCCATACAAGGGAAGATTTATCTGTTCAGAGCAATATGCTTTGGTCTGAACCTGGCTGCCTGGGCATTCACTCGAATAATGAACTCAGTAATGTCACACTTCCAAGCTCATTCGTCTGCAGCAACATCGGCTTACTTGGATGACATTCTGCAGAGATACAGCAACAGAATTATTCTTCAGATCAATGTTCATAGTCTGCTTCTATTACTCTGAAGTCTCAGTTTCATCGTAAATGAGAAAAAGTCGGATCTAGCTCCGTCCAAGTCATTCACTCACTTGGGGATGAGATTCGAGACTCACAACAATCTGGTTCATCTGCCGTTACCCAGAGCGAAATTAGTCAGTTGTTACGCTTGCCTTTGTCTACACTCAGATGCATTAACAGTGAGGGAATTCATGCGACTGATGGGGTTGTGCGGAGTGGCTGCGGATCTTATTCCAATGGGCCGTCTACGCACGCATCCCCTCCAGATATTCTTTACTCAGAACTGGAGTGTGAAGACTCATTCACTCGAAACCAGTATTGTTTTAATGGACCTAGTAACACAAAGGATACAGATTTGGGCAGATCTTCAGTGGTGTTAACTCAGGGAGTTCCGCTGCAACTGCCGGATCCGGCTTTCACGATTATGACAGATGCGAGTCAGATGGATTGGGGCGCAGACCTGAAGTGTCAGGGTCTTTGGGACCCTCGGTTCCTAGAGATCACATAAACATCAAAGAGATGATGTCAATATGGCCAGCTCTTCAACATTGGATTCACATTATAGCGAATGTCCATGTTTACATTTTGTTGGACAATTCGACAGTAGTAGCTTACATCAGGAACCAAGGCGGCACTCATTCAAGTCCATTATGCAAATTAACGGAGAGGATTCTCCTGTACGTCATGTATCATCATGTTCATCTTTCTGACCGTCATATACCGGGTCGTCTGAATGTACTAGCAGACTCGCTCTCTCGGAAAGGTCGCCTGTTGCCATCGGAGTGGACTCTCAACAAGCGAATATTCAGGCAGATTTGCTACCAGTGGAATCGTCTCATGATAGATCTGTTTGCAACACACCGGAACAATCTGTTACGACGTTCGTGTCGCCATGCCCAGATCATCGAGCGTACATAGCAGATGCTCTGTTGATCTCATGGGAAGGAATGATAGGATATCTGTATCCTCCAACTCCATTGGTTCAGCAGATTCTGTTAAGATCAAACAGTCTCGTTGTGAAATCCTGCTAGTAGCACCTCTGTCGTCACAGAAACCTTGAATCAATCTTCTCAGGTGTCTGTTATGTGACATTCCATGGAAGCTTCCTCCACGAGAGGACCTTCTTTATCAGGGGAAGTATTTGTTCTTCACGTCCTTCTCCGCCCTTAGTGGCATTATGGAGTCAGCTAGACGTGAGGAAGCCTTGCGGTTCCTATATTATTTGATGACTAACACAAGAATGAATAAAGTAATGCGGGTGAGGGGGGGTTCGATATGACTTTGAATCCTCCCCCCCCCCCCCCCCCCCCCGCCCCACAGTAGTAGCTTACATCAGGAACCAAGGCGGCACTCATTCAATTCCATTATGCAAAGTAAAGGAGAGGATTCTCCTATACGTCATGTATCATCATGTTCATCTTTCTGTCCGTCATATACCGGGTCGTCTGAATTACTAGCAGACTCGCTCTCTCGGAAAGGTCGCCTGTTGCCATCGGAGTGGTCTCTCAACAAGCGAATATTCAGGCAGATTTGCTACCAGTGGAATCGTCCCATGATAGATCTGTTTGCGACACACCGGAACAATCTGTTACCAACGTTTGTGTCGCCATGCCCAGATCATCGAGCGTACACAGTAGATGCTCTGTTGATCTCATGGGAAGGAATGATAGGATATCTGTATCCTCCAACTCCATTGGTTCAGCAGATTCTGTTAAGATCAAACAGTCTCGTTGTGAAATCCTGCTAGTAGCACCTCTGTCGTCACAGAAACCTTGAATCAATCTTCTCAGGTGTCTGTTATGTGACATTCCATGGAAGCTTCCTCCACGAGAGGACCTTCTTTATCAGGGGAAGTATTTGTTCTTCACGTCCTTCTCCGCCCTTAGTGGCATTATGGAGTCAGCTAGACGTGAGGAAGCCTTGCGGTTCCTATATTATTTGATGACTAACACAAGAATGAATAAAGTAATGCGGGTGAGGGGGGGTTTGATATGACTTTGAATCCTCCCCCCCCCCGCCCCACAGTAGTAGCTTACATCAGGAACCAAGGCGGCACTCATTCAATTCCATTATGCAAAGTAAAGGAGAGGATTCTCCTATACGTCATGTATCATCATGTTCATCTTTCTGTCCGTCATATACCGGGTCGTCTGAATTACTAGCAGACTCGCTCTCTCGGAAAGGTCGCCTGTTGCCATCGGAGTGGTCTCTCAACAAGCGAATATTCAGGCAGATTTGCTACCAGTGGAATCGTCCCATGATAGATCTGTTTGCGACACACCGGAACAATCTGTTACCAACGTTTGTGTCGCCATGCCCAGATCATCGAGCGTACACAGTAGATGCTCTGTTGATCTCATGGGAAGGAATGATAGGATATCTGTATCCTCCAACTCCGTTGGTTCAGCAGATTCTGTTAAGATCAAACAGTCTCGTTGTGAAATCCTGCTAGTAGCACCTCTGTCGTCACAGAAACCTTGAATCAATCTTCTCAGGTGTCTGTTATGTGACGTTCCACAGAAGCTTACTCCACAAGAGGACCTTCTTTATCAGGGGAAGTATTTGTTCTTCACGTCCTTCTCCGCCCTTAGTGGCATTATGGAGTCAGCTAGACGTGGGGAAGCCTTGCGGTTCCTATATTATTTGATGACTAACACAAGAATGATTAAAGTAATGCGGGTGAGGGGGGTTCGATTTGACTTTGAATCCCCCCCCCCCACGGTAGTAGCTTACATCAGGAACCAAGGCGGCACTCATTCAATTCCATTATGCAAATTAATGGAGAGGATTCTCCTATACGTCATGTATCATCATGTTCATCTTTCTGTCCGTCATATACCGGGTCGTCTGAATTACTAGCAGACTCGCTCTCTCGGAAAGGTCGCCTGTTGCCATCGGAGTGGTCTCTCAACAAGCGAATATTCAGGCAGATTTGCTACCAGTGGAATCGTCCCATGATAGATCTGTTTGCGACACACCGGAACAATCTGTTACCAACGTTCGTGTCACCATGCTCAGATCATTGAGCGTACACAGTAGATGCTCTGTTGATCTCATGGGAAGGAATGATAGGATATCTGTATCCTCCAACTCCATTGATTCAGCAGATTCTGTTAAGATCAAACAGTCTCATTGTGAAATCCTGCTAGTAGCACCTCTGTCGTCACAGAAACCTTGGATCAATCTTCTCAGGTGTCTGTTATGGGACGTTCCCCGGAAGCTTCCTCCACGAGAGGACCTTCTTTATCAGGGGAAGTATTTGTTCTTCACGTCCTTCTCCACCCTTAGTAGCATTATAGAGTCGGTTAGACGTGAGGAAGCCTTGCGGTTCCTATTTTATTTGATGACTAACACAAGAACTATTAAAGTAATGTGGGTGAGGGGGGTTCGATATGACTTTGAATCCTCCCCCCCCCTCCCTCCCCAAACCACCAATGTGTTAAGAGGCGATTACCGGGCAAGACGTAGTTTTCTTCCAATGAGCCTCATTTGATTTTAAGTACATACATGCATTTCATGACTTCTCGATTGATGGTTCGGTCATGTTCTATGGCGACCTCATGGGCACATCCACTTTTTATTTGGTTGGTTTCCTGTGGTTGTTCGTCTATATGTCATATACAAGCACATAATTCATCATCAATAAATTGCTAGTCTTTGGGTACCTGGTAGGCTGTCTAGTCAGTTAACTGGTATTCAGATAATTACATGCGGGATTTCAATGCTCACCCGCATAATTAATGAATTATTAGGCAGACGTATTATTGTATGTTATGGACCTTAGAAACAATAAATTATTTCGAGGGCAGTCGATGTCTAGTCTGTTAATCATAGCTTGTTCCATTTCTTGATCCAGGTTTCTATTAATGTCGGTACCCAATCGAATACACCTTGTCTTACACTCTCGTATATTCGCATGTTTTTAGATTCATAGATATCGGATAGTACACGTCGAGGAGTGTTATTACTGGAATTTATTGTACACCTGAATGGGGTCGCCTGTGGGTTACCTCGGAAGTGTGTTTACTCTCCAGAGGTCGTCCATTGTGATTCTATTGGACATGTGTATGTTATATATTATATCACCAGTTTTTGGCCTATTTGCATATGCCGACTCTGGTATATGTTACAAGTAGGCGATATTAATTACCGGGATTGCTGCTTTAGCCTTAGCTTCTGAAGTGGCATTAAGCACCAATTTATTAATAATAATTAATACCTGGGTGCTTGTTCAACGAATATTTATATTGTTATTTGGTACCGCTTTTACTGATTCCAGAGCGCTCCCATCTTTCTTTTTGAAGAAGATTCCTTCAAAAAGGGGTGGGGGATTTTTTACCTCTCCTCCGGGTTGATAAGTATGTAACTATGAATGAAGCTGTTTTGTCTGTAATTATATCCTGGATACAGCTTGTGTTTTATTGTATATGGCGTATGTTTGTGGGGGATATCCTCTCATTCTCAAATACGCCATCCTAATTTTTGGGGCTTAGTCTGGACTAGCCTTAAAAATTGGAAACTTGCTACATCCAAATCAGCATAGTCTTCATGCTAAGAATACGGAATTACTTGACTTGGGCTACTTATTTATGATATGTCTTCTCTATTGCTGTATAGAGAGACAAACATGTAATTCCTTTTAAATTTAATTTCCTTTCATCTTGGATTACAGGCTTGGAACTATGTTGGTCTACTAATTCTGAAGTCCTAGGCCCTCTGCCTTTTTATGATTCAGCTAGTCTGGGCCATTGGGTTATAGTATAAAAATAATATAAATTTAAAGTAATTTGTATATTTTTTATACTTACTAATGGCCCAGACGGAGATGGCCCTCCCATGAGTGCACACTCATACCTCCCCGCTGAATTATTATGTAGTACTCTCTTCAACAAAGAATGATGTTGGCACCAATTCCGTTCACTTCCTGATGGCTGCGCATGCGCAGAGAGTAAATATATGGAGGACCAGATAGGACTTTTCATTTTCGGTTTTGCAAGCAAATTTTGGGGATTGGGGGGGGGGGGGGGGGGGGAGGGGCGTTCAAAATTTGTGTTTGGCCCTTGATAACTTCAAGTTTGCACCAGCTAGTCTGGGCCATTGGTAAGTATAAAAAATATACAAATTACTTTAAATTTATAAATTTTTATACTGTACCAATGACCCAGACATAGCTGGTGCTAATTCTCAAAAATCTAGGGCCAAACACAAATTTTGCCCCCCAATCCCCAAAATTTGCATCAAAAACCGAAAATAACATGTTCTAAATGGTCCTCCATACTTTTCCTCCACTGCGTATGCACAGTGTCAAGGAGGTCTCGAAATTGGTGCCACTTATCATTCTTTGTTTGGCCCTTCATCAGTTCACATCTGACTGATATTTGTGCTTGTAAATCTCAGTTTAAATGATGCCAGACACATAAATATTAGAGAAATGGTGGATCTAAAGAGGAAATAGGAGGAGAGGAAAAATTAGTGGCAGGAAATAATCAGGGCTGTAACTTAAATTTTTTTTATGAAATTATGTTATGTTCCCTAATTTCAAGGCATGGGCCTGTTGTTGTCATTCTTGCTATAAGTTACACTGCTTGATCAGTGTTTCCTCTCTCCCTTTCCTTTAGTCCCCCCTTGCTATTCTCCCATGCTTTTGGCATATTTTCTGTAATATTATTACTAAAATTTCTTGGGAGTTTTAGCTTGGTAACAGAATGAATTCTGTTTTTTTTCCCATGTTTATGTCCTCACCCATGGGTGTTTAGGCATTGTGTTCTGCATCTACCATCTGATGTTCTGCATTTTCTTCCCTGGAAGTCTCTGTTTTGCATCAGATAGTGTTTTAATTGGTAATTGATTTCGGGCCATGTTTATCAGTGCCTGGAGTCATGTTTCCATTTTTTATACACTTCTTGTTTACATTGACAACGGTTTCTGTTGAGAGTGATTTCTTGTCTTTGTATTAGTTTAATCATAACAAGATACATTATTATTATACGTAAGTGTTGCATTAATTTTTTTGAAATATTTTAAAAAATTTTGTCCACACTTAGGCTTTTTGGTGATCCATTGGGGCTCAACGTTACTTTCAGAAACTTGGGCTTTTCTGAAAAAATATTTTTTCAAAAATTTTTTTTTTTATTTTATTTATTTTTTTCTATATGTTAATGGATCATCTTATTATGTATCTTTGTTTTCAGGGGTTGGTGCGAGTACTAGGACTGTTTGTGTTCTTTTCACAATGAAAGGATATTGTTCAAATTGTAATAAGAGGAAATCTTCCTCTGACTTTCATAATCATTGTATTAATTGTAGTCAGTGTACTCGCACTAACTCCCGCTCAGTGTGTGTCTATTGGGATGACAAACATTGGAAACGTGTGTCACGGTATGTTGTTAGCGGGGATAAGGCCATGCCGGTCCTTTCTCCGCAGGGTCACTCTAGTTTTTCAATCTCTTTTTCAGAGGAACAAGAACAGGGTGATGTTTCCGTGATGTCTTCCAAAAGTGTGCCTCCATCGTCACAGTTAAATGAAGAGCTAGCGGCAAAAGTACTCATGGAAATACGTCAATTGCCTAAGAGGTCCCTAGTAGGATCGACGGTATTGGCGTCCGCTAGCTCGCCCGGTGTAGCGACCATTCATCGAATGGCTCGGCAGCCGGGTTCGTCCGTTGCGGTCCAGGAAGGAGATTTGGGTGATGCGACCACTTTTATAACACAAAGTGCACACCCAGTGACGACGGATCAAAGGATGGAATGGAGGAAGCCTATTAGTCCGGTTCCTAGCTCGTCCAGGTCCATCCGGGCTGCGAGCAAGAGAGGTTCCTCTCTTGTACAACAACATCTGGGACCAGATGTTGTGGTACAAAACGTTTCGCATTCGGAGCATACGTCTGCCACTTGGGACGCTCCGTTATATAAACAGTCCGGAGAGACTGTCAATATGGCTTCCTCATCCTCATGGCAGCGCACACGACCGCACCTTGGCTACGTGACCACGGATATCCAGCCGCTTTGCCGATCAGGGATTCCACGGCGACCAGGTCATGCCATCTGGTAGCCAGGAACACGATGCCTGTAGACCCAGGACATTCGCATAAAAGAATTATGCAGGAGTCAACGTCCAGGGAGCTTCCAGCGGCAAAGCAACGTAAGACCGCTGCTCCACAGGCCTCAGTGACGGACGTGCTATCACAAATAGCACAACTTATCGCAGCATCCCAGCAGACGACAGAATCTCTGTCGGATCAGGAATTCTCCGACGACGCTGGGTCGGTACGCTCCGCTGAAGCATCAGGTACGGACGACCGAGAACTTCAAATGGTCCGACAGGATGGCGAAAGGGATTCAGAGGATCTGGAGCTTTCCCTTTCGGAACAACATAAAGCTGCCGTAGATTTTATCCGGCATCATCTTCCAGAGGTTGTTCCGTCGGACCAGAATGCTGCGATGCCGGATAAGAGACTGATAGCGTCACTGGACACAGAATTTTTTGATCAGTTTAGGGACATCGTCCCTGAGTTTCCGACACAGTCCAATAATGTCACAAGAACATTTGAACTATTGAATGACGCTATATATAAGCTTGCTACCAAAATGAGCAAGTATTGTTTCTTGTCCGCAAATGCTCTACATCTGCCTTTCATCAATTCAAGGAATAAATTTGAAACGGCAGGACAGGGCATACCGAGAGTTCCTCTGCGTCTATACGACCAGGCTGAAGACCTAGAATTGTCTTTACCATCGTCTATGTCAATTCCAACCACGACGTTGGAAATGACAATAATGTCTAATAGAGTTAACTTAGACGCTTTATCATACGCAGATCACCTTACTAAAGCATTAGCATTACGTCTTGAAGGGAAAGAATTCCAGGATATACAATCCTCCTTAAGAGTTCTTTCGAGGGCCATAGCTTATTCCACGTATAACTGCCCTTTTAGTGGCAAACCTGGAGTTGGTTAGATGTGACGCGGCCCTAGCTACATCCACGTGCATGGATAGTAAGGTGAGAAACTCCCTCAGAGTCGCTCCGGTCTCCGGAGAGCTTCTCTTCGACGGCAAGCTTTCAGCAATCTATGATCAGATAACTAAGAAAGCTTCGGATACTCTGCTATTCAAATCCGCTTCTAAAAAGTCGGATACAGCAGAAAAGAGTAAGACAGGCACTTCTGGGACAAGTACGTCCAAGGGAAGTTCCTATAGAGGTTCCTATGCGTCCTCTAGGTCTTATTCTAGAGACTGTCAAGGCAGCGACTCACGTAGGGGACGTTATACTGGCCGATATAACCGGTCAAACGTCCCTAGGTCGACAGGGCGAGGTGCGGGTCGTGGAGGATGTAGTTTCTCCTTCTGCAAGACTCGCAGGTCCAGGAAGTGATGGTATGAACCTCTATCGTGTTCCGGTAGGCGGAAGATTGTCGAGTTTTGTAAACAATTGGGCATCAATTACGGACGACCCCTGGGTTTGAGGGGTAATTTCGGAAGGACTAAGAATATCCTTCAAACAAAAGCCTCCATTAACTCGAAGTCCAAAATGGACTCAGCTTCTGTCAAATCCACAGAAAAGAGATGCTCTTCTATCAGAAGTACAGTCTCTTCTGGAGAAGAACGCGGTAGAGGTCATAGAAGACCAGGAATCACCGGGTTTCTACAGCCATCTGTTTTTGGTTCCGAAACCAGATGGCTCGTTCCGTCCAGTCATAGATCTGAGCTGGATAAACAAGCCGATCGTCGCTCCGAAGTTCTGTATGGAGACAATTCGATCAGTCAGAGCGAGTATTCGGGTGAACGACTATGCTACAAGCATAGATCTCAAGGATGCGTTCTTTCACGTCATGGTACATCCGACATTCAGAAAGTATCTATGCTTCGCAGTCCTAGGAGTTGTATATCAGTTCCGAGCGATGTGCTTCGGTTTGAACCTAGCACCCTGGGCTTTCACTCGAATAGTGAACTCGGTAATGATGCATTTCCGAGCTCATTCATCTGCGGTAATGTTGGCTACCTGGACGACATTCTTCAGAGGTACGGCACTGAGTTAACGCTTCAGAACGATGTGCAGAATCTGCTTTTATTACTCCAATGTCTCGGTTTTATAATAAACGAGAAGAAGTCGGATCTGGTGCCGTCGAGTCATTCACCCACTTGGGGATGAGCTTCGAGATGCACAACAATCTCGTTCGTCTGCTGTTAACCAGAGCGAAATTAATCAGTTGTTACGCTCGCTATTGTCTTCACTCAGACAAAGTCATGGCAAGAGAATTCATGAGACTGATAGGTCTGTGCGGAGCCGCTACTGATCTCATTCCGATGGGGCGGTTACGCACTCGTCCTCTCCAAATTTTCTTGACTCAGAATTGGAGAGTAAGGATTCATTCGCTCGATATAGACGTTCTCTTGTCAAATCAAGTGAAACAAGAGATTCAGACTTGGGCAAACATTCAGTGGTTAACTCAAGGAGTTCCGCTGCAGTTGCCGGATCCGAGTTTTACTATTATGACGGATGCCAGTCAAACAGGTTGGGGTGCAACATTGATCCCAACAGATTCGAAGTGCCAGGGTCTTTGGGATACGCAGTTTCTAGGCAAGCACATAAACATCAAAGAAATGATGTCGATTTGGCTTGCGCTATGTCATTGGATGAACATTATTCAGAAAGCACATGTCCAAATCCTGTCCGACAATACGACTGTAGTAGCGTATATTCGGAACCAGAGAGGCACTCATTCCATTCCGTTATTCAGTTTAACGGAAAGAATCCTTCTGTTTGTACTAGAACACCAAGTTCTACTTTCGGTCTGTCATATTCCGGGTCATCTGAATGTATTAGTAGACTCCCTTTCACGGAAGGGTCGCTTGTTGCCGTCAGAATGGACTCTCAATAAACAGGTATTCAGTCAGATTTGCTACCAATGGGAGCGGCCAATGATAGACTTATTTGTGACACAGCTCAACAATCAGTTGCAGACGTATGTGTCACCATGTCCAGATCCTCGAGCATATGCAGTAGACGCTCTATCAATCTCGTGGGACGGAATGATAGGATATGCGTATCCTCCAGCGACGTTGATTCAGCAGATATTGCTAAAGATAAAACAATCTCAATGCAAAATTCTGTTGGTAGCATCTCTGTCTCCACGGAGACCGTGGATAAATCTACTCAGGTGTCTGCTGTGGGACATACCGCGGAAGCTTCCTCCACGAGAGGATCTTCTTTCGCAGGGGAAATCGCATCAACTACATCACAACCCGCAAGGTCTCAACCTTCACGTATTTCCATTGTGCGGTCCTTCTTGCACGGCAAGCATTTTACAGGACGAGCAGTGGACGCAATTTCTAACTGTAGGAGGACCTCCTCTTCGCTAAGCTATGCGGCTAAGTGGAAGGTCTTTTGTCGTTGGTGTAGGGATCATTCTGTTGATATTTTTGATCCCTCCATTCCAGACATTGCAAACTTTCTAGTATACTTGTTTGATGAGATCAAACTGCAGCCTGTTACTATTAAAGGTTATAGGTCTATGTTATCTGATACCTATGCACACCATGATAGTTTACAAATTGGATCTAATGTCTCTTTATCTAAATTAGTTAGAAACTTCTCGATAAATAGACCTAGAACCCTTAGATTAATTCCTAAATGGAATTTATCTTGGGTTCTTCTTAAACTAAAAGAAAAGCCATTTGAGCCTCTTGAGACAGTGGACTTCAAATTCTTATCTTATAAGACAGCATTTCTCTTAGCTTTCTCTTCTGCTAGAAGAGTCAGTGAGCTTCATGCACTATCTGTGGACGATTCTCACTAACGTAGTGTCGGGAACACTATTACCTTTACTACTAATGTTGGATTTTTGGCTGAGAATCAGGCTCCTAATAAATATCCAGAACCTATTGTTATTAAGGCCCTTCTGTCTTCAGACGGGCATAGGCCTTTACTCTGTCCGGTTAGAGCTTTACGTATTTATAAACAAAGATCTCAGTTTATCAGAAAGGGACGAAAATGCTTCTTTCTGTCTCTGATGCCTAATAGAAAGGACATTATGGTCCATTCTCTTGCTAGATGGATTCAATTAACTATCCGTACTGCTTATGATAATCTATCTTCAACTCAGCAGTCTGTGCTTAAGATTTCGGCTCATGAAGTAAGAGCTCTTTCTACATCTTGGGCTTACTTGGGTGTTGTGTCTTTCTAATTTGTCATAAATAAGAAAGATACATGTAAAGCCTAATCCTCCTTTACTCCACGAGGGGATAACTCTGTTATATATAGTTGAGCTTATTGGATTTTCCTCTATGTCCTAGGCCCTCCAGCCTTTTTTCTAATCAGCTATGTCTGGGTCATTGGTACAGTATAAAAATGTTAAAAAATTTATAGTAATTTATATATTTTTTATACTTACCAATGACCCAGACGGGGGATGGCCCTCCCAGGAGTTGGGAACTTGTACCTCCCCACTGAGTACATAGCGCTGACCAGGCACTGCTTGTAAGAATGATAATTGGCGCCAATTTCGAGACCTCCTTGACACTGCGCATGTGCAGTGGAGGAAAAGTATGGAGGACCATTTAGGACATGTTATTTTTGGTTTTTGATGCAAATTTTGGGGATTGGGGGGCAAAATTTGTGTTTGGCCCTAGATTTTTGAGAATTAGAACCAGCTATGTCTGGGTCAATGGTAAGTATAAAAAATATATAAATTACTATAAATTTTTTAACTTTTTTTGGCAAGTGACTGTTGAATTAACAGGGTTCCATTGTACAAGAATTATAAACTGATATCAAAACAAACATCAAAGATGATAAAATTAGTTTAAAATGAAGGTTCTAGAAAGTGTGTGGAAATCCTTCAAAGTCCTTGATTATTTTTCCGTCAGAGGTGTTGGCCTCCTATTCTTGTGTTATTGACTGACATTTTTAACTGGAAGGAAACCCAAATGATTGTTTTATTCTCCAATGATTGTAATCACTTTTACAGGGTTGATTTGTTATCCTTCTCCATGGCTCACTGCTCCACAGATATGATTTCACCAATACTTCAAGCAAAATCACTCTTAGAAACTCAGGTATACTATTATTTTCTAGCTGAACTGTAGGCTTCTGAAAGCTCACTGCTGAAAGTCTTTCTTCCACAAAACAGCAAACTTGTGTTTATGATCTTGTTTGGCAGGAATATTCCATTATTCATAACTGATTGAGTGCTAACTTATTTTTCAGTGTTCATTTGTAACATGAATTTTTTTTTCTCAAAAATATCTTGCTACCACCAAATGAAGCTTCAGTTTTTCAAAATTTTGTTAATAAATAATAAAGATGTAACAATTTATTGGAGATTGCCTGTTGCCTCTCCATTAAATTGTAATAGTTTAATTTTATATAAACATTTTTTTGACTGATTTGCAAACAACATGCGAATAAATATAGTGCAAAGCCACTAAAGTGATTTTCCTCACTTTTTAATAGAGTCATGACAGTGGCTTCTAGCACTCAGCCAGTTAACTAATTCCTGATAATATCTCATAACAAAAACTTCATTATTAAGGGACCCACAAAGTAGATCTTTTGTTTCTCAGGCTATTTTTTGTAAAGTTGCATGTTGGTGGGTGTTTTTAGCTCACCTGGCCTAAAAGGCCATGTGAGCTTTTCGCATCATTTGGCGCCCGTCATCCGACGTCCGGCGTCCATAAACTTCTCACATTTTCATCTTCTTCTCTGTAACCACTGAGGTGGTGTGAACCAAACTTGGCAGGAATGGTCTATGGGAGGTCCTCTTCAAACGATCCTCATTTTGTTCCCGTCGGATGAAAACCATGGCTTCCAGAGGCATTGTTTGATTCTGGTTGGTGGATTTTCAAAAATCTTCTCCTCTGAAACTGCCAGGCCAAATGTTTCGATACTTCACTTAAATGATGACTGGGACCCCCTCTACCAATGATCCTCATTTAATGTTGGTTGGGTCACAAACATGGCCGCAATTGTGGCTTATAGTTACTGTAGAAACCCTATTAGAAATCACATTTTCATCATCTTCTCTGGAACTACCGAGCTGACATGAACCAATCCTGGCAGGAATAGTCTATGGGAGGTCCTCTACAAATGATCCTCATTTTGATCCCATGGGTTTGAAAACATGGCCGCCAGAGGCATTCTTTGATTCTGATTGGTGGATTTTGAAAAATCTTCACTGAAACCACAGGGCCAAATGTTTTGAAACTTTGCATGGTTGATGACTGGGACCCCCTCTACCAACAATCCTCATTTAATGTTGATCGGGTTGCAAACAGGGCTTCAATTGCAGCTTGTAGTTACTATAGAAATCCTGTGGGAAATCACATTTTCATCTTCTTCTCTGGAACAACTGAGCTGACATAAACCAAACCTGGCAGGAATGGTCTATGGGAGGTCCTCCACAAACGATCCTCATTTTGTTCTCGTGGGTTGAAACATACGGCCGCCAGAGGCATTCTTTGATTCTGGTTGGTGGATTTTCAAAAATCTACTCCACTGAAACTATCAGGCCAAATTCTTTGATACTTCACATAAATGATGCCTGGGACCCCCTCTACCAACGATCCTCAATCAATGTTCTTCGGGTTATAAACATGGCCGTAATTGCGGCTTATAGTTACAATAGAAACCCTATGGGAAATCACATTTTCATCTTCTTCTCTGGAACTACTGAGCCGACGTGAACCAAACCTGGCAGGGATAGTCTATGGTAGGTCTTCTACAAAGGCTCCTCAGTTTGGTTACCGTGCATCGAAAAACATGGCTGCCAGAAGCGTTTTTTGATTCTGATAGGTGGATTTTCAAAAATGTTCTCCTCTGAAACCACAGGGCCAAATGTTTTGAAACTTTGCATGGTTGATGACTGCAGCACCTTCTACCAATGATCCGCATTTAATGTTGATCAGGTTGCAAACATGGCTGCAATTGTGGCTTATATTTACTGTAGAAACCCTATGGGAAATCACATTTTCATCTTCTTCTCTGGAACTACTGAGCCAACGTGAACCAAACTTCGCAGGAATGGTCTATGAGAGGATGGAAATATGTGGTCGCCAGAGGCTATATTCTAATGCTTAACCCAGTGCCTCTCCTGTCTGCACGAAGATCGGTACTGTCAGCAAAATACTTGTTTTTGAGAATCTGGTAAGGGTTGGTTCCAGTTTTCTCCTCTGAGAACTGGGAAAAAAAAAACAAAATATTGTGTATACAGTACAAGTCAAAATAAGTTGTAGCATAACTGCACTAAACTAAGTAAACTACTGCTTCTGCACTGACAAGATCAGAATCTGACATTTTCTGGAAAGCTATCAGTGAGAGCTTTCCAGAAAATGATGTCAGCTTCTGGTCTTATCAGTGTAGGAAGTGAAAAGATACATAGTTTATAGGATTATCCTACAACTTATTTTGACTACTACTGTAAACAAGTGCAGCTGTAATTATGTTAATATATGTATTACTCTCAAGTTACTTATCTGAAATACTGATTGATGACAGGTGTTTGGAAAAGCATGGAAGTTTTGTTTATTTTCTTTTCCCAGCAGCTGTCCAGTTAAAATAAATCTTTTAAGATATGACAAAATTGGAGTAAAATGTGTTTCCTGTAACCCTTTACCTATCCAAAGCTATTTGAAAGAGAATACTGTCTGAAAAAATTGTAATTTTCAAAATATTTAACCTTCTTTTACTGATTTTTTTGTTGAAACACAATTCATAAATGTGTGCATTTTCAAGAAATCTTCTTTGAAACTACAAGGCCAAATGTTTTGAAACTTAACGCAACTGATGACTGTAACCCCCTCTACTAATGGTCCTCATTTAATCTTCATCGGGTTGCAATTATGGCTGCAATTGTGGTTTACAGTTACTATAGAAACCTTATAGGAAATCACATTTTCACCATCTTCTCTGAAAGTACTGAGCCAATGTGAACCAGACTTGGCAGGCATGGTCTATGAGAGGTTCTCTACAACTGTTACTCATTTTATTCCTGTTGGATGAAAAACGTGGCTGCCAGAAGCATTCTTTGATTCTGATTGGTCAATTTTGGATACTCTTCTCCTCTGAAACCACAGGGCCAAATGCTTTGAAACTTTTCAAGGTTGATGACTGGGACACCCTCTACCAACGTTCCTCATTTAATGTTGATCGTGTTACAAACATGGCCACAATTGCAGTTTATAGTTACTATAGAAAAACCCTTTGGAAAATCCCATTATCCTCTTCTCTCTGGAATTACTGAGCCGACGTGAACCAAAACTTGGCAGGAATGGTCTATAGGAGGCCCTCCACAAACGATCCTCTTTTTGTTCCCGTTGGTTGGAAAATATGGCCACCAGAGACATTCTATGATTCTGTTTGATGGATTCAGATGTTTTGAAACTTCACATGATTGAGGACTGGGACACCTTCTACCATCGATCCTCATGTAATGTTGATGTAATGTTGCAGACATGGTCACAATTGCAGCTCATAGTTACCATGGAAAGCCTATGGGAAATCACATTTTTCTATGTAGATCCAGGTGAGCGATTACAGGGTCTTTATTTTTATTTTGTTTTTTATTTTTGTAATTATTTCTTTGCTATCAAAAGTTCATGTTCTTGGTTTGTTTTATGTTTTAGACCTGATAATCTACAGAATAGGATGGGTGGTGGTGTATATCGTCCCTTGAGTGCAAGAAGGTTTTGCAATGCTTTAGCATTGCAAAGCCTTGTTGCCCTCAAGGGACAAATTTATCAGTTTTATTAACATGGGTAAAATATCAGACATAAACCATTTAACCATAAACCATTTATGTTTTAGGCCTCGTAATCTACAGAATAGCATGGGTGGTGGTGTATTTCGTCCCTTGAATAGAAGAAGGTTTGCAATGCTTTAGTTTAAACAATATTTATTCAGAATTGAACATGATATAATACATACAAGAGATTGATAATATTACATTAACTGTACAGAATTTATAATAGAAGGTATGCATTACAGAAAGACATTTGAAATAGCTGACAATATCAAAGGAGAGGATTCGGCAGAAAGTACTTAGCTTATATAAGCCGTCTCCTGCTTTAGCATTGCAAATATCTTGTTGCACTCAAGGGACAAATTTATCAATTTTATTAACTTGGGTAAAATATCAGACATAAACCATTTAAGCATAAACCATTTATGTTTTAGGCCTCATAATCTACAGAATAGCATGAGTGGTGGTGTATTTGGTCCCTTGAGTGCAAGAAGGTTTTTCAATGCTTTAGCATTGCAAAGCCTTGTTGCACTCCAGGGACAAATTTATCCATTTTATTAACTTGGGTAAAATATCAAACATAAACCATTTAATTTTTATTTTTTTAACCCTTAAGTCCTCAGATTAATTTTAAAGTATTTATGGCCTTTTTCTGCTTTCATAGTTATTGATGACTTGGCAATGGCTCTACATCACTGCTGGCTGCCTATATAGGCAGCCAGCAGTGATGTAGAACCACTGCCAGGGAAAATTCAGTCTACACACAAGAGTAATAAAAAAGATTACACAAGGTAGCACCTGCTTCAATGCAATATAAAAGTGGCGGTTTGGGGCTATATGGGAGCTTAAGGGTTAAATTTTCCATTAGTTATTAAAAAAGAGCAGCCAGCGGGACCACGTGAGAGTGCCTGAGAAACAGATTTTCAACTTGTTTAGGTCTTAGTAGTGTTTAGAAGAGACTTTTTTGTTTGGTCCTATATCGAAGATACTACTCATTTGAATTTACCCTTTACCCAACCCAAATGACAGACAACACTTTCAAAAAACTAACTTAAGTAACTGAATTTTTTTTTTTTTTTGGGGGGGGGGGGGGGGGGGTGGGGGGTGGGGAGAGTCTCAGAAATAGCTGATGGCCCCTCAATGGAAAGAGCAAAATAAGCTAGAACTAATGAGCAGCTCATAAGCTATGTTTTGAAGACAAAAATTGAAAAAATAATAAAATTTAAATGGTGATTTTGTGAATTGCTCTGGACGGCTTTGTTTGTTATATTAGGTAAAGGGTTAAACAAACACAGAAGCCCAAGAACAATGTGAAAAAAGATATCTAATAATTTTCAAAATTATTTTTCAGCTGTTGTATGACAATTTAAGTTTTGATGAACATAAAAGTGGGTTTGAACCTGTTAATACTAGTCATTCTATTTCTGAAGATGTTGTAAAGCAAACACGAGCCATATTGTCTTCCACCCAAAAAACTACTGCTACTGTATTGTCTACAGTTACCAATGTGAAGTGGTGGCAGAGTACAATAAACAAACTTAAAACCACAAAACAAGAAACAGAAATTGAGCACAAAAAGGAAGGGAATGATGCATTTCTCAAGCAAGGCTGCCATCCTTTTTATGAAGGGGTAATTGAGAACTGTTTTTTGAATCTGGTGAGTTACTTTTTATGACTTCTATGTTTATTGCAAAAACATATTGTAACAATGTGTAAGTACCACCCAATTAGTACATACAAGTCAAACTCAGGAATAACTATTGTTACCATAATGTTCATCGTCTTCCTTTGTTGTCCACCATCGGGTGTTTGTGACTTCTTCTCCAAAAGTGCTAGGTCATTTTCAATGAATTTTAGTGTTTAGGTTTTATTGGGACATTGAAATTCAAGTCTGTTAAAAGAGGTTGCAGTTTACCATGGAGTGTGGCAGGCCAAAAGTACACAAACTTTTTAGCTCAACTTGACAACATCAAGTATAAGATTTCGGGATAGATTGCAATCTGTCATCCATCTGTATGGCCATCTTGCCATCTGTCCATCAATCCATCCATCTGTATGTTCCTCTTTTCGACTACAATTCCTTTAGCACATCCTACAGACAGCAGCCCTCGCTTGATCAGTTCCAAATTACATACATGGCTTTGGGGCATTGTCTAGATGGGAGCTATCAAATTTTTCCAAATTTACTTGAAAAACATGGCCTCCAGTGGCCATCTTAGATTTGGCATATAAATTGTAAATAATTCCGTTAGCACACTCTACAGGCTGCATCTCTCACCCAATCTTTTTTTAAATTTCATATGTAGCTGTGATTTGATGTCTAGATTTTTCTGAATTTTGTTCAAAAACATTGCCACCAGCAGCCATTCTGGAGTTGGATATAAATTCCTTTAGCACACCCTACTGGCCACAGCTCTCACCCGATCAGTCCCAAATTTCATTGTGGCTTTGGGGCAATGTCTAGATGGGAGCTATCAAATTTTTCTGAATTTCATTGAAAAACATGGATGCTAGTGGCCATCTTAGATTTGGCATATAAATTGTCAACAATTACATTAGCACACCCTTCAGGCCGCATTTCTCACCCGATCTTTTTCAGATTTCATATATAGCTCTGGTGTGATGTTTCGATGGGAGCTATCAAATTTTTCTGAATTTTAGTAGAAAATTAGCCTACCCCGCAGGTCACATCTCTCACCCAATCTTTTTCAGTTTTCATTTATAGCTTTGGTGTGATGTCTAGATGGGAGGTATCAGATTTTTTCTGAATTTTGTTGATAAACATGGCTGGCTATGGTCATTTTGGTTTTGGCATATATTTTGCCAATGATTCCATTAGCACACTCTACAGGCTGCACCTCACACCCAATCTTTTTCAAATTTTATATGTACCTGTAACTTTGGTATGATGTCTAGATGGGAGTTATCAAATGTTTCTGCATTTTGTTCAAAAACATGGCCTCCACTGGTCATCTTGGATTTGACCTAAATTGTCAACAATTCCATTAGTACATCCAACACACTGCATCCCTCACCTGATTTTTTTCAGATTTCATACGTAGTTTTGGTGTGATGTCTTTTCTGTAGAAACTTGAGTGAATGACGTAGCATTACTGGACCTTTCTATTTAGTTTAGTCCCTTCTTGGACAAGTTGAGCAGCAGTGTCATTGACACTTTCATTTATCTTGAGCCAGTGAGTGAAATTATGTTTATTTGTTATTTCACTTTTCTTATATGGTGTAGAATCAAGTGTGTTCCAACAAAGTTCTAGCGGCAATATCTGGGTCATCCCAAAAAAAGGAGAACCTGTTCATGTCCTACTCCCACTTTCTAGTTTTCAAAAGCCCTTTTCCAATTTTAACTAAATTTGTAATAATAATATAATAAAATGTCACTGCATTTTGTGAGAAAAAAATGTGCTCTTGTCACATGGTACACAACATTATAAGTTATTGTGATGAATTGACGGTAACATGGTCTGAGGTTTGCAGGCCTGTCATTTTCAAAATTCCGGGAGGACCATTATGGTTCTCCTCAAATGACTCCAGGAGGGCCATTTTTGGTTTGCCTCAAATGACCCCAGGTGGGCAATTTTTTGATTTACGAGGGCCATTTTTGGTTTGAGACTGTGAGTGAAAGCTTGTGTGTGCATGACACAACAGTAGTCTGCGAGACATAGTTTCAAGAGTGATATATTTCCAGTTGTGCAAGTTTACCCAAACAAGCAATTAGAAAGTTGAAAACTATGGGAACATGTTGAATTCAGGGAATGCACTCATTGAGTAGCATAAATTCAGTTTCAGTTAATGGACCACCATGATAAGGAGATATACACTGGCCAAATATTTATCTAGAGACCTGTCAAACACTTAAAATCAAGTTAGTGGCTCAACACCCTAACCCTTCCCCCCAATTCCACCCAGTTGGCTCTTCCCACCCCAAATTGGAAAATATTTTTTTTTATTTCCTTTCCTTAATATAAGTACAGCCCCCATAATTGTCAGAATCCACCTCCGCCCCACTCTTAACTAGAGCCCCCCCCCCCCCCCCACAGGATTTCAGACAGTGCCATGGCCCCACCACTGTGGGATCTGTCTTGTACTGTCAGTTGGTTGTGGGGGGGCTTTGTCAAGATGCACAATTTAATAAGAAAGTCTACATTTTAACATTTTTTTTTCAGGAGTCACTGAGCTCTTACCATGGTTTTCAGAGATTATATACAATTGTTGTGTTTATTTTGGAAATTAGACAGCCCTCCAAAAATACAAAATCGTCTTTATATTTCCTGCTTCAAATGCCAGTGAAATAAAAGAAGCACAACACTAATCATATTTCTTGTGATTTTGTTAATATTTATTGAAGGAAGTCATGATATTTGAATCACTTTTGTTAATTACTCACTCCAATGTTTTCACTAACATCTCTCCTAATTTCGTCTGTAGAGGTTCGTTTTTTACAGAATTTTTTTTTTTTTCAGTTATTTTTTCCCACTAATGAATTACTCCAGTCTACTAGGAATAGTGCTTTGTTGCCCCCTTCTATCTGCGAAAATTGTCGTTTTGCCCCCTTCTATCTGCTTTGTTGCCCCCTTTTATCTGCGAAGATTGTCGTTTGAGGTGGCCTATTTTGCAGTGCCTTTGATTGAATTAATAATGGTCCACAGAAATCAGGGTTAGGCAGACGTTTACCGTCCGCAGAATTTTGACTTTAGGTGGGCAACTGCGGCCCGAGGTGATCACCTGCCTGAAGATGACAGCCCTGGATTTTGCAGCTCGGAGCTTATGTTCGCATCAAGGTTGAACATATACTCCAAGCCACAAACCTCAGACCATGTTACTGTCAATTCATCACAATAACATATATGTTCCAATAAGATACTACCTATAGCCCAAAACCTACATCGTGAAAGACGAGAGGCTTATTTACTAAACTTGTGATCGGTAAAAGTTGCCTTGTTCAAGGCAACTTTTAACAATCACAGGTTTAGTAAATAAACCTTTCGTGTACCCCACAACGTCACTGGGTAAATAATCAATAAACCAGATAAACTCATTCCATTTTAGTTCAAATTGTAAATCGGTTTGTAATTTAAACAACACTTCATCACTCTGTTGATGAAGCAATTACGAAATGGCCGACGTCATTTCAAATATTTTGCATTGTGACATCAGACGGTAACATCTGCTACTGGAGCCGTAAACATAAAAGAAACTATGCCAGCTCTCATCCAATCAGAGGGCGACGATTTTTCTCTTGTTGGAACATTGGCTATATATTGAAAAAAATGTTAAATATTTTTATCCTGGCCTGCACAGCACAAAATAATTTATATTGGTATGGAGCCTCCTTAGGGAAATTAAACTGATCCAAAAATCTTGACTATTTCTACATGGGACTCCATATGAGGTTAGAATGCCTGAATTCTTAAAAATCTGCTTCTTTTAAACTCATTGATGCTGTACCTTTATTTGTGTCATAAGGGTTTCTCAGGAGGATTAGAATCCATTCGGTTGAAGGATTTGTTCGAACTCGTGTTGGGGTGTCCCACATTGTAACACTGCAGATAATTAGTGGAAACACCGAAAAATTCTCTTTCCCATAAATCTGTAATCCAAGTACTTTCTTATTTGTCAAACAACATCTTCAACCTGATAGGTAGATAGCGGGCATGATGGCTCAGTAGGTAGAGGTGCAGGCTAAAAGCCGAGAGGTCCTTGGTTCGAATCCCACCTGCGGCAATTGCGTTGTGTCCTTGGGAAAACTCTTCACCCCCAATGCCCACGTGGGGCCACGGTGACACTGTGTATTGAGGCATACTGCACGCTGATGGTGCACCTGTCTTCAACCAATGCTAACCCTGCTTGTGTGGAGTTAGTATGTTGGGAAGCTGACAGTTGCTCGCCATTGCTCGGTGGTTCTCTTTGAGTATTCCGGCTTCCTCCAACCGTAAAACTGTCGAGATCATGAATAGCCATTGTGCAGAAATATGGGACCAAAATCCGAAAAACAAATTTTTGGAGTTTTTTTCTGCGTTTCGGTCAATTTTAAGACAAAAAAAAAAAGAAAAAATTTTTCCTCTGAAAATTTGGGGTGCGGGTGGGACTTAGAAAATTTTGGACAAAAATCTGAATTTTTTTTTTTGTTTTTTTGCGTTTCGGTCAATTTTAAGACAAAAAAAAAATTTTGGACCAAAATTCCAAAATTTTTCTTTTTTTTTTTTATGCGTTTCTGTCAATTTTAAGACAAAAAAAAAAAATTGTTTTTCCCTGAAAATTTTGGACCAAAATGCAAAATTTTTTTTTTTTGTTTTTTCTGCGTTTCGGTCATTTTTAAGACAAAAAAAAAAAACAAACATTTTTTTTCCCCTGAAAATTTTGGGTCCGGGTGGGACTTAGAAAATTTGGGACCAAAATCCGAAAAAAATTTTTTGGGTTTTTTTCTGCATTTCGGTCAATTTTAAGATAAAAAAAAATTTTTTTTTTTCCCCTGAAAAATTTGGGGTCCGAGTGGGACTTAGAAAATTTTGGACCAAAAATCCGAAAAAAAGTTTTTGGGGTTTTTTCTGCGTTTCGGTCAATTTTAAGACAAAAAAAAAAAAAAAATTTTCCTCTGAAAATTTGGGGTGTGGGTGGGACTTAGAAAATTTTGGACCAAAATCCAGAAATTTTTTGTTTTAAGACAAAAATTTTTTTTTTTTTTTGCACCGAAAATTTGGGGTCCGGATGGGACTTCGAAAATTTTGGACCAAAATCCGAAAAAAAATTTTGGGTTTTTTTTCTGCATTTCGGTCAATTTTAAGACAAAAAAAAATTATTTTTTTTCCCCTGGAAATTTGGGGTCCGAGTGGGACTTGGAAACTTTTGGACCAAAATGCAAAATTTTTTTTTTTTATTTTTTCTGCGTTTCTGTCATTTTTAAGACAAAAAAAAACCCATTTTTTTTTCCCCTGAAAATTTTGGGTCCGGGTGGGACTTAGAAAATTTGGGACCAAAATCCGAAAAAAAAATTTTTGTGTTTTTTCTGCGTTTCGGTCAATTTTAAGACAAAAAAAAAAAAAAGAAAAAATTTTTCCTCTGAAAATTTGGGGTGCGGGTGGTACTTAAAAAATTTTGGACAAAAATCTGAAAATTTTTTTTTGTTTTTTTGCGTTTCGGTCAATTTTAAGACAAAAAAGAAATTTTGGACCAAAATTCAAAAATTTTTTTTTTTTTTTTTTTATGCGTTTCTGTCAATTTTAAGACAAAAAAAAAAAAATTGTTTTCCCCTGAAAAATTTGGGGTGCGGGTGGGACTTAGAAAATTTTGGACCAAAATGTAAAATTTTTTATTTTTTCTGCATTTCTGTCATTTTTAAGACAAAAAAAAAACATTTTTTTCCCCCTGAAAATTTTGGGTCCGGGTGGGACTTAGAAAATTTGGGACCAAAATCCGAAAAAAATTTTTTGGGTTTTTTCTGCGTTTCGGTCAATTTTAAGAAAAAAAAAAAAAAAAAAATTTTTCCTCTGAAAATTTGGGGTGCGGGTGGGACTTAGAAAATTTTGGACAAAAATCTGGAATTTTTTTTTTTTTTTTTTGCGTTTCGGTCAATTTTAAGACAAAAAAAAAATTTGGACCAAAATTCAAAAATTTTTCTTTTTTTTTTATGCGTTTCTGTCAATTTTAAGACAAAAAAAAAAAAATTGTTTTCACCTGAAAAATTTGGGGTGCGGGTGGGACTTGGAAAATTTTGGACCAAAATGCAAAAATTTTTATTTTTTCTGCGTTTCTGTCATTTTTAAGTCCAAAAAAAAACATTTTTTTTCCCCTGAAAATTTTGGGTCCGGGTGGGACTTAGAAAATTTGGGACCAAAATCCGTTTTTTGGGTTTTTTTCTGCATTTCGGTCAATTTTAAGATAAAAAAAAATTTTTTTTTTTCCCCTGAAAAATTTGGGGTCCGAGTGGGACTTAGAAAATTTTGGACCAAAAATCCGAAAAAAAGTTTTTGGGGTTTTTTCTGCATTTCGGTCAATTTTAAGACAAAAAAAAAAATTTTTTTTTCCCCTGAAAATTTGGGGTCCGAGTGGGACTTAGAAAATTTTGGACCAAAATGCAAAAATTTTTTTTTTTATTTTTTCTGCGTTTCTGTCATTTTTAAGACAAAAAAACCCCATTTTTTTCCCCTGAAAATTTTGGGTCCGGGTGGGACTTAGAAAATTTGGGACCAAAATCCGAAAAAAAATTTTTGTGTTTTTTCTGCGTTTCGGTCAATTTTAAGAAAAAAAAAAAAAAAAAAAAATTTTTCCTCTGAAAATTTGGGGTGCGGGTGGGACTTAGAAAATTTTGGACAAAAATCTGAAATTTTTTTTTTGTTTTTTTGCGTTTCGGTCAATTTTAAGACAAAAAAAAAATTTTGGACCAAAATTCAAAAATTTTTCTTTTTTTTTTTATGCGTTTCTGTCAATTTTAGGACAAAAAAAAAAATTGTTTTCCCCTGAAAAATTTGGGGTGCGGGTGGGACTTGGAAAATTTTGGACCAAAATGCAAAATTTTTTTTTTTTTGTTTTTTCTGCGTTTTGGTCATTTTTAAGACAAAAAAAAAAAAAACAACATTTTTGTTCCCCTGAAAATTTTGGGTCCGGGTGGGACTTAGAAAATTTGGGACCAAAATCCGAAAAAAAATTTTTTGGGTTTTTTCTGAGTTTCGGTCAATTTTAAGACAAAAAAAAAAAAAAAAATTTTTTTCCTCTGAAAATTTGGGGTGTGGGTGGGACTTAGAAAATTTTGGACAAAAATCCGAAAATTTTTTTTTTGTTTTTTTGCCTTTCGGTCAATTTTAAGACAAAAAAAAAATTTTGGACCAAAATTCAAAAATTTTTTTTTTTTTTTTTTATGCGTTTCTGTCAATTTTAAGACCAAAAAAAAAAATTTTTTTCCCCCTGAAAAATTTGGGGTGCGGGTGGGACTTAGAAAATTTGGGACCAAAATCCGAAAAAAATTTTTTGGGTTTTTTCTGCGTTTCGGTCAATTTTAAGAAAAAAAAAAAAAAAAAAAATTTTTCCTCTGAAAATTTGGGGTGCGGGTGGGACTTAGAAAATTTTGGACAAAAATCTGAAATTTTTTTTTTGTTTTTTTGCGTTTCGGTCAATTTTAAGACAAAAAGAAAATTTTGGACCAAAATTCAAAAATTTTTTTTTTTTTTTTTTATGCGTTTCTGTCAATTTTAAGACCAAAAAAAAAAATTTTTTTCCCCCTGAAAAATTTGGGGTGCGGGTGGGACTTAGAAAATTTTGGACCAAAATCTGAAAAAATCTTTTTTTGTTTTTTATGCGTTTCCGCCAATTTTAAGACAAAAAAAATTTCTTTTTTTTTTACCCTGAAAATTTGGGGTTCGGGTGGGACTTAGAGAATTTTGGACCAAAATCCAGAAATTTTTTGTTTTTAGACAAAAAATTTTTTTTTTTTTTACACCGAAAATTTGGGGTCCGGATGGGACTTCGAAAATTTTGGACCGAAATACGTAATTTTTTGTTTTGGTTTTTATGCGTTTCTGTCAATTTTAAGACAAAAAAATTTTTTTTTTTTACACCGAAAATTTGGGGTCCGGGTGGGACTTCGAAAATTTTGGACCAAAGTCCGGAAAGTTAGTTTTATCGTTTTTTATGCGTTTTAAGAAGAAGAAAAGAATTTAGGCTGAAAGTATTTTGTTTGGGAAAAAAATCTGTTTTTTTATGCGTTATCTCAATTTTGAGACGTAAAAGTGCAGGAACTGAAAATAGAAGGAAAATCCTGTGTATTGTGTGGGCACAATCGCTTCATCTAGTTGGTATATGGTTTTCTTAGGAGGGACGTATGCAGCTTATTCAAGTCAAGTCCCTGGTTTGATATTTAGACTACCATGTCAGGTGAGCGCCCTCAGGCCCCCTGGGGCCTCTTGTTATACTCTTACTCTCGAACAGACTAAGTGATGTACTGTACTATACTAGATTATATGTGTCCATCCATGCATCTGTCTGTCTGTGTGTCTGCCTGCCTGCCTGCCTGCCTGCCTGCCTGCCCACCATCCAGCCTGCCTGCCCGTCCATCCATCCATCCATCCATCCATCCATCCAGCCATCAGTCCATCTATCCATCTGTCCATCAATCCATCCAAAATTATAAACTTGCAATAATTTTACCAATTGTTGAGAAAATATAAGAAAATGTAGTGTATACCTTTCCCATCATATGCCAAATAATCACAGTGCTAAATTACAGTGCCAGAGGATTTCTCCCAAAAGTTATGCCCATTTGTTTAAGCCATTTTCAGGGACTTATTGAGAAGTACTTGGGTTACAATAATAGCTCTCAATCCTTTGGTTGTGCTCCCTTAATGCTGAAAAATTTGTCTAGGCACTGCAGCTGGGCCCTGAAGAAGAAAATTATTTCAAGTAAATTGACCAGATAAAATTATATGTTTCTTTTTACCAGGCAGAAGCAGACTATCAGAACAGAAAGATTTCAATACAACCAGATGAAGAGATTAGTGAAAACATATTAAGAACAGCAAAGCTTGAAGAAATGTTGACTGAAGGGGAGAAATGTCAGCCATCAAATGAAGGTAATTGAACTCCTTTGTATTTATCCTCAGTTTCATAATTTGTCTGGATCATCAAAAACAAATGAAAATAGTATCGGAGATGGAATATTTTTGCTTTTTTCTGCTTTTGTAATCACAATACTCTAAGCATCATTTAGAGGATAAGTACCATTCAGTCACCAAACCATATATTTTTATACTGTACCAATGACCCAGACTTAGCTGATGCTAACTCTAAAATATCTAGGGCCAAACACAAATTTTGCCCCCCCCCACCCCCTCATCCTCAAAATTTGCATCAAAAACCAAAAAATAGATGTCCTATATGGTCCTCCATACTTTTACTCCTCTGCGCATGCACGGTGTCAAGGTGGTCTCAAAAATGGAGCAAAATGTCATTCTTTGTTTGGCCCTCAATTCAGTTACATCTTACTGATATTTGTGCTTGTAAATCTCAGTTTAAATGATGCCAGACACATAATTATGAGAGAAATGGTGACTATAAGGAGGAAATAGAAGGAGGAGAGGAAGAAACAGTGGAAGGAAATGTTCAGGGCTGTAACTTATAATTTTTTTATGAAATTATTTCATGTTACCTATTTTCGAGGCATGACCCTGTTGTGGTCATTCTTGCTATGAATGTTCCATTGTTTGATCAGTGTTTCCTCTCTCCCTTTCCTTTATTCCCCCTAGCTATTCTCCCATGCTTTTGGCTTATTTTTTGTAATGTTTATTACTAAAATTTCTTGGGAACAGAATTATTTTCTGTTTTTTCCCCATGTTTACGTCCTCACCATTGGGTGTTTAGGCATTTTGGTCTGCATCTACCATCTGATGTTCTACAGTTTCTTCTCTGGAAGCCTCTGTTTTGCATCAGATAGTGTTTAAATTAGTAACTGATTTCGGGCCATGTTTACCAGTGCCTGGAGTCATGTTTCTGGTTTGTTTACACTTTTTGTTTAGTTTGACAATGGTTACTTCTGATAGTGATTACTTGTCTTCTGCTTAGTTCAGTTCATAGCAAAAATATTAATATTGTTCGTAAGTGTTACATTAATTTTTTTAAATAATTTAAAATTTTTGTCCACACTTAGGCTTTTTTGGGGTCCATTTGGGCTCATTGTTCCCATTGGGAACTTGGGCTCTTCTGAAAAAAAAAATTTTCGAAAAATTTTTTCTTTTTGAATTATTTTTTCGTAATGTTATAATGGATTATTTTATTATGTATCTTTGTTTCAAGGTTTAGTGTGAGTTCTATGACTGTTTACTTTTTTCACAATGAAAGATTATTGTTCAAATTGTAATGGGAGGAAATCTTCCTCTGATTCACATGATCTCTGTATTGATTGTAGTCAATGTACTCGCACTAACCCTTGTTCATTGTGTATCAATTGGGATGACAAACGTTGGAGACGTGTGTCACGGTATGTTGTTAGCGGGGAGAGGACCATGCCGGTCCTCTCTCCACAGGGTCACTCTAGTTTTTTCACTCTCTTTTTCAGAGGAACAAGAACAGGGTGATGTTTCCGTGATGTCGTCCAAAAGTGTGCTTCCATCGTTACAATCAAATAAAGAGTTAGCAGCAAAGTGCTCATGCAGATACGTCAATTGCCTGGAGTTCCCTTGTTGGATCGATGGCTTTGGCGTCCGCTAGCTCGCCAGGTGTCGCGACCATTCACCAAATGGCTCAGCACCCGGGTTCGTCCGTTGCGGTCTAGGAAGGAGATTTGGGTGTTGCGAGAACTATAAAAATACAACATGCACACCCAGTGACGACGGATCAGGGGATGGTACGGAGGAAGCCTGTTAGTCTAGTTCCTAACTCGTCCAGGTTCATCCGGACCGCGAGCGAGAGAGGCCCCCTCTCTCTTACATCAACATCTGCGCCGTGTTGTTGTTGTATATTTTTATACTGTACCAATGACCCAGACATAGCTGGTGCTAACTCTTAAAATATAGGGCCAAACACAAATTTTGCCCCCCAATCCCCAAAATTTGCATCTAAAACCAAAGAAAACATAACCTGAAAGGCCCTCCACACTTCGCCTCTACTGCGCATGCGCAGTGTCAAGGACGTTCCGAAATTGGCACCATTAATCATTCCAAGTTTGGCCCTTCATCAGTTAACATCTGACTGATCTTTGTGCTTGTAAATCTCAGTTTAAATGATGGCAGACACATAAATATTAGTGAAATGGTGATTCTAAGGAGGATAGAGAAGGAGGAGAGGAAAAAATGTGTGACAGAATATTATCAGGGCTGTAACTTAAAATTTTTTAATGAAATTATGTTAAGTTACCTATTTTCGAGGCAGCAGCCATTTTGTTGTCATTCTGATTATTTAGTTACACTGTTTTTTAAGTGTTTTCCTCTCTCCCTGTCCTTTAAGTCCCCCCTTGCTATTCTCCCATGCTTTTGGCATAGTTTTTGTAATTATTATTACTAAATTTTCTTGGGAGTTTTAGCTGAATAACAGAATGAATTCTGTTCTTTTCCCCATGTTTACGTCTTCACCTACAGGTGGTTAGGCGTTGTGTTCTGCATCTACCATCTGATGTTCTGCAGTTTCTTCCCTGGAAGTCTCTGTTTTGCATCAGATAGTGTATTTTTGGTAACTGATTTCGGGCCTGGGTGCCTGGAGTCTTATTTTAGTGTTTTTACACTCATTGTTTACATTTACAACAGCCCTCTGTGTGAGGGGGGGATTTTTGGAAAATAATATCTTGATGTTATTTTAATCATAACTAGATACATTATTATTGTTCGTAAGTGTTGAATAAATTGTTTAAAATATTTTTAAAATTTTTGTCCACACTTAGGCTTGGGATCCATTGGGGCTCAACGTTACTTTTCAGAAACTTGGGCTATTCTGAAAAAATATTTTTTCAAAATATTTTGATTTCAATTATTTTTTCTATATTAATGGATCATATTATTATTATGTATTTTGATTGCCAGGGGTTAGTGCGAGTACCAGGACTTGTTTCTTTTCACATTGAAAGGATATTGATCAATTGTATTAAGAGGAAGTCTTCCTCTGACTTTATAATCATTCTATATGTGGTCAGTGTACTCGCATTAACTCCTGTTCTGTATCGTATGATTTCGATGACAATATGGGAAGCGTATGTCACGGTATGTTATTGGGGAATTGGACACTCCGGTCCTTTCCCCGCAGGGTCACTCTACTTTATCAATTTCTATTTCAGACGATCAAGATTAGGGTGATGTATCTGTGATGTCTTCCAACAGTGTGCCTCCGTCGTCACAATTAATGAAGGGCTAGCGGAAAGTGCTCATGTAAATACGCCAATTGCCTAAGAGGACCCTAGTAGGTTCGACGGCCTTTGACGTCCGCTAGCTCGCCCGGTGTAGCGTCCATTCACCGAATGGTTCGGCAGCCGGGTTCGTCCGTTGCGGTCTAGAAGGAATTTTGGGGTGATGCGAGCACTATAAATCAACCTAATGCACACCCAGTGACGGCGGATCGGAGGGAGAACGGAGGAAGCCTTTTAGTCCGGTTCATAGCCCATTCCGGTCCATCCGGACGGCAAGCGAGAGAGGCCCCTCTCTCGTTCAACAACATCTGGCCCCAGATGTTGTGGTACAAAATGTGTCGCAAGCGGAGCATACGTCCATCGCTCGGGACGCTCCGTTGTATAGGCAGTCCGCGGAGACTGCTAAGGCTTCCTCTTCTCGTCAGCGCACACGACCGCACCTTGGCTGCGTGACCGCCGATATATTACCAGCTTCGCCGATCAAGGATTCTTCGGCGACCAGGTCACACCATCCGGTAGCCAGGGACACGAGGCCTGCAGACTCCGGACGTTCGCATAGGAAGTGTGCGGGAGTCAACGTACACGGAGCTTCCGGCGGCAATGCATCGTAAGACCGCTACTGCACAGGCCTCGGGAACGGACGTGCTTTCCTAAATAGCACAGTTTATCGCAGCATCCCAGCATCAACTGAATCTGTCGCATATTTTTTATCCGACGATGCTGGGTCGGGACGCTCCGCGGAAGCGGGTACGGACGTCCGAAAGTTTCATCCGGTCCGACGGGATACCGAAAGGGATTTGGAGGATTTCGAGCTTTCCCTTTCGGAACAACATATGCTGTTGTGTATGTCATCTGACTTGGTCTTCTACAGGTTCTTTCGTCGGACCAGAATGCTGCGATGCCGGATAAGAAACTGATAGCGTCGGTGGACTTAGAAATTTTTGGTTCGGTTCAGGGACATCGTCCCTCAGTTCCGACATAGTCCAATAATGTCACACAAACTTTCGAATTATTGAACGACGCTATATATATTACTATTTTATGCTTGCTATAACCAAGCATTTCTGGTTTCTTGTTCGCAAAGTTACGGAGATGTCTTTCAAAAGTGTGCATCTGTCGTCATAGTTAATGAAGAGCTAGCGGCAATAAGTGCTCATGGAATATGTCTATTGCCTACGGAGTGACATTCGCTAGCTCACCCGGTGTAGCGTACATTCATCGAATGGTTCGGCTGTCGGGTTCGTCCGTTGCGGTCTAGGAAGGAGATTTGGGTGATGCGAGCACTTTAATTACTTTTGTACTCACCCAGTGACGGCAGATTGAGGACAGATCGGAGGAAGCCTGTTAGTCCGGTTCCTGGCTTGTCCAGGTCCGTCCGGGCTGTGAGCGAGAGAGGTCCCTCTCTCGTCCAACAACATAGGGGACCGCATGTTGTGGTTCAGATATTTTACATTCGGAGCTTATGTCCGTCGGTCGGGACGCTCCGTTATATTGACAGTCCGAGAGACTGTCCTTAATGCTTCCTCATCCTCACAGCAGGGCACACGACCGCACATTGGCTACGTGACCTCGAGTATCCGATCAGTTTCGTCATTCAGTGATTCCACGGCGAATAGGTCGCGCCATCTGGTAGCCAAGGGACACGAGGCCTATACACTCCGTTCGCTCGCATATTGGTAGTATGCACGGGGTAACGATCACGGAGCTTCCAGCGGCAATGCATCGTAAGACCGCTTCTCCTCAGGCCTCAGTGACGGACGTGCTATCCGAGTTAGTACAGTTGTTTCGCAGCATCCCAGCAATCGACAGTTTCTCGGTCGAATCAGGAATTATCCGACGGCGCTGGGTCGGTGCGGTCCGCGGTTGCATCAGGTACGGACGACCGAACGCTTTATAGGGTCCAACAGGATGGCGAAAGGGATTCGAAAGATTTCGAGTATTCCCTTTAGTAGTATTGGAAGCTGCCTTTCATATCTTCTGGCATTATCTTCCAGTGATTGTTATTTCGGACTTCATTGCTGCGATCTTGGATAAGAGACTTATAGCGTCATTGGACTCGGATTTTTCGATCGGTTCAGGGACATTGTCCCTGACTTACCGACGCAGTCCAATGTTGTCATTACAACATGTGTTTTATTTTTCGAGGCTATATATATATATATACAAGCCTGCTACCAAGCATGATAGTTTAGTTTCTTGTCCGCGTTGCTCATTTCTGCCATTTTATCATTTATACGAATAGTTTATTTTGGCAGAGCAGGGCATACCGAGAGTTCATATGCGTCTAGACGGTGTGGTTAAAGACTGGATATATTCTTTTTCGCCGTTTATGTCTTTTCCAACTTCAATGTTGGAAACGACATGATGTATAGTAGACTTAACTTAGACGCTTTATCATACGTAATCCGCCTTACTGAGGCGTTATCATTACGTCTTCAAGAAAAGATTTACGGGATATTATTCTCAATGTAATTTCTTTTGAGGGCAGTAGTTTGTTCACGTATAACTCCGCCCTTCAGTGGCTGATTGGAGTTGGTTAGACGTGACGCAGCCCTAGCTACATCCACACGCGTGGATAGTAAGGTTAAGAACTCTCTCAGAGTCGCTTCGTTCTCGGAGGAGCTTCTCTTCGACGGCAACTTTTCGGCAATCCATGAATTGCTCGATTTATACGTTCTCTTGTCTATCTAGTGTTACAAGAGATTCAGACTGGGGCAAACATTCGGTGGTTGACTCAGAGAGTGCCACCGCAGTTGCCGGACCCGAGTGTGGCTGTTATGACGGTTGCCAGTCAAACAGATTGGGATATAATACTGATCCCTACGGATTCGAAGTGCCAGGGTCTTTGGGTTCCGCAGTCTCTTAGCAACCAGTTTTCTTCCGCGGAATAATGTTTTTTAGGCTTGCTTTATGCCATTGCATGAACATTATTCAGAAACGCATGCCCAAATCCTGTCCTTTAATTCGACAGTAGTGGCGTATCTCCGGAACCAGGGAGGCACTCTTTCGTTTCCGTTATTCAATTTAATGGAAAGAATCTGTCTGTTGGTTATAGTACACCAAGTTCTGTTTTGGTCCGTCATATTCCGGGTCGTCTGATTGTTTTACCGGACTCCCGTTCTCTTACGGGTCGCTTGTTGCTGTCAGAATGGACTCTCAACAAACAAGTATTCAATCAGATTTGCTATCTATGGGAGCGCCCAATGATGATTTATTTACGACACAGCTTGCTAATCAATTGCAGACATATGTGTTGGCTTGTCCAGATCTCTGAGCTAATGTTGTTAATGCTCTATTGATCTATAGGACGGAATGATAGGATACGCATATCCTCCGGCGCTGTTGTTTCAGCAGGTATTGCTAAGATAAACAACCACAATACATTTCTGTTGATAGCATCTCTAGCTTCACAGAGATCATGGGTAATTTACTCTCTTGTCTACTGTGGGTCTTAACGTGAAATCTTCCTCTATGTGAGGATCTTTTTTCACTGGGTAAATCGTGTCATCTTTATCACAACCCGCAAGGTCGCAACCTTCATGTATTCCGTTGTGTGGTCCGTATTGCATTGTAAGCACTGTACTGGACAAGCTTTGGACGCGATTTCTTACTATAGGAGATCCTCTTCTTCGCTATTCTATGCGGCTAAAGTGGAGGCTCTTCCGTCGTTGGTGTAGGGATCATTATGTTCATATTGTTGATCCCTCCATACTACTCATTGCAATTTTTTAGTATACTTGTTTCACAAGATCTACTGCAGCCTGTTATTATTAAGGTTATAGGTTTATGTTACCTCATACCTATGCACTCTACGATAGTTTACAATTGAGTCTTATGTCTCTTTATCTAAGTTAGTAACTTTTTGATAAATAGACTTAGAATCTTTAGATTAAATTCCTATATGGATTTTAACTTCGGTTCTTATTTAGCTAAGTTATCATTTGAGGCTCTGGAAACAGTAGTTTTCAAATTCTGACCTTTTAGACAGTAATTCTGTTGGTTTCTCTTTTACTGTAGAGTCAGTGAGTTTCATGCACTATCGATGGAAGATTTTCACTTTCGTAGTTTCGGAATCACTACTTCCGTTACTATTTAGGTTGGATTTTTGCATAAGAGTTAGGCTCCTATTATCCGGAACCTATTATTTTTAAGGTCCTTCCGTCTTCGTATGGGCATAGGCCTTTACTCTTTCCGGGTAGAGTTTATGTATTTATAAACAGATATCTGTTTATTACTATGGGCGTAAGCTTCTTCTGTCTTTGATGCCTAGTAGAAGGACGTTACGCTCCATTTTATTGTTAATGGATTCTATTAACTATCGGTACTGCTTATGGTATATCATTGACTTAGCAGTTGTGCTTAAGATTTCGGCTCATGAAGTAAGAGTTCTTCTACTTCTTGGGCTTACATTAATAGTGTCGCTATTATAGATTTTTGAAGGCCACTCATTGCGCTCAGCCATCCACATTCATGAATTTTTATCTCAGAAATATCGAGTCCATTTCTGGAGGCCTCTATTGTTAGGTCTATTATCTACTGCTCAGAATGTCATTCACTTAACAGTTGCTACTATAGCTAGGTAGGCTGTCTGTTTCGGCAGTGTCTCCGTTCTGCTGCCCTCTTCGCTCTGGGCTATTTGACCCAGGGCAAGAAAAAGGGGGGGGGGGGGGGAGGGTGTTCCCTTGGGTCACCTGTTTTACTATGAAAACAAGGGGATACCTCCTCTGGAGTTAGTAATTCTGAGCTGTTATTGGGATGGTTGTTTCGTAAGAAGTTTAGGTTTTTAAAATTCATTCAAGTCTTCGTTTTTAAAGTATAGCTTTTGAATATTGCATATGTCAACGGACATGATTATGCAATCCTCAGACACTTTTAGGAGTATAAGAGTCTCTATTCTCTAGACTTACTTTATTTATTGGCTTACTTTAAAAATTATTAGTATAAGGATTATATTGGTTATTAATAGAGTACATGGATGTATGAAGCTCAATTTTGGAAGGTGTTGTATCTTTCTAATTTATCATAAATAAGAAAGATACATGTAAGGCCTATTACTTCTTTTTCCCTACAGGGGATGACTCTATGTTATTTTATTGAGCGTATTCCATTTTGCTCTATGTCCTTGGCCCTTCAGCCTTTTTACTATTCAGCTATGTCTGGGTCATTGGTACAGTATAAAAATGTTAAAAAATTTATAGTAATTTCTATATTTTTTATACTTACCAATGACCCAGACGGGGATGGCCCTCCCAGGAGTTGGGAACTCTTGCCTCCCCGCTGAGTACATAGCGCTTACCAGGCACTGGTTATTAGAATGATTAATGGCGCCAATTTCGGAACGTCCTTGACACTGCGCATGCGCAGTAGAGGCGAAGTGTGGAGGGCCTTTCAGGACATGTTTTCTTTGGTTTTAGATGCAAATTTTGGGGATTGGGGGGCAAAATTTGTGTTTGGCCCTATATTTTAAGAGTTAGCACCAGCTATGTCTGGGTCATTGGTAAGTATAAAAAATATAGAAATTACTATAAATTTTTTAACGTTCGTTTGTTAGTCGGAGCATACGTCCACTTGTCCTGCTCAGGACGCTCCGTCGCATAGACAGTCGGATGCGGCTGTTCTATTGGCTTCCTCATCCTAACGTCAGCACACAGGACTGCACCTTGGCGATGTGACCACAGATTTCCAGGGGACGTTCGCATATTATATAAATGCAGGAATGAACGTCCCTGGAGATCCTGCTTCGCCAACCAGGGAATACACGTCGTCCAGGTCACTCCATCTGCTAGCCAAGGACACGAGGCCTTTCCAGTTGGGACGTTCGCATATTATATAAATGCAGGAATGAACGTCCCTGGAGCTTCCAGCGGCTAATCACTCATGACCGCGGCTCCACAGGCCTCATTGAGGAGCATAGCAGGATGATGTTACCGTGATGTCTTCGAAAAGTGTGCTTCCATCGTCACAGTCAAATGGAGAGCCTGGGGGCGCAGTGGCTCAATTGATAGAGGTGCGGGCTGCAAGCCGAGAGGTCCTCGGTTCGAATCCCACCTGCGGCAACTGCGTTGTGTCCTAGGGCAAGACACTTCACCCCCATTGCCCACGTGGGGGCACGGTGACGCTGTGTACTAAGGCGTACTGCACGTCGATGGTGCACCTGTCTTCAACCAATGCTAACCCTGCTTGTGTGGAGTTGGTATGTTGGGGAGCTGACAGTTGCTTGGTGGTTCTCTCCGGGTACTCCGGCTTCCTCCACCCGTAAAACTGTCACGGTCATGGTTAGCCATTGTGCAGACATATGTGACCTTAAACACCAATAAATAAATAATAATAAATGAAGAGCTAGCGGTAAAAGTGCTCATGCAGATACGTCAATTGCCTAAGAGGTCCCAAGTAGGAGAAATGGTGGATATAAGGAGGAAATAGAAGGAGGAGAGGAAGAAACAGTGGAAGGAAATGTTCAGGGCTGTAACTTATAATTTTTTTACGAAATTATTTCATGTTACCTATTTTCGAGGCATGACCCTGTTGTGGTCATTCTTGCTATGAATGTTCCATTGTTTGATCAGTGTTTCCTCTCTCCCTTTCCTTTATTCCCCCCTAGCTATTCTCCCATGCTTTTGGCTTATTTTTTGTAATGTTTATTACTAAAATTTCTTGGGAGTTTTGGCTTGGAAACAGAATTATTTTCTGTTTTTTCCCCATGTTTAAGTCCTCACCGTTGGGTGTTTAGGCATTTTGGTCTGCATCTACCATCTGATGTTCTACAGTTTCTTCTCTGGAAGCCTCTGTTTTGCATCAGATAGTGTTTAAATTAGTAACTGATTTCGGGCCATGTTTACCAGTGCCTGGAGTCATGTTTCCGGTTTGTTTACACTTTTTGTTTAGTTTGACAACGGTTACTTCTGATAGTGATTACTTGTCTTCTGCTTAGTTCAGTTCATAGCAAGAACATTAATATTGTTCATAAGTGTTACATTAATTTTTTGAAATAATTTAAAATTTTTGTCCACACTTAGGCTTTTTTCTGATCCATTTGGGCTCATTGTTCCCATTGGGAACTTGAGCTCTTCTGAAAAAATTTTTTTTCAAAAAATTTTTTCTTTTTGAATTATTTTTTCGTAATGTTATAATGGATTATTTTATTATGTATCTTTGTTTCAAGGTTTAGTGCGAGTTCTATGACTGTTTACTTTTTTCACAATAAAAGATTATTGTTCAGATTGTAATGGGAGGAAATCTTCCTCTGATTCTCATGATCTCTGTATTGATTGTAGTCAATGTACTCGCACTAACCCTTGTTCAGTGTGTATCAATTGGGATGACAAACATTGGAGACGTGTGTCATGGTATGTTGTTAGCGGGGAGAGGACCATGCCGGACCTCTCTCCGCAGGGTCACTCTAGTTTTTTCACTCTCTTTTTCAGAGGAACAAGAACAGGGTGATGTTTCTGTGATGTCGTCCAGAAGTGTGCTTCCGTCGTCACAATCAAATGAAGAGTTAGCGGCAAAGTGCTCATGCAGATACGTCAATTGCCTGTAGTTCCCTAGTTGGATCGATGGCTTTGGAGTCCGCTAGCTCGCTCGGTGTCGCGACCATTCACCGAATGGCTCAGCACCCAGGTTCATCCGTTGCGGTCCAGTAAGGAGATTTGGGTGTTGCGAGCACTATAAAAATACAACGTGCACACCCAGTGACGACGGATCAGAGGATGGTACGGAGGAAGCCTGTTAGTCCGGTTCCTAGCTCGTCCAGGTTCTTCCGGACCTCAACCGAGAGAGGCCCCCTCTCTCTTACATCAACATCTGCACCGCGTTGTTGTTGTATGTTCGTTTGTTAGTCGGAGCATACGTCCACTCCTCCTGCTCGGGATGCTCCATCGCATAGACAGTCGGATGCGGCTGTTCTATTGGCTTCCTCATCCTAACGTCAGCACACAGGACTGCTCCTTGGCTATGTGACCACAGATTTCCAGGGGACGTTCGCATATTATATAAATGCGGGAATGAATGTCCCTGGAGCTTCCAGTGGCTAATCACGCATGATCGTGGCTCCACAGGCCTCATTGAGGAGCATAGCAGGATGATGTTACCATGATGTCTTCGAAAAGTGTGCTTCCGTCGTCACAGTCAAATGAAGAGCTAGCGGTAAAAGTGCTCATGCAGATACGTCAATTGCCTAAGAGGTCCCAAGTAGGATCGATGGCTTTGGCGTCTGCTAGCTCGCCCGGTGTAGCGACCATTCATCGAATGGTTCGGTACCCGGGTTCGTCCGTTGTGGTCCAGAAAGGAGATTCGGATGATGCGAGCACTATAAAATACATTGTGCACACCCAGTGATGACGGATACGAGGATGGTACGGAGGAAGCCTATTAGTCCGGTTCCTAGCTCGTCCAGGTCCGTCCGGGCTGCGAGTGAGAGAGGCACCTCTCTCGTACAACAACATCTGGGTCCAGATGTCGTGGTACATAACGTTCCTCAGTCGGGGCATATGTCCACCGCTCGGGACGCTCTGTTATATAGACAGTCTGGAGTGACTGCTCTATCGGCTTCCTCATCCTCACGGCAGCACACACGACCGCGCATTGGCTATGTGACCAGTGATATTCAACTTATCTCGCCGACCAGGGATTCCACGGTGACCAGGTCATTCCATCTGGTAGCCAAGGATACGAGGCCTTCATACTCCGGATGTTCGCATAAAGATGTATGCATGTGTCAACGTCCAAGGAGCTCCCAGCGGCTTAATCCCGTAAGACCACAGCTCCACAGGCCTCCGTTATGGACGTGCTATCGCAGATAGCACAATTATAGCAGCATCCGACAGAAATTCTGTCGGATCAGGAATTATCCGAGGAAGCTGGGTTGGTATGTTCCGCTGCAGGTTCACGCACGGACAACCAAGATTTACAAGTGGTCTGAAAGGATGGCTAAAGGGATATGAAGGAGTTGTAATTTTCCTTTTCGGAACAACATAATTGTTGTAGAGTATATCCGGCATTATCATCTGACGTTGTTCCTCCGGACCAAAATGCTGCGTTGCCAAATAATAGACTGATAGCGCCACTGGACACAGGATTCTTTAATCGATTTAGGGGCATTGTCCCTGAGTTTTCGACACAGTACAGTAATGTCTCACGGATATTTAAACTATTGAATGACGCTATATATAACTTGCTACCAAAAACGGGCAGGTCCAGTTTCTTATCGGCAAATGCTCTACATCTGCCTTTCATCAATTCATGGAATAATTCGAAACGACAGGACAGGGCATTCTGAGAGTTACTCTGCGTCTAGACGACCAGGCTGAAGACCTAGTTCTGTCTAACCGTCGTCTTTGTCAATTCCAACCACGATGTTGGAAACGACAATATCGTCTAACAGGACTAGCTTAGACGCATTATCGTACGCAGATCACCTTACCAGAGTGTTATCATTACGTCTCAATGGAAAAGAATTCTAGGATGTATCCACCTCCTTAGTTCTTTCGGGGGCCATAGCATTCTCCACGTATAACTCAGCCCTTTTAGTGGCAACCTGGAGTTGGTTAGACGTGACGCGGCCCTGGCTACATCCACGCGCGTGGTTAGTAAGGTGAAAAACTCTCTCAGAGTCGCTCTGGTCTCCGGAGAGCTTCTCTTCAACGGCAAGCTTTTTGCAATCTATGATCAGATAACTAAAAAAGCTTCAGACTCTCTGCTATTCAAACCCGCTTCCATAAGTCGGATTCAGCGGACAAGAGTAGGACAGGTACTTCTGGGACGAATACATCCAAGGGAAGTTTCTATAGAGGTTCCTTTGCATCCTCTAGGTCTTACTCTAGAGACCGTCAGGATAGCGACTCAGATAGGGGCCGTAATTCTGGCCGAGTCAACCGGTCAGATGCCCTAGGTTGACAGGGCGATGTGCAGGCCATGGAGGACTTGGTTCCTCCTTCCGCAAGCCTCGCAGGACCAGGAGGTGATGGTGTAACCTCTATCGTGTTCCATTGGGCGGAAGACTGTCTAGTTTTCTCAACCAATTGGGAGTCAATTACGGACGTCCCTTGAGTTCGAGGGGTGATTTCGGAAGGACTAAACTGTCCTTTGATCGAAAACCTCTGCTAAACTCGAAGTCCAAGATGGACTCAGCTTCCGTCAAATACGCAGAGAAGAGGCTCGCTTCCATCAGAAGTCCAGTCTCTTCTGGAGAAGTTAGCGATAGAGATTGTAGAAATACAGGAATCCCTAGGTTCTACAAATATCTGTTTCTGGTTCCGAAACCAGATGACTCATTCCATCCACTCATAAATCTGAGCTTGATGAACAAGCTGATCGTGGCTCCAAGTTTCTTATATGGAGACCATCCGATCGTTCAGAGCGAGTTTTCGGTGAACGACTATCCTACATGCATAGATCTCAAGATGAGTACTTTCAAGTCATGGTACATCAGGCGTTCAGAAAGTATCTTAGCTTCGCGTTATAGGAGTCGTGTATCAGCTCTGAGCAATGTGCTTCGGTCTGAATCTAGCACTCTGGATTTTCACTTGAATAATCAACTCAGTAATGACTCATTTCTGAGCTCATTCGTCTGCGGTAACATCGGCCTACCTGGACGACATTCTTCAGAGGTACGGCAATGAGTTAACGCTTCAGAACGATATGCAGAATTTGCTTCTATTGCTCTGACGTCTCGGTTTCATAAGTAAACGAGAAGTCGGACCTGGTGTTGTCCAAGTCATTCACCCACCGGGGGATGAGCTTTGAGACTCATAACAGTCTCATTCGTCTGCCGTTAACCAGAGCGAATTAATCAGTTGTTACGCTCGCTATTGTCTTCATTCAGATAAAGTTACAGCGAGAGATTTCATGAGAATGATAGGTTGTGCAGAGCTGCCGCGGATTTTATTCCGATGGGGCGGCTACGCACTCATCCTCTCCAATTTTCAGACCCAGAATTGGAGGGTGAAGATTCATTCGCTCGATATGGACATCCTCTTGTCAATCAAGTGATCAAGAGATTCAGACTTGGGCATTTATTCAGTGGTTGATTCAGGGAGTTCCACTGCAATTGCCGGATCCAAGTTTTTCAGTTTTGACGGATACCAGTCAAACAGGTTGGGACTCAACATTGAGCCCAACGGATTTGTAGTGCCAGGGTCTTTGGGATTCGCAGTTCCTAATCAAGCACATAAACATCAACAATGATGTCAATTTGGCTTGCGATACGTCATTGAATGAACGTTATTCAGAATGCTCACATGCAATTCTTTTCGCCAATTCGACGATATTAGCGTATTTTTGGAACCAGGGAGGCACTCATTCCATTCTGTTATTCAAGTTAACGGAATGAATCCTTCTGTTTGTACTTGAACTTCAATTCTTCTATCGGTCCGTCATATTCTGGGTCGTCTGAACGTATTAGCGGACTCCCTTTCACAAAGGGGCCGCTTGTTGGTGTCAGAATGGACTTACATCAATGAGTATTTTATCATGATTTGCTACCAATGAGAGCGGTCAATGATGGATTTATTTGCGACGCATCTCAACACTCTCTTGCAGACGTATGTGTCACCAGGTTCGGATCCTCGAGCGTTTGCAGTAGACACTCTATCGATCTAGGGAGACGGAATGATAGGATATGCGTATCCTCCAGCGCTGTCATTCAGCAGACATTGCTCAAGTTAAATATAAAAGACCATGGATTAATCTACTTAGGAGTCTGTTGTGGGATATGCCGTGGAAGCTTCCTCCACATTTCAGTCCATTCTATGGCTAGATGGATTCAGTTATCTATCCGTACTGCTTATGATAAATATCTTCAACTCAGCAGTCTGTTCTTTAGATTTCAGCTCTTGAAGTAAGAGTTCTTTCTACATTGTGGGCTTACGCTAATAGTGTTGCTATTACAGTTCTAATGAGGGCTGCATATTGTTCTTAGCCCTCCACTTTCACAAATATTGAGTACATTTCTGGAGATCTGCATTGTTTAGATCCGTTATCTGTCACTCAGTATGTCGTCCACTAAACAGTTGCAGCTTTAGGCTTTCGGTTCTGGCAGTGACTCTGTCCTACTGTCCTCTTCGCTCTGGAGTATTTGATCAAGGGGAAAGGGGGGGGGGGGGGCGGGTGTTCCCTTAGGTCACCTGCTTTATAGTGTAAAGCAAGGGAATACCTCCTTTGGAGTCAGTAATTCCAAGTCGGTTCCGGGATGGTTTTAAAGTGTAAAGCTAATGTTTACTCATCCATGTAATATTTTTGAAGTGTTGCTCGATGTGAATCATTTGTATATGTCACGTGTTAATGGGGCGTTAATATACAATCCTCGGACACTTTGAAATGAGTATAAAGAGCATTTGTATAAAGGGTTATTCTGGATGTTAATAGAGATCATTGATGTTATTGTGCTCAATTACAGAATGGTGTTGTGTCTTTCTTTTTTGTTACAAATAAGAAAGATACATGTAAAGCCTATCTCTCCTTTTCTCCTTGAGGGAATAATTCTGTTATATGTAATTGAGTCTATTGGATTTTCCTTTATGTCCTAGGCCCTCCAGCCTTTTTACTATTCAGCTATGTCTGGGTCATTGGTACAGTATAAAAATGTTAAAAAATTTATAGTAATTTATATATTTTTTATACTTACCAATAACCCAGACGGGGATGGCCCTCCTATGAGTTGGCAACTCATACCTCCCCGCTGAGTACATAAGGCTTACCAGGCACTGGTTGTAAGAATGACATTTGGCACCAATTTCGAGACCTCCTTGACACTGCGCATGCGCAGAGGAGTAAAAGTATGGAGGACCATATAGGACATCTATTTTTCGGTTTTTGATGCAAATTTTGGGGATTGGGGGGTGCAAAATTTGTGTTTGGCCCTAGATATTTTAGAGTTAGCACCAGCTAAGTCTGGGTCATTGGTAAGTATAAAAAATATATAAATTACTATAAATTTTTTAACTTTTTCTGACCAGTCTTTAGATATTTTATTCCCCTGTAGGAACCCCAACAAGTGAAGCAGTACTTGTTTACTGTGGTAAACAAATTCAGTATTAATGATAAAATATGACCTTGTAACCAAAGCCTGGGGTGGAAGGCCTCTAAAATGGCCAACATTGGTATAAAGGTTTGGCTGGTTTTGACTTTATATCCATGTAGCATTCATGATTAGCAATTGTGCTGAAATATGTGACTTTAAACACCAACAAATAAATAAATAAATAAATAGCTATCTTATTAAAAACCCAAGATATTGACTTGGGTATTTGGAATTCCAATAAATGTAATGTTGATGTCAAGTATTATGTTTGGAAAGTATTTTTTGTGTTGCTGATTTTGTGAGCTTGATGATGTTATTCTTTCAGTGTTGTTGAGGTTGGCAACCAGTGTTATGAAAAGGGACAGTTCTCTAGGCTTGGCATATCTCCTTGCTTTATCAGAGGTAAGTGTATTAATAAGCTTTGTTCTCAGTAAAAAGTTAGATCCATTGGTACTCACACTATATTTCTATCAAGAAAAAAATTAATTTTTTTTTTTTTTTCCCTTTGGAACATCGTAAGACTTGGTAACTGATATTTTCTCTCAACTCAGAGAAATATATATGTCAGTGTGTTATATGTGGGGTGTATTTCTTAGGGAAAGAGCGAGGAGAAAGTTGTAATTCATAAGTGTTATCTAAAAGAACATGACCTGTCAATATTTGCACAATGAGGAAAATTTTTTTTAATTCTTCTAATCAAGAATCATTGAACACCATCATTTAATATTTAGTGTATAGCATGCTGAGGGACATAAGATTTTAGTTTGTTTTGAACAAGTCTTTCCTCAAAATCCTGTGAAGAGAATATTGATCAAAATATGAAGCATCTTTGAGTTTGTTGTAATGAATTCTGTGGGTTTTACAGGAGCTTGTTCTGAGAAGCCAATTTTTTAATTTAGTACAATTTAGTAGAATATGAGAACAATTTCTTTGAAAAATCTTCTTGAGATCAAGTGGACAGAATATGGTAATATTTAGTATGGAGCATTATTGTAGGGGTGAGTTGTTTAGTGGTCGGAGATTGAATTTTGTTGATTTTTGGTTCATATTTAGACTTGCTGTGAGAGCTTTTTCTTTGTACAGTATGAGGATATTTTCTTCTAAAATGTCCCACATCTTCTCAAGACACAGTAAACAGAGTTTTTTGATATTTAGTTTAAAGATTTTTAGGGGTGTAATATTTGAAATTGCTTGAATGGTGATCAGAATTTCAAAAATGACTCTAACCGACTGCCCCTTTGGAAATGGCTAACCGAACGCTGGGCTACATAAAAATTCTTGGGAAACTGCCTTTTTATCATTAACAAGTATTGATATATTGCGTGGAATTGAAATATATATAGCCTCTCAAGGCAAAAGTCTAAAAATCTATCAAGACGCAAGAAAGGTAGGTTAACTGGTAGAGTGCTGGAGGCCCATATTAGTGCTCTATTCTGAACTGCAGGTACCTAAAGTTAAAGGCTTCATATTCTGTGGATGCCCTTTGTGCACAAATTATGTGCAGTGTGCATACAGGTATAAGTTTAAAACTTTGTTCAAATGAAACTCCTGCCTGATATTTACACTCAGTAGTTGAACCAAAATTGTAAAATGAAGTCCTTAGGTTTGCAGTTGAATTTACAATGTGAAATCAGATGTTACTTGTTGCAATATGGGGGAAGTTTTTCTTAAAATCTTATTGTAAGGACCCAGTGATTCAAGTTTCAATGAATTCTGCAGAAAGTAGAGTAGAACACATAAACTCACATGTTCACCTTTGTATTTTCAGAAGTTTGAAGCTGAGAAGTGTTTTGAAGATATGCCACAGACTTCACTTACTTTCCAACTGGCTCTTTATTACTATGCTTTACAGATTCACACTTCACTGCTCTCTCTGTCTGAGCCTAAAATATCTAACTTGTATCAAGCACCACCAACAAAGGTTATGAGCAGAGTAATTAATCATGTTTCAAGTAGGTCCCAGTGTGATTGGCCAGAAGAGGCTCTGCAACTAGTAGAGAAAATGAAATGTTACAGAGAAATGCTTGAAGATTTGATACAAGCTCAGACATTAGAAAGTCTTGGAAGAGGTAGACCATCTTATGCTACATACACAATCTTAGTAACAAAGTTGTTCGTAGAACAAATCATTTGGTTGATAAGATTCATAGTGTAACACTGTGCAATCTAATATTCATTTTTATTTATAACTCAATAATCAGTAAGTTAACATTGTTGGTTCCCATGGTAACCCAGGCAATTGGAGCAGAGCTTGGTTACCTTGATAATCAGTATCAGTTTTACTGGTGTTATAGAATCTGGTACCCAGTGCCAAGGTTTGAGTATTCTAGAGCAGGAAACATGGGTATGAATAATTGTTTGAACTTGATTTTATATCTTGTATTGTGGTTGTGATATAGCTATGGATGCTGAAAGTGATCTTAAAGACCAGTAACAAAATGAAAAAATATATTTGTGTGAGGTATAAAAATTGACAGTATTAGAAAACTTCTTGCGTGGTAGAGGCCTATATTTGTGCTATATTGAGAATTGCTGATACCATGATTCAGGAACAGCAGAAGTCCATTGGAAAATGAGCTTGCTCCAATAAGGGGTCACAAGTTTGTTTTTGAGGCAAAATTTAAAAAAAAAAAATTGAATGGAAATTTTGTGGCCAAATCTGGCTTGTTATGGACATTATGTTAGTTTGTTATTTCAATTTTTTTTTTAAATGTCAATGAAACCATATCATGTGACCCCTCATAGGAAGAAGCTTGTTCCGCTGGTGTTGGGGGAGGTCATATGATATGTTATATGTTTTTCATTGAAAATCCCCCCCCCCCCCACCCCCAACCAACTGCTCACTTTCTTAATTACATGGCAGATGTGGCTGATTGGTTAGATAAAGGGTTAAAAGCTTCAGATTATATGCATGTACTTCATATTCAGTAAGAACCCTGAAACATAACTAGCAACATCCAGTAAGGCTTCAGTACACAACAGTCTTTATCAGTTTGGCCAAGCCATTCCACATTTTATGTTTTTTACTACCTTTGCCAAATTGTATTTCTGAATGTTTTATGTGTGAAAATGAATTATTATGGAAAAAGAATATGGATTTTTGTAGCAAGAAATCAAATTTTGCCGGTTTCTGTGGGAAAATCTTTGTTGAATGTTTATATATACTACATGAAGAGTGGATTATCACTAAATCACTTGTGGAGTGAAGTGTCCACCCAGACAAAACACACTGTCTGGAAAAAAGCATAAGAAGTATAAGCAAAGTTCCAGCCAACGGACCTCTGTGTTGAACCTGGAGGTCCACTGGCTTAAACTGCGCTTGTACTTCCCATGTATTACTATGGGAATAGACTGTTATTGTCTGGGTGGAAACTCCACCGAAGTGTTTTACTAGCAATTCACTCTCCATTGTAGGCTTTATAAGCAGTGTTTCATTTCCGAGGTGTGCTATGGGACAACTTATTTACAACACTGGTACACAGTTTTTTACATTCCTGAAGTATGAGCAGGAAGATTTATCTAGAAATGTCCATGCCTTTCCTCTGGCCTACTTTGCCACGAAGTCTAGGTGGAATTGAGATGAGGCATAGTCATGCAGAGACTATTAGTAAAATAGACTTGATGTTGTTTGTGGCATGAACTGGATGGGAAGTTTTGTTCCTGTTCATTCAGTTCAGCTACCTGGCTGTGCCTATTTGAGCTAAAAATAATTTCAGGTCTTGGGTGTTGTGATTATCATTCAGATTATTATTACTGTACATTGTGTTATCACAGCTACTAACACAAAATCTGATCAGTAGACCCATGGAAGTTACAGGTACAAAATACATTCTTATGAAGAAAATCACAACTACTTTACAGAATCACCCACTCTGAACATCTTCAGTCACAATTTTAGTTCTTCAATCTTAATAAGTGAATGAGCACTTATATTTTTATACGACAACCAATGGCCCAGACTAGCTGGTGCAAACTTGATTTTATCAAGGGCCAAACACAAATTTTGAACCCCCCCTAATCCCCAAAATTTGCATACAAAACCAAAAATTAAAAGTCCTACATGGCCCTCCATACTTTAACTCTCTTCGCATGCGCAGTGGTCAGGAAGAGACTGGAATTGGTGCAACAGCATTCTTTGTTTGGCCCTAAAGTCATTAACAATGAGCTGGCATCTGTGCTTTATAATCTCATTTTTTGAGGATGCCAGACACAAATCAATGCAAGAATTGGTGGATCCAAGGCTGTTAATGGATGATGGAAGTGAACTACGGTGGTTTCAGATGTTCAGGGCTATAACTTTATAATAATTATAAAAATTATTTCATGTTTTCCATTTTTGGGACATACACCTGATGTCATCATTCTTGCTAATGATTAATCCACTGTTTGTCAAGTATTCCTTCCCTATCCTTCCATGAACCCTTCCTGTTAATCTCCTAAGCTTTTTGGCTATTTGTTATTGACATTTTGGCTCATCTTGACAAAGTCTAGCTGAGCAAATCTAATCACTCTCCGTCCGCCGTCCGTCCGTCCGTCCATCCGTCATCCATTAACATCATGTTTTGGTCTTCTCCTCCAAAGCCACAGGGCCAATTCAAGTGAAAGTTTGTGTGAGTGATGGTCCCGAAGGGGCATTGAATTTTTGTTCAACTCAACATGCCCAGCCCCATAGGGAGGGAGTGGGAGAAAATGCTCCAAAATATTTTCAAAATCTTCTTTGCATGAACCAGTGTGCACAATTACTTGATATTTGATATGGAGCTTCCTTTTGAGGTGTAGAATCAAATTTGTTCAAACGAAGTTTGTGAAGCAATAATTGGCCTTGTAATGGGAGGGATAAGATTTTTGGCCCCGCCCAAAATTTCTGTTTTTTGAACTGATGGTCCAGTTTGAACCAAATTTGGTATGTGGTACTATTGGGTCATAAGTACTTGACTCATGCAAAAAAAAAAAATTCACGCATCCCCATGGGAACCCTAAAAATATCAATATTTTCCAACGCCCATATTTCCCAAACCACATGGAACCGAGAGCTTTTATTTAGTATGAAGTATCCTTAGGACCAGTAGAATTGGAAGGTAAAATAAAATTGCCGTCGGTTATGTTAGAGTGTTCTGTGATGGGCATCGAAAAAATGCTGAGTTAGCATATTTGCAAAAATTTTTAAAAATCTTTTATACAGAACCAATCATCAGAATCTTTTGATATTCAGTATACAGCATTCATAGGGGGGTCAGATACAAGTTTGTTAAACTAAAGCCAATTGGTTCATATTTGGGCTCAATACAGCAGCCCAGATTTTTAACATAGGGTAATATGGGGAATATTGTTTAAAAATCTTCTTCAGAACCACCAGTCAGAATCTTTTAATGTTCGGTTTACATCATTGTTGTGAGGGTCAGATTCAAGATTGTTCAAACCAAGTCCCTAGGTTAATATTTATATTTGGGCTTCCTACGGAAACCCAAATTTTAACTTTGTTCAATATGGGGGATAATTTTTAAAAAATCTTCTTCTTCAGATCCACTAGTCAGAATGCTTTCATATTTGGTATGCAACATCTCTAGGGGGGCCAGATTCAAGTTTGTTCAAATCAGATTCCTAGGTATATATTTGGGCTAGCTATGGTAGCCCAAATTTTTACATAGTGCGATATGAGGAAATTTCTTTAAAAATCTTCTTCTTCAGATCCACCAGTCGGAATGCTTTCATATTTGGTATACAACATCTTGGGGGGGGGGGGGGAGGGGTTAGATTCAAGTTTGTTCAAATCGGATCCATAGGTTAATATTTTGGCTTGCTATGGTAGCCCAAATTTTAACTTAGTGCAATATGAAGAAATTTCTTTAAAATTTCTCTTCTTGATATCCAACAATCAGAATGCTTTCATATTTGGTACACAACATCTCTAGGGAAGTCAGATTCAACTTTGTTCAAATCGAGAGCCTATGTTAATATTTGGGCTCCCTCCCAGAATTCGCCATGTTGCTGAAGAATTAAAAAAATTTTAACATTCAGTACCCTCCAGAGATGTGTAACTAAGATTAATCCACATAGGTTGTATCAAGGGGCTTCATAGGGGAGCTCTACATTTTACATTATGATCAATTGAAGAAAATGCATGATGCCCGGATTATTTTTGTCACTCCTGAGAGACTCAAGGTTTGACAGTGTATCCTGTAAAGATGGATTGCTTAATGTATGTAGACTCATTCTTGGACTCTGTTTATATTGTGTTCTGTTCAAGATGAGCGCTTCAGGCCCCGTGGGGCCTCTTTTTTATTCACTTTCTTGGGAGTTTAACATGTATTACAGAATATTTATTCTGTTTAGTATCCATTATGTGTACCTCTCATTTAAAATTGACACTAGTATTGCTGATTTCTGTTATCTAACAGTTTTGCTAAAAATAGACTAATCGGCCTTATTGACTGTGCTGGACTTTTTCTGGGTCACCATGGTGATTACTTCAACAAATCAGATATAAAATGAATTACAAACTTCTCTCTCTCCCTCCCCCTCTCTCTCTCTCTCTCTCTTGCTCTGGTAACAAATCATTCAACTGAATTGTTATGTTGTAGGACTATGCAGTTAAGCTAATGATTAATTGAAGGGATTAATTAAAGTACATTTAGATTGAATTAACCACTACTTGCACAAAGTGTGAAATAACATTTGGGTGGCACGACAAAGCTACAGAAGCTTTTATCCTCCCAACAAACATCTGTTTTAACACCTGTGCACATGACACAGTTGAGTCAAAACAAGAGACTGTAATGAACATTTTCAATTATTTTGAAATTTATTTAAGCCTTATAATTATAAACACATGTAGATCACAAATTCAACAGAAAACAATTATGTTTTTCTTATTCAATAATGACCAGCTTTGGATCAATCAGGCGGTCGACACACTTCGCCCGGATAAAAAAGTGGCCAGAAAGAATGTGATTTTTCATCCCAAAAGCCACCAGAAGTCTTGATTTAATACCTGCTTTCCAAATTTTCTTTGTATGTTGGGGGGGGGGGAGCTCACCCACCCCAAACCACCTATGATCGCTTATGCCTTTGGCATCTGCATCAGGGGTGTACAGAATATGATGCGCAGCATCGTCTGAGCCGCGTAGCAGTGAGATGGGGGCTAGCACGAGAGGTGGTGCCCCCTCTCACGTTGAACGGGACATTTTTGAAATTCACGAAAAACAAAAAAAACCACGCAATTTCCTTGACTCTGTCCGTTTGTGACCATAATTTATAAGCTGTGAAAGGCATCAATAATTATGCCACATTACCACCAAATATAATCCGAATAAATTATGAACTATTTCACATGTAAATTTTGCCATACGGTTTGGGAAAGGGATGCCATCAAGCAGTTCGTCTCCGAGTGTTGGGAGGATAGAAGAAGCGTGGGAATAGGGAGGCAGTTGGGAGTATATGAATAACCAAGGCCTTCTCACCCGAGAACTGCGACAAATCAGCGGCCAGCCAAAGTGTTATTATTACGGTTTATTCCCAACAAGATGAATGTCGAAATTGATTATCCCAACAAGACGAATCCCAACAAAACGAATTTAATTAACATGGCCATAGCCCTTTTTTTTGAGGTACTGGACAAAAATGTATACGAGAAAGGTATTTTGAAGCAGAATTTTATTTTTCAAGAAAAACCCCTCTTGGGATAATATAAACCAAGTAGAAAAACTCAGTAAATTAACAGTAGAGTAAAAAAACATAAAGGAGTTTACATCTTATACCACATAATATAATAATATAGCCTTTTTTTTCTTTTTTTTTATCTATTTGCACGTAATTTATGTTTCATAAAATTGCAAGGAAAATTTTCCATTCATCAACGTAAAGTTCAGTTTTGAACTGCGAATTATCCTCTCAATTTTATAAAGCTTAAACTACGTGGCGATGGAAATTATGACAAGGAATATACAAGAATTGTATTCAAATATTAAAATATTTTACCAGAAGTGTTTTAACTTTTGGGGTCAGTATCAGAATTTATATAAAAATCTCTTGTTTCGAGCATGTTTTTTCAACTTTGGCAATTTCTTTTTTTATAAAATGTGCTTTTAGTGTCACAAGTGAGTTTTCATAAAAATAGCTGACTGAAAGTTTGCACTGCATTTTGTGAAAACAAAGTATTGACAAAGTAAGTTATTTATTGGTGTTTAAGGTCACATATTTCTGGAGGAAGCCGGAGTACCTGCAGAGAACCACCGAGCAATGGCAAGCAACTGTCAGCTCCCCAACAAACCAACTCCACACAAGCAGGGTTAGCATTGGTTGAAGACAAGTGCACCATCGACATGCAATATGCCTTTGTACACAACATCACCGTGCCCGCACTTGGACAATGGGGGTAAAGTGCCTTGCCCAAGGACACAACGTGGCTGCCTGACAAAGTAAGACTTAAGGCTATAACAACTGAACTCACTACGGAAATACACTCTTGCTCAAGTGAGACAGTGAATGTGGGCGATCAAGAGATGAAAAATAAAATATTAATCCATCTATAGTGTATTTCAAACTGAGAGAAAATGGCAAGTACACGGCAATTGAAAATGCTTTAAAACATGCCTGGTTGGCTTCACACCAAGTTCACCAACATTTTACAGAATGAAGCTAATGGGCAGCGGTGGCACTACAGGAGATGGTTGACCCTCGTAAAACAGGCTTTTATCCCACTTCTCTACCTCATCAGCCTGCTTCCTTGAGTGACCCCTTTCAAATAAAAAAATAAATCTATTCATGAGACGCCCCCCCCACCCTCCCTCCACACACACACCTTCACACACACACACACCCATACGTGAATTTTTATTGATTTCAAGGGGTATGGCCAGCGTCCATCAACAGTCAATCAAACAACGGGGATCGAAAACAATGAAGTAGAAAAGACAACTTTTTACAGAATAGTTTGGGCCTCAGTTTCATTGATCGGGTATAAAGTGGAAGAAATGTATTTATCTGTGCTCTTAAATGCCAGCTTGATGGGCCATTTCTTATAAGAAAAATACAAATAAACCTAGTAACATCATCGTAATGGAATAATATTGTGTTTTCAAAGATATTTTTTTTTGTTTATTGGCCGAGTTTGCGATCAGGAGTTTATTTGCATAACTATATTATATCTCGGCACCACTCGCTGCTATCCGTTGATGCAAGCCATCAGCGTTCTGTTTGAAGTCAGGTTTTCCCACTCATCTATAATTAGCCTTGATAGGCGGGTGGTGGACCCGTATATTACAGAGTGATCACCGAGTGTGATGAAGATGGGTTTTAAATGGAGCATACACATAATGCCCCATGGTTACGTCCTTACCCTAGGGGTGTTAGGTCATTTTAGTCTTGCATCTTCTATCCGATGTATCGTATTTTCTTCATATGAAGTTCTAGCTTTGCATCTGATAGCATTTAAATTGGTTTCCGACTTTGGGCCTTTTTGTGCCTGATGTCTTGTTTCTGGTTTTTCCTTGACATTGTTTACATTGGCAATGTCCTCAAATATATTTAGTATTTCATATTATGTTACTGTAGAATTACTTTAAGATACATTGATTATTATTCCGGTAGTGTAGCTTATAATATTTGGATTTTGCCCACATTTATCAACTTTGTCTTTTGATTGTAATTATGAAAGCTTACTGCTCTAAATGCAAGGCGAGGAAGTCTTCCTCAGATTTACATGCTTGTTGCCTTGCCTGTAGTCAATGCACTCCTACGGATTCTTGTCCTACTGTGTACATTGGCATGACAGACGTTGGAGACGGGTGACGCGATGCGTTGTTGGCAGTGAGGTTCCTCTGCCGGAACTCTCACCGTAATATAATTAAAGTTTCTCAGTTTCTATTTCAGAGGAACATGAACATGGTGATGGTATTGTGACACCCATCCAAAGTGTGCTACCGTCGTTGCGCTCTGTTGCGCAAATAGAGCTAGCTGCAAAATGCTCATGAATATAAGCAAGGGTTAAGGCCTGTAGTCTTAATCCCTTGCAAGCAGCTAGCTCGACCGGTGAAGCGGTTACTCCGTCCTTGGGAGCCGTAACACCGGATATGTTTGTTGCGGTCAAAGGAAGTGTAGATTTGGGTAGAGCGAGCACCTCAGAATCAAAAGATCACACACCGACGACGGAAATAGGGAGGAAGTCAGTAAGTTTCTTTTAGGGAGGCTCGGCGAATTCTAATAAGACTGCGAGCTGGAGAGGCGCCTCTCTAACCCAAATATTGTTTTGAGAAACTTGCACAAGCCGGAACCAAGTTTTCTTTTTGGGAGGTTCAGTGAGGTCTGATAAGACCGCGAACGGGAGAGATCCCTCTCTAAACCAACAACATTTGGGGCCAAATGTTGTTTTGAGAAACTTGCACGAGTCAGAGCATATGTTTGCCCGCCGCTCGGGACACTCCGTCTAGATTGCAGCCGGGGTCGGCTTCCTCTGCTATGGTATATAAGCACACACAACCGCATTCTGGCTACCCGACGTCAGATATCCAGCCAGTTGCACGAAAACGGAGCCAGTCTTTTCCTGTGAAGTCGACCATCTGGTAGCTAGCGATCTGAGGCTTTGTTCATCGAAACGTTTGGAGAAGAGATCTATCTCCAGATTTTAGTCCCAGGAGTAGCAAGTGGCAAAAAAACAGAAGACTGCTACTCCTTAAGCCTCGGTAACAGACTTTCTGTCGCAGATTGCGCAGCTGATCACAGTATCTCAGCAAGTGCAAGAGCAGCCTCCCGCAGACTCCGGTGGTGAGCTGTTGGACAGTGCTGGGTCGGTCCAGTCATCTGTACACGCAGATGCAAACGACTGAATGTCACAGCTGAATCAGTCGGATGGTGAAAGGGACAAGGAAGAGGATTACCCTTTCCTTTCGGAACAGCATATGGTAGCGATGAATTTTATTTATCAGTACTGTACTGACTTTGTTCCACCTGATCAGCAAGCTGCGACTACTATAGAGAAACTGCTGTCGTCTCTGAAGCAGATTTCGTGTGGAGGAAAGAGGATGTTCTTTCCTTCCCAAAACAGTCTTGACAGGTGTCGGAGGCCTTCGGCCATGTTATCAACGCCATATTCACCTCTCTAGTGCTAAGTGGAAGGCGGTTTCTTATCGACATCTTCAGTAAATATACTGTTCCTTGGACTACGTTCATGTAAAACGGTTGGAAAGGATGTCCAGAGAGCTCCTCTGTGTTTAGATGAGCAGGCCGGGGATGAAAATATGCCCCTACCTGCATCATTCAATATACACTCGGAAGTGATGGAATGTGCTATTTCATTCAATAGAGAGAATCTGGACGTGATGTCCTACGCAGATCACCTCACCAGAGCTATGGCACAACATCTTAGTGGGAAGGAATTTGAGGGTGTTTGTTCCTCGCTTAGAGTTCTTTCCAGGGCAGCCATGTATGCCACATACAACTCCACGCTGACAGTGGCAAATTGGGAGTTGATCAGATGTGATGCTGCCCTTGTGTCGTCACTTATAGATGACAAGGTGAAAAGCTTTCTCCGAGTCGCTCCGGTCTCTGGATATACTGTATTTGATGATGAGCTTTCGTTAGTCTATGAACAGGCTACGAGAAAGCTTCCAGTACACTGCTACTGAAGTCTGTGCCTCAACACGCTTCAGCAGACTGGGATAAGCGAAGCCGTTCCACTTAATCAGCTAAGGGAACTCCTCATGAGGGTGCAATAAACCCTCTTATACTTACTCCGGAGGTCGTCAGTATAGCCACTCGGAAAAGGGGCGCAGGTCTGATCCAGACTATAGGTCAGATGCCCCTAAGCTGTCGGGACGAGGTTCTTCGTGGGGAGGATGTAGTTTCTCTTTCTGTAAGCCTGGTTAGTTGTACAGGTGATGAATAAGACCTCTATTGCTTACCAGTTGACGGAAGGTTACCATCTTTGCGAGAAACTGGATTATGTCACGGAAGATCATTGGGTTAAAGTGTTGTCTTGGAAGGCCTATGGCTATGATTCCAAACATAACCCCCACTTATAAGATGTCCGCCTTAGACAAATCTTCCAGTGGATCAAAAGGGATTCTCTCCTAGTGGAGGTACAGGCTCTCTTATTGAAGGAAGCAATAGAGTTCGTCGAGAATAGACTTCTGTTGCTTTCCGCTTAGTGGTAGGTTATCAGCCTCGCAAAAAAGTGGAGCTCCACTTACTACATTACATGAGGTATAGGCTCTCCTATTGAAGAAAAGCAATAGAGGTCATCAAAATATTCTCCAGGTTTTTTCAAATCACTGTTTTTCGTCCTGCAGTCGGACGAATTGTGCATAGATAGGCTGACAGCTGTCTTGTTTGGAATATAGCTGTTTGAGGGAATAGGTATGTCTTTTCCCTCTCGGTGTTCTATTCCTTGGCATCAAGACATTTAATGTCATTGTGGACATCATAGTCACCTTATGTACTGTTACGCAGACTTTTCTTGCAGATAATGTTGTAAGTCTCCATTTAGTGAGCTTTCAAAGCCGCAAGTGACAGAGATGTATCTTCAGGTAGACAAAGACACATAACTGCATGGCTAACTTGAGATTACTATCTCTTTGGGAATTACAGCTGTTAGAATAGCGGCTTGTCATTCCCTATCTTGCGCGACAATGGTTGTAAGGCTCCGTTTAGTGAGCTTTCAAGTCGCTAGTTACACCGAGATATCTGTCTTCACGGAGAGGAAGACCTGTAGCTACGCTAGCCAGGCTCTGACTGCTGTCTTTTGGGTTTGGGAATAAAACCGATAAGGTAAGTGCTTTTTGGTTTGTGTTCATAGGTGTCATAGACTTGAATATTATTGTTTACACCATAGTAGCCTAGCTAGAATCATAAGTGAGATTGTTTCAGTAATTATGCAGTGACATAACTGAATTTATTATATCTTGGGACTGCTGTCTCTTTGGGAATTTAGGGCTGTTAAATAGCGGCTCTTCATTCCCTACCTTGCATGACGATAGTTGTAAGTCTCTGTTCAGTGAGCTTCAAGGTCGCAACTTACACCGATATATCTGTCTTCACGGAGATGAAGACTTATAAGCTACAGCTTGCATTGTAAGTCTCCTTGGTGAGCTTCTAAGACCTCAGTTATCAGCCTTTTATTGTCTTCACGTATAGGAAGACCTTTAGCTGCTTCAGCTAGGCACAGTTCGTTGTCCTATCAGACATGATACCATATGTTAGAGGAGGTTATTCTCTTCCTACCGGTATGGTTTGGTGTTAGTTATATGAGGCGATAATCTCTATTAATTATGCCATATTTACCTAGTGTGATTATGTCATCAATGTCCCTCTCCGTCCTTAGTTGCATTATGGAGTCAACACCCCCCCCCCCCCCCCACCCCCACCTCAATGTTTTAAGAGGCGATTACAGGGCAGGACATAGTTTTCTTCCTGTAAGCCTCATATGCATTTAGTATATACATGCCTTTCATGGCTTCTCGATTGGTGGCTGGGTTGTGTTCTAACGGTGACCTCATGGGCACATCCACTTTTTAGTTGTTTTGTTTCTGGTGGTTGTTCGTTTATAAGTCATATACGAGGATATGATTCTTTAAAATTGATAGCCTTCGTGTACCTGTATGGTTGACATGTCGGTTATCTGGGCGACATTCTCCAATGTGGAAATTAGTCCGCTCTGAAAAGTTTCGCTCAGAGCGGTCTGGCCTTTCTTACGAAGTATGAGTTTATTACTCAGTTAACTTCATATTAACATCGTATTATTCATTCAGTTTCCTTCTTACACTTGTATCTCGTGGTCGTACCATGGTTACAGGCTGTATTCAGATGAGTACATGCGGGATTTCATTGCTTGCGTGCATAATATGTGTATTATTAGGCAGACGCATTGTTGACAGACTATATAAACTCTTGCTCTACTTATAGAGCTCATGGGAATTTTGGGGCTATTTGGCTCAGTTATGGAACTGCATATGTTTTCATTTTTGGCGTCATTATTCGGAGAAATATATTCTTCTCTGAACACTCATTGGTTTTTATGGACCTAGGAAACAATTATTTCGGGGACGTTCCGTGACGGGTCTGTTAATCATAGCTCATTCTATGTTCTAAATCCAGGTTTCTATGAAGATACACTACATATTCTTGTATATTCGAACGATTCATTGGAGTGTTATTATTGGAATCAATTGTACACATGAACGGGGTCGCCTGTAGGTTGCCTTAGAAACGTGTTTGCTCTTCAGATACTTTTTAATTGGTATTAAATTGGACAAGTGGATGGTCATACACTTTATATCACTGGTTTCCATCCTATCTACGTATTCCGGCTCTGGTATACGTTAGAAGCGTGCTGTGTTAATTAACAGGATCACCACAATAGCCTTATCTTCTGAAGTGGCGTTAAGCGCCAATAATTAATAATAATTAATAACAGAGTGCTTATTGGGAGAATATATTTGGATTACTTAGTATCGCTTTTCACTGATTCCAGAGCTCTCCCCTCTTTGTTTTGAAGAATATTCCTTCAAAAAAAAGGGAGGGGGAGAGGTTGAATTTTCTTGTAAAATCTCCTTCAGCTTGATAAGTGTGTAACTATGAGTGAAGCTGTTTTTGTCTGTAGATTATATTTGATCCTTGATACAGCTTGTTTATTATTTATATATGGCATATGTTTGTGGGGGTTAGTCTCTCACTCTCAAATACGCCATCCTAATTAATGGGGCTTAGTCCAGACTAGCCTTAATAATTGGGGGCTCGTTACACCCAATTAGCATAATCATTCATGCTAAGAATGTGGAATTACTTGGATATGGCTCCTTATTTATGATATGTCTTCTCTATTATTGTATAGAGAGACATACATGTAATTCCTTTTAAATTTATTTTCCCTTCACCTTGGAATGCAGGCTTAGGAGCTATATTTGGTCTGCTAATTCTTAAGTCCTAGGACCTCCACCTTTTTACGATTCAGCTGGTCTGGACCATTGGTTGTCGTATAAAAATATTATAAATTTTAAGTAATTTGTATATTTTTTATACTTACCAATGGCCCAGATTGGGATGGCCCTCCCATGAGTGGCCACTCATACCTCCCCGCTGAGTTATTATTAGGACGCTCATCTACAAAGAAAGATGTTGGCGCCAATTCCGGTCTCTTCCTGACCACTGCGCCTGTGCAGAGAGTAAAAGTATGGAGGGCCAGATAGGACATTTAATTTTCAGTTCTGTATGCAAATTTTAGGGATTGGGGGGGTTAAAAATTTGTGTTTGGCCCTTGATAATATCGAGTTTGCACCAGCTGAAATTTGTGTTTGGCCCTTGATAATATCGAGTTTCCACCAGCTAGTCTGGGCCATTGGTAAGTATAAAAAATATACAAATTACTTAAAATTTATCATTTTTTGATCACCACCTTTTCAAAGGAATGAAGCACTGAATAAGAGTTGTTGTCTTTGGTTACAGGAATTGATGTAATAAGGTTTACAGATGATGCAGAGTATAAAAAAGAAACAGTCTTGGGTCTTGCAATGTGAGTTCTAAAGAATTTTCTTCTCATATGACATATAATTAGTGGAAATCTGATTACCATCAGAAGCTGTTACATTCATTTTAATGCTGTTAATAGGATGTTTATGTGGTGTGTGTGTATGTGTGTGCATGCTGGGGGGTGTATGTGTATCTGCAATGACTTCCAATTGTGGGAAAGTTTTACACAAAACACTCCGAAGGAATATGTCCCTCTTTCTGCCACATCCATTTAGGCTTTAATCTTTGTTGCACTTTGTCAATAGCTCCATTGTTAAAAGTCTGTTGTACGAATATTGTGTTGAAGTATAGTCAAATAAACAATTCCTGAGATACCTGAGAAAATCTTGCAAGAAACTTGGACTTCTTGTGGTTGGTCTAAACTTCTATTCATACATACATTGCATAAAAGGGTGAGATGGTTGGCACATGACTTTGGTGTGTATGCTCAGTTGTCCATACTTCTGTGCAATTTCCCTGGGTTTCTTTTTCCAGCTCTTTGGGGGACAGTGTTCTTTATTTTTACACTGTAAACCAATGGCCCAGACGAGCTAGTGCTTAACTCAAAGTTATTAAGGGCCAAACACAAATTTTGAACCCCCTATCCCCCAAATTTGCTTGCAAAACCGAAAATTAAAAGTCCTGTCTGGCCCTCCATACATTTACTCTCCGCGCATGCGCAGACATCAGGAAGTGACCGGAATTTGCGCCAACATCATTCTTTGTTTGGCCCTAAAAGTCATCAACAATGAAATTACATTTGTGCTTTAAAATCTTTTTTGAGGATGCCAGACACAAATCAATGCAAGAATTGGGTGGATACAAGGCTGTTATTGGATGAAGGAAGTGTTCAACGGTGGTTTTGGATGTTCAGGGCTGTAACTTTATAATATTTATAAAATTATTTTATGTTTCCCAATTTCGGGACATATACCTGACGTCATCATTTTTAAAAATGATTTTCCCACTGTGTGTTAAGTATTCCTTTCCTATCCTTCCATGAACCCTTCCTGTTAAACTCTAGCTTTTTGGCTATTTTTTAGTGAAATTTTTTATTAAATTTCTTGTGAGTTTAACATTTATTACAGAATATTATTCTGTTTCTTCCCCAGGGTTATGTCCTCACCCTAGGGGTGTTAGGCGTTTAGTCTTGCATCTTCTATCCAATGTATTGTTTTTTCTTCATATGAAGATCTAGCTTTGCATTTGATAGTATTTCAGTTGGTTCTGATTTTGGTCCTTTTTATGTGCATGATGTCTTGTTTACATCGACGTTGTTAACATTATCAACGTCCTCATATATAGGTAGTTTCTTATATTCTGTTACTGTAATATACTGTAGAATACATGGATTATTATTCCGGTAGAGTAGGTCAAAAAATTTGGGATTTTGTCCATACTTATGCTCTATCGGGATGCCTTTGGGCTCTTCATGTTCCGTTTGGGAACTTGGGCCTTTTTCAAAATTTTTTTTGTTTACAAAAAATATTTTGAATTTAATTATGATTGCTGTTATTCATGTATCTCAGTTATTAGCTCACCGAAGGGAGCTTAACTTATCACTTGCCGTCGTTGTCCGTCGTGGACTTTATATTATCAACTACTCCTCACTACTGGATCAAATTGAACCAAATTTGGTGTGCATGTTCCCCATCATATGTCAATTCAAACTTGTACAAATAAACTTGCCGCCCACACAGGGGTCCACAAGGGACATAACTCTGATAGCACCCATGAATTTCTTTTCAAAGAATAAAAAAAAATCTTTCCTATTTTGTATACATCATCTCTTCTGGGGGGGGGGGGGGGGGGGGGGGGGGGGGGGGGGGGGAGGGATTGGGGTTTGATTCAAGTTTGTTCAAATCGGCCCCCTGGATTCATATTTGGGCTCACTATAGAAGCATGAATTTGAACTTAGTGCATTTCAGGCAAATTTCTTAAAAAATCTTCTTCTCCAGATCCAAGTTTGTTCAAATTGGCCCCCTGGATTCATATTTGGGCTCACTACAGAAGCACGAATTTGAGCTTAGTGCATTTCAGGCAAATTTCTTTAAAAATCTTCTTCTCCAGATCCAGCAGGCAGAATCTTTTGATATTTGATCTGTGGCATTGTGGGGTGGATCTGATTCAAATTTGTTCAAATTGGCCCCCTGGATTCATATTTGGGTTCACTATAGAAGCTCGAATTCGAACTTAGTGCATTTCAGGCAAATTTCTTAAAAAATCTTCTTCTCCAGATCCAGCAGGCAGAATCTTTTGATATTTGGTATGCAACATTGTGGGGTGGATCTGATTCGAGTTTGTTCAAATCGGCCCCCTGAATTCATATTTGGGCTCACTATTGAAGCTCGAATTCGAACTTAGTGCATTTCAGGCAAATTTCTTAAAAAATCTTCTCCAGATCCAGCAGGCAGAAGCTTTTGATATTTGGTATGCAACATTGTGGGGTATATCTGATTCAAGTTTTTTCAAATTGGTCCCCTGGGTTCATATTTGGGCACAAATTTGAACTTAGTGCATTTCAGGCAAATTTCTTTAAAAATCTTCTTCTCAAGATCCAGCAGGCAGAATCTTTTGATATTGGGTATACAGCATGCTTAGGGGGGTGAGATTCAAGTTTGTTCAAGCCAAGTCCCTGGGTTCATATTTGGGCTCACTGTGGTAGCCTGAATTATAACTTAGTTCAAAATGAGGAATTTTCTTTAAAAATCTTCTCCTTCAGATCCAGCAGTCAGAATGTTTTGATATTTGGTATGCAGCATCTTTGGGAGGGGGGGGGGGGGGGGGGAGATTCAAGTTTGTTCAAGCCATGTCCCTAGGTCCATATTTGGGCCCACTGTGGGAGCCCGAATGATAACTTACTTCAAAATGAGGAATTTTCTTTAAAAATCTTCTTCAGATCTAGCAGTCAGAATGTTTTAATATTTGGTGTGCAGCATCCTTAGGGGGGTGAGATTCAAGTTTGTTCAAGCCATGTCCCTAGGTCCATATTTGGGCTCACTGTGGAAGCTTGAATTGTAACTAAGTTTGAAATGAGGAATTTTCTTAAAAAATCTTCTTCTTCAGATCCAGCAGTCGGAATGTTTTGATATTTGGTGTGTAGCATCCTTAGGGGGGGTGAGATTCAAGTTTGTTAAAGCCAAGTCATAATTAGGTCGTCAGTATAGCGACTCGAAAAAGGGGCGTAGGTCAGTTTGGGACTAGAGGTCAGACGCCCCTAGGCCGATGATACAAGGTTTTTTACGGGGAGGATGTGGTTCCTCCTCCTGTAAGCCTTGTAGGTCATACAGGTGATGGTTTAGACCTCTATTGCTGGCCAGTTGGCAGAAGGTTATCAAGCTCCGCAAAAAAACTGGATAACAATCACAGAAGATAAGCGGGTGAGAAGTGTAGTCTCAGATGGCTTATGGCTATCATTCCGAGTAAAACCCCACTAACAAGTTGTCCACGTTGGACAAATCTTCCATTCATTCTTGCATACGAGAGTTTCTCCTACCGGAGGTAAAACCTCTTTTATCAAAGGAAGCAATGCAGGTCATCGAGAATCAGGATTCTCAAGATTTTTTACAGTCACCTGTTCCTCGTACCAAAGCCAGATGGCTTGTTCCGATCGGTAATAAACTTGAGCTGAATAACAAGTTTATCATGGCTCTAAAAGTTTATTTATGAAAATCATTCAGTCGGTAAAAGCGAGCGTTCGAGTGATCGACTATGCGGCAAACATAGATCTAAGGATACGTACTTTCATGTCCTGGTACATCCGGCATTCTAAAAGTATTTGCATTTCGCTGTACAAGGGAAGGGGTATCAGTTTAGAGCAATATGCTCTGGTCTGAATCTGGCCCCCTGGGCGTTCACTCGAATAATAATGAACTTGGTAATGTCTTACTTACGAGCTCATTTGTCTGCGGTAACGTCAGCTTACTTGTATGACCTTCTACGGGGATATGGCAACAGAATTATTCTTCAGAACGATGTTTAGAGTCTGCTTCTATTACTCCGACATCTCGGTTTCATCGTAAACGAGAAAAAGTCGAATCTAGCTCCGTACAAGTCGTCTATTCATTTGAGATTGAGCTTTAAGACTCACAACAATCTGGTTTGCCTGCCGTTACCCAAAGCAAAATTAGTCAGGTGTTACGCTCGCTTTTGTCTACACTCGGACGCATTAATTGTGAGGGAGTTCATGTGACTTTTGGGTCTGTGCTGAGCAGCTGTGGATCTCATTCCAATGGGCCACCTGCGCACACGTCCCCTCAAGATATTCTTTACTCAGAACTCGAGTGTGAAGACGCTTTCGCTTGAACCAGTATTTTTTTAACGGACCTAGTAAAACAAGTGTTCAAATTGGGCAGATATCAGTGGTTAACTCGGGGAGTAATGCTGCAACTGTCGGATCCAGCTTTCACGATTATGACAGATGTGAGTCAGACGGGTTGAGGCGGGACCCTAAGTCCTGCAGTCTTGAAGTGTCAGGGTCTTTGGGCCCCTCGTTCCAAGAGAAACACATAAACATCAACGAGATGATGTTAATTAGCTACCTCTACAACATTGGATTCACATAATAATGGACGTCCATATTCAATTTGGTCGGACAACTCGACAGTAGTAGCGTACATCGGGGACCAAGGCGGCACCCATTCATTTCCATTATGCCAACTAAGAGAGAAGATTTTCCTAATACTTCATGAATCATCATGTTCATCTTTTTATCTGTCATATACCGGGTCGTCTGACCGTACTAGCAGACTCGCTCTCTCAGAAAGGTTGCCTGTTGCAATTTGAATTAACGCTCAACAAGCAAGTATTTGGACAGTTTTGCTACCAGAGGGATCGCCCCATGATAGATCCGTTTGCAACGCACTGGAACAATCAATTACCGTCGTTTGTGTCGCCATGCCCAGACCATTGAGCGCATACAGTAGACGCTCTGCCGATCTCATGGGGATTGCTGATAGGATACGCGTATCCTCAAATTCATATGATTCAGTAGATTATGTTTAAGATCAAACAGTCTCAATGGGAATCCTACTAGTAGCACCTTTGTCGTCACAGAAACCTTGGATCAGTCTTCTCAAGTGTCTGTTATGGGACGTTCCCCGAAAGCTTCCTCCATGAGAGGACCTTCTTTATCAGGGGAAGTTTGTGTTCTTCACGTCCTTCTCCGCCCATAGTGGCATAATGGAGTCGGTTAGACGTGAGGGAACCATTGCGGTTCCTATATTATTTTATGACTAACACAAGAACGATTAAGTAATGCAGGTGAGGAGGGTTCGATATGACTTCAAATCTCCCCCCTCCCCTTTGCCCCCCCCACCCCCCACTGCAAAATATGTTTTGAGGCGATTACCGGGCAAGACATAGTTTTCTTCCCACAAGTCTCGTATCAGTTTAAATACATACATGCATTTCTTCACTTTTCGATTGGCGGCTGGGTCATGTTCTATAGCGACCTCATTGGCACATCCACTTTTTAGTTGGATTGGTTTCCTGTGATTATGTCATATACGAGCACATATTTCATCATAATTAAATTGGTAGTCTTTGGGTACCTCGAAGGCTGCATAACTAGTTAACTGGTTTTCAGATGATTACATGCAGGATTTTAATGTTCACGTGCACAATAATTATTAGGCTGACGCTTTATTGTATATTATGGACCTTTGAAATAATGAATTATTTCGGGGGCGGTCCGTGTCGGAGTCTGTTAATCATACCTACTTCCATTTCTAGATCCAGGTTTCTATTAATGTCGGTACTCAATCGAATACACCTTGTTTACACTCTTGTATATTCGCACGTTTATTGTGTCGTAGATATCGGATCATACACATCGGGGAGTGTTGTTACTGGAATTTATTGTACACCTGAATGGGGTCGCCTGTGGGTTACCTCGGAAGTGTGTTTACTCTACAGAAATCATTCATTGTGGCTCGATTGGACATGTGTATGTTATATATTATATCACCGGTTTTCAACCTATCTGCGTATGCCGTCTCCGGTGTACGTTATATAGCGGGCGATATTAATTACCGGGATCGTCGCTGCAGCCTTAACTTCTGAAGTGGCATTAAGCACCATTTATTAATAATAAATTAATACCAAAGTGTCTGTTCGATGAATATTTATATTGTTTTTTGTTACCGCTTTTACTGATTACAGAGCGCTCCCATCTTTCTTTTTGAAGATTCCTTCAAAAAGGGTCGGGGGGGGGGGCGGGGGGCGATTTTTTACCTCTCCTCTGGCTTAATAAGTATGTAACTATGAGTGAAGCTGTTTTGTCTGTAATTATATCCTGCATATAGCTGGAGTTGTATTGTGTATGGCGTATGTTTCTGGGGGATATTCTCTCATTCTCAAATACGCCATCCTAATTTTTGAGGCTTAGTCCTGGCTAACCTTAAAAATTGGGAACTTGTTACATCCAATTAGCATAGTCTTCATGCTAAGTATGCAGAATTACTTGAACTGGGCTCCTTTTGTATGATATGTCTTCTCTATTACTGTATAGAGAGAAATACATGTAATTCCTAATAATTTTAATTTCCTTTCACCTTGGATTACAGGATTGGAACTATGTTGATCTTCTAATTCTGAAGTCCTAGGCCCTCCACCTTTTTACAATTCAGCTAGTCTGGACCATTGGTTTACAGTGTAAAAATATTATAAATTCATAGTAATTTGTATATTTTTATACTTACCAATGGCCTAGATGGAGATGGCCCTCCCATGAGTGGGCACTCATTGCTCCCCGCTGAATTTTTATATAGTACTCTCTTCTACAAAGAATGATGTTGGTGCCAATTCCGGTCACTTCCTGACGTCTGCGCATGCGTGGAGAGTAAATGTATGGAGGGCCAGATAGAAATTTTCGGTTTTGCAAGCAAATTTTGGTGATTGGGGGGTTCAGAATTTGTGTTTGGCCCTTAATAACTTTGAGTTAAGCACCAGCTAGTCTGGGCCATTGGTAAGTATAAAAATATACAAATTACTATGAATTTATCATTTTTAATGTGATCCTTGTGATATTGGAGAGCAAACAGCGCAACAAATTAAACAAATCTAAATATATTTTCAGGAGTTTGGATGACATAGTGTTTAAGACAGCTGTAAATTTGTGCTTAAGATATGGCTTATCAAACTGGGAAGTATATATGACTCACATTGAGTTTCTGTTTTCTGACAGTGGGTAAGTAATTTGAAATGTACGGTATACAGCACACCAGGAATTCTTTTTAGCTCAACTTGACAAAGTCAAGCTGAGCTATTGCCATCACTTCTCGTCCGTCGGCGTACGTACGTACGTACGTACGTTAGTACGTACGTCCACAATTTCCTTTGGCACACCTCACAGGTCACATTTATGATCAGATTACTTTGAAACTTCTTATGCTTGTTTAGGGTGACCTCTAGATGGGAGCTATCGATTTTCTTCAATTTCCGTCAAAAAATGTTGCCACGGCCAACGTTCTTTGAACTTAGTTTAGTCAAACCACAATATTTCCCTTTGGCACACCCTACAGGGCACATTTATGATTTGATTGCTTTGAAACCTGGTATGCTTATTTAGGGTGACCTCTAGATGGGAGCTATCGATTTTCTTCAATTTCCGGCAAAAAATGTTGCCACGGCCAACGTTCGTAGAACTTAGTTTAGTCAGACCTCAATATTTCCCTTTGGCACACCCTACAGGGTACATTTACGATCAGATTGCTTTGAAACCTGGTATGCTTGTTTGGGGAGACCTCTAGATGGGAGCTATCGATTTTCTTCAATTTCTGTCAAAAAATGTTGCCGCGGCCAACGTTCTTAGAACTTAGTTTAGTCAGAAGACTCAATATTTCCCTTTGGCACACCCTACAGGGCACATTTATGATTTGATTGCTTTGAAACCTGGTATGCTTATTTAGGGTGACCTCTAGATGGGAGCTATCGATTTTCTTCAATTTCTGTCAAAAAATGTTACCGCGGCCAACGTTCTTAGAACTTAGTTTAGTCAAACCACAATATTTCCCTTTGGCACACCCTACAGGGCACATTTATGATTTGATTGCTTTGAAACCTGATACGCTTATTTAGGGTGACCTCTAGATGGGAGCTATCGATTTTCTTCAATTTCCGGCAAAAAATGTTGCCACGGCCCACGTTCGTAGAACTTAGTTTAGTCAGACCTCAATATTTCCCTTTGGCACACCCTACAGGGTACATTTACGATCAGATTGCTTTGAAACCTGGTATGCTTGTTTGGGGAGACCTCTAGATGGGAGCTATCGATTTTCTTCAATTTCTGTCAAAAAATGTTGCCGCGGCCAACGTTCTTAGAACTTAGTTTAGTCAGAAGACTCAATATTTCCCTTTGGCACACCCTACAGGGTACATTTATGATCGGATTGCTTTGAAACCTGACATGCTTATTTGGGGTGACCTCTAGATGGGAGCTATCGATTTTCTTCAATTTCTGTCAAAAAATGTTGCCGCGGCCAACGTTCTTAGAACTTAGTTTAGTCAAACCACAATATTTCCCTTTGGCACACCCTACAGGGCACATTTATGATTTGATTGCTTTGAAACCTGGTATGCTTATTTAGGGTGACCTCCAGATGGGAGCTATCGATTTTCTTTAATTTCCGGCAAAATATGTTGCCATGGCCAACGTTCGTAGAACTTAGTTCAGTCAGACCTCAATATTTCCCTTTGGCACACCCTACAGGGCCCATTTATGATCAGATTGCTTTGAAACCTGGTATGCTTGTTTGGGGAGACCTCTAGATGGGAGCTATCGATTTTCTTCAATTTCTGTCAAAAAATGTTGCCGCGGCCAACGTTCTTAGAACTTAGTTTAGTCAGAAGACTCAATATTTCCCTTTGGCACACCCTACAGGGTACATTTATGATCGGATTGCTTTGAAACCTGGCATGCTTGTTTGGGGTGACATCTAGATGGGAGCTATCGATTTTCTTCAATTTCCGTCAAAAAATGTTGCCGCGGCCAATGTTTTTAGAACTCAGTTTAGTCAGACCACAATATTTCCCTTTGGCACACCCTACAGGGCACATTTATGATTTGATTGCTTTGAAACCTGGTATGCTTGTTTGGGGAGACCTCTAGATGGGAGCTATCGATTTTCTTCAATTTCCATCAAAAAATGTCACCGCGGCCAACGTTCTTAGAACTTGATTTAGTCAGAAGACTCGATATTTCCCTTTGGCACACCCTACAGGGCACATTTATGATCGGATTGCTTTGAAACCTTTCATGCTTGTTTGGGGTGACCTCTAGATGGGAGCTATCGATTTTCTTCAATTTCCATCAAAAAATGTTGCCGCAGCCAACATTCTTAGAACTTAGTTTAGTCAGACCACAATAATTTTTATACTGTACCAATGACTCAGACTTAGCTGGTGCTAACTCTAACAAAACCAGGGCCAAACACAAATTTTGCCCCCCAATCCCCAAAATTTGCATCCAAAACAAAAAGAAATCATGTCCTAAAGGACCTCCATACTACGCCTCTACTGCGCATGCACAGTGACGCAGTCGTCCCGAAATTGGCGCCAATTATCATTCTCTGTTTGGCCCTTCATCAGTCAACATCTCACTGATCTTTGTGCTTGTAAATCTCAGTTTAAAGGATGCCAGACACGTAATTTTTGGAGAAAATGTGATTCTAAGGAGGATAGAAGGAGGAGAGGAAAAAGAAGTGGCAAAAAATAATCAGGGCTGTACTTAAAATTTTTTGATGAAATTATGTTAAGTTGCCTATTTTCGAGGCATGGGCCTCTTGTTGTCATTCTTGCTAATTGTTGCACTGCTTATTCAGTGTTTCCTCTCCCCTAGCCTTCTAAAGTCCCCCCTGGCAATTCTCCCATGCTTTTGGCATATTTTTGAGAAATTTCATTTCTAAAATTTCCTGGGAGAGTTGCTTGGTTACAGAATGTTTTCTGTTATTTTCCCCATAGTTACGTTTTCACCCATGGGTGTATAACGTTTGTGTTCTGCATCTTCCATCTGATGTTCTGCAGATTCCCCCCTGGGAGTCTCTGTTTTGCATCAGATAGAGTGTAATTGATGACTGATTCCGGGCCAGTTTTTTCAGTGCCTGGAGTCATGTTTTCTAGTGTGTTTACACTGTTTGTTTTCATTGGCAACAGCCTTTTTTGAGGGGGGCTGTTTGCCTTTGTGGTAGTTTATCTCATTATAAGATACATTTATATTATCCGAAAGTGTCTCATTAATTATTTTATATAAATTTAAAATTTTTGACCACACTTTGCCATCGGATCCATCGGGGCTCAACGTTACTTTTCAGCAACTTGGGCTTCTCTGAAAAAATATTTTTTCAAAATTATTTTGTTTTGCAATTATTTTTTCATTTAATAATGGATCATGTTATTATGTATCTTTGTGTCAGGGGTTTTTGCGAGTAACTAGGACTTATTGTTGTTCTTTCACAATGAAGGGACGTTGTTCAAATTGTAATAGAAAGAAATCTTCCTCTGACTTTCATGATCATTGTATTAATTGTAGTCAGTGTTCTCGCATTAATCCCTGTCCTATATGTGAACATTGGGATGAGAAACATTGGAAACATGTGTCACGATATGTTGTTTCTGGAGAAAGAGCGATGCCGGCTCTTTCTCCACAAGGTCACTCTACTCTCTCAGTTTCTATTTCAGAGGAACCAGAACAGGGTGATGTTTCCATGTTATCTTCTTCAAGTGTGCGTCCGTCGTCACAAATGAATTCAGAGCTAGCGGCAAAAGTGCTCATGGAGAGTAGACAAATGTCGTCCGCTAGCTCGCCCGGTGTAGCGTCCATTCACCGAATGGTTCGGCAGCCGGGTTCGTCCGATGCGGTCCAAGAGGAAATTTTGGGTGATGCGAGCACTCTAAACATAATAGATGCACACCCAGTGACGGCGGATAGTAAGCGAGAACGGAGGAAGCCTTTTAGTCCGGTTCCTAGCTCGTCCAGGTCCAGCCGGGCCGCGAGCGAGAGAGGTCCCTCTCTCGTACAACAACATCTGGGACCAGATGTTGTGGTACAAAATGTGTCTTTAGCGGAGCATACGTCCGTCGCTCGGGACGCTCCGTTGTATAAGCAGTCCGCAGAGACTGTTAAGGCTTCCTCTTCTCGTCAGCGCACACGACCGCACCTTGGCTGCGTGACCGCCGATATATTACCAGCTTCGCCGATGAAGGATTCTTCGGCGACCAGGTCACACCATCCGGCAGCCAGGGATTCGAGACCGATGGACTCCGGACGTTCGCATAGGAAAAGTATGCGGGAGCCATCTGATGCGGAGCTGCCCTCGGCGAAGCAGCGAAAGACTGCGCCTCCGCAGGTCTCGACGCCGGACATTCTTGTGCAGATAGCACAGCTTATCGCAGCATCCCAGCAGCTGACAGAAACGGTGTCGGATCGAGAATTATCCGACGGCGCTGGGTCGGTACGCTCCGCCAAAGCATCGGGGGCGGACGACCGGGAACATCGTGAGGTCCGACCGGATGGTGAAAGGGATACGGATGACTTGGAGCTATCCCTTTCGGAACAACATAAAGCTGCCGTGGACTTCATCCGGCACTTTCTCCCTCAAGTTGTTCCGTCGGGCCAGACTGCTGCGCTTCCGGACAAGAGAATTATAGCGTCATTGGACTCTGAATTTTTTGAGCGGTTCAGGGACATCGCTCCCGAGTTTCCGTCGCAGTCCAATAATGTTGCTAGAACATTTGAATTATTGAACGACGCTATATTTAAACTTGCTTCCAGGACGGGGAAAGCAGGTTTCTTGTCCGCTAATACTCTCAACCTGCCTTTCATTAATGCAAGGAATAAATTCGATACGGCAGGACAGGGTATACCGAGAGTTCCTCTGCGTATGGACGACGAGGCGGAAGACTTAGAGCTATCATTACCGTCGTCAGCTTCTATTCCAACCGCGGTGTTGGAAACAGCTATTGCGTCTAACAGAGCCAATTTAGATGCCTTATCTTACGCAGATCACCTTACTAAGGCGTTATCACTGCGCCTTCAAGGGGAAGAGTTTCAGGATATACAATCCTCTTTAAGACTTCTTTCAAGGGCAGTAGCTTATTCCACGTGTAACTCCGCCCTTTCAGTGGCAAATCTGGAGTTGGTTAGACGTGACGCAGCCCTAGCTACATCCACACTAGTGGATTCTAAGGTGAAGAACTCTCTTAGAGTCGCTTCGGTCTCAGGAGAACTTCTCTTTGACGGCAAGCTTTCCGCTATTTATGATAAAATTAAAAAGAAAGCTAATGATTCTCTGTTGTTCAGATCGGCTCCTAAAAAGTCGGATACAGCAGACACGAATAAGACAGGCACTTCTGGGTCTAATGCGCCCAAGAGAGGTTCCTATAGAGGTTCCGGTGCATCCTCTTGGTCTTATTCGAGAGACCGTCAGGATAGCGACTCTCGTTCGGGACGTCCTTCAGGCCGGGACAATCGGTCGGACGCCCCGAGGTCGACGAGGCGAGGTGCGGGTCGTGGAAGACGTGGTTTCTCCTACCGCAGGCCTCGCAGGTCCAGGAGGTGATGGCTTAAACCTCTATCGCGTTCCGGTTGGCGGAAGGTTGTCGAGTTTTTCACAAGAGTGGGCGTCGATTACGGACGACCCTTGGGTGAGAGGAGTGACTTCGGAAGGTCTAAAGATATCCTTCAAACGAAAGCCTCCATTAACTCGAAGTCCAAAGTGGACTCATCTTCCGTCAAATCCACAGAAAAGAGACGCTCTGTTATCAGAGGTGCAGTCTCTTTTAATGAAGAACGCGGTAGAGGTCATAGAAAACCAGGAATCTCTGGGATTCTACAGCCATCTGTTTCTGGTTCCGAAACCAGACGGCTCGTTCCGTCCAGTCATAGATTTGAGCTGGATAAACAAGCTGATCGTCGCTCCAAAGTTTTATATGGAGACGATTCGATCGGTCAGAGCGAGTATTCGGGTGAACGATTATGCAACGAGCATAGATCTCAAAGATGCGTACTTTCACGTCATGGTACATCCGACATTCCGAAAGTATCTACGCTTTGCAGTCCTGGGAGTGGTGTATCAATTCCGGGCGATGTGCTTCGGATTGAATCTAGCACCCTGGGCTTTCACTCGGGTAATGAACTCGGTAATGATCTACTTCCGAGCTCATTCGTCTGCGGTAACGTCGGCCTACCTGGACGACATTCTTCAGAGGTACGGCAACGAGTTAACGCTTCAGAACGATGTTCAGAATCTTCTTCTATTGCTCCGACGTCTCGGTTTTATAGTAAACGAGGAGAAGTCGGATCTGGTGCCGTCCAAGTCATTCACTCATCTGGGAATGAGCTTCGAGACGCACAACAATCTCGTTCGTCTGTCGTTAACCAGAGCGAAATTAGTCAGTTGTTACGCTCGCTATTGTCTGCACGCAGACAAAGTCACGGCGAGAGAATTTATGAGACTGATAGGTCTGTGCGGAGCCACCGCGGATCTCATTCCGATGGGGCGGCTACGCACACGTCCTCTTCAAATTTTCCTGACTCAGAATTGGAGTGTGAAAATTCATTCGCTCGATGTAGACGTTCTCTTGTCAGATCAAGTGAAACAAGAGATTCAGACTTGGGCAAACATTCAGTGGTTAACTCAAGGAGTTCCGCTGCAGTTGCCGGATCCGAGTTTTACCGTTATGATGGATGCCAGTCAAACAGGTTGGGGTGCATCATTAATCCCAATGGATTCGAGATGCCAGGGTCTTTGGGATCCGCAATTCCTGTGCAAGCACATAAACATCAAGGAAATGATGTCAATTTGGCTTGCGTTACGTCACTGGATGGACATTATTCACGATGCTCATGTCCAAATCCTATCCGACAATACGACAGTAGTGGCGTATATACGGAATCAGGGAGGCACTCATTCAGTTCCGTTGTTCAATCTAACGGAAAGAATCCTTCTGTTTGCGTTAGAACATCACGTTCTTCTTTCGGTCCGTCACATACCGGGTCGTCTGAATGTGCTAGCAGACTCCCTTTCACGAAAGGGTCGCTTGTTGCCGTCGGAGTGGACTCTCAACAAACAAGTATTCAATCAGATTTGCTACCAATGGGAACGGCCAATGATAGACTTATTTGCGACACATCTCAACAATCAGTTGCAGACGTATGTGTCTCCGTGTCCGGATCCAAGAGCATTTGCAGTAGACGCTCTGTCGATCCCTTGGGACGGAATGATAGGATATGCGTATCCTCCAGCGCCGTTAATTCAACAAGTATTGCTAAAGATAAAACAATCTCAATGCAAGATTCTGTTGGTAGCATCTCTGTCGCCACAGAGACCGTGGATAAATCTACTCAGGTGTCTGTTGTGGGACCTACCGCGGAAGCTTCCTCCACGAGAGGATCTTCTTTCGCAGGGGAAATCGCGCCAACTCCATCACAACCCGCAAGGTCTCAACCTTCACGTTTTTCCGTTGTGCGGTCCTTCTTGCATGGCAAGCACTTTACAGGACGAGCAGTGGACGCGATTTCTAACTGTAGGAGGACCTCCTCTTCGCTAAACTATGCGGCTAAGTGGAAGGTTTTTCGTCGTTGGTGTAGGGATCATTCTGTAGATATATTTGATCCCTCTATACCAGACATTGCAAACTTTCTAGTATACTTGTTTGACGAAATCAAACTGCAGCCTGTTACTATAAAGGGTTATAGATCTATGTTATCTGATAACTATGCACATCATGATAGTTTACAAATTGGATCTAATGTCTCTTTATCGAAGTTGGTTAGAAACTTTTCGATAAATAGACCCAGAACTCTTAGATTAATTCCTAAGTGGAATTTAGCTTGGGTTCTCCTTAAATTGAAGGAAAAGCCATTTGAACCTCTTGGGACAGTAGATTTCAAATTCTTATCTTATAAGACAGCTTTTCTCTTAGCTTTCTCTTCTGCCAGAAGAGTCAGTGAGCTTCATGCACTATCGGTGGATGATTCTCATTATCGTAGTGTTGGGAACACTATCACCTTCACTACTAATGTGGGTTTTTTAGCTAAGAATCAGGCTCCTAATAAATATCCGGAACCTATTGTTATTAAGGCTCTTCCGTCTTCAGACGGGCGTAGGCCTTTACTCTGTCCTGTTAGAGCACTACGTATCTATAAACAGAGATCTCAGTTTATCAGAAAGGGACGGAAACGTTTCTTTCTGTCTTTGATGCCTAATAGAATGGACATTTCAGTCCATTCTATTGCTAGATGGTTTCAGTTAACTATCCGTACTGCTTATGAAGATTTATCTTCTTCTCAGCAGTCTGTGCTTAAGATTTCTGCTCATGAAGTAAGAGCTCTTTCTACTTCCTGGGCTTATGCTAATAGTGTTGCTATTACAGATTTAATGAAGGCTGCTTATTGGTCTCAGCCATCCACATTTACAAATTTTTATCTCAGAAATATTGAGTCCATTTCTGGAGACCTGCATTGTTTAGGTCCGTTATCTGTTGCTCAGAATGTCGTCCACTAAACAGTTGCAACTATAGTTATGCAGGCTTTCTGTTCCGGCAGTGACTCCGTCCGGCTGCCCTCTTCGCTCTGGGCTATTTGACCCAGGGCAAGGGGAAGGGGGGGGGGGGGGGGGGGGGGGGGCGATTGTTCCCTTAGGTCACCTGCTTTATAGTGAAAAGCAAGGGAATGCCTCCTCCAAGTCAGTATTTCTGAGTCGCTTCCGGGATGGTTTTAAAGTGTAATATTAATGTTTAAATTCATTCATGTCTTATTTTTAAAGTGTAGCTCGGTGTGAAGCATTTGTATATGTCAAGTGTCAAACGGGCTTTAATATACAATACTCGGACACTTTTAAATGATTATAAAGAGTCTCAATTCTCTGGACTACTTTATTTATTGGCTTGCTTTAAAAATAATTAGTATAAGGGTTATACTGGATGTTAATAGAGAACATGAATGTTATTGTGCTCAATTATTAAGGGTAGTGTATCTTTCTAATTTAATATTAAATAAGAAAGATACATGTAAAGCCTAATACTCCTTTTCTCCTTAAGGGGTTACCTCTTTACTATATAGTTGAGCTTATTGGATTTTCCTCTATGTCCTAGGCCCTCCAGCCTGTTTACTATTCAGCTAAGTCTGGGTCATTGGTACAGTATAAAAATGTTAAAAAATTTATAGTAATTTATATATTTTTTATACTTACCAATGACCCAGACGGGGATGGCCCTCCCTGGAGTTGGGAACACTTGCCTCCCTGCTGAGTACATAGCGCTGACCAGGCACTGCCAGTAAGAATGATAATTGGCGCCAATTTCGGGACGACTGCGTCACTGCGCATGCGCAGTAGAGGCGTAGTATGGAGGTCCTTTAGGACATGATTTCTTTTTGTTTTGGATGCAAATTTTGGGGATTGGGGGGCAAAATTTGTGTTTGGCCCTGGTTTTGTTAGAGTTAGCACCAGCTAAGTCTGGGTCATTGGTAAGTATAAAAAATATATAAATTACTATAAATTTTTAAACTTTCCCTTTGACTCACCCTACAGGGCTCATTTATGATTAGATTGCTTTGAAACCTGGTATGCTTATTTACGGTGACCTCTAGATGGGAGCTATCGATTTTCTTCCATTTCCGTCAAAAAAATGTTGCCACGGCCAACGTTCTTAGAATTTAGTCTAGTCAGACCACAATATTTCCCTTTTGTACACCCTACAGGGCACATTTATGATCGGATTGCTTTGAAACCTGGCATGCTTGTTTGGGGAGGCCTCTAGATGGGAGCTACCGATTTTCTTCGTTTTCTGTCAAAAAATGTTGCCACTGGCAAAAAAACTGACATTGGTCCCAATGATCTTCAATTTTGCCATTTCATTTATAAATTACCAAGTTCAAGTTTGTCAAGTTGAGCTACAGTGTCATTGACACTTTCATTTAGTGTCTACAGTGGCCAAATTTTTGGCAAACGTTCGTTTTTGAGCTGCAAATTGCGTGTGTGCACCAAAGCCTGTCTGGATCCAAAAGTAACACAAAAAGTGTGTGCCTCTTGATTGTTCAAATGTAGATTTCATTTTAATGTGGCAAATCGAAATGTGACTTGGTACTGGTAATGTTAGTAGCTAGCCACTGGGATACCATTATATCAACTGACCATGACCAAACAGCGTATTTTTGACTTGTCAGTGAGAACACTGTCGCAGAAAACATGAAAAATACAATGTCGTTGAAGCTGGTTTGGTAATTTAATTTTCATGCCATCACACCCAGCGAACCAAGTTATATCTGGAGTATGTGAAGATTTGGCCAAGAAGATGCAGCTGTGAAGATTCTGCCTCTGTTTAGGCCAAATCTTCCAGATTTTTTTTTATTATTATTAAGACAGCGAGTTTTAAACTGGACATTGGATGAACGAAAGGTTTGGAAGAGTCTTTGAGAACAGATGCAGGTGACAATCTGTAGTTATTCGGCAGATTAAAAGATTAAAAGTTCAATGGTGGTCAAATGATGCTTTTTTTTTTACTTCATTTCTCTATCTTTTTAGCTCAACTTGACAACGTGAGGTATGAGCTATTGTGATGGTTTGCGATCCATCGTCTGTCCGTACATCCGTACGTCCATTTCTCTATTCATCCACAATTCCTTTAGCACACCCTATAGACTGCAGCTCACCCATTCAGTTCCAAACTTCATACTTGACTTTGCGCAATGTCTAGAGCTATCAAATTTTTCCAAATTTTGATGAAAAGCATGGCCGCCAGTAGCCTTAGATTTCACATATAAATTGTCAGCAATTCCATTGACACACCCTACAGGTTGCATCTCTCACCCGATCAGTTTAAATTTTCATATGTAGCTTGGTGTGATGTCTAGATGGGAGCTATCAAATTTTTATGAATTTTGTTGAAAAACATGGCTGCCTGGAGCCATCTTGGATTTAGCACATAAATTGTCAACAATCCCATTGGCACACCCTACAGGCTGCAGCTCTCACCCAATCAGTTCCAAATTTCATATGTGGCTCTGGGGCAATGTATAGATTGGCGCTATTGAATTTTTCTGAATTTTGCTGAAAAACATTTCTGGCAGTCGCCATCTTGGATTTGGCATATAAATTATATATATAAATTCCATTGGCGCACCCTGCAGGTCACATCTCTCATCCTATCTTTTTCAAATTTCATATGTAACTTTGGTGTGATGTCTAGATGGGAACCATCAAATTTTTCTAAATTGCATTGAAAAACATGGCCACCAGCAGCCATGTTTGATTTGGCACATAAATTATCAGCAATTCCATTGGCACACCGTACAGGCCACATCTCCCACATGATCAGTTTCAGATTTCATACATGGCTTTGGGGCAATGTCTAGATGGGATCTATTGAATTGTTTCGAATTTCATTGAAAAACTTTGCCGCTATGGCAATATCCTGACCTGGACAGTCAAAGGCTTTTAGAAACCAGTAATCGGCAACGTAATGAAGCATCTGAATTCAAAGGCAAATGACCGGTTCTTCTTGAATGGTATAGGAATACTCAGTGAGATTACTGAGACTGTATTGTACATTATTTTCTCTGACTGCTTGTTTTAGATTAGGTATTAACCCTTTGGGGGTGTGGTGGCTCAGTTGGTAGAGGTGCAGCCTGCAAGCCGAGAGGTCCTCAATTCGAATCCCACCTGCGGCAACCTCGTTGTGTCCTTGGTCAAGACACTTCACCCCATTGCCCACGTGGGGGCATGGTGGCGTTGTGTACTAAGGCGTACTGCACATCAATGGTGCACCTGTCTTCAACCAATGTTAACCCTGCTTGTGTGGAGTCAGTATGTTGGGGAGCTGACAGTTGCTCGCCATTGCTCGGTGGTTCTCTTCTGGTACTCCGGCTTTCTCCACCCATAAAACTGTCGCGGTCATGATTAGCCATTGTGCAGAAATATGTGACCTTATGTTAAAAGATAGTAGAGCTTACCATACACCAGAGAATGACTCCAGCCATTATTCATCATACCACAACACACAACAAGTCATTTCCCTCCAAAAAGTCACATGACTAAGGGTGACAGTTAAAACATGGAACTGGACATGGATCTGTTTCACACAAAATATGGACTGTACATATACCTGGATTCTGATTCCTCAATCTCCCTATTTTCTTTTTTTTTAACCATTCTTTTTATTTCGAACTTATTTACAAGGATGCTGCTGAACGTCGGTACACTATATTACACATTCTGAATTGTTCAGTTTAAAATGTCAATTTCGATTGCTCCAGTGTATGAAGTAGTTTCACACGAGGAGCATTTGACTTAGTCAGGCAGTCTGCAAGTTGCTTTTCTTTATTTATCCACTTTATACTTTCAATTTCTTTGTTGAACAACATTTCACGCAAAATAGTAGTGTCAATTCTCAATCTTTTGTCACTAACTAGAGATGTTGAATTCACAGAGTCAACTATAGATTTGTTGTCAGTGAGGCATGTAATAGGGAAAATTTTGTCTTCATCACTATAAACGTGAAACAAACTGAGAAGGGCCTTTTTGATCAAATATGCATGTTCATCTGCCTCTAATAAAGTACTTTTTACCACTCGTTTTATCTTTGTTGATTTCCATGTTAATGGTGCAGCTTTATAATCACTGTTGATCAAGAAAATGATGTAACCACGTTGTGAGCCACAGTTAGGAAGATTGTTGAATGAGGCATCACTGAAACATACTAACATGGATTCAAGGATATTGCCAAGATCTGGAAACTTGATTTGAACCTCTTCCATTTGTAATTTTCTTATCAACTTGTTAGCAAAGTGAAGATCAGTTATAACACTGTTTTTAAGTCTTACACTCAGATCACAAGCATCAAAAGACATATCAGGTCTACTTTGACTACTAGTCTGATTAAGTTGTCCAACAAAAGACCGCAGCTGTTTTATTTCTTCATTTTAATTTTGTGAAGCCCTATTATTAAGATTGGAAAATGGAATGCACTCAATGTCATTAATGTATTTCATTTGATTCAATATGATGCCATCAGAATTCTGTACTAATCTGAGTCCAAGATATTTCGAAAACATCGGAAGCCTATTTACTTATATGAAACTCACTCCTTAGAGTTTGAATTATTTTGCCTGCAAATAAGTGTGAGCCTCACCACAAGAAGTCATCCTCATGACATGCAATTATTCCATAGAGTTTTCCTTTATGCACCCAATAAAATAATGCCTGGTCAAACTTGCACATTGTCACTCCAAGTGAGATTTGTTTTCCTTTAACCATCAAATACCAAATTCGACTAGCATCCCCAAGACCATACTCAGTGGTCTTCAATTTCCAGAGACCTGAAAATTCAGCTTCAGAAGATGGTTTCAGGAATACATCACGATCAATCTGCTTGCCTTGTAGAAAAGCCGCCTTGAAGTCAAGTGAATTAATTTTCCATCCTTGTGAGGATACAATAGATAAGATCATTCTACCAAATTGTTTATGAAGTTTCAAAGCTATACTACTATGTGATTTGTTTGCAGATGACAACATAACACTTTCCATCCTGAGTGTGCTGTTCAAAAGTTCTACATTTAATGACACCGCACAATGTCCACTTGATGTAAATATCAAAGGAATATTTTTTCCAAACATACTGACTGTATCTGAACTAAAATCAAGATCTGTATGGGATCTTCTCATGGAATCTCTACTGAGCAGCAAAGGCAATTCAGAGTTAACAACTTCACTCTCAGTTGTCACTTGTTGGTTAGCAATTGATGCAGGCAATTTAACAGTTTTTGAAGAAGTTAATATTTCCCCATTTCCAAATTTAAACTGTGTATTGTTGGGACAGAAAACAACTTCTTTCTGCTGGTCTTCATGAAGAGATTCTAAATAACATTCCAACCAAGGTTCTCCACACACAGTTTCCGTACATCCACTGTCTAGAACAGCTGCACTTAAAGTTTCTCCTACAAGAGTGTCAATGAAACACGACTGACTTTCCTCATTAAACAAAGTAACATTTGCAGTTTTATTGTTGCTTGTTGCCTCATAACTATGTGGACAATGATTAGCCCAGTGATAAATTGAATCACACACTGCACATCTGGAAATATTTCCTCAAGAGTCAAGTGGATTCTTTTGTCTCATAGTTCCTCAGGTCTGTGAATTCCACTGACCAAAGTCACGCACTCGGTTTCCTCTTCTAGAACCTCGACCTTGTCTCAAATAGCCAGAAGATTCATAGGTAGCGAGATATGTAGGTTCAACTTTATTGCAGCATCTGAAGACAACTGGTCTGAAGATGCAGTTACAAAAATTGCTTTTAACTGTTTTTTCGGGAGGCGCGGTGGCTCAGTTGGTAGAGGTGCAGGCTGCAAGCCGAGTGGTCCTCGGTTCGAATCCCACCTGCGGCAACCACGTTGTGTCCTTGGGCAAGACACTTCACCCCGATTGCCTACATGGGGGCACGATGACGCTGTGTACTGAGGCATACAGCATGTTGATGGTGCACATGTCTTCAACCAATCTAACCCTGCCTGTGCTGCAGTGCAGAGTTCAGAGTTACGATGTTGGGGAGCTGACAGCTGCTCGTCGTTGCTCGGTGGTTCTCTCCGGGTACTCCGGCTTCCTCCACCCGTAAATTTGTCACGGTCACGATTAGCCATTGTGTATAAGTATGTGACCTTAAACACCAATAAATAAATAAATAAATAATACTGTCAATGTCGCTCGAGCAAGTTGCTGTTTTTCGATGGATATGTTTGCACTTTTTAAAAGTCTATATGCAAGTACCGCATCAGGAAGATCCATCTTGTACACTTGAATTTTCTGATAGAGTCTTTCAAATTCACTGACATAATTTAAAATATTCATGTTCTCTGGTCATTGAAAAGTTTCAAATTCTTCATACGCAATAAAGGCTGACTGATTTTCATCACGCCCATAAAGGGATTTTAATTTACTTATCAATTTGTCCATTCCATCATCAGAATTAAGTTCTGTTACAGATAAATCAACACAGTCATGACAAACTTTTTCTGATAAAGCAAGAAAAACAGATGGAGCTTATTTCTTTTTATCTAATGAAGTCACACATTTCCACAGTTCTGAATCTTTAAGCCACATTTCAAAATCACAATTGTCCTTGTAACCTGGAGGTGAAGGACAAAATGTTGGTCCTCTGTAAGCTGCTTGCTACTCAGTCATGATTTTTCTCAAGCACAAAAATTTCCACTCAAATGAAACAAGATACTATTCAAGTCACCATTTAAATTATTATTCACAGTTCAACACTTATAACCTCGCTTAAACAACAATAAATAAATAATATTAACCCTTTAGCCAACGAATCGGCCGTATCCACCCGCGTAATATGCAAATTTAGCAGTTGAAAAAATACTATTTTTCAAAAAATTTCAACAAAACCAGATCATGTGACCCCTCATTGGAATATGCTTGATTAGGAACTAAGGATCCCAAAGACCCTGGCACTTCAAATCCGTTGGGTTCAATGATACGACCCAACCTGTTTGACTGGCATCCGTCAAAACTGTAAAACTCGGATCCGGCAATTGCAGTGGAACTCCCTGAGTTAACCACTGAAAACCTGCCCAAGTCTGAATCTCTTATTCACTTGATTTGACAAGAAGATGTCCGTATCGAGCGAAAGAATCTTCACCCTTCAATTCTGGATCAGAAGAAAATTTGGAGAGGACAAGTGCGTAACCGCCCCATCGGAATAAAATTGTGGCAGCTCCGCACAAACGTATCAGTCTCATGAGATCTCTCGGTGAGACCTTGTTTGAGCGAAGACAATAGCGAGCATAACAACTGATTAATTTCGCTCTGGTTAACAGCAGACGAATGAGAATGTTGTGCGTCTCAAAGCTCATCCCCTGGTGGGTTCTAGACTTGGACGATACCAGATCCGACTTCTCCTCATTTACTTATGAAACCGAGACATCGGAGCAATAGAAGCAGATTCTGCACATCGTTCTGAAGCATTAACTCATTGCCGTACCTCTGAAGAATGTCGTCCAGGTAGGCCGACGTTATTACAGACGAATGAGCTCGGAAATGAGTCATTACCGAGTTCGTTATTCGAGTGAAGGCCCAGGGGGCTAGATTCAGACCGAAGGACATTGCTCGGAGCTGATACACGACTCCTATGCTGAAGAAGCGAAGATACTTTCTGAATGCCTGATGCACCATGACGTGAAAGTACGCATCTTGAGATCTATGCATGTAGCATAGTCGTACACCCGAATACTCACTTTGACCGATCGGATGGACTGGATATAGAAACTTGGGGCCACAATCAGCTTGTTTATCCAGCTCAGCTTTATGAGTGGACGGAACGAGCCATCTGGTTTTGGAACCAGAAAAGGATGGTTGTAGAAACCTGGAAATTCCAGGATTTCTACGATCTCTATCACGATCATTCCAGAAGAGACTGGACTTCTGATGGAAGCGAGCCTCTTTCCTGTGGACTTGACGGAAGCTGAGTCCATCTTGGACTTCGAGTTAACGGAGGTTTTGTTTGATTGACAATTTAGTCCTTCCGAAATCACCCCTCGAATCCCAGGGACGTCCGTAATCTACTCCCAACTGATTGAGAAACTCGACAGTCTTCTGCTCGCTGGTACACGATAGAGGTTAATACCATTACCTCCTGGTCCTGCGAGGCTTGCGGAAGGAGAAACCATGTCTTCCACAGCCCGCACCTTGCCCCGTCGGCCTAGGGGCGTCTGACCAGATGACTCGGCCAGTATACGGCCCCTACCTGAATCGCTACCCTGACGGTCTCTAGAGTAAGACCTAGAGGACGCATAGGAACCTCTATAGGAACTTCCCTTGGACGTATTCGCCCCAGAAGTGTCTGTCCTCCTTTTCTCTGCTGAATCTGACTATATGGAAGCGGATTTGAATAGCAGAGAGTCTGAAGCTTTCTTAGTTATCTGATCAGAGACTGTGGAAAGCTTGCCGTCGAAGAGAAACTCTGAGGGAGTTTTTCACCTTACTATCCACACGCGTGGATGTAGCCAGGACCACGTCACGACTAACCAACTCCATATTGCCACTAAAAAGCCGGAGATCTACATGAGGCCCTTGAAAGAACTCTTAAGGAGGTTGTAGATCCTGGAATTCTTTTTCCTTTAAGACGTAATGATAATGCTCTGGTAAGGTGATCTGCGTACGATGATGCGTCTAAGCTAACCCTGCTAGACGATATTGTCGTTTCCAACATAGTGGTTGGAATTGACATTGACGACAGTACTAGGTCTTGGCCTGGTCGTCTAGACACAGAGAAACTCTCGGAATGCTCTCTCCTGCCGTTTCAAATTATTCCTTCAATTGATGAAAGGCAGATGTAGAGCATTTGCCGATAAGAAACCTGACCTGCCCATTTAGGTAACAAGTTATATATATATAGCATCATTCAACAGTTCAAATGTCCGTGAGGCATTTCTGGACTATGTCGGAAACTGAAGGATGATGTCCCTAAACCGATAAGAATTCTGAGTCCAGTGGCGCTATCAGTCTCTTATCTGATAATTTGGTCCGGAGGAACAGCGTCAGAAGATAATGCCGGATACACTCTGCGGCAATTATGTTGTTCCGAAAGAGAAAATACAACTCAACCGTATCCCTTTCGCCATCCTGTCGGACCACTTGTAATTCTTGGTCGTCCGTGCCTGAACCTGCTGCGGAACGTACCAACCCAGCTTCCTCGGATAATTCTTGATCCGACTGAGTTATTGTCGGGTGCTTGGATGCTGTGATAATTTGTGCTATCTGCGATAGCACATCCGTAACGGAGGCCTGTGGAGCTGCGGTCTTACAGGATTTAGCCGCTGGAAGCTCCTTGGACGTTGACTCCTGCATATTTCTTATATGCGAACGTCCGGAGTATGAAGACCTCGTATCCTTGGCTACCGGATGGCTTGACCTGGTCGCCATAGAATCCCTGGTCGGCGATGTTGGTTGAATATGACATGTCACGTAGCCAAGGTGCGATCGTATGTGCTGCCGTGAGGATGAGGAAGCCGAAAGAGCAGTCTCTCCGGACTGTCCATATAACAGAGCATCCCGAGCGGTGGACGTATGCTCCGACTGAGGAATGTTTTGTACCACAACATCTGGGCCCAGATGTTGTAGTACGAGAGAGGGACCTCTCTCGCTCACAGCCCGGATGGACCTGGACGAGCTAGGAACCGAACTAATAGGCTTCCTCTGTACCATCCTCGTATCCGTCGTCACTGGGTGTGCACATTGTATTTTATAGTAATTGCATCACCCAAATCTCCTTCCTGGACCACAACGGACGAACCCGGGTGCTGAGCCATTTGGTGAATGGTCGCGACACTGGGCGAGTTAGCGGATGCCAAAGCCATCGATCCTACTAAGGAACTCCAGGCAATTGACGCATCTACATGAGCACTTTTGCTGCTAACTCTTCATTTGACTGTGACGACGGAAGCATGCTTTGCGAAGACATCACGGTAACAACACCTTGTTCATGTTTCTCTATGAGATCTGTGGAGCCACGGTCCTACGTAAATTATCTGCTGGAAGCTCCAGGGACATTCATTCCTGCATTTATATAATATGCGAACGTCCCAACTGGAAAGGTCTCAAATCCTTGGCTAGCAGATGGAGTGACCTGGTCAACGTGTATTCCTTGGTCGGCGAAGCAGGAGCACCAGGGACGTTCAATCCTGCAGTTATATAATATGCGAACGTTCCCTGGAAATCTGTGGTCACATAGCCAAGGTGCGGCAGTGTGTGTTGATGAGGATGAGGAAGCCAATATAACAGCTGCGTCGGACTGTCATGCGACAGATCGTCCCGAGCAGGAGGAGTGGACGTAAGCTCCGACTAAGCGAACAAACATACAACAACATCGCGGCACAGATTTTGATGCAAGAGAGAGGAGGCCTCTCTCGCTCGTGGTCCGGGTGGACCTGGACGAGCTAGCTACCAGACTGACAGGCTTCCTCCGTACTATCCTCGGATCCGTCGTTGCTGGGGGTGCACATCCAATGTTTTATAGTGCTCACATCACCCAATCTGCTTCCCTGGACCGCGACGGACACACCCGGGTGCTGAGCCATTCGGTGAATGGTCGCGACTCTGGGCGGACTTGCGGGCGATCAATGCCTTCGATCCAACAAGGGAACTCCCGGCAATTGTCGTAATACCTTGAGCACTTCCCGCTAGCCCTAATATTGCAACAACAGAGACACACTTGTTGAAGACATCACGGAAACATCACTCTGAATTCTGAAAAAGAAACTGATAATATAGAGTGACCCTGCAGAGAGAGGACCGTGATGGACTCCTCACTGCTAACAAAATACCGTGACACACGTCTCCAACGTTGTCATATCAATCAACACACACAGAGCAAGAATTAGTGCGAATACATTGACTATAAGAAACAAAATGAACCTGAGAATTAGAGGAAGATATCTTCGCATTACAATTTAAACAATATTTTTTCAACATGAAAAAATATACAGTCATATTACTCACACTAACCCTTGAAATAAATATACATAATATATTATAATCCATTATAACATTTTAAAAGAAAATAATTTTAAAAAAAACAAAATTTTGTAAAAAATTTTCAGAAGAGCCCAAGTTCCCAATGGAAACAATGATCCCAAATGGATCCCAAAAAAGCCTAAGTGTGGACAAAAATTTTAAAATCATTTCGAAAAATTAATGTAACACTTACGGACAATATTAATGTATCTTGCTATGAACTGAACTAAGCAGAGGACAAGTAATCACTGTAAGAAGTAACCGTTGTCAACATAAACAAAAAGTGTAAACAAACCAGAAACATGACTCCAGGCACTGGTAAACATGGCCCGAAATCAGTTACCAATTTAAACACTATCAGATGCAAAACAGAGACTTCCAGAGAAGAAACTGCAGAACATCAGATGGTAGATGCAGACCAAAATGCCTAAACACCCAAGGGTGAGGACGTAAACATGGGGAAAAAACAGAAAAAAAAAAAATTCTGTTTCCAAGCCAAAACTCCCAAGAAATTTTAGTAATAAACATTACAAAAAATAAGCCAAAAGCATGGGTGAATAGCTAGGGGGGAATAAAGGAAAGGGAGAGAGGAAACACTGATTAAACAATGGAACATTCATAGCAAGAATGACCACAACAGGGTCATGCCTCGAAAATAGGTAACATGAAATAATTTCGTAAAATAATTATAAGTTACAGCCCTGAACATTTCCTTCCACTGTTTTTTCCTCTCCTCCTTCTATTTCCTCCTTATATCCACCATTTCTCTCATAATTATGTGTCTGGCATCATTAAAACTGAGATTTACAGGCACAAATAACAGTGAAGTGTAACTGTATTGAGGGCCAAACAAAGAATAATTTTTGGCGCCAATTTTGAGACCTCCTTGACACTGCACATGCACAGTGCTGTAAAAGTATGGAGGACCATATAGGACTTTTGGTTTTAGATGCAAATTTTGGGGATTGGGGGGTAAAATTTGCGTTTGGCCCTAAATATTTTAGAGTAAGCACCAGCTAAGACTGGGTCATTGGTACAGTATAAAAAATATATAAATTACTATAAATTTTTTAATTTTTCAAAAAATTTCAACAAAACCAGATCATGTAACCTCTCATTGGAATGAGCTCTTCGAGCTCATTCCAACGAGGGGCCTCATGATATGGTTTTGTTGAAATTCTTTGAAAAATTTGAAAAAATAATATTTAAAATAATAAATTTTGATATCGTCTGCGTTTGTTAAAGGGTTAATTTACAAAGTTCTTTGAAGGTAAATTTTAAAGTATGGGTCCAGGACCCTTTGCCAAAGAGTACAGAAGAATCCCTGCATACTGTAATACTAATGCACTATGTGAATCCTGCAGGTCTGAGTTGGAACAAATGGATTGAACCCACCCAACATTATGTGGACTGTTAATGCTATAATAAAATTGGACAAGACATTTGCAGTGAAAGGGCTTAACTCCATAGAGAGAGATCAGGATCATGCCAATAATTGTGAAAAGGATTAGAGCTTATTAACAGCTGCACATCGATGTTATAGAAAGAAAATAAGCCATCACGGCATCAGTCATCAGTAAAAAAATAAATGTCATTGAAGTTTAAATTAAAAAACTGCCTGCAAGTTGCAATTAACAGGGATCAGTTTGTTCTAAAAAATTTGATTAGCTGTTTTGCAAGCCGTTGCCAGAATTAGCAATTCCAGCAAATTGATTAGCACTTTTTTGGGGTCATGCTCCATGGTTCGAAAAGATATTCGACAAACGATCAAATTCAAGCATTAATAAAGCTCATTTTAAGGACTGTATCAATAATTTTTGTCCCCCGACCCTTCGGGGGACTATTGTAATCAGCAGTGTCCGTCCGTCCGTCCGTCCGTCCGTCCATCTGTCTGTGCGTGCATCTGTGCATCCGTCCATCCGTCACACCCTTGTCCAGATGATAACTTTAGTTTGGATGATTTTACTGAAACTAAATTTGGTATGTGTCTTACTTGGGTGGAAATGCAGGTCAAGTTCGAAAATGGGCACGCTCCACTGATTTCTACTGGATTTATTCCCCTTTTTCGACTTAAAAAATACAGTTTTTGTGTTGTGCGGATGATAACTTTAGTTAGGATTATTTGATTGAAACGAAATTTAGTATGCCGCTTATTTGGGTGGAAATGCAGGTCAAGTTCGAAAATGGTCACGCTCCACTGATTTTTACTGGATTTATTCCCCTTTTTCGACTTAGAAAATACGGTTTTTGTGTTGTCCGGATGATAACTTTACTTTGGATCATTTGATTGAAACGAAACTAAGTATGTGGTTTAATTGGTTGGAAATACAGGTCAAGTTAAAAAATGGCCATGCTCTGTCTATTTTTACAGGAGTTATTCCCCTTTTTCGACTTATAAAATACACTTTTTGTGTTGTCCGGATGATAACTTTACTTTTGATCATTTGATTGAAAGGAAATTAAGTATGCGGCTTATTCAGGTGGAAATACAGGTTAGGTTCGAAAATGGGCACGCTCTGTCTATTTTTACTGGAGTTATTCCCCTTTTTCAACTTTGTAAAAACATTTTTTGTGTTGTCCACACCCTTGTCCGGATGGTAACTTTAGTTTGGATGATTTTACTGAAACTAAATATGGTATGTGTCTTACTTGGGTGGAAATGCAGGTCAAGTTCGAAAATGGGCACGCTCCACTGATTTTTACTGGATTTATTCCCCTTTTTCGACTTAAAAAATACAGTTTTTGTGTTGTCCGGATAATAACTTTAGTTAGAATCATTTGATTGAAACCAAATTTAGTATGTGGCCATGCTCTGTCTATTTTTACAGGAGTTATTCCCCTTTTTCGACTTATAAAATACACTTTTTGTGTTGTCCGGATGATAACTTTACTTTTGATCATTTGATTGAAAGGAAATTAAGTATGCGGCTTATTCGGGTGGAAATACAGATCAGGTTCGAAAATGGGCACGCTCTGTCTATTTTTACTGGCGTTATTCCCCTTTTTCGACTTATATAATACACTTTTTGTGTTGTCCGGATGATAACTTTACTTTTGATCATTTGATTGAAAGGAAATTAAGTATGCGGCTTATTCAGGTGGAAATACAGGTTAGGTTCGAAAATGGGCACGCTCTGTCTATTTTTACTGGAGTTATTCCCCTTTTTCAACTTTGTAAAAACATTTTTTGTGTTGTCCACACCCTTGTCCGGATGATTGAGACATTTTCAAACCATATCAAATTTCAAAGCTCACTGAAGTGTAGTAACTCTGAGATTAATAAGAATGATACAAATCTGAAACAAACATGTCCTCTTGATACCTTTGAAAATTGTACTCCTAACACCCTTAACCTCTCATAAAGACCATGCTCTTGGAACAAATTGCATCCTAACAGCTCCCTTGAACTTGCCATCTTGGTCGGGGGACCGGGGGCATTGCCCTTGTTCTGGATTATTATTGCATTCATAATGTTATAGTGGCCCATTACACTATGTTAGTCTTAAATATTATTACACAAAATTATCCTCTCATCATCTTTAAGTATGGCTATTTATACAATCTTAAATTTGTTAAGAAGTAGACGTAAACAGCAGTTTCATGACATATGTCCAATTTGTAAAGTGAATGATCCTGTTTTGATAAACTCTTTTGGGGAACCCTTAAGAAAGAGAAAGAGGAATTTGGATTGTTAAATTTGAATGGGGAGTCACACTGACTTTATGTCATTGCACATACATGTATGTGGTGTGGGTTATCATAGCACAAGATGTTACCCTCAAACAAATAAATTCAAGAACTTGAGAATGATTTTCTCTGAAATTGAATGAGTTTCTGGGAATAAATTTGTACAAAAACAAGACACAAGAAGAAACTAGCTCTTAGACCACCATTGAAATCAGGTTGCATCCGATGATTCTTGAGCTAAATATTTGCTGAAGATTTTTATGTTATAAAAATGGACAATAATTGTTGAGTTGAAAATTCCCACTGTTCACCTTTTCTGCAAGAACCTAGAAATCCCCCTGGGGGTCATTTTTCTCCAGAATACACCAGACAAGTAATTTCCCTTGACCTTCCCTGGAATTGACAATAATAAAGTGTAATTCTCTTTTTCATAACTGATGATATTTGATAAAATTTTTTTTTTTCTTTACTTTAGATGGTGGTGTTTCTTACATGCACCAACTTCAGGGAGGGAGCATTTGAGCCTTTGAGAGTTGACATTTTTCTCATCGTCTGTAAAGCATTATTTATTTTCATTTTCACATGTTTTACTTCCTTTTGGTACTTTCTGGGAATAGACTCCCCAACTGTGAATGAGCACCACAGAATAAAAAGCAGTGCAGTGCCTATTTGAGTATACATCTGCTGTGTATTGATTTTCTGTCATAAATTTTCAGCACCTCATGAAACAATGTGAATCATTGTGAAACTTATTTTTGAACTGTATTTTTCTGCGAGCGAATCACACTTTGATTGGAGAATTGAATAAAAAAACAAGTGGATATTTGAACTAAATAAATAAATATATATGGTTTAATTCCTTTTTGAATATTTTAGTCACCCAAGGCATTCTCAATGAAATTCTTTACTTGCATTCTGATCGATCCACTTTCTCCCCAGAAATTCTGGATCAGCCAAATCAGACCCCTTTTATTTTTCTCCCACATCTACCTCTTCACGACGGCCTCCTTCATCCAAGGTCATCCTTTAAGATTTATGCTCAACATGAGACAATGGCACCTTCATGCCTGTCTATTATCAGGTCCTGTCAAAATTTCTGTACTCAGAAGGCACTCCAGTGGCTTAGCTTATAATGCTAAGTGGGACATTTTCATTCATTGCTGTCTGAGTAATAACATAAGTTATTTATCATCTGCCCATAGCTCAACTGGCTGATTTTTTAGTTTTTTATCCCCTGCCAAAACAAAGTTTGCAGGGGATATAGAAATGGGGTCTGTCTGTTTGTTTGTCTATCCATTCATCCATCTGTCCATCCATTCATGTCTGTCCATCTGTCTGTCCACCCATAACAACTTTGGACCTTCATATCTCAGTTAGTGGATGTTAGATTTAAATGATCTTTGGTATGCTGATAGACCACCATGGGGGAACCATATTCACAAGTATCAGGTTTTGTCCATTTTTTAGCTCACCTGAGCAAAGCTCAAGGTGAGCTTTACTAATCGCTTTCCGTCCGTCGTCCATCCGTCGTCCAGCGTCCATCGTCCGGCGTCGTCCGGCATAAACTTTACAAAACCAACTTCTCCGAAGAAACCACTGGCCCAATATTTCTCAAATGTTGGGTGAATGTTTATTACCTAATGTCAATTCAGATTTGTTCAAATGAAGTTGCCCCTCCTCCTGGGTGGGGCCACGCCTCCCAAGGGGCACCAAAATCTTTGAAAATCTTCTTCTCATGAACCAGCAGTAGCAGAGACTTGATATTTGGTATGCAGTTTCCTTTTGAGGCTTAGAATCAAGTTTGTTCAAGAGAAGTTTGTTGGGCATTATTTGCCTTCGTTATGGGAGGGGCAAAAATTTTGGCCACGCCTAAAATTTCTATTTTCTGAACCGTGAGTTCAATTTGAACTAAATTTGATATGAGATGATAATGGGTTATAAGTAGTTGATTGATGCAAAAAAAAAATGTTCTCATTGCCCTATGGGAACCTTGGGAGCTAAAAATAGGAAAAACCTTAAAACTGCCATATCTCCAAAACTACACGGCACAGAGAATTCTTATTTTGTATAAAGCTTACTTTTATCCAGTAGAATAGAATGGTTAAAAAAATCCCTATCGGTTTGATCACAAGGTACTTTTTTCAGGACTTTCAAAAAGTGCTGAGTCAGCACTTTTTAACACTAGGCAATGGGAAAAAGATTAAAAAATCTTCTTCTCCAGATCCAGAAGGCAGAATCTTTTGATATTTGGTATGCAACATTGTAGGGTGAATCTGATTCAAGTTTGTTCAAATCGGCCCCCTGGGTTCATATTTGGGCTCAGTATAGGAGCCCAATTTCGAACTTAATGCATTTCAGGCAAATTTCCTAAAAAATCTTCTCTAGATCGAGCAGGAAGAATCTTTTGATATTTAGTATGCAACATTGTGGGGTGGATCTGATTCAAGTTTGTTCAAATCGGCTCCCTAAATTCATATTTGGGCTCACTATAGAAGCTCGAATTCGAACTTAGTTTCTTAAAAAATCTTCTTCTCCAGATCCAGCAGGCAGAATCTTTTCATATTTGGTAAGCAACATTGTGGGGTGGATCTGATTCAAGTTTGTTCAAATCCCCCCCCTCCCCCGGGTTTATATTTGGGCTCAGTATAGGAGCCCAAATTTGAACTTCGTGTATTTCAGGCAAATTTCTTAAAAAATCTTCTTCTCCAAATCCAGCAGGCAGAATCTTTTCATATTTGGTATGCAACATTGTGGGGTGGATCTGATTCAAATTTGTTCAAATCGGTTCCCTAGATTTATATTTGGGTTCACTATAGAAGCTCGAATTCGAACTTAGTGCATTTCAGGCAAATTTCTTCAAAAATCTTCTTCTCCAGATCCAGCAGACAGAATCTTTTGATATTTGGTATGCAACATTGTGGGGTGGATCTGATTCAGATTTGTTCAAATCGGCCACTGGGTTTATATTTGGGCTCAGTATAGGAGCCCAAATTTGAACTTAGTGCATTTCAGGCAAATTTCTTTGAAATCTTCTTCTCAAGATTCAGCAGGCAGAATCTTTTGATATTGGGTATGCACCATGCTTAGGGGGGTGAGATTCAAGTTTGATCAAGCCAAGTCCCTGAGCTCACTGTGGTAGCCCGAATTATAACTTAGTTCAAAATGAGGAATTTTCTTTAAAAATCTTCTTCAGAATGTTTTGATATTTGATACGCAGCATCCTTAGGGGGGGAGATTCAAGTTTGTTCAAGCCATGTCCCTAGGATCTTTATTTGTACTCACTTTGGGAGCTCGAATTGTAACTTAGTTCAAAATGATGAATTTTCTTTAAAAAATCTTCTTCAGATCCAGCAGTCGGAATGTTTTGATATTTAGTGTGCAGCATCCTTAGGGGGTGAGATTCAAGTTTGTTAAAGCCAAGTCCCTGAGTTCATATATGGGATCCCTGTGGGAGCCTGAATTATAACTTCATTCAATATGAGGAATATTCTTTAAAAATCTTTTTTTTTCAGATCCACTGGTTAGAGTCTTTGGATATTTGGTATAAGCTTTTCTTAGGAGGAGCAGATGCAACTTGTTGAAATCAATTCTGTGGGTTGATATTTAGGCTACCATGTCAGGTGAGCGCCCTCAGGCCCCTTGAGGCCTCTTGTTTTCTAGAGTTATGGGCCTTTTTCCACTTTTTTCAACTTAGAAACCAGTGGCGAGGGATTCCGGTGGCATTTCACTAGTGTTGAAATGATTTTTCAACTAGTCGACGTCAACGTGATTAGTACTAAACAAACCTATTAACCAATTAGTGAATCACTCATCGATCAGTTGCCTGAGTGTATTCTCTAAAGCCTTGAAGTTTCCACTTGTTTAACTTCTAAGAAATTTAATTCAGTTTTATTAAAATTAATTCAGTGCTTTCGATTTGAGGTGTGCTATCGCACTCGCGCCTCAACATTGGAAAAAATAGCTCTCTACAGATGTTCATGCTTTTTCAATATGTTCTTGTTTTGGGTATATGTTGCTGTAATAAGATTGGTCAGAAAACAAAACTTCACATAATGATATTTACTATTGAATGAAGTTTTTACAACTCGCATTACGAAGTGCACATACTGACCAAACAAATTGCACTGTTTGGTCACGTATTTAATATTCAATGAAGCTATTATTTATAGTTTGTCTAGCTTTTCATTGGGGGTTGATTAAGTTAATCAGGTCATGGAACAATCATGTCATCAATGTACACTTCTTCAGTGACCTGTTTTCTGCTTTCAAAGTTTTTTAGCACAATAACAAAGTGCAGAAATTTCTTTTTAGACCACAATAAACAAGGGAATTTGGGGGGTGGGGGGGGGGGGGGGGGAGTGGGGGGGGGGAAGTTCAGTTTCATTTAAAAATACTTGACAGAACCGAATATTGGAGCACCAAAGATTTATTATTAGACCAATTTATTTTTTGGCAGAACCAGTTGTTTTGTCGTAAGGACATGGAGACATCGGATTTTGCAATGTCGCGCAGTTACCCAGTTAGACCCATTAATTGTATCATAATTTGGAAGCCACTCCAGCCAATGAATTCAGTTAAAACCACAGATTTGTAGAATTTATTGCTTAGCTTAGCATCTGATATTGCATAACCGACTAGTCGATTAATCATCGACTACTACCTGGCGATTAGTTGATTATTAAAAATCCAAATGACATTAACTTCACTGCATGCAGTTACTTTCACTACTAACACTACACTTCTTGCTAAGAAACAAGTTCCGGATGTAGCCCTCATACCCATTCATATTAGGGTTTTACCACCTGAGAACCTGTGTGGGAATAGGCCCCTGTTGTATCTAACAATATCACATCAATAAAGATGAAGATGAAGGGCCCTGGCTACTTATGGGCATATGCTAACTTGGTATCTGTTAGCGACCTCATGATGTAGCTTACTGGAAGAAATGTACTACCTTTTCCTCCTTTTATCTTAGAGACCTACAGGAGCAGTCCGGCGATTTCTTTTCATTACGTCCTGTAGTAGCTGCACAATCTGTTATTGTGCCCCATTGGTAATAGAAACCTCAGTTAATTTGTCTTTTTTTTACTCTATGTATTATTCTTATCTGTATTGTCTTCAGCATGTTATGTTCATTTTTTCAATATGGAAGACTAAAGTTTACCCACGACCACTCAAGGTGTGTTTTTTGAGTGTGTGGCATTTAACATTAGTGGGATGGTGGTGGCACTCGAGTTGCAATGATGTTGCATGGTGGAAAAGTAACCCAGGTCTCAGTTTAATTTATCACTAGGCCTTGTTAACTGAGCTTCTTTATTTGATTAATTTGTATGTTTCTCGACGTGTAATCAAATGTTTGTTTCGATCCTCTGGATCAAGGTGTTTTCAAGAAGTTTGTCTCTCGGGTTACTTGCAGTCTGTTTCCCACATAGATTGATATGAGCTGGCATTGCTTTATTTTAACATATATACATGATGTAGTATATGCTGTGCTTGTTTTCATGTTACAGTTCAACCCACTTAATTGGATATCTCTTAATTGTATATCCCTGTTAATTGAATATAATTTCCCAACACAAAGCCATTTACCATACCTCCAGTACAAATTTGATCTGTTAATTGAATATGGGTTATAGAGTAAACTCCTGTTAATTGAAAAAAAAAATCTTGTAACATGTCAAGAAATTACCCCGACTCTCCCCAGTTTTCCTTTGTTTACAGACCTATGTGGCCTCAGTACATCCAGTACAGGCATTTAATCTATTATATCTTGTTTGACAGAGCTCATGGAGCTCTGTCAAACAAGATATAATAGAATAAATGCTAAGTTTATCTTTAGAATACAGGAATTTGACACAATCCCTGTTAATTGAATACTCCTGTTAATTGAATAATTTCCATTGGCAAAGTGGCTATTCAATTAACAGGGTTCCACTGTATTATGTTCATGTTATTATTTTCATCATTTTCATGTTCATCATCTGTTCCTCTGAAAATGCTGAATTTCCTTATCCAATTATACACAAGAGTGTTAGACCATGACATGCTATAACTCTGGCCTCTAGAAATATTACAGTGGAACCCACTTAATTGGATATGTCTTAACTGAATAACCCTGTTAATTTATATAATTTCCCAACACAAAACCATTTACCATACCTCCAGTACAAATTTGACCTGTTAATTGAATATTGGTTATAGAGTAAACTCCTCTAATAAAAAGTCTTGAAACCTGTGGAGAAATTACCCTGACTCTCCCCAGTTTTCCTTTGTTTATAGACCAATTTGGCCTCAGTACACCCAGTACAGGCATTTAATATATTATATCTTGTTTGACAGAGCTCATGGAACTCTGTCAAACAAGATATAATAGAATAAATGCAAAGTTTATCTCCAGAATACAGGAAAGTGACACAATCCATGTTAATTGAATACTCCTTTTAATTGAATAATTTTCATTGGCAAAGTGACTATTCAATTAACAGGGTTCCACTTTACTTTTAAACGCAGATATATACCAAATTTTATTTCTTAGAAGACTTACCAGATCAACACAAAATATTGCCCACTTGGCAAATAAATATTCTGTTTACATACATGTGCCTCCTCGTTCACAAATGTACATGCATATTTCTATATAAAGATATAAGAAATTGCTAGTGCATTTCTGGTGGAAATTGGACAGTAGGTGCTTATTCAGTACAATATTATAGGACGTCAGGTTGAGTGTTTCATGCACTTTTGGCCCCTGGTCAGTCCAGTTTGGTTTCTGATTGTCAATTTTTCTCTTTCTTTATTATCTTAAGGGTTTTTCGCTTAGACCAGGGGTCAGCCTGGCAGCTGATTTTAAGGAGAAGTAACTTCTCCCTCCAGAGACTTTAGGGAGAAGTCAGGGGCCAGGAGGGAGAAGTCAGTGGACATGAGGGAGAAGTCAGAAAAAAACAAAACATATATGACATTGTGACAAAATAAATGTACACAGAGGACACAGTTGTGGAGAAAAAAATAAATGAAAGTTATACAAACATACATATACACACACACAAAACTAAGTCATGTAGGTTAAAATTCTTCACCTCCCCTACAAAAAATTGTGTCGTCCATGGTTTCTGAATACCCTAACTCTTTCCCTAACAGTGATGACTAGGCCTTGGGTGACCATGCAGTTGATTTTGTATTTGCCTCAATGCAGTGGATTTGAAATTTAGCATTACCTATGGTGAGAGTGTTCTTCTCTGTAATAGAAGGTATATTATTTAAAAAAAAATATTTAAAGTATTTAAAATAAATTTCAAGTTCACCTAAGAAGCTGGGTCATTCATGGTTTCTGAATGTCCTAATTGAATTGAAAAGCGTAGTTAAAAAAGTTTTTGACATCCTTCGTAAATTAAGTGTCATTAACAAATTGAGTTAATTTATTTCTAAGGTAAATGACAAAATATTTCAGTTGTCTCCCTCACCTGCTGCGCTGGGTGATAATACTCTGTTCAGAAAAATGACAATTTCAGTCAGCCATCTTACATTGACACGTGCGACTGGTGCTATAAGGCCTGCCATTCTTATCCAACCTAATATGTGTGATTTCTATCGTAGCCTTATTACATTTAACCCCCTTCCATCACAAGTTTTCAAAGAAAAACTTCCAATGCAAATTGCGGGGCGAATTTCAATGCAACCAATTTTTCAGTGGAACAGAGCGTAACCATAAGCAATTTCGACATTTTTATGGATGAACTGTCCCCTACACATTTTTTTTGGTTTTGAAACAGTGGTTAACTTTAATAAATTCTAATCACCTTGATGCGTGTCTTGTGTGATTCGTGGTTTTTGCTGACACTTTTGTTTTTAAATAGCATTTTGTGCTGGTTGCTATCAGTTGGGGCGTATTGTTTGAACAACTACAACATTACAACTCTTTTCAGAATATAAAATTGGGCTAGTTTAGGCTATTTTCAGAGCCGTATGATGGATTTTAACAGCAGCCGTGTTTACTTTTTTGTGAATGCGGAAGCGTTGGGGTTTTTTTGGAAATAAAACATAAGAAAATACAGTAAACTGCCATGTCTCCCAAGGAAGTTTTGGAGGGTGACTTGAATTTTGCCCCCAATGTAAGCCAAGGCAACTTGAGGAATGACAAGGCGACTTCTTCGCCCCAGTCGCCCACTCGTCTGACCCCTGGCTTAGAGAATGTCTAAACTTGCTCATTTTCAAAAGGAGGATTGTGATGAGATCAAGGTACTTGTGTTTCTTTATTCAGTATGGTAAGAAATAAAATGTGGTATAACATTTTAATTTTCGCACCTACCTTCGTAAATGCGACAATGAAGATCAGACTGAACTGGATTACCCTCAGATGGTATGGATATAAGTGAAAAATATATAATAAAAGACTCTTTTACTAAATATATTTTATTTGTTTCCACATGTTTGTGTTTTATTCGTTATTATCAAAGCTTTGAAGGCCTGTGAACAGAATAAAAATTGCTCCCCGAATAAATAGCTACCATACACTGTTTCTTGCTTTATTTTCATGTGCCTGATCAAGGATACAATGTTATAAACACATGATTACCCACAGAGAGAACTGCTAAAACAAACCATATAATAATATGATCCCTCAAAGCTGAATACATATTGTATGTTGGCCAAACTGTCTTCAGTTTTGAAATTGCATTTTCGATTTTGGAACTACCACAAAAGTTGGGAGTGCTGTGGCTCAGTGTTTACAGCAATGTACTTCAAACCAAAAGGTTCACAGTGTGATCACAGCCATGGGCAACTGCATTGTGTCCTTGGGCAAGGCACTTAATCCTGATTACCCATGTTGGGTATTAAGGCATATGGTACGTCGATGGTGCATGTGCCTTCAACCAATACTAACCCTGCTTATGCAAAGTTAGTACATTGGGGAGTCTTACAGTTGCTCAGTTGTTCTCTCTGGATACTCCGGCTTCCTCCACTCATAAAACTGTCTTTCATCAGGTGACCCTCACTGTCAAAAGTGTCATTAAACCTCAATAAAACAAAAAAAACGAACCTTACAAGTATGTGCATAAAAATTCCCTGTGATGCCTGTGCATTGGAACATAGAATGTGAGTTTTCAGCTTCAGATCCACCGTCAGATAAATTCCACAGTCTTCAATGTTTTCCTGAATGAATGTCATTGTCTATGATCTTTTTCAAAACGATTTCTTAGGTAGTGGATTATTATGGGCATCCACTCACAGACCACCAGTTCCCGTCTTAATATTCAATTGTAAAACTGTGCCTCTGTGTTGAAATTCTTAAGTGTATTTCCCCGAAAACCATAGCATATGACCCATCATTGATAAAGCTCAGAGAACCCATTTCTAAATGGCCATAAGCTAAGTTTCCCACAGGGGGGTGTGGGGGGGGGGGGTGGGGGGGGGGTGGTAGGAGGGGGAGTGCCTGGGGCTTCAAGTGTCATCTTCTTTGTCTGTCTTCTCTACGATTTGACAATAATAATAAAATGTTGATTTTAAATTATGTCCAGGGGTAATATATTATTCATCGAAAGGGAAGGAAATAAGCCTACATGATCTGGCGAAAGGGGGAGGGGGTGGCATCACCCTTCCACTGCCCCCATTTTCTGCTGCCACTCGCATACCTTGAATTTAGCTTGAATTGCCTGGCCTGGCCTGGCCTTGTTCGAAAAGTCCGTAATAAATGCTGCTTTATTCCATTTTTAAGCAGCTTCTTGGGTTGCCGGAAAAAGTTTCATAGGCCTACTCATAATTAGTCCCCTACCGGCATCGCCGGAGGGAACTATAGGTTTGCACTCTGTCCATCCATCAGTCTGTCCGTCTGTCAGTCCATCAGTCTGTCAGTCACGCTTTAGTTTTCCGGAGTTTTTTTGGAAACGCTTCAACAGAATGATTTCATTTTTGGTAAACTACTATAGAACGATGACTTACAGATCAAGTTTGAGTTTCATGCTGATTGCATTATTCTTGTGTGAGTTACGGTCCTTGGAAATATGGAAAAGCACCAAATTATCAGTTTTCCGGATTTTTTTTGGAAACGCTTCAACGGAATGATTTCATTTTTGGTAAACTACTATAGAACGATGACTTACAGATCAAGTGTGAGTTTCATGTTGATTGCTTTATTCTTGTGTGAGTCATGGCCCTTGGAAATATGGAAAAGCGCCAAAATATCAGTTTTCCTGACTTTTTTGGAAACGCTTCAACGGAATGATTTCGTGTTTGGTAATCTACTATAGAACGATGACTTACAGATCAAGTTTGAGTTTCATGCTGATTGTCTTATTCTTGTGTGAGTTATGGCCCTTGGAAATATGGAAAAGCGCCAAAATATCAGTTTTCCAGACTTTTTTTGGAAACGCTTCAACGGAATGATTTCATTTTTGGTAACCAACTATAGAACGATGACTTACAGATCAAGTTTTATTTGCACCCTGTCCATCCATCCGTCAGTCTGTCAGTCAGTCTGTCAGTCATACTTTAGTTTTCTGGAATTTTTTTTGGAAATGCTTCAACCGAATGATTTCATTCTTGGTAACCTACTATAGAACGATGACATATAGATCAAGTTTGAGTTTCATGCTGATTGCATTATTCTTGTGTGAGTTATGGCCCTTGGAAATATGGAGAAGCGCCAAAATGTCAGTTTTCCAGACTTTTTTTTGGAAAAGCTTCAACAGAATGATTTCATTTTTGGTAACCTACTATAGAACAATGACTTACAGATCACGTTTGAGTTTCATGTTGATTGCCTTATTCTTGTGTGAGTTATGGCCCTTGGAAATATGGAAAAGCGCCAAAATATCAGTTTTCCGGCCTTTTTTTGGAAACGCTTCAACGGAATGATTTCATTTTTGGTAACCAACTATAGAACGATGACATACAGATCAAGTTTCATTTACACCCTGTCCATCCATCCGTCAGTCTGTCAGTCATACTTTAGTTTTTTTGAGTTTTTTTGGAAATGCTTCAATCGAATGATTTCATTCTTGGTAACCTACTATAGAACAATGACATATAGATCAAGTTTGAGTTTCATGCTGATTGCATTATTCGTGTGTGAGTTATGGCCCTTGGAAATATGGAGAAACGCCAAAATGTCAGTTTTCCAAACTTTTTTTTGGAAAAGCTTCAATGAAATGATTTCATTTTTGGTAACCTACTATAGAACAATGACTTACAGATCAAGTTTGAGTTTCATGCTGATTGCCTTATTCTTGTGTGAGTTATGGCCCTTGGAAATATGGAAAAGCACCAAAATATCAGTATTTTTATACTGCACCAATGACCCAGACTTATCTGGTGCTAACTCTTAAATTCTAGGGCCAAACACAAATTTTGCCCCCCCCCCCCCTCCCCAATCCCCAAAATTTGCATCAAAATCCAAAAATTAGATGTCCTATGTGGTCCTCCATACTTTTATCCACTGCGCATGCGCAGTGTCAAGGAAGTCCGAAATTGGAGCAAAATCCTAATTCTTTGTTGTGCCCTTCAATCAGTAACATCACACTGATATCTGTGCTTAAAATCTCAGTTTAAATGATGCCAGACACACAATCATGAGAGAAATGGTGGATCTAAGGATGAAATAAAAGGATGAGAGGAAAGAACAGTGGAAGGATGTGTTCAGGGCTGTAACTTATAATTTTTATGCAAAATTATTTCATGTTCCCTAATTTCAGGGCATGGGCCTGATATGTTCATTCTTGCTATGAAATTTGCATTGTTTGTTCAGTGTTTCCTCTCTCCCTTTCCTTAATACCCCCCTTGCTATTCTCCCATGCTTTTGGCATAATTTTTGTAATTATTTTTACTGAAATTTCTTGGGAGTTTTGGCTTGGTAACAATGTTTATTCTGTTTTTCCCTATGGTTACGTCCTCACCTTAGGGTGATTAGGCATTTCAGTCATGCATCTACCATCCGATGTACTGCAGTTTCTTCTCAGGAAGCCTCTGTTTTACATCGGATAGTGTTAAAATTAGTTACTGATTTCGGGCCATATTTTCAGTGCCTGGAGTCTTGTTTCCAGTTTTATTCACTTTTGTTTACATTGACAACGGTTACTTCTGACAGTGATTCCTTGTCATCTATTTAGTTCTGCTCATAGCCAGATACATTATATTGTCAATAAGTGTAACATTAATTTTTAGACATGTTTTAAAATTTTTATCCACGCTTAGGCTTTTTTGGGCTCATCGTTCCCATTGGGAACTTGGGCTCATCTTGAAAAATTTTTTGAAAAAATTTTTTCTTTTGAATTATTTTTCGAAATGTTTGTGATGGATCATATTATTATCATGTATCTTGTTTTCAAGGGTTAGTGCGAGTACGATAACTGTTAAACTTTTTTTCAAAATGAAAGAAGTTTGTTCAAATTGTAATTCGAGGAAGTCTTCCTCTGATTCTCATGCTCAGTGTATTACTTGTAGTCAGTGTACTCGAACTAATTCTTGCTCTGTGTGCGCCAATTGGAATGACAAACGTTCTAGATGTGTGTCACGGTATATTGTTAGTGGTGAGAGGTCCATGCCGGTCCTCTCGCCACAGGGTCACTCTAGTTTTTCAGTCTCTTTTTCAGAGGAACAAGAACAGGTGATGTTTCTGTGATGTCTTCACGAAGTGTGCCTCCGTTGTCGCAGACAAATGAAGAGCTAGTGGAAAAAGTGCTCAATGAAATTCTGCAAATGCCTAAGAGGTCCCACATAGGATCGACGGCATTGTCGCCCGCTAGCTCACCCGGTGAAGCAATCATTCAAGAAATGGTTGTGATGCCGGGTTCGTCCGTTGCGGTCCAGGAAAGGAGATCGGGTGTTGCGAGCACTATAAACATGGATCGTGCACACCCGGCGACATCAGATCCGAGGATGGAACGGAGGAAGCCAGTCAGTCCGGTACCTAGCTCGTCCAGGTCTGCCCGGACCGCGAGCAAGAGAGACCCCTCTCTCTTACAACAACATCTGGGACCAGCAGATGTTGTTTTAAGTAATGTTCGTCAGTCGGAGCATATGTCAACTCCTCGGGATGCTCCGCCGTATAGACAGTCCAGCGTGACTACTCTACTGGCTTCCTCATCCTCACGGCAGCACACACGACCGCAACTTGGCTACGTGACTTCTGATATCCAGCCTGCTTCACCGACCAGGGATTCCACGTCGATCAGGTCATGCCATCCGGTAACCAAGGACACGAGGCCTTACCAGTCAGGACATTTGCATAAAAGAAGTATGCAGGAATCAACGTCCCAGGAGCTCCCAGTGGCTAAATCACGTAAGACCACGGCTCCACAGGCCTCCATGACGGACTTATAGCTCAACTCATTGCAGCATCCCAGCAGCCATCAGAAACTTTTTCAGAACAGGAACTCTCTGAGGAAGCTGGGTCGGTTCGCTCCCCTGCAGAGTCTGAAAGGGACGACCGAGAATCTCATGTGGTCCAGTCGGATGGCGAAAGGGAATCAGCGGAGCTGGAATTTTCCCTTTCCGAACAACATAAGGTGGTCGTAGATTTCATCCGGCAGCACCTTCCAGAAGTTGTTCCTCCAGGCCAAAATGCTGCACTACCAGATAAGAGACTGATAGCATCACTGGACACAGACTTTTTCGGCCGGAATAGGGACATTGCATCTGAGTTTCCGACCCAGTTCAGTAATGTCACATGGACATTTGAACTTTTGAATGAAGCTATATTCAAGCTGGCCTCTAAGACTGGCAAATCCGGTTTCTTATCGCCTAACACTATACAGCTGCCTTTCATCAATATTAGAAATAAATTTGAAACAGCAGGCCAGGCGTGCCGAGAGTTCCTCTGCATTTGGACGACCAGGCAGAAGACCTGGAATTGTCATTGCCGGCGTCCATGTCTATTAACTCCAGTATACTGGAGATGACAATCTCGTCTAATAGAATTAATTTAGACGTATTATCTTTCGCAGATCACCTTACCAGAGCGTTATCATTACATCTTGAAGGGAAAGAATTCTAGGATGTTCAAACTTCCTTAAGAGTTCTTTCGAGGGCTATAGCATATTCTACGTATAACTCCGCCCTTTCAGAGGCAAATCTGGAGTTAGTCAGACGTGATGCTGGCCTGGCTGCATCCACTAGAGTGGATAGTAAGGTGAAAAACTCTCTTCGAGTCACTCCGGTCTCCGGAGAGCTTCTCTTCGGCGGAAAGCTTACTATAATCTATGATCAGATTACTAAGAAAGCTTCGGATTCTCTGCTTTTTAAATCCACTTCAAAAAAGTCGGACTCAGCAGAGAGGAGTATGGCAGGCACTTCGGGGGCGAATACATCCAAGGGAAGTTCTTATAGAGGATCTAAGAAAGCCTCTACGTCTTACTCCAGAGACCGTCAGAGTAGCGACTCAGGTAGGGGCCATTATGCTGGCCGAGATAACCGGTCAGACGCCCCTAGGTCGATTGGACGTGGTGCAGGTTGTGGAGGACATGGTTTCTCCTCCCGCAACCCTCGCAGGGCCAGGAGGTGATGGTCTAAACCTCTATTGCATTCTAGTCTGCGGAAGGATGTCGAGATTCTTAACCAATTGGTTGTCAATTACGGGCGACCCATGGGTGCAAGGGGTGATTTCCGAAGGTCTAAAACTGTCCTTCAAGGAAAAACCTCTGTTAACTCAAAATCCACATTGGACTCAGCTTCCGTCAAACGTTCAGAAGAGAGAATCGCTTCTATCAGAAGTTCAATCTCTTCTGGACAAGAACGCTAAAGAGGTCGTAGAAAACCAGGAATCTCCAGGTTTCTACAGTCACCTGTTTCTGGTTCCAAAACCAGACGGCTCGTTTCGTCCAGTCATAGATCTGAGCTGGATAAACAAGCTGATCGTGGCTCCGAAATTTTATATGGAGACCATCCGATCGGTCAGAGCGAGCATTCGAGTGAACGATTATGCTGCGAGCATAGATCTCAAAGATGCGTACTTTCACATCATGGTACATCTGGCGTTCAGAAAGTATCTTCACTTCGCTGTCCTAGGAGTCGTTTATCAGTTCCGAGCAATGTGCTTCGGTCTGAATCTAGCGTCCTGGGCATTCACTCGAATAATGAACTTGGTAATGACTCATTTCCGAGCTCATTCGTCTGTAGTAACATCGGCCTACTTGGACGACATTCTTCAGAGGTACGGCAACAAGTTAACGCTTAAGAACGATGTTCAGGGTCTGCTTCAATTGCTCCGACGTCTCGGTTTCATAGTAAATGAAAAGAAGTCGGATCTAGTGCTGTCCAAATCATTCACCCACCTGGGAATGAGCTTCGAGATGCACAACAATCTCGTTCGTCTGCCATTAACTAGAGAGAAATTAGTCAGTTGTTATGCTCGCTTTTGTCTTCACTCAGACGCAGTAACAGCGAGAGAATTCATGAGACTGACAGGTTTGTGCGGAGCCACTGCGGATCTTATTCCGATGGGGCGGCTACACACTCCAGATATTTTTTACTCAGAATTGGAGTGTGAAGACTCTTTCGCTCGAAATGAACATCGTCTTGTCGAACCAAGTGAAACAAGAGATTCCGACTTGGGCAGATATTCAGTGGATAACTCTGGGAGTACCACTGCAACTACCGGATCTAGGTTTTACGATAATGACGGATGCGAGTCAAACAGGTTGGGGCGCAATTTTGACCCCAACAGATTCGAGGTGCCAGGGTCTTTGGGATCCTAAACAAGCACATAAACATCAAAGAGATGATGTCAATTTGGCTTGCGCTACGTCAGTGGATGAACATTATTCAGAATTCGCATGTTCAAATTCTGTCCGACAATTCGACAGTAGTAGTGTATATTCGGAACCAGGGAGGCACTCATTCCATTCCGTTGTTCAATTTAATGGAAAGAATCCTTCTGTTTGTCCTAGAGCATCAAGTTCTCCTATCGGTCAGTCATATTCTGGGTTGTCTGAACGTTCTAGCAGACTCCCTTTCTCGGAAAGGTTGCATGTTGCCGTCAGAATGGACTCTCAGCAAACGAGTATTCAATCAGATCTGCTACCAATGAGATCGTCCTATGATAGACTTGTTTGCGACGCATCTCAACAATCAGTTGCAGACGTATGTGTCACCATGCCCAGATCCTCGAGCGTTTGCAGTAGACACCCTCTCTATCTCTTGGGACGGAATGATAGGATACGCATATCCTCCAGCTCCGTTGATTCAACAGTTATTGCTAAAAATCAAGCAATCTCACTGCAAGATTCTGCTGGTAGCATCTCTGTTACCCCAGAGACCATGGATAAATCTACTCAGGTGTCTGTTGTGGGACATTCTGCGGAAGCTTCCTCCACAGGAGAACCTTCTTTCGCAGGGGAAATCACGCACACTGCATCACAACCTGCAAGGTCTCAACCTTCACGTATTTCCGTTGTGCAGTCCTTTTTGCATGGCAAGCATATTACAGGACGAGCAGTGGACACAATTTCTAACTGTAGGAGGACCTCCTCTTTGCTAAATTATGCTGCTAAGTGGAAGGTTTTCTGTTGGTGGTGTAGGGATCATTCTATTGATATTTGTGATCCCCCATTCCAGACATTTCTAATTTTCTGGTTAGTGAAAAACTTTTCGATAAATAGACCTAGAACCCTTAGATTAATTCCTAAGTGGAATTTAGCTTGGGTTCTTCTGAAGCTAAAAGAATCGCCATTTGAGCCTCTTGATACAGTGGACTTCAAATTCTTATCTTATAAGACAGCTTTTCTCTTAGCCTTCTCTTCTGCCAGAAGAGTTAGTGAGCTTCATGCACTATCAGTTGATGATTCTCACTATCGTAGTGTTGGTAATACTATTATTTTGACTACTAATGTTGGATTTTTGGCTAATAATCAGACTCCTAAAAAGGATCCTAAACCTATTGTTATTAAGGCTCTTCTATCTTCAGACGGTCATAGGCCTTTGCTCTGTTCAGTTAGAGCCATGTGTATTTACAAATGTAGATCTGAGTTTATCAGAAAGGGATGTAAGTGTTTCTTTCTGTCTCTGCTGCCTAATAGAAAGGACATTACAGTCCATTCTATTGCAAGGTGGATTCAATTAACTATCCGTACTGCTTATGAAAAATTATCTTCAACTCAGCGGTCTGTGCTTAAGATTTCGGCACATGAAGTAAGAGCGCTGTCTACATCTTGGGCTTATGCTAATGGTGTTGCTATTACCGATTTGATGAAGGCTGCATATTGGTCTCAGCCTTCAACGTTCACAAATTTTTATGTTAGAAATATTGAGTCCATTTCTGGCGACCTGCGTTGTTTAGGTCTGTTATCTGTTGCTCAGAATGTCGTCCACTAAACATTTGCAACTATAGTTATGCAGGCTTTCTGTTCCGGCAGTGACTCGGTTCCTGCTGCCCTCTTCGTTCTGGGGTATTTGACCCAGAGCAAAGGGAAGGGGGTGGGGGGGGGGGGGGGGGGGGGGGGGTGCAGGGATGGTGTTCTCTTATATCACCTGCTTTATAGTGAAAAGCAAGGGAATACCTCCTCTGGAGTCAGTAATTCCGAGTCGGTGCTGGGATGGTTTTAAAGTGTAAAGCTAATGTCTATCTCATTTATGTAATATTTTTAAAGTGTAACTCGGTGTGAAGCATTTGTATATGTCACGTGTCATACGAGCGCTAATATACAATCCTCGGACACTTTTAAATGAGTATAAAGAGTCTCATTCTCTAGACTATCTTTATTTATTGGCTTTCCTTTAAAAAGATTAGTATAATGGGTTATACTGGATGTTAATAGAGATCACTGATGTTATTGTGCTCAATTACGGAATGGTATTGTGTCTTTCTTTTTTGGTATAAAAAAGAAAGATACATGTAAAGCCTGTTCTCCTCTTCTCCTCGAGGGGATAATTTTGTTTACATGTAATCGAGTCTATTGGATTTTCCTTTATGTCCTAGGCCCTCCAGCCTTTTTTTCTATTCAGCTAAGTCTGGGTCATTGGTACAGTATAAAAATATTAAAAAATTTATAGTAATTTATATATTTTTTATACTTACCAATGACCCAGATGGGGATGGCCCTCCCCTGAGTTGGGAACTCATTCCTCCCCGCTGATTACATAACACTTACCAGGCACTGGTTGTAAGAATTTGGCTCCAATTTCGGACTTCCTTGACACTGCGCATGCGAAGTGGATAAAAGTATGGAGGACCACATAGGACATCTAATTTTTGGATTTTGATGCAAATTTTGGGGATTGGGAGGGGGGGGGGGGGGGGGGCGGGGGGGCAAAATTTGTGTTTGGCCCTAGAATTTAAGAGTTACACGTATTTCACACTACACGATGGCTACGGAATGACATGATTGTGAGCGAGTCACGATACGCCACGATGCTTCGTAGAGGCATCGTGGGGACCGTGATTATCTTGACCTAAACATGGTGGATCGTAGTTATATCGTCGATAGATCGTAAGAGCATCCTCGATACATCGTGGTCATCTTGGTTATCGTGGTAATGTTGACTATCTTGCCAAAAGTTGCGTACTTGCACAAGTTTTGCCACGATGAGGCCCATCGTAGCACCATCGTCGATGCTTCGTAGCTATATCGGCGACAAATCGTGGTCATCTTCATTCAATGGTCAGCACTTTTGGCACGATGGACACGATTCTCGCCGATATAGCTACGATGCATCGCGGATGGTGCTACGATGGATAAGATTGCCAGGATGAACAACTCAAGATACTCACGATGTCCACGATACCTACGATGCATCGCCGATACTACGATGGGTCCCACGAATCTGATGATATTCTGTTGTTTTTCTTCTGTACCAATGAAACGAGAGCTGACTTTTTCACTGACCAATGGAAATCATCAAAGGGAGGTTTCCATCCACCCTCTGGATATATCAGGGACACTCTGTGAGGCAGTACTGAAAGTTACTTCTGGTCAACCAACATGGACTACCAAGTCATAGGCAATTTGCTGCAAGTGACACAGATGCAACTGCAGATACTGGCACTGCAACTTCAACTGCAGCGGAAGAAGAGAAGGTACCGTCGCAGGAGGCAGAGAACTGTTTGGTCGAGAGGCTGGTTACTCCAACGGGAGTTGCATGGGGAGTATGACACCCTGGTACAGACGCTCAATGCCGAAGATCCACGTGCCTACAAAAACTTCATGAGGGTTGACAACGCCTTGTTCATGGAGCTGCTAGAAGGAGTGCGACCATACATCGAGAAGGAACATACAAAGATGAGGGCACCGCTGGACCCGGGCTTAAAACTAGCCGTCACCCTGCGATACCTGGCAACGGGGGCCAGGTACATGCACCTCCACTACCAGTTCCGAGTGTCCGTCAACGCGATATCGATGTTTATCCCCGAGTTGACCGAAGCAATCATCAGTGCCTTCTGTGATGACGTGATGCCCGAGATTACTTCCAGCAACCAGTGGAAGACGATTGCCGATGGCTTCTTGCAGCGATGGAACTTGCCACACTGTGTTGGGGCCCTGGATGGCAAACATGTTCGCATCAAGAAGCCACCAAAGACATCGTCGGTGTACTACAACTACAAGAAATACTTCTCGAAAGTTCTCATGGGCCTAGTTGACAGTGACTATAAGTTTATATACTGTGAGGTCGGAGCCAACGGGGGAGCCCCAGATGCCCAGCTGTTCGCGGAGTCTGAACTGCGAGAGGTACTCGAGGATGGCACAGCCTTGTTGCCAGAAAATGAGCCGCTGCCAGGAACCACACTGCCAGAAGTGCCATACTTCCTGATAGGAGATGATGCGTTTCCTCTTCGTTCTTGGCTCATGAAACCATTCAGTGGGCGTGGCGGTCATCTCACCCGGGAGCAGAGACTGTTCAACTACAGACTGTCGCGGGCAAGGATGGTGGTGGAGTGTGCCTTTGGTATCTTAGCACAGAAGTTTCAATGTCTGTTGATAGGATTGCAGATGTACAAGTTGAAAACCATGGATTCTGTGATGTTGTGCTGTGTCGTCTTACACAATCTACTCCGTCTACGTCAACCACACAACATGGCCATCGATCACAACAATCCCAATCCCGACCCACGTGCCCGATTGGATGACGGCCAGCGTGACCACAGACAAGGCAATCTCGATGCAGGAAAACGCGTTAGGAACACTCTGATGCAGTACGTCAACAGTCGAGTAGGTGCTGTGCCATGGCAAGACGAGGTGTTGTGAACCAAATCTGCAATGACATTTGATTTTTAGCTACCAAAATATAGGTTGCGACCCTCATTCGAACGAGCGCGCCACGCTCGTTCGAAGGAGGGTCACAACCTATGTTTTGGTAGCAAAAAACCGACCATTTTCATTCAAAATCTTTGATTTGATTTTTTGCTACCAAAATATAGGTTGCGACCCTCATTCGAACGAGCGCGCCACGCTCGTTCGAAGGAGGGTCACAACCTATGTTTTGGTAGCAAAAAACCGACCATTTTCATTCAAAATCTTTGATTTGATTTTTTGCTACCAAAATATAGGTTGCGACCCTCATTCGAACGAGCGCGCCACGCTCGTTCGAAGGAGGGTCACAACCTATGTGTTGGTAGCAAAAAAAAACCAAGCAATTTTATTGTTGCAAATATTCAACAAACAATTCAAAGAACGAAACAATTCAAAGGATTCCACTATACCGATATATTACCGATTACTGAATCATCGACAGAAGCATGGTGCTAATGCTAAAACTCTTCAGTGGTGAAAAGAATCGTGTAACGGTAATTCGATTTCGGTTAGAAGGGCATATCTATCAAACATTCAATACATTAAATAAAAGTATCCAGTATTCATGCGATTTTCATTTTTCGACTCACGACGGTGCCGGAATTTACCGACCTAAAAACACTTTTTCCTGTCAAAGTTTACCGCGACGTTAGGGTTAACAGCGTATATTTCACACATGTCGGGACCCTTAATGCTCTATGGGGTATCTATGGGGTACCCTTAATGCTCTATGGGGTTCTATGGGGTATCTATGGGGTTGTATGGGGTTCTATGGGGTAAATCGTCGAGCCGGAAACTACGACCCTTCTAAGGGCCACCAAACAGTTCAATTCTTTAGCTTATAATGTGTTTGTGCTAGAAATGAAAAGAAAACAAGTAAAAATAAATGAAATTGTGTTATTTCTTTGTATTTAAACCCCATTTTCATTTACAGAAAAATTTAGAACTTGTTGGTTCGGAAAAGAACCGGTGGTTGTTGTGATGGTTGACAGAGTTTATGAGCAGAGCTGGTCGACGTAGCTGGTTAGTTCATCTTTCTGCGGCTGCGGCTGGTCCTGTCTTGGTTGGAAGATTGGAAACTGTCCGGGCTGCTGAAGGTGAAATGTCGGTGAGAGGGAGGATCGTGTTGCTGTGGATGAGGGTCGTTGAGGTGGTCCCATGCCTAGGGTTGATCGGAAACCTACATGTTGCTGCTGACGTTCTTGTTGCAGTCGGGTGAGGAGCAGCATGTCCATCTCCTCTATGAACTGGTTCGGGTCGTTGAGACGTCGCACCTTGTGTGCCAAGGCCAGTAGCTGATCTTCTATCTCATCGTGGGCTGGCTGTGGTGGTGGTGGTGGTGGTGGTGGAGGAAGAGCAGATTGGCGTGCTATGGCCTGTTGCAGGGTTGCAAGCGACGTCTGCACTGTCTCAAGGGTCTTCGACGTCTCGGTCGATTCAACTTCTGCCTTCCTCTTCCCAGCCAGGCGCTGCCCTTGTCGCGATGGTACACTTTGGATTGAGTCTTTGAGCCAGCCCCAGTCCGCGATCAGTTTATTCTCCTTGTCGCTCAGAACGTCGACGTCGTCAGCACCTGCACCACTCTTCGCGGCATCCTTCTGTTTTCGGAGGGCTTTCCCGACTTCAGTATGGTTGGTGTTATACTTGGTGAGTGCCATCCCGGTCTTGCCATTGAAAAACCGGGAATCTAGCTCACGCCAAAACATGCCTGACATGTCCTTGTTTCGATAGTTGGCATCGTACTTGTCCCAAATACAAGCCTTCTGCTTGATGCACTCTATGAAGTCTTCGTAAGCTTCGTCATCAAGGACATCGGAGTACTGCTTCGTTGCATACTGCTTGCGGGTTTTCTTCGGCGGCTCGATACGTGGCAGATCTTGGGTGTCGTCGTCCTCCTCCTCCTCCTCGTCCACCTCCTCTTCCTCATCTTCCTGACGTTTGCCCTGGCGATACTTCTCTGGTGCTTGTCTGGATCCGAGCACTTGACTGCCCTCAGCCGCTTCATCGAGAACAAGGGTTCCGAGGTCACTGGTCTTCTTAGATTTCGTTGCAGATTTCTTCTTAGCAGGACTTGCAGTGTCCTCAACCCCCTCATCCCGAGACTCAGGCAGCTGTGGTGGCGCTTTCTTCCCCCTCCTGGGTTGTCCTCGTCTCTGACTGCTCATGATGCTGGATTTCAGTTGAAGCAACTTGTTGTGTAATCTTCAGAATCTGGATACTGACTGAAGACAGACGGCAGGGTGAGCCCTATTTATTAAGAAGTCGATTTCTCTTACTTCTGCGCCGGAAACTCGGCTCGCTATTGGCTGCGAAAAAATGCGCAAATACATCTTACATCATCTTGGACGTCGCCGGAGCATCGCCGGAGAATCGTGGCAATCGTGGCCATCGTAGACAAAGAGCCGCGCGATACTCAGGATGGCCAAGATTTACCGGCGATGACCCACGATAAGCCACGATCCCGGCATCGGCGGTAGTGTGAAATAAGGGTTAGCACCAGCTAAGTCTGGGTCATTGGTAAGTATAAAAAGTATATAAATTACTATAAATTTTTTAACTTTCTGGACTTTTTTTGGAAACGTTTCAACGGAATGATTTCATTTTTGGTAACCTACTATAGAACGATGACTTACAGATCAAGTTTCATTTGCACTCTGTCCATCCGTCAGTCTGTCAGTCAGTCTGTCAGTCATACTTTAGTTTTCTGGAGTTTTTTTGGAAATGCTTCAACCGAATGATTTCATTCTTGGTAACCTACTATAGAACGATGACTTACAGACCAAGTTTGAGTTTCATGCTGATTGCATTATTGTTGTGTGACTTATCGAACTTGGAAATATGGAAAAGTGCCAAAATGTCAGTTTTCCAGACTTTTTTGGAAAAGCTTCAACGGAATGATTTCATTTTTGGTAACCTACTATAGAACAATGACTTACAGATCAAGTTTGAGTTTCATGTTGATTGCCTTATTCTTGTGTGAGTTATGGGCCTTGGAAATATGGAAAAGCGCCAAAATATCAGTTTTCCTGACTTTTTAGCTCATCTTGACAAAGTCAAGCTGAGCTAATCTCATCGCTCTCCGTACGTCGTCCGTCAACAGCATGTTTTGCTCTTCTCCTCCAAAGCCACTGGGCCAATTCAAGTGAAAGTTTGTGTGAGTGATGGTCCCAAAGGGGCATTTCATTTTTGTTCAACTCAGCATGCCCAGCCCCATAGGGAGGGAGTGGGGGAAAATGCTCCAAAATATTTTTAAAATCTTCTTCTCAAGAACCAGTGTGTACAATGACTTGATATTTGCTATGGAGCTTCCATATGAGGTGTAGAATCAAGTTTGTTCAAACGAAGTTCGTGAAGTAATATTTGGCTTTGTAATAGGAGGGGTAAGATTTTTGGCCCTGCCCAAAATTTCTATTTTCTGAACCGATGGTCCGGTATGAACCAAATTTGGTTTGTGGTAGTATTGGGTCATAAGTACTTGACCCATGCAAAAAAAAAAATTCCCGCATCCCCATGGGAACCCTGGGAGCTAAAAATAGAAATATTTTTATACTGTACCAATGACCCAGACATAGCTGGTGCTAACTCTTAAAAATATAGGGCCAAACACAAATTTTGCCCCCCAATCCCCAAAATTTGCATCTAAAACCAAAGAAAACATGTCCTGAATGGCCCTCCATACTTCACCTCTACTGCGCATGTGCAGTGTCAAGGACGTCCCGAAATTGGCGCCATTAATCATTCTTAGTTTGGCCCTTCATCAGTTAACATCTGACTGATCTTTGTGCTTGTAAATCTCAGTTTAAATGATGCCAGACACATAAATATTAGTGAAATGGTGATTCTAAGGAGGAAATAGAAGGAGGAGAGGAAAAATGAGTGACAGAAAATAATCAGGGCTGTAACTTAAAATTTTTTGATCAAATTATGTTAAGTTACCTATTTTCGAGACAACTGCCTGTTGTGGTCATTCTTGTTATCAAGATTACACTGCTTATTCAGTGTTTTCCTCTCTCCCTTTCCTTTAAGTCCCCTCTTGCTATTCTCCCATGCTTTTGGCATATTTTCTGTAATATTATTACTAAAATTTCTTGGGAGTTTTAGCTGGATAACAGAATGTATTCTGTTCTTTTCCCCATGTTTACGTCTTCACCTATGGGTGGTTAGGCGTAGTGTTCTGCATCTACCATCTGATGTTCTGCAGTTTCTTCCCTGGAAGTCTCTGTTTTGCATCAGATAGTGTATTATTGGTAACTGATTTCGGGCCAGGGTGCCTGGAGTCTTGATCTAGTGTTTTTACACTTATTGTTTACATTTCCAACAGCCCTCTGTGTGAGGGGGGATTTCTTGAAAATAATATCTTGATGTTAATTTAATCATAACTAGACACATTATTATTGTTCGTAAGTGTTGCATAAATTGTTTAAAATATTTTTAGAATTTTTGTCCACACTTAGACTTGGGATCCATTGGGGCTCAGCATTACTTTTCAGAAACTTGGGCTGTTCTGAAAAAATATTTTTTCAAAAGTTTTTGATTCAATTATTTTTTCTGTGTTAATGGATCTTGTTATTATGTATTTTGATTGTCAGGGGTTGGTGCGAGTACTAGGACTTTGTTTTCTTTTCACATTGAAAGGATATTGTTCAATTGTAATAAGAGGAAATCTTCCTCTGACTTTCATAATCATTGTATAATGTAGTCAGTGTACTCGCACTAATTCCTGTTCTGTATGTGTTGATTATGATGACAACATGGGAAGCGTGTGTCACGGTATGTTAGTGGGGAATTGACCATTCTGGTCCGTTCCCCGCAGGGTCACTCTACTTTATCAATCTCTATTTCAGACGATCATGATCAGGGTGATGTATCCGTGATGTCTTCCAAAAAGTGTGCCTCCGTTGTCACAATTAATGTAGAGCTAGCGGAAAAGTGCTCAGGTAATACGTCAATTGCCTAAGAGGACCCTAGTAGGTTCGACGGCCTTTGACGTCTGCTAGCTCGCCCGGTGTAGCGTCCATTCATCGAATGGTTCGGCAGCCGGGTTCGTCCGTTGCGGTCTACAAGGAGTTTTGGGTGATGCGAGCACTATAAACATCCATGTGCACACCCAGTGACGGCGGATTAGAGGGGAGAACGGAGGAAGCCTTTTAGTCCGGTTCATAGCTCGTCCAGGCCCATCCGGGCTGCGAGCGAGAGAGGCCCCTCTCTCGTACTTCAACATCTGGCCCCAGATGTTGTGGTACAAAATGTATCGCATTCGGAGCATACGTCCGCCGCTCGGGACGCTCCGTTATATAGACAGTCCGGAGAGACTGTCAATAAGGCTTCCTCATTCTCATGGCAGCGCACACGACCGCACCTTGGCTACGTGACCTCCGATATCCAGTCAACTTCGCCAATCAGAGAATCCTTGGCGACCAGGTCACGCCATCCGATAGCCAGGGACACGAGGCCTGCAGACCCCGGACGTTCGCATAAGAAAGTATGCGGGAGTCAACGTACACGGAGCTTCCAGCGGCAAAGCATCGTAAGACCGCTTCTGCACAGGCCTCGGTGACGGACGTGCTATCCCAAATAGCACAACTTATCGCAGCATCCCAGCAACGACAGAATCTCTGTCGCATAATATAATATCCGACGACGCTGGGTCAGGACGCTCCGCGGAAGCATCAGGTGCGGACGTCCGAAAATTTCATACGGTCCGACGGGATGCCGAAAGGGATTCGGAGGTTTTCGAGCTTTCCCTTTCGGAACAACATAAGCTGCTGTATATGTCATCCGACTTCTTCTTCTAGAGGTTCTTCGTCGGACCAGAATGCTGCGATACCGGATAAGAAACTGATAGCGTCGGTGGACTTAGAAATTTTTGGTTCGGTTCAGGGACTTCGTCCCTCAGTTCCGACACAGTCCAATAATGTCTCAGATACGTTCGATTTATTGAACGACGCTATATACATTTTTTATATGCTTGCTATGTACAAGCATATCTGGTTTCTTGTTCGCAAAATTACTGAGATGTTTTTCAAAAGTGTGCCTCTGTCGTCATAGTTAATGAAGAGCTAGCGGCAATTAGTGCTCATGGATTACGTCAATCTCCTAAGAGGTCCCTAGTAGGATCGACGGAGTTGACATTCGCTAGCTCACCCGGTGTAGCGTCCACTCATCGAATGGTTCGCAGTCGGGTTCGTCCGTTGCGGTCTAGGATGGAGATTTGGGTGATGCGAGCACGATAATAGACTTTAGTACACACCCAGTGACGACGGATTGAGGAGAGATCGGAGGAAGCCTGTTAGTCCGGTTCCTAGCTCGTCCAGTCCGTCCGGGCGGCGAGCGAGAGAGGTCCCTCTCTCGTGCAACAACATATGGGACCTGATGTTGTGGTACAGACATTTCACTTTCAGAGCGTATGTCCGCCACTCCGGACGCTCCGTTATATAGACAGTCCGAGTGACTGTCGATAATGCTTCCTCATCCTCACAGCAGCGCACACGACCGCACATTGGCTTCGTGACCTTGAATATCCGGCCAGCTTCAGCATTCAGTGATTCCATGGCGAACAGGTCATGCCATCCGGTAGCCAAGGGACACGAGGCCTGCACACTCCGGTCGCTCGCATAACAGAAGTATGCACGGGGTAACGAACGCGGAGCTTCCAGCGGCAATGCATCGTAAGACCGCTTCTCCACAGGCCTCAGTGACGGACGTGCTATCCAAAATAGCACAGCTTATCGTAGCACCCCAGCAAACGACAGATTCTCGGTCGGATCTGGAATAATCCAACAGCGCTGGGTCGGTACGCTCCGCTGTTGCATCAGGTACGGACGACCGAATATTTCATAGGGTCCGACAGGATGGCGAAAGGGATTCGGATGATTTCGAGCTTTCCCTTTCGGAACAACAGAAGCTGCCATACATTTCTTCCGGCATTATCTTCCAGAGGTTGTTCCGTTGGACTACATTGCTGCGATGCTGGATAAGAGACTATAGCGTCATTGGACACAGAGTTTTGGATCGGTTCAGGGACATTGTCCCTCAGTTGCTGACGCAGTCCAATAATGTCTTAGAACATTTGAATTATTGAACGACGCTATATATATATAAGCTTGCTATCAACATGCTACTATAGTTTCTTGTCCGCTATGCTCTATTCTGCCTTTCGTGAATTCTAGGAAATAATTGTTTATTGGCAGAACTGGGCTTACCGAGAGTTCCTTTGCATCTAAGACGGCGAGACTGAAGACTGCTAATTATCTTTTTCGCCGCCTATGTCAATTCCAACCACGATGTTGGAAACAACAATAATGTATAATAGACTTAACTTAGACGCTTTATCATACGTATACCACCTTACTGAGATGTTTATCATTACGTCTTCAACAGAAAGAATTCCAGGATATGATCCTCAATGAGATTTCTTTCAGGGGCAGTAGTTTTTCCACGTATAACTCTGCCCTTCAGTGGCATCCTGGAGTTGGTTAGACGTGACGCAGCCCTAGCTACATCCACACGCATGGATAGTAAGGTGAAGAACTCTCTCAGAGTCGCTTCGGTCTCGAGAAGCTTCTCTTCGACGGCAACCTTTCAGCAATCTTGAATTGCTTGATATACATGTTCTCTTGTTTATCAAGTGTAACAAGAGATTCAGACGTGGGCAAACATTCGGTGGTTGACTCAGAGAGTTCCACTGTAGTTGCCGGATCCAAGTTTTTCGATTATGACGGATGTCAGTCAAACAGGTTGGGACACAATTTTGATCCCAACGGATTCGAAGTGCCAGGGTCTTTGGGTTCCGCAGTTTTTAGGCAAGCTCCTTACTTCCAAGGAAGAATATTATGTTGGCTTGCACTACGTCATTGGATGAATTTTATTTATCCTGTCCGATAATACGACAGTAGTTGCGTATATCTGGAACCAGGGAGGCACTCATTCGGTTCCGTTATTAATTTTAACGGAAAGAATCCTTCTGTTTGTTATAGAACACCAAGTTCTGTTTCGGTTCGTCATATTCTCGGTTGTCGAATCGTATTAGCAGACTCCCTTTCACGTAAGGGTCGTTTGTTGCCGTCGGAATGGACTATCAACAAACTAGTATTCAATCAGATTTGCTATCAATGGGAGCGCCCAGTGATAATTTATTTGCGACACAACTCTCCAATCAATTGTAGACGTTTGTGTCACCGTGTCCGGATCCCTGAGCATATGTAGTTAACGCTCTATCGATCTAGTAGGACGCTATGATAGGATATGCGTATCCTCCATCGCTGTTGATTCAGCAAGTATTGCTAGAATTATTCATTCACAATACAATTCTGTTGGTAGCATCTCTGTCCCACAGAGACGGTGGATAAACTTACTTAGATGTCTACTGTGGGACTTACCGCAGAAACTTCCTCCACGAGAGGATCTTTTTTCGCTGGGGAAATCGTAACAACTCTATCACAACCTGCAAGGTCTCAACCTTCACGTATTCCGTTGTGCGGTCCTTCTTGCATAGCAAGCACTGTATAGGACCAGCAGTGGATGCGATTCCTAACTGTAGAAGGACCTCCTCTTCACTATACTATGTGGCTAAAGTGGAGGGTCTTCCGTCGTTGGTGTAGGGATCTTTATGTTGATATTTTTGATTCCTCCATACCAGACATTGCAAACTTTCTAGTATACTTGTTTGACGAGATCAACAGCAGCCAGTTACTTTTATAGGTTATAGGTCTATGTTATCTGATACCTATGCTCACCATGATAGTTTACAATGGAGCCTAATGTCTCTTTATCTAAGTTAGTTTGAAACTTTTCGATAAGAGACCTAGAATCGTTAGATTAATTCCTATTCGGAATTTAGCTTGGGTTCTTATTAACTAAAGCAACCATTTGAATCCTTGAGACAGCAGTTTCAAATTCTGGTCTTTTAAGGCAGCGATTCTCTTAGCCTTCTCTTCTGCTGAAGAGTCAGTGAGCTTCATGCACTATCGGTGGATGATTCTCACTTTCGTAGTATCGGGAACTCTATTACCTTTACTACTAATGTTGTATTTTTGGTTGAGAATCAGGCTCCTAATGATATCCGGAACCTATTGTTTTTAAGGTCCTTCCGTCTTCGAGCGGGCATAGGCCTTTACTCTGTCCGGATAGACCTTTATGTATTTATTAACAGATCTCAGTTTATCAGTAGGACGTAAAGCTTCTTCTGGCTCTGATGCCTAATAGAAGGGTCATTACGGTCCATTCTATTACTTAATACATTCAGTTAACTATCGGTACTGCTTAGGATAATCTAGCCTTAACTCAGCAGTCTGTGCTTAAGATTTCGGCTCATGAAGTAAGAGCTCTCCTACATCTTGGGCTGACGTATAGTTTTGCTATTATAGATTAAATAGGCTGCATATTGGTCTCAACCATCCACATTCACGAATTTTTATCTCAGAAATATTGTATCCATTTCTGGAGACCTGCATTGTTTAGGTCCATTATCAGCTGCTCAGAAAGTCGATCACTTAACAATTGCAACTATAGCTATGTAGGCTTTATGTTTCGGCAGTGACTCCGTCCTACTGCCCTCTTCGCTCTGGGCTATTTGACCCAGGGCAAGAAAAAGGGGGGGGGGGGAGGGTGTTCCCTTGGGTCACCTGTTTTTATTATGAAAACAAGGGGATACCTCCTCCGGAGTTAGTATTTCTGAGCTGTTACTGGGATGGTTTCTTAAGTGAAAGTTAGGTTTTTAAATTCATTCATGTCATAGTTTTAAAGTATAGCAATTGTATATGTCATGTGCCAAACGGATGTTATTATACTATCCTCGGTCACTTTTAAAAGAGTATAAAGAGTCTCAATTCTTTGGACTAACTTTATTTATGGGCTTACTTTAAATATAATTAGTATACGAATTATACTGGATATTAATAGAGAACATGGATGTTATCATGCTCAATTATAAAAGGTATTGTGTCTTTCTAATTTGTCATAAATAAGAAAGATACACGTGAAGCCTATTTCTCCTTTTCTCCTACAGGAGATGACTCTATTTATATAGTTGAGCTTATTGGATTTTCCTCTATGTTCTGGGCCCTCCAGCCTTTTTACTATTCAGCTATGTCTGGGTCATTGGTACAGTATAAAAATCTTAAAAAATTTATAGTAATTTATATATTTTTTATACTTACTAATGACCCAGACGGGGATGGCCCTCCCAGGAGTTGGGAACTCATACCTCCCCGCTGAGGACATAGCGCTTACCAGGCACTGTTGGTAAGAATGATTAATGGCACCAATTTCGGGACGTCCTTGACACTGCGCATGCGCAGTAGAGGTGAAGTATGGAGGGCCATTCAGGACATGTTTTCTTTGGTTTTAGATGCAAATTTTGGGGATTGGGGGGCAAAATTTGTGTTTGGCCCTATATTTTTAAGAGTTAGCACCAGCTATGTCTGGGTCATTGGTAAGTATAAAAAATATATAAATTACTATAAATTTTTTAAGATTTTCAAACGCCCATATTTTCCAAACCCCACAGAACAGAGAGCTTTTATTTGGAATGAAGTATCCTTATGACCAGTAGATTTGAATGGTAAAAAAAATTGCCATCAGTTATGTTGGGGTGTTCTGTAATGGGCATCGAAAAAATGCTGAGTCAGCATATTTGCAAAAATTTTTAAAAATCTTTTCTCCAGAACAAATCATCAGAATCTTTTGATATTTGGTATACAGCATTCATAGGGGGGTCAGATAAAAGTTTGTTGAAATAAAGCTCATTGGTTCATATTTGGGCTCTCTACAGGAGCCCAAAGTTTTAACATAGGGTAATATGGGGAATATTCTTTAAAAATCTTCTTCTTCAGAACCACCAGTCCGAATCTTTTAATATTTGGTATACATCATTGTTATGAGGGTCAGATTCTAGATTGTTCAAACCAAGTCCCTAGGTTAATATTTGGGCTTCCTACGGAAGGGTAATTTAAAAAAATCTTCTTCTTCAGATCCATGAGTCAGAATGCTTTGATATTTGGTATGCAACATCTCTATGGGGGTCAGATTCAAGTTTGTTCAAATCAGATCCCTAGGTATATATTTGGGCTCACTATGGTAGCTCAAATTTTTACTTAGTGTAATATGAGGAAATTTCTTTAAAAATCTTCTTCTTCAGATCCATCAGTCGGAATGCTTTTATATTTTGTATACAACATCTCTAGGTGGGGTCAGATTCCAGGTTGTTCAATTCGAGTGCCTAGGTTAATATTTGAGCTCCATATGGGAACATGAAATTTAACTTAGTACAATATGAGGGAATTTCTTCAAAAATCTTCTTCTTCAGATTCACTTGTCAGAATGCTTTCACATTTGGTATACAACATCTCTAGGGGGGTCAGATTCAAGTTTGTTCAAATCGGATCCATAGGTTAATATTTGGGCTCGCTACGGTAGCCCAAATTTTAACTTAGTGCAATTCGAAGAAATTTCTTTACAATTTCTCTTCTTCAGATCCAGCAGTCAGAATGCTTTCATATTCGGTACACAACATCTCTAGGGAAGTCAGATTTAACTGTGTTCAAATCAAGAGCCTGGGTTAATATATGGGCTCTCTATGGGAGCCGGAATTGGCCATTTTGCTGAAGAATTAAAAATTTTTTATTCAGTACCCTCTAGAGGTACTAAGGTTAATCCACATAGGTTGTATCAAGGGGCTTCATAGGGGAGCTCTACATTTTACTTATGATCAACTGAAGAAAAGGCATGATGCCCAGATTATTTTTGTCACTCCTGAGGGACTCAAGGATTGACAGTGTAGCCTATGGAGATGGCTTGCTTAATGTAGACTCATTCTTGGACTCTGTTTAAATTGTGTTCTGTACAAGATGAGCGCTTCAGGCCCCGTGGGGCCTCTTGTTTTGGAAACGCTTCAACAGAATTCATGCTGATCACATCTAGGTTATAACATTTGTATAATTATTAATGCTCATTAGTCCGGTAGGGGACATTGTATTGCTTCAGTGATACGTGCACTCTTGTTATACACTGTACTATAGTAGACAAGCACCGAGTCAATGTCCTGGTATTTCAAAAGAAAGTTTGATATGCTGTGCATCCATCTTACCTGGGCAGCTGGGCAGTAAAATGTTAGCAGTCTGAAATGCTGAACGAAACTTTGCCGAAGGCTGGGACGATTTGACCAGTGCAGTTGAATCACACTCCTTTATCATTTCATATTAAGTTCAGAGCACATGCTTTTAAGAACTGTGAAAGTAAGCCTAAATGTAATAAAGCAAACTGGAAAGAAACACTTGGAAATTATATATTCTTTCTTGCAGCTATCCACACAAACTATTTTCAACTTCCTCTTTGAGAAGTTGTCAATTTTGTTTTGGTCATTCATTTTTAATGACATTAAATACTGCCATTATGTTCCTTCAGGGTTGGATCCAGATATGAAAATCTTGAAGTTGTAGGCCCTACCCATCTCATGTTAGAAGGGGTGGGGAGGCTTGTCAAGTCCATATGAGACCAACTAGTTTTTTACCGCATATGGGATGTTTCGGTCTGATCCCTATGCAGTATAATAAAAAATAGCTGCTTATGCCTGCCTTTCTTGATTCTGCTGAATTGGGTGGTCAGGATTTTTAATTTTTACTTTCTCTTCTTGGGAGTTATTCACTACTGCACTTTGATTTTTAGCTCAACTTTGACGAAGTCAAATTTGAGCTATTGTCATGGCCCGTCGTCCGTCCGTCCATCTGTCCATTTGTCCATCTGTCCATACGTCAACAATTGGCTATGGCTCGGGCTAGAGGTCGTATTTATGAACCGATCTTTACGAAACTTCTTGGGTACCTTTGTTATGACCGTGGGACGAGAACGAGTGTTTTTGGGTGCGGTCCGAAATTCAAGATGGCTGCCAGCCGCCATTTTGTACCGATGATGCAGAAATCTGTTTTTTGTACAGAACTTCCATATGAAAGCTCTGATTTGAATAATTTTTTGTATGAATGTTTTGTACCATGGGGTACATCACATATAATACGGGTTTTTTTCTCGTGCGTAAATTGTACAAATTAGACTAATTTTGATGTTTTTTGGTGTTAATTTCAGCACTGTAAGTGCAAATGCCAATACGGCTCGGGCTAGAGGCCGTATTTATGAACCGATCTTTACGAAACTTCTTGGGTACCTTTGGTATCACCGTGGGACGAGAACGAGTGTTTTTGGGTCCGGTCCGAAATTCAAGATGGCCGATGGCAGCCATTTTGTACAAAATTAGGTGCAATCAGATTTTTGCACAGAACTTCCATATGAAAGCGCTGATTTGAATAATTTTTTGTGTGAATGTTTAGTACCATGGGATACATCACATATAATACGGGTTTTTTTCTCGTGCAGAAATTATGAAAATTAGATGAACTTTGATATTTCAGTGCGACTTACACACATTAAGTACACATGTCAATACGGCTCAGACTTGAGTCTGTATTTATGAACTGATCTTCACGAAATGTCTTGGGTACCTTTGTTATCACCTTGGGACGAGAACGAGTGTTTCTGGGTGCGGTCTAAAATTCAAGATGGCTGCCAGTGGCCATTTTGTACCGAAATTAGGTCTAATCAGTTTTTTGTACACAACTTCTATACAGCTCAGACTAGAGGCCATATTTATGAACCAATCTTTACGAACCTTGTTGGGTACCTTTGTTATCACCGTGGGATGAGAGCGAGTGTTTTTGGGTGTGGTCCGAAATTCAAGATGGCCACCAGCAGCCATTTTGTACCAAAATTAGTGCAATCAGTCTTTTGTACAGAACTTCTGTATGAAAGTTCTGATTTGAATAAATTTTTGTATGAATGTTTAGTAACATGGAATACATCACATATTCTAAGGGGTTTTTTTTCGTGCGGAAATTATGCAAATTTGATGAACTTTGACTTATTCAGTGCTACTTGCACAGTGTGAGCACACATGTCAATACGGCTCAGGGTAGAGGCTGTATTTATGAACCGATCTTCACAAAACTTCTTGGGTACCTTTGTTATCACCTTGGGACGAGAATGAGTGTTTCTGGGTACGGTCCAAAATTCAAGATGGCTGCCAGTGGCCATTTTGTACCAAAATTAGGTCCAATCAGTTTTTTGTCACAAGTTCTATACAGCTCGTATTTATGAATTGATCTTCACAAAACTTCTTGGGTACCTTTGTTTTCACCTTGGGACAGGAACGAGTGTGTTTTGGGGTGCCTTTGTTATCACTGTGCTATGAGAACAAATATTTTGGGGTTCAGTCAGACCCACTCTGGGACTCGAAAGTTTTCTTTTCTAGTTTAGCATCTGACTGTCACCCACCTTTACAATACTTTACCTATACATTTGTTACAGGCAACGGTCAGTATTTATGTACAGACCATTACAATACTTTATATGTACCTTTGTTATCAGGTCATTACCTAGATGTTTGTCATTGCTGTGTCACATACTATACATGTGCATGTCTTTGTCTTGACAAGTTGAGCTACAGTGTCATTGACACTTTCATTTTATCTAAAGGTGGAATATTCATTTTGCTTGGGTAACTGAATTTAGGCTGACTGAATATTTCTCGTATTTTTTTTAGTTTTTCAATTTTTTTGTTTGTTTCTATAATTCAGCCGCTTCCTTTTCAGTCCACAAATTTGAACCATGTTAACTTCATGCTTACTTGAACAGGTTGAAAATAGGTATTTCAGTGATATATGTAGTTTTCAGAATTTATGAATAAATGGAGATATCAACAGAAGCATACGTAGGATAACTCCTGTTGTGCAAAAGAAAAGCAAAAACTTGCTGTGTGTATTGTAAGCTGGTGGATGGACGGGGTGGCATAAACAATATATTTGTTTTATGTTCATATAGTTGAAGGAATCTGAAGTACTGCGAGAGAGCCACCAACAAGCAAGAGGTAACTATTTGACACCCCTACTCCAACTCTCCAACTTGTCAACCCAGCACAAACAGAGCTAGCATTGGTTGAGGCAAGTGTATCCACCATCATCTCTAGAAATTGGAATTAAGTGTCTTTTCCAAGGACACAATACAGATACAATGGGTCATGACCAAATATTCGACCTTTCAATCTGAAATCCAGTGCACTTACTTGTGGGGCACAGTGCATCCATGCAAAATGGTTAACCAATATTATTACTGATGGGAGAGTTTTGACTATATAGTTATCCTATTTTCATTTCAGACTGAATGTGCAGGATGTTGAAAGAAGAGTAAAGAATTTAGATCTTGTCAACACCTTGTCCTCGAAACCTGATGAATTCTTGAAGAGAATGTGCACTTATGTTCATCCTATACTAGATGGAAAGGACCATATGAGTCTAATTTATTTCTTTAGATTATTAGGAGAATGTGGAATTAAACAATTTAAAGGAGTGAGTGATGAAGAAAATTTGAAATATCTTGAAGGGACTACTCCTGATATTCACCTTAAGTTATTAAGAAAACTCTCTTCTTCTGCCCGAGGTAAGTAAAATTTGTTGTTGTGATCTGCCCTGGAATAGTAATAGCATCTTTGTGATTCTATATTAGCTGATGAAATGCTGTTATGTGATATATAGAGATTTTTTCAACATTAAATTGAAATGGGTCATCTTATTCCATCAAATTGACAAGACCAGACTAGCCAGATCAAACAAGATGGTAGGGGCATTCTGTTTAATCTGACTGATCTGGTCTCGTCAACAAGATGAAATATGACAACCCAGATATTTATTTTTATTTATTGGTGTTTAAGGTCACATACTTATGCACAACGGCTAATCGTGACCGTGACAGTTTTACGGGTGGAGGAAGCCGGAGTACCCGGAGAGAACCACCGAGCAACGACGAGCAGCTGTCAGCTCTCCAACATCGTAACTCTGAACTCTGCACCGCAGCACAGGCAGGGTTAGATTGGTTGAAGACATGCGCACCATCGACGTGCAGTACGACTCAGTACACAGCGTCATCGTGCCCCCATGTAGGCAATCGGGGTGAAGTGTCTTGCCCAAGGACACAACGCGGTTGCCGCAGGTGGGATTCGAACCGAGGACCTCTCGGCTTGCAGCCTGCACCTCTACCAACTGAGCCACCGCGCCCCCGACAACCCAGATGGATTGTCTTCTGCAATAATGTGTTTGTTATATGATTCTGCACATTTTAAAATAGAATATGACACCTGAAATTTAAAAAAAAGAGACATTAGGCCCCACCAAGTAGATCTGATTCTCAGGCCATTTTTTGTAAAACTGCATGTGGGTGGGCAAATTTTTAGGTCACCTGGTTGCAAGTCAGTGTGAGCTATTGCCATCATTTGACATCCGGCGTCTGCCATCCATTAACTTTTGGAAACTTGTCTTCTTTACAACCATTAGATCAAATTCAAACATATATTGCACAGGCCATCTATGGAGCATACCCTTTCTATTGTGTTCAAATGCAGCAACTGCCATCTTTGGACTCTGGTTAATGCTCCAAAAGCCTAAAAATCTTCTTCTCATGAACCACCAGAGAGAATGACTTGATATTTGGTATGGAACACCCTTTGGTATTGAAGATTAAAGTTTGTTCAAGGGAAGTTGGTAGGTCAATATTTGGACTTTCTGTGGGAGCATATTCATTTTGGGCTCTGCCCAAAATTTGTATTCAAGAACCGGTAGGCCCATTTGAACCAAATATGGCAATTGATTCATGCCCCAAAAGAAATATTTACAGCCTCGTGGGAACCCCAGGGGCTAAAAATTGAAAAAAATTAAAATGCCCATGTTTCCCAAACCACACAGAACAGAGAACTGTTATTTGGTATGAAGCATCCTTAGGACCAGTAGAATGAAATCGTTTAAAAATTGCCATTGTTTGTGTCAGGATGTTCTGTACGGGCATCGAAAAAATGCTGAGTCAGCATATTTGCAAAAATTGAAAACAATTTTTTCTTCAGAACCACAGATCAGAATCTTTTGATAATTCGTATACCACATCCATAGGAGGGTCAGATACAAGTGTGTTCAAATTAATCCCCTCGGTTAATATTTGGGCTCAATACAGGAGCCCAAATAATTAACTTAGGGCAATAAGCTTTAAAAATCTTCTTCTTCAGATCCAACTGTCCGATTCTTTTGATATTTGGTATACAACATCTCTAGGGTGTCAGATTCAAGTTTCTTCGAAATTGAGTCCCTGGGTTAATATTTGGGCTCCCTATGGGAGCCCAAATATTAACTTAGTGCAATATGGGGAATAATCTTTTTAAATCTTCTTCTTCAGATCCACCAGTCAGAATTCTTTCATATTTGGTATACAACATCCCTAGGGGGATCAGATTCAAGTTTGTTCAAATTGAGTCCCTAGGTCAATATTTTGGCTTCCCATGGGAGTCCGAATTTTAACTTAGTGCAATATGGGGGAATAATCTTTAAACATCTTCTTCTTCAATTCCAGTCAGAATTCTTTCATATTTGCCCTACAACATCTCTAAAGGGATCAGATTCAGGTTTCTTCAAATCAGATCCCTGGGTTGATATTTCGGTTCTTTATTGGAGCCCACAGTTTAACTTGGTGCAATATGAGAAAATTTCTTTTAAAATCTTCTTTTTCAGATCCACCAGTCAGAATTCTTTTATATTTGGTATACAACATCTCTAGGGAGGTCAGATTCAAGTTTGTTCAAATTAAGTCTCTGGGTCAATATTTGGATTCCCCATTGGAGTCTGAATTTTAACCTAGTGCAAGATGGGGAATAATCTTTAAAAATCTTCTTCTTCAGATCCACCAGTCAGATTCTTTTGGTATTTGGTTTACAACATCTCTATGGGGTGTTAGATTCAAGTTTGTTCAAATCAAGTCCCTGGGTTAATATTTATGCTCCCTATGGGATCCCGAATTGTAACATGAAGGAATTTCTTTAAAATCTTCTTTTTCACATCCACCAGTCAGAATATTTTCATATTTGGTATACAGCATCTCTAGGGTGGTCAGATTCAAGTTTGTTCAAATCGGGCCCTTGGGTTAATATTTGGGCTCTTTATTGGGCCCATAGTTTAACTCAGTGCAATGTGAGAAAATTTCTTGAAAAATCTTCTTCTTTGGATCCACCAGTCAGAATTTTTTCATATTTGGTGTGTGTGAATCTCTAGGGGTGTCAGATTCAAGTTTGTTCAAATCAAGTCCCTGGGTTAATATTTGGGCTCCGTATGCTGGTCACTTACTGATACACTCATCTCTTTTGACAACTTGAGCCACGTGAGCAATTTAGGCTCACTTGAGCCTCTGGTTTATTTTATTTTTGGCTCACCTGACTGAAAGTCAGGCGAGCTATAGTGATCACTTACTGTCCGTCATCCATGAACATGGTGTTTGCGTGTTCTCCTCAAAAACCACTGAACCGATTAAAGTGAAATTTGAGATAATTGTTTGTTATGACATCGCATTTGGATTTTGTTCAAATCAAGTTGCCTCGCTCCTCGGTAGGGCCACACCCAAAAAGTGGGCTTATATCTTAAAAAATCTTCTTTTCATTAACCAGCAGTAGCAGAGACTTGATTTTTGGTGTGCAGCTTCCTTTTGAGGTGTAGATGCAGATTTGTTCAAGAGAAGTTCGAGGAGCTATATTTGCCTTCATTATGGGAGGGGCAAGAATTTTCACCCTGCCCAAAATTTCTATTTTCCAAACCGAGATGCTGATTTGAACCAAATTTGATAGGAGGACTTTTTGGGTCATAAGTACTTAATTTATGCCCCCAAAAATTCCCCTGTCGCCCCATGGGGACCACAGGAGCTAAAAATAGAAAAAGTTTAAAACGCCCATATCTCCAAAACTACATAGCACTGAGAATTCTTATGTGGTGTGAAGCTTCCTTAGGACCAACAGAATGGAATGGTCCAAAAAAATTGCCATCGGTTTTATCATAGGGTAATTTTTCGGGACTTTGAAAATGTCCGGAGTCAGCATTTTTTAATACTGTGAGTAATGGGAAAAAATTTAAGACTACTCTCCTCCCAAACCACTGCTCCAAAAGCTTTCAAATTTCACATATAACGTCTTTGGAAGATTGTTTCACATGTTTATTGAAATCAAATCCCTGGGTCCATATTTGAGCTGACTTTGGGAAACTAAATGTTTAAATTAGTGCAGTATGAGGAATATTCTTTAAAATCTTCTTCTTCAGATCCACCAATCAAAATCTTTTGATATTTGGTATCCAGCATCCTTAGGGGGCTGAGATTCCAGTTTGTTCAAGCCAAGTCCCTGGGTTCATATTTGGGCTCACTGTGGGAGCCCAAATTATAACTTAGTTCAAAGTGAGGAATTTTCTTTAAAAATCTTCTTCTTCAGATCCAGCAATCGGAATGTTTTGATATTTGATATGCAGCATTCTTGGGGGGGGGGGGGGGGGGGGGGGGGGGGAGGGGGGGGGGGGAGATTCAAGTTTATTCAAGCCAAGTCCCTGGGTTGATATTTGGGCCCAAATTATAACTTAGTTCAATATGAGGAATATTCTTCAAAAATCGTCTTCCTCACATCCACCAGTTAGAATCTTTTGATATTTGGTATACTGTATCCTTAGGGAGGTGAGATATAAGTTTGTAAAAGCTAAGTCCCTCGGTTCATATTTGGGCTCCCTGTGGGAGCCCGAATTATTACTTAGTTCAATATGAGGAATATTCTTTAAAAATCTTCTTTTTTTTTAGATCCACTGGTCAGAATCTTTGGATATTTGGTATAAGCTTTTCTTAAGAGGGGCAGATGCAACTTGTTCAAATCAATTCACTGGGTTGATATTTAGGCTACCATGTCAGGTGAGCGCCCTCAGGCCCCCTGGGGCCTCTTGTTTATTTTTGTAATTATTTCTTTGCCATCAAAAGTTCATGTTCTTGGTTTGTTTTATGTTTTAGGCCTCATAATTTCAAGAATAGCATGGGTTGTGGTGTATTTCATCCCTCGAGTGCAAGAAGGCTTTGTAATGCTAAAGCATTGCAAAACCTTGTTACAGTCAAGGGACCAAAGACCTTATAAAATGTTTGTCCAGAGTGTATAGTGTAAATGTACTCAAGTTTTTATTTCACATTTGTAAAATTTTTCCTCAAATAATAGTAGATGTTGGTGATCTCACATGAGCCTCATTTGAGACAAGCATGATGTGGATTTGGCATAGTAGAAATTTTTGTTTTCAAAGAAGCCAGAATTCTTGATCAAGCTACAGCAGTATCTGGCTAGCCGTGGTTCCTGGAAATTCAGGAAAATCCTTGAATTGCACAAATATGTTCAAGGACCTTGAAAACCCTTGAAAATCACTAGTTTTTGACAAAAATCTAGGAAACTCCTTGATTTTACCGCTTCTGGGTCTGTTACCAACGGTATGTTCCAACTTTCCTATTATTCGAAGTGCCGGGAGTGTTTTATAACCTTAGTTCTGATTGGTTGAGTTTGTCCCTGTGTCATTGTATAGTGCAAATATTCATCCGATCTTCGTGTTGCTTACAAATAACATTGCCTCATGTCTTGGTGTTAAAAGCATGTGTTCCAGTTCTCTTCAACGATTCTTTTGTGAATTGAACAAAAAGTTTTGAGATTTTTCATTGATTGATTTTACTTTATGAATATGTCTGGAGGAAAATGGAAATTTCAAGATAGATGGTTAGAAGACGAGAAGTATAAATCATGGATCATTCCCATTGCAAATGATAAAAATTCTGCTCGGTGTAAACATTGCAATTGAAATATAAATATTTATACCATTGGTGAATCGGTGCTTCGATCTCACATAACTGGAAAAATGCACACAGAACACATTAGCGAAAGCGCAGTGTTTTATGACAGTGAAGAATTTCTTCCAACCGAAAAACTGCAAGGAAAATGAAATTGGCCAGCCTTCATCGAACGTGCAAATCTCCAAGGATGTGAAAATGGAAGTTTGTCTGTTACACAGTTGTGCAGTACAAATGACGTCCATTCTGCAGAAATTTTATGGACATTAAAAAGTGTGTACAATCCCACTACAGCTTGAATAGTTGTGAATACACTGACACTTTATTTGCAAGAATGTTTCCAGATAGTGCTATTGCAGTGAAATTTTCATGTGGAAGGAATAAAGTAGCCTATTAATTAACTTTGGAATACGACAATATTTACAATCTTTGTTAATGGACACTCTGCAAGAGGAAGTAAAAGACTTTGTGATTTTGTTTGATGAAACACTAAATTCAGTTCTGCAAAAAAAACAATTGGACATCCACATCCATTTTTGGGATACATGTAGTAGCAAAAATCAAGTTGTAACCCACTACATAGATTCTGTGTTTTTAGGACATGTCAGAGCTGAAGATATGCTTCCTTTATTGATCCAATCATTGAATGAAAAATTTAACATGGCCAATTCTTTGCAGTTATCCTTGGATGGGTTGAGTGTTTACTGGAAGCTTTGTCAACGTTTATCGGAACAAAAAATTTGATGAATTCCAGACTTTTATAAATATTGGTTCTTGAAATTGGATATGGATGTCGAAAAAATTTTGAAAGTGCTTCACTATTTGTTCACAGATTCCCCTGCAAGGAGAGAGGACTATGTAAATATTACTGGTTCTGAAACATTTACGTTGCCTTTTTGTGGGCACAGGTGGATTGAGGATCCTCGAGTGCCAAGCGTGCACAAGTTATTTGGCCAGATATTAGGAAATATATTGAGACAATCCAAGAAAATAAAAAGAAGTACACGATACCCACATCAAATTCGTATGTTTTGGATGCAAAGCAGGACAATTCTTATCAACCTACCTTACAATTGTTTACAACAGGCTTGCACTACAGTGGAAGTCCCTAACTCGGAAAAATACTCTATTTTCTTCTTTCCCAAGCGATTTGGGAAACAAAAGTGGTGCAAAAGCACCAAGAAAAATAAGCCAAAACTGGGTCGAGTGCAACCGGCGCACACCCAGTAGTGGACACTCTTCTCCTTGTTAGTTGTACTAATCCATGTCTTCCGGAACCAGTGCGCAGACGTATAACCAACATGTCATTCTATTTTTTTCTGTCACTTTCCAAGGATGTGGATCGTTTCGCTCTTCAACAGTGATACCTTTTGAATTGATGTTAAAGATGTTTCCTGTTCTGAATTGTGGATTCATAGCTGTTTCTTCACTATCCAGACATACAGGACTGTGTTTTTATATATTCTCTATTATTCACTGTATTTTTCGTGATAAATCTCTATACTGATTTCATGCACGATTTTTGCGTACTGTGCCATTTCAGTCTTTTGTTCATTAATGATAACCCTTTGGGTTCTGCTTTTAACTGAGTTAATGTGTCAGCTGGGGGCGGTTGTGGCAGCTTTTCTCCCCTCTGTTGAGGGTAGAATTTCTGCCAGTTCCCTTTTGGCTGTCGGGGTACTTTTCTGTTCCTGTCGGGCCTTTGTTTCCTGCCACCTTACTCTGGTAGCTCGGGGTGTCCTGATTTATTTTTTCTTTGGGTTCACCTTCCCATCTACATTGCTCTCACCAGATATGCCTAGGACGATACCTTGCAGGCCTTTTTTGTTGTCTTAGCATGTTGAAGTTGTCCATTATTCATGCTCCACTTTATTTGGGTGTTCTATTGAAAGACCCTGTGGGCTGGGAGGTCTTCCGTCTATTTTGTAGTTCGGGGACATGACGTTTTCCTCCCACTCCCGCAGGAAGGGGAACGCAGTCGTTTGGGGCCTCCCGATTCGACTCTGTCTGGAGAGAGTTATACCCCCTCCTGGGGGTTTTGCAGTCTTTTTATGGTATGGATACCGTGGTAGCTGCTGACTTTCTGGCAAAGAAATCCCTGGTCCTGGGACTACTGTCCCCCTCCAGTCGACATCTGAGGCTGTCACTTGGGTTGTGACTCCTCTTTTGGAACTGAGCTCAGTTGCTCTCTCCGCTTTTCCACCTTTGTCAACAGCTACTGATGTATCCGCTCCTGCTGCTACTCCGTCAGTAACGTAATCGGTCTCCATTTCAGCCGCCCTTGGCTTATCCCTGCAGGGGTTTCTGCTTCATGGACGTGGGATATCGGCCTCAACCTTCCCTGGCTTCAACCTGGCGAAGTCGGAAGTGGTTGCCGGCCAATTCCTCTGCTGTGGTCTCTTAGCCGTAGAGCCCAGCAGTTTTTGATTTCGATTCAGATGTCCATGGTGGGGTCATCGTGGACTCTGTTGCATTTCCGTCCATGCACTCTGGTCCTTCAGCCAGTTTTGCGGGACTGGCCCATTTTAGGGAGGCCCCTCACACAGGTTCTTTCCAAGAGCCTTCCTGTTCCCTCCAGCAAGCCTTCTAGTGGCTTTCAGGCACCTTCAGCGGCGCCGCCTCCCGGGATTGGAAGCAGGGTGCTGCTTTCTGATTCCCCTGTATTCCTGCACTATGGGAGGCATCGGCTGGTATGCCCAACATGGGCTATGTGTGTTCCGACTCAGGTGATGGGTCAGACACACCTGACATTGAGAGCCATCAGTCTTCTGACTTGGGGCAGCTCTTGACTTTGTGTTTGAGTTCCTTCAAACCATCAGACCAGCCAGAGGTTTCAGCCAGGCTGCGATCAACGGTCGCATGCCTACAGCCTGTGGAGCACCCTGCTTCTGGGCACCTTCGACCGTACCAGTCGGTACAAGTAGTTGAAGCTTTTGCAGCGTTGGGCTCAAAGCTGAGTTCCAAGTCTATGAAGACTTTGTTCTTCACTAGGCTGATACCTTTTTGCCCCCTGTGCATTATCGTTCCTACGATTCCGCCAATCCGTCGGTCTGCAAGCCAAGTCGATCGTTATTCCTATGGCGACTTTGGAGTCCATTTTGGGCTTATCCAGAGAGATACCAGGCATGCTTTCCCTCTTGGATCACGTCATCTCTGCCTTGGCTGCTTATCTGCCTCCAGATAAGTTTGACGACATACAGGATCCTTTGCGTGTGATCTCTAAGACGCTCATGCATCTTACTCACATGCATGCCTGTAACATGGCTAATTTGGATTTAGTTCGCCGGGACGCTGTGTTGGACACAAGCCATTCCCTTCCTGAAGGGCAGGGCGCTGCTCTCCAATCCACTTCTTTGGTAGGACCATGAATATTCCATGATTCCATGGCGACATTCTGGGATGACGTCCTGCTTCATTCCAAAGATCAGCTGTTGATCCGCCTTCTGTTGGAGGCCAGGGCCGTTCCAAGCTAACTTTCACATTCCGATTCATCGGACATCGTGAAAGTATCTCAGGTTTGCTTTTTTGGGGAGAATTTACCAGTTCAAGGCCATACCTTATGGCCTCCTGGGGCCTTCATCCAACTGATGTCGCATGTGATAGCCTTCCATCGTACTCAGTCCAGGGTGACTACTTCGGCGTATCTGGACAATATCCTCCAGAGACATTCCAATGCTGCTGTTCTGGAGTCAGATGTCAACACACTTGATCCTGCTCACGTCTCTAAGGTTCAGAGCCAACGAGGAGAAGTCAGACCTGGTCCCTTCTCGGTCATTTTGTCATCTGGGGATGGACTTCTGTACTCATCTGAATACGGTGATGGATCCCCGAGCGAGGGCTGTGATTCTGACACAGTCCACGTCTGCGACAGCTCACAGTATTCTCCGGCTGCTCGGTCTCTGCGGTTCGGTGACGGATCTCATTCCTCTAGGTCGGCTGCATGTCAGACCTCTCCAACACTCTCAGTTGTTGGAGGCCGAATGTCGATCCTCTGGATTTGGTGCTTTAGTTACCAGCATCTCTTCATGGTCACCTTCTTCCCTGGATGGATGTTCAGTGGATTATGCAGGGAGTTCCGTTGGACTTGCCCGTGTCCGATCGTGTTCTGATGGCAGATTCATTTCTACAGAGTGGATGCTTCACAGGGTAGTGTTCCTGTTGCTTTGCGATCTCTGGGGTCATCCCCACATCGATCGTTTTTTGACCCATTGGAACCCTCAGGTATACACTTTAGTGTTCCTGTGTCTAGATCCTCTAGCTTTCACTGTGGATGGAACTGTCTAGTCGGTTATACCTTTCCGCCGGTTCAGATTCTGCCTCAGGTCCTAGCCAAGATACGAACCTGCAATTGTTCCCATGTCACCTCAGCAGGTGTGGAGAGGTACATCTCCTCTCTCTGTTGGCGGCAGTTCCAGTGCATCTCCCTCTATGTCACGACCTTCTTTGCAAGGTCACCCGAGGAGGTTTCATGTCGACCTGACTTCATTGTGCCTTCATGCATATCTTTTGTCAGGTCCTGTCTCCTCCGTAGAAGTTCGAGATGAGCAGTGAAGTGCATTTCTTCTTCAAGGTGGCACTCCACTGGTTTAGCCTATGCAACTAAGTGGAAGGTCTTCTGTCGATGGTATGCTGATCACTCAAATGATTATGCCGATAACACAGACTGTAGAGTTTCTGGTATATCTGTTTGATTCTCGGAGTCTCCAACCTGTTACCACCTTAGGGTACAGGTTCATGCTTTTGGAGACCTCTTCATATGTGGGAAAGCGTCGTATTGGCACTATTCTGTCCCTCTCAAAGCTTATTCAGCACTTTTCTTTGAAAAGGCCTAGGATTTAGCAGCTTATCCCAAGATGGTATCTTTCTTGGGTGCTGTTTTGCTGGGGGAGGTGGGGGGGGGGGGGGAGGCTGTTTGAACCTCTATCCCAGATGGATATGCGTTTTCTTACATACAAGACTGCTTTTTCTGGTGGCTTTGCCTCAGCTAGAAAGGTTAGTGAGCTTCACGCCTTCTCTGTTGATCCGGCCATTTTCAGGAGCTCCGCCAACAGTGTTACTTTACTACTGATTGCTCCTTTCTGGCCAAGAAAAAGATGCCAGAAACTACCTAACCTCCAATCTGTATCAGGGCTCTTCCTTCTGCTGAGGGTAATCGCCCTTCAGTTTTGCTCTGTTCGTTTCATGCAATTCGCATTTACCTCAACCTGACGCAGTTCATTAGGAAGAAGGTAAAGAAATTTTTCTGACTCTTTTCCCTGGTCAACAGAAGATCTTTCCTCAATCCATCTCTAGATGGATTTGTCTTGCTATTCGCGCGTCAAACACTCGTCCAGTGACTGACGACTGTATTACCAATTGTTTTTTTTCTGCCCACGAGGGGTTAGTTATGTGATTCCCTCCTCCTGTTGTCTATTCATCCCATTGTAAACAATTGTAAGGTAGGTTGATAAGAAATTTAAATTTTACAGTAAATTTCCTTTCTTATTATACCTACCACGACTGTTTACTTGGAGGCCCTCCCGTCTTCCTTTTCAGGTAAGAATCCTTCCTCCTCGCTAATCACATACCTCCAGTGTTGGTGGATTCAGTAGAATGACACGTTGGTTATACATCTGCGCACTGGTTCCGAAAGCCATGGATTAGTACAAGGAGAAGAGTGGCCCCTACTGGGTGAGCGCCGGTCCCACTCGACCCAGTTTTGGCTTACTTTTTGTCTCCCGCCTTTTGAAAAAAACGGGAGATATTCAATTTAGGGTGTCCTTCCGTGTTTTTCATTTCCAGAATTTAACTTTCCTTACAGTGACCGGATTTCGATGAAATTTGGATAGTGGATCACTTTCATCAATTGTGGGTCCAAGTTCGAATATGGGCATTTTCCGTGCATATTTAATTAGGCTGCTGAAATTTGATTGGCTGACGGTTTCCAGACTCTAACTTTCCTTAAAATCAACCAGTTTCGATGAAATTTCATATATGGATTACTTTTATCAATACCTAGGTCAAGTTCCAATGTGGGAAATTTTGTACCGAAAATCTGTCCATCTGCCTGTCCATCTGCCCCATGCGTCTATGCACCTCAGACTAAAAGCGGTATTTATGAACCTATCTTGACAAAACTTCTTGAGTATCTTTGTTATCATTGTGAGACCAGAATATGTGTTTTGGGGTTTGGTCCAAAATTCAAGATGGCCACCGGCGGCCATTTTGGTCCGAAATTGGGTGTAATCAGTTTTTTGTACAGAACTTCTATATGAAAGTTCGGATTTGAATAAATTTTTGTATGAATGTTTAGTAACATGTAATACATCACATATAATACGGGTTTTATTCTCGTGCATAAATTATGCAAATTAGGGAAACTTTGATTTATGCAGTGCTACTACTTATACACAGTAAGTTCACACCTTCCATGTTTTTTGTTTCCAGACTCTAACTTTCCTTACAGTCCGTCGATTTTGATGAAAATTGGGTAGTAGATCACTTTCATCAATTGTGGGTTCAAGTTCGGATAGGGGCAATTTCCACACATATTTAATTATGTTGCTTAAATTTGATTGGCTGACGGTTTCCAGACACAAACTATCCTTAGAGTCAACCGATTTCGATGATTCTTGGTAACTTCAACATGGATCCATCAAATTCACATTTTACCACTTTTCTTCATCGGTATAATTTTCTGCTGATAGTGAATGAACCTACTCATTTTCATGGCAACATTTTGGACTTTATCATTACTTCTTTTGCAACTCTACAAAGTCAGACTCTCCCAGTGCCATATTCAGACCACCATATTATCTGGACATCACTTCCAAGGTTTCATTAACTTCCAATCACAAGCTTTACAGGTTGGATAACACTTTTCACATCAGTTTAATGTAATATGTCTTATCATACAGTCTCAATTTTTAGTGATTCTCAGTTATACTCCACATCACTTTACTTGCTTTGACAGTGACCTCCGTGAAAATAAATCTGATAACCATTGTCTGAAGCACTGTCTGTTCTGTCTCTTCTAAATAACTTCCACTTGCAACTCAACTATATTCCACTGGATGCATTAATTCCCCTTGAAACTGCTGCCCAGCGGGAGACATGAATTCACTGAATTTGCTTGTTCTTGGTGCTTTTGCACCACTTTTGTTTCCCAAATTGCTTGGGAAAGAAGAAAATAGAGAGTATTTTTCCGAGTGAGGGACTTCCACTGTAGTGCAAGCCTGTTGTAAACAATTGCGGTAGGTACAATAAGAAAGGAAATTTGCTATAAAATTTAAATATTCACAATAGCCATATTAGCATTTTTTGAGAGAGTTGCTAACCAACTTTTGCCATTTCTGACCATTTTTCAGAGTGATATTCCACTTGTTCCATCTCTCTGTGATCATTTGGAGAAAATGACAAAACAAATTATGAAAAGGTTTATCAAACCGAACATTCTGAAAGAAGCAACATCTGTCCTCAAGTTGCAAAAGATTGAGACTTCTAAAACAGATAACTGTGTAAATTATAAAAAAAAAATTGACATTGGATTTAAAGCTGAAGCAGAGCTGAGGAAACTCATTTCAGCTGAAGAAGTTTATGAGTTTCAGATTATGGATTTTTGCATGGGATGTCATAAATTTTTTACCACAACCACCACTCATTTGACTCATTTTTGATTGCATGGAATATGTGTAGCTTAAATCCAAAAAGATTGGTGGGTGAGCCAAGTGGTTCTTCTCTGAAATTCAAAATGCTCCTTACGAAACTTGTTGAGGCAAAGCACATTGAGATAGGAGAATGTGATAGCATACAGCAGCAGTATGTTGACTTTATTGGATCACTTGATTCTGAAACAAACCACCTGTTTAAGGAATATGACATTGCAGATATTGGAAAAGAAAATTTTGTTAGAATTGATTCCCTACTTCATGAACATATGGGTACAAAAAGTAGTTACAAACTGCTCTGGGGTGTAATTAAGAAGTTACTAATTTTGTCCCATGGACAGGTAAGCATGGAGAGGGGTTTTTCTGTGAACAAGGAGATAGTTGCAGACAACATGCAGGAACTCTCTTTAATGTCACAAAGGGTAATACTGGACCACCTAAATTATATTGGAGGGTTGAATAATTTTTCAGTCACCCCATCCCTCCTTACTAGCATGAAATTTGCTTGTAACAAATATAGACTTTTCCTTGATGAGAGAAAAAATGCATCTGAGATGAATTCCAAAACTGAGAAAAGAAAAAGGATACAAGATGAATTAGAAGAAGTTAAATCCAAAAGAAGGAAACTTGAAATGGATGTGTTAGACCTTGAGGCATCTGCTGACCAGTTGGCTGAGGATGCAGAAAGAAAACATAAAGTCAGTTTGATCATGCAGTCCAATGTACTTCTAAATTCTGCAAAGCTGAAAAAAGACCCGATAAGCCAGTGTAGTTCTGACGTGGAATCGCTGCAGATGCAGCTGAAGGAAATGACACAGTTGTGACAGCATTAAACATAATATATGTGAATAGAAGAAGAAACAATTTAGAAAATATTTCATTTTGACTCAAAAATTGAGAAAGGATGTTCATGTATAAACGTACAGAAAATGAACCAAATATTCAGTGAGAAAGACATTTGTTTGTATTTATTATGTAAGCAATGCCTATTTTGTTTATATACAGTACAATTCAAAATAAGTTGCAACATAATCACTATACACTAAGTACCCTACTGCCCATACATGTACACTGATAACACCAGAATCTGACATCATTTTCTGGAAAGCTCTCAAGAGCTTTCCAGTTTCCAGAAAATGTCAGATTCTGGTGTCATCAGTGTAATGGGCAGCAGGGTACTTAGTTTATTGTGGTTATTCCACAACTTATATTGACTCGTACCCTATGTATAGACTAAGAGCTACATGAATTGCATGCTGGTGTTTAATTACTTCGCTGATATGATCCTTGAATTTGGTCCTGGCACCTCCTTGAAACTTCTTGAATTTTTTTTGTTCAAAGTTAAGGGTACCTTGAGTGTTGAGGAGTTATTTGCTGTGGTCACATAAAAATACATATTATTATGACAGTAACCGATCTGGGGCCAATACTATAAAACTTTTACAATTGTATTTTCTAGAATTGTATTTTCTAGCTATGACTTTAAATGGGTTAAAATGAACCATTAGCATTTTCAAAGATCTGGCAATTTGCCAGTTAGGCAAATTGCCATAGCTTTTAAAATGCTAATGATTCATTTTAGTCAGTTATATTAATAAGTAGAAAATACAATTCTAGAAAATACAGTTGTAAAGGTTTTATAGTATTGGCTCCTGGTGTTCTGGATTCCATTTAATAGATGAGAGGGGATCAGTTATATCCCATGAGTCATTGCTTTTCACAAGAAGGCTGATCTCATCAAGACAGAATACAGAACACCAGATCAATTATTATCAAAATAATGGGGTTTTTTATTTTTTAACCTCTTCAGCCAGTGAGCAAGGTAAAACCCATGAAAAATAAGCACAAGAGGCCTACACACCTAAATGAATTCCTGAACATGTTGTATGAATAATATTCTATTACATCATGTGAATGAAGTAGTAAATACAAAAGGTCATCACAGTATGTCATTCATTCATGAAGGTTCTGTAATGTTCAAGTTGTTTCTCATCATCAAAGCTTTCACCGATAACACAAACTGTGATTTTAATTAATGGTATTAGCGGGGGAGGAATTCGTCACATACAGGTGAATTGTGCACTTGGTGATACCTTCTTGAAATTTGGCACACTGTTAGTGTAGGCTATGAGGTTCTCAAAAACGATCGGCTACAAGTTGACACCGACCGGTGGCGACCAGTAGCGGCACAATCCAAAATGGCCGCCAGCGGCTGAAGGGAACCTCCTTTTCGACGGTCTACCGACTATACATCCGATTGTAAGGGCGCGAAAGTGAACTCTGATCCACGCACGTGTTGGAAACAGACGTGGGAGATGATGTAGAATAAAACGAGATTCTCTATACGGACGCATCAATTTCTTGGAACTTGAAAAGAGCGTTGTTTCTCCGGGATCAGCGTCATTCAGGCAAACCTGAATGACGCTGATCCCGGAGAAACAACGCTCTTTATGAAGCAGTCTCTTTGCCATACAATCTCTTGTTTGGCGTAATTCCGCAAGCAATTCTGATTTGTCTGTCGAAATTAATTCGAGAACGCGATTGTTCACAAAAATCATTCACAGAATGAGCGAGAATCCTCTTCGTGTACGGACTAGTACTGACTGGGAACGTTGTTGCTTTTGCCAGCAAGACAGTTCCAAGAAATTGATGCGTCCGTATAGAGAATCTCGTTTTCATGACGCCTATAAAGCTATTGAGGAAGACATAACGCGCTTCCTAGATAATGGCGTTGAGCTTCCATATAATTTGACCATTGATTGTTTGATGAGAGAGAGTGATGAGTGTATGTCGATGTCACTGTTGACGAATAAGGCAATATATCATAAGACATGCCGTGACAGTATTCGGACTCACATCGTACAGCGCGTGCTACACAAGCGAGAGCGAAATGAGGCAGTGGCATCCTGCTCCACGCTGAGTCCTAAAAGAACACGGACAAGTTTTGAATCTGGCTGTGACAGGAAACTGCCCCAGTGTGTTTATTGTCACAAACGCGAAGGTGACAGCAGTGAGCCTATTTGCAGATCAATGTCTGATAACAATAAACTCAAAATTATGGCAAAGGAAGCCGAGAACTGGGTTGTTTTTTCTCGGGTCAATGCAGCATTTGATTCCGCTGCTAGTGATCTTTACTATCACAAAACCTGTTATTGTAAGCTTGCCAATGAAGCACGAGCGGCTAAATCTAAAAAGTCGAAGAACGCCGAACATTCCGCGTCAGGCCTGCCCTATGACCCTCTCGTTATGGCAGAGCTCATAACATTTGTTGAACACAACGATTCCGCGATGAAGCTTGTCGATCTCAAGAATCTGTACAGTCGGAGGTTGAAGCAAGTCGGTTCTGATTGGCTTAGTGAAGAAATACATTCCACTCGATTCAAAGAACATTTGTTGCAGAAATTGGGCGATGGCTGGGACGCCTTCACACAGGGTAGAGATGTGTTTATTTCAAGTAGGTTTCGAGTTGGCTCCTTGTTGTCCGAATCTTTAACTCGTATAGTGTCTGAGGAAGAGGCAAAAAAGATAGTTGATGTGGGTCTTCTTCTGCGTAAACACATACTCATATCTCAAGCTCCTTTCACGGGATCATTTTCATCTTATTGCTTGAGCGAGCCTGTACCCAACTCACTCCTGACTCTTCTTAGAGTTCTACTTGAGGGCACATGTAGTATACAGAACTTAGGCGATGATGAGACTGTTAATGCCAAGACTCGAGTGGCTTGTACTATTTCACAGATGTTGATCAGCAATTCAGCGAAACGCTCCGAACATGCACAAAATGTTCACCAGAGACGTGACAGAGAAACTCCAATGCCTCTTTATGTGGGTTTGAAGTTGCATGCCCATGATCGTATGAAAAATCTTATCAGAGATTTTCATCAAATGGGACTCTCTGTCTCTTATGATCGCGTAATGGATGTTCGCAGGAGTTTCGCGAGAGCTGTTTCACTGCGGTTCAAGAACGAAGGTGTTGTAGTCCCAGCTAACTGCAAACGTAATGTTTTCTCGATAGGAACCACTGATAACATTGATGTATCTGGTAGATCTGATATGCATGGTACGTCCATCACACTCATTGGTCAACTGAGCAGGGACAATGTGGGTACTGATCCCCCACCACTGAGTTTAGATGTTCCAGAAGACACACAAATTGAACTCCCAGACGACTATGCATTTGTTCCTTTCGTTGAAGACTTTGGTGGGGACATCAGGCTTGAATCTCCAGATGAATGTAATGTACGGCCCAATGAATATGCAGATTTGAACGTGGGAGAGAATGACTGGTTGTCTCATGTGTCACAGATCAGCAATAAAGGGAAGGTTGATGGCAGCTGGCAGCTTGATGAAGTCCCTGTGACCTTTTCAGGCTTCTTTTCAAAACATGAAGATCAAGACAATGTCAAACCTCGTGCAGTTATTGGGGTATTCCCTGTTTTCAGTGAGCAGAAAGCGGACTCACTCAGTATGCAGAAGCATGCTATGTATGTGGTCAGGGAAGCTACTGCTTTCGTAAACCCCGGCCAGATACCTGTCATTGAAGGTGACTGTCCGTTGTATGCCAGGCAGAAAAAATGTCAATGGCTGTTCCCAGAGGAGATAGGTGAGGATCGAATGGTGTGTATGATTGGATTCCTGCATCTTGAAATGTGCACCCAAGAAGCTGGTGGTAAGCTTATGGGTGGTTCTGGTTGGGAGCGAATGTTTCACCTCGCAAAGATATTCACACCCGGTGTAGCATCATCCCTACTTGGTGGGAAACATGTCAAGAGGACGCGACAGGCATATCTTCTCACTCTAGCTTGGCTTGAGATCCTCAGAAAGAATGCTTATGAGATTTACTGTCAGCAGACTGGGCCCCATGAGTCATTTGAAATGTGGGAACAGAGGATTCTTTCACAATCTCCAACTGCGCGCTATTGGGGTGAAATCGTTCGGAACTTTCTCTTGACAAGCTGTCAATTCGTTCGGAACCAACGAATCGGTAACTGGCCTGGTACACTGTGTTCTATCGATGAGTTGTGCAGTTACTTTTTTGCCCTAGGACATACAAATTATTGTCGGTGGGTCCCCGTATTTCTGAGAGACATGTCTCAGCTACCCAGGCGGCATCCTTCAATCCACAACAAATTCATGGAAGGCCATTTTGTGGTCCAGCGTAGTGAGAGGAAGTTCAGTATGATGGGTTTAGATCAGAGCCAAGAACATAGTATCCAACTACTCAAAGAAGACAGTGGTCCAAAAGGTCTCTATGGCCAGGCTGAAGAGAAAGTCGTTATTGAGCTTTCAAGGTCAGAAGTTCTGCGTGTTATAGATGAGTATGAATATGCAAGTTTCCACACAACATCATCAGATAACACGGAACACCCGGAAAGTTCGGTATCAGAGCAGAAAAAATTTCTGAATCAATTGAAATCTCTCCTCGATCTGGTGAATCAGGGACTCATTATCAACCCTTATGATGAAACTAGTGGTCAGCTGGTGACATTAGATACTGGTGAATATATGGACCCCGAAGTTAGTAAGAGTTTACGGTCATTACCCGAAAGGGGCAAGCATTTATATTCCACTTTCTTGAAGGAAAGGCTTGTGGAATGCACCGTACCCCTGAATGATGTTATTCCCAAGGCAAATATATATACCTTCCTTAACCCACCCCCAGCCAACCTGGACAAAGGCCGAGACAAACTCATGTCAAGTAAAGCAACTGCCGCAATAGTTACCCAGATGTTCGTTTCACTGCAAGCCCGGCCTGATTCAAACATGGATGAGTTTTTCATGCACGAGAATGCACGTGATCCGCCAGCATTATCCGATAGAGGTAAGCTACGGAGTGGGACAAAATCTCAAATTCTCAATTGTTTACCAGCTATTCCTGCACAAGGGAAGAATTCAGCAGCTAGACAAGCTTCAGTTGTCATCTTGGATATGCCTGCTGTAGTCCATGTAATCAAACCACAGAAAGCGGATCTGTTTGGAGAATATGCTCGATTGCAATTATTGCCATACATCGAATCTCTGATTAACACGAACACCACAAGGGTTGATGCGATCTATGACTGTTACCCCGAAGGCAGTTTGAAGAATCAGACGCGAGCAAAACGCCTCGGTGAGACAGCAGTTAGGTTGATACGGGTGTCCGAGAACGTCCCTTTACCTAAAGGGAAGAATTGGCAGGCATTCTTGAAAGTTAGTGAGAATAAAGACGAATTTTTCAAGTTCCTGTCTGCTGAACTGCTGAAATTAACATCAACATCCGAGTACCAGTTGTTAACGACATCAGGAGAATATGTACTATGCAATAAGGATGTTAGCTTATGTGACATATCTCCATCGAACCACGAGGAAGCAGACACGCGCATGATGCTTCATCTCAACCATGCAGTCTCACAAGGTCACAAAATAGCTTTTCTTCGCACGGTTGATTCTGATGTCGTCATTCTGTCTTTGCACCATTTCGCAACATTCCGTGACCTTGGACTCAGTGAGCTGTGGATTGGGTTTGGAATTGGAAAGGCATATAAAGATATGCCAATTCATGAGATAGCTTCACAACTTGGACCTGATTACTGTAAGGCCCTGACTTTCTTCCACGCCTTCACAGGTTGTGATGTAACATCCAGCATGCTCGGCATTGGGAAGAAGACAGGATGGAATGCATGGATGAATTTTCCCGCATCAACTGAAATGATGATAGAATTGACTGAGAATCCGCAAGTCTTTTCAGAGGATTCCCCTCATATGCAGCATATCGAAAAACTCACCATACAGATGTACAGTAACAGTTGTGTCAGTACACGTGTCAATGATGCGAGACGGCATATGTTCACACATGGCCTTAAGTCTATGGAAAACATCCCGCCCACCAAAGCAGCTCTGTATCAACATGTAAAAAGGGTAATTCTTGTGTCATCTTTCATTTGGCATCGTGCTCTGCAGAAACACTTATGTGTGCCAGACCCATCACAGTACGGATGGGAGTGGAATCCACGTCTCAATATTCTGGTCCCATTTTGGACTCACCTAGGAGACGCAAGTGCTGCATGTGCACTGATGCTCCACTGTAGTTGTGCCAAGGCCTGCAAGGGCAATTGCAAATGCTTGAAAGCTGGATTAAGGTGCACACCTTTGTGTAAGTGTGAAGGTGGCTGTTGTAACAATATTGAGTAGTATACTGTCATGTTAGGACCAGTCATCTCCTATTCTGGTATTTTTTTTTCCATTTTCGGCCAGTTAACACATGTCATGTTTCTAGTTGAGTTGATTTTGCTAACAAATGTTCATCCCATGTGGCTTGCTACATTGTCCGGGGTATAGGAATACAGTTTTAGATTTCGGAAAATAGTCTGTTATTTACTGCACAAGACGGTGTTAATTCATGCATAGCATGATACAATATCCCCAACTATTTTGCCTCTGTACAACAGTTGATACCTTCGTTCACCCGTGTGTTCATCTATGGTATCCTTGTCTTTCTCTGGCCATAGGCCACATGTGACTAGTCAGTTCCTACTCCATAGCAAATCAACTTGGAAATCCTTCATCTTGTAGCGCACTCATGTCTCAATGAATCCATACCTGAGTTGATCTAATAAATCTAACGTAAGGTATCAAATTGCCATACCGGATCATATTTCGATAAGTTATTCGCTAAAACATTTCGACCACTCATCGACATCAAAGGTCATGTTTTGGCTCCCAGTGGTGGCTATATCTCTATATCCCTGGTAAAGTAGCATACCATGAGGGATGGGCATTAAGTGTCGGCAACATTAATCCTGACTTGGAACACACCACATCTTAACTGGCCGAAAATGAAGAATACTACTTGTAGTCAAAAAATATTCCTGTACCTCGAATGACTGCAAACATACACTCACCCCTTCTAGTCCCATTTTGCCAATGTTCTATACTGGCAAGATAACATTGTATAATTAACAACGGGAACTAATGCATCCCGAGTTCATTCCAGCACTGCCCTTGCTGGCAGACGTGTCGCTATGGTGTTGAGATTGAACCAGAACTCCTCTAGAAATTTGATAGTTTTATTTTCTTAGAAAATAAATCTATCGAAAATGCCGGAAGTTGAGAATAGACTGTCACTTTAATTGGATTATCAAATGTCCAAGTATCCCCACTGCTGCATACTATCGAGTACCCTTGTTCATGTGTTGACAGGAATCTCTCATACCATGTTCATTTGACCATTGCATTCCCGAGAAACATTCAACACTAATTTATCTACGGACGGACGATCATACTGACAGTCAGACACACAGACGCACACATCGACGGAAATTCTGATCCCATTATCCATTAATCTTCCCCCCAACTTGTTCCAAGGGCTTCACTCCATCATTCACATCAATTACAGCACATGTATGGTGTTAGGTTTGGAGCTTCAGTTGTGCGATCGGCGAAAATAGCTTTTTTTCGATCCGCTTGGCGGCCATTTTGGATTTCGCTGCTAGTGGTGGCTAGAGGATGGTGCCAACTTGTAGCCGATCGATTTTGAAATCTCTGATGCCTACCCTTACATCATGCCAAATTTCAGGAAGGTATCACCAAGTGCACAATTCTAGCGAATTCCTCCCCCGCTATATTGAATTTATTAATATTTATGCCTGGTTTTCAAACATTGAGAAGTTGCTAAAATTGTAAAACTTGATATCTCACAGGTCAGAGGCATTGAGAATCATTTTCACTGCAATACAATGTTTAACATCAAACCATATCACATTACCAAGATTGTTGCATACAATATTTCAATAAAATTGGTAAACTTTGTCAGAAATATTGTTCTCTGGTTTTTCCCACCTCATTAGCTGGTTGAGTGCTAGAAGCCACTATCATTGCTCTACTGAAAAGTGCCAAAAGCCACTATAGTGGCTTTACAGTGTGTGTATTAGCTTGTCATTTGTGCAGCAGTAGATAAAGAAATGTTCATATAAAATTGTTTTGTTACAATTAATTGGTGAGTGCCAGCAGGCACTCTCCAATAAATACTAACAAAACAATTATTGATGAACAAAATCTTAATAAACTAAGGCTACCTTTACTAGCATCATTGTATCTTTGGAAAAAATAGTCATGTTACAAATTGCCTATGAAAAATAATTTAGCCCTCTACCAGTTAAATTCTTTTTCTAAAACAATTTTGAGCCATTTCTGAACAATGTGCCGAAAATACTAGGGTTAAAAAATTTGCTGTCAGCTAAATACACTCCATGTGAATTGTTAGTACACACCAGTTGAAAACAAGATGATTACTGTTTTGAATGAATTGGCAATGGCACTATTAAAAAGGCCTGTAATTATTATTAAGCATGTATAATAAAAACAACATATCAAGGGTGGGATATGGGGTCTGGAATCAACAACTCGTGTTGGAGTTTTTTTTCCATACTTCGTGTGCAGCATGAAATACATGAAAAACTCCTTGATTCCTGTTCTAGTACTCTCCCCAAGTTGTGTTCTGTATTTATACTGTGATTCACAATGAATTAAGTGAATAAGACTGATATTTTTTAAGAAAAATAACACCAGTGTCTTTTCTCAGTGTCTATATTGCATTGTAATTCACCACTTAAATATGACCTCATTCTTTCTGAACCTGTAATTTGAATGGCTGAGAGTCAGTCGGCTTTGTGCTCTAATCTCAGGTAAATTCATTCTTACCCAGCTCTAATTGCTGGAAGCGTGTCAGTTAGAACATGTCTGAATCCATGCTACTTGCAAGCAATGGTGCTAAACCGCTCCTATAACAGATCGAACACACCCCGGAGTTGTTTTCTGTAAATTTGATTATTGCAAATAGACTGAAATCGAAAATGACATTTTTTTTTTTTTTGTTCTTGAAATAAAACAGGTTTGGAGAAATTTTTCACTTCTAACAATGACAGGAATTACAATTGAGATAAACGTTTCTTGTTTTGTTAGACATTAGGGAATTTGACTAAGGAAAATCATTTGTTAACTCGCCCCTTCGGGGCTCATTTACAGATGGTTTTCCATAGTCAAATTCCCAAATGTCTAACTCAACAAGAGATGTTTATATCCTAACTGGGGAATGATGAAAATGCACAGCAATCATAAGGTTGTAGCCAGTAGAATTTGATATTCATCTCACATATTTGTGGTTGTTTGAAATTTTATATTTTTATACTGTACCAATGACCCAGACATAGCTGGTGCTAACTCTTAAAAATCTAGGGCCAAACACAAATTTTGCCCCCCAATCCCCAAAATGTGCATCTAAAACCAAAGAAATCATGTCCTGAATGGCCCTCCATATTTCGCCTCTACTGCGCATGCGCATTGTCAAGGAGGTCCCGGAATTGGCGCCATTTATCATTCTTTGTTTGAAAGTTCATCAGTTCACATCTGACTGATCTTTGTGCTTGTAAATCTCAGTTTAAATGATGCCAGAAACATAAATATTAGAGAAATGGTGGATCTAAGGAGGAAATAGAAGGAGGAGAGGAAAAATGAGTGACAGAAAATAATCAAGGCTGTAACTTAAATTTTTTTAATGAAATTATGTTAAGTTACCTATTTTTGAGGCATGGGCCTGCTGTGGTTATTCTTGCTATAAAGTTACACTGCTTGTTCAGTGTTTTCCTCTCTCCCTTTCCTTTAAGTCCCCCCTTGCTATTCTCCCATGTTTTTGGCATATTTTCTGTAATTTTATTACTAAAATTTCTTGGGAGTTTTAGCTGGATAACAGAATGAATTCTGTTCTTTTCCCCATGTTTACGTCCTCACCCATGGGTGTTTAGGCGTAGTGTTCTGCATCTACCATCTGATGTTCTGCAGTTTCTTCTCTGGAAGTCTCTGTTTTGCATCAGATAGTGTTTTATTGGTAACTGATTTCGGGCCAGGGTTATCAGTGCCTGGAGTCATGTTTCTGGTGTTTTTACACTTCTTGTTTACATTGACAACAGCCTCTGTGAAGGGGGATTTCTTGTCTTTGTGTTAGTTTAATCATAACTGGATACATTATTATTATTCGTAAGTGTTGCATTAATTTTTTTAAATATTTTAAAAAATTTTGTCCACACTTAGGCTTGGGATCCATTGGGGCTCAACGTTACTTTTCAGAAACTTGGGCTTTTCTGAAAAAATATTTTTTTCAAAAAATTTTTTTGATTTCAATTATTTTTTCTATGTTAATGGATCATGTTATTATGTATTTTTGTTTTCAGGGGTTGGTGTGAGTACTAGGACTTTGTATTCTTTTCACAATGAAAGGATATTGTTCAATTGTAATAAGAGGAAATCTTCCTCTGACTTTCATAATCATTGTATAATGTAGTCAGCGTACTCGCACTAACTCCTGTTCAGTATGTGTTAATTTCGATGACAACATGGGAAGTGTGTGTCACGGTATGTTAGCGGGGAAATGACCATGCCGGTCCTTTCTCCACAGGGTCACTCTAGTTTATCAATCTCTATTTCAGACGAACAAGAACAGGGTGATGTATCTGTGATGTCTTCCAAAAGTGTGCCTCCGTCGTCACAATTAATGAAGAGCTAGCGGCAAAGTGCTCATGGAAATATGTCAATTGCCTAAGAGGTCCCTAGTAGGATCGACGGCCTTTGACGTCCGCTAGCTCGCCCGGTGTAGCGTCCATTCATCGAATGGTTCGGCAGCCGGGTTCGTCCGTTGCGGTCCACAAAGGAGTTTTGGGTGATGCGAGCACTATAAATCAACCAAGTGCACACCCAGTGACGGCAGATCAGAGGAGAGATCGGAGGAAGCCTATTAGTCCGGTTCCTAGCTCGTCCAGGTCCATCCAGGCTGCGAGCGAGAGAGGCCCCTCTCTCGTACAACAACATCTGGCCCCAGATGTTGTGGTACACAATGTTTCGCATACGGAGCACGCTCGGGACGCTCCGTTATATAGACAGTCCGGAGGATTTCGAGCTTTCCCTTTCGGAACAACATAAGCTGCTGTACATGTCATCCGGCTTTATCTTCTAGAGGTTGTTTCGTTGGACCAGAATGCTGCGATGCCGGATAAGAGACTGATAGCGTCGGTGGACACAAGAATTTTTTGATCGGTTCAGGGACATCGTCCCAGAGTTTCCGACACAGTACAATAATGTCACAGGAACTTTCGAATTATTGAACGATGCTATATATATATATATATATGCTTGCTATTAAACAAGCAAGTTTGGTTTCTTGTTCGCAAAAGTTACCGTGATGTCTTTCAAAGCGTGCCTCTGTAGTCATAGTTAAATGAAGAGCTAGTGGCAATAAGTGCTCATGGAAATACGTCAACCGCCTAAGAGGTCCCTAGTAGGATCGACGGCGTTGACATTCGCTAGCTCACCCGGTGTAGCGTCCATTCATCGAATGGTTCGGCAGCCGGGTTCGTCCGTTGCGGTCCAGGAAGGAGATTTGGGTGATGCAAGCACTATAATAGACAATTGTACACACCCAGTGACGACGGATCAGAGGAGAGATCGGAGGAAGCCTGTTAGTCCGGTTCCTAGCTCGTCCAGGTCCGTCCGGGCTGCGAGCGAGAGAGGTCCCTCTCTCTTACAACAACATCTGGGACCGGATGTTGTGGTACAAACGTTTCGCTTTCGGAGCATATGTCCGCTGCTCAGGATGCTCCGTTATATAGACAGTCCGAGAGACTGTCGATAAAGGCTTCCTCATCCTCACGGCAGTGCACACGACCGCACCTTGGCTACGTGACCTCGAGTATCCTGCCAGCTTCGTCATTCAGGGATTCCACGGCGAACAGGTCATGCCATCCGGTAGCCAAGGGACACGAGGCCTGTACACTCTGGTCGCTCGCATAATAGAAGTATGCACGGGGTAACGGCAAAGCAACGTAAGACCGCTTCTCCACAGGCCTCAGTGACGGACGTGCTATCCAAAATAGCACAACTTATCGCAGCATCCCAGCAAACGACAGAATCTCTGTCGGATCAGGAATAATCCGACGACGCTGGGTTGGTTGGCTCCGCTGAAACATCAGATACGGACGACCGAGCACTTCATAGGGTCCGACAGGATGGCGAAAGGGATTCGGACGATTTCGAGCTTTCCCTTTCGGAACAACAGAAGCTGCCATACATTTCTTCCGGCATTATCTTCCAGAGGTTGTTCCATCGGACTAGAATGCTGCGATGCTGGATAAGAGACTAATAGCATCATTGGACACAGAGTTTTTGTTCAGTTCAGGGACATCGTCCCTGAGTTGCCGACACAGTCCAATAATGTCACTAGAACATTCGAATTATTGAACGACGCTATATATAAGCTTGCTACCAAAACAGGCTAGTCTAGTTTCTTGTCCGCAAATGCTCTAATCTGCCTTTCATCAATTCAAGGAGTAAATTTGTAACGGCAGAACAGGGCATATCGAGAGTTCCTCTGTGTCTAGACGACGAGGCTGAAGACTTGTTATTGTCTATATCGCCGTCTATGTCAATTCCAACCACGACGTTGGAAACGACAATAATGTCTAACAGACTTAACTTAGACACTTTATCATACGCAGACCACCTTACTAAGGTGTTATCTTTATGTCTTCAAGGGAAAGAATTCCAGGATATGATCCTCAATGAGATTTCTTTCAAGGGCAGTAGCTTTTCCACGTATAACTCCGCCCTTCAGTGGCAAATCTGGAGTTGGTTAGACGTGACGCAGCCCTAGCTACATCCACGCGCGTGGATAGTAAGGTGAAGAACTCTCTCAGAGTCGCTTCGGTCTTGGAGAAGCTTCTCTTCGACGGCAACCTTTCGGCAATCTATGAATTGCTCGATATAGACGTTCTCTTGTCAATCAAGTGTAACAAGAGATTCAGACTTGGGCAAACATTCAGTGGTTGACTCAGGGAGTTCCACTGCAGTTGCCGGATCCGAGTTTTACGATTATGACGGATGCCAGTCAAACAGGTTGGGGTACAACATTGATCCCAACGGATTCGAAGTGCCAGGGTCTTTGGGTTCCGCAGTTTCTAGGCAAGCACATAAACATCCAACAAATGATGTCAATTTGGCTTGCACTACGTCATTGGATGAACATTATTCATATTCAGAAAGCGCATGTCCAAATCCTGTCCGACAATACGACAGTAGTTGCGTATATCCGGAACCAGGGAGGCACTCATTCCGTTCCATTATTCAATTTAACGGAAAGAATCCTTCTGTTTGTTCTAGAACACCAAGTTCTGCTTTCGGTCCGTCAAATTCCGGGTCGTCTAAATGTATTAGTAGACTCCCTTTCACGGAAGGGTCGCTTGTTGCCGTCAGAATGGACTCTCAACAATCAGGTATTCAATCAGATTTGCTACCAATGGGAGCGGCCAATGATAGACTTATTTGTGAGACAACTCAACAATCAATTGCAGACGTATGTGTCACCATGTCTGGATCCCCGAGCATATGCAGTAGAAGCTCTATCGATCTCGTGGGGCGGAAGGATAGGATATGCGTATCCTCCAGCGCCGTTGATTCAGCAAATATTGCTCAAGATAAACAATCTCAATACACTTCTGTTGGTAGCATCTCTGTCTCCACAGAGACCGTGGATAATCTACTCAGGTGTCTGCTGTGGGACTTACCGCGAAAACTTCCTCCACGAGAGGATCTTCTTTCGCTAGGGAAATCGTGTCAACTTCATCACCACCCGCAAGGTCTCAACCTTCACGTATTCCGTTGTGCGGTCCTTCTTGCACGGCAAGCATTGTACAGGACGAGCAGTGGACGCGATTTCTAACTGCAGGAGGACCTCCTCTTCGCTATACTATGCGGCTAAAGTGGAAGGTCTTCCGTCGTTGGTGTAGGGATCATTATGTTGATATTTTTTATCCCTCCTTACCAGACATTGCATACTTTCTAGTATACTTGTTTGACGAGATCAACTGCAGCCTGTTACTATTAAAGGTTATAGGTCTATGTTATCTGATACCTATGCACACCATGATAGTTTACAATTGAATCTAATGTCTCTTTATCTAAATTAGTTAGTAACTCTTCGATAAATAGACCTAGAACCCTTAGATTAATTCCTAAATGAATTTAGCTTGGGTTCTTCTTAAACTAAAAGAAAACCATTTGAGCCTCTTGAGTCAGTAGATTTCAAAGTCTGGTCTTATAAGACAGCATTTCTCTTAGCTTTCTCTTCTGCTTGAAGAGTCAGTGAGCTTCATGCACTATCGGTGGACGATTCTCACTATCGTAGTGACGGGAACACTATTACCTTTACTACTAATGTTGGATTTTTGGCTAAGAATCAGGCTCCTAATTATATCCGGAACCTATTGTTATTAAGGCCCTTCCATCTTCGGATGGGCACAGGCCTTTACTCTGTCCGGTTAGAGCTTTATGTATTTATAAACAAGATCTCAGTTTATCAGAAAGGGACGTAAACGCTTCTTTCTGTCTCTTATGCCTAATAGAAAGGACATTACAGTCCATTCTATGGCTAGATGGATTCAATTAACTATCCGTACTGCTTATGATAATCTATCTTCAACTCCGCAGTCTGTGCGTAAGATTTCGGCTCATCAAGTAACAGCTCTTTCTACATCTTAGGCTTATGCAAATAGTGTTGCTATTATAGATTTAATGAAGGCTGCATATTGGTCTCAGCCATCCACATTCACGAATTTTTATCTCAGAAATATTGAGTCCATTTCTGGAGACCTGCTTTGTTTAGGTCCATTATCTACTGCTCAGAATGTCGTTCTCTAAACAGTTGCAACTATAGTTATGCAGGCTTTCTGTTCAGGCAGTGACTCCGTCCTGCTGCCCTCTTCGCTCTGGGCTATTTGACCCAGGGCAAGGGGAAGGGGGGAGGGTGTTCCCTTGGGTCACCTGTTTTATAGTGAAAACAAAGGGATACCTCCTCCGGAGTCAGTAATTCTGAGTTGCTACCGGGATGGTTTTAAAGTGAAGTTAATGTTTAAAAAATTCATTCATGTCATATTTTTAAAGTAGAGCATTTGTATGTCACGTGTCAAATGGGAGTTAATATACAATCCTCAGACACTTTTAAAAGAGTATAAAGAGTCTCAATTCTCTGGACTAACTTTATTTATTGGCTTACTTTAAAAATAATTAGTATAAGGATTATTCTGGATGTTAATAGAGAACATGAATGTTATGATGCTCAATTATGGAGGGTGTTGTGTCTTTCTAATTTATCATAAATAAGAAAGATACATGTAAAGCCTAATACTCCTTTTCTCCTCGAGGGGATGACTCTATTTTATATACTTGAGCTTATTGGATTTTCCTCTATGTCCTAAGCCCTCCAGCCTTTTTACTATTCAGCTATGTCTGGGTCATTGGTACAGTATAAAAATGTTAAAAAATTTATAGTAATTTATATATTTTTTATACTTACCAATGACCCAGATGGGGATGGCCCTCCCAGGAGTTGGGAACTCTACCTCCCCGCTGAGTACATAGCGCTGACCAGGCACTGGTTGTAAGAATGATAAATGGCGCCAATTCTGGGACCTCCTTGACACTGCGCATGCGCAGTAGAGGCGAAGTATGGAGGGCCATTCAGGACATGATTTCTTTGGTTTTAGATGCAAATTTTGGGGATTGGGGGGCAAAATTTGTGTTTGGCCCTAGATTTTTGAGAGTTAGCACCAGCTATGTCTGGGTCATTGGTAAGTATAAAAAATATATAAGTTACTATAAATTTTTTAACATTCATGAGCTCCTTCTGTAATTAGCATGCAACCAACAGAACAAATTTTAAAGAAATTTATGGTGAATGATTGTCACCAAAGAAATATATTACATTAAGAACTATATCTTATTAACTAGTGTCCAATTAATTATTGGACATTTTTCAGAAGTGGGGGCCATAAAAGAATTCTCTGAATGCTTGTCTGTCATGTAATCTGTCCCCAATGCCCCAAATGTTCCATGGCTTGCAATATGTTTGGGTGTGCTTCAGTCATCAGATAAACATGAAACTTCATTTGCAGGTTTGGGTAGACATCCTGCCATCTGCTATTGAATTTCAAAGCCACGACTTGAAAGACAGAGTTCCCTTGGGGATTTAAGAACTTTGCGAGTTTGGAATGTTTTGTTTAATAATATTACTGTCACTTATGTCAAACCTATTGACATTCTTTGATATACGTTTTCAAGGGGAAAATTGAAAATGTAATAAAATTAGAATGGCAATTTTTGTGAATAGCGCTGGCAGTATGGCTGGTACAGTGGGTAAAAAAAATAACAGAGTCCCTCTGTAATGCATTTTTCATGTTCTGAATATTTTTTTACAGGACTTGATTATAAACATTTACTGGATGGAGACCATAAACCTCTAGAAGTCATGACACCAATTCTTTCCAGTAGTAACATCAATGTTCTTTCAAAATTGGCTTCTCAGATACCAGACCAGGTAATTATAGTTATCGATTTCAGCAGCTGCTAAGTGGTGTGCCTCCAGTCACACCTCACTCATCCTTGCTTCAACCCTTTACCCAACGTAACAGCCAAAACCGGCCAGTGCTATTCTCAAAAATCGTCAATTAATTTTCATCATATATTTATTTTTTGTCTCAAAAACATAGGTTATGACCCCTCTTTGGAACGAGCTCATTGAGCTCGTTCCAATGAGGGGTCATAACCTATGTTTTTGAGACAAAAAATGAAAAAAATTAGTTATTCAAGAATGTTTTTTTGCAAGTGTCCTCTGCTTTTCATGTTAGGTAAAGGGTTAAAAGAACAAGTAACAAGTATTTTTATCTTGAGGTTTGACAGGTTGTGTGCTAATTATTTTTGGTCATCAAAAATTTGTTCACATGTCACTGCCTTGTTACAATTTATGGGAGACTGCCCTCAGGCACTCAGTCATAAACAGTAGCAAGGCAGATAAATACATGAAGACCAAACAATTTCACTTCAAAGACAATGTGACTTCTAAGACCATGTATCAATTATGAGTTTCACTTTTCTTAAATGGCTGCCATAATTCTCAAATAGTTTGTTATGCTGAGAAAAGATCTGTACGATTTTATCTCTCTTGTCTTCAAATATAGATAGGCATGGCCTTTTGTTTTGGAGAAAGTCTGAATAACTACATCCATTACTACAGAGTAATGTGAATGAGGTCCCAGGGGTGATTGGCCTATTGCATTTGAGGAATAGGCAGTTATGAGGACATTTTCCCAGCTTAAAAGTCCTCTGCTCCATTATTGAATGTTATTAAATGTCTGTTGTCTCATTATGATTGGCAGTTGGTTTTCTCTGTTATCAAATGTTTTCAAGTTTCTTTTGTCTCGGTGCAATTGGCAGTTAGCAAGAAATCAGGCATGTGAAATGTATGGAAAAGTTGTATATTCTCAAAAAATTACAATGGATGATGTCATGGGAAGATTTTAATAAAAGTCTTTACTCAGTCTCCCATTTACATATGGGTAAGATTACACACCTCGATTTTGCCAGTTGATCACATTATGTGGGAACATGGTGGCTCAGTGCTTACAGCATTGGACTTCAAACAAAAGGTCCATGGATTAATTCCCACCAGGGGTAACTGCATTGTGTCCTAGGGCAAGTCACTTAATCTTGATTGCCCACGGGACACGGTCGCGCTGTGTTCTAGGCCATACTGCACGTATGCTTGTATGGAGTTAGGATTCTGTCAGTTTCTCCCAACTGCTCGTTGGTTCTCTCCAGGTACTCAAGTTTCCTCCACCCATAAAACTGTTAGACACGAGGAGACCCTGTCTAATTTCAAGTGATAAAAGTCAGAATTAGACCCATAATGATTAACCCTTTACCTTATGAATCAACTGCAACTGCCCTCGTAATATACAAATTCAGCAGCTGAAAACAAATTACTTTGGGGGCTCAGTTATAAGGCTTCATATTCTGTGGATGTGCTTCATGCTCTCTTAAACCTTTTTATTCTGTTCTTAGGAATTTGTCTTGTCACAGTTTATTTTAGAGTTCCTATAGGCGCTCTCCAGTGACTTACTAGACGTCAAACCCATATGAATCAGTTCTAAGAACCAAAATTAATTTTGCACTCTGCCATTTAAAAAGAGCTGTAACAGGGTATCCTGACATCAAGAAAGTCAACTGCAACAGAGGAAACACTTTGAAACAAAAAGTCTGTAATGGAAAGGAATTTTCAGAATTTCTGTTGAATTAATTATTGGTGTTAGAGTCACTTTTAGCATCTATGGCTATATCATGACCACAGGTCCTGTATGAACTCGAAGTATAACCAATTGTTTATGCTTGCGCTATTGAATTTCTGTATGAATTAAAGTATGATTAGTTTAGTTTCCGAGTATTTGATCTGTCACGTAACAAGCTCTGTGTTAGGGAGTTATGGATCTAAAATGCATCAACCCTGCAAATGTGATCACAAAAAGCCCATCAGTTTTTGAAACTCAGATGAAAAACCTATCTATTTACCTCAGCTTTCCTGTAGAATTATTTTATGTAATATGAAGTATTTTAGAGCACCCAAGGTGGTATCATGCTATATAAAATTAATTATCATTTTCTTCATGGTACATAATTATACAATCATCTGGTCAGATTTGTACTTAAAGTATGACAGTTTATTTGATGTTTGACTGCAATATACAATTAACCTTTTACACAGCAGAATGGAAAAAAGTAGCACTTTTCACAAAAATTGTCGTTAAATTTTTTTTTTTTTTCTATTTTTTTCTCAAAAACAGATTATGACCCCCTCATTAGAACAATTCATCAAGCTTGTTCAAATGAGGGGTCATGAGCTGCATTTTTGAGACAAAAAATTAAAATTTTTACTTACCGTATATGTCCGTGTATAAGTCGCCCCCATGTATAAGTCGCACCCTACTTTTCATACAAAATATCCCCCCTGCGCCTATAACCCTTGTATAAGTCGCACCCCCGATTTGGGTTGAAAAATGTTAAAACAATTCCGTAAATTTGGCTAAAGGACTGGAAGTCTTGTGGACTGAACAGGGAGGTTTGATGACTGATTACAGTATATTTATAAATTATATTTGTTTGTATACTTTATTGATACATTCAATGTGTCGTATTTATTAAAAGATATATGTCAACTGTGTTTGTTATTACTCGTGTATCGTATTTATTAAAAGATATATGTCAACTGTGTTTGTTATTACTCACGCCGGTAAAAGAAGGAATGCTCCGGTGCATGTGTTCAGGTAAGAACGAGGTAAGTTGAATTCAAATGGTAAATCCAAATGTAAAACTACAAAGAAAAAGGCTTTATTCCCATGCCATTTAAACGAATTGCACGTGCGAACAAATAGGTCATGAAAGGGAAGTAACTGCATGATTCTTGTTAACCTTCTTCAAAGGGAATTCCCCTTTAAAAACGCCTGTGGTGTGCTGTGTAAACAATTTGATTGCCTTGCGAATTTCGTAAATAACTCATACCAATATCCAAAATATGTTGAGATATACAACCATGGAATATTCTAGTGTGAATTATTACTGGAGATGTTGAAGACATGAACAGGTACCGTAATTATTTTGAAGGAAATTAATTGCATGTGGTTTCAAATTTTCGATTGTTCACCACCACTCCACTCACTGGGTCACCGAGAAAAAGAAAATCAACAAGAACACATTGGGTATAATCTCCTATTTTTTTTTATATTTATTTTTTTTTAAATTTTATTTTGTGATCAAGTTAATGCACAACACAGAAATAAGAAATAAAGAGGTGAAATAAAATGAACAAATTTTCAAAGCAGGTGAATCGCCGTGATACAAACCGTCGACATGGGCCGATCTGGTGTCCGTTCAGTCCTCATATCGCTGTTGAAAACTTGCTGAAAAATAATTACCTTTGTATAAGTTGCACCCCAATTTTGGTCCCGTTTTTCCAAGCAAAAAGATGCGACTTATACACGGACATATACGGTATTCTCTCCGAGCCAGTAGTTGCATAAGGCCTCCATGCTGGCTGACCAACCTGATCTGTCCTGTGCTGCTGTTTTGGCTGTGTTCCAACTTTTTCATCCTAAATGATTTCATTCTTTTTCCATTGTTCTCTGCCAGGTTGTTTTGAGCCTTGATCATGTTCTTTTCCCTTCTGATGCCCATCCCAATGCTGTTGTGCAATCGTGTTCTCCTTTTCTTCTCAAGATGTGTCCAATCCAATTCTACCTTCTCTTCATCTCACAACTAATATCGTTGGTATTGGCTAGGTCTCTTACATCCGCATTTTATGTTCTCTGTTGCCATCTAATTCTCAATATTCTTCTGACACACTGGTATTGGAAGGTATTCAATTTCTTCTCTTCTGCTTTTGTTATTTTCCATGTTTCGCATCCATATAACAGCACAAGTCTTAACAGGGTTATTTTGTAAACCAGCACTTGATTTAGTGGGAATTCATATATTCCACCGAGTAGTTCTTCATAATTTTACAGGATATCTTTCTTAATTATGAAATGAGAATATTTGGAAAAATGTTTTTATATTATTTATTATGTATGATAAGTAATTAGATTACTCTTTTTCAGAAAGGCGGATTCTTAGATGCAAGTACTGTTTATAGTGCCTGGGCTGTGAAAGTATTTTGGGGTGAAGAGCTACCCAGCAAGAAAGCTCCAGATAGCAAGGTACATTTAACTGATCAAAAATTAGCAAAGATCACACCACACTACACATCTTTCTCCAACACCCATAGCATACACTCAGGCACATGCATACTAGTATTACAGCTGATATGAGAACTTAGAACGCAGGATGCCTTTTGAGGACCTCTATTTCTAATAATAGTGCAGGCTTGAAATATTAAGGGAAGTACAGCTCTGTGTACGCCAATATTATCTAATTTATTTGGAAAGTTCAATTTACGAAATTGTCTTTATTTACAGCTTTTGAGAAGACCTAGTGTAAAGAACATTCTGGCCACACACCCAGACCCACTTCTCTTACCCAATGATTGATTATTTTTTCGTCCGCCCTCGTGGTGAGACATATATTTGCATTAAGAAACAGTGATAATTCAGCTTGTTGATAATGGTTGACTGGAATTATGGATCTGAGGATCGTATAATAACAGGACTGTGTTTTATATATTCTCGTTATTATTTTCAACCACATTTTCATTGTATTTTATATATTCTCCGTGTTCGCGAGCGACTTTCGCATACCGTGCAGTTTGGACATAAAATTTTTAGTCGAGTTTTGACAAAGTCAAACTCGACTTATAGTTTGATGAAATGACGGGCGGGCTGCGGGCGTAAACAATTGGTTTCCGGGCAATAACTTTAGTTCTATTCGATGCACCTTTACCAAATTTATACCAGGGGTTACCCGATAGGAAAGGAAGACACCTATCGATTTCAGAGTCTCGCGCCCCAAGGACAAGGTCACTGTTACTATAAATAGAATATTTTGTGAGAAATTGGTTTCCGGGCAATAACTTTAGTTCTATTTGACGCACCTTTACCAAACTTAAACCAGAGGTTACCCTACAGGAAGGGAAGACACCTATTGATTTTGGAGTCTGGGACTCCAAGGTCAAGGTCACTGTTACTATAAATAGAATATTTTATGACAAATTGGTTTCCGGGCAATAACTTTAGTTCTATTTGACGCACCTTTACCAAACTTATGCCAGAGGTTACCCTATAGGAAGGGAAGACACCTATTGATTTCGGAGTCTGGGACTCCAAGATCAATATCACTGTTACTATAAATAGAATATTTTGTGATAAATTGGTTTCCTGGCAATAACTTTAGTTCTATTCCGTGTATCTTCACCAAACTTATACCACAGGTTACCCTATAGGAAGGGAAGACACCTATTGCTTTCAGAGTCTGGGGCCCCAAGGTCAAGGTCACTGTCACTATTAATAGAATATTTTGTGACAAATTGGTCTCCGGGCAATAACTTTAGTTCTATTTGACGCACCTTTACCAAACTTACACCAGAGGTTACCCTATAGGAAAGGAAGACACTTATCGATTTCAGAGTCTCGCGCCCCAAGGTCAAGGTCACTGTTGCTACAAATAGCTTATTTCTTCAGAATTTAATGTCAAAACTCGACTTCTGGATCTGGGATCCTCTTGCTGTATTTTTTTTGGTTGATAAATTTATGTTATCCTTTTGGATATTATTATTATTATTAGAGTTCAGTTGTGTTCCCACCGGTCCTTTATTTTCTGCTGCCTTTCTCTTGTAGTTGGGGGTGTTCTACTTTCCACATCTGTTGAGTTCACCTTTTCTTCTACTGCTCTCACCTCTGTTATGCCCAGGACTGTTCCTTGAGGGCAATGCCTTTTGTCCAAGCATGAGGTGCGTTCTTGTGGCCGTTCCACCCGCACCCGTGGGGAGTGGGAGTGCTGTCATTCGGGGCCTCCCAACACGACCACGTCTGGTGAGAGTTATACCCCCTCCGTGGGGGATGTGCAGTCTTTAACTCTGGTGGATACTGCAGGAGCTGTTGAGTTGTTTGGTGAAGAGATGCCTGGTTCCGGGACTGTGGCCCATCTCCAGTCGACATCTGAGGCTGTCACTAGGGTTGTGACTCCTCCTTTGGAGCCAAGTTTGGTTGCTCTCTCCACTTTTCCACCCATTTCTACAGCTTCCGTCATATCTACTACTACTGCTGCCTTTTGCCCAAGCTTGTGGTGTGTTCTCATGGCCATTCCTCCCGCACCCGTGCATTGTGCCTTCACGCATATCTTTTGTCAGGTCCTGTCTCCTCCATAGAGGGTTTTCGAGATGAGCAGTAGAGTGCATTTCTTCTTCAAGGAGGCGTTTCACTGGTTTAGCCTATGCAGCTAAGTGGGAAGTCTTCGGTCGATGGTGTGCTGATCACTCAGTTGCTTACGCCAATCCTTCGGTATATCACAGATTGAGGAGTTCTTGGTATATCTGTTTGATTCTCGGGGTTTCCAGCCTGTTACCATCAAAGGGTACAGGTCCATGCTTTTGGAGACCTTTTCGTATATGGGACAGCATTGTATTGGCACTAATCCATACCTCTCCAAGCTTGTTCGGCACTTTTCTTTGAAAAGGCCTAGGACTTTGCAGCTTACCCCAAGATGGAATCTTTCTTGGGTGCTGCTGAGCTTGGGGGGGGGGGGGGGGGGGGCGTTCGAACCTATATCCCAGGTGGATATGCATTTTCTCACATACAAGACAGCTTTTCTTTTGCCTCAGCCAGATGGGTTGGTGAGCTTCACGCCCTCTCGGTTGATCCAGCCTTTTTCAGGAGCTCTCCCAACAGTGTTACGTTTACCACTGATTGCTCCTTTCTGGCCAAGAATCAGATACCAGAAATGGCTCCACCTCGTATCTGTATCAGGGCTCTTCCTTTTGATGAGGACAATCGCCCTTTGCTCTGTCCAGTTCGTGCACTTCGCATTTATCTCAATCGAATGCAGTTCATTAGGAAAGGCAGGAAACGATTTTTTTCTGTCTCTTCTTCCTGGTCGACAGAAGATCTCTCCTCAATCCATTTCTCAATGGATTTGTCTTGTTATTCGCGCAGCTTACGCTCATCTAGCGACTGACGATTGTATTACCAATCGTATTTCTGCCCACGAGGTGCATGCATTGCCTACCTCTTGGACTTATGCAAACTCTGTCAAGTTGTCAGTTGTTATGCAGGCAGCCTACTGGAGAAATGCTTCTACTTTCTCCACCTTCTATCTGCGTCAGTTGCAGGAGCAGTCGGAGGACCTTTTTGATTTGGGCCCTCTTTCTTCTGCTCAGGCTTTTGTCTACCCTAGCCATTAGGCTTCTTACAAGGTCAGTTCCAGCTCTGTGCTGTTCCTGTCCTTTCTGTCTGTGCATCGCACAGAACCATACGCCTCATCTCCCATTGTCTTTTACTAATGATTGTGATGCTATGGTTTGATAGGCCTAGGGACCTCTTCCTCTGTCCATTGTTCCAGTGCAATTGGGTTATGTGGGGGTTGGTTATGTGATTCCCTCCATCCTATTGTCTATTCAGCCTTTTGTAAACAATTGTAAGGTAGGTTGATAAGAAATTTAAATTTTATAGTAAATTTCCTTTCTTATTATACCTTCCACAATTGTTTACATGGAGGTCCTCCCGTCTTCTTATTTGGGTAAGAATCCTTCCTCCTTCCCGCTGATCACATAACTCCAATGTTGGTGGATTCCAAAGAATGATTCATTAGTTACTGACTGCGCACTAGTACCGGAAGCTGTGAATCTGTACTAGGAGAAGGGCATCCCCTACTGGGTGTGCGCCAGTAGCACTCGACCCAGTTTTGGCTTATTTTTTCTTGGTGCTTTTGCACCACTTTTCTTCCCCAAATCCCTTGGGAAAGATCAAAATATAGAGTATATTTTTCGAGTTAGGGACTTCCACTGTAGTGCAAGCCTGTATAGTAAACAATTGTGGTAGGTATAATAAGAAAGGAAATTTACTATAAAATTTAAATTTCTATGGCTGATTGGCAGTAAATTACCCAACCAGACACTTATGCTGAACAGATAGTACTCTCTGATGTATGTCTACTGTTCTGAAATGTATTGGACATAGCTTCCTGATATTTTCAGTGTGTTTTCTATGAACCCAGCCCAGGAACCTCATGGCATTTCCGAATCCTGGCACTGCATAAAATCCCAGTGGGAAACCCTGTTTAACTTGCCATCATTTACTGTCCTATTTTCTTATAGCAGTATGGGAGCGACTGTTCCACTTACTACAAAGACTGTAGAAAGGTTTGCAAGCATCATGGGATTTATTTTAATGGCCAGTGCACTCCCTCACTGAGGAGGGGGGGGGGGGAAGTCCCAGGGGTGGTGTGTGCTTTGCTTGCTATCAGATATAGATCTGATGCTCTAATGTAGTTGTGTGTATGCACCTGGGAATTTGTGAAATTTTATCCCTGTGCAGTGTGTAATAATCGCCAAGTAAACTGTGGGCTAATAAGACAAGATACTTTCCCATGTTACTGCTAATACGTGGACTGTCACAAAAATCAATGAGCAGACTCACATGTTAGTTAATAGTCATTTAGAATGATGTTTTTTCGAGGACCATGATTTTGGTCATTGACAGTATTTTGTGTGTGTGTGTGTGTGCATGTGTATGCATATCCATGCATGTATGTATGCATTCATACATATGTGCATGAATGTGTGCATGCATGGATGCTTGCATGTGTGTGTACATGCATGCTTGCATGCATGTGTACATGCATTCATTTGCATGCATGCATGCATGCATGCGTGCATGCATGTGTAAAACACCCACATTAAAAGGTCTATGTTTGTTGTTAAAGTTATCTCTAATATGTCTAGCTATGTATTTCACAATGCTTGTGTATGGATATGAGTCCATTGTTAGCAGTAAACTCAAACCAATATATGCACTTAGGTCCACACCCTCTCCACCCCATTACATACATTTGTGTTCATAAACATTTCACACACACACTCATGGATTGATGAAATGGAGACCTACCAAGAAGGGAATGACAGGAGTGAATAACTGTACCAAGGATCATACATATTTTTCAAAATGCCAACCATGGTTGGGTCTACCAAGTACTACAAAAACATTTTATGAATAGAAAAGGTTAAACCTTTTACCAAACCCAAATAGAAGACAACTATTTCAAAAAAAAAATTCTTGAAATTTTCTTTTTTTCATCTTAAAAACATCCTTTATGACCCATCATTGGAACAAGCTCAATGATCTTGTTCCAATGAAGGGTCATAAGGTATGTTTTTAAGATGAAAAATGACAAAATAATAGTGCCCAGTGCTAACCACTTTTGTCATTTCATTTGGATAAAGGGTTAAAGCAAAGTCAGTTACTGAGTTGAAAAATAAGTTCAAAGTATGTTTTAAGGCAGCTAACATTTAAGGTTAATGTTAGAGAAGATTCATGATACGATTTTCATCACTTTCCAACTTTTTTTCTCTGCAGATGTTTCTTTCATATTATTTTATTAAAGGCTTCTTGGCTCCATCGATATGAGTTGTGTGGTGAATTCATCCAAAAAATGCTGTCAGAAGATTTTCTAAACTTTATAGAAGCCATAGTTTTTACAACAGAAGCAAGAAACAAGGTGAGTGTCATGAACAATATGAACTGCTAGACTATGGTTTCTGTATTTTATTAAAAATACATATACCTGCGATTTACAGTGCATATGTTCAGATTTTGCATTCATTTAATTAAGTTTCTTCAAGTTCAGCTTTCAGCTGTCAAAAGGAGCATTACATGGTTTCAAGATTTTTAAGCTTGACTGACTTGTAGATACAGAGGTCATTTGATGTATTCACATTATTAACTCTTAACCAGTTTTGTACTTTGTAGAATTTGTTTGTAGGGGGTTTGTCAACAAAAGTGTAGTGGGAGTCTTTTTTCAGAAAATGTCTCGTAAAATCTTTAGGCTTTTTGTGAAAGTGAAATTACTTGGTTTGCCCTACCTACACAGTAAAATGCTATCTATGCCCCCAGTCAGCATGTTGAGCCCTTTTTGCTCAATTTCCAAATTTCTTGAGCTTAAATGGTAGAGTGCTGGAAGCCTATATTTGGGCTTTACTCTAAAATGCAGGTACCATATCGTAAAGACTTCGTATTCTGTGGATTTGCTATGTATTATATTTAAAGTGAAATTATTTAGTCTGTACAGATTTGCCTTGTTACAATATATAGGAGAGTGCCTACAGGTAGTCTCTCATAAATTATAACAAGGCAAAGACATATGAAAAAATTTTGGTGACCAAAAATAATTTAGCACTCTACCTTGAAATGATTGAGTTTTGCAAGACCATATTTGGGCTCCATTGTGAAGAACAGGTATACCAAATGAAAGCTTTCATATTCTGTGGATTTGCTTAATATTATGTTTGAAGTGAAATTACTTGGTTTGCTTGGATTTTGAAATTACTTGGTTTGCTTGGATTTGCCTTGCTATAATTTATGGGAGAGTGTCTGCAGGCACTATAAATTGTAACAAGGCAAAGACATGTGAACATATACTACTCAAAGTTTGCTAAGCACCAAGTATATTCAGCGACCTGTTTTCCGTTTTAGTTGAAATATTGTTATGAAAAGTGTATGTATTTTATATATAATTATATCTTTAATGATTTAAGCACAGAAATTGAGATTTTGTTTGTGTTTGACATTATTTTTTAGCTTTTGAATACGATAACCATGGAAAATGGATATTATTGGTAAAAGAGGAAATTTTTCAGATTTGCCAAAAAGTTGACGGAGCGAACTGATATGGGTTCAATATCGAGTATGAGACCCATTATTGTTAATTACAGCTTGACAACACCTTCTCATGCTCCCAATCAGGTTCCAGATGGTCCTTTGTGGGATGTTGTTCCATTCTTGGACCAGCATGGCACAAGCTCCTGGACACTTCTTGGTTGGACTTGATGGACTGAAATTGCAAGCTGCAACTCATTCCAGACATGTTCGATTGGATTGAGGTCAGGGGATCTTGCTGGCCAGCCCATACGTTCAATCCCCTCCCCTTCTCGGAACCCCCGGACAGCATGGGCAACATGAGGACAGGCATTATCGTCCATCAGAATGAATCTATCACCCACTGCACCTGCATACAATCTGACATGGGCATCCTGGATCTCATCAATATACCGCTGTGCAGTCAATGTACCACGGTCAAGAACACAGAGCTCTGTACGTCCATCCCAGCTGATGTCTTCTTACATTTGCATTCGCCATATTCAATCATTAAATAACAAGGGTTTGTGTTGAAATGAAGACTGAATACCCTACACATCTCATGTACATGTAGACAGTACACGAAAACATCATGGAAATCAAGGGGTACATGCTTTCTACGTCTGTCACGAAAAGTCTGCCTGTCAAGAGAGCTAATGTAAACATTGGGGACCATCTCAATACATTCCTCAATCATATCCAACAAAAAAATCGTAAATGTGTCACAAGAAAATTTCCCAATGATGTGTCAAATATTTGGTGCTTAGCAAACTTTGAGTAGTATATTTTGTTGACCAAAAATAATTTAGCACTCTTCCAGGTAAAGCAAGGAATTCCTTGACTGGCAATGATATTCTTGGTTAATTTTAATTGCCTTCGCATTAAAACATTCACATTCAGACTTTACTCAGTCTTTCCTGTATTCCTGAATAACTTGCTGTAGCAGCTACATGAATTAACTATGTGTTTGTAGGAAGTTTCAGAAGAACTTGAATCTAACAGCTCTAAAGGGCTGTACAATTAAATTATTCTGATCCCCATTAACTGGTTGAGTGTTAGAAGCCACTATCTTAACTATTAAAATGTATTAGAAGCCACTTAATTATAACATGTTATAAACTATTGGAGGGTTCTTGTTTGTACTCTTCAACAAATTATGACAAAACAATTATTTATGAACAAAATCTTGCCAAGTTGAGGCTGTCCTTGCTGATAGAATGGTATCTTGGACAAAAGTACTCATGTTACAAATCGCCAGAAAAAATAGTTTTGCACTCTACCAGTAAACTACTTGTTGTCCATCATTTTGTTTGCTGAACAGCCTTCAGCTATTTTTTTATGCATAACAACAGTCAGTCAACATCAGTCAGTTGTCATATTCCATCCCATTGATGAGGCAAGATCAGCCAGGTCAAACACAGTGCCTTGGGATCTTCTTTGATGTGGCTGATTTTGTCTCATAAAATTAAAGGAATATGACGGCCCAGGTTGACTGACTGTTTTAATAATCTGTATTTACCTCAAATCCAGATACAAGCACATGTTCTATGAACCCTCTGCACTCTGATGTCAAATTGGCAAAGTTTTCAGCAGCAAATATTTCCCATAATGCAGTTTGATATTTAACCAAATATACCTTGTTTGACAGAGCTCGGTGAGCTCTGTCAACCAAGACATAATTGGTTAAATTGATGATTAAACAAGCGAGAAACATAGTAATTGGAGAAAATTCTGATGCTCTATCAAATTGCAAGAGGTTAACAGATATCTCAAGACTCGTAATAAAGTATTTCTTTTTCCATTCACTTTCTTCTTATTTATATGTAACATTAATTTATAATCACCAAGTGCAAATACATAAACTTGTAACATATTCTTGCTCTTGATGCTGACCAAGGACATAGTACCTGACTCATCCAAAAGGTCTTCGTACTGAATTCTTAGTTATAAAATATTGAACTTGATACAAGTCCATTTACAGAATGGTAATGGTATACATGTACTTATCTGATTATGCTGTTGAAGTGATCTACTATTGTAAAGATGTGTAACCTTTAAAGGTGTGAAAAGTATTGAACAATTATTGTCCTACCCACATAGGCTAAATGCTTAAGCTTTATAGTTATTTCAGATCAAGCCTTGACTGCCAATACAGGCAGCCAAGATTTGTTTTGAAAATACTCAAAGATTGCTTTTAAAATAATCTTGAAGGTTGCCCAAAAGCTGCTTTCTGTGTCATCTGTTTGGTTGCCACAAAACTGACAGTCAGATTTAGGCCTTTCATTGTTAATGCATCATGTATTGCTTTCTACATTTATAGTTAGAAACAGAATGCAGGAGAGATATTGTTCGTAGGTCGTTAAAATTTTCCAGAGGAAAGAAGAAAAGAACAGATGTGGTTCGGTAAGTTATCACTTATCTTTTTTATCCAATTTTCCGTGTTTTTCTTTCTCTTTCTAATTTTAATCCAGTAGTAAATGTGAGCTCATTCGGTTGGTTTTGGGGTCTAATTTAAAATTCTTTAGCAGGATTGTATCCAAATATGCTCATTCAGAGTCTGTTTACTGCAACTAATTCAGGACAGTTTGCAAATTCTCAGCCAGGTAATTGCAGACTTTGTGAGATTTTTACCCAAGTATTAGAGAATTGTTCATCAGAAAATCTTGTTCCAACTTATAGTTCTTACATTTGTGTAATGCTACAACTTCTGCTTCTTATGTTATGTACTTGGTTCGTTGGAAAGAGTCCTTATCCCGTATATCTACTCTAGAAGTTCAATAGATAGGAAACAAAACATCTTGTGCATCAACATGCTAGTGAAGCGTGCAACACAGAATGATGTCAACAATGCCTTTTACAAGTTATCCCTCTGCCTAATGTAATGGCTAATCTGGCTGATCCTATTAAGAAAAATCAACATGCAAATTTGATTATTTTTCCTCTTTCCACTCCAAAACATATCCCATGACCCTTCACTGGAATAAACCTTTGATTTCATTCCAAGGAGGGGTCATAAATTACATTTTTGAGGAAAGAAAAGGACAATTTTTCTACTGCACTAATGGCCCAGACTTAGCTGGTGCAAACTACTAACTTTTAAGGGCCAAACACAAATTTTGAACCCCAACTCCCAAAATTTGCATATAAATCCAGAAATTTAAAGTCCTATACAGTTCTCCATACCTTTACACACTGCACATCTGCCGCAAGCAGGAAGCAACGCAAATTGGCGCAAGTCATCATTCTTTTTGTTTGGCCCTTTGTCAGTAACATCTACCTGACTTCTGTGTTATAAAACTTATATTTTTATACTGTACCAATGACCCAGACATAGCTGGTGCTAACTCTTAAAATATAGGGCCAAACACAAATTTTGCCCCCCAATCCCCAAAATTTGCATCTAAAACTAAAGAAAACATGTCCTGAAAGGCCCTCCACACTTCGCCCCTACTGCGCATGCGCAGTGTCAAGGACGTTCCGAAATTGGCGCCATTAATCATTCTAAGTTTGGCCCTTTATCAGTTAACATCTGACTGATCTTTGTGCTTTTAAATCTCAGTTTAAATGATGCCAGACACATAAATATTAGTGAAATGGTGATTCTAAGGAGGATAGAAAAGGAGGAGAGGAAAAGAATGTGTGACAGAATATTATCAGGGCTGTAACTTAAAATTTTTTAATGAAATTATGTTAAGTTACCTATTTTCAAGGCAGCAGCCATTTTGTTGTCATTCTGATTATTTAGTTACACTGTTTTTTCAAGTGTTTTTCCTCTCTCCCTGTCCTTTAAGTTCCCCCTTGCTATTCTCCCATGCTTTTGGCATAGTTTCTGTAATTATTATTACTAAAATTTCTTGGGAGTTTTAGCTGAATAACAGAATGAATTCTGTTCTTTCCCCATGTTTACGTCTTCACCTACGGGTGGTTAGGCGTTGTGTTCTGCATCTACCATCTGATGTTCTGCAGTTTCTTCCCTGGAAGTCTCTGTTTTGCATCAGATGGTGTATTTTTGGTAACTGATTTCGGGCCTGGGTGCCTGGAGTCTTATTTTAGTGTTTTTACACTCATTGTTTACATTTACAACAGCCCTCTGTGTGAGGGGGGGATTTCTAAATAATAATATCTTTATGTTATTTTAATCATAAATAGATACATTATTATTGTTCGTAAGTGTTGAATAAATTGTTTAAAATATTTTTAAAATTTTTGTCCACACTTAGGCTTGGGATCCATTGGGGCTCAACGTTACTTTTCAGAAACTTGGGCTGTTCTGAAAAAATATTTTTTCAAAATATTTTGATTTCAATTATTTTTTCTATATTAATGGATCATATTATTATTATGTATTTTGATTGCCAGGGGTTAGTGCGAGTACCAGGACTTGTTTTCTTTTCACATTGAAAGGATATTGATCAATTGTTTTAAGAGGAAGTCTTCCTCTGATCTTATTATCATTCTATATGTGGTCAGTGTACTCGCATTAACTCCTGTTCTGTATCGTATGATTTCGATGACAATATGGGAAGCGTATGTCACGGTATGTTGTTGGGGATTTGGACACTCCGGTCCTTTCCCCGCAGGGTCACTCTACTTTATCAATTTCTATTTCAGACGATCAAGATTAGGGTGATGTATCTGTGATGTCTTCCAACAGTGTGCCTCCGTCGTCACTATTAATGAAGGGCTAGCGGAAAAGTGCTCATGTAATACGCCAATTGCCTAAGAGGACCCTAGTAGGTTCGACGGCCTTTGACGTCCGCTAGCTCGCCCGGTGTAGCGTCCATTCACCGAATGGTTCGGCAGCCGGGTTCGTCCGTTGCGGTCTAGAAGGAATTTTGGGGTGATGCGAGCACTATAAAATTAACTTAATGCACACCCAGTGACGGCGGATCGGAGGGAGAACGGAGGAAGCCTTTTAGTCCGGTTCATAGCTCGTTCCGGTCCATCCGGACGGCAAGCGAGAGAGGCCCCTCTCTCGTTCAACAACATCTGGCCCCAGATGTTGTGGTACAAATGTGTCGTTAGCGGAGCATACGTCCGTCGCTCGGGACGCTCCGTTGTATAGGCAGTCCGCTGAGACTGCTAAGGCTTCCTCTTCTCGTCAGCGCACACGACCGCACCTTGGCTGCGTGACCGCCGATATATTACCAGCTTCGCCGATCAAGGATTCTTCGGCGACCAGGTCACACCATCCGACAGCCAGGGATTCGAGACCGATGGACTCCGGACGTTCGCATAGGAAGTATGCGGGAGCCATCTGATGCGGAGCTACCCTCGGCGAAGCAGCGATAGTCTGCGCCTCCGCAGGTCTCGACGCCGGACATTCTTGTGCACATAGCACAGCTTATCGCAGCATCCCAGCAGTCGACAGAAACGGTGTCGGATCGAGAATTATCCGACAGCGCTGGGTCGGTAGCCGGGGACTCGAGGCCTGCAGACTCCGGACGTTCGCATAGGAAGTGTGCGGGAGTCAACGTACACGGAGCTTCCAGCGGCAATGCATTGTAAGTCCGCTACTGCACAGGCCTCGGGAACGGACGTGCTTTCCTTAATAGCACAGTTTATCGCAGCATCCCAGCATCAACTGAATCTGTCGCATATATTTTATCCGACGATGCTGGGTCGGGACGCTCCGCGGAAGCGGGTACGGACGTCCGAAAGTTTCATCCGGTCCGACGGGATACCGAAAGGGATTCGGTGGATTTCAAGCTTTCCCTTTCGGAACAACATATGCTGCGATGCCGGATAAGAAACTGATAGCGTCGGTGGACTTAAAAATTTTTGGTTCGGTTCAGGGACATCGTCCCTCAGTTCCGACATAGTCCAATAATGTCACACAAACTTTCGAATTATTGAACGACGCTATATATATTATTATTTTATGCTTGCTATCCAAGCATTTCTGGTTTCTTGTTCGAAGAGTTATGGAGATGTCTTTCAAAAGTGTGCCTCTGTCGTCATAGTTAATGAAGAGTTAGCGGCAATATGTGCTCATGGAATATGTCTATCGCTTACGAAGTGACATTCGCTAGCTCACCCGGTGTAGCGTACATTCACCGAATGGTTCGGCTGCCGGGTTCGTCCGTTGCGGTCTAGGAAGGAGATTTGGGTGATGCGAGCACTTTAATTACTTTAGTACTCACCCAGTGACGGCAGATTGAGGACAGATCGGAGGAAGCCAACAACATAGGGGACCGCATGTTGTGGTTCAGATATTTTACATTCGGAGCATATGTCCGTTGCTCGGGACGCTCCGTTATATTGACAGTCCGAGAGACTGTCTTTAATGCTTCCTCATCCTCACAGCAGGGCACACGACCGCACATTGGCTACGTGACCTCGAGTATCCGATCAGTTTCGGCATTCAGTGATTCCACAGCGAATAGGTCACGCCATCCGGTAGCCAAGGGACACGAGGCCTATACACTCCGTTCGCTCGCATATTGGAAGTATGCACGGGGTAACGATCTCGGAGCTTCCTGCGGCAATGCATCGTAAGACCGCTGCTCCTCAGGCCTCAGTGACGGACGTGCTATCCGAGTTAGCACAGTTGTTTCGCAGCATCCCAGCAATTGACGGTTTCTCGGTCGAATCAGGAATTATCCGACGGCGCTGGGTCGGTGCGGTCCGCGGTTGCATCAAGCTACGGACGACCGAACGCTTTATAGGGTCCGACAGGATGGCGAAAGGGATTTGAAAGATTTCGAGTTTTCCCTTTAGTAGTATCGGAAGATGCCTTTCTTATCTTCTGGCATTTCTTCCAGTGATTATTTTTCGGACTTCATTGCTGCGATCTTGGATAAGAGACTTATAGCGTCATTGGACTCGGATTTTTCGATCGGTACAGGGGCTTTGTCCCTGACTTACCGACGCAGTCCAATATTGTCATTACAACATGTGTTTTATTTTTCGACGCTATATATTTATATATATATACAAGCCTGCTACTAAGCATGATAGTTTAGTTTCTTGTCCGCGTGGCTCATTTCTGCCATTTTATCTTTTTTACTTATAGTTTATTTTGGCAGAGCAGGGCATACCGAGAGTTCATATGCGTCTAGACGGTGATTAAAGACTGCATATATTCTTTTTCGCCGTTTATGTCTTTTCCAATTTCAATGTTGGGAACGACATTATGTATAGTAGACTTAACTTAGACGCCTTATTATACGTAATCCGCCTTACTGAGGCGTTATCATTACGTCTTCAAGAAAAGATTTACGGGATATTATTCTCAATGTAATTTCTTTTGAGGGCAGTAGTTTGTTCACGTATAACTCCGCCCTTCAGTGGCTGATTGGAGTTGGTTAGACGTGATGCAGCCCTAGCTACATCCACGCGTGGATAGTAGGTTAAGAACTCTCTCAGAGTCGCTTCGTTCTCGGAGGAGCTTCTCTTCGACGGCAACTTTCCGGCAATCCATGAATTGCTTGAATTATACATTCTCTTGTCTATCTAGTGTTACAAGAGATTCAGACTGGGGCAAACATTCGGTGGTTGACTCAGAGAGTGCCGCCGCAGTTGCCGGACCCGAGTGTGGCTGTTATGACGGTTGCCAGTCAAATAGATTGGGATATATACTGATCCCTACGGATTCGAAGTGCCAGGGTCTTTGGGTTCCGCAGTCTTTTAGTTATCAGTTTAACTTCCGCGGAATAATGTTTTTTAGGCTTGCTTTATGTCATTGCATGAACATTATTCAGAAACGCATGCCCAAATTCCTGTCCTTTAATTCGACAGTAGTGGCGTATCTCCGGAACCAGGGAGGCACTCTTTCGTTTCCGTTATTCAATTTAATGGAAAGAATCCGTCTGTTGGTTATAGTACACCAAGTTCAGTTTTGGTCCGTCATATTCTGGGTCGTCTGATTGTTTTATCGCACTCCCGTTCTCTTACGGGTCGCTTGTTGCTGTCAGAATGGACTCTCAACAAACAAGTATTTAATCAGATTTGCTATCTATGGGAGCGCCCAATGATGTTTTATTTATGACACAGCTTGCTAATCAATTGCAGACGTATGTGTTGGCTTGTCCAGATCTCTGAGCTAATGCTGTTAACGCTCTATTGATCTATAGGACGGAATGATAGGATACGCGTATCCTCCGGCGCTGTTGTTTTAGCAGGTATTGCTAAGATAAACAACCACTGTACATTTCTGTTGATAGCATCTCTATCTTCACAGAGATCATGAGTAATTTACTCTCTTGTCTACTGTGGATCTTAACGTGAAATCTTCCTCTATGTGAGGATCTTTTTTCACTGGGTAAATCGTGTCATCTTTATCGCAACCAGCAAGGTCGCAACCTTCATGTATTCCGTTGTGTGGTCCGTATTGCATTGTATGCACTGTACTGGACGAGCTTTGGACGTGATTTCTTACTATAGGAGATCCTCTTCTTCGCTATTCTATGCGACTAAAGTGGAGGCTCTTCCGTCGTGGTGTAGGGATCATTATGTTCATATGGTTGATCCCTCCATACTACTCATTGCTATTTTTTAGTATACTTGTTTCACAAGATCTACTGCAGCCTGTGTTATTTAGGTTATAGGTTTATGTTACCTCATACCTATGCTCTCTACTATAGTTTACAATTGAGTCTTTTGTCTCTTTATCTAAGTCAGTTAGTAACTTTTTGATAAATAGACTTAGAATCTTTAGATTAAATTCCTATACGGATTTTAACTTCGGTTCTTATTTAGCTAAGTAATCATTTGAGCCTCTGGAAACAGTAGTTTTCAAATTCTGACCTTTTTGACAGTAATTCTGTTGGTTTCTCTTTTACTGTAGAGTCAGTGAGTTTCATGCACTATCGATGGATGATTTTCACTTTCATAGTTTCGGAATCAATACTTCCGTTACTATTTAGGTTGGATTGTTGCATAAGAGTTAGGCTCCTATTATCCGGAACCTATTATTTTAAGGTCCTTCCGTCTTCGTATGGGCATAGGCCTTTACTCTTTCCGGGTACAGTTTATGTATTTATAAACAGATATCTGTTTATTAAAAGGGCGTAAGCTTCTTCTGTCTTTGATGTCTAGTAGAAGGACGTTACGCTCCATTTTATTGTTAATGGTTTCTATTAACTAGCGTACTGCTTATGGTATATCATTAGCTTAGCAGTTGTGCTTAAGATTTCGGCTCATGAAGTAAGAGTTCTTCTACTTCTTGGGCTTACATTAATAGTGTTGCTATTATAGATTTTTGAAGGCTGCTCATTGCGCTCAGCCATCCATTCATGAATTTTATCTCAGAAATATCGAGTCCATTTCTGGAGGCCTCTATTGTTAGGTCTATTATCTACTGCTCAGAATGTCATTCTCTTAACAGTTGCTACTATAGCTAGGTAGACTGTCTGTTTCGGCAGTGTCTCCGTTCGGCTGCCCTCTTCGCTCTGGGCTATTTGACCCAGGGCAAGAAAAAGGGGGGGGGGGAGGGTGTTCCCTTGGGTCACCTGTTTTTACTATGAAAACAAGGGGATACCTCCTCCGGAGTTAGTAATTCTGAGCTGTTATTGGGATGGTTGTTTAGTGAGAAGTTTAAGTTTATAAAATTCATTCAAGTCTTAGTTTTTAAAGTATAGCCTTTGAATATTGCATATGTCAACGGACATGATTATGCAATTCTCACACACTTTTAGAAGTATAAGAGTCTCTATTCTCTAGACTTACTTTATTATTGGCTTACTTTAAAAATTATTAGTATAAGGATTATTGGATATTAATAGAGTACATGGATGTATGAAGCTCAATTTTTGGAAGGTGTTGTATCTTTCTAATTTATCATAAATAAGAAAGATACATGTAAGGCCTATTACTTCTTTTCCCTACAGGGGATGACTCTATTTTATTTTATTGAGCGTATTCCATTTTGCTCTATGTCCTTGGCCCTCCAGCCTTTTTACTATTCAGCTATGTCTGGGTCATTGGTACAGTATAAAAATGTTAAAAAATTTATAGTAATTTATATATTTTTTATACTTACCAATGACCCAGACGGGGATGGCCCTCCCAGGAGTTGGGAACTCTTGCCTCCCCGCTGAGTACATAGCGCTTACCAGGCACTGGTTATTAGAATGATTAATGGCGCCAATTTCGGAACGTCCTTGACACTGCGCATGCGCAGTAGGGGCGAAGTGTGGAGGGCCTTTCAGGACATGTTTTCTTTAGTTTTAGATGCAAATTTTGGGGATTGGGGGGCAAAATTTGTGTTTGGCCCTATATTTTAAGAGTTAGCACCAGCTATGTCTGGGTCATTGGTAAGTATAAAAAATATATAAATTACTATAAATTTTTTAACTTTCTGAAGATGCCAGACAGAGATCAATGAATATATTGGTGGATTCAATGGTTTTACAGGGTGTTTCAGAACAGTGGTGTTTTGGAGCGTTCAAGGCTGTAACTTTTAATTTTTTAATAATAAAAATTATGTTTCCCCTTTTCAGGATATATGCCTGATACATTGTTATGCTATCACTAGTATTGTTTAGTGTTCTCCCCTGTCCTGTCATGAACCCTCCTGTTAAGTTCCCAACTTCCTTTGTCATTTTTTAAGAGATTTATTTTTCAAAAATTCTTGGGAATTTGACGTTTTCATCGGAATATTTGTTTCGTGTACCCCCTTGTTTACATCTCGGTCGGGCCGACCTCTGGGGACGTCTTAGTCTTACATCTACCGGCTGCATTATTTTATCTTCCTAGGAAGACTTAGTTTTGCAGTTGGTAGTTTTATACACCGATTACTGACTTCAGGCCATTTTTATATGCCTGTCTTGTCAGTTCCAGTTTGTTTTCGGATGTTGTTTACTTTTTCTCAAAGTTTTAGTAAGTACGGTGACAGTTTACTGTCGTACAGTTATAGTTTTAGTGTGTTAATTTACATGTTAGGCCCTATCCCGATTTTTCTTGTCCTAGTTGTGGAGTGATATACCCACACTAAGGCTCTATCAGGGTGCCCTTGTGCTCATTAGGTTCCCTTGGGGTATTTGGTATGTCATCTACATTTTTAGAAGAAAAAAAAATTTCTATAGTGTTGTTATATCCTATAATGTATGGTGTAGTTTTTTTTATACATCTTATGGAGTATTGAGGGCTTATATTTTTTCCTATTTCCTTGTATGTCATAGTTACCTACGGTGAAGAATCGTACTTTGTGTGGGTCCATTAGGTCCTCTTCTGATCTACAGGCCTGCTGGACTTGTAGCCATTGTACATTCTCTATTTCTTGTGCAAGAGGTGAATATTGGATAGACATTCTAGATGGGTGTCGACATACGTTGTGGGTGGCGAAGTTCCAATACGCGGGATTATTGTTTATTTTTTCAGAGGAACAAGAATATGGCTATGGTTCATTGACACTTATCCATTATATGCAGCCGTTGTCACGCTCATATGAGCAAACAGAGCTAGCTGTTAGGTGCTCATGAGTATAAAACAGGAATTAAGGCCTCCAGTTAGTGCCCTTAATTCTCTGCCGGCAGCTAGCTCGACCGGTGAAATGGTTCTCCAGTTAGAGCCGGGATGCCAGGTATGTCCATTGCAGTCAAGGAGACTGTAGATGTGGGTTGAGCTAGCACCTCAAAATACAAAGCTCACCCAGTGACGACAGCACGGAAGGGGTGGAAGCCGGTCCGTTATTCATCGGGATGCTCAGGGTCAAGCTGGAGAGCCCTCTCTGTCCCGATAACAGTCGACTGTTGCAAGTGCAGTTAGTTAGGGTGTTTGTCCAGACGAATGGGTTAGTTTGGCTTCCTCCTCTTTTGTCATCCAGGCAATGCACAGTAGATGGCAAGCTAGCTTTCCGACTTCTTATGTTCTGCATTTCCATGTATCCAGGTCCATTCATCGCCACCAAAGTAGGATTTTCCAAAGCTAGCGCATCAAGGCAACTTCAGTTGGGACATGCACCGATAAGACCTGGGGTCAGGTCATTGTCCTGAGAGCACCAGGCAGCAAAGTATCTTAGATAGCTGCTCACATAAGCCTTGATATTGAGCCTTTGGCAGCATGCTGATGCACATATTGTCTGTACACCCGTATCTGCACACATGTGAGTATAACAAGTAGTCGCAGGGTGCTCATGTTATAGCAGGGAATAAGGCATTTGGTGCCTTATTTCACTGACAGCAGCTAACCCGTCTGGTGATGCAGTTTTCTGTTAGTGAAATCAATATCACCGGGTTGGTCCTTTACGGTCGAGATATGTGTTAGGGTAGAGCGAGCACCTCAAAAAATAAAGCTCACCTAACAAATACGGCACACAAGGGGATGAGCTTGGTTGGTGTCTGTCGGGATGCTCGTCGTAATGAACAGGAGAGTCCTCTCCATCCTGATAACAGCCAGGGCCGAATGCTTATGCTTCAGCAAAGCACAGTGTGAGGGGGCATTCATCCGAGTGAACGGGAGAGCCTTCTCCCCGACAGCAACCGGGGCTGGCTGCTGGTTCTGCTTCCCCCCTTCCATCATAAGGACTATGTGTAGTCGACCACAAGCTAGCTTCCGACTTCACTTGTTTCTGCAGTTCCATGTATCCAGTTCCATTCGTCGCTACTGAAGTCGGGTAACCAATTGCTAGCTCATCGAGGCATATATGATCTGGGGTCAGATCATTGTTCTGTCAACAGCAGATAGCGGAGCTACTGTAGTTTACAATTTCTTTTCAACCTACTCACAATTGTTTACAATTGGCTGTAACGTAAGTGCAAGCCCTACTTTGGAACTAACTCAAGCTTAAGAAACTTTTCCAAACAAGTTGCAAAAGTAATAGAGTGCAAAAGCACGAAAAAGATCGAAAAAGGTTTTGTGCGAGACCTGCGCTCAAAATTACAGGTACTCTCTCTGCACACCTCTTGCATTTACCGAGCGCATGCGCAACAACCGTGACGTCAATTCCATTTATTTCCGCCATTGTGCTGGTCGGAAATTTTGTGACTCGTACTATTATTTAGCTGTTATCTTCGTGAACAACTTATTTGTATGGCGCTATCTTGTCTGATTATGTGCAACAGGGCTTGCCTTGAGTCAGGGCTGATCAGCCCAGGCCCCGAGATCAGCCCCGAGGAGCACTTGCTGGGGGCTTTTTTTCAAGCCCCGACATTTTCCACAAAAAAGTACTAACAATAATGGACAAAATGGAAAATCAGCCCCGAAAAGGCCCCGACCTCAATATGTGGGGCACTTTTTTTAGGCCCCGACCATTTTACTCAAGGTGAGCCCTGGTGCAAGTGGATTGTATCCTTTTCAAGCTTCTAAATTATTCACTATTTGATGATATTTTTGATAATTTTTGCTTGCTTTTTCACACATAGTCTTGTTTTTCCCCTGCGTGTGAACACAACCATTGTTCTGTTTTCTGTCGGTGGGAGGCTTGATTTCATTTATCATATTATACCTAAGACTATTCCTTGTTCCCCTTGCTTGCAAATGAAACATGTGGATGACTCTCATTCCACATGTGTCACTTGCAACAATTGAACACAGGCCCAATCATGTGTATTTGTAAGGTTTGGTCCTCAGAATTCTGGGCATCTGTAAACAAGGTGGTTCTGTCTAGAGCTAGAACCCTTCGTTCTCAGTATAAGGGTAGCCGTGCCTTATCAGACATTTCTGTGAGTGCACGTGGTGACTGTCACACAGGATGCTGATCTGTCTTTTTCTGTGGCGAGTTCCTCTGCAACTGTTGACAGTGCAAGTGAGGTGATACCTGAAGTGGAGACCGTGGTCTCTTTGTCTTCTGATGTCACTCTTGAAGCGTCTGTTTTCGTCGAGAGCTTCTCCGCGGTCAGCTCAGTGACACTCTCCGATTTGCCTCCTACGTCATCGACATTTTCTGAGGAAGTTGTTACTACAGATCCTATTCTGAATGATGGTGGCTCTTCCATCTCTTCTGGGGATGGTATTCAGTCTCGGGGTTCGAGACTGTATCTGCTGGTGTGTCTATGAACTCTCAGCCTCCCCTGGCTTCGCGGTGAAGCTGTGCGGGTTTGCTGTCTGCTCCGTCTCATCTGGCTAGGTTTGCTCCTGGTCGGTTTAGCCATTCGGTCGCTTCGGCAGTGATTCCTCGCCCCTCAAGCACATCGTTTATTGTTCCTCCTTCCCCTGCTAGTGTGCCGACTAGCAGGATGGGGCAGGGACATAGGCATCCAGGGCCTGCTGTTCGGCAGAGGTCAGTGACAGCTCCGATTAGCTGTCACTCTAGGAACCTTCCTCCGGTGATTCCTCACTGTGTTCTGAGTCTGGCTGTCGATCGATGCTTGCCGTCGGTCTCAGAGGATGGGCAGCTGGGGCCTTCTGCTGTGCAGAGGCCAATGGCAGGTTCCTGTCATTCTTGGGACAATCCTCCGGTGTCTTCTCATCGTGTCCCAGGGCTAGCTACCGATCGACGTACGCCGTCAGTCTCTTTAGAGGATTTGCAGGCAGGGCCTTCTGTTCAGTTTTCACGAAGAGGAATATCGCTAGCTGCATTGGAGAAGAGGAAGATTGCTAGCTGCGTTAGGTAGGCTGAGACTGCTGTCTTTTTTTGAATAGGGTCGTTAGAAGGAAAAATTATGTATTTTTATACTGTAAACCAATGACCCAGACTTAGCTGGTGCTAACTCTTAAATATTCAGGGCCAAACACAAATTTTGCCCCCCAAATCCCCAAAATTTGCATCCAAAACCAAAAAACTAATGTCCTATATGCTCCTCCATACTTTTGTCTACTGCGCATGCGCAGTGTCAAGGAAGTCCAAAATTGGAGCCAGTCCTCATTCTTTGTTTGGCCCTTTAATCAGTAACATCCCACTGATATCTGTGCTTAAAATCTCAGTTTAAATGATGCCAGACACATAATCATTAGTCCAGGCACATTAGACATAAAAATGAGAAAGTAAGGAAAAAAATCGGAGAAAGCTGATTTTTTTATATGTTTCCGGGACACACATTGCGGATAAAGTGTGAAAAGTCCCCGCGAATCCGAGTTGAACTTTTTTAGTTATAGCGGTTTTTTTATGAAAAAAAAAATTTACAAAAAAAATTCGACCCAGCTCCATATTTCTCATTCTTATTCGCCTTAGTAGGGTGAGAATCATAAATATCGTGCTGAATTATATTGAGAATACATATCCCCAACAGAAAATGCCAACTTTGTACCAATCCTCACACTCAATGGTGAAATATTCACGAAAATGTACAAAATTACGAAAAAAAATTTATTGTTTTCATACACACAACGGTACACAACGTCCATTAAATCAAATCTACGACTACTTTGTGAGTTAAATTATATATCAAAAATTGCAGAAAAGCAGTGGCTTTATAATGATATATAACAATAGCCATTTATTCCATAATGAACTGGTGAAACGTGTGAAATATTAACCATACCCCCTAAACTCAAATTCAAACGGCATCGACTTTTCTCATTCAAATACCGTATTATAGCATCATTGTTTCAATTTCCATGTTTGATTAAATCACATAATGTGGTGTTCGCCTACACTCAAGATGCATTGGCATGTAATGAACTGCTCCAGAATGCGTCCGTAGGACGCACAGGAAAGCTTTGGGTACAATACTACGAGCAAATAGGTCTTCTCCAGTTGTTCTTGAGAGCAGAGCGCACAGGCGACTGGGAACTCCACACATATTGTGTTCGCAATATGATTCCAGTATTTCACGCAGTTGGTCATTTTGCATACGCAAAAAGTTCTCATCTCTATTTGCAGCAGATAAATGAGCTAACAGAAATAATGCAACAGGATGATTTGAAGTTGTTCACTGAGAAAGGTTACTTTACCATAAGGTGCTCAGATAAATTCTGGGACGGGATATATTCTGATCAGACCATAGAGCAGTGTTTAATGAGAATGTTCAAGCTCCCTGGTGGTCTCACACATGGCAGGGGAATAACTGATAGCACTGTTGCGAAATGGGTACATGGGCTACCTCTTTGCCTTCCGATATGTAATGCTCTCGAAAATTTTGTTCATGTTCACACTGGTCATGGCGAACAACATCGGGATCTCCGTCAAAGTTCACAATTGACTGATGCCAATGATATCACCAAATTATTGAACTGGCTCAGAGTGCATTCCCCCTTTCAGAATAGAGATCCACTACAATTAGTCTCTATAGCGACCGGGCTTGTGGCCGACGAAACTGTGAACTGTGACCAAGTTCGCAAAATTGGTGAATGTTGCGTATCGAATGTTGTAAGCAAAACGTTCAACAGCATCAAACTACGACGTGTTGACACTGTGAAGTCTTTCGCATCGATGGCAAATAGCATCAAAGTCCGTGGAAGTAAGGTAGTGATTGACCCCACAATTCTGTTCAACCGCATCACATGTGTTATTCAGTCACAAGCAGAGATGGAAGAGTATCTCAAATATGAACTCGCCCTGAAACCACCAGCATTGTTTGATTCTGCTGGAATGAGGAAGACACAGAAAAGCACGCTCGGTAAGATCCTCAAAACATACGGTTCCGAGCAAACTAAAATCCCAGAACATTCTCTGTTTGTTGTAGATGGTGGATTTTTATTGAGGGCAGTTGTATGGCCTAAACAGTCGTCATATAAGGACATATGTACATCATATTCCAATTATCTAGTGAGACATTTTGGGGTGAACGTCGTGGTTGTTTTTGATGGTTATGCTTGTACAATGTCGACAAAGGGCATGGAACAAGCCCGTAGATCTAAAGACAGGTATTCCATTGATATCAATATCTCACCCGTGTTACCAGCCACCACACCCCAATCCGATTTCCTTGCAAATGCCAAGAACAAAACCCAACTGATCGATCTTCTAATGCAGGAGCTATCTGCTATCAATATTCAGTCCAAGCAGGCCGAGGCTGATGCTGATGTACTGATAGCCGAAACTGCACTTGACATCGCTCAAGATGACAACAATGTTGTCATTGTGGGAACAGACGCAGACTTGTTAGTCATTCTTACCTCTCGAGTTCAACCGGGATGTAATATTCACATGATGTATTCCATTACCCCAAACTTACTAGTTTCAGTTAGTGAAATAGCAACCAAAATGGGTGACCATAGAAGCAACCTCCTTGTAGCACATTCTATAAGTGGTTGTGACACTACTTCTGCACTCTTTCGAGTTGGTAAGAAGAAAGTATTCAGTACAATTGTCTCCGATGTTACTAGCGACTCACAACAGTATGTCAACACAATTTTGGCGGATGACAGTACACCAAGTGCAGTAGCCGCTGCTGGGGAACAACTTCTCCTGATCTTATACGGGAGTAAAACTGTTTCCTCTCTCGACCAATATAGATATGTCACTTACAAGCGTTATGTAGCAAAATCTAAACTGAATAAACCCATCGACCTAGCCTCACTCCCACCAAGCAGCGATGCTGCACAACAACATGTCTACAGATGTTATCTCCAGGTTCAACAATGGCTGGGCACTTCGCTTCCTCCGACGGATTGGGGGTGGTCGCTAGACAATGGACTTCTTGTACCGACTGCAGCCACAAAGCCATGTGCCCCAGATAACCTACTGAATCTGATCAGTTGTGGTTGCAAGAGTGCTTGTACAAAAAGGTGTGGGTGTAAGAAGGCAGGACTCTCTTGCTCAGGTTTGTGTAATTGCAGTTCGGATTCTTGTAACAACCACAGAAACACTGTCCTGTCGGAAATTTCTGAGTTCGATGAATAATATGTATATAGGTCATGTCATTTCTGTATATAGCGTTGATAATAGTCAATGTAACTTAATCCATGTTGATTGATTTGTACATTCTGTAAATATTATTTATTGATTTTTGTACATTCTGTAAATATTATTTATTGATCTAATGCTGCCAGACACAGACGTGTCTATTCGGTCCCAAGCTCGAAAATAGTTGAGTTCTCATGCTGACGAATTTTATGCCAAAAGGGGATCTCGGCCAGAAGCAGAGGGGGTCTTCCATAATGTTTATTTTGTAAGCAATGATAAAAGTCTTCAAATGGTGGTGGATTTTTTATCGTCTGTCCAACTAACATCCTGTTCTGTACTACGACCCTTTGGGCAAATCCATTAGGAAAATCGTCATTTTTTGCATAAATCCGATACTTTTTTGTGAATTTTTAATAATTTTTCGCAGAAATTGTCACAGAATGCACATTTTCCTCTAGGTAAATGTATATTAGACATTATGTAGCTCGAAATACGCGTAAACAAAAAATACAGTTGGATCAATTCGAGGTTACAAAGTTCGTGCGATTTTTTTTTATTTTTTTCAAACGCGTTTTCGAAAAAAGGCTGTAGAAAAAAAAGCTCAACTGGGATTTTAGGGGACTTTTGTCTAATCGTTCAGTGACATGTACTCGACATTCCCTGAAAAAATCAGCTTTCTCCGATTTTTTTCCCTAGTGAAACCTAATGTTCTTGGGCTACATGAGAGAAATGGTGGATCTAAGGATGAAATAAAAAGATGAGAGGAAGGAACAGTGGAAGGATGTGTTCAGGGCTGTAACTTTTATGCAAAATTATTTGCTATGAAATTTCCATTGTTTGTTCAATGTTTCCTCTCTCCCTTTCCTTAATACCCCCCTTGCTATTCTCCCATGCTTTTGGCATAATTTTTGTAATTATTTTGACTGAAATTTCTTGGGAGTTTTGGCTTGGTAACAGAATCTTTATTCTGTTTTTCCCCATGGTTACCTCCTCACCGTAGGGTGGTTAGGCATTTCAGTCATGCATCTACCATCCGATGTACTGCAGTTTCTTCTCAGGAAGCCTCTGTTTTACATCGGATAGTGTCAAAATTGGTTACTGATTTCGGGCCATATTTTCAGTGCCTGGAGTCTTGTTTCCAGTTTTATTCACTTTTGTTTATGTTGACAGCGGTTACTTCAGACAGTGATTCCTTGTCATCTATTTAGTTCTGCACATAGCCAGATATATAATATTGTTTGTAAGTGTAACATTAATTTTTAGACATGTTTTAAAATTTTTGTCCACACTTAGGCTTTTTTGGGATCCATTTGGGCTCATCGTTATTTTTTCTTTCGAATTATTTTTCGAAATGTTTGTAATGGATTATATTATTACTATGTATCTTGTTTTCAAGGGTTAGTGTGAGTACGATGACTGTTTAACTTTTTTCGAAATGAAAGATGTTTGTTCAAATTGTAATTCGAGGAAGTCTTCCTCTGATTCTCATGCTCAGTGTATTATTTGTAGTCAGTGTACTCGCACTAATTCTTGCTCTGTGTGTGCCAATTGGAATGACAAACGTTGGAGACGTGTGTCACGGTATATTGTTAGTGGTGAGAGGTCCATCCCGGTCCTCTCGCCACAGGGTCACTCTAGTTTTTCAGTTTCTTTTTCAGAGGAACAAGAACAGGGTGATATTTCCATGATATCTTCACGAAGTGTGCCTCCGTCGTCACAGACAAATGAAGAGCTAGCAGCAGTGCTCAATGAAATTCGGCAAATGCCTAAGAGGTCCCATGTAGGATCGACGGCATTGTCGCCCGCTAGCTCGCCCGGTGAAGCAATCATTCACGAAATGGTTGTGATGCCGGGTTCGTCCGTTGCAGTCCAGGAAAGGAGATCAGGTGTTGCGAGCACTATAAACATGGATCGTACACACCCGGTGAGGACGGATCCGAGGATGGAAAGGAGGAAGCCAATCAGTCCAGTACCTAGCTCGTCCAGGTCTGCCCGGACCGCGAGTGAGAGAGGCCCCTCTCTCTTACAACAACATCTGGGACCAGATGTTGTTGTACGTAATGTTCGTCAGTCAGAGCATAGTCCACTCCTCGAGACGCTCCGTCGTATAGACAGTCCGGCGCGACTAGTCTATTGGCTTCCTCATCCTCACGGCAGCACACATGACTGCAACTTGTCTACGTGACTTCTGATATTCAGCCTGCATCACCGACCAGGAATTCCACGTCGATCATGTCATGCTATCCGGTAGTCAAGGACACGAGGCCGTACCAGTCAGGACGTTTGCATAAAAGAAGTATGCAGGAATTAACGTCCCAGGAGCTCCCAGTGGCTAAATCACGTAAGACAGCGGTTCCACAGGCCTCCGTGACAGACTTGCTATCACAGATAGCTCAACTCATTGCAGCATCCCAGCAGCCATCAGAAACTTTTTCGGAGCAGGAACTGTCTGAGGAAGCTGGGTCGGTTCGTTCCCCTGCAAAGTCAGAAAGGGACGACTGAGAATCTCATATGGTCCAGTCGGATGGCGAAAGGGAATCAGCAGAGCTGGAATTTTCCCTTTCCGAACAACATAAGGTAGCCGTAGATTTCATCCAGCAACACCTTCCAGAAGTTGTTCCTCCGGACCAAAATGCTGCATTACCGGATAAGAGACTGATAGCGTCACTGGACACAGATTTATTCGGCTGGAATAGAGACATTGTTCCTGAGTTTCCGACCCAGTCCAGAAATGTCACACGGACATTTGAACTTTTGAATGACGCTATATTCAAGCTAGCCTCTAAGACTGGCAAATCCGGTTTCTTATCGCCTAGCGCTATACAGCTGCCTTTCATCAATATAAGAAATAGATATGAAATGGCAGGACATGGTGTGCCGAGAGTTCCTCTGCGTTTGGACGACTAGGAAGAAGACTTGGAGTTGTCATTGCCAGCGTCCATGTCTATTAACTCCAGTATACTGGAGACGACATGGGTGCAAGGGGTGATTTCCGAAGGTCTAAAACTGTCCTTCAAAGAAAAACCTCCATTAACTCGAAGTCCACGTTGGACTCAGCTTCCGTCAAATGTTCAGAAGAGAGAATCGCTTCTATCAGAAGTTCAATTTTTTCTAGACAAGAACGCTATTGAGGTCGTAGAAAACCAGGAATCTCCAGGTTTCTACAGTCACCTGTTTCTGGTTCCAAAACCAGACGGCTCGCTTCATCCAGTCATAGATCTGAGCTGGATAAACAAGCTGATCGTGGCTCCGAAATTTTATATGGAGACCATCCGATCGGTCAGAGCGAGCATTCGAGTGAACGATTATGCTGCGAGCATAAATCTCAAAGATGAGTACTTTCACGTCATTGTACATCCAGCGTTCAGAAAGTATCTTCACTTCGCTGTCCTAGGAGTCGTTTATCAGTTCTGAGCGATGTGCTTCGGTCTGAATCTAGCGCCCTGGGCATTCACTCGAATAATGAACTCGGTAATGACTCATTTCCGAGCTCATTTGTCTGTACTAATGTCGGCCTACTTGGATGATATTCTTCAGGTATGGCAACGAGTTAATGCTTCAGAACGATGTTCAGAGTCTGCTTCAACTGCTCCGGCATCTTGGTTTCATAGTAAATGAAAAGAAGTCGGATCTAGTGCTATCCAAGTCATTCACCCACCTGGGAATGAGCTTTGAGACGCACAACAATCTCGTTCGTCTGCCGTTAACCAGAGCGAAATTAGTCAGTTGTTACGCTCGCTTTTGTCTTCACTCAGATGTAGTAACAGCGAGAGAATTCATGAGACTGACAGGTTTGTGCGGAGCTGCTGTGGATCTTATTCTGACGGGGCGGCTACGCACTCGTTCACTCCAGATATTTTTTACTCAGAATTGGAGTTTTGAAGACTCATTCGCTCAAAACGAACATTGTCTTGTCGAATCAAGTGAAACAAGAGATTCAGACTTTGGCAGATATTCAGTGGTTAACTCAAGGAGTACCACTGCAACTGCCGGATCCGAGTTTTACGATAATGACGGATGCGAGTCAAACAGGTTGGGGCGCAACTCTGAGCCCAACAGATTCGATGTGCCAGGGTCTCTGGGATCCGCAGTTCCTAAACAAGCATATAAACATCAAAGAGATGACGTCAATTTGGCTTGCGCTACGTCAGTGGATGAACATTCTTCCGAATTCGCATGTTCAAATTCTGTCCGACAATTCGACAGTAGTAGTGTATATTCGGAACCAGGGAGGCACTCATTCCATTCCGTTGTTCAATTTAACGGAAAGGATCCTTCTGTTTGTCCTAGAGCATCAAGTTCTCCTATCGGTCCATCATATACCGTGTCGTCTGAACGTTCTAGCAGGCTCCCTTTCTCAGAAAGGTCGCATGCTGCCGTCAGAATGGACTCTCAACAAACGAGTATTCAATCAGATTTGCTACCAATGGGATCGTCCAATGATAGACTTATTTGCGACGCATCTCAACAATCAGTTGCAGACGTATGTATGCCCAGATCCTTGAGCGTTTGCAGTAGACGCCCTCTCGATCTCTTGGGACAGAATGATAGGATACGTGTATCCTCCAGCTCCGTTGATTCAGCAGATATTGCTAAAAATCAAGCAATCTCACTGCAAGATTCTGTTGGTAGCATCTCTGTCACCCCAGAGACCATGGATAAATCTTCTCAGGTGTCTGTTGTGGGACATTCCGCAGAATCTTCCTCCACAGAAGGACCTTCTTTCGCAGGGGAAATCGCACACACTGCATCACAACCCGCAAGGTCTCAACCTTCACGTATTTCCGTTGTACGGTCCTTCTTGCACGGCAAGCATTTTACAAGACAAGCAGTGGACGCAATTTCTAACTGTAGGAGGACCTCCTCTGCGCTAAATTATGCTGCTAAGTGGAAGGTTTTCTATCGGTGGTGTAGGGATCATTCTATTGATATTTATGATCCCTCCATTCCAGACATTGCTAACTTTCTGGTCTACTCGTTTGACGAGATCAAACTGCAGCCAATAACCGTTAAGGGTTATAGGTCTATGCTATCGGATACCTATGCTCATCATGATAGCTTACAGACTGGATCTAATGTCTCTTTATCTAAGTTAGTGAAAAACTTTTCGATAAACAGACCTAGAACCCTTAGGTTAATTCCTAAGTGCCATTTGAGCTTCTTGATACAGTGGACTTCAAATTCTTATCTTATAAGACAGCTTTTCTCTTAGCATTCTCTTCCGCCAGAAGAGTTAGTGAGCTTCATGCACTATCGGTTGATGATTCTCACTATCGTAGTGTTGGTAATACTATTACTATGACTACTAATGTTGGATTTTTGGCTGAGAATCAGGCTCCTAATAAGTATCCTGAACCTATTGTTATTAAGGCTCTTCCATCTTCAGCCAGTCATAGGCCTTTGCTCTGTCCAGTTAGAGCCATGCATATTTACAAACATAGATCTGAGTTTATCAGAAAGGGACGTAAGCGTTTCTTTCTGTCTCTGCTGCCTAATAGAAAGGACATTACAGTCCATTCTATTGCAAGTGGATTCAATTAACTATCCGTACTGCTTATGAAAAATTATCTTCAACTCAGCAGTCTGTGCTTAAGATTTCGGCACATGAAGTAAGAGCGCTGTCTACATCTTGGGCTTATGCTAATAATGTTGCTCTTACCGATTTGATGAAGGCTGCATATTGGTCTCAGCGTTCCATGTTCACAAATTTTTATCTTAGAAATATTGAGTCCATTTCTGGCGACCTGCGTTGTTTAGTTCCATTATCTGTTGCTCAGAATGTCGTCCACTAAACAGTTGCAACTATAGTTATGCAGGCTTCCTGTTCCGTTAGTGACTCTGTCCTGCTGCCCTCTTCATTCTGGGGTATTTGACCCAGAACAAGGGGAAGGGGGGGGGGGGGAGGGGGGAATGGTGTTCCCTTATATCACCTGCTTTATAGTGAAAAGCAAGGGAATACCTCCTCTGGAGTCAGTAATTGCGAGTCGGTGCCGGGATGGTTTTAAAGTGTAAAGCTAATGTCTATCTCATTTATGTAATATTTTTAAAGTGTAGCTCAGTGTGAAGCATTTGTATATTTCACGTGTCATATGAGCGTTAATATACAATCCTCGGACACTTTTAAATGAGTATAAAGAGTCTCATTCTCTGGACTATCTTTATTTATTGGCTTTCCTTTAAAAAGATTAGTATAATGGGTTATACTGGACGTTAATAGAGATCATTGATGTTATTGTGCTCAATTACGGAATGGTATTGTGTCTTTCTTTTTTGGTATAAACAAGAAAGATACATGTAAAGCTTGTTCTCCTCTTCTCCTGGAGGGATATTCTGTTTACATGTAATTGAGTCTATTGGATTTTCCTTTATGTCCTAGGCCCTCCAGCCTTTTTTCTATTCAGCTAAGTCTGGGTCATTGGTACAGTATAAAAATGTTAAAAAATTTATAGTAATTTATATATTTTTTATACTTACCAATGACCCAGGCGGGGATGGCCCTCCCATGAGTTGGGAACTCATACCTCCCCGCCGTTTACATAACACTTACCAGGCACTGGTTGTAAGAATGAGGATTTGGCTCCAATTTTGGACTTCCTTGACACTGCGCATGCGCAGTGGATAAAAGTATGGAGGACCACATAGGACATCAAATTTTGGGATTTTGATGCAAATTTTGGGGATTAGGATTTTTTTTTTTGTTAAAAATTTCATGGGAGTTTAACTTGGTTACAGAATGTTTATTCTGTATATCCCCATGGTTACGTCCTCACCCTTGGGGTGTTTAGGCGTTTTTGGTCTTGCATCTACTATCTGATGTATCGCAGTCTCTTCTGATGAAGTTTCTATCTTACATCGGATAGTTTTAATAAAAATCTGTTACTGACTTTGGGCCATGTTGTTCAGTGCCTGTAGTCTTGTTTCCGTTTTTTTAGCATTTTGTTTACATTGACAACGGTTGCTTTCTGTTAGTAATTTCCTAGTCATTATGATGTTACGTCTTTAATCAGATACATTATATACTCCGGAAGTGTAGCATTAATTTTTTAGAATCACGTAAAAAAAATTGTCCACACTTAGGCTTTTTCGGGATCCATTTTGGCTCATCGTTCCTTTGAACTTGGGCTCATATCCAAATTTTTGGAAAATTTTTTTATGAATTTTTTTTCGAAATTTTTGTATTGGATTGTGTTATTATGTATATTTGTCATATTATGATGAGGGTTAATGCGAAAACTATGGACTTGTAATTTTTGACATAATGAAAAAATATTGCTTAAATTGTAAGTCGAGGAAATATTCCTCCGACTCTCATGTTTATTGTGTTTGCTGTAGTCATTGTTCTCGCACTAACACTTGTTCTGTTTGTGCCAATTGGGATGACAAATGTTGGAGACGTGTCTCACGATATGTTGTTAGTGGTGAGAGATCCATGCCTGTTCTCTCACCACAAGGTCACTCTAGTTTGTCAGTTTCTTTTTCAGAGGAACAAGATCATGGTGATGTATCCGTGATACCGTCAGGAAGTGTCCTACCGTCATCGCAATCTAACACAGAGCTAGCGGCAAAGTGCTCAAGGAAATTAGACAAGGGCCAAGATCACTGATCATGGGATTTATATCCTTGTCGCCAACTAGCTCGACCGGTGCTTCTATCACTCAGAATGTGGGTGTTATGACACCGGGTAAGTCTGTAGCAGTCGAGGAAAGGAAAAAGGGTGTTGCGAGCACTATAATATCAGAACATGCTCAACCTGCAACGACGGAACAGAGGAAGCCAGTTAGTTCTGCGGTCATCTCGTCCAGGTCTTCCCCGACCGTGAGAGAGGTCCCTCTCTCTTACAACAACATCTGGGGCCAGATGTTGTTGTTCAGAACGATCGTCAGTCGGAGCATACGTCCATGCCTCCTGTCCGGGATGCTCCGTCAAATAGGCTGTCGGGGTTGACTAGTCTATCGGCTTCCAGTTCTTCTTCAAGGCACACAGTTACCGATGTTGTACTGTCGGATGAAGCTGGGTCGGTACATTCCTCTGCACATTCAGATAGGGATGGTGAAAGGGAATTGAGTGAATTAGAATTTTCCCTTTCCGAGCAACACAAGGTAGCGATGAATTTTATTCAGCAATACCTTCCAGATGTTATTCCTCCAGATCAGAATGCTGCGACAAAGAATAAAAAACTGCTGGCATCATTGGACTCTGATTTTTTCGGCCAGGTTAAGGAAGATACACCAATTTACCCGGTTCAGTCCAGTAATGTGTCTCGGACTTTTGAACTGATAAATGACGCTATACTCAATCTATCCTCGGGATCGAGGAAAAGCAGTTTTTTATCTACACGTGCTCTTGATCTGCCGTTTATCAGTAATAGAAATAAATTTAAAACGGCAGGCCAGGGTATATCGAGAGTTCCTTTGCATGTGGACGAACAGGCTGAGGACTTAGATTTGTCCTTACCCTCGTCTTTTTCTATTCGCTCAGATACAATGGATACAACGTTATTCTCCAATATAGCGAATCTAGATGCTTTATCTTATGCAGATCACCTTACTAGAGCGTTAGCACAATGTCTCAGTGGAGAAGAATTTGAGGACGTTCGTACCTCATTAAGAGTTCTTTCTTGGGCTATCGCTTATTCCATGTATAACTCTGCCTTATCAGTGGCTAATTTAGAGTTAGTAAGACGTGATGCAGCCCTAGAGTCATCATCCCTGGTGGATGTTAAGGTGAAAAACTCTCTGCGAGTCGCTCCGGTATCTGGTGACCTTCTCTTTGATGGCAAGCTTTCGTTGATCTATGATCAGGTCACTAAGAAAGCATCTGAGACTGCTTTTGAAATCAGTTTCTAGTAAAACTGGTACAGCAGAGAAGGGTAAAGGAGGAGCTTCAGGACAAAATACGGCCAAAGGAAGCTCCTATAGAGGATACAAGAAATCCTGAGGTGGTTACCCTAGAGATCGTCAAAGTAGCGACTCAGGTAGGGGATGTGGGTCTGGCCGAGACTACTGGTTGGACGTCCCCAGGTTGAGGAGGTCGAGGTGCTGCATCGGGAGGACGTAGTTTCTCTTCCTGTAGGCCTCGCAGGTCTGAGAGGTGATGGTCAGGATCTCTATTGCGGTCCTGTTGGCGGAAAACTGTCAAGGTTTCTGAAAAATTGGATTCCAATTACAGAAGACCTCTGGATCAAAGGGGTTATCTCGGGAGGCCTAAGGCTATCATTCCGAGAGAAACCTCTGTTAACACGAAGTCCACATTGGACTCAGCTTCCATCCAACCCTCTAAAAAGAGATTCTCTTCTATCAGAGGTAAAATCTCTTTTAGAGAAAGATGCAATAGAGATCGTAGAAAACCAGGATTCACTGGGTTTTTACAGTCACCTGATCTTGGTTCCGAAGCCAGATGGCTTGTTCCATCCAGTAATAGATTTGAGCTGGATAAGCAAACTGATCGTGGCTCCAAAGTTTTATATGGAGACCATTCGATCAGTAAGGGCCAGCATTCGGGTGAACGATTATGCATCAAGCATAGATCTAAAGGATGCATACTTTCATGCCATGGTAAATCCAGCATTCAGAAAGTACCTACGGTTCGCCGTCCTAGGGGTCGTTTATCAGTTCCGAGCGATGTGCTTCGGACTCAATCTAGCATCCTGGGCATTCACTCGAATAATGAACTCGGTGATGGCATATTTCCGGGCCCATTCGTCTGCGGTAACGTCGGCTTATTTTGACGACATTCTTCAGAGATACGGCAACAAAACGGTTCTTCAGAATGATGTTCAGAGTCTGCTTCTATTGCTCCGACGTCTCGGTTTCATTGTAAATGAAAAGAAGTCGGATCTAGCTCCGTCCAAGTCGTTCATACACTTCGGAATAAGCTTCAACACTCACAATAATCTGGTTCGTCTTCCATTACCCAGAGTGAAATTAGCCAGTTGTTATGCTTGCTTTTGTCTACACTTAGACGTATTAACAGCAAGGGTGTTCATGCGACTGATGGGGCTGTGCGGTGCGGCGGCAGATCTCATTCCGATGGGTCGCTTGCGTACACGTCCACTCCAGATATTTTTCACTTAAATATGGAGTGTGAAGATGCATTCGCTCGAAATGAATATTGTTTTATCAGACCAAGTAAAACAAAGGATTCAGACTTGCGCAGACATTCAGTGGTTAACTTCAGCTGCCAGATCCGGCTTTTACGATTATGATGGATGCGAGTCAAGCAGGTTGGGGCACTACCCTGAGCCCGACAGACTCGAAGTGACAGGGTCTTTGGGATCCTGTGTTCCTGGACAAACATATAAACATCAAAGAAATGACGTCAATATGGCTAGCGCTACGTCATTGGTTGAACATAATTCAGAATTCACATGTTCAAATACTGTCAGACAACTCGACAGTAGTAGCATATATTCGGAACCAATGAGGCACTCATTCGATTCCGTTATTCGAATTAATGGAGAGAATTCTTCTGTTTGTCCTGGAACATCACGTTCATCTATCGGTTCGTCATATACCGGGTCGTCTGAACGTTCTAGCAGACTCGCTCTCTCGAAAGGTCACATGTTTCTTTCGAAATGGACTCTCAACAAGCGAGTATTCAGGCAGATTTGCTACCAATGGGATCGACCAATGATAGACTTATTCGCGACTCATCTCAACAATCAGTTGCAGACATATGTGCCGCCATGCCCAGATCCTCGAGCGTATGCAGTAGACGATCTCTCAATTTCTTGGGACGGAATGATAGGATATGTATATCCTCCAACTCCGTTGATTCAACAGATCTTGTAAAAGGTCAAGCAATCGCAGTGCAAGATACTGCTGGTAGCATCTCTGTCGTCTCAGAAACCATGGATAAATCTACTCAGGTGTCTGTTATGGGACATTCCCCGGAAGCTTCCTCCACGGGAGGACCTTCTTTATCAGAGGAAGTCATGCACACTGCATCACAACCCGCAAGGTCTCAACCTTCATGTATTTCCATTGTGCGGTCCTTCTTGCATGGGAAGTGCTTGACAGGACGAGCAGTGGATGCAATTTCTAACTGTAGGAGGGCCTCCTCTTCGCTGAATTATGTGGCAAAGAGGAAGGTTTTCTTTCGCTGGTGAAAGGATCTGTCGATAGTCGTATATGATCCATCCATTCCAGACATTGCCAATTTTCTGGTCTACTTGTTTGACGTTCTGAAACTGCAGCCAGTCACTATTAAGGGTTATAGGTCTATGCTATTAGACACTTATGCTCATCATGATAGCTTAGAAATTGGCTCTAATGTTTCTTTATCTAAGTTAGTTAAAAACTTTTCGATCAATAGAACCCTTAGGTTAATTCCTAAGTGGAATTTAGCTTGGGTTCTGTTGAAGCTTAAAGAAGCTCCATTTGAACCGTTGGATGCTGTAGAGTTCAAATTCTTGACATATAAAACAGCTTTTCTCTTTGCCTTTGCTTCTTCAGGAAGAGTTAGTGAACTTCATGCTTTATCTATAGATGATTCTCATTTTCGTAGTGTTGGTAATACTATTACTTTAACTACTAATGTGGGATTTTTGGCTACGAATGAGGCTCCTAATAAATATCCTGAGCCTATTATCATTAAGGCTCTTCCGTCATCAGATAGCCGTAGACCTTTGCTGTGTCCAGTAAGAGCTATGCGCATTTATAAACGCAGATCAGAGTTTATTAGAAAAGGAAGAAAATGCTTCTTTTTATCATTAATTCCCAATAGAAGTGACATTTCTGTTCATTCTATTGCTAGATGGATTCAATTAGCAATTCGCACTACTTATGACAGTTTATCCTCTAATCGGCAGTCGGTGCTTAAGATTTCAGCACATGAAGTTAGAGCGCTGTCCACATCTTGGGCTTATTCTAACAGTTTTGCCATTACTGATCTCATGAAGGCTGCTTACTGGACACAGACATCTACCTTTACAAAGTTTTATCTTAGAAATATAGAGTCTATTTCAGGAGACCTTAGATGTTTAGGTCCGTTATCTGTTGCTCAGAATGTTGTCCACTAAACGATTACAGCTATAGTTATGTAGGTTTTTTGTTCCAGCAGTGACTCTGTCCTGCTGCCCTCTTCGTTCTGCGGTGATTTGACCCATAGCAAGGGGGAGGGGGGGGGAGGGGGGGGGGGGGCTTTATATCACCGGCTTTATAGTGAAAAGCAAGGGAATTCCTCCTCTGATGTCAGTAATTCCGAGTCAGTACTGGAATGTGTCATACGATTGTTAATTTTCAATCCTCGGACACTTTTAAATGAGTATAAAGAGTCTCTTTCTCTGGACTATCTTTATTTAGTGGCTTCCTTTATTAAATTAGTATAATGAGTTATACTGGATGTTAATAGAGAATTATAGATGATATACTGCTCAATTATCTGGTTGGTATTGTGTCTTTCTTATTTCTAATAAATAAGAAAGACATATGTAAATCCTTTCTCTCCTTTTCTCCTTGAGGGGATATTCCTGTATATATAATTGAGCTTATTGGATTTTCCTTTATGCCCTTGGCCCTCCAGCCCTTTTACTGTTCAGCTAAGTCTGGGCCATTGGTTCACAGTATAAAAATATGAAAAAATTTAAAGTAATTTATATATTTTTTATAGTTACCAGTGGCCCAGACGGGGATGGTCCTTCCATGAGTTGGGAACTCATACCTCCCCACTGATTATATACATTTAGCAGGCACTGATTGTAAGAATGAAGCTTGGCGCCAATTTTGGTACTTCCTTGACACTGCGCATGCGCAGTAGACAAAAGTATGGAGGATCATATAGGACATTAGCTTTTTGGTTTTGGATGCAAAGTTGGGGGATTTGGGGGGCAAAATTTGTATTTGGCCCTGCATATTTAAGAGTTAGCACCAGCTAAATCTGGGCCATTGGTAAGTATAATAAATATATAAATTACTTTAAATATTTTCATTTTTTCCTTCGCGGTGTTGTATTCTTAGGTGTTAGAGGCATTTAGTCCTGTTGTTATAACATTAGCGGCTAATGTCACAAGTCTACATTTAGTGATCTTTCCAAGGCCACAGGTTACACCCAGATATCTGTCTTCCCAGATATGAAGACTTCTAAGCTGCGTTAGCTAGGCTGAGACCACTATCTTTTTGGAGTAGGGCCGTTAGAAGGAAAGAGTCCATTTTTTCCTTCTCTGTGTTGTACTCTTAGGCATCGGAGGCATTTAGTCTAATTGTTGACGCCATAGTAGCCTTATGTGAATTAAGAGCAGTCTTTTTCTATAATATTAGCGGCTAACGTAATAAGTCTTCGTTAGTGAGCTTTCCAAGGCTGCAGGTTACATCCAGATATCTGGCTTCATAGAGATGAAGACTTCTAAGCTGCGTTAGCTAGGCTGAGACTGCTGTTTTTTTGGAATTAGTGCCGTTAGAAGGAAAGATTATGTTTTTTTCCTTCTCGGTATTGTATTCTTAGGTGTCTGAGGCATTTAGTCCTATTGTTGATGCCATATTAGTCTAATTAGTATTAAGAGCAGCCTTTTTCCTTAACTTGAGCGGCTAACATCGTAAGTCTCCATTTAGTGAGCTTTCCAAGGCTGCAGATTACACCCAGATATCTGTCTTCACGGAGATGAATACTCCTAAGCTGCATTAGCGAGGCTGAGACCGCTGTCCTTTTGGGAATAGGACCGTTAGAATGGAAAAGTATATTTTTTCCTTCTCGGTGTTGTATTCTTAGGTGTCACAGACATTTAGTCCTATTGTTGATGCCATAGTAGCCTAGTGAGAATTATGAACGGTGTTTTTTCTCTCTCATTAGCAGCAAACATTGTAAGTCTCCATTTAGTGAGCTTCTGAGGCTGCAGTTTGCACCCAGATATTTGTCTTCACGGATAGGAAGACCTTAAGCTGCATCAGCTAGGCTGAGACCACTGTCCTCTTGGACAAGGTACCGTTATAAGGAAAGAGGTTGTTCTTTCCTTAACAGTGTTTTTTTGTGTTAGTTGTCTGAGGCATTTAGCCCTATTGATGACACCATATTAGCCTAATGAGAAATTATTAGTGTTCTTTCTTGTGACTGTCGTTAGTTCCTTTTTTCTGGAATATGTTTCCTGCAAATAATCGGGATGAGGCACATCTTGGTTTCTATGATCGTGTGCCGGAACTTTGTTTTTAGTTGCCCGCTTCATTTTATGTCCAATCTATCGTCGTGGATTATGATTCCTTTCGGAGGATTATGGATATTAAGTCTGTATGGTGTATTCTTTAGGGCCCTGGCATACTGCCTTGATTTCAAGGGATATGGCATCGCTATATCATCGGGTGTTCCTTGCAATAGCGCTATGTTAATCACGTTCCTCTCCATCCTTTAGTGGCAATATGGAGTTGGTCAGACGTGATGGAGCCCTACAGCCTGATTCTATTCTAGATGACTAGGACGAGAGCTTTAGGAGTCGTCGAAAAACTGGTCATGCTTGGTTATTTGACCAGTTATTTTGTTATGATAAGCTTCTTTTTGCTGTTAATGCTCTTTTATTGAGAATAGTAGCAGGAGCATAATAGCTTCAGGAATGTAGTGTGAGGTTTCCTTTTTCCTATAGTTGAAAAAAGGGATATTTTTATACTAAAACCAATGGTCCAGACTTAGCTGGTGCAACCTCTATATTATTAAGGACCAAACACAAATTTTGAACCCCACCCCCCAATCCCCCAAATTTGTATACAATACCGAAAATTAAAAGTCCTATCTGGCCCTCCATACTTTTAGTACTTGTGCATGTGCAGTACCCAGAAAGAGACTGGAATTGGCACGCACATCATTCTTCTGTTTGGCCCAAAGTCAGTAACAACCGAACTGACTTCTGTGCTTTAAAATCTCATTTTTGAAGATGCCAGACGCAAATAAATCAATGATGGTTTTCATGGAATCAACAGTACAGCAGGATGCTGGAAGTAAATAACAGTTGTTTCGGATGTTCAGGGCTGTAACTTCATAATATTTTTATACTGTACCAATGACCCAGACTTAGCTGGTGCTAACTCTAACAAAACCAGGGCCAAACACAAATTTTGCCCCCCAATCCCCAAAATTTGCATCCAAAACAAAAAGAAATCATGTCCTAAAGGACCTCCATACTACGCCTCTACTGCGCATGCGCAGTGACGCAGACATCCCGAAATTGGCACCAATTATCATTCTCTGTTTGGCCCTTCATCAGTCAACATGTCACTGATCTTTGTGCTTGTAAATCTCAGTTTAAAGGATGCCAGACACGTAATTTTTGGAGAAAATGTGATTCTAAGGAGGATAGAAGGAGGAGAGGAAAAAGAAGTGACAAAAAATAATCAGGGCTGTACTTAAAATTTTTTGATGAAATTATGTTAAGTTGCCTATTTTCGAGGCATGGGCCTCTTGTTGTCATTCTTGCTAAATGTTGCACTGCTTATTCAGTGTTTCCTCTCCCCTAGCCTTCTAAAGTCCCCCCTTGCAATTCTCCCATGCTTTTGGCATATTTTTGAGAAAGTTCATTTCTAAAATTTCCTGGGAGAGTTGCTTGGTTACAGAATGTTTTCTGTTATTTTCCCCATAGTTACGTTTTCACCCATGGGTGTATAACGTTTGTGTTCTGCATCTTCCATCTGATGTTCTGCAGATTCTCCCCTGGGAGTCTCTGTTTTGCATCAGATAGAGTGTAATTTGATGACTGATTCCGGGCCAGTTTTTTCAGTGCCTGGAGTCATGTTTTCTGGTGTTTTACACTGTTTGTTTACATTGGCAACAGCCTTTTTTGAGGGGGGCTGTTTGCCTTTGCTGTAGTTTATCTCACTATAAGATACATTTATATTATCCGTAAGTGTCTCATTAATTATTTAATATAAATTTAAAATTTTTGACCACACTTTGCCGTCGGATCCATCGGGGCTCAACGTTACTTTTCAGCAACTTGGGCTTCGCTGAAAAAATATTTTTTCAAAATTATTTTGATTTGCAATTGTTTTTTCATTTATTAATGGATCATGTTATTATGTATCTTTGTGTCAGGGGTTTTTGCGAGTAACTAGGACTTGTTGTTGTCCTTTCACAATGAAGGGACATTGTTCAAATTGTAATAGGAAGAAATCTTCCTCTGACTTTCATGATCATTGTATTAATTGTAGTCAGTGTTCTCGCATTAATCCCTGTCCTATATGTGAATATTGGGATGAGAAACATTGGAAACGTGTGTCACGATATGTTGTTTCTGGAGAAAGGGCTATGCCAGCTCTTTCTCCGCAAGGTCACTCTACTCTCTCAGTTTCTATTTCAGAGGAACCAGAACAGGGTGATGTTTCCATGTTATCTTCTACAAGTGTGCGTCCGTCGTCACAAATGAATTCAGAGCTAGCGGCAAAAGTGCTCATGGAGATTAGACAAATGTCGTTCGCTAGCTCGCCCGGTGTAGCGTCCATTCACCGAATGGTTCGGCAGCCGGGTTCGTCCGATGCGGTCCAGGAGGAAATTTTGGGTGATGCGAGCACTATAAACATAATAGATGCACACCCAGTGACGGCGGATAGTAAGCGAGAACGGAGGAAGCCTTTGAGTCCGGTTCCTAGCTCGTCCAGGTCCAGCCGGGCCGCGAGCGAGAGAGGCCCCTCTCTCGTACAACAACATCTGGGACCAGATGTTGTGGTACAAAATGTGTTTTTAGCGGAGCATACGTCCGTCGCTCGGGACGCTCCGTTGTATAAGCAGTCCGTGGAGACTGTTAAGGCTTCCTCTTCTCGTCAGCGCACACGACCGCACCTTGGCTGCGTGACCGCCGATATATTACCAGCTTCGCCGATCAAGGATTCTTCGGCGACCAGGTCACACCATCCGGCAGCCAGGGATTCGAAACCAATGGACTCCGGACGTTCGCATAGGAAAAGTATGCGGGAGCCATCTGATGCGGAGCTGCCCTCGGCGAAGCAGCGAAAGACTGCGCCTCCGCAGGTCTCGACGCCGGACATTCTTGTGCAGATAGCACAGCTTATCGCAGCATCCCAGCAGCTGACAGAAACGGTGTCGGATCGAGAATTATCCGACGGCGCTGGGTCGGTACGCTCCGCCGAAGCATCGGGGGCGGACGACCGGGAACATCATGAGGTCCGACCGGATGGTGAAAGGGATACGGATGACTTGGAGCTATCCCTTTCGGAACAACATAAAGCTGCCGTGGACTTCATCCGGCACTTTCTCCCTCAAGTTGTTCCGTCGGGCCAGACTGCTGCGGTTCCGGACAAGAGGATTATAGCGTCATTGGACACTGAATTTTTTTTTGAGCGGTTCAGGGACATTGCTCCCGAGTTTCCGTCGCAGTCCAATAATGTTGCAAGAACATTTGAATTATTGAACGACGCTATATTTAAACTTGCTTCCAAGACGGGGAAAGCAGGTTTCTTGTCCGCTAATACTCTCAACCTGCCTTTCATTAATGCAAGGAATAAATTCGATACAGCAGGACAGGGTATCCCGAGAGTTCCTCTGCGTATGGACGACGAGGCGGAAGACTTAGAGCTATCATTACCGTCGTCGGCTTCTATTCCAACCGCGGTGTTAGAAACAGCTGTTGCGTCTAACAGAGCCAATTTAGATGCCTTATCTTACGCAGATCACCTTACTAAGGCGTTATCACTGTGCCTTCAAGGGAAAGAGTTTCAGGATATACAATCCACTTTAAGACTTCTTTCAAGGGCAGTAGCTTATTCCACGTGTAACTCCGCCCTTTCAGTGGCAAATCTGGAGTTGGTTAGACGTGACGCAGCCCTAGCTACATCCACACTAGTGGATACTAAGGTGAAGAACTCTCTTAGAGTCGCTTCGGTCTCAGGAGAACTTCTCTTTGACGGCAAGCTTTCTGCTATTTATGATAAAATTACAAAGAAAGCTTCGGATTCTCTGTTGTTCAAATCTGCTTCTAAGAAGTCGGATACAGCAGACAAGAATAAGACAGGCACTTCTGGGTCTAATGCGCCCAAGAGAGGTTCCTATAGAGGTTCCGGTGCGTCCTCTTGGTCTTATTCGAGAGACCGTCAGGGTAGCGACTCTCGTTCGGGACGTCCTTCAGGCCGGGACAATCGGTCGGACACCCCGAGGTCGACGGGGCGAGGTGCGGGTCGTGGAGGACGTGGTTTCTCCTACCGCAGGCCTCGCAGGTCCAGGAGGTGATGGCTTAAACCTCTATCGCGTACCGGTTGGCGGAAGGTTGTCGAGCTTTTCACAAGAATGGGCGTCGATTACGGACGACCCTTGGGTGAGAGGAGTGACTTCGGAAGGTTTAAAGATATCCTTCAAACGAAAGCCTCCATTAACTCGAAGTCCAAAGTGGACTCATCTTCCGTCAAATCCGCAGAAAAGAGACGCTCTGTTATCAGAGGTGCAGTCTCTTTTAATGAAGAACGCGGTAGAGGTCGTAGAAAACCAGGAATCTCCGGGATTCTACAGCCATCTGTTTCTGGTTCCGAAACCAGACGGCTCGTTCCGTCCAGTCATAGATTTGAGCTGGATAAACAAGCTGATCGTCGCTCCGAAGTTTTATATGGAGACGATTCGGTCGGTCAGAGCGAGTATTCGGGTGAACGATTATGCAACAAGCATAGATCTCAAAGATGCGTACTTTCACGTCATGGTACATCCGACATTCCGAAAGTACCTACGCTTCGCAGTCCTAGGAGTGGTGTATCAATTCCGGGCGATGTGCTTCGGATTGAATCTAGCACCCTGGGCTTTCACTCGGGTAATGAACTCGGTAATGATCTATTTCCGAGCTCATTCGTCTGCGGTGACGTCGGCCTACCTGGACGACATTCTTCAGAGGTACGGCAACGAGTTAACGCTTCAGAACGATGTTCAGAATCTTCTTCTATTGCTCCGACGTCTCGGTTTTATAGTAAACGAGGAGAAGTCGGATCTGGTGCCGTCCAAGTCATTCACTCATCTGGGAATGAGCTTCGAGACGCACAACAATCTCGTTCGTCTGCCGTTAACCAGAGCGAAATTAGTCAGTTGTTACGCTCGCTATTGTCTGCACGCAGACAAAGTCACGGCGAGAGAATTTATGAGACTGATAGGTCTGTGCGGAGCCGCCGCGGATCTCATTCCGATGGGGCGGTTACGCACACGTCCTCTTCAAATTTTCTTGACTCAGAATTGGAGTGTGAAAATTCATTCGCTCGATGTAGACGTTCTCTTGTCAGATCAAGTGAAACAAGAGATTCAGACTTGGGCAAACATTCAGTAGTTGACTCAGGGAGTTCCGCTGCAGTTGCCGGAATGCAGTTTACCATTATGACGGATGCCAGTCAAACAGGTTGGGGTGCATCATTAATCCCAACGGATTCGAGATGCCAGGGTCTTTGGGATCCGCAATTCCTGTGCAAGCACATAAACATCAAGGAAATGATGTCAATTTGGCTTGCGTTACGTCACTGGATGGACATTATTCACAATGCTCATGTCCAAATCCTATCCGACAATACGACAGTAGTGGCGTATATACGGAATCAGTGAGGCACTCATTCAGTTCCGTTGTTCAATCTAACGGAAAGAATCCTTCTGTTTGCGCTAGAACATCACGTTCTTCTTTCGGTCCGTCACATACCGGGTCGTCTGAATGTGCTAGCAGACTCCCTTTCACGAAAGGGTCGCTTGTTGCCGTCGGAGTGGACTCTCAACAAACAAGTATTCAATCAGATTTGCTACCAATGGGAACGGCCAATGATAGACTTATTTGCGACACATCTCAACAATCAGTTGCAGACGTATGTGTCTCCGTGTCCGGATCCAAGAGCATTTGCAGTAGACGCTCTGTCGATCCCTGGGACGGAATGATAGGATATGCGTATCCTCCAGCGCCGTTAATTCAACAAGTATTGCTAAAGATAAAACAATCTCAATGCAAGATTCTGTTGGTAGCATCTCTGTCGCCACAGAGACCGTGGATAAATCTACTCAGGTGTCTGTTGTGGGACCTACCGCGAAAGCTTCCTCCACGAGAGGATCTTCTTTCGCAGGGGAAATCGCGTCAACTCCATCACAACCCGCAAGGTCTCAACCTTCACGTTTTTCCGTTGTGCGGTCCTTCTTGCATGGCAAACACTTTACAGGACGAGCAGTGGATGCGATTTCTAACTGTAGGAGGACCTCCTCTTCGCTAAACTATGCGGCTAAGTGGAAGGTTTTTCGTCGTTGGTGTAGGGATCATTCTGTAGATATATTCGATCCCTCTATACCAGACATTGCAAACTTTCTAGTATTCTTGTTTGACGAAATCAAACTGCAGCCTGTTACTATAAAGGGTTATAGATCTATGTTATCTGATACCTATGCACATCATGATAGTTTACAAATTGGATCTAATGTCTTTATCTAAGTTGGGTAGAAACTTTTCGATAAATAGACCCAGAACTCTTAGATTAATTCCTAAGTGGAATTTAGCTTGGGTTCTTCTTAAATTGAAGGAAAAGCCATTTGAACCTCTTGGGACAGTAGATTTCAAATTCTTATCTTATAAGACAGCTTTTCTCTTAGCTTTCTCTTCTGCTAGAAGAGTCAGTGAGCTTCATGCACTGTCGGTGGATGATTCTCACTATCGTAGTGTTGGGAACACTATCACCTTCACTACTAATGTGGGTTTTTTAGCTAAGAATCAGGCTCCTAATAAATATCCGGAACCTATTGTTATTAAGGCTCTTCCGTCTTCAGACGGGCGTAGGCCTTTACTCTGTCCTGTTAGAGCGTTACGTATCTATAAACAGAGATCTCAGTTTATCAGAAAGGGACGGAAACGTTTCATTCTGTCTTTGATGCCTAATAGAAAGGACATTTCGGTCCATTCTATTGCTAGATGGATTCAATTAACTATCCGTACTGCTTATGAAAATTTATCTTCTTCTCAGCAGTCTGTGCTTAAGATTTCTGCTCATGAAGTAAGAGCTCTTTCTACTTCCTGGGCTTATGCTAATAGTGTTGCTATTACAGATTTAATGAAGGCTGCTTATTGGTCTCAGCCATCCACATTTACGAATTTTTATCTCAGAAATATTGAGTCCATTTCTGGAGACCTGCATTGTTTAGGTCCGTTATCTGTTGCTCAGAATGTCGTCCACTAAACAGTTGCAACTATAGTTATGCAGGCTTTCTGTTCCGGCAGTGACTCCGTCCCGCTGCCCTCTTCGCTCTGGGCTATTTGACCCAGGGCAAGGGGAAGGGGAAGGGGGGGGGGGGGGCGTTCCCTTAGGTCACCTGCTTTATAGTGAAAAGCAAGGGAATGCCTCCTCCAAGTCAGTATTTCTGAGTCGCTTCCGGGATGGTTTTAAAGTGTAATATTAATGTTAAAATTCATTCATGTCTTATTTTTAAAGTGTAGCTCGGTGTGAAGCATTTGTATATGTCAAGTGTCAAACGGGCTTTAATATACAATACTCGGACACTTTTAAATGACTATAAAGAGTCTCAATTCTCTGGACTACTTTATTTATTGGCTTGCTTTAAAAATAATTAGTATACGGGATATACTGGATGTTAATAGAGAACATGAATGTTATTGTGCTCAATTGTTAAGGGTAGTGTATCTTTCTAATTTAATATTAAATAAGAAAGATACATGTAAAGCCTAATACTCCTTTTCTCCTTAAGGGGTTACCTCTTTACTATATAGTTGAGCTTATTGGATTTTCCTCTATGTCCTAGGCCCTCCAGCCTGTTTACTATTCAGCTAAGTCTGGGTCATTGGTACAGTATAAAAATGTTAAAAAATTTATAGTAATTTATATATTTTTTATACTTACCAATGACCCAGACGGGGATGGCCCTCCCTGGAGTTGGGAACTCTTGCCTCCCCGCTGAGTACATAGCGCTGACCAGGCACTGCCAGTAAGAATGATAATTGGCACCAATTTCGGGACGTCTGCGTCACTGCGCATGCGCAGTAGAGGCGTAGTATGGAGGTCCTTTAGGACATGATTTCTTTTTGTTTTGGATGCAAATTTTGGGGATTGGGGGGCAAAATTTGTGTTTGGCCCTGGTTTTGTTAGAGTTAGCACCAGCTAAGTCTGGGTCATTGGTAAGTATAAAAAATATATAAATTACTATAAATTTTTTAACTTTTATGTAAAATTATTCATGTTCCCTAATTTCGGGATATGCTTCTGAATATTGTAATGAAAATATGACTCCACTGTATTAATTCTGTGTTTATTTAAAAACAATTATTGTTTTTTCTATTAGGATACATATTATATACTCTCCCAAAAAAGAAAGTGTGCATGCTAAAAAATAACACTAAAAAAAAGATATATATCATTTTCATTCATGGAAATTTTATTCAATCAAAGATGAATCAATTTGTGATCAACACGAGAAATTTCATTACTCTACGACGAATACTCTTGGTGCCATGGAGAGTCAAAGACACTAAGGGTCCAACACAAAAGTCACACACTCAATATCTGGTATGACCTCCGTCTGCATCGACTACAGCTGTGCATCTACGCCTCATGGAAGCGAACAAGTTAGCTTGGAAGTGTTGTGGGATGTTGTTCCATATTCTGATAAACTGTCTTTGGAGTTCCACAAGCGTTGACGGTGCATGGGGAAGCCAGCATAGCTGATGTTTCATTTCGTCCCATACGTGCTCAATGGGTGAGATATCGGGCGAATTTGCAGGCTAGGGAAGAACATCCACTTGTTGTTGCTGCAGATACTGTTGAACAACACGAGCTGTGTGGGGTCGGGCATTGTTCTGCTGTAGAATGACGCCGGGGCCGTGATGTTGCAGAAATGGGACAACAACAGGTGTAAGCACTTCATCACGATATCTGGCTGCATTGAGATTGCCATCAATAATGACCAGCTCAGTTCTGTTACGGGCAGTGATGCCACCCCACACCATGAGAGACCCTCCCCCATAACGGTTTTGCTCCATGACACATGGATCTGCATAGCGTTCGTTTCGATGTCTGTACACTCTCTGGTGGCCATCTGATGATGAAAGATGGAAACGACATTCATCTGTGAATAAAACACATCGCCACCAGTGTAAGGGATGCCTGAGATGTTGTCTACACCACTGCAGTCGAGCACGACGATGACGTAATGTCAAAATCGGACGAATTGCAGGTCTTCGAGGACGTAAGCCGTATTCTCTCAGCCGGTTGATTACTGTTTGAGGATGTATCCGCCTCAGGTTAGGGATGTTCCTGGCTGTCGTCGTTGCCATTTGTTGCCGTTCCGGAGATGGACGACACGGATATACCGATCTTGTGCAGGGGTGGTAATTTGGGGTCTCCCGGAGCGGGGTCGGTCTCGAACGTCATCATGTTGTGCATGTCGATGGACTAGCCTGTCTACAGTGTTACGGTGGCAGTTCAAATGCTGGGCAACCTCTCTGTGTGTTCTGCCAGCTCTAATCATACCCAGGGTAAGGAGACGTTGATTCATTGTCAATCTTGGCATGCTAATGTGGAATCGTTTTAACAGCAGCGCAAGTTTGAATGTGAATGATAGGAAGGCCTTACTTTAGTGTTTAAATATCCAAGGATTCACACTGCTGCATTAATTTTCAGACTCTCCACGTGCAAAACATGCCTTTTCACAAACGTGCAGCACGTCATTTAACGTTAATGCAATTTTAACGGGGAAAGCTGTTTTTGTGTCAATATAACTTATTCATGAACAGGTTAACACTCTTTACACCTACGAAATTATTTTTTTGGAGTTTGATCAATTTCTGCAATGCACACTTTCTTTTTTAGGTGAGTATATCTTATTCCGGTAGTTTAGCTTTAATTAGTTAGTGCTTGTCCACACTTATGTTCTATAGGGATGCCCTTGGGCTAATGAGGTTCCCTTGGGGCACTTAGGCTTCATTCAAGATTTAAAAACAAAAAATTTTTTATTTATTTTGAAAATTTTTGTATCCTTGCGATGTTTATTAGCTCGCCTGACTTTCAGTCAGGGGAGCTATAGTGATCACTCACCGTCCGTCCGTCATCTGTGAAAATGGTGTTTGCGTCTTCTCCTCCCAAACCATTGAACCAATTTAATTGATATTTGAGATAATAGTTTGTTATGACATCGCATTTTGATTTTGTTCAAATCAAGTTGCCTCACCCTCGGCCTCGGTAGGGCCACACCCAAAAAGTGTGCTTAAATCTTAAAAAATCTTCTTCTCATGAACCAGAGACTTGGTATTTGGTGTGCAACTTCCTTTTGAGGTGTAGACTCAGATTTGTTCAAGAGAAGTTCGAGGAGCTATATTTGACTTCATTATGGAGGGGCAAGAATTTTTGCCCCGCCCGAAATTTCTATTGTCCAAACCGAGAGGCAGATTTGAACCAAATTTAATATGAGGGCTTATTGGGTCGTAAGTACTTAATTTATGGCAAAAAAGATTTCCTGTTGCCCCATGGGAACCGCAGGAGCTAAAAACAAAAAAAAATAAAATGCCCATATCTCCAAAACTACACGGCACTGAGAATTCTTATTTGGTGTGAAGCTTCCTTATGTCCAACAAAATGGGTTGGTCTAAAAAAATTGCTATCGGTTTTATCACGGGGTACTTTTTGGGGACTTTGAAAAAGTGCTGAGTCAGCATTTGTTAACACTGTGGGTAATGAGAAAAACATTTAACACTACTTTTCTCCCAAACCACTGCTCCAAACGCTTTCAAATTTCACATATAACATCTTTGAAAGATTGTTTAACATGTTTATTGAAATCAAATCCCTGGGTCCATATTTGGGTTCACTATGGGCCTCTTTGCAGCATCATTAGGGGAGTGAGATTCAAGTTTGTTCAAGCCAAGTCCCTGGGTTCATATTTCGGCTCACTGTGGGAGCTCGAATTATAACTTAGTTCAAAATGAGGAATTTTCTTTAAAAATCTTCTTCTCCAGATCCAGCAGTCAGAATGCTTTGATATTTGGTATGCAGCATCCTTAGGGGGTGAGATTCAAGTTTGTTCAACCCACGTCCCTGGGTTGATATTTGGGCTCCCAGTGGGAGCCCGAATTATAACTTCGTTCAATATGAGGAATATTCTTCAAAAATCTTCTTTTTCACATCCACCAGTCAGAATCTTTTGATATTTGGTATACAGCATCCCACTGGAGGTGAGATTCAAGTTTAATCAAGCCAAATCCCTGGGTTCATATTTGGGCTCACTGTGGGAGCTCGAATTGTAACTTTGTTCAAAATGAGGAATTTTCTTTAAAAATCTTCTTCTTCAGATCCAGCAGTCAGAATATTTTGATATTCGGTATGCAGCATCCTTAGGGGGTGAGATTCAAGTTCCCTGGGTTCATATTTGGGCTCCCTGTGGGAGCCCGAATTATTACTTAGTTCAATATGAGGAATATTCTGTAAAAATCTTTTTTTTTAGATCCACTGGTCAGAATCTTTGGATATTTGGTCTAAGCTTTTCTTAGGAGGGGCAGATGCAACTTGTTGAAATCAGTTCCCTGGGTTGATATTAAGGCTACCATGTCAGGTGAGCACCCTCAGGCTCCCTGGGGGCTCTTGTTCTGTATTATTATTGGGAGTGCAGCGGACTTATGTTTACGGATTCATTATTATTGTATCCATTATAATAATTGGTACTTTGTGTAAGTCCAGGAAGACTCTGGATTAAAAAAAAAACTCGTTTACTGATAGTCGCAGCACTCCTTCAGTACTTGTACTATGGGGTGCGAACATTGGAAATTGGTGTCGGCCTTGTGGTGGGCGGTGAAGTTCCGATGTAGGAGCTGTCACCGCTGGCTAATACTAGTCTTTCAGTCTCTTTTTCAGAGAAACAAGAACATGGTGATGGTACTTGGACACCTGTCCGTTATGTACTTCCATCATTGCCCTCTGATGAGCCCCACTCTGATGAGTAAACAGAGATTTGCTCAGGATTAAAGACGTTAGAAGCATAATTCTCTGCATGCAGCTACCTTGACCGGTGAAGCTGTCATCCCTATATGGGAGCCGGTACGCCGGTAGGTCCATTGTGCTCGAGTAGTATAATGTGGGTAGAGCGAGCACCTCATAATATAAAGCTCACCCAGCGATGATGGCAAAAGGAGAAGAAGCCTGAAAGTTTCTCTTTGGAACGCTTGGTGAGATCTGGGGTCAGATCACGAGTTGGAGAACCCTCTCCGTCCCTTTAGCAGTCGGTGCCAACTGTGTCCATTGCGAGAAACTATAATGAGTCAGAACATGCATCGGGATGTTCCTTCCACAATGCAGCCAGGGTCGGCTGCGGTTAAGGCTTCTTCTTCTTACATGGAAGTGCATGCAAAGGGGATTAGTGTACAAGTTTCTCAACGGGAGACTCGGCGAGATCTGGGGTCAGATCGCGAGTTGGAGAGCATTCTCCAGCCCGTTAGCAGTCGGCGTTGATTGTTTTCTGTCGTGAGAAACTTCAATGAGTCGGAGCACCCGACCGCAATGTGTGAGTTTGGATGCTCCTTCCACACTTTAGCTGGGGTTGGCTGTTGTTACACTTCCTCTTCTACCAATGAAAAGCATGCTAAGGGGTAGAAGCCTACACATTTCTAAATGGAACGCTCGGCAGGTCTGGAGCCAGACTGCAAGCTGGAGAACCCTCTTCGTTCCGTCAGCAGTCGGGGTCGACTGTTTTCGATTCAAGAAACTTTAGTGAGTTGGGATGCTTGCGGTTTGGGACGCTCCTTCCACACTGCAGCCAGGGCCGGTTGCAACTATGGCTTCCTCTGCTTCATCGATGAAGCATGTTAGACCGCAGACTAGCTATCCAACATGTTAATGCTGTTCCACAGAGATGTTCCCAGTCTTCACCATCAAAGTCGAATTAACCTGTAGCTAGTCGTTCCAGGCATTTTTATACGGGACATGCATCGAAAGATCTGGGGTCAGATCTCCGTCCCATGAGAAGCATATGGCGAAGAAGCAGATAATCGCTGCTCTGCAAGCATCGTTCACGTACCTGCTGCTGCAGATTGCGCAGCATCCCAGTAGTCGCAGGTTTTGCCGTCAACAGGTTCTGGTAGTGAGCTGTCAGACGGTGCTGGGTTGGTCCAGTCACCTGTACATTTGGATGGTGTTGACCATGTTTTCAGATGAAACATTCAGATGGTAAGAGGGCTACGGAGATTGATTCTCCATCCCTCATGGAACAGCACATTAAGACTATGAATTTTTATTCATAAGCTCTTCGAATCTTGTTCCATCTGGACAAAAGACTGCATTTGCTAGGCAAAAACAGCTTAATGTACAAAGGGCAAAGGAAAAGCGAAGATCTTTCCTTCCCGGATCTTTCAACTCAGGTGTTGAAGGCTTTTGGTCTGACTAACGATGCCTTCCTTGGCTTAGCAATAGTATAAGAAAGGCAATGATCTATTCCTTACAAATAGAAGATTGATAGCTCATAGATAGGCTGAGACAGCTGTCTTGTTTGGAATAGAGCTGTTAGAAGGATTAATTACGTCTTTTCCTTCTCGATGTTGTATTCCTAAGTGTCAGAGGCATTTAGTGCTATTGTGGATGCCATAGTAACCTTATGTACTGTTAGAGCGGGCTTTTCTTATACATTAGTGGCTAACATCGTAAGTCTCCATTTAGTGAGCTGTCTAAGGCCACAGGGTAACACACAGATATCTGTCTTCACCAATATATGACTTCTAGGCTGTGTTAGCTACGCTGAGACCGCTAGCCTTTTGGAATTTGGCTGTTAGAAGGAAAGATTACATTTTCCTTCTCAGTGTAGTATTCGTAGGCATCACAGGCAATTAGTCCTATTGTTGTCACCTTAGTTTGGCTTATGTGAATTAAGAGCGGTCTGTGTTTATATATCATTAGTGGCTAACGTCATAGTGGCCTTATATATTTTACAGCGTTTTTTTCTTATACATTGCAGCTAATGTCGTAAGTCTCCATTTAGTGGGCTTTCCAAGGCCGCAGATGACCCAGATAATTGTCTTCATGGAGATGAAGACTAATAAACTGCGTTAGCTAAGCTGAGGCTACTGTCTCTTTGGAATTACGGCCGTTAGAAGAGCGGTCCTTTATTCCTTACCTTGAGCGCCTAATTTTGTAAGTCTCCGTTTACTGAGCTTTCTAATTCGCAAGTTTCACGGAGATATCTGTCTTCACTGGATGAAGACTGAGGGTATGTTTCAGTGAACTATTCCGGTTTACTTTGTTTACTATTACGTGTAAACCTAAACTGTGGTTTAATAAACCCAATTGAATGGTATGTTTAATGCGAATACTATTCCATGTAAACCCCTGCTTGATGTCGCTAGGAAACGCAAAGCATGGACGCATTGTTATCAGGGGGATATCCAAAGCGTGAGAAACATATCCCTGCTTTCATTTTTAAACATTAGAAAACCATCATTAAAAAAACCCTCATAAGAAACTTTACAATGATGGTGTCAGAAATTGCGTCACTGCTATCATGGAATAAAATGGCCAAAAAGGATCTTCTGAAAGTTGTAACAATTTTTCTGAGAGAAAAACACCCTTTCAGTTGAGAATCGAATATTTTTGAAAAGCCGCTTTTATGGGTTAAATAAGCGTTATTTACTGTTTTATAGTTTCTCTCTCTTTAATTTTAGCATTTTTCATGAACCTTGCACAGTTTATTTCTTTTTCGACATTCGAAATCAGAATATTTTTTTTTACTGTTGTGCGAGGTCTAGAACTTTTATGTGCATTCCACTGCAAATGTTAAGAATAGAATGATAAACCGGATAACCCTGCTCTCAAGGAGGTTTAGATAGTTTAATCCAGAATGATAAACCAGAATATAAACTGCTCAGTGAAACAACCTGTTTTTTATTCCATGTGTCTATGCATGCTCACAATATACCAAGTAAACCAGAATAGCTCACTGAAACATACCTTTATTAGCTGTGCTAGCTAATCTGAGACTGTTGTCTCTTTGGAATTTATGGCCGTTAAAAGGAAAGAGTATGTTGTTTCCTTCTTGGTTTTGTATTCTTAGGCGTCTGTTGCTTTTAGTCCGTTTGTTGACACCTTATAAGAATCAAGTGCGGCCCTTTTTCCCTTAACTTGAGCGACTAATGTTGTAAGTCTCCATCTAGTGAGCTTTCTAAAGTCGCAAAAATTACCCTGAGATATCTGTCTTCACGGAGAAGAAGTCTTCTAAGCTTCCTAAGCTAGACTGAGACCGCTGTCTTTTGGGAATAGAACCGCTAAAGGAAAGAGTTCATATTTTCCTACTTGGTGTTTTCCTAAGTGTCACAGACTTTAGTCTTATTGTTGACACTATAGTAGCCTAGCTAGAATTATGAGGGGTGTTTTTTCCCATCATTAGCGGCTAGCGTTGTAAGTTTCCTTTAGTGAGTTTCTGGGGCTGCAGTTAACAGCCATTTAATTGTCTTCATGAATAGGAAGACCTTCAGCTGCTTCAGCTAGGCTGAGACCACTGTCCTATCGGACAAGGTACCATTACAAGAGAAGAGTTTGTTCTCTCCTCAACAGTTGAGTTATCTGAGGCTTTTAGCCCTATTGATGACGCCATATTAACCTAGTGTGATTAATGAGTGTTCTTTCGAATGCCTATAGTTAACTTCTTTTCAGGAATATATTTCCTGCTGTAATCGGAACAAGGCACAAGGAGTTCATCTAGGTTTTTATGATCGGGTGCCGGAACATAGTTTTTTATCTCCCGCTTCATTTTTATCAAATCGATGGTTGTGGATTATATTTCCACTCGGTGGATTGGATATTATGTCTATATGGTGTATTATTTGACGCCATGGTGTCCTGTCTTGATTTCAAGGGATATGTCGACGCTGTTTCAGCGGGTGTATTCCTTGCAATATTGCCATGTTCTTCACATCCCCCTCCGTCCTTAGTGGCATTATGGAGTCGGTCATACGTGAGGGAGCCCTATGGTTTCTATACTATTCTAGATAACTAACACTAAAGCATTATGAGTCGCACCAGGTTAGTATGATTATGCTTGCTTTGACAAACTGAAAGCTTTTAGCTGTATTAATCTTATTGAGAATAGCAGCAGCAGTATAGCTTTGGGAATGTAGCGTGAAGTTTCTTTTTCACATAGTGAAAAAATAATTTGTCACTGTTCCAAGCTAAAATATTACTGTGCCGGCCTTACTTATCTAGCGATTCAAGTAATGCGGGTGAGGGGGGTTTAACTTTCCATTGGGATTCAATAAGCCTTTTTCGACACTGCCATCTTGGACTTTAATCTATGCAAGGTCACAGGTCACGGGGTGTAAACATTTCAAGAAAACACGTTGTGTGCCATGGAAGAAGAGACCGGGTGAAGTGCTTCGGACCCCATTACATTCATTGGTGACAATTCAAAAAACGTTTATCCAAGGTTACCATTGTTTAAGGCAATAGCAGTATTGTATGAGAACTTTCATTATTTCGAATTGAGTTGCTATCGACATAAATGGTATTTGAATGCACGCTGTGTCATTACTACGTGGCCATGGACACTGTTTTCAACAACTTCCGGGGATTTCCCAAACCGAGAAACTCCGTGCAACACACGTGTCCTTGTTGCCATTCAAAACAAGTCCTCGCCTCCATAAAAAGAACTCTGTAAACCTGCGATATTCCATTGTTTAACATCGTCTAGGGTTGCCCCTTCAATTAATTCAAATGATGACATCAGTTTTATGAATTTAAACTTGATATTTCACAAACTAGTTGATTTGGCTGGCACAGAACTCAACGCGATGAACATGGAAATCACTTTGTTTACACCCCGCGACCCATGCCCTTGCATAGATTAAAGTCCAAGATGGCAGTTTCGAAAAAGTCTTATTGGACAAGTTGTACATATTAATATCACCGGTTTTCAACCTATCTAGATGCGGCATACGTTTAGAAGCTTGCGATTTCAATAACTGGGATCGCCACGATATAGCCTTAGCTGCTGATGTGGCATTAAGCACCAATAAATTAATAATAATTAATAGCCAGGTGCCTTTTAGGCGAATATATATATTATTCGGTACCGCTTCCAGATTCCAGACCGCTTCCCTCTTTGTTTTGAAGATTATTCCTTCAAAAAAAAAAGGGGGGGGGGGGGATTTTCTCTTTACCTCTTCTCTCCTTATAATAAGTGTGTAACTGTGAGTGAAGCTGTTATTGTTTGTAGATTATTCTGATATTATGTACAGTTTGTTACATAATATATAGCGTGTGTTTGAGGGCATTAGTCTCTCACTCTCAGACATGCCTTTCCTAATTTTAAGTGTCTTATTCCAGACTAGCCTTAAAATTGGGGGCTCGTTACTCCCAATTAGCATAATCATTTATAAGGAATTACTTGGATATTGTTCCTTATTTCGGTGGTATCTCTTCTCTGTTGTTTAGAGAGACATATAGGTAATTCCATAAAATTTTAATTTCCTTTTCACCTTGGGTGTTCTAATGCAGGCTAAGGAGCTGAATTTTGGTCTGCTATTTCTTTAAGTCCTAGGCCCTCTGCCTTTTTACGATTTGGCTAAGTCTGGGCCACTGGTTTTAGTATAAAAATATGATAAATATAAAGTAATTTGTATATTTTTTATACTTACCAATGGCCCAGATGGGGATGGCCCATTCATGAGTGGGCACTCATACCTCCCCACTGAGTTATCACTTTACTAGGAAGAATGATGTTGGCGCCAATTTATGGACTCTTTCTAGGTACTGTGCATGCACAAATTTTGAGGAATGGGGGTTTGGCCCTTAATAATATTGAGGTTGCACCAGCTAAGTCTGGGCCATTGGTAAGTATAAAAAATATACAAATTACTTTAAATTTATCATTTTTTGCAGTTCCAAGCTTTAGTATTATTTCACCGGCCATACTTTATCTAGCGAATCAAGTAATGCGGGGGGGGGGGGGGGGGGGGGGGGGGGGGGGGGGGGGGGGGGGGGGGGGGGGGGGGGGGGGGAGGGGGGGGGGGTTGATATTGATATATGATTTTACGTCCGGTTCTTGTCCGATCACTGTATTAACAATGTTCTGCCCAGTCAGTACTTTGACGTTTTACTGCCTGGGTATTGCAGCGGCGGTACACATTTTAGAAGCTTTCGATTTTATTATAAGATCTCCGCTAAGGAAGTTGGAGCTTTATCTTCATCTTGAGTCTTGAACAGATGATTTTGTTTAGCTCTAGATGCCTTAGGAAGGCAATGTATTGGTCACAACAGATTAAATTTTGTTTGTAACACAGAGCCTTTAAAGCGATTATATATACTTTAGTCCGCCTTTTACTGCACAGAGGGGAATCCTATATTAAGTTTCTTTTCTGATATTCTTCAGTACCACTTTATCATTGATTCCAGGCCGGTTCCTCTTTGTTTTGAAGGTTAATTTCCTTCAAAAAAGAATGGGGGGGTGTTGGTTTCTCCTTACCTTATAGTGAGTGTGTAACTATGGGTGAAACTGTTACTGCTTATAGATAATACAGATCTTTTATGTGTCTGCGGGCGTTAGTCTCCAACTCTCTGACACGCTTTTCCTAATTTTAAGTGTCTTATTCTGGACTAGCCTTAAAATTGGAGCTCTTTACACCCACTTAGCGTAATCGTTTATGCTTTGTAATAAGGATTCATTTGGCTATTGCTAATTTTATTTCTTATTGGTGGTATGTCCTCTGTTGTTGTGGAGAGAAGGATATATGTAATTATACCCCACACAACAAAGTTGCGGGGGTATAATGTTTTTGACTGGTCCGTCCGTCAGTTCTTATTGGTGGTATGTCCATCTCTATTGTTGTGGAGAGAAGGATATATGTAATTATACCCCACGCAACAAAGTTGCGGGGGTATAATGTTTTTGACTGGTCCGTCCGTCAGTCCGTCAGTCAGTCCTACTTGTTTTCCGGACTTTTTTTCTACACGCTTCCAGATATTGAGCTGATTTTTGGTATGTGAGTCTAACATGGTGGCCTACAGATCAAGTTTGCATTTTGTTCTGCTCCACTGATTTTTACCAAAATTACGACCCTTGGACTCTGAAAAATTCATCAAAATTACAGTTTTCCGGACTTTTTTTCTACACGCTTCCAGATATTGAGCTGATTTGTGGTATGTTAGTCTGACATGGTGGCCTACAGATCAAGTTTGCATTTTGTTCCGCTCCACTGATTTTTACCGAAATTACGGCCCTTGAACTTTGAAAAGTTCATCAAAATTACAGTTTTGCGGACTTTTTTCCTACACGCTTCCAGATATTGAGCTAATTTTTGGTATGTTAGTCTAACATGGTGGCCTACAGAACAAGTTTGCGTTTTGTTCCGCTCCACTGATTTTTACCGAAATTACGGCCATTGGACTCTGAAAAATGCATCAAAATTACAGTTTTTCAGACTTTTTTTCTACACGCTTCCAGATATTGAGCTGATTTTTGGTATGTTAGTCTGACATGGTGGCCTACAGATCAAGTTTGCATTTTGTTCTGCTCCACTGATTTTTACCGAAATTACGGCCCTTGAACTTTGAAAAGTTCATCAAAATTACAGTTTTGCGGACTTTTTTCCTAAACGCTTCCAGATATTGAGCTGATTTTTGGTATGTTAGTCTAACATGGTGGCCTACAGAACAAGTTAGGGTTTTGTTCCGCTCCACTGATTTTTACCAAAATTACGGCCCCATAGACTTTGGAAAGTTCATCAAAATTACAGTTTTCCGGGCTTTTTCTCTACATGCTTCCAGATATTGAGCTGATTTTTGGTATGTTTGTCTAACATGGTGGCCTACAGTTCAAGTTTGCATTTTGTTCTGCTCCACTGATTTTTACCGAAATTACGGCCCTTCGACTTTGAAAAGTTCATCAAAATTACAGTTTTCCAGACTTTTTTTTCAGATATTATCGAAATTATGGCCATTTTAGTATGTGAGTCGACCACAATGAATTACAGTTCAAGTTTGCGTTTCGTTCTGCTCGGCTGATTTTTGCAGAAATTACGGGCCCTGGACTCTGAAAAATACAAGTAACAGATTTCCGGGTCATTTTCCCAAAAATTACACTTTTCCAAGCTTGAAATATCGGGGCGCGTGGGGTATGTGAGCGTGCTCACTAAGGTTCTATATTTCCTCATATTTTAATCTCCTATTTACCTTTGGGAGTCCTCCTGCAGGCTTAGGAGCTGAAATTTAACCTGCTATTCCTTTAAGTCCTAGGCCCTCCAGCCTTTTTACTATTCAGCTAAGTCTGGGCCATTGGTGCAGTAGAAAAATATGTTATAGTAATTTGTATATTTTTTATACTTACCAATGGCCAGATGGGAGTGACCCTCCCATGAGTGGGGACTCACTCCTCCCCACTGGATTTTTTAATTTATCAGACACATTATCTAGTAAGAATGATGACTGATGCGTTGCTTCTGCTTGCGGCACATGCGCAATGTATAAGGTATGGAGGACCATATAGGACTTTAAAACTCTGGATTTATATGCAGATTTTGGGTGTTGGAGGGTTCAAAATTTGTGTTTGGTTCTTAAAAGTTAGGAGTTTGCACTAGCTAAGTCCGGGCCATTGGTAAGTATACAAAATGTACAAATTACTATAAATTGTTAAATTTTTGTGTTATGCAGAAAAATATTTTTGCAAGTATCATTATCTAATTGTGTTGGGTAAATAGTTAATTGGTTGTTGTCACTGTACATAATAATAGTAACTAGATCATTTTGAAATCGCATAGCAAATTTCCACAAATCATTTAAACAAGCACAGCCGACTCCAAATCACCAACAATGAAGAGAAGACGTATGTGAATAAAACTGCCACAAGACATCACTTGAAATCTTCATTTAGGTGAATGTAAAATATTATAGTGGTTTCTGTTGCAGTTTGTGGGGTGGGCTGTTCACAAACTGGAAGAATGAATTTCAGCATTATTTACATCATATCTCTGGTATTTGACATGGTATTTTCCTAAAATTTCCACCTTTGTATTTGGGATCACAAGTCCAAAAATTCCACTTGATTTCAACTTTGTGTAGTTAAATTTAACTTTGGCACTTTCCTTGCCTTCATGAGAAATTACTTCACAGCATTAAATATTGGGTAATGGTGTGATGAAAAAGGGCACAACACATCACTTCAGTAAAAAAAACTGAGAAGCAACTATCTGCTAATTTGTTTTTGCTCTACAACATGGTAAAATTTAATTAAAAACCTACAGAATTTAATTTTTGTGAGGTTGACATGATTGTCACGTCTGCATCTTGTATGAAGTTCTCTTCTTTCATTTTTCTCTTCTCTTCATTTCTCTGCTTTTTTCTCCTTTTTCTTCAATTTTTTTTTTTTTTTTTTTTAACGGGAATGACGGGAAGGCAGTCACTAGTAGCTACGCCATCTCCCAGTGGTACAGTCATGTAGTTCTGAAGTATGCTACCTATATGTATATTTTTGTTATTAACTGTAGTTCTGAAGTATGCTTCCTATAAGTATATTTTTGTTATTAACTGTATACATTTTGTACTACTGAATAAAATCAATCAATCAATGCCACTTAAAAAATGTGGCCATAACCATTGAGAATATCCTAAATGATACCACATTTTTATATATGATGTTTGTTGAGAGATGAGATTTCCTAAATTTAAAAGAAGAAGGCATTTATATTAACCCGTTACCCAACAAAATAGCCGTATCCACCTGTGTAATTGCGTAATTTACAAATTGAGCCGGGAAGTGAAGCAGTGCCTGTTCACTGTGGTAAACAGACTCTGTTTTATTGGTAAAATAGGACCCAGTCACCAATGCTTGGGAGGTGCAAACCCTCTCTAAAATTGGCAACATGGCTTATTAACGCTCACCCCTGTGCTTGAGTTAATACTTATTTTGTGGTCACGATTAGCCATTGTGCAAAAATATGTGACCTTAAACACCAATAAATAAATAAATACAAATTAAGCAGTTCAAAAAATATATTTTTCCAATAATGTCAACAAAACCATATCATGTGACTACAATAATTAAAATAATAAATTTTGATATTGAGTGCGTTGGGTAAAGGATGAAAAGATCAAGAAAAGAAAAGTGCATAAATTGGATGTTGTTTTGGATAAAGTTCAAATACTAAAAATCAGGCACCATCACTCTCAAGCCCAGATGACCATTAGCATTTGTGCCAAATTTTGTGAGTGTAGGTTGAAAATTGAGGCCATGATTGGCTGAACAAGAAAGAGAAATAATCATAATGATCACCACAAGTCATTTTAACTTCATTGAATGACTTATTCATAATCTTAGAGCCTTAAATCAACATACTGAGCTTTATGACTGTACAACAGAACAAGGATGATGCGCTTGCAGATTAGTTAAAGTGTTTCAGAAATCCTTGACTGTGGAGGTAATACCCAACTTAAAAAATTCAGCTGTATTCTTGTCCTTCAAATGGTTAGGGAGAGAGTTCCAGAGTTTGGACCGGCAATGAAAATGTAACACAAGCAGTGGTTAACTTTGATACAGGTTGTACCAGATTGTAAATTTTTGATGAACAAAGTAACCTGGATGGTTGATATTTGGAATGCAAGTCAAATAGATAAGTTGTTTAGTTCTGTTGATGCAGTTGTACATGCAAAAGCCAGTAGAGTTCAAAAAGGATGGGCATTATATAACTGTTTTTAATATAAGGTCAAATCAGGTACATGATAAGAGAAAATCACAACATGACTAAATCATACCTGAGGTGTTCACTATATTTTATACAAACCATTCCATGTAACAGCAGTATGAAATATACCATGAACCCTTTGCCTCATGGGAACCCCAGGAAGTGAAGCAGTGCTTGTTTACTGTGGGATGTAAAGAAGCCCTGTTTTACTGGTAATATAGGACCCTGTCACAATGCTTGGTGTGAAAGTCTTCTAAAATGAGTAATGAGGGTTTAAACAATTGACAAAACTAACTTTACCTCTGTGTTGCAGTCACGACTAGCCATTGTACAGAAATATGTGATCTTAAAAACCAATAAATAAATAAATATTAACCCTTTACTCACACATGATATCAAAATTTGTTATTTTAATCCTCTTTCTTTAATTTTTAGCTCACCTGAGCACAGCTCAAGGGGAGCTTTACTAATCACTTTCCATCCGTCTTCTGGGGTCCGTTGTGCATCCGGCGTTCACTTTACATTATCGACTTCTTCTCACAAATTGCTGGACCAAATTCAACAAAATTTGCTGTTCATGTTCCCTATCATATGTCAATTCAAGTTTGTTCAAATCAGGTTGACCCGCCCCTTGGTAGGGCCATGCCCAAAAAGTGAGCCTAAATCTTAAAAAATCTTCTTCTCATGAACCAGCAGTAGCAGAGACTTGATATTAGGTGTTCTAGGGGCTATATTTGCCATCGTTATGGGAGGGGCAAGAATTTTTGCTCCGTCCAAAATTTCTATATTTTTATACTGTACCAATGACCCAGACATAGCTGGTGCTAACTCTAATATTCTAGGGCCAAACACAAATTTTGCCCCCCCAATCCCCCAAATTTGCATTAAAATCCAAAAATTAGATGTCCTATGTGGTTCTCCATACTTTTATCCACTGCGCATGCGCAGTAGTCAAGGAAGTCCGAAATTGGAGCCAAATCCTCATTCTTTGTTTGGCCCTTCAATCAGTAACATCACACTGATATCTGTGCTTAAAATCTCAGTTTAAATGATGCCAGACACATATTCATGAGAGAAATGGTGGATCTAAGGATGAAATAAAAGGATGAGAGGAAGAAACAGTGGAAGGATGTGTTCAGGGCCGTAACTTATAATATTTTTATACTGTACCAATGACCCAGACATAGCTGGTGCTAACTCTTTAAATACTAGGGCCAAACACAAATTTTGCCCCCCCAATCCCCAAAATTTGCATCTAAAACCAAAAGAAATCATGTCCTGAAGGTCCTCCATACTTTGCCCTTAATGCGCATGCGCAGTGTCAAGGAGGTCCCGAAATTGGCGCCAATTATCATTCTTTGTTTGGCCCTTCATCAGTTAACATCTGACTGATCTTTGTGCTTGTAAATCTCAGTTTAAATGATGCCAGACACATAAATATTGGAGAAATGGTGATTCTAAGGAGGATATAGAAGGAGGAGAGGAAAAAGGAGTGACAGAAAATATTCAGGGCTGTAACTTAAAATTATGTTAAGTTGCCTATTTTCGAGGCATGGGCCTGTTGTTGTCATTCTTGCTATGAAGTTGCACTGCTTATTCAGTGTTTCCTCTCTCCTTGTCCTGTAAGTACCCCCTTGCTATTCTCCCATGCTTTTGGCATATTTTTGAGTAAGATTACTTCTAAAATTTCTTGGGAGAATTAGCTTGGTAACAGAATGAATTCTGTTATTTTCCCCATGTTTACGTTCTCACCCATGGGTGTTTAGACGTTGTGTTCTGCATCTACCATCTGATGTTCTGCAGATTCTTCCCTGGAAGTCTCTGTTTTGCATCAGATAGTGTGTATTTTGATAACTGATTTCGGGCCAGGATTGTCAGTGCCTGGAGTCATGTTTTCTGGTGTTTATACACTTCTTGTTTACATTGGCAACAGTCTCTTTTGAGGGGGGCTTTTTGCCTTTGTAGTAGTTTATCTCATTACAAGATACATTATTATTATCCGTAAGTGTTGCATTAATTATTTAAAATAATTCTAAAATTTTTGTCCACACTTAGCCTTGGGATCCATTGGGGCTCAACATTACTTTTCAGAAACTTGGGCTTCGCTGAAAAAATATTTTTCAAAATTTATTTTTGATTTCAATTGTTTTTTCAATGTTAATGGATCATGTTATTATGTATCTTTGTTTTAGGGGTTCGTGCGAGTATTAGGACTTTTTGTTGTCTTTTCACAATGAAAGGATATTGTTCAAATTGTAATAAGAGGAAATCTTCCTCTGACTTTCATGATCATTGTATTAATTGTAGTCAGTGTACTCGCACTAACTCCTGTTCAGTATGTGAATATTGGGATGACAAACATTGGAAACGTGTGTCACGGTATGTTGTTAGCGGGGAAAGGGCTATTCCGGTCCTTTCTCCGCAGGGTCACTCTACTCTATCAGTTTCTATTTCAGAGGAACAAGAACAGGGTGATGTTTCCATGTTATCTTCCAAAAGTGCGCTTCCGTCGTCACAATCTAATGAAGAGCTAGCGGCAAAAGTGCTCATGGAGATGTGACAGTTGCCTAAGAGGTCCCTAGTAGGATCGACGGCGCTGTCGTCCGCTAGCTCGCCCGGTGTAGCGTCCATTCACCGAATGGTTCGGCAGCCGAGTTCGTCCGTTGCGGTCCAGGAAGGAGTGTTGGGTGATGCGAGCACTATAAACATACAAGGTGCACACCCAGTGATGAAAGGAGAGATCGGAGGAAGCCTTCTAGTCCGGTTCCTAGCTCGTCCAGGTCCAGCCGGGCCGCGAGTGAGAGAGGCTCCTCTCTCGTACAACAACATCTGGGACCAGATGTTGTGGTACAAAATGTTTCGCAAGCGGAGCACACGTCCGCCGCTCGGGACGCTCCGTTGTATAGGCAGTCCACTGAGACTGCTCAGGCTTCCTCGTCCTCTCAGCAGCGCACACGACTGCACCTTGGCTACGTGACCGTGGATATTCTGCCAGCTTCGCCGATCAGGGATTCATCGGTGACCAGGTCACGCCATCCGGTAGCCAGGGACACAAGGCCGGTAGACTCCGGACGTTCACATAGGAAAAGCATGCGGGAGTCAGTTGATGCGGAGCTTCCGGCGGCTAAGCAGCGAAAGACCGCTACTCCGCAGGCCTCGATGACGGATGTGCTAGCTCAGATAGCACAAATTAAAGCAGCATCCCAGCAAACGACAGAATCGTTGTCGTATCGGGAATTATCCGACGGCGCTGGGTCGGTACGCTTTGCCGAATCATCGGGTGCGGACGACCGGGAGCTTCATGAGGTCCGACCGGATGGCGAAAGGGATACTGAGGACTTGGAGCTATCCCTTTCGGAACAACATAAAGCTGCCGTGGATTTCATCCGGCACTTCCTTCCTCAAGTTGTTCCGTCGGGCCAGACTGCTGCAATACCGGATAAGAGACTGATAGCGTCATTGGACACTGAATTCTTCGAGCGGTTCAGAGACATCGTCCCTGAGTTTCCGTCTCAGTCCAATAATGTCACAAGAACATTTGAATTATAGAACGACGCTATCTTCAAGCTTGCTTCCAAAACAGGCAAAGCTGGTTTCTTGTCCGCCAGTGCTCTTAACCTGCCTTTCATTAATTCAAGGAATAAATTCGATACGGCAGGACAGGGTATTCCGAGAGTTCCTCTGCATCTTGACGACGAGGCGGAAGACATAGAATTGTCATTACCGTCGTCTATGTCCATTCCAACCACGGTGTTGGATACGACAATTACGTCTAACAGAGCCAGTTTAGACGCTTTATCTTACACAGACCACCTTACAAAGGCGTTATCACTGCGTCTTCAAGGGAAAGAATTCCAGGATATACAATCCTCTTTAAGACTTCTTTCAAGGGCAGTAGCTTATTCCACGTATAACTCCGCCCTTTCAGTGGCAAACCTGGAGTTGGTTAGACGTGACGCAGCCCTAGCTACATCCACACGCGTGGATACTAAGGTGAAGAACTCTCTCAGAGTCGCTTTGGTCTCCGGAGAGCTTCTCTTCGACGGCAAGCTTTCAGCAATCTACGATAAAATTACTAAGAAAGCTTTGGATTCTCTGCTGTTTAAATCCGCTTCCTAAAAGTCGGATACGGCAGATAAGAGTAAGACAGGCACTTCTGGGACTAATACGCCCAAGAGAGGTTCTTATAGAGGTTCCGGTGCGTCCTCTTGGTCTTATTCTAGAGACCGTCAAGGCAGCGACTCACGTGCGGAGGTGCAGTCTCTTTTAATGAAGAATGCGGTAGAGGTCGTAGAAGACCAGGAAACACCGGGATTCTACAGCCATCTATTTCTGGTTCCGAAACCAGATGGCTCGTTCCGTCCAGTCATAGATTTGAGCTGGATAAACAAGCTGATCGTCGCTCCGAAGTTCTATATGGAGACGATTCGATCGGTCAGAGCGAGTTTTCGGGTAAACGATTATGCTACAAGCATAGATCTCAAAGATGCGTACTTTCTTGTCATGGTACATCCGACATTCAGAAAGTATCTACGCTTCGCAGTCCTAGGAGTGGTATATCAGTTCCGGGCGATGTGCTTCGGATTGAACCTAGCACCCTGGGCTTTCACTCAGGTAATGAACTCGGTAATGATGTATTTCCGAGCTCATTCGTCTGCGGTAACGTCGGCCTACCTGGACGACATTCTTCAGAGGTACGGCAACGAGTTAATGCTTCAGAACGATGTGCAGAATCTGCTTCTATTGCTCCGACGTCTCGGTTTTGTTATAAACGAGGAGAAGTTGGATCTGGTGCCGTCAAAGACATTCACTCATCTGGGAATGAGCTTCGAGACGCACAACAATCTCGTTCGTCTGCCGTTAACCAGAGCGAAATTAGTCAGTTGTTACGCTCGCTATTGTCTTCACGCAGACAAAGTCACAGCGAGGGATTTCATGAGACTGATAGGTCTGTGCGGAGCCGCTGCGGATCTCATTCCAATGGGGCGGTTACGCACTCGTCCTCTCCAAATCTTCTTGACTCAGAATTGGAGTGTGAAGATTCATTCGCTCGACATAGACGTTCCCTTGTCAGATCAAGCCAAACAAGAGATTCAGACTTGGGCAAACATTCAGTGGTTGACTCAGGGAGTTCCGCTGCAGTTGCCGGATCCGAGTTTTATGATTATGACGGATGCCAGTCAAACAGGTTGGTGTGCATCATTGATCCCAACGGATTCGAGGTGCCAGGGTCTTTGGGATCCACAGTTTCTAAGCAAGCACATAAACATCAAGGAAATGATGTCAATTTGGCTTGCGTTACGTCATTGGGTGGACATTATTCAGAAAGCTCATGTCCAAATCCTGTCCGACAATACGACAGTAGTGGCGTATATCCGGAACCAGGGAGGCACTCATTCCGTTCAGTTATTCAATTTAACGGAAAGAATCCTCTTGTTTGCTCTAGAACATCAAGTTCTACTTTCGGTCCGTCATATACCGGGTCATCTGAATGTACTAGCGGACTCCCTTTCATGGAAGGTTCGCTTGTTGCCGTCGGAATGGACTCGCAACAAACAGGTATTCAATCAGATTTGCTACCAATGGGAACGGCCAATGATAGACTTATTTGCGACACATCTCAACAATCAGTTGCAGACGTATGTGTCACCATGTCCGGATCCAAGAGCATTTGCAGTAGACGCTCTCATGGGACGGAATGATGGGATATGCGTATCCTCCAGCGCCGTTAATTCAGCAAGTATTGCTAAAGATAAAACAATCTCAATGCAAGATTCTGTTGGTAACATCTCTGTCTCCACAGAGACCGTGGATAAATCTACTCAGGTGTCTGTTGTGGGACCTACCGCGAAAGCTTCCTCCACGGGAGGATCTTCTTTCGCAAGGGAAGCCGCGTCAACTTCATCACAACCCGCAAGGTCTCAACCTTCACGTTTTTCCGTTGTGCGGTCCTTCTTGCATGGCAAGCACTTTACAGGATGAGCAGTGGACGCGATTTCTAACTGTAGGAGGACCTCCTCTTCGCTAAACTATGCGGCTAAGTGGAAGGTTTTTCGTCGTTGGTGTAGGGATCATTCTGTTGATATTATTGATCCCTCCATACCAGACATTGCAAACTTTCTAGTATACTTGTTTGACGAGATCAAACTGCAGCCTGTTACTATTAAGGGTTATAGGTCTATGTTATCTGATACCTTTGCACACCATGATAGTTCACAAATTGGATCTAATGTCTCTTTATCTAAGTTAGTTAGAAACTTCTCGATAAATAGACCCAGAACTCTTAGATTAATTCCTAAGTGGAATTTAGCTTGGGTTATTCTTAAACTGAAGGAAAAGCCATTTGAGCCTCTTGGGACAGTAGATTTCAAATTCTTGTCTTATAAGACAGCTTTTCTCTGAGCTTTCTCTTCTGCTAGAAGAGTCAGTGAGCTTCATGCACTATCTCACTATTGTAGTGTTGGGAACACTATCACCTTCACTACTAATGTTGGATTTTTAGCTAAGAATCAGGCTCCTAATAAATATCCAGAACCTATTGTTATTAAGGCTCTGCCATCTTCAGACGGGCATAGGCCTTTACTCTGTCCTGTTAGAGCTTTATGTATTTATAAACAAAGATCTCAGTTTATCAAAAAGGGATGAAAACGCTTCTTTCTGTCTCTGATGCCTAATAGAAAGGACATTTTGGTCCATTCTATTGCTAGATGGATTCAATTAACTATCCGTACTGCTTATGAAAATTTATCTTCTACTCAGCAGTCTGTGCTTAAGATCTCGGCTCATGAAGTAAGAGCTCTTTCTACATCTTGGGCTTACGCAAATAGTGTTGCTATTACAGATTTAATGAAGGCTGCTTATTGGTCTCAGCCATCCACATTCACGAATTTTTATCTCAGAAATATTGAGTCCATTTCTGGAGACCTGCATTGTTTAGGTCCGTTATCTGTTGCTCAGAATGTCGTTCACTAAACAGTTGCAACTATAGTTATGCAGGCTTTCTGTTCCGGCAGTGACTCCGTCCTGCTGCCCTCTTCGCTCTGGGCTATTTGACCCAGGGCAAGGGGAAGGGGGGGGGGGGAGGGTGTTCCCTTAGGTCACCTGCTTTATAGTGAAAAGCAAGGGGATTCCTCCTCCGGAGTCAGTAATTCTGAGTCGTTTCTGGGATGGTTTTAAAGTGTAATATTAATGTTAAAAATTCATTCATGTCATATTTTTAAAGTGTAGCTCGGTGTGAAGCATTTGTATATGTCAAGTGTCAAACGGGCGTTAATATACAATCCTCGGACACTTTTAATAGAATATAAAGGGGTCTCAATTCTCTGGACTAACTTTATTTATTGGCTTACTTTAAAAATAATTAGTATAAAGGGTTATACTGGATGTTAATAGAGAACATGAATGTTATTGTGCTCAATTATGAAGGGTATTGTATCTTTCTAATTTATCTTAAAATAAGAAAGATACATGTAAAGCCTAATACTCCTTTTCTCCTTGAGGGGTTCACTCTATCTTATATAGTTGAGCTTATTGGATTTTCCTCTATGTCCTAGGCCCTCCAGCCTTTTTACTATTCAGCTATGTCTGGGTCATTGGTACAGTATAAAAATGTTAAAAAATTTATAGTAATTTATATATTTTTTATACTTACCAATGACCCAGACGGGGATGGCCCTCCCAGAAGTTGGGAACTCATACCTCCCCGCTGAGTACATACCGCTGACCAGGCACTGCTTGTAAGAATGATAATTGGCGCCAATTTTGGGACGTCCTTGACACTGCGCATGCGCAGTAAGGGCAAAGTATGGAGGACCTTCAGGACATGATTTCTTTTGGTTTTAGATGCAAATTTGGGGGATTGTGGGGGGGCAAAATTTGTGTTTGGCCCTAGTATTTTAAGAGTTAGCAACAGCTATGTCTGGGTCATTGGTAAGTATAAAAAATATATAAATTACTATAAATTTTTTAACTTTTATGAAAAATTATTTCATGTTCCCTAATTTCGGGGCATGGGCCTGATATTTTCATTCTTGCTATGAAATTTCCATTGTTCAGTGTTTCCTCTCTCCCTTTCCTTAATTCCCCCCTTGCTATTCTCCCATGATTTTGGCATTATTTTTGTAATTATTTTACAATGAAATTTCTTGGGAGTGGTAACAGAATGATTATTGTGTTTTTCCCCATGGCTACGCCCTCACCCTAGGGTGGTTAGGCGTTTCAATCATGCATCTACCATCCGATGTACTGCAGTTTCTTCTCAGGAAGCCTATGTTTTACATTGGATAGTGTTAAAATTGGTTACTTATTTCGGGCCATATTTTCAGAGCCTGGAGTATTGTTTCCAGTTTTATTCACTTTTGTTTACATTGACAACGGTTACTTCACACAGAGATTCCTTGTCATCTGTTAAGTTCTGCTCATAGCCAGATACATAATATTGTCCGTAAGTGTAACATTAATTTTTAGACATGATTTAAAATTTTTGTCCACACTTAGGCTTTTTTGGGATCCATTTGGGCTCATCATTCCCATTGGGAACTTGGGCTCAATTTGAAAATTTTTTCTTTCAAATTATTTTTCGAAATGTTTGTAATGGATTATATTATTATCATGTATCTTATTTTCAAGGGCTAGTGCGAGTACGTTGACTGTTTAACTTTTTTCAAAATGAAAGAAGTTTGTTCAAATTGTAATGCAAGGAAGTCTTCCTCTGATTCTCATGTTCAGTGTATTAATTGTAGTCAGCGTACTCGCACTAATTCTTGCTCTGTGTGTGTCAATTGGAATGACAAACGTTGGAGACGTGTGTCATGGTATATTATTAGTGATGAGAGGTCAATGCCGGCCCTCTCACCACAAGGTCACTCTAGTTTTTCAGTCTCTTTTTCAGAGGAACAAGAACAGGGTGATGTTTCCGTGATGTCTTCATGAAGTGTGCCTCCGTCATCGCAGATAAATGAATAGCTAGCAGAAAAAGTACTCAATGAAATTCGGCAAATGCCTAAGAGGTCCCACGTAGGATCGACGGCATTGTCACCTGCTAGCTCGCCCGGTGTAGCAATCATTCACAAAATGGTTGTGAAGCCGGGTTCGTCCGTTGCGGTCCAGGAAGGGAGATCAGGTGTTGCGAGCACTATAAACATGGATTGTGCATACCCGGCGACGACGGTTCCGAGGATAGTACGGAGGAAGCCAATCAGTCCGGTGCCTAGCTCGTCCAGGTCTGCCCAGACTGCGAGTGAGAGAGCCCCCTCTCTCTTACAACAACATCTGGGACCAGATGTTGTTGTACGTAATGTTCGTCAGTCGGAGCATACATCCACCCCTCGGGACGCTCCGTCGTATAGACAGTCCGGCGCGACTAGTATATTGGCTTCCTCATCCTCACGGCAACACACACGACCGCAACTTGGCTACGTGACTTCTGATATCCAGCCTGCTTCACCGACCAGGGATTCCACGTCGATCAGGTCACGCCATCCGGTAGCCAAGGACACGAGGCCTTACCAGTCAGGACGTTTGCATAAAAGAAGTATGCAGGAAGTAACGTCCCAGGAGCTCCCAGCGGCTAAATCACGTAAGACTGCGGCTCCACAGGCCTCCATGGCGGACTTGCTATTACAGATAGCTCAACTCAATGCAGCATCCCAGCAGCCATTAGAAACTATTTCGGAACAGGAATTGTCTGAGGAAGCTGGGTCGGTTTGCTCCCCTGCAGAGTCAGAAAGGGACGACCGAGAATCTCATATGGTCCAGTCGGTTGGCAAAAGAGAATCAGCGGAGCTGGAATTTTCCCTTTCTGAACAACATAAGGTGGCCATAGATTTCATCCGGCAACACCTTGTAGATGTTGTTCCTCTGGACCAAAATGCTGCATTACCGGATAAGAGACTGATAGCGTCACTGGACACAGACTTTTTCCGCCGGATTAGGGACACTGTCCTGAGTTTCAGACCCAGTCCAGTAATGTCACATTTGAACTTTTGAATGACGCTATATTCAAGCTAGCCTCTAAGACTGGCAAATCCGGTTTCTTATCGCCTAGCGCTATACAGCTGCCTTTCATCAATGGGAGACATAGATTTGAAATGGCAGGACAAGGCGTGCTGAGAGTTCCTCTGCGTTTGGACGACCAGGCTGAAGACCTGAAATTGTCATTGCCGGCGTCCATGTCTATTAACTCCAGTATACTGGAGACGACAATCTCGTCTAATAGAATTAATTTAGATGCATTATCTTACGCAGATCACCTTACCAGAGCATTATCATTACGTCTCGAAGGGAAAGAATTCTAGGATGTTCAAACTTCCTTAAGAGTTCTTTCGAGGGCTATAGCATATTCTACGTATAACTCCACCCTATCAGTGGCAAATCTGGAGTTAGTCAGATGTGATGCAGCCCTGGCTGTGTCCACTAGAGTAGACAGTAAGATGAAAAACTCTCTTCGAGTTGCTCCGATCTCCGGAGAGCTTCTCTTCGACGGAAAGCTTTCTATTATCTATGATCAGATTACTAAGAAAGCTTCAGACTCTCTGCTTTTTAAATCCGCTTCTAAAAAGTCAGACTCAGCAGAGAAGAGTAAGGCAGGTACTTCGGGGACGAATACGTCCAAGGGAAGTTCCTATAGAGGATCTAAAAAAGCCTCTACATCTTACTCTAGAGATCGTCAAGAGTAGCGACTCAGGCAGGGGCCGTTATACTGACCGAGATAACAGGTCAGATGCCCCTAGGTCGACGGGAAGAGGTGCGGGTTGTGGAGGATGTGGTTTCTCCTCCCGCAGGCCTTGCAGGTCCAGGAGGTGATGGTTTAAACCTCTATTGCATTCCAGTCGGCAGAAGGCTGTCGAGATTCTTAACCAATTGGTTGTCAATTACAGACGACCCATGGGTGCAAGGGGTGATTTCCGAAAGTCTAAAACTGTCCCTCAAGGAAAAACCTTCGTTAACTCGAAGTCCACGTTGGACTCAGCTTCCGTCAAATGTTCAGAAGAGAGAATCACTTCTATCAGAAGTTCAATCTCTTCTGGACAAGAACACTATAGAGGTCGTAGAAAACCAGGAATCTCCAGGTTTCTACAGTCACCTGTTTCAGGTTCCAAAACCAGACGACTCGTTTCGTCAAGTCATAGATCTGAGCTGGATAAATAAGCTGATCGTGGCTCCAAAATTTTGTATGGAGACCATCCGATCAGTCAGAGCGAGCATTCAAGTGAACGATTATGCTGCGAGCATAGATCTCAAAGATGTGTACTTTCACGTCATGGTACATCCAGCATTCAGAAAGTATCTTCGCTTCGCTGTCCTAGGAGTCGTTTATCAGTTTCGAGCGATGTGCCTCGGTCTGAATCTAGCGCCCTGGGCAGTCACTCGAATAATGAACTTGGTAATGACTCATTTCTGAGCTCATTCGTCTGTAGTAACGTTGGCCTACCTGGACGACATTCTTCAGAGGTACGGCAACGAGTTAACACTCCAGAATGATGTTTAGAGTCTACTTCAACTGCTCCAACGTCTCGGTTTCATAATAAACGAAAAGAAGTCGGATCTAGTGCCGTCCAAGTCATTCACCCACCTGGGAATGAGCTTCGAGACACACAACAATCTCATTCATCTGCCGTTAACCAGAGCGAAATTAGTCAGTTGTTATGCTTGCTTTTGTCTTCTCTCAGATGTAGTAACAGCGAGATAATTCATGAGACTGACAGGTTAGTGCGGAGCCGCTGCGGATCTTATTCCGATGGGGCGGCTCTGCACTCATCCACTCCAGATATTTTTTACTCAGAACTGGAGTGTGAAGACTCATTCGCTCGAAACGAACATCGTCTTGTCGAATCAAATGAAACAAGAGATTCAGACTTGGGCAGATATTCAGTGGTTAACTCCAGGAGTACCACTGCAACAAACGGATCCGAGTTTTACGATAATGACGGATGTGAGTCAAACAGGTTGGGGTGCAACTCTGAGCCCAACAGATTCCAAGTGCCAGGGTCTTTGGGATCCGCAGTTCCTAAACAAGCGCATAAACATCAAAGAGATGATGTCACTATGGGTTGCGCTACGTCAGTGGATGAACATTCTTCAGAATTCGCATGTTCAAATTCTGTCCGACAATTCGACAGTAGTAGCGTATATTCGGAACCAGGGAGGCACTCATTCCATTCCGTTATTCAATTTAACGGAAAGGATCCTTCTATTTGTTCTAGAGCACCAAGTTCTCCTGTCGGTCCGTCATGTACCGGGTCGTCTGAATGTTCTAGCAGACTCCCTTTCTCGGAAAGGTCGCATGTTGCCATCAGAATGGACTCTCAACAAACGAGTATTCAATCAGATTTGCTACCAATGGGATCGTCCTATGATAGACTTGTTTGCGACGCATCCGCATCTCAAATATCAGTTGCAGACGTATGTGTCGCCATGCCCAGATCCTCGAGCGTTTGCAGTAGACGCCCTCTCGATCTCTTGGGACGGAATGATAGGATACGCATATCCTCCAGCTCCGTTGATTCAGCAGATATTGCTAAAAATCAAGCAATCTCACTGCAAGATTCTGTTGGTAGCATCTCTGTCACCCCAGAGACCATGGATAAATCTACTCAGGTGTCTGTTGTGGGACATTCCGTGGAAGCTTCCTCCACGGGAGGACCTTCTTTCACAGGGGAAATCGCGCACACTGCATCACAACCCGCAAGGTCTCAACCTTCATGTGTTTCCGTTGTGCGGTCCTTCTTGCACGGCAAGCATTTTACAGGATGAGCAGTGGACGCAATTTCTAACTGTAGGAGGACCTCCTTTTCGCTAAATTATGCTGCTAAGTGGAAGGTTTTCTATCGGTGGTGTAGGGATCATTCTATTGATATTTATAATCCCTCCATTCTAGATATTGCTAATTTTCTGGTCTACTTGTTTGACGAGATCATTAAGGGTTATAGGTCTATGCTATCGGATACCTATGCTCATCATGATAGGTTACAGATTGGACTTAATGTCTCTTTATCTAAGTTTGTGAAAAACTTTTCGATAAATAGACCTAGAACCCTTAGGTTAATTCCAAAGTGGAATTTAGCTTGGGTTCTTCTGAAGCTAAAAGAAGCGCCATTTGAGCCACTTGATACAGTGGATTTCAAATTCTTATCTTATAAGACAGCTTTTCTCTTAGCCTTCTCTTCTGCCAGAAGAGTTAGTGAGCTTCATGCACTGTCGGTCGATAATTCTCACTATCGTAGTGTTGGTAATACTATTACTTTAACTACTAATGTTGGATTATTGGCTAAGAATCAGGCTCCTAATAAGTATCCTGAACCTATTGTTATTAAGGCCCTTCCGTCTTCAAATGGTCATAGGCCTTTGCTCTGCCCAGTTAGAGCCATGCGCATTTACAAACGTAGATCTAAGTTTATCAGAAAGAGACGTAAGCGTTTCTTTCTGTCTCTGCTGCCTAATAGAAAGGACATTACAGTCCATTCTATTGCAAGGTGGATTCAATTAACTATCTGTACTGCTTATGAAATATTATCTTCAACTCAGCAGTCTGTGCTTAAGATTTCAGCACTTGAAGTAAGAGCGCTGTCTACATCTTGGGCTTATGCTAATAGTGTTGCTATTACCGATTTGATGAAAGCTGCATATTGGTCTCAACCTTCCACATTCACAAATTTTTATCTTAGAAATATTGAGTCCATTTCTGACGACCTACGTTGTTTAGGTCCGTTATCTGTTGCTCAGAATGTCTTCCACTAAACAGTTGCAACTATAGTTATGCAGACTTTCTGTTCCAGTAGTGACACTGTCCTGCTGCCCTCTTCATTCTGGGGTATGTGACCCAGAGCAAGGGGAAGGGGGGATGGTGTTCCCTTATATCACCTGCTTTATAGTGAAAAGCAAGGGAATACCTCCTCTGGAGTCAGTAATTCCAAGTCGGTGCCGGGATGGTTTTAAAGTGTAAGGCTAATGTCTATCTCATTTATGTAATATTTTTAAAGTGTAGCTTGGTGTGAAGCATTTGTATAAGTCACGTGTCATACGAGCACTAATATACAATCCTCGAACACTTTTAAATGAGTGTAAAGAGTCTCATCCTCTGGACTATCTTTATTTATTGGCTTTCCTTTAAAAAGATTAGTATAATGTGTTATACTGGATATTAATCGAGATCATTGACGTTATTGTGTTCAAATACGGAATGGTTTTGCATCTTTCTTTTTTGATACAAACAAGAAAAATACATGTAAAACCTGTTCTCCTCTTCTCCTTGAGGGGATAATTCTGTTTGCATGTAATTGAGCCTATTGGATTTTCCTTTATGTCCTAGGCCCTCCAGCCTTTTTAGCTCACCAACTTTAGTTGTGTGAGCTTATTGCATGGCTCGATCGGTCGGCATCGGCGTCAGCGTACGTGTCCAATAATGTTAAAGTTTCTGTTTAGGTCACTTAATCGCCCTATTTCCATATCATGGCTTTTATAATGCTGCCATATGATGATTATTATCATTTTACCATGATTTAACCCCTCATACCCTACATTTTAGACATTTTTCTTGACATTTTTAGTTGCGTTTAGTTTTCTGTTTAGCTCAGAATTTCATGTTTAACTAAGTGTTTAGGTCAGCTGCTGTGCTCCTTCTCTTCCAATGGCACTTATATTCATCATACATGTTCCTTAGTATCATTGTTCCATGATTAACCCCTCATACCCTGCATTTTAAACATTTTTCCTTGACATTTTTAGTTGCGTTTAGTTTTCTGTTTAGCTCAGAATTTCATGTTTAACTAAGTGTTTAGGTCAGCTGCTGTGCTCCTTCTCTTCCCATGGCACTTATATTCATCATACATGTTCCTTAGTATCATTGTTCCATGATTAACCCCTCATACAGTGCATTTTAATCATTTTTCTTGACATTTTTAGTTGCATTTAGTTTTCTGTTTAGCTCGGAATTTCATGTTTAACTTAGTGTTTAGGTCAGCTGCTGTGCTTCTTCTCTTCCCATGACACTTATATTCATCATGCATGTTCCTCAGTATCATTGTTCCATGATTAACCCCTCATACCCTGCATTTTAAACATTTTTCTTGACATTTTTAATTGCATTTAGTTTTCTGTTTAGCTCGGAATTTCATGTTTAACTTAGTGTTTTGTCCAGCTGCTTTGCTCCTTCTCTTCCCATGGCACTTATATTCATCATACTTGTTTCTCAGTATCATTGTTTCCTGATTAACCCCTCATACCCTGCATTTTAAACATTTTTCTTGACATTTTTAATTACGTTTAGTTTTCTGTTTAGCTCGGAATTTCGTGTTTAACTTAGTGTTTAGGTCAGCTGCTGTGCTCCTTCTCTTCCCATGGCACTTATATTCATTATACATGTTCTTCAGTATCATTGTTCCATGATTAACCCCTCATACCCTGCATTTTAAATGTTCTTCACATTTTTAGTTGCGTTTAGTTTTCTGTTTAGCTCAGAATTTCATGTTTAACTAAGTGTTTAGGTCAGCTGCTGTGCTCCTTTTCTTCCCATGGCACTTATATTCATTATATTCATCATACATGTTCCTCAGTATCATTGTTCCATGATTAACCCCTCATACCCTGCATTTTAAACATTTTTCTTGACATTTTTATTTGCGTTTAGTTTTCTGTTTAGCTCAGAATTTCATGTTTGACTTAGTGTTTATGTCAGTTTCTGTGTTTTACTTTTAAGAGGTTATGTTTAGGTAAGCTTTGTCGCATGTTATGAGCCTGTTTGATACAGTTCTTGTGTTTGCCAAAGTTACTATCAAAGAGGAATGTTTTTGAGCTATAGGGCATTGGCGTCCTTCTTGTTTCTTTTCAGCTAAGTTTGAGTCATTGGTACAGTATAAAAATGTTAAAAAATTTATAGTAATTTATATATTTTTCATACTTACCAATGACCCAGACGGGGATGACCCTCCCATGAGCTGGGAACTCATACCTCCCTGCTGATTACATAACACTTACCAGGCACTGGTTGTAAGAATGAGGATTTGGCTCCAATTTCAGACTTCCTTGACTACTACTAATTTGTGGATTTTGATGCAAATTTGGGGGATTGGGAGGGGGGGGGGTGGCAGGGGTGGGGTGCAAAATTTGTTTGGCCCTAGAATATTATAGTTCACACCAGCTAAGTCTGGGTCATTGCTAAGTATAAAAAATATATAAATTATTATAAATTTTTTAACTTTCCAAACCGAGAGACTGATTTGAACCAAATTTGACATGAGGTTTTATTGGGATATAAGTAGTTAATTTATGTCAAAATAAAATTTTCCTGTCTCCCCATGGGAACCGCAGGAGCTAAAAATAGAAAAAATTAAAATGCCCATATCTCCAAAACTACATGGCACTGAGAATTCTTATTTGGTGTGAAGCTTCCTTAGGACAAACAGAATGGAATAGTTAAAAAAAATTGCTATTGGTTTTATCATGGGGTACTTTTTGGGGGGGCTTTGTAAAAGTGCTGAGTCAGCACTTCTTAACACTATGGGTAATGGGAAAAACATTTAACACTACTTTTCTCCCAAACCACTGCTCCAAAAGCTTTCAAATTTCACATATAACATCTTTGGAAGATTGTTTCACATGTTTATTGAAATCAATTCCTTGAGCCTATATTTGGGCTCTCTATGGGAGCCTAAATGTTTAAATTAGTGCAGTATGAGGAATATTTGTTAAAAATCTTCTTCTTCAGATCTACCAATAAGAATCTTTGGATATTTGACATGCTGCATCCTTAGGGGGGTGAGATTCAAGTTTGTTCAAGCCAAGTCCCTGGGTTCATAATTGGGCTCACTGTGGGAGCCCGAATTATAACTCAGTTCAAAATGAGGAATTTTCTTAAAAAATCATCTTCTTCAGATCCAGCAGTCAGAATGTTTGGATATTTGGTGTGCAGCATCCTTAGGGGGGGTGTGATTCAAGTTTGTTGAAGCCAAGTCCCTGGGTTGATATTTGGGCCCCCTGTGGGAGCTCGAATTGTAACTTAGTTCAAAATGAGGAATTTTCTTAAAAAATCTTGTTCTTCAGATCCAGCAGTCAGAATGTTTTGATATTTGGTATGTAGCATCCTTAGGGAGGAGAGATTCAAGTTTGTCAAGCCATGTCCCTTGGTTCATATTTGGGCTCACTGTGGGAGCTCGAATTGTAACTTAGTTCAAAATGAGGAATTGTCTTAAAAAATCATCTTCTTCAGATCCAGCTGTCGGAATGTTTTGATATTTGGTGTGCAGCATCCTTAGGGGGGTGTGATTCAAGTTTGTTCAAGCCAAGTCCTTGGGTTGATATTTGGGCTCCCTGTGGGAGCCCAAATTATAACTTTGTTCAATATGAGGAATTTTTCTTTAAAAATCTTCTTCAGATTCAGCAGTCGGAATGTTTTGATATTTGGCATGCAGCATCCTTATGGGGGTGAGGTTCAAGTTTGTTCAAGCCATGTCCTTAGGTTCATATTTAGGCTCAATGTGGGAGCTCGAATTGTAACTTGGTTCAAAATGAGGAATTTTCTTTAAAAATCTTCTTCAGATCCAGCAGTCGGAATATTTGATATTCGGTATGCAGCATCCTTAGGGGGTGAGATTCAAGTCTGTGAGTTTATATTTGTTCTCCCTGTGGGAGCCCGAATTATAACTTAGTTCAATATGAGGAATTTTTCTTTAAAAATCTTCTTCAGATTCAGCGGTCCGAATGTTTTGACATTTGGCATGCAGCATCCTTGGGGGAGAGATTCAAGTTTGTTCATGCCAAGTCCCTGTGTTGATATTTGGGCTCTCTGTGGGAGCTTGAATTATAACTTAGTTCAGTATGAGGAATATTCTTCTAAAATATTCTTCTTCACATCCACCAGTCAGAATCTTTTGATATTTGGAAAACGGCATTCCACTGGAGGTGAGATTCAAGTTTGTTCAAGCCAAGTCCCTGTGTTCATATTTGGGCTTCCTATGGGAGCCTGAATTCTAACTTAGTTCAATATGAAAAATATTCTTTAAAAACTTTTTTTTTTTAAATCCACTAGTCTGAATCTTTGGATATTTGGTATAAGCTTTTCTAAGGAGGGTCAGATGCAACTTGTTGAAATCAATTCCCTGGGTTTTATATTTAGGCTACCATGTCAGGTGAGCGCCCTCAGGCCCTCTGAGGCCTCTTGTTTTTAAAACATTTCAACTAAACTACATCATGTGACTCCCTCTTTGGATTGAGCTTGACAAGCTCATTCCATTGAGAGTAAGAAGATATGCCTTTGATATTTTTTGAGAAATGTATTTTTGTTTCAGCTGCTCAGTTTGTAAATTATACAGGCAGATGCAGCTAATTTGTTATGTAAAGGGTTAAATATGACTTATTGGCATCACCCTATCACATGGAAGATTGAAATTTGAGACAGGCAATTTTATTCTATCAATGAAAACAACATTTTATACCATGATTACCTGTTCTACTATATATAAAAAGCCTATGAAATAAATTTTAGCTTTACACACCAACCTTTGGTGACCTTGCCTTGAATGCAAACTTGTCTAAATTTATTACTCGGGAAGAGTGAAATAAAACCGACAATTATTTATTATGTTTGTAAATAAGTTTACCTCATAAGATACCAAAAATTAACAAACATATATTGTCTCATGTTAATAAAGCATCCATAACTCGAAATAGTATGTTCTTATGTCATTAAAATGAGAAAGACCCTGTAATATGCGTGTTTTGCTTTCTATTTCATTTCAGTGATAAAATTGCCAGCAGAAGTTCCACCCACCGGTGCTCATGTAAACAAAAACAGATTCACACGTGCGAATATTGATTTATTTAACATTTAAACTCTTATTAATCTGACGATCATGGTATAAATAAAATATACCCAAAGTAGCTTGGTGTACCAAATGTTCACCATGCATGGTGAAGTGGTGTTAACCATGTGCCAAAGCCTCGTGGTGTGGTTAAACACCACTTCACCACCTGTGGTGAACATTTGGTACACCAAGCTACTATGGGTATATTCTTTATGTATCCAGTGATACTTCTGCTAATAGGGCCATGAACTGGAAAAGTTAACAAATATTAACTGATCAATCTAAATGTATGCATCAATGAACACTTAACACTTCGCACAACTGGAAGACAACACTCGCAAAAAAAATTCTTAAATAACTAAACAAATTAGTTTTATTGCCTCAAAAACAAAAACATAGCTAATGATGCCTTATTGGAATGTGCTTGACCATTGCGGTGCATTGAGCATTCAAAAGCTATGTTTTTAGAGGCAAAAAATAAAAAAATGGTATCAGTTGAATGGCAATTGAATGATGCACAGTCTTAGTATAAGGAGTCAATGATTGTGTTTGGTGTCAGTAGATTAAAAGTCATTTTTTGGCTTCCATGCATACTTTCGGAGAAGGACATGTTTGAGATTTGTTTTTATTTGATAATTTTATTTTCATTGAAGCGATATCACTTGGGAAGAGGTAACTAAACAGTTGCAACAGCATTTGGATCATCTGGACAGTTTTAATAATGACATTATTATGTCCTTGCTGTATGATGAAAACTCCAAAGACTCTAAATATGCAGAAATGTATGACTTGTGTATGGGTGATGAAGAAAAGGTATGTTACATTTTCATAAAATACTACCATTGCACCTGTGCCATAACACTCTCCTTAAAAGCCTGTTTTCCTCTCAGCCTTGTATTATATACATTCTCCTGTTTTTGGGAGGTATTTTTGCCATATTAAAAGCTGTAATGTCATTTTTAAAACGTGCTTTGAACACGCATACTGTAATGATCGTCATTAATTGAGGGAACTGATTGAATATCTTTTTCCAAAAGTAATATTCATTTCCCAATTATTGCACATTTATATGAAGCTATCAAAGATAAGATTATTGCCATTTAGGGACAGTCACATTACTTGTGTTCACTTGATGAGTACTGTGACTTAAATATCCATGTTGAATGTCTTACTTATTGTGCTGTTTAGAATGCTAAGTGTGTAATATCCTGATTTTCAGTGTTACTGTTTGGGGTTTTTTTTCTATCCGTGACACAGCCTATAATTAGTCCCCTACCAGCATCGCCGGAGGGGACTATAGATTTGCACTCTGTCCATCCGTCAGTCTGTCAGTCCGTCAGTCTGTCAGTCCGTCAGTCTGTCAGTCACTTTAGTTTTCCGAAAATGCTTCAACCAAATGATTTCATTTTTGGTAACCTACTTTCGAACAATGACTTACAGATCAAGTTTGAGTTTCATGCTGATTGCATTATTCTTGTGTGAGTCATGGCCCTTGGAAATATGGAAAAGTGCCAAAATGTCAGTTTTCTGGACTTTTTTTTGGAAACGCTTCAACAGAATTCATGCTGATCACATCTAGGTTATAACATTTGTATAATTATTAATGCTCATTAGTCCAGTAGGGGACATTGTATTGCTTCAGCAATTCATGAGCTCTTGTTTTTAACTGATAAGCTATCTGTTGGCAGAAATTAAATGCCACTTCGGGGATCTTGTGGCAATTCATTTCTCTTTGTTTGTCACTTGTCAAAACTGCATCTTAACCCAAACACTCTGGTAGTGCAACAGAATTATTACCAATCACTCTCCGTTTCTCTTGTTTAACTTTGAATTTAACCAATTATATCTTGTTTGACAGAGCTCACTCAGCTCTGTCAAACAAAGTATATTTGGTTAAATATCAAACGGCATTGTGGGAAATATTTGCTGCTGAAAACTATGACATTTTGCCATCAGAGTGCAGAGGGTTAAAACATTGTAACCTAAAATGTCTTCTGATCTTATCAAAGGTTTATTTAAATAACAGTTACATGATTTATCCACAGTTGAAATTGGCTTGATTGGGATCAGCATGTGTTATGGAGTGTTTGTTTATCACAACCAGAGTATGCCTTGAGGCGTCAATTTTGTGATGTCATTCAACTTTCATCTCAGGAAGTGAAGGTCTATGTATTTTAGGGTTGTTTTTGTACAATTACAAGGTGGATGAAACATTTAATATTCATAGGGCCTTAAAAAGTTAAAAATCTGTTTCTTAGGCCCTCCCACATGGTCCTTTTGGCTACCACATGCTCTCTTTTTTATAACCAATGCAAACTTAAAAAATTAAAAATTAAATAATTTATGTCTGATATTTTACCTAAGTTAATAATTGATAAATTTGTCCCTTGAGTGCAACACTCAAGGGATGAAATACACCACCACCCATGCTATTCTGTAGATTATGAGGCCTAAAACATAAAACATACCAAGAACATTAACTTTTAATGGCAAAGAAATAATGACAAAAATAAAATAAAAAAAATGCCCACCCACATGCAGGCCTGGATATTTCACGGTAATGATCGTTCCGTTTCCGTGTCGTTACCGTCACAGCAAAAACACGGAAACGATTTTTCATTTCCCATGCATTTTATGCACACTCGGACGCGGCATGTGTTCATAATTTTATAGGAATGTGGTGTCCAATTCAAAATCGTACTATTTAATTTAATGGACCTTGTGACAGAAAGACACTACGTGGGAAACTACCATACTGACTCGTGTTGATGCCCAGGGGCCGAGTAATAGTGGTTGCAAGTCGCGTTGGGGTGCGTCGGAAATTCAATTGGCGATATAAGACAAGAAAGTATCCACTGGGTATGTTACGTTTCTTTGGAAACCGCCTACCAATTTTATAGAATTTGCTTCAAAAATTCACATAATTATCTTGTACATACGTTTAATTTTCAGATTTAGGGATTTAAAACTCAATTTAATGAATAAAACAAACACAAAACCATGCGGTGTTGTTTTCATTTTTTTTATGTGCAGGTTACTCTCGAAGCCAGAAATGGACGTAAGTATGTCAATCATCAACTGCAAACCACCCCCTTGAAAACCGCCAAACATAGTCTGTTTAAAAATAGCTGTTTTTTTAAAGTACATTTATTACGAATAAAACAAAATATAGCTTCACACAAAATCAATTAAAAAAATCATAATATGGAGACCAGATAAAATTTATACAGCAGAATATGAATAACAAAATAGTTGCCTCCCTTGGCAGCATTCGAAAAATTGATTTTACACTGAAAGTCATAACTTCACATGTTGCAGAGCATGATGAAATGATAAATGAGCATGTTTTATTGAACCAATAAGTCATAAATCATATCCCTGGTTACACTGTTATATAAATCTTCATTTACCTGAGTTGTAATTATTTTTTATTTTTAATTACCACTTTCTCGTTAATTTCTGAACACCCGTTTTTCACAATGAGTTGTGCACGCTCGAAAGTGGCAGTGTTCTTTCACAATGAGATGTGCACCGCTCGAAAGTGGCAGTGTTGAATCAGTATCTTTCTGGTGATATTCAACCACTGTGAAAACTATATGTTGTGGGAGTGTTTCAGGCAACTATTGACAGCAGCCTGCACACTCATTTGAAACAAGTGACAGCTTCCAAAACGAGGTCGACAAAAAAATAAACAAGTCAATTTTCCTTGTGATATATAATTTTTTAATAAAGACTTATTAGACTGAACACAGACATAATGTATTACACAAAAGACGAATTTAACAACACAAAAATATCATATCCAAAAAATATACATAATACAATATTACAGTTCTGTTTGGTAAGTACAGTGTTGCAACAAGTCACCTGTTTTTCCATTTGATGCCTGTAAATTTGACGTCTTGTCTGAAACAACTTTCATCCATTCTCCAATTTGAAACTTGGGGGGTGGGCTTTGACTTGAGTAGGGCACCCTGGTTCACAAATCTGAAAAGGCGGGGTTTGAGCACGAGTATGGGCTTCGACACGAGTCAGTATGGTATAAACACGACAGAAGACCTGCATTATGATTTTAAAACTATTTGATTATTAGGGCCTATTGTCAAAATCGTTACCTAGTCAAACATTTGACGGAACCGGAAAATCGTTATCGGTCATTTCCCATGATGCAAAATGACGGAAACGAAATATGGTTTCCCATGATTTTTGAAATATTCAGGCCTGCACATGCAATTTTACCAAAAAATGGCCTGAGAAACAGAAGATCTACTTTCTGCAGCCTAGTTTTGATATTTTATTTTTCAGCTTAGAGAATTTGTAATTTATTTAACATTAGAAGGATGGAGTATAGAATCCCTAGATAATTTAATGTCAGTTATCAAGATTGAAAAGATGAGTACCAAAACATTAATAGAAGAAGCAGTTTCTCATATTATTGAGAAACTGAAAAGGTAGGTGATGATCTGTCTTTATTATATGGCAAATTTCAAAGAGATTGATGTACATACTCACTAACATGCATCCATATGTTTGTCGAGAAGTGGTAGGAGATATGGTCTGACACAAAAGGTGTCCATTGATTGGATATTGTTCCCATGAATGTTTATTCTTTTGTTAAGTAGTTTGGATTTGGGTTGGCAACAAAACAAAAACTCCTTAACCCTTTGAACCTGAGACATCATAATTTCATTAAGTAGAATGGCTTCTTAACGAATGTGTGGAGGAGACCAATCAATATTTTCAATGTGCAGTCAGTGGACTGCATGTTGAAAATATTAATTGGTTTACCCCAAATAATAAAAATGGACTCTAAACTGACATGGAAGATACCACAGGATTTAAAAGGTTAAGGGTCTATTTGTTGATCATTCTTTCATTTCTTTCTCTTAGTTCATGGTTAACTTGAAATTCTGTTAACACCTTTTCTGGAGCCTACTTTATAAAACCAGTGACTTCAGTATGCATTTGGAAAATGTTTGTTGTAGTGACAGTAAGCTTTTCAGTCACAACTTTATGTATTTTTATACCAATAACCAGACTTAGCTGGTGCAAACTCGATTTAATTCAGGGCCAAATACAAATTTTGACCCACCCCCCCACCTTCAATCCCCAAAATTTACATACAAAAACAAAAAATTTAAGTCCTGTCTTGTCCTCCTTACTTTTGTTAACTGTGCTGCGCAGACATATTAACATCCAGAATAATTTTTCAGGGAACCTGAGGGTGATTTTCAGGGAAATTGGATGGATTTCAGGAAAAGTTCGCGCGGGGACAAAACAGAAGAAAAAACTTGCAAATTTCCAGCTCATAGACAACCATTAACACCAGCTTATATCCAGATCTAGTTGTTAATTATGCTGATGCATTTATGCTATGTTAAAACATCATAAAATAATTGTTGATTTGACCCCCCCCCCCACCACCCTCTTCTTCATAACCCCCTAACCCCACCACCCTCCCCACCCCCAGCCCACCCCTACCCCCACCCCAGAGTACACCACCTGAGGTTTGTTTTTATCAAAGTCTGCTCAGATAATAATTTCCAAAGTCTGGAAATGTTAACAGGAAAAGATGTTCTAATGTTCAGTTACTTCAAGAAGATTTGTACTTGGAAAGTATTTTTATCAAAATCCTTCATGCATGTGTGGATGTTTGTGCCCTAAACAAAACTTTTCTTTTCATCATTGAAGCATTTGGGTTTTTAAACACCCGTTTTGAAAAAACGGTCGTATTATGGTGTACCGCTGCCCATCCGTCCACACGTCATACAATAACTCGAAAAGGCTTCGAGCAATTTTTGTGATTTTTTGGTGAAAAGTATATGTTGATGGAAGGAAGCTCTCTTTCTATTTGTTTCGCCCTCCGATATGTCATTTCAGAGTTATGAGACTTTATTCGTCAAAATATAAGCAATTTTCAACATGTCGAACAATAACTTGAAAATGCTTAGAGCAATTTTCATGATTTTTTGGTTACAAGTATATGTTGATAGAAGGAATTTCCCTTTCGATTTGTGTCGCTGTCCGATTTGTCATTCCAGAGTTATGGGACTTTATTCGTCAAAATATAGGCGATTTTCCACATGTCGGACTTTGAGCAAGTTTCATGATTTTTTGGTGGCAAGTATATTTAACCTGACAAGTACACATGTATACTCATATTGTGTGCTTCCCTCTTGTAATTAATAACGGGCGTATCATGCGCTCATGGCACAGCTGTTTATTTCAATTCCATTCGAAATTTCCTGGGTACAGACGGCCAACAACAGTTAACAGTTCTGTTGTCAGAAAATCATTCTTGCTAATGATTTACCTACTGTTTGTTAAGTGTTCCTTCCCTATCCTTCTATGAACCCTCCTGTTAAACTCCTAGGCTTTTTGGCTGTTTTTGTTGAAATTTTTTATTAAAATTTCTTGGGAGTTCAATGTGTGTTACAGAATGTTTATTCTGTTTATCCCCATGGTTACGTCCTCACCCTAGGGGTGTTGGGTCGTTTGGTCTTGCATCTTCTATCCAATCTATCATATTTTTATACTGTACCAACGACCCAGACTAAGCTGGTGCTAAACTCTTTAATTCAGGGCCAAACACAAATTTTGTCCCCCCAATCCCCCAAATTTGCATCAAAAACCGAAAATTACATGTCCTATATGGTCCTCAATACATTTACTCCTCTGCGCATGCGCACTGTCAAGGAGGTCTCGAAATTGGCGCCAATTATCATTCTTTCTTTGTTTGGCCCTCAAAACAGTTACACTTCACTGTTATATGTGCTTCCAAATCTCAGTTTTCATGAGGCCAGACACATTTTGATGAGAGAAATGGTGGAAATAAAGAGGAAATATAAGGAGGAGAGGAAAAAATAGTGTAAGAAAATGTTCAGGGCTGTAACTTACAATTATTTTACAAAATTATTTTATGTTGCCTTTTTACAAGGCATGGCCCTGTTGTTGTCATTCTTGCTATGAATGTACCATTGTTTGATCAGTGTTTCCTCTCTACCTTCCTTATTCCCCCTTAGCTATTCTCCCATGTTCTGGCTTATATTTTGTAATGTTTCTTACTAAAATTTGTTGGGAGTTTTGGCTTGGTAACAGAATTTTTTTCTGTTTTTTTCCCCATGTTTACGTCCTCACCCTAGGGGGGTGTTTAAGCATTTTGGTCTGCATCTCCCATCTGATGTTCTACAGTTTCTTCTCTGGAAGCCTCTGTTTTGCATCAGATAGTGGTAACTGATTTCGGGCCACGTTTTTCAGTGCCTGAAGTCATGTTTCCGGTTTGTTGACACTTTTGCTTAGATTGACAACAGTTACTGCTGATAGTGATTACTTGTCTTCGGCATCACTTATTTCATAGCAAGATACATTAATATTGTCCGTAAGTGTTACATTAATTTTTTCAAAATTAATTTAAATTTTTGTCCACACTTAGGCTTTTTTGGGATCCATTGGGCTCAGGGTTCCCATTGGGAACTTGGGCTCTTCTGAAAAAATTTTTTGGAAAATTTTTTTTCTTTTCGAATCATTATTTCGTAATGATTATAATGGATTGTTTTATTATGTATCTTTATTTTCAAGGATTAGTGTGAGTACTATGATTGTTTACCTTTTTTCACAATGAATGATTATTGTTCAAATTGTAATAGGAGGAAATGTTCCTCTGATTCTCATGATCTCTGTATTAATTGTACTCGATGTACTTGAACTGATCTTTGTTCTGTGTGTTTCAAATGGGATGACAGACATTGGAAACGTGTGTCACGGTATGTTGTTACTGGAGAGAGGGCCATGCCGGTCCTCTCTCTGCAGAGTCACTCTACTCTTTCACTCTCTTTTTCAGAGGAACAGGAACAGTGTGATATTTCCGTGATGTCGTCCAGAAGTGTGTCTCCGTCGTCACAAACAAGTGAAGAGCTAGTGGCAAAAGTGCTCATGGAGATTCGTCAATTACCCGAAAGGAGTTCGAAAGGGTTGACGTCCGCTAGCTCGCCTGGTGTCGCGTCCATTCACCGAGTGGGTCAGCACCCGGGTTCGTCCGTTGCGGTCCACGAGAGAGAGTCGGGTGTTGCAAGCACTACAAAACTTCCACGTGCACACCCAGTGATGACGGAAAGGAGGATGGATCGGAGGAGCCTGATAGTCCAGTTTTTAGCTTGTCCAGCTTGGCACGAGCTGCAAGCGAGAGAGGTCCCTCTCCCATACAGCAGCATCTGGGACCAGATGTTGTAGTTCGTAGCGTTACGCAGTCGGAGCATACGTCCGCTGCTCGGGACGCTCCGGTATGTAGGCAGTCCGGCGAGGCTACCTATAAGGCTTCCTCATCCTCATGGCAGCACACACGACCGCACCTTGGCTACGTGACAAGTGAGATACAGTCAGCTTCGCCGACCAGGTTTTCCACGGCGACCAGGTCACGCCATCCGGTAGCCAGGGATATGAGGCCTTCTACATCCGGACGTTCGCATAAAAGATGTATGCAGGATGCAACGTCCAGGGAGCTTCCAGCGGCTAAATCCAGTAAGACCAGGGCTCCCCAGGCCTCCGTAATGGATGTGCTATCACAAATAGCAAAGATCATCGCAGCATCCCAGCAACCGGCAGAGCCTCTGTCGGAACCTGAAGTTTCAGACGATGCTGGGTCGGTACGTTCCGCTGCTGGATCAGGTGCAGACGACCAAGAATTGCAAGAGGTCCGGATGGATGGCGAAAGTGATTCGGATGAGTTAGATATTTCCCTTTCGGAGCAACATAAAATAGCCGTAGAGTTCATCCGGCATTACCTTCCAGAAGTTGTTCCTCCAGACCAGAATGCTGCACAGCCTGATAGAAGGGTGATAGCGCCACTGGACACCAACTTTTTTAATCGGTTTAGGGACATTGTCCCGGAATTTCCATCACAGTCCAGGAATGTCTCTCGGATATTTGAATTATTAGATGACGCTATTGACAAACTTGCCAATAAGACGGGCAGGTCAGCCTTCCTTCCGGCAACAGCTCTACAACTGCCTTTCATCAATCAAAGGAATAAATTTGATACGGCAGGTCAGGGCATCCAGAGAGTTCCTCTGCATTTGGATGACCAGGCTGAAGACCTTGATATATCCATGTCGTCGTCAATGTCACTTCCTTCATCAACGATGGAAACGACGATATCGTCTAACAGAGCTAGTTTAGACGCTCTTTCATACACAGATCACCTTACTAGAGCGTTGTCATTACACTTTGAAGGACCAGAATTCCAAGATGTACAGACATCCTTAAGAGTTCTGTCCAGGGCCATAGCTTTTTCCACGTATAACTCTGCCCATTCAATGGCGAATCTGGAGTTAGCTAGACGTGACGCGGCCCTAACTACTTCCACACGCGTGGACAGTAAGGTGAAAAACTCTATTAGAGTCGCTCCGGTCTCCGGAGAGTTTCTCTTCAGCGGTAAGCTTTCTGCAATATATGATAAATTAACTAAGAAAGCTTCTGACTCTCTGCTATTTAAGTCTGCTTTCAAGAAGTCGGAACCAGCAGAGAGGAGTAGGCCAGGCACTTCTGGGACGAGTTCGTCCAAGGGAAGTTCCTATAAACGTTCCTATGCATCCTCTAGGTCTTACTCTAGAGACCGTCAGAGTAGCGACTCGAGTAGGGGCCGTTATGCTGGCCGAAATAACCGGTTAGATGCCCCTAGGCTGACGTGGGTGAGGTGCGGGTTGCGGAGGACATAGTTTCTCTTCCCGCAAGCTTCGCAGATCCAGGAGGTGATGGTTTAGACCTCTGTCGCGTTCCGGTGGGCAGAAGACTGTCGAGTTTCTCAAACAACTGGGAATCAGTTACGGAGGCCCCTTGGATTCGAGGGGTTATTTCGGAAGGACTAAAACTGTCCTTCAAAGGCAAACCTCCATTAACTCGAAGTCCAAGATGGACTCAGCTTCCGTCAAATTTTCAGAAAACACCGGCACTTCTATCAGAAGTCCAGTCTCTTTCAAAGAAGAACTCGATAGAGGTCGTAGAAAACCAGGAATCTCCAGGTTTCTACAGCCATCTCTTTCTGGTTCCGAAACCAGACGGTTCGTTCCGTCCAGTGATCGATTTAAGCTGGATAAACAAGCTGATCGTGGCTCCAAAGTTTTATAGAAAGACCATTCGATCGGTCAGAGCGAGCATTCGAGTGAACGACTATGCTGCGAGCATAGACCTCAAGGATGCGTACTTTCACGTCATGGTACATCCGGCGTTCAGAAAGTATCTTCATTTTGCTGTCTTAGGTGTCGTTTATCAGTTCCGAGCGATGTGCTTTGGTCTGAATCTAGCGCCCTGGGCTTTCACTCGAGTAATGAACTCGGTAATGACTTATTTCCAAGCTCATTCGTCTGCGGTAACGTAGGCTTACCTGGACGATATTCTTCAGAGATACGGCAGCGAGTTAATGCTTCAGAACGATATGCAGAATCTGCTCCTATTGCTCCGACGTCTCGGTTTCATAGTAAATGAAGAGAAGTTGGATCTGGTGCCATCCAAGTCATTCACCCACCTGGGGATGAGCTTCGAGATGCACAACAATCTCGTTCGTCTGCCATTAACCAGAGCGAAATTAGTCAGTTGTTATGCTCGCTGTTGTCTTCACTCAGACAAAGTTACAGCGAGAGAATTCATGAGACTAATATGTCTGTGCGGAGCTGCCGCGGATCTCATTCCAATGGGGCGGCTACGCACTCGTGTTACGCCCACTTTTGTAGTAACTGTCCACTTTTGTAGTAGCTCACCACTTTTGTAGTAGAAAACGTCCACTTTTGTGGTAGCTCACCACTTTTGTAGTAACGTCGCCCACTTTTGTAGTAAAATGAGGTCTCCACTTTTGTAGTAACCATTGCCCACTTTTGTCATAAAAAAACAAAGTCACCACTTTTGTAGGAACCCTTTTACCACTTTTGTAGAAACATTTTCAAAAACTGTTAGACTTTGAAAAATTTGAACAAACCATTTCATTTCAGATGTCCACACGAAATGATAAGATTTTCATCTTCATCTTTTTGTTTTAGGTTGATTACATATTGTGTATTTTATATTCAAGTATGATGTTGTGTGATAAGACAATGCCACTCATTGAGTATGTCCGTACATTTAACCAATGCTAACCCTACTTCAGTGGGATTAGTAACTTAAACAGTTTGACAGTGACTCGTCTCCGTCCGATAGTTCTCCTCGGCTTCCTCCCTGTGATACTGTCCAGCACTCTATGACTCTGGCTGTTTAGGTGTTTAACCAAAATTAATCGACCTTGGCATTTCCCAAGCGTTACAAAAGGTTTTGACGATACTGTGTTTCGGCAGTTTGATTTCAGATTCACCCTTTTTCATTCAGATGAGAAGGATGTGAATTGGCAGGGACTTAGATCAAAGATTTTCAGATCGACGAAACGGAACTCTTTGCCCAATTTCATAGGTTAATTCTTTGTAATTTTGATAACATAACATTTCTAACAGACCGGATTCCCTGTGCTATTCTTTGATGTTGAGGTGCTGGTCCTTTGGGGGAAAATCAAGGGGAGGTAGGTTCTTCTTTGACAAAGTATGGAAAAATAACCAATTTTGAGCTCTTTGGGGTAATTGATTGTGGTCGAAGTTAATGGGACGGGACCTGAAAACATTCGCCTGTACTAGTACAGACCTTTTGGCCACAATGTGAAATGCGGTTACCAGGGAAACCAATATTGCGGACATCATTTCATCAAAGTAAGGAAAATAAGGTGAGATCGGGCTTTTTATAGCACTTCTACACTACCAGAACGTACTCATATGTACTTGAATTGTGTCTAGTACATACCCCCTGTACCAAACTGGGATGTAGGTAGCAAAGCGACTTCATGATGTCAATAGGGAATTCAAACCATTACTACGGTCAGCCCTAAAGAGCTGTATCTTAAAACCCCCATCCTAATAAAAGATGTCGGCCTGAAGAAGTTGGTCCGGGGAACCGGAGAAATCGATTTCAAAGAAGTCGCCCGCAAAAGTCGGCCTTGCGAGGTGAGAAGTTGATAATGGTGTGAGATGTCTGTCCCGAGGTCAGGAGAAGTCGGCTCTGGTGTTTGAAGTCAGCCCGGAGTCATGAGAATTCGCCTAGCCAATGTTTGTACAGCGAAAGATAGAATGGAAACAGAGCGCTTCCAATATGATTTTATTTTAGCTATTTTTTTTTTTTTTTTTGTGGGTGGGGGGGATAATTTATTTCAGAGGTACAAATGTAAGCGGCAAGTTTCATATAGAATGCCAGGCGGCTGCTGTTAAGGTAACAAGCAGAGGACAGCACCGACAGGACACCAACAAACTGTGTTCGAGGAGAAGATTAGGGACTAACATATCCCATTATTTCCAAATTAGGAGATACTATGTCCTAATTAGGAGTTATTGTCTCCTAATTAGGGCTATTATCCTCTAATAAGAACTTATTTTCTCCTAGTTGGGGCTTATTATCTCATAAATAGGAGACACTAGGTCCTAATTAGAAGTATTATCCCCTAATTAGGATATAATTACTCCTCAGTGGAAGTCATTATCTCCCAATTTAGAGATCATATGTCCTAACTAGGAGTTATTATCTCTAAATTAGGACTTAGTAACTCCTAATCATGAATTATTATCTCCAATTTGGACTTAGTGTCAGGCCTTTTTTTATATGTGGCACATGTTTGCTTCCATACAATCCAACTGAACTCAATCCAGCCCGGTCAAAGTCGGGCACTCCATGTAGTATATCTATCTATATTTTATATATATATATATATACTAGCTGGGGCCCGCCTTCGTCAGAGAATGAATTAAATGGGCAGGTGTGTTGAACATGCGCAACTTAAGTGCCCCAGAAAACTACCTGATGAAAATTATACGTAATGCAACGTTTCGTCCAAACAGCCAAGTAGTTTCCTTGATCATCACTGACCATGCACGAAGACGGGAACACACCTCACACCCGACGATGGCAAATCACTACCCGATGGACCCTACATAGAAATCCCAAGTTTCGTCTGGATTGGCCCAGTAGTTTCCGAGAACGTCACTGCGCATGCGCGAAGACGCCCCCCCCTCCCCAGTCCGATGGGTGAAAAACCTTCCCGGGGCCGAACTACATTCGCACGCCAAGTTTCGTTCCGATCGGCCGAGTCGTTTTTGAGTCTACAGCGAACAGACACACACACACACAAACGAACTCACATACATACTAGACTAGCTCGGTGCCCGACTTCATCTGGGCTTTTGTCACTGTGCATGCGCAAAGATTGGCTCCCACCCCTGCAAATCATTACCCAGTTGACCGTACACACACCCGACGATGGCGAATGAGTTTTTGTCACTGCACATGCGCAAAGATTAGCTCCCACCCCCCATACCCTATAATGGCAAAAGATTACCCGATGGACCATACATACAAATCCCAGGTTTCGTCCCGATCGGCAAAGTAGTTTTCGAGATCGTCACTGCGCATGTGCAAAGACGGCCCCACCCCATATCTGACGGGGGAAAATCACTACCCGATGGACCCTACATAGTACATACAAATCCCAAGTTTCATCCCGATCGGTTCAGTAGTTTCCGAGATCATCACTGCGCATGCGCGAAGACGTACCCCCCCCCCCTCCCCCCCCCCCCCCCCCCCCCCCCCCCCCCCGTTCCAATGGGTGGAAAACCTTCCCAGCTTCCCAGGACCGAACTACATACACATGCCAAGTTTCGTCCCGATCGGCCCAGCCGTTTTCGAGTCTATAGCGAACACAGACAGACAGACAGACAGACAGACAGACAGAGACAGACAGACAGACAGACCGACAGACAGACTCAAATATATAATACACTAGCTGGGTGCCCGACTTTGTCCGGGCTTTTGTCACTGAGCATCTGCGCATGTGCAAAGATTGGCTCCCACCCCATAGCCGAAAAACCATACATACAAATGCCAGTTTTCGTCCCGATCGGTCCAGTAGTTTCCGAGATCGTCACTGCGCATGCGCGAAACCGGGCACCACCCCATACCCGACAATGGCAAATGATTACACGATGGACCCTACATAAAAATCCAAGGTTTCGTCCCGATCGGCCCAGTAGTTTCCGAGATCGTCACTGCGCATGAGCGAAGACGGGCCCCCACCCCACGTCCGAGTAGCGTAGAACCTTCCCGGGCGCGGACCACACACCCATGCCAAATTTCTTCCCAGACCAACCCGGACGTTTTCGAGTCTATACCTATAGACAGACAAATAGACAAGCAAGATTACTCAAATATATAGATAGACAAGATGGGGACCCGAAATTGTCACTGCGCATGCACAAAGATTGGCTAACACCCCATAGCCGTCGGTGGCAAATCACTACCTGGTGGAACGTACATACAAATCCCAGGTTTTGTCCCGATCGCAAAAGTAGTTCCGAGATTGTCATTGCACATGCGCGAAGGCGGGCCCCCACCCTGGGTCCGATGGGTGGAAAAGCTTCCCGGGACAGGAATATATACGCCTGCCAAGTTCCGACCCAATCAACCCATTTGATTTCGAGTCTATAGCGAACACACGGGCAGACAGACAGATATGTGAAGACGGGCCCCCACCCCAGGTCCAATGGGTGGAAACCTTGCCAGGACCAAACTACATGTGCATGCCAAGTTTCGTCCCGGTATGTCCAGACGTTTTCGACTCTATAGCAAACACACAGACAGACACACACACAGACAAATAAACTCAAATGTTTAATAGACTAGCTCGAGGCCCTACTACGTACAGGAATGATTTACATGGACAGCTGAGCCGAGCATGAGCAATTTGAGTGGCCCAGGACATTGCCGGATGGAACTTACATACAAACCTCAGGTTTTAAGCCAATCGGCACAGTAGTTTTCGTGATTGTCACTGCGCATGCGCTAAGATGGCCCCACCCAGTCCCACATGTCCGTATAGATTGAAACCTTCCCGGGTTGTGGTGGGGGCCATCTTCGCGCATGCACAGTATTGATCGCGAAAACTACTGGGCCGATCGGCACAAAACTTGGTGTTTGTATGTAGGGTCATCGGTTAATTATTTGCCACTGTCGAGTATGGGGTGGGGGACCTGTCTTCGCGCATGCATAGTAACGATCTCGGAAACTACTGGGCCGATCAGGACAAAACTTGGGATTTGTATCTATGGTCTATCGGGTAGTGATTTGCCACCATCGGCTCTGGAGTGGGGTACCTATCCTCGCGTATGCGCTATGACGAACTCGGTAACTACTGGCCCGATTTGAACGAAACCTGGGATTTGTATGTCGTGAATTCACTGGCCTTTGTCAGCTATGAGGTGACAGCCTATCTTTGTGCATGTGCAGTGACGATCTCGGAAACTTCAAATCCGATTGGGACGAAACCTAGAATTTGTATGTACGTTCCACCGGGTAGTGATTTGCCACAGTCGGCTATGGCGTGTTAGCCAATCTTTGCGCATGCACAGTGACGATCTCTGTAGCCCAGACGAAGTCGGGCACCCCAGCTAGTCTACTATATATTTGAGCTTGTGTGTCTCTGTGTGAGTGTGTGTGTGCGTGTGAGGGTGTGTGTGTGTCAGGGTGAGGGTGTGTGTGAGAGGGTGTGTGTGTGTATGTGTGTGTGTGAGGGTGTGTGTTTGAGGTTAAAAAATCGCACTGGCACAGACATTTCCTACTGAAACATTTTTTTTCCTTTTAATATACCGCTGTGTGTGTGTGTGTTCGTTATAGACTCGAAACCGGCGGGCCGATCGGGACGAAACTTAGCATGCATATGTAGTTCGGTCCTGGAAAGGTTTTCCATCCATCGGACCTGGGGTGGGGGTCCGTCTTCGCGCATGTGCAGTAACGATCTCGGAAACAACTGGGGCGATCAGGCCGAAACTTGGGATTTGTATGTAGGGCCATCAGGTAGTGATTTCAGAAAAAAAAATTTGTTTTATAATAGAGAAACCCGTCTGAATTTAAAGACACTTCAACAGCAGAATCGTTCAGTGTCGATAAAAGCTCTACAAGCGGGGGAAACCGGAGTCCCCCAAGCCTCTCTTCCCATCCCTACCCTCTCAGACAACGTCCTGGTGAGCACGGACGAGCAGCTATCAGCTCTCCATCATCAAGACGTACACAATAGACGTGCAGTGCGCCTTAATGCACGGTGTCATTGTGACCCACATGAGCAAGCGAGTTCAGACAGCCAGCGATGCGTACTCACAATGTGTATTCCTTTGTCGACATTTGTGTAGGGAACGTGAAAATGATAAATTCGAAGATTTTAATAATTTTTAGATGAGCTTAACGAGTAGCTAAAACCGTATTCTAAAATCGCAAGCCTCAAGACCAATCCCCCCCCCCCCCCCCCCCACCCTACCCTATTTACAGAAGCCAAAACAAGACGCATAAAACAGAGTTGCCCTTAAAATATCTGCACAAGCAATATTTATAGTATAATGCAATATTCAAGTATTCATGCATACTTGCAGACTGACTGGGAGGAATATACCGATTGAAAATGTGTTTTATCGAATGGATATGTGCGGTCAGCTGCCACCGGACTGAAGGCGTCAAACGCTGACCACTTACCCAACATAAAGACGAAAACGGCCCGAACATTGACCACATTAAGCCTAAAATAGCCTTAAATATCTCCAAAATTTCTTGCAGACCTATTGAAATTTAGGTATTATCAGAATCGGCTTTTTGGGTTCTAATGATATCCAAATATGTATACAATGTGTAGTTTCATTGAAAATAGGTGGAACTTATATTGGAAAAAATACGAAATTTAATAATCTCAGTAAGTGCCGTGTTTGGTAAAGGGTTAAAGTGCCAAATTGTTTTGCATCGATTTCCCAAAGCAATTGGTCAATATAAGTTTGGGTCGAATTATACAAAGTTCCATCAGTGAGAAAGGTCAAATTCTTTGATTTAACTCTGATCATATCGCGCGAATAATTTTAGGCTTTGAAAACTGGGAAATATTTTGCTACAAAAGTGGTAAAAACGTTACTACAAAAGTGATGACTTTGTTTTTTATGACAAAAGTGGGTGACGGTTACTACAAAAGTGGAGACCTCATTTTACTACAAAAGTGGGCCACGTTACTACAAAAGTGGTGAGCTACCACAAAAGTGGGCGTTTTCTACTACAAAAGTGGTGAGCTACCACAAAAGTGGTAATTACTACAAAAGTGGGCGTCACAACTCGTCCTCTCCAGGTCTATCTGACTCAGAATTGGAGAGTGAAGATTCATTCGCCCAAGACGGACATCCTCTTGTCAAGCCAAGTGAAACAAGAGATTCAGACTTGGGCAGACATACAGTGGTTAACTCAGGGAGTTCCACTGCAATTGCCAGATCCGAGTTTTACGATTATGACGGATGCCAGTCAAACAGGTTGGGGCACGACACTGAGCCCATCGGATTTGAAGTGCCAGGGTCTTTGGGATCTGCAGTTGTTGAGCAAGCACATCAACACCAAAGAGATGATGTTGATTTGGCTTGCTCTTCGTCATTGGATAGACGTTATTCAGAATGCACACGTGCAAATTCTGTCCGACATAAGGCTTCCACGTTTAGACAAAATTGTAAACGTTTAAACGACTGTCTGTAAACGAAACGGAAACGTTTACACGTACCAACAATGCAAGTAATCAATATTTGATAGAAGTGTGTAATAATACACAGTAAGTTCATCATATCTTTATGTACAGGGCATACAATTTATGTTATTGAGACAGCCGATTTACAGTTCGTCCAAAAATGACATAGACGACGATCACAGTATGCAGATGCCGAAGGCAAAGTCGCTCGGTCTATGGGGGTGGGGGTGGGGGGGGTTGTGCGGTCCTTCTTGCACGGAAAACATTTTACAGGACGAGCAGTGGACACAATTTCTAACTGTAGGAGGACCTCCTCTTCGCTAAACTATGCTGCTAAGTGGAAGGTCTTTCGTCAGTGGTGTGGGGATCATTCCGTAGATATTTATGATCCTTCCATTCCAGACATTGTAAACTTTCTAGTATACTTGTTTGATGAGATTAAACTGCAGCCTATCACCATTAAGGGTTATAGGTCTATGCTATCCGATACCTATGCACATCATGATAGCTTAATGATTGGAACTAATGTCTCTTTATCTAAATTAGTTAGAAATTTTTTGATAAATAGACCTAGAACCCTTAGACTAATTCCCAAGTGGAATTTGGCTTGGGTTCTTCGTAAGCTAAAAGAAGTGCCTTTTGAGCCTCTTGACACAGTGGACTTCAAATTCTTAACATATAAGACAGCTTTTCTCTTAGCTTTCTCTTCTGCTAGAAGAGTTAGTGAACTTCATGCACTATCTGTGGATGATTTTCACTACCGTAGTGTTGATAATACTATTACCTTTACCACCAATGTTGGATTTTTGGCTAAGAATCAGGCTCCTAATAAGTATCCTGAACCAACATTCCTCCCCCAGCTCAACGCATCGGGGTAGTACACATCAAGCACCTGGGGCTCTTCTTAAGGCTACCTCTTCTGTCAGACCCATGACAGGCCCTGGTGCCACGGCACGGTGACCACCGCAGCTGTACTCAGTACACTCATGACCCCTTGTAGTGGCTCACTACCTTGGTCACAGGTCACCTTGCCGGAAGAAGATTGGCCCCTCAGCTCCTGTACTGATTACAAGCCCAATTGCAATACCTCAACTAGGGTTCGTCCTACCACGGACATACAACCTGTATTTACCACCATCGAATCAGCTGGCCCCGAGCCATTGAATACCATTCTATCCACCGACAGGTCCACCCGTCCCTTAGTGTCAGACTCCACCCCTCCCCCGTCGGGGGATGGCATAGATTCCAGTATTGACACCATTAGTTGTCCTACTGATACCTCCTCAGAGAGTATACAATTCACCTACAGGACTTCAGATGAGCAGGGACCCTTGTCCCTTTCCGCTGAACACAGCGCGTCGGACGCAGGCCTCTCCCCTCTATTTGCGGCCCAATCGGATGACCCTTCTCATCCTTGTGCTTCAAGCACCCAAGCCATGGCCCAGCCATGCATGGTTAACATTGCTCCGGGCAAAACACCAATGTTTGCCTCTGCACTCACCAAATTTGCCCATAAATATACCAGAGAGGGCATTTTACTAAATCTTAGCAAGATAGCCGGGACTAAACAAACCTGACTAGGCCACCGTGCCCCTGTCAGCAAAGCTCGACCTTCCACAACTCACTGTCCGGCCAGGCACCACCGGCCGGCTAATAAAGCAGTATTCCAACACGTCAAACGCGCTGGTAGGCGACATACACAACGTCAAAAGGAACGACAGTCTCACCTCCATGCACAGGCTGTCAAGGCTAGCACACATATCACCAATCTGTCAAATTGCACTCTCAGTACACATGAGAAAATTGTACTGGGGAAGGGGTTAAAATTCATACCAACACCTCAAAGACCTTCCAGGTCCTTCTTCAAGGAAGACATACAATTGCTTCACAATAGAATGCGATTGAGGGTTTTACATGCTGATCAACAGCAGTGGTTCATTAACCCATTTCATAAGAAGACCAATACTTCTCCCACTACCTGTCACAACATCGCAGTGGAAACATACCTATCAAAAACCAAACTGGAACTTCAACGTTGCCTTAACCCACCGCGGTTACGCCGTTGTCGCAATAATATGACCAAAGCGGAGCACATTGCGCTCTTCACACTCCGACGCAATCACAGTATTATCATTAAACAGTCGGATAAGGGCAAATCAACTGTCTTACTTGATCGCACAACCTATGTGTCTGAGGGCCTGAGACAACTTACCTCGGCCCTACATTATCAGCCGTTCCCCTATGATATAACGGCACGCACCGCCTGTGAAGTTCGAAACCACTTGGAACACATGTACCACAATCATGAAATTGATCATAAAATGTGCAGATCGCTCAAACCTCTTATGGATAACACACGGCAGCCCGTCCTCTATCTTCTACCTAAGATACACAAGGACCCGCCCACCATGGGCAGGCCCATTGTCGCGGGCTGCAGCAGTCCCACTGCTTCCATTTCCGGGCTACTGGACTTCTTCCTTGTTCCGATTGTGAAGAAACAATATACATACATACGGGACACTGCTCATTTCGTTCAACTCATCGAGGAATCGCCTATACCTCCGGGCTCCATCCTCGTATCCGCTGACATTGCTAATATGTACACTAACATATCACACGAGGAGGCTATAGCGGCAGTTGAACAAGCCCTGACCGAGCACCGAAATATACCTTATCTCATCCCGAGACCATCAACTGCTTCACTTTTAACACTCCACAAGCTGATCCTCAAGCGCAACTGCTTCCAGTTCAATGAGCAGACGTATATATACAAACTTTGGGCGCTGCCATGGGCAGTAAAGCTAGTCCCGAGATAGCCGACAGTTCGGCCCATGTCTGGGAGACCAAACTCCTTTCAATGGACCAGAGTTCTATCCATAAATGGCTCCACTACCATGATGATACCTTCATTATCTGGACAGGTTCCACGCAGGACCTGCATTCCTTCATGGAAAGAGCCAACCAGTCACACCCGACATTCCGCTTTGTTTACGAGGCCTCAAACACTCAGGTCACTTTTCTCGACACCGAGATTTACAAAGGCGATCGGTTCTAAGCCACAAATATCTTAGATGTGCCCTTCACATCAAGCCGACAGAAACATTCCAATACCTTCACTGCCTATCGGCCCAATCTCCGGCCACATTCAGGGGATTCATCTAAGATGAACTGATACGCTTCGTACATAATAACTCTACTGAAACACACTATACACACTACAAGGAACAGTTTGCTCGTAAACTCCTACTACGGGGTTATACCGAACAGGAGATTGAACCCATTCTCTCCACTGTCAAATTCTCTGACCGACCTACTTTACTCACAAATACCAACCTAGGTCAGAGAAATGAGGCCTATAGAGAGCCACCATTGGTCTTTACCACTATTTACAACCCATTTATTTCTAAAATTAAGAAAGCACTGCTTAAATACTGGGAACTCCTGTCTACCAATACTGACCTACGGAAGCTCTTTCACGAACCTCCAATCCTGGCATTCAAACGCGGCACGAATCTCAGTGACATCCTGGTACGTGCCTGCCTGAATGCCGCGGGCTCAGATCAGCCCGCCCGTGGTCCACTGAGTCCACCACTTAGCGGTACGCTCTACAAAATAGCTCTTACAACCTTGTCTACACCCACCACTTGAGTATTTCTTGTGTACGACTCCTTCGCCCCCCCCCCCCCCTCCACAGAGGTGGGTTACATTGGGCATTTCTGTTACCAGTGACCCACCGATTATATGCCTCACAGGCTTAGAAACCAGATTCCATCTGGTCCTTCCCCTCCCATAAGGGTTGATCCATCCAGGGACAAGTCCATCCAGGACTACCTAGGTCCCCCACCACACACCCGTGGTGTCATTGATCTCTGTTCTTGACAACCTTGACACAAACATTCGCAATTCAAGTTGACAACTCAATAGTGATGTCCTCATCGACGTCCGCGCAAGTCTGTCACCAATGTCCTTGACACAAACTACGAAACATCCGTAGCTCCAGGTTATCTCTCCTGTGAGGTCTTCAACGACGTCTGTGCATCTGAAAACCGGAAGTAGTTTGCAATGAAATACTACTTTTCGTGACGTTTACTATCACGTCCGCCACGGTTCTTTATACCTCACCACAGGGGTTTAAATTTTCATAATCACTTTAACGATGCGTCCAATTAGATCCTCTCGCAGATTGGCTTATCAGCAAAGAACGGCGTCCAGACCATACCAACCATCTCGACACCCTAGAGGTGTCATGCCTCCTCTTGACCATTCTAAACCAAGAGGAGAAGCTTTGAAGGACCAGCAGTCCAAACATGCACAGGACTGGATTAACCATCTTCAATCATCAGAATGGACGTATACCATACGTCCGTCTATTACCACAGGCATCCCAGAACAGAGGGAACTGGATTTACAACTACAACAACTAGTTGCCAAGCACTCACAGAGTGTCACAGAAACCATAATAACACACATTAACCAATGGGCTGCCAAGGACCCCATTGATGGAGACACAAGCACTGCTGATGACCAAAAAATAGCAGATACGGCTACCAAAATCTCCCTGTTGGTCGCCAGACAACTCTTGCAAGAAGCTTCTAAAAGGGAGCCTGAATCCGACACAATGACGCAGTCTACGAATGACGCTCCTGCTACCAAACAGGAAACATGGTTGTAGTCCATACTACACCTACCAATGGCCCTTTTCAGGACCCCCACAATATTCAAAAGAGTACTGCTTATAAAAACACACTGTTTAAGTTGCAAACTAACAAGCTCCCCCGAAGGAGCATAGGTCCAACCTTACAACCCCCCCCCCCCCCTCCCCTCCGGGGTGATGGAGTTCTCAATGAAACCGCTCACATATAGAACTAATTAAAGAGGACACTTCCTTTCCCTCTAATATACGCTATTGCCACGCAATAGCCCACAACCCTGCACCAAGCAGGTTGGCGTTACAATTCAAATTTTGAACCCCCAACCCTCCAAGGGTTGATATGAAGTCCATTTATGGTGACCACACATTCACACCCACCGCAGGTGTGTTTTATTAAGTTGTGTCCACAGGCTACCGCCCAATTACGAACAGAATCACAACACCAACCACACCTACCCTCCCTCCAGATGAGGGTGGTGTCACAATTTCTTTTGCACAATAAGTGCCAAGGGCCTACGTGGGCCTTCCGCGCACGAGCTTACGGTAACAACCAGCTCGACATGACGGGCCCCAGTGCCCCTCTTGCCGTACACCTTTGTCAGACGTTCTACTTGAAGCTTGCGGGCGAACTGAATTGCTGCTATGTCCTTTACTCATCATAGTTATTAATCATCATCTGATGGGCGTAGGCCTTTAATTTGTCCTGTTAGAGCAATACATATTGAGTTCATCAGAAAGGGACGTAAGCGTTCTTTCTGTCTTTGATGCCTAATAGAAAGGATATTATGGTTCATTCTATTGCTAGATGGATTCAATTAACTATTCATACTGCTTATGAAAAATTATCTTCTTCTCAGCAGTCGGCACTCAAGATCTCAGCTCATGAAGTAAGAGCTCTTTCTACTTCTTGGGCCTATGCTAATTAGATTGCTATTACTGATTTAATGAAGGCTGCATATTGGTCTCAACCTTCCACATTCACTAATTTCTATCTAAATATTGAGTCCATTTCTGGAGACTTCCATTGTTTAGGTCCGTTATCAGTTGCTCAGAATATCGTCCACTAAACAGTTGCAACTATAGTTATGTAGGCTTTCTGTTCCGGCAGTGACTCTGTCCTGCTGCCCTCTTCGCTCTGGGGTATTTGACCCAGGGCAAGGGGAAGGGGGGGGGGGGGGGGGCGGGTGTTCCCTTAGGTCACCTGCTTTATAGTCAAAAGCAAAGGAATACCTCCCCTAGAATCAGTAATTCTGAGTTGGTACCAGGATGGTTTTAAAGTGTAAAGCTAATGTTTACTCATCCATGTAATATTTTTAAAGTGTAGCTCGGTGTGAAGCATTTGTATATGTCATGTGTCAAACGAGCATTAATTTACAATCCTCGGACACTTTTAATGAATATAAAGAGTCTCATTTCTCTGGACTTCCTTTATTTATTGGCTTACCTTTAAAAATATTAGTATAAAGGGTTATACTGGATGCTAATAGAGATCATTGATTATTATTATGCTCAATTACTGATTGGTATTGTGTCTTTCTTCTTTAATATAAATAAGAAAGATACATGTAAAGCCTATCTCTCCTTTTCTCCTGCAGGGGATATTCTGTTATACATAATTGAGCTTATTGGATTTTCCTTTATGTCCTAGGCCCTCCAGCCTATTTACTATTCAGCTAAGTCTGGGTCATTGGTACAGTATAAAAATGTTAAAAAATTTATAGTAATTTATATATTTTTTATACTTACCAATGACCCAGACTGGGATGGCCCTCCCAGGAGTTGGGAACTCATACCTCCCCGCTGAGTACATAACGCTTACCAGGCACTGGTTGTAAGAATGATAATTGGCACCAATTTCGAGACCTCCTTGACACTGCGCATGCGCAGAGGAGTAAATGTATGGAGGACCATATAGGACATATAATTTTCGGTTTTTGATGCATATTTGGGGGATTGGAGGGACAAAATTTGTGTTTGGCCCTGAATTAAAGAGTTTAGCACCAGCTAAGTCTGTGTCATTGGTAAGAACAAAAAATATATGAATTACTATAAATTTTTTAACTTTTTCTTCATATGAAGATCTAGCTTTGCATCTGGTAGCATTTAAATTGGTTACTGACTTTGGGTCTTTTTGTGTGCCTGTTGTCTTGTTTCCTGTTTTTATACCCCCACTTTCGAAGAAAATGGGGGGGGGGGGGGGGGGGGGGTATACTGGATTACATGCATCCGTCTGTCCGTCCATCCGTCCATGTGTGAGTCCGTCCGAGAATATTCATAACTTTCATAACTTAAGTAAATTATTATCGCCGGACGGGACTATAGGTTTGCACTCCGTCCATCCGTCAGTCTGTCAGTCTGTCTGTCTGTCAGTCTCTCCATCTGTCTGTCAGTCACACTTTAGTTTTCCGGAGTTTTTTTGGAAACGCTTCAACGGAATGATTTCATTTTCAGTAAACTACTATAGAACGATTACTTACAGATCAAGTTTGAGTTTCATGCTGATTGCAATATTCTTGTGTGAGTTACGGCCCTTGGAAATATGGGAAAAAGCACCAAAATATCAGTTTTCCCGAGTTTTTTTGGAAACGCTTCAACGGAATGATTTTATTTTTGGTAAACTACTATAGAACGATGACTTACAGATCAAGTTTGAGTTTCATGCTGATTGCATTATTGTTGTGTGAGTTACGGCCCTTGGAAATATGGAAAAGCACCAAAATATCAGTTTTCCGGAGTTTTTTTGGGAAACGCTTCAACGGAATGATTTCATTTTTGGTAAACTACCTACTATAGAACGATGACTTACAGATCAAGTTTGAGTTTCATGCTGATTGCATTATTCTTGTGTGAGTTATGACCCTTGGAAATATGGAAAAGTGCCAAAATTTCAGTTTTCCGGACTTTTTTTTTGGAAACGCTTCAACGGAATGATTTCATTTTTGGTAACCTACTATAGAATGACGACTTACAGATCAAGTTTGAGTTTCATGCTGATTGCCTTATACTTGTGTGAGTTATTGCCCTTGGGAATATGGAAAAGCCCCAAAATATCAGTTTTCCAGACTTTTTCTGGAAACGCTTCAACGGAATGATTTAATTTTTGGTAACCTACTATAGAACGATGACTTACAGATCACGTTTCATTTACACTGTGTCCACCCCTCCGTCAGTCTGTCAGTCAGTCTGTCGGTCGTACTTTAGTTTTCCGAACTTTTTTTGGAAACTCTTCAACGGAATGATTTCATTTTTGGTAACCTACTATAGAACGATGACTTACAGATCAAGTTTCATTTACACTCTGTCCATCCATCTGTCAGTCAGTCTGTCGGTCATACTTTAGTTTTCCGGACTTTTTTTGGAAACGCTTCAACGGAATGATTTCATTTTTGGTAACCTACTATAGAACGATGACTTACAGATCAAGTTTCATTTGTACTCTGTCCATCCATCAGTCTGTCAGTCAGTCTGTCAGTCATACTTTAGTTTTCCGGACTTTTTTTGGAAATGCTTCAACCGAATGATTTCATTCTTGGTAACCTACTATAGAATGATGACTTACAGATCAAGTTTGAGTTTTATGCTGATTGCATTATTCTTGTGTGAGTTATGGCCCTTGGAAATATGGAAAAGCGCCAAAATATCAGTTTTCTGGACTTTTTTTGGAAATGCTTCAACAGAATTCATGCTGATCACATCTAGGTTATAACATTTGTATAATTATTAATGCTAATTAGTCTTGTAGGGGACATTGTATTGCTTCAGCGATACGTGCGCTCTTGTTTTTAATTCATTTACGCTTCATCAATCCAGCACTGCAGTGGGGGTATAATTGGGCTTTAGAATTACTCTAGGATACATTGATTATGATTCCAGTAGTGTAGCTCAAAATAAATTGGCGTTTGTCCACACTTAGGCTCTATCGGGATGCCCTCCATCTCGTGATGTTCCCTTTGGGAACTTAGGCATTTTCAACAAAAAAAATTCGAAAAACTTTTTAGAAAATTTTTTTAGAAGTTAATTTGATTGCTATTTTCATGTATCCTTATCATGTATATTTGATGTTGAATTTGTAGGAGTGCTAGCGACTCTGTTTTGGATTGTAATTAATTATGAAAGCTTACTGCTCTAAATGCAAGGCGAGGAAGTCTTCCTCGGATTTACATGCTTGTTGTCTTGCCTGTATTTGATGCACTCCTATAGATTCTTGTCCTACTTCTGTACATTGGGATGACAGACTTTGGAGATGGGTCTCGTGGTACGTATTCGGTGGGGAAGTTCCGATGCCCAAGCTGTCACCTCAGGATAATTCAAGTTTTTCAGTTTCTTTTACAGAGGAACGAGAATATGGTGATGGTAATGCGACACCCATCCAAAGTGTGCTGCCGTCATCGTGCTTTGATGAGAAAACAGAACTGGCTGCTAAGGTGCTCCTTAATATTAAACAAGGAATAAGACCTCTTATTCCAGCAGCCAGTTTGACTTGTGAAGCAGCCAACCCGACAGTGGGAGCCGTAACACTAGGTAAGTCCGTTGCGGTCAAAGGAAGTCTAGAATTGGGTAGAGCGAGCACCTCAAAAACTAAAGCTCACCCAGTGACTACGGAAAAAGGGAAGAAGCCTGCATGTTTCTCTTCGAGAAGCTCAGCGAGGTCTGATAGACCGCGAGCAGGAGAGCCTTCTCTAACCCAGCAACATTTGGGGCCAAATGTTGTTTTGAGAAACTCGCCTGAGTTGAAGCTAACGTCCACAATCGCCACTCGGGGCGCTCTGTCTAAACTGCAGACTGTCGGCTACAGTTACGGCTTCTTCCTCAGTTTTAGATAAGCACACATGACTGCACACTAGCTACCTGACTTCGGATATCCAGGCTGCTGCCCGAAGACGTACCCAGTCTTTGCCCATGAAGTCGGCCCATCTGGTAGCTAGTGATCCAAGGCTTCATTCATTGGGACGTTCAAAGAAGAGATCTACGTCTAAATCTCCGTCCCAGGAACAGCAAGCGGCAAAAAAACAGAAGACCACTGCTCCTCAAGCCTCTGGAACGAGCTTGCTGTTGCAAATTGCGCGGCTCATTGCAGCTTCCCAGCTAGTGCAAGCGCAGACTCTGGTGGTGAGCTGTCGGACAGTGCTGGGTCGGTCCAGACATCTGTATATTCAGATGTTGTTGACCAAAATTCTCAGCGGAATCAGTCGGATGTTGAAAGGGAGAAGGAGGAGGATTACCCTTCCCTTTCGGAACAACATACGGTAGCAATGAATTTCATCAACACTATCCTGACCTTGTTCCATATGATCAGCAAGCTGCTTTTGCTAGGCAGAAACCACTGTCGTCTCTAGACAGAGGTGTTGTGTGAAGGAAAGATGATGTTCTTTCCTTCCCGGTACAGTCTTGGCAGGTGTTGGACGCCTTCGGCCACATTAACGATGCCATATTCAACCTAGCAAGTTCGAATAAGAAAGGCGGTTTCTTATCGACATCTTCAATCAGTATACCGTTTCCTGGATCACGTTATTTTAAAGCGGTTGGAGAAGATGTTCGGAGAGCTCCTCTGTGTCTGGATGAGCAGGCTGCGGATTTGGATATATCCTTGCCAACATCATTCAATTTACGCTCGGATGTGATGGAATCTTCTATTTCATCTAATAGAGCGATTCTGGACTCCATGTCCTATGCAGATCATGTCACCAGGGCCCTGGCGCAGCATCTAAATGGAAAGGAATTTGAGGATGTTAGTTCCTTGCTAAGAGTTCTTCCCAGTGCTGTCATGTATGCCATGAACCGCTCCGCCCTTTCAGTGGCAAAATTGGACATGATTAGACGTGATGCAGCCCTTGCGTCGTCATCAATTATCGATGACAGGGTGAAAAGCTCTCTCAGAGTCACTCCGGCCTCCTGACACCAACTGTTTGACGACAAGCTTTCCTTAGTCTATGAACAAGCTACCAAAAAGGCTTCCAGTGCACAGCTACTGAGATCAGCGTCTCCACAATATGCATCAGCAGGCTGGAGTAGGCGAGGTCGTTCCAGTCCCCAATCATCGAAAGGGAGCTCCTCGCGAGGGTCTAACAAGCCCTCTTACAGTTTCTCTGGAGGTCGTCATTATAGCGACTCGGGAAAGGGGCGCAAGTCTTATCAAGACTATAAGTCAAATTCCCCTAGGCTGACGGGACGAGGTTCATCGCAGGGAAGACGTAGTTTCGCTTCCCGCAAGCCTCGCAAGTCGTACAGATGATGGTCTAGATTTCTGTTGCTTTCCAGTTGGCAGAAGGTTGTCAAACTTCGCGAAAAACTGTATGGAAATTACGGAAGATCAGTGGGTGAGAAATGTAGTCTCGGCAGGCCTACAGCTATTATTCCAAGCAAAGCCCCCACTTACAAGAAGTCCGCATTGGACAAATCTTCCGGCAAATTCTTCTAAAAGAGAGTCTCTCCTTGCGGAGGTACAGGCTTTCCTATCAAAGAAAGCAATAGAGGTCGTCGAGAATCAAAATTCTCCAGGTTTTTACAGTCACCTGTTTCTTATACCGAAGCCAGACGGCTCATTCCGACCGGTAATAGACAAGTTGATCATAGCTCTAAAGTGGTATGGTAACCATTCGGTCGGTAAGAACAAGATTTGAGTGGACGACTATGCGACAAGCATAGATTTAAAGGACGCGTACTTTCATGTCCTGGTACATCTGGCATTCAGAAAGTACCTGCGATGTGCTTTGGTCTGATCCTGGCTCCATGGACTTTCACTCGAATAATGAACTTGGTAATGTCATACTTCCGAGCTCATTCGGCTGTGATAATGCCGGCTTACTTGTACAACATTCTTCAAAGATACGGCGACAGTATTATTCTTCAGAATGATGTACAGAGTCTGCTTCAGTTGTTCCGACGTCTCGGTTTTATAGTAAATGAGAAAAAGTCGTATCTAGCTCCGTCCAAGGCCTTCATTCACTTGGGAATGAGCTTTGTTTGCCGTTACCCAGAACGAAATTAGTCAGTTGTTATGCTCGCTTTTGTCTTTTGTCTAAACTGTCCCGCTGACACTGTGAGGGAGTTTATGTGAATGATGGGGTCGTGCGGAGCGGCTGTGGCTGCAGATCTTATTCTGGTAGGCTGTCTGCGCACGCATCCGCTCCAGATTTTCTTTACTCAGAACCAGGGGTCAGCCTGGCAGCTGATTTTAGGGAGAAGTGACTTCTCCCTTCAGAGACTTTAGGGAGAAGTCAGGACCCAGGAGGGAGAAGTCAGTGGACATGAAGGAGAAATCAGAAAAAAAACCATAAAACGTATATGACATCGTGACAAAATAAATGAACATAGAGGACACAACTGTGGAGAAAAAAATAAATAAAAGTTTATACAAACACACACAAAACTAAGTCAGGATGGTTACATAACAGAATGTAGGTTAAAATCCCCCACCCCACCCTACAAAAAACTGTGTCGTTCATGGTTTCTGAATACCCCCTAACTGTTTGCCTAACAGTGATGACTAAGGTTACCGTGCAGTTGATTTTGTATTTGCCTCAACGATGTGGATTTGAAATTTAGTATGACCCATGGTGAGAGTGTTCTCTGTAACAGAAGGTATATTCTTTTTAAAAAAATATTTAAAGTGTTTAAAATAAATTTCAAGTTCATATAAGAAGCTGGGTCATTCATGGTTTCTGAATACCCTAACTGAGTTGAAAAGCGTAGTTAAAAAAGTTTTCGATATCCTTCGTAAATTAAGCGTTATTAACAATTTGAGTTAATTAATTTCTTAGGTAAATGACAAAACATTTCAGTTGTCTCCCTTCCCGGCTGCGCTGGGTAAACTAATAATACACTGTTCAGAAAACTGCTAATTTCTGCCAACCATCTTTCACTGACACGTGCGATTGGTGCTTTGAAGGTCTGCCATTCTTATCCATCCAAATACCTGTGATTTCCATTGTAGCCTAATTAGATTTAACCCCCTTCCAACAAACTTCACAAGTTTTCAAAGAAAAACATTCAATGCAAATTGCGGGGCGAATTTCAATGCAGCCAATTTTTCAGTGGAACAGAGCGTAACCGCAAGCAATTTCGATATGGACGAACTGTCTCCAATACATTTTTTTTTGTTTTGAAACGATGGTTAACTTTAATAAATTCTAATTAACTCGATGCGTGTCTTGTGTGATTCGTTGTTGTCTGGTACTTTGTTTTTAAATAGCCATTTTGTGCTGGTTGCTATCAGTTGGGGCGAATTGTTCGAACGACTATGCCATTGCAATTCTTTTCAGAAATATAAAATTGGGCTAGTTTAGGCTATTTTCATAGCCATGTGACGGACTTTAACAGCAACCGTGTTTACTGTTTTTTGCGGAAGCGTGTGTTTTTAAAAAATAAAACATAAGAAAATACAGTAAACTGCCATGTCTCCCAAGGAAGTTTGGGAGGGCGACTTGAATTTCGCCCCCAATGTAAGCCAAGGCGACTTGAGGAATGACAAGGCGACTTCTTCGCCCAAGTCGCCCACTCGGCTGACCCCTGCTCAGAACTGGAGTGTGAAGACGCATTCGCTCGAAACCCAGATTGTTTTAACGGACCTAGTAAAACGAAAGGTTCAGATTTGGGCGGATCTCCAGTGGTTATCTCAGGGAGTTCTGCTTCAGCTGCCGGATCCGGTCTTTATGATTATGACGGATGCGAGTCAGACAGGCTGGGGTGCGTCCCTAAGTCCCGCAGACTTGAAGTGTTAAGGTCTTTGGGACCCTCGGTTACTAGAGCAGCACATAAACATCAAGGAGATGATGTCTATCAGGCTTGTACTACAACAATTGATTGTTCAAATAGCAAACGTCCATGTTCAGATTCTGTCTGACAACTTGACAGTAGTGGCTTATCTCAGGAACCAGGGAGGCACTCAATCGATTCAGTTATGCGAATTAATGGAGAAGATTCTCCTATTCGCTCTGAATCATCATGTTCATCTTTCAGTCCATCATATACCGGGTCATCTGAACATACTAGCAGACTCACTGTCTCAAAAAGGTCGCCTTTTACCATCGGAGTGGACTCTCAACAAGCAAGTATTCAGTCAGATCTCCTACCAGTGGGATTGTCCAATGATAGATCTTTTTGCGACTCACCTGAACAATCTATTACCGACCTTCGTGTCTCCATGCCCAGATCATTGAGCGAATAGCAGTAGACGCTCTATCGATCTCATGGGATGGAATGATAGGATATGCATATCCTCTGGCTCCGTTGATTCAGCAGATTCTGTTAAAAATCAAACAGTCTCACTGCAGAATCCTGCTAGTAGCACCTCTGTCGTCACAGAATCCTTGGATCAATCTTCTCAGGTGTCTGTTATGGGACATTCCCGGAAGCTTCCTCCTCGAAAGGACCTTCTATATCAGGGGAAGTCCCATGCACTGCACCACAACCCAGAAGGTCTCAACCAACCTTCATATATTTCCGTTGTGCGGTCCTTCTTGCACAGAAAACATTTTACAGGATGAGCATTGGACAAAATTTCTAACTGTAGGAGGGCCTCCTCTTCATTGAATTATGCAGCAAAGTGAAGGGTTTTCTTCCATTGGTGTAGGGACCAGTCTGTAGACATTTACGATCCATCCATTCCTCAGATTGCCAATTAATACTTGTTTGATGTATTAAACTTGCAGCCCATCACAATTAAGGGCTATAGGTCTATGTTATCAGACACTTGTGCTCCTCATGATAACTTTGCTATTGGATCAGATTCTTCTTTATTCAAGCTAGTTAGAAATTTCTCTATTAATAGACCTAGAACCCTCAGATTAATTCCTAAATGGAATTTGGCTTGGGTTCTGTTGAAGCTTCAAGAAGCTCCGTTTGAGCCGTTAGAGTTCAAATTCTTGACCTATAAAACGGCCTTTCTCTTATCCTTTGCGTCTGCCAGAAGAGAAATTCATGCATTATCTGTTGATGATTCCCATTACCGTAGTGTGGGTAATTCTGTTACCCTCACTATGGAAGTGGGATTCTTGGCTAAGAATCGGATTCTGGATAAGTGGCCAGAGCCTATTATCATTAAGTCTTTAATGTCCTTGGACAACCATAGACCTTTGCTGTGTCCAGTTAGAGCAATGCGCATTTATAAACGTCGATCAAGTTTTATTAGAAAGGGAAAAAAAGATTCTGTCTTTCCCTGATTCCTAACAGAAAGGATATATCTGTTCATTCTATCGCTAGATGGATTCAGCTGGCAATACGTATTGCCTATGAAAGTCTATCTTCGGATCAACGTTCTGTCAACAAGATTTCAGCACATGAGGTTAGAGTGCGGTCTGCTTCTTGTGTTTATTCTAACAGTATAGCCATTACTGATCTTATGAAGGCTGCCTACTGGACACAGCCCTCTTCATTTACCAAGCTTTACCTTAGAAATTTAGTCTATCTCTGGTGACCTTAGATCAAAAGGTCCTCATTCTGTTGCTCAGAATGTCGTCCATTAATCTTACATCTAGAATATTTCTTAGGCAGTCTGCTCGAGCACTGATGCCATTCCGCTGCCCTCTTCATTCTGAGGAATTGTCCTTCAGAACAAGGGGAAGGTGAGGGATGGTTTTTCCCTTATGTTATCTGGCTTTAAAGTGAAAAGCAAGGGAATACCTCCTCCAGAGACAGTAGTCCAGAATCGGTGCTGGGTGGTTTTAATGTGTTGCTCGGTGTGAAGCAATAACTGTGTCTCATTTATGTACTGTTTTTAAAGTGTAGCTTACTGTGAAGCATTTGTATATGTCACATGTCAAACGAGCATTTCTGTACAATCCTCGGTCACTTTTAAATGAGTAACGCATCTCATTCTCTGGACTAGCTTTATAATTGGTTTCCTTCACCGAATTAGCATAAGGGGTTATGCTGGCATTAAATGGAGAAATTATGTAATTCTCAATTACATTGTTTGTGTTATATGTCATTCTCTTTTTTTTATAAGAGAGGGACACATGTAATTCCTCTGTCTTCTCCTATTCTCCTGTAGGAGCTATTCTTTATCGAAGTAATTGAGAGATTGGACTTTCCTCTAAGTCCTAGGCCCTCCAACCTTTTTACTGTTCCTCTAAGTCTGAGCCATTGGTTATTATTATAAAAATATGATAAATTTAAAGTAATTTGTATATTTTTTATACTTACCAATGGCCCAGATGGGGATGGCCCTCCCATGAGTGGGCACTCATACCTCCCCACTGATTATAACATTTATCAGGCACTATAGAAAGAATGATGCTTGGCGCCAATTTCGGTACCTTCCTGGTTACCGTGCATGTGCAGTTAACAAAAGTATGGAGGACCTGATAGGACTTAAATTTTTTGGTTTTGTATGCAAATTTGGGGGATTGGGGGGTTCAAAATTTGTGTTTGGCCCTGAATTAAATTGAGTTTGCACCAGCTAAGTCTGGGCCATTGGTAAGTATAAAAAATATACAAATTACTTTAAATTTATCATTTTTTCTGTCAAAACCCACCCCAAAAAGCCCAAATTTTCATTGACCAATATCGCTTGGTCCAAATGCATGAATTTTCACAGTTTTCTTAAAAATACATTTCTCCATAACCAACGGTGAACAACAGTTCACCAAAATTATTTTTTTCTGCCAAAATTTCAATGATAGGCCTCAAAATTGTCCATTTTGGCTTACAATCTCAGAATGATGAATTATTGGTAATTGACTGAATAGTAAGAACATAATGTATAATTATCATTAATGCAAGAGAAGTTTGATTTTATCTACAATGAGTCCAAAATGACTGACCTAAACATGTACTTCTTATGCCACATGAGGTTGTACACATTATTTCAAGATGCCTTTTAGTGCTTTTAAAATGGTGAAAGTTGCTTGAGAACTGTTGCTTGTTTGTCTGTTGAGCTATTTCATGACTGATTAAATCTTTTTTCAGCCAAAAATCACCCAAAACCATCCAAATATTTATTGTCTGATATCTCCTTATCAAAACATACAAATGACTTGAAGTTTTCACAGATTTGTCAAAAATATTTTTTCCCATCACTAAACATTAACAAAAGTTTACCAATTGTTTTTTTTTTATCAAAATTTCCCCCAAATTCTAAAATAGGCTAAAAAATTTGCCATTTTGGCCTGTAATCATGTGATTTTGATTTAGCAGAACTCCAGTAGTGGACTAAATAGCAAGAAAATATTTATCATTATCATAAATGCAAAAGAAAGTTTGATTTAATACATAATGAGTCCAAAATAGCCACCCAAACATGTATTTTTTATACAGCCTGAGTTTGTGGAGATTATTTCAAGTTTGTTTTTGTTAAATGCTATTGGGCTATGAGAGGTTGATCTATTAGTTATATATATATATATCTTGTTGTGGAGTTTGGAGGACTGATATCGACTTTAGTTGATACACTCCTGCGGACTCTTGTCATTCTTGTGTTGCACTGGGATGACTGATGTTGGAGTCGGGTGTTGCGGTATGTTGTTGGCGGTGAGGTTCTGAGGATCAGGGCCTCTCTCCACATTTTAATTCATTCTGTCAGTTTCTATTTCACAGGAACATGAACATGGTGATGATATTCTGACACCCATCCAAGTGTGCTACCATTGTCGCGCTCTGTGGAGCATATAGAGCTAGCTGCAGTGCTCATTATTGCAAGTGTTATGGCCTTTTGCTAAAGGTTTTAATCTCTTGCAAGCATCTAGCTCGACCAGTGAAGAGGTACTCTGTCCATGGCTGCCTGGCAAGTCCGTTGTGGTCTAAGAGGTGGATTGGGTAGAGCGAGCACTATAATATAAATAGCTCACCCAGCGACGACGGAAATAGGGAGGAAATAGGGAGGAAGTCAGCAAGTCATTGTACTCGGCGAGGTCTGATAGACCGCGAGCGGAAGAGCCCCCCTCTCTAATCTAGCAACGTCTGGGGTCAGATGTTTTGAGAAACTTGCACAAGCTGGAGCATATGTCCGCCCGCCGCTGGGGACGCTCCGTCTAGTCTGCAGCCAGGGTTGGCTTCAGTCACGGCTTCCTCCAGTACATTTTTTAAGGACACACAACTGCATCCTAGCTACCCAACTTCGGATATCCAGCCTGTTGCACGAAGAAGGAACCACTTTTCGCCTGTGAAGTCAGACCATCTGGTAGCTAGGGAGACAAAGCCTTGATCATCGGGACGTTCGGAGAAAGGATCCGTTTCTGACACACCGTCCCAGGAGCAGCCTGCGGCTAAGGAACGGAAGACTGCTGCTCCTCAGGCCTCTATAACAGACTTTCTGTCGCAGATTGCGCAGCTGATCGCAGCATCCCAGCTAGTGCAGATGTAGCCTCCCTCAGACTCAGAATCTGAGCTGTCGGACGGTGCTGGGTCGGTCCAGTCATCTGTTCACACAGATGCAATGGACCAAGATATGCAACTGATTCTCTTGGATGGTGAAAGGGATAAGGAAGAGGATTACCCTTCCCTTTCGGAACAGTACATGGTTGCGATGGCTTTCATCCATCAATACTACCCTGATTTTGTCCCGCTGAATCATAATGCTGCGACGACAAGAGAGAAACCGCTGGCGTCGTTAGGTGCAGACTTTATCCGGACAAAGGAGGAAGTCTTTTCTTTTCCGGTTCAGTTTATGCAGGTGTCGCAGGCCTTCGGCCATATAGACGACACCGTATTTATCCTCTTGAGTGTGAGGAAGAAGGCGGTTTCTTATCTTCATCTTCCGTATACATAACGTTTTTTTGGACCACATTCTTTTAAAAACAGTCGGGGAAGATGTTCAGAGAGTTCTTCTGCATTTGGATGAGCAGGCCGGGAATCTAGAGGTATCCTTGTCTGTATCATTCACTATTCGCTCAAACACAATTGAGATGGCAATTTGGACGTTATGTCCTACACAGATCACCTTACAAGAGCTATGGCGCAACGTCTCAAGGGAAAGGAATATGAGGACATTCATACCTCTTTTAGAGTTCTTTCCAGGGTAATTATGTATACCACGTATAACTTCGTCCTAACAGTGGCTAATCTGGAGTTAATCAGATGTGATGCTGCCCTTGCGTCGTCATCACTGATAAGATGACAAGGTGAAAAGCTCTCTCCGAGTCACTCTGTTTTCCGGATATTTTATTTTCGACGACTAGCTTTCATTAATCTATGAACAGGCTACTAAGAAAGCGTCTAGTGCTCTGCTTTTGGGGTCGGCGGATCAACGACCCACTTCAGCAGACAAGAGTAAAGGAGGGCGTTCCAGACAAAAATCGTCAAAAGGAAACTCCTCAGTAGGGTTCAAGAAACCCTCTTATAATTACTCTGGAGGTTGTCAGTATAGTGACTTGGAAAAGGGGTGTCGATCTGATTGGGACTATAGGTCAGATGCCCCTAGGCTGACTAGATGAGGTTTTTCGCGGGGAGGACGTGGTTCCTCCTCCGGTAAGCCTCGCAGGTCATACAGGTGATGCTTTAGACCTCTATTGCTGGCCAGTTTGCAGAAGGTTAGCAAGCTCCGCAAAAAACTGGATAATAATCACGGAAGATCAGTGGGGGGAGAAGTGTTGTCTCGGACGGCTTACGGCTATCATTCCAAGCAAAAACCCCACTAACAAATTGTCCGCGTTGGACAAATCTTCCATCAAATTCTTGCATAAGAGAGTTTCTCCTACCGGAGCTAAAAGCTCTCTTATCAAAGGAAGCAATACAGGTCGTCGAGAATCAGTATTTTCAAGATTTTTACGGCCACCTGTTCCTCGTACCAAAGCCAGACGTCTCGTTCCAACCGGTAATTGACTTGAGCTGGATAACAAGCTTATCATGGCTCCAAAAATTTATTTATGGAGACCATTAGGTCGGTAAAAGCGAGTGTTCAAGTGATCAACTATGCGGCAAGCATAGATCTAAGGATGCATACTTTTATGTCCTGGTACATCCGTCATTATAAAAGTGCCTGCGTTTCGCCATACAAGGGAAGGGGTATCAGTTCAGGGCAATATGCTTTGGTCTGAATCTGGCCCCCTGGGCATTCACTCGAATAATAATGAACTCGGTAATGTCATACTTATGAGCTCATTCGTCTGCGGTAACGTTGGCTTACTTGGACGACCTTCTACAGGGATAAGGCAACAGAATTATTCTTCAGAACGATGTTCATAGTCTGCTTCTATTACTCCGACGTAGATTATGTTTAAGATCAAACAGTCTCGTTGTGAATCCTACTAGTAGCACCTCTGTCGTCACAGAAACCTTTGATCAGTCTTCTCAAGTGTCTCTTATGGGATGTTCCCCGGAAGCTTCCTCCATGATAGGACCTTCTTTATCAGGGGAAGTTGTTGTTCTGCACGTCCATCTCCACCCATAGTGGCATAATGGAGTCAGACGTGAGGGAACCATTGCGGTTCTGCAGGTGAGGAGGGTTTGATATGACTTTGAATTCCCCCCCCCCCCCCCACCACCGCCAATGTGTTTAGAGGTGATTACCGGGCAAGACGTAGTTTTCTTCCCACAAGCCTCATATGAGTTTAAATACATACATGCATTTCGTGACTATTCGATTGGCGGCTGGGTCGTATTCTATTGCGACCTCATGGGCGCATCCACTTTTTAGTTGGTTGGTTTCCTGTGATTGTTCGTCTATACGTCATATACGAGTGCATAATTCATCATAAATAATTTGCTAGTCTTTGGGTACCTTGGAGGCTGCATAACTGGTATTCAGATGATTACATGCGGGATATCATAATAATGAATTATTAGGCAGACGCATTATTATATGTTATGGACCTTAGAAGGTATGAATTATTTCGGCGGCGATCCGTATCGAGCCTGTTTAGCATACCTACTTCCATTTCTAGATCCAGATTTCTATTAATGTTGGTACCTCAATTGTATACACCTTGTTTACACTCTCGTATATTTGCATGTGTGTCATAGATATCGGATAGTACACATCGGGGAATGTTGTTACTGGAATTTATTGTACGCCTGAATGGGGTCGCCTGTGGGTTACGCAGGAGTGTGTTACTTTCCAGAGATAGTTCATTGTGGTTCTATGGGACATGTGTATGTTATATATTATATCTCCAGTTTTCAACCTATTTCCGTATGCCGTCTCCGGTGTACATTATATAGCGGGTAATAGTAATTACCGGGATCGTCACTATAGCCTTAGCTTCTGAAGTGGCATTAAGCACCATTCATTAATTACAATTAATACCTGAGTGCCTGTTCGAAGAATATTTATATTGTTTTTTGGTACCGCTTTTACAGATTCCAGAGCACTCCCCTCTTCGTTTTGGAAGATTCCTTCAAAAGAAAATGGGGGGGGCAGGGGGGGGTGGGATTTTTTACCTCTCTTCCAGTTTGATAAGTATGTAGCTATGAGTGAAGCTGTTTTGTCTATAATTATATCCTGCATATAGCTGGAGTTTTATTGTATATGGCATATGTTTGTGGGGGATATTCTCTCATTCTTAAATATGCCATCCTTATTTTTTAGGCTTAGTCCTGGCTAGCCTTAAAAATTGGGATCTTGTTACATCCAATTAGCATAGTCTTCATGCTAAGTTTATGGAATTACTTGATCTGGGCTCCTTTTTATGATACGTCTTCTCTATCACTGTATAGAGAGACATGCATGTAATTCCTAATAATTTTAATTTCCTTTCACCTTGGATTACTGGATTGGAACTATGTTGATTCTGAAGTCCTAGGCCCTTCGTCTTTTTACGATTCAGCTGGGTCTGGGCCATTGGTTTACAGTGTAAAAATATTATAAATTTAAAGTAATTTGTATATTTTTATACTTACCAATGGCCCAGGCGGAGATGGCCCTCCCATGAGTGGGCACTCATTCTTCCCCGTTGAATTATTATGTCGTACTCTCTTCTAGAGAAGAATGATGTTGGCGCCAATATTGGTGACTTCCTATCATCTGCGCATGCATGGAGAGTAAATGTATGACTTTTAATTTTTGGTTTTGCAAGCAAATTTGGGGGATTGGGGGATTGGAGGGGGTCAAAATTTGTGTTTGGCCCTTAATAACTTTGAGTTAAGCACCAGCAGCTAGTCTGGGCCATTGATAAGTATAAAAATATACAAATTACCTTAAATTTATAATTTTTCCATTCTTCAAAACTCCCAATTCAGCACCAAATTATAGAATAAAGTATTCACTTTGTTAGATCTTCTTGACAGCTCCCTAAGCTTTGGCAACTTCATAAAATGAAATGAATTCCCAGTTTATTATCACAAAGCAAATAATTGACACATACTGGATACTGCAGTATCCCTGTTTTTTGTGAAGTTGTGTCAACAATTCATCCTATGCTTTGATGAAGGTGGGTGTTCATCCGTCCATCTCTTCACGTATCTGTCCCTCCATCCATCAGTCTGTCCACTTCCCGTTTTTACCAAATATGGTCTCTGAATTCTACTTGAGATGTCTTGGATGAGTTCGAAAACCAGTCCCACCCAAAATGTTTTTTAAGAAGTTATGCCTCTTAGATTGTTTTCTGGTTTGCATTTCTGAACTGTGGGTGGTGTCAGCATGACACCACCCACAGTTCAGAAATACAAATTTGGTATGTGAGTTCTACTCGAGAATGTCTAGGATGAGTTCAAAAACTAGTTCTGCCAAATTTGTTTTCAGGGGTTATGCATCTTAGATTGTTTTCTTGTTTGAATTTTCTACTTGCTCATGGTGTGATCATTTTTTACAAAATTTTGTCTGTGTGTTCTACTCAAGAATGTCTTGGATGGGTTTGAAAACAAGTCCTGCCTGATTGTTTTTTTTCAGGAGTTATGCTTCTTAAATTGTTTTCGTGTTTGAATTTCCAACTTGCAGGCGGTGTCAGCATGATAACTTAAACAGACGTTATCTGATTTTTACCAAATTTGTCCTGTGCCCCTTAGATTGTTTCCTACATTCAGTAGTTTCAGGTGCTAGCCCTAATTCCACTTTAGCTACCACTTTTTAGCTACTCGGCATCTCTGATGAGAAGCTCATGTTTGAACAATATTGTAAGGCAATTCAGTTAAGAGTGTTCCACTGAACATGCAGTCTACCAGACATATAGGTGCAGAATTTCAATTACATGTATAAATCAAAATAAGTTGAATTATCTGTTGGAAAATTTGTATCTCAATATCTTTTTAACTAAATTCTTGGGAAACCTTCCCAGAAAGTTTTCAAAGACTCGATATGAGGGGTTGTCAATATTCATTCAAATTATAAAAAGGAAATCATAGAAGCCTAGGAAATAAGTGTGAATCTATTGAACAATGCATACTGCAAATGACTTTTGACATAGCAGGTGTTTCTAGTGAACTGTTATCTGCCTGTTCAGACAGATGACAATGGACTAGAAAAAGATGCTCAATTTTTAAGACTCTCCCTGCTCACTATTATCTGGACCCTCCAGTGCCTGAGCACTTGCTCTATTCTATCACAGGTGAGTAGACTCAACATCAGGCATCCAAGTGTTGACCTATAGAAATCTGCTGAAATGCTGATCTCTGAAAGCTGATAAAGCTAAGCCATACATACTTTTATTTTATGTGTTTATCTTATAGATGGATAAGTAAATCGGATGATAAAGAGGAATTAATTTACAGAAAATCTTTAATGGAATTACAAAATATTACAGAAAATGTTACAGCACATGCAGAAAATTGGTATGTTGATATTGTATCTAATACACACTCCAGAACACAAGATTAGAAGTTTGTATCTTGTAGTTTGTAATATATGAAAGCCTGCATGAAACAGAATTTATTGGCTATAACGAATTGTTAAATCGGATTGGTTTATTTTCTCAAAATTTACCGGAAAAGCCATCTTGCTCCATTTTAATATTGTGTGGAAGATGGCCTGGACAACTTTCTTGATAAGGGCCTCATAAAACTTTTGAATGGCTTTTTTAGTCAAAGCAGTACACCAGATTTTTAAACCTAATTTGGCTCTGTTTAACTTGGAAAAAAGGTTACCAGGCTAAAATTTGAGTCCTTGATCTTTAGAAATGAAAAACAAAATGGCAGCCAAACAAATAAGTCATGGGGAACCCAGTTATCTTAATTCCCTTGTTTGTCACCGAAATTACTGAACAGCCAGAGTAATGAGTATCATATTTCATAAGTGCCAATCCTCCACTTTATACCAAATTTTGCAACCTAGATCCAAAATGGCTGCCAAAATATCGACCAGAAATGAAAAAATCATTTATAATGCAGCAATTTGATTTTTTTTCTCCCAGTATACAAACTTTTCATGTCAGTATAAGTAGAAATACCTGATGTTGACACGGAGAAGATTCGTTGAAACAATTGCAGTTAGTTTTCACAAAGCCTATATCACTTTATGGTGCCATAAGAATTGTGTACGAACTGTGTATCAGAGAATCACAGACAATTCACCTATAAGGTCAATTGATTATTAATCACAATTAAAAATGAACAACTGGAAAGATAGTCATTCCCTTTTACTTACTGGACATTTTATATGTCTGTATGTTTGCCAATTAATTTCAGCTGATAAAGCAGGATCTGTAAAAATCACAGCATTGTGTGCTGGCCAATAACTTTATTATACATGTATGCAGTAAAATTCAGGGGAAAAAATTACTAATACAAATGAAAAATAAGTCTAAACAGTTTGGGACAAAATATCCCAGATTGAATAGTTTTGGAACGCAATGTCCCAGAACCTTTTTGAATGTGTGTCAGAAGAATGTTTTCAAGCAGGAGATGATTTATATGAAAGGAAATTAAGTAACCTGAGGTGAGTTGATCGTGAATCCTCCAAACTCATGCCCATAATGGTAGATTCCTCCCCATATTACAGTACAAATGAAGAATATCGGTGTAAAATGAAAAAAATTGTAATTAGTCCCCTACGGGAACCGTAAGGGGACTATAGGATTGCACTCCGTCCGTCTGTCTGTCTGTCTGTCTGTCTGACCGTCCGTCCATCTGTCCGTCTGTCTGTCCATCCATCCGTCCATCCATCTGTCCATCCATCTGTCTGTCTGTCTGTCTGTTTTTTATGTTACCACCTCTCCTTCCAACATGCTTTAAGCTACACCTTTCATATTTGGTACATGGATAAATGGTTCTGAGGGGATAATGCACGCTGAAAATTTTTTTTTCAAAATCCAAGATGGCGGAATGGCGGCCATTTTTGTTGTGTTTTTTAAGCTTTTTTTCTCTATTTTCATGTTACCACCCCTCCCACCAACATGGTTCAAGATACACCTTTCATATTTGGTGCATGGATAAATGGTTCTGAGGGGATGATGCACGCTCAAAAAATTTTTTTAAAAATCCAAGATGGTGGAATGGGGGCCATTTTTGTTGTATTTTTTAAGCTTTTTTTTCTCTATTTTCATGTTACCACCCCTCCCACCAACATGGTTCAAGCTACACCTTTCATATTTAGTACATGGATAAATGGTTCTGAGGGGATGATGCACGCTCAAAATTTTTTTTTCAGAATCCAAGATGGCGAAATGGCAGTCATTTTTGTTGTGTTTTTTAAGCTTTTTTTCTCTATTTTCATGTTACCACCCCTCCCACCAACATGGTTCAAGCTACACCTTTCATATTTGGTACATGGATAAATGGTTCTGAGTGGATGATGCACGCTCAAAATTTTTTTTTCAAAATCCAAGATGGCGGAATGGCGGCCATTTTTGTTGTGTTTTTTACACTTTTTTTCTCTATTTTCATGTTACCACCCCTCCCACCAACATGGTTCAAGATATACCTTTCATATTTGGTGCATGGATAAACGGTTCTGAGGAGATGATGCTTTTTTTCTCTATTTTGATGTCCGTCCGTCCATCTGTCTGTCTGTCTGTTTTTTATGTTACCACCTCTCCTTCCAACATGCTTTAAGCTACACCTTTCATATTTGGTACATGGATAAATGGTTCTGAGGGGATAATGCACGCTCAAAATTTTTTTTTGAAAATCCAAGATGGCGGAATGGCGGCCATTTTTGTTGTGCTTTTTAAGCTTTTTTTCTCTATTTTCATGTTACCACCCCTCCCACCAACATGGTTCAAGATACACCTTTCATATTTGGTGCATGGATAACTGGTTCTGAGGAGATGATGCACGCTCAAAAAATTTTTTTTTAAATCTAAGATGGCGGAATGGGGGCCATTTTTGTTGTATTTTTCAAGCTTTTTTTTCTCTATTTTCATGTTACCACCCCTCCCACCAACATGGTTCAAGCTACACCTTTCATATTTGGTACATGGATAAATGGTTCTGAGGGGATGATGCACGCTCAAAATTTTTTTTTCAGAATCCAAGATGGCGTAATGGCGGCCATTTTTGTTGTGTTTTTTAAGCTTTTTTTCTCTATTTTGATGTTACCACCCCTCCCACCAACATGGTTCAAGCTACACCTTTCATATTTGGTACATGGATAAATGGTTCTGAGTGGATGATGCACGCTCAAAATTTTTTTTTCAAAATCCAAGATGGCAGAATGGCGGCCATTTTTGTTGTGTTTTTTAAGCTTTTTTCTCTATTTTCATGTTACCACCCCTCCCACCAACATGGTTCAAGCTACACCTTTCATATTTGGTACATGGATAAATGGTTCTGAGCGGATGATGCACGCTCAAAATGTTTTTTTCAAAATCCAAGATGGCAGAATGGCGGCCATTTTTGTTGTGTTTTTTAAGCTTTTTTTCTCTATTTTCATGTTACCACCCCTCCCACCAACATGGTTCAAGCTACACCTTTCATATTTGGTACATGGATAAATGGTTCTGAGGGGATGATGCACGCTCAAAATTTTTTTTTAAAAATCCAAGATGGCGGAATGGCGGCCATTTTTGTTGTGTTTTTTAAGCTTTTTTTCTCTATTATCATGTTACCACCCCTCCCACCAACATGGTTCAAGCTACAACTTTCACATTTGGTACATGGATAAATGGTTCTGAGGGGATGATGCACATTCAAAATTTTTTTTTGAAAATCTAAGATGGCGGAATGGCGGCCATTTTTGTTGTGTTTTTTAAGCTTTTTTTTCTCTATTTTCATGTTACCACCCCTCCCACCAACATGGTTCAAGCTACACTTTGCATATTTGGCACATGGATAGAGGGTTGGGAGGGGATGATGCACGTTCAATATTTTTTCTTCAAAATCCAAGATGGCGGCATGGCGGCCATTTTTGTTGTGTTTTTTAAGCTTTTTTTCTCCATTTTATGTTACCACCCCTCACTCCAACATGGTTCAAGCTACACTTTTTATATCTGGCACATGGATAGAGGGTTGTAATGGGATGTTGCACGTTCAATATTTTTTTCTCCAAAATTCAAGACGGCGCCATGGCAACCATTTCTGTTGTGTTTTTTAAGCTTTTTTCTCTATTTTATGTTACCACTACTCCCTCCAACATGGTTCAAGCTGCACTTTTCATATATGGTACATGGAATAAGGATGTTGTGAGGGGATTATGCACTCTCAATATTTTTTTTTCAAAATCTAACATCTGTCTGTCTGTCCATCTGTCTGTCTGTCTGTTTTTACCACCTCTCCCTCTAATATGCTTCAAGCTACACCTTTCATATTTGGTACATGGATAAATGGTTCTGAGGGGATGATGCACAGTCAATATTTATTTTTCAAAATCCAAGATGGCAGAATGGCGGCTATTTTTGTTGTGTTTTTTTAAGCTTTTTTCTCTATTTTATGTTACCACCCCTCCCTCCAACATGGTTCAAGCTACGCCTTTCATATATGGTACATGGATAAAGGGTTGTGAGGGGATTATGCACGCTCAATATTTTTTTTTTAAAATCCAAGATGCTTATATACTCTAATGTCTTCTGTGACAAAAACACCTTATGTTACAAAAGCACCATAGGGAACTAATACCACCTCGGTGGTCAAACACTTGTTATGGAATATTTCTGTCATTGATCTCCCATATTTTTTTTCCTTAAAGCTGATATAACAAAAACTTTTTTTTTCATATGAACATCAGAGTATGAGCTTGTTTCATGGGTCTATCATAAGCATTCATATTAATGCTGTATAGCACCAGAAACACCAGATACATTTGTGTGAATGTTCTTCCTAAGAAATAATCCTTTCGAAATATATCTTTTTTGCAGGAATTATTGCAAGATGTGTGCTTTTCTTGTTGATACAAATACTTTGTTCTGATGTTTGACTTAATATCTCTTCACATTGTCTTATCTGGGCAAATGGAGCCAGTGGGCTGATTGAAGCTTTGATCACCCACTTACTACCATCTCTGCATATTCTGTCAAAAGTATAAAAATGGTTATGATACAAGAAAGCTGACAAAAAAGGGTTGGAGTAGGGTGAGAACTTTTGGATTGATTACAGAAAGTTGAAATATGACAAATTTCAAGACAAGCTTGATCTATTGGATCAGTATTTCCACTGGGAAGACACTTGTTCTTTTGGTGTGGCATCATAAATGTTACAGTCCGTTTAGCTACAAGAATAAGGTGCAACATTTGCGGGATGGCTGAAAGTCATCTAAAGCTAAGATAGTTCTAGGAACCCAGTAAGTGGGGATTTTTTTTTTTTTTAAAAATTCAGGAAAAATGTGGTTCTTTTGAACTGGGAAGATACATATTTTGGACACTGTGAAATGTCTGAGCTGGGTAATGACAAAGCTATGCAGTGATAACATAATTTATTGAGCTAAATTTGACTACTATCTTTGTCTATGCCTTGCTGGTGTTATGGACTTGATCACCGTGGAAGTGAAGTATCATTTACATTTCACATGTGATAACATTATGATGGTCTAGATGGGATGAATACATTTCATGCTACCCAGATGGCAGTCCAGCCAACTTTGAAATCATTGACAGCATAACTTCCTCATCAGACACATCGCTCAAGATATCAAGTGTTATGGAGTGAATCTTCCCTCTCAACTTCCAACCTGAAAACTGCAAATCAGTTTTCAAGGAACCTGTTCATAAATCGTGGTTAGAATTGAATCGGACAGACAATTGTACTAGAAGAGCCATTTCTTCTGATGCCACATTCCATTTTTCTCAACAGAACAATTTTGAAATATCGAATGTCTGGTATCTGTTGCTAATTTTGGCTCCAGCACACAAATTTGATGAGGGATCCGCAGTTCAATCACCACCAGAGGTAACTGTGTTGTATCCTTGGGCAAGGCACTAAATCCTGATTGCCCATGTTTGGGCATGGTGTCTTTGTGTACTAAGGCATACTGCATGTTGATGGTGCACCTGTCTTCAACCAATGCTAACCCTGCTTGTGTGGAGTACATTGGGGAGTCTTGACAGTTACTCATCATTTCTTGGTGGTTCTCTTCAGGTACTCTGACTTCCTCCAGCTGTAAAACTGTCCGAAATGAGTTGACCCTGGCTGTCAAACGTGAAAAGTGTCATTAAACCCCAATGAATAAACACAAATTTGATATGCCAAACAGTTGTAAAAAGGTAAGTGGCCATAGGAAGGCATTATTGACAGTTGATTGTTGTTCTAGCAGTGAGCCAGGCTTTGTATTATAAGCTACTTGAACTGAAATAGTGTGTTGTGACATTCTCTGGCAGGTCCCCTATAATTGATGGAGTTGAATATGAGAAGTGGAAATAAATTGCTTTTGTGCAAGCAATTGTCAAAGGATGTCAAATGTTTCCCGAGCATGAAAACACTGAGTGCTTCTTGTGTCATATTGTTGATGACAAAGCATTCTTTGTATCTACTGGCAAACCCTATGAGGCTGACATGTTCAGACATTTATCTGGAATTTACACAGGAAATGTTGAACACCTGAGATGAGGTTATGCATGTATCAAAGTGATAATTGACAGGTACAGGAAATCATACACCAGAGGCTCGACTGATGTCCATTGCAAACATTTTGTAAGACCTACCAGGCAAGTGATAGAGATCCAGGATGTACCATTGCTCAGATGCTGGGCTAATTTCATTTCCCCATCGCAAAACAAGATTGATTTTGCATGATTCTTATCTGACCAACTGCTTATCTTGTTGCTTAAGGAGGATTGTCTGCTGATTGTTGCTGGTGGCATCATCCATGAAACCGGGGTAAAGACCCAACTCAAGTGAAGTTGATATTCTCTAACTGAACACATGAGGATGCCAATACTTGAATTGCATTTCATGCAACTTAGTGCACGTCAGAGCCAATTGTCTTAATGTCCAGGGACACGACTGTGCTTATATTGATAATTCACCATCTGTTAAGGATGACATCCAAAGAGCTGTAGATGATGAGCAGAATATCTACAATGGTATGTTCAGATCCATCTCATACATGAGAAACTTCCAACAGATGTGATCAATTCCTTGCCACAAATTCATGCAATCATGGGATGCTACCGTGTATCCTTCATTGCCCATCACTCTTAAGAAATCACCCTGCCTAATATTCATTATCAGTCCAACTCCCTGTCAGTCAAAGTGTGTCCCTCAAAGAGGCAAGATTCATGCTGTTGTTCAAAACGAATAGGTCTGAAATGCCTCCACCTACATCCGACTTCAGCTGAAGAGAGCTCAAAACCAATGTTTTGTTTGGTTTAGTGTTTATGTTATATCCAAAGTTGCTGAAAATGACCTTAAAACACTGGTAAATAAATTGAATAAATGTTCATCATGGTATCTAATTTATTTATTTATTGGTGTTTTAAGGTCACATATTTAAGCACAATGGCTAACCATGACCGTGACAGTTTTATGGGTGGAGGAAGCCGGAGTACCCGGAGAGAACCACCGAGCAACGGCGAGCAACTGTCAGCTCCCCAACATACCAACTCCACACAAGCAGGGTTAGCATTGGTTGAAGACAGGTGCACCATCGACGTGCAGTACGCCTTAGTACACAGCGTCACTGTGCCCCCATGTGGGCAATGGGGTGAAGTGTCTTGCCCAAGGTCACAACACGGTTGCTGCAGGTGGGAGTGGAACCGAGGACCTCTCGGCTTGCAGCCTTCACCTCTACCAACTGAGCCACTGTGCCCCCATCATGGTATCTAATTGTCTAACAAGAAAGCTAGAAATATACAATAACATGCAAGCAAAATAATGTTAAGATGAAACAACCCCTGAGGCAAATGGACATCAAGCAAAAATTACCTCCAGCCAAAATGACTCATCCATTACCAGTGTTCCCCATGGGAACCACATCAAGTGGAACAGTGCTTGTTTAGTGTGCTTAACAAGTTCCTCTTTACTGGTAAAATAGGACATGGTACCAAAGCCTGGGAAGGAAGTTCTCTTAACAAGGCAGCATGGGTATGAAAGATTGGCTAAACTTAACTTTACAGCTATGTTCTGGTCATGATATAGCCATAGATGCTGATTGTGACCTTAACCCTTTACGTAACATGATAAGCAGAGAACACTTGCAAAAAAAATTCTTGAATAACTAATTTTTTTCATTTTTGTCTCAAAAACATAGGTTATGAATTTGAGAAAAAAATTAAAAAAATAATGAAAATTAATTGGCGATTTTTTTTAGAATAGCTTGACCGGTTTTGGCCATTACATTGGGTCAAGGGTTAAACACCACTAAAAACAAAACAGCAAAATTCTTTCTTTGTTTTCCACAAAATATATCTGGAGTTCTTTTGAAGTAACAGGGTAATTACTTTTTAGTTGAACATTTTTAATTTAAATGGTTTTTGAAGCAAACCGTTTCTGACTATTGTAATATGTTTTATACAGGGGAGAAATTGTGACACAAGATGATATAATGGATCTCTTACGACCATTTTGCTCAGATTCTTCTGTTGCAGTTCAGCCAAGACTTGATGTATTGCATGAACTGGAAAAGGTAAATACAGTCTTCAGTTTCCTCCAAAGTTTGCAAATAGTGTTATTATGGATATTTTTTTTAATGCATAAGTGAACTTATATGATCGTGCTATGTTTGTCATCATAATCATTTTACTTTAAACATTTTTTTAACTTAGAAGTCAATATCAACCAAATTTAGGCACAAATTCATATATGGGTATATATTTGTGTATTCAGAAACAATTTTGTTCAGAGTTTGGTAAGTCAATTCAAGAAAATAGTGTTTGATAAATTTACAGGAATAAAATGTGCAGGAGCTATATCCTGTAGAAATGGTGCAGAAATATTTTATTCTTAAAAAGACAGACCGACATTGCCACTTATAGAGCTGCTAGTCGCAGCTAAAAACCTCACTCGGCCCTTTACTCAATGTAACATTACGAGCATAATCATCCAGTGCTTTTCTAAAAAAAATCAGCAACTTTTATTTAAAAAAAAAAAGTTTCTGAAAATACTAGCGTATGACCAATTAAAACCCTAGCTTATGAGCTCATTCCACAATAATGCATCATGAGTTATGTTTTTGAAGAAACAGTTAAAAAGAAAAAGAAGAAATTTGAATGCTTTTTTTTGTGTGAAAAGCATCAGACAGTACATGTAATAGCCATTATGTTGGGTAAAGTGTTAAAACCAAAGTGGTCATTGATCATGTATGGTTATGATTTATTCACACCTTTTCCAGTTATGTAATAATTCCAAAGGGTTTGGTAACACCACTTGCCTAAACTGTTTGTTGTTGCAATCTTTTGGTTTTTACAGAGTTGTATATGTTAGTTATGATTACTGGGATCTATAGATGTAATTTTGGTAGCATGATGACGCATTGGTTTGACAATTCAATCCTGACCCACATAGGCATTGTATCCTTAGGCAAGATTCTTGTCCCATTCGGCCAAGTAGGAGCACTGTGGCAATGTGGTAAGCATACTGTGTATTGATGATACACATGCCTTCAGTCAATGCTAAGCCTGCTTATACCGGGTCAGTAAGTTGAAGAGTTCAACTTTTAATTGCCTCGGCTTGGTGGTTCTCTCTGGGGGTCGCCGGACATTTCCCCATTGGACATTTCCCCATCCGGACATTACCCCATCCCATTTAGGCCAGACATTTCCCCATCGGACATTACCCCATTCTGCTTAATAGAAAAACAGACAATTCCCCATGCGGACTTTTCACCATCCATTTCTAAATTTTTTGTGGGTCTGTTTGTTTGAAATTTTCCTGTTGATTTGTTGTGTATCATTCCATTTTTATTAAGCCTACATGGGTAATATTGTTTGAATTGTTCGTGTTTATAAGACATTTGTGTTCTGTTTTCGTAGCAATTTACAGTTAACTTTTTGTTGAGATGATTGATAAACGGTCATCTCTTCACTGATGTGAAATTCAATGAATACATCACTTTTTATCACACAAGTGGATTGAACAATATGGATGTTTTCATTGCAATTTTAATATTTGTTATACCACCCACTTGAAAAGTGGGCGGTATATAGCATTCATGGTGTCCGTACTTCCGTACTTACGTACGTCCGTACGTCCATACTTCCGTACGTCCGTACGTCCGTGACGCTTTGGGGGTACACATCTGCTATCCTCTACTCCTCTTAAACCAGTGGGTGGATTTCATTGAAACTTACAGGCATTCTTTTCTATACATTATAGATGTGCACCTCCTATTTTGCTTTCAGGTATTTTTATTTTTTACTCTTTCCCAAAGGGCGAAATGAACTTAGCCAAATTGTTGTGATGCTTTAGGGGGGTACACTCCTGCTATCCGCTACTCCTCTTATACCAGTGGGTGAATTTCATTGAAACTCTCAGACATTCTTTTACATACATTATAGATGTGCACCTTCTATTCTGCTTTCAGGTATTTTTATTTTTTCTATCCCATGTGGCAAAATGAACTTAGTACATCCGTACGTCCATACATCCATTATGCTTTGAGGGGTACACATCTGCTATCCGCTACTCCTCTTAAACCAGTGGGCAGATTTCATTGAAACTTTCAGGCATTCTTTTATATACATTCTAGATGTGCACCTCCTATTTTACTTTCAGGTATTTTTTTTTTTACTCTGTCCCAAAGGTCTTAATGAACTTAGCCAAATTGTTGTGATGCTTTGTGGGGGGTACACACCTGCTATCTGCTACTCCGTCCGTACGTCCGTGACGCTTTGGGGGTACACATCTGCTATTCGCTACTCCTCTTAAACCAGTGGGTGGATTTCATTGAAACTTACAGGCATTCTTTTCTATACATTATAGATGTGCACCTCCTATTTTGCTTTCAGGTATTTTTATTTTTTACTCTTTCCCAAAGGGCGAAATGAACTTAGCCAAATTGTTGTGATGCTTTTTTAACTTGGTGTGCTCATTGGGCGAGATCTTTAGATAAGAGCTATTGATTAGCATTCATTCCTGTGAAAAAAGCTACCATTTACAATAACCTCTGAACTTACTGCATTTGGGTATCAACATTCTTCCTTTAGCCAGTCTTACAGTTTACATTTATAAATTCAAGGATTACTCTTGACGTTGTGCACACACAATGCTGTTATGTTGAAATTTCACCAAATAACATTGATACCAATGATCTTCAATTTTGCCATTTCACTTATAACTTACCAAGTTCAAGTTTGTCAAGTTGAGCTACAGTGTCATTGACACTTTCATTACAGTTTCCCATATTGAAAAATGAACTTTGTCAAATTCAGTTGACATTCTGTACAGATCTGCTATCTGCAACTCCTCTTAACTATTGAACAGATTTCATTGAAACTTTTAGACCTTGTTTTACATACATTGCAGATGTGCACCTTCCATTTTCTCTTCAGATATTTTCATATTTACAGTTCCCATATTCAAAAATGGCCGTTGTCAATTCAAGCTTTGGGGTGGAGGTGTGGTGGGGAAGTGTCAGTGTTTGTGCTCTCTACATTAAACACACTTTTACTGTTGTAAAATGTTTCTTGGTGGGAGTGGGTGGTATCAGTGAGCAGTGCTCACAGTTTTTCTAGTTCTTTCTGTCAAGCTACTTTCGTTCAAAAATATTGTTAAGTTGATTGATAAACAGTCGCGTCTTCATTGAAGTAAATGTCAATGAATGCATCCGTGTTTATCAAACAACTCAACAAGAAGCATGTGCAAGAGATTTATAAGCAAACATATTTATATACATACACTTGTAACCAGATAAAAATTCTTGTTTTTTATTATTGATGTTGTGTTTTCATTGTTGTGAAAATCAGATTGTGCTAAAATGTGCTAATGCCTATACCATATGCCGAGATGTTGTTTTTCGAGTTATAAAAGAATAAAAAATGAAAACTTCCGCCCTCGATGGGGAAAGGTGTTAATATCCGACGGGGAAATGTCCACCTCTGATGGGGAAATGTCCGTCTCTGATGGGGAAATGTCTGCCCTCGATGGGGAAATGTCAGGATGGGGAATTGTCCGATGGTGAAATGTCCGGATGGGGAAATGTCCGATGGGGAAATGTCCGTGCACCCTCTCTGGGAACTCCAGCTTTCTCCATCCTTAAACCTGACATGATATGACCCTGGCTGTTGAAACTGCTGTTAAAATCTCCTTAAATAAATTAATAAATAGATGGAAGTTTGTTTATGAAGCTTTAGTCATATCAATTTTTTAGGTTCATACGGAAGTACATTAACTTCGAAGAATTACAGTCTGATAATTTGGATGTTAAACAACAAATTCGTTGAGGATGCAAAGTTATTATGTGTGTTTTTGTCAAGTAGTTGATCTGTATATCATCCCTGAATAATGATGTCCCTTCCAATAGAAATATTTAATCCAATCCATTAAATGTTGTTGGACAAAGGTCTAGTAACTCTCTCAAACAAGATATAAAAGAAGTAATACTCAGTTTATCACTAGAATGGAAGAAAATGACACAATTTTGCATAATACTCCTGTTAATTGGATATTTTTCTTGGCAAAGTGACCATTTAACAGTCATTTTAATTAAATTTAATTTAATTTTAATTGATTTTAATTTAACTGGTAGCGTATTGAATTATTTTTCAAAGGTGATTTGTAACCTGATTATTTTTTTAAAGATTCTGTTGCTGCAAGCAAGGGGAGCCGTGGTTTAGCAAAATTTTGTTAGGAAAAATTGGCTTGTTACCATTTATTAAAGAGTGCCTGTTCAATAAATTGTAACAAAACAATTTTATGTAAACATATTTTGTTCTACTGCTGATCAAGCTTATGCACACAGTATACAGCCACTATAGTGGCTTTCAACAGAGTCATGATGGTGGCTTCTAACACTCTATCAGTTGATAGGGTTTTACTGCATTCAGCTCATTACATTTGTATTGACTGGGCTCGCTTCACTGCTAAATATAGTAGAGCAACATTAAAATCTCTTTCATAATGTAGATAACATGCAAATTTCTAGTCAGTGGGCTATCCTAAAAGAAGAACATAAAAAAATATGTGAATTCTGGTTTCTTGAATATTCCCATCACTTGCAAATTTTGTACAGTGGAGAGCACTAAATTAGATATTGACGTGACGCTGGAGCTGCGGGACATCGAACGCAGTCATCGCTCAGGTCCCCCCAGGAGATCAGGACCCTCAAGTGGCTACCCCAGACAAATCCTAGTGAAGTTCGGGAGCTATCGTACTCGTGATACATTCTACAGAGCTCGTAGAAATCTCCGTTCAAATCAGAATTATCGAAATGTTTACATAAACGAACACCTAACTAAGGAGCGTTCAATGCTAGCTCGGCGGGCTAGAACCATGCTTAAAGATAAAAAAATCCTGGGAACGTGGACACACGATGGTGTAATTTTTGTTAAATCAAATGAGAATATTGTTCACAGAGTGACAAATGATTTTGAAATGTCCCAAATTGAAGAAAAATGCAACACGACAGTACCCTTAGGAAACTCTCAGGGTTAATCTGACACATGGACATCAGCTGCCCATTTGTCCTTCTGGTGAATAATGCAAACAGGGTCCTTCGTCTACAAAGTATGAATATTCAACGGAAAGGGTGTCTCGAACGGATCGTGACACAGTCGCGATGCATTCGAGATTCCCTTACCGGTACCCAAAAGCCTGATTAGTTGCCCTTTTTCTACTGATAATAAATGATGTCTGCCTGTATGAACCCCTGAAAGTGGGGTAGTGCTTGTTTTCTGAGGCAAACATGAGGTAAACATGCCTTCTTATAGCTCTGGTAAATAATGCAAATATGGTGATTTGTGGTAGTGCAGGCAGGGTTCCTTTTTTGTTTACAAATTATGAATATTCAACGATGATTTGTGGATAGTGCAGGCAGGGTTCTTTGTTTACAAAATGTGAATATTCAACGGAAATGGTGTCTCGAACGGTTTGCGACATTGTCGCGACGAGTTCGCGAATTCCTTATAGGGTGTCTCGAGCAGATCGTAACATAGTGGCGATGCGTTCGAGATTCCCTTACAGGTACCCAATGTTTGATCGATTGCCCTTTTTGTACTGTTAATAAACAATGTTTGCCCGTAAGAACACCTGAAAGTCAAGCTGTGCTTGTTTTCTGAGGAAAACATGCCTTTTTATAGTTATGATGAATAATGCAAATAAGGCGATTTGTGAAAAATGTAAGCAGGGTTATCTGTTTACATAATGTGAATATTTAACGGAAATGGTGTCTCGAACGGATCGAGACACAGTCGCGATGCGCTCGGGACCCCCTTACCGGTACCCAATGTTCGATTGGTTGCCCTTTGTGTACTGTTAATAAATTATGTCTGCCCGTATGAACCCCTGAAAGTGTAGCAGTGCTTGTCTTCTGAGGTAAACATGCCTTTTTATAGCTCTGGTAAATAATGTAAATAAGGTGCTCATGGATAGTGCTAGCAGAAAGTGAAGCGGTGCTAGTCTACTGAGGTCAACATGCCTTCTTATAGTTATGATGAATAATGCAAATAAGGAGATTTGTGAATAATGCACGTAGGGTTCTTTGTTTGCAAGATATGAATATTCAGCGGAAAGGATGTCTAGAACGGGTCGAGACACAGTCGCGATGCGTTAGAGACCCCCTTACCGGTACCCAATGTTTGATTGGTTGTCCTTTTTGTATTGTCAATAAATTATGTCTGCCCCTACGAACCCCTGAAAGTGACGCAGTGCTTGTTTTCTGAGGTAAACATGCCTTTTTATAGCTCTGGTAATCAATGCAAATAAGGCGACTTGTGGATGGTGCAAGCAGGGTCCTTTTTTGTCTTCAAAATATGAATACTTAACGGTGAGGGTGTCTCGAACGGATCGCGACACAGTCGCGATGCGTTCGAGATTCCCTCACTGTTACCCAATATTTGATCGGCTGCCCTTCTTGCACTGTCAATAAATGATGCCTGCTTGTAAAGTCCCCGGAAAATGAAGCGGTGCTTTTTTTCTGAAGTAAAGATGTCTTTTATGGTGCTGGTGCATAATGCAGATGAGGTGATCTGTGAACAGTCCCGGTACCCAAAGTTTGATTAGTTGCCCATTCACAGGTGATCTGTGAATAATGCCCTTTTGATATTGGTAAGAACCGGTGTCTGCCCGTAAGAACCCCGATAGGTGTTGTGGTGCTTGTTTTTTGAGGTAATCATGTCTTTCCATGTTTCTGGTGAATAATGCAGCTAAGGTGATTTGATAACAATTCCGGTACACAAAGCTTGATTAGTTGCGCTTTTTATACTGTTATGAAATGATATCTGTCCGTAAGAACCCCAGAAAGTGAAGCGGTGCTTGTCTGCTGAGGTAAACATGCCCTTTTATAGGTCTGATGAATAATGCAAAGTAAGGAGTTTTGTGAATAATGCAAGCAGGGTTCCGTGTTGGCAAAAAATGAATATTTAACGGAAAGGGTGTCTCGAACGGATCGCGACACAGTCGCGATGCGTTTGAGTTTACGTTCCCGGTACCCAAGGCTTGACCGGTTGACCTTTTTGTACTGTTATTAAATGATGTCTGCCCGTAAGAACCTCGGAAAGAAGCAGTGCTTGTCTGCGGAGGCAAACACGACTTTTTATAGTGCTGGTGAATAATCAGTTAAGGTGATTTGTGAATAACACAGGCAGGGTTTCCTGTTTACAAAAAATTGAATATTCAACGGAAAGGGTGTCTCGAGACACTTCCGGTATCCAAGGGTTGATCGGTTGCCTTTTTTGTACTGTCAATATAAGATTTCTGCCCGTAAGAACCCCTGAAAGTGAAGCAGTGCTTGTATACTGAGGTAAACACTCCTTTTTATAGTGCTGGTGAATAAAGTAAATAAGGAGATTTGTGAATAATGTAAACAGGGCTCTTTGTTTTTGTCTCGGACGGATCGTGACAAAGTCGCGATGCGTTGGTGATTCCCTTGACGGTACCCAAGGTTTGATTGGTTGCCCATTCTGTACTGCTAATAAATGATGTCTGCCCGTAAGAACCCCGGAAAGTGAAGTAGTGCTTGTTTGCTGAAGTAAACAAGCCTTTCTAAAGCGCTGGTGAATAGTGCAAATAAGGTGATTTGTGAATAATGCAAGCACGGTTCCTTGTTTGCAAAATATGAATATTCTACGGAAAGGATGTCTCGAATGGATCGCGACATAGTCGCGATGCGTTCGAGATTCCCTTACCGGTACTCAATGTTTGATAGGTTGCCCTTTTTGTACTGTTAATAAATGATACCTGCCCGTAAGAACCCCTGAAAGTGAATCGGTGCTTCATCTGGGGTAAACATCCCTTCTATGGTTCAGGTGCTCAATGCAGATAAGGTGATCTGTGAATAATGTCGGTACCCAAAGTTTGATTGGTTGCCCTTTTGATATTGTTAAGAAATGATGTCTGTCCGTAAGAACCCCAAAAAGTGAAGTGGTGTTTGTTTTCTGAGGTAAACATGCTCTTTATGGTCCTGGTGAATAATGCCGGTACCTGAAGTTTGATTGGTTGCCCTTTTGATACTGTTAAGAAATGATGTCTGCCTGTAAGAACCCCAGAAAGTGAAGCGGTGTTTGTTTGCTGAGGTAAATATGTCCTTTTATAGTTCTGTGAATAATGCAAATAAATTGATTTGTGAACAATACAAACAGGGTCCTTTTTTTCCAGTTAATCAAAAAATTCTTTTGCAAGTGTTGCCTGTTATCCACGTTGGGAAGGGGGTCAACAATGATGCCGCCTGATCTGCCCTTGTCCCACTCGCATAAATGGGAGGAGCTCTCGCAAGTCGACTCAGCAGCCTATATAGGCTGTTGGGTCTTCTTGCGAGTGCCGCTCGTTTATCTATAATAAATTTCCATGTCTTTGAATCTTCATACACCGTAATCACTAATGACCTATTGAGCCTGAATCCAGTAATCCAAACTTAGTACTGATGTTGCAGTATTATGTATATACCTTTCTAATGCAATATCTTTTATCTTTATATCCTCTTGTACAAATATATCTCAAACTTTTTTCTACCCTTGATACCACCTGTGAAACCAACTTGAACTTGAGCTGTTACCAAGACGTTGAAACTAAAATACGGGTAAATGGAACCAGGATCCGAGAAGCTAACATGTTCTACTATCCTGGTATTACATAATGGATACCATCGACCTTTATCGTGCTCGGATTGGTGCATTTAACACAGTAGTCTACTGTCGCAGCATCAAACATAATTTGCAGAAGAGTCAAATTTTATGTGTCTTTTGCTATTTGTACATGCAACTAAACGGTTGCGATATCATCGGAAGTCTTAATTATATGATGTCTCTGTTCATCTTCTTTGTAGTGGCTTCTACAAGGACTGTTGATCATAAGATGGCCGCTTCCTCTTCACGAATCACTTCTCCACATAAACCCATAGTATACCCAACATCTGTTATAAGTCTATGTCTGTTTGTATTCATTATGACAATTGTGTTATCCGGTGATATAGAACTGAACCCTGGCCCTGACTCTGTAGACTCACGTAAGAAAGACAGTACATTGAAAATATGCCACCTGAATATACAAAGCCTCAAACCTAAATTAGATATTATTAAATGTGAAGCTCTCTCGTATGAAATCTTAGCCCTCTCTGAGACATGGTTGAATAATTGTGACCCTACAATATCACTCTTCGTACCTGGATTCCAAGAGCCAGTACGTAAAGATCGGTTAACGAGAGGAGGTGGGGTAGCTGTTTACATTAAAGAATGCATTAGTTTCCAACGTAGGTCTGACCTGGAGATGTTGAACATTAAATGTGTTTGGGTTGAGGTTTTGTCAAGCCATAGTAGACCCCTACTACTAGGCGTGTTCTACCGACCGCCAAACAGTTCATATGAGATGTGGAATACTATCTCTGCGCCCATCGAAAAAGCGAAAGACACCACCATATCCGATGTAATTGTTACTGGGGATTTTAATGATAATCAACTGCTTCGACCCAGGGGGGAGCTTGCAGAAATCGCCAAATGTTTTAACCTGACACAACTTGTGAATGAACCGACATGCTTTACTGAATCATCGGCATCGCTGCTGGACATTTTTGCTGTAAGCAGCACAGTGAGTGTGTTATGCTGCGAAGTTTTAGACCCATTTTTCCAGAACTTGACTCGATATCATTCGCCCATCCTAATCAAAATCGACTTTGCAAAGCATGCACCCACCGCATTTAAGCGACGCGTCTGGACGTATGAATTGGGAAATTATATCGACCTAAATGCTGCTATCACGAACGAAGAGTGGGATGTAATTTTTAATGATTCTGATCTAGATAACGTTGTCAAAGATTTTACCGATAAATTGCTATTCCTGGCTACCACTTACATCCCAAATAAACACATCTTCTCAAGACCAAGCCAACCCAAATGGTTTCATAATGAATTGAGATTGTTGATCAGGCAGAGAAAGCGGCTGTATCGAGCTGCCAAACGTAGTGGCCTCCCCCAAGCATGGGCAAAATACAAATCCAAACGAAACGATGTTGTATCGGCAGTTCGAAAGGCTAAAACGTGCTATCTAACTAGAGTCCAGAATACACTGGGAAGGCCTGAGACGCCCCCTTCTCAATGGTGGAAGACCCTCAAGTCGTATATTGGAAATGCCTCTCCTGGGATTCCCACCATCACCGCCCAAAACAGAATATATACGTCGAATACAGAGAAAGCCCAGGTGTTTAATGAATATTTTTGCTCTATATCTTCCGTGGACGACTCCACGGCTTCTTTGCCATCTCCTGTCCACCAAAGCAGGGCCACAACTGATAGCATTACTCTTCTTCACACAGAAGTTCTTGAGGCACTGAAATCAATCAATCCGTCCAAAGCATCCGGCCCGGACCTCATTAGTCCACGCCTCCTCAAAGAATGTAGAAATTCACTGTGCGAACCACTATCGAACCTTTTTAATATCCTTCTAAATAATTGTTATTTTCCAGTTATGTGGAAAAGGGCCAACGTTTCCCCAATCCTCAAGAAGAATCCCTCCAACGTGGTGACCAACTATCGCCCAATCTCCTTGATTAGTTGTGTTGGTAAAGTATTTGAGAAATGTGTTTTTAAGCGCATCTGGAAATTTCTCGAAGATAATCATGTCCTCAGTCAATTTCAGTCCGGATTCACACCTGGAGACTCGACGGTTCTCCAATTAACTGATATATATGATGAGTTCTGCCACGCCCTTGATGAAGGTAAAGAAACTGGGGTGGTCTTCTGCGATGTCAGTAAAGCTTTCGATAAAGTGTGGCACACAGGATTGATCTATAAGCTTGAGAAAATCGGAATTGAGGGGGACCTCTTGGACTTTTTAAAGTCATACCTTTCTGATAGAACACAAAGAGTTACCATAGCATCTGAGTCCTCAACATGGAGATCTGTCAGCTTGGGAGTGCCACAGGGTTCGATCCTTGGGCCCCTTCTATTCCTGATATACATCAATGACATAACAGAAAATTTAATTAGTAATATACGACTCTTTGCTGACGATACGTCCCTATACCTCATTGTGGAAGATCCGACCCAAGCTGCTGATTTAATTAACAGTGATTTAAAAACAATTGAAAACTGGGCAAAGCAGTGGTTGGTAGAATTTAATTCGCAAAAGACGGTAAGTATGCTTATATCTCGCAAAAATAATCCACCTGCACACCCACCTTTATATCTCTCTAGTGCGCAGATAACCGAAGTTGGTAACCACAAGCATTTAGGTGTTATATTGAATAATAATTGTACATGGAATCATCACATTGAACACATTTGTTCCAAGGCCTGGGCTCGAATTGACATGATGAGAATGCACAAATTTGACCTTGACAGAAGTATACTTGAGAAAATTTACTTTGCTTTCATCAGACCACTCTTAGAATATGCTGACACTGTGTGGGACAACTGCACTGAATCTAATGCAGCTGACATAGAAAAGATTCAAATAACAGCTGCTAGGATCGTTACAGGAGCAACCCTTAGCTCAAGTAAAGCCCTATTATATACCGAAACATGTTGGGATACACTTCAGGATAGACGTCGGAAACATAAGCTAATGCAGTTTTTTAAAATGTACCACCACATAACACCTCCATATTTATCAAACAAGGTTCCCCCTGTCATATCAGCAACCAATACCAGTCATGCGTTGCGAACAAGTGATAACCACCGAGTCCCTTTCAGTCGCACACAAATATACCAGTCCTCATTCATTCCTGATGTAACTAAATTGTGGAACGAAATCCCGTTGCATGTTCGCCAAAACAGTTTGACTAGCCACTTCAAGAGTTTCCTAAATCGTAATAATCAACGACCACCCTCATTCTTTAGTAATGCTTAGTGTCGTGCAGCGCAAATATACCACTGCAGACTGTGACTGTGTTGCAGTAATCTCAATTCGCATTTATACGCAAACCACCTGGCATTGTCGCCTAACTGCCTGTGTGGTGCAATAGAATCGACTGATCATTTTTTGCTGACATGTCAACTATACTCAACTGCCCGTGACCACACCATTGGGCGGTTACCTTTTCCTGTGAATTTAACCACCTTGTTGTACGGATCCGAATTTTTAAGTGAAGATGCCAATCGTTTCGTCTTTGAAACAGTCCAGGATTACATCATGGAAACAAAACGATTCACATAGTCTAGAAGAACTGCGCCTTTGACCCTCTGCCCAGCGTGACTATTAGGGTCGACTAGCGCTATCCACAAAAATTGTCCTTCAAATTTTGATTATTTCACGTTTTGGCTCGTAAGCATGTATTGTGATGCATCTTTGGAACAAGCGCGATTACTATATATGACTTATGATACCCGCGCTGTGTGAAAGGGTTAATTTCAACCTATCGATCCGGTTGCGCGAAGTCGATATCGACTGAGCACTTCGCCATCATCGTTCCTTAAAATTAACTCAGTTTCAAATTTGATCTATCACGACCCTTATCTGCTGTTGGGCTTGTTCACGTTGCGATAGTTCCATCACAGATCCCCCCATCATGGACCCACATGCTGCGTCAGTTCAGTGTTCCCAGGCCCGCTTTCCGAAGTTTTCAGCTTGGTTAAGACTGGTGTCGAGTTGGTTTCTCTCTTTCTCTCTTTTTCTTTCCCTCTCATATTATTCTTAAACTTCTTTCTTCTTTCCTTGTGTTGATCTGCATGAACAAATAACCTTCAACTCATAGTTTGAACAATTTGGAATCAATGTTTCGCCAATAATATTTACATAGTAATTTAAAGACCTTAGGGAGACGACTTTCATAAGCCTTGAGCTTTCTGTTGAATCCCATCAGTGTTTCGCTATATCAACTTATATTACTGTATATTGCATTTACTACCTCACAATCATATATCTCTATTTCTTCTTCATTGTTAATCGAATTGTATGCATTTACAGTGTTTATCTTGTCAATAAATATTGTTTAAACTAAATTAGATATTTCTTTGTAGAATAAGCCTGTTAAATGCATATATCTTCCAAAAACCAAACAATCTACCATATCTTCAGTGCAAAATGGACCTGTCAATTGCATATAGATTATAGATTCAATTCCTGTTAATTGAATGAAATATCCTGTGATCTATTGATTATATTCTGGCAACCACTGAATTCCCTCATTATAGGCCTCTGGTCCCCTGTTCAGAGAGTATAATTTAACTTGTAGAGTGCTGGAAGTCCATATTTGGGCTTTAATCCAATCCATGGTAACCTCAAATAAAGTCTTCATATTCAATGGACATGCTTCATATTATCTTTTACATGAAATTATTTAGTCTGCAAGGATTTGCCTTGTTACAATTTATGGGAGAGTGCCCACAGGCACTCTCCCTTAAATTGTAACAAGCCAAAGGCCAGTGAACAAATTCTGATGACCCAAAATAATTTAATGCTCTACCAGTTAATCTATACACATGAGCATTAATTAAGCACCTCCCACTTTTTTTCAATATGAAGTTCTGAAACACTACATGTTCATCTCCATGCTGTGAAATCAAATATTGGGTAATAAAATGCTAAGTCTAACATGTTGTGCTGTCCCTAAACCAAAAACAAAACTTAACACTATTACAGGAAGACTCAAAATGTGAATATCAGCAATGCTGAAAAGTATGGTCACCATGACTACTACACCAATCTGATTGTCACACAGTTCACAAATAATGGTTGTTGTAATCTTCTGAACTGCCACTGATGGCCATATCAGTATCTGGAGTATCCCCCTCTCACACGGATAACATCTGCAAGTCTCCTCCTCATGCTGGCAATCAAATGTCTAATTCGCAACATAGGGATCCTCTGCCATTCCTCATGAAGTGCCTGCGTTAATTCCTGCAAGTTATGGACAGGAGGTTCTCCAGCTTGAACTTTGCGACCGAGATGGTCCCAAAGATGTTCGATGGGGTTGAGATCAGGGCTCCTTGCAGGGCATGGTAATGTTTCGATGGTGTTGTTCTGCATGTGGGCGATGACTTCTTGAGAACGGTGGGGGTCTGGCGTTGCCATCCATAAATATCGGATGACTGGCAAGGGAATGATTATCAAAATGTGGCACAATGGCGGTATCCAGTACTTCCTGTTGATAACGTTGACCATTGAGTGTCCCACATATGAGAATTTGGTCCAACTTGCAGTCGTAGGAAATGCAACCCCACACCATCACAGAGCCACCACCAAAGGGTTCAGTTGCATGGATCATCGCCTGCTGATATGCCTCGTTACGTAGTCTCCATACACGATGAACGTCAGTAAAGTGTAGGAGAAGGCGGCTCTCAACCGACCAGTGAACTCTGCCCCATATCCTAAAGTTCCAGTTTTCTCTGAGCATACACCACATCAGACATTCCTGTCTGCGTTTATCTGTGAGGAGTGTATGTCTGATAGGACAACGTGCATGAAGACCAGCAGCACAGAGCCTCCTCCTGATGGTACTGGTGAAGAGACGAACTCCCACTCTCCATTGTACATGCAGTTCTTGGGCATTGGTCATGGGTTTGCATCTTGCCTGGTTAATTAGGGCATGGTTATCATGACGAGTGGTCTTCCTTGGTCTTCCAGGTCTTGGACGATCCTTTACATGACTGATGGCAACCTGCTTCCTCACAAGTCAACTAATAACCGTGTGATTAATGTTCCAAGTTAGCACCGATGTTGCAACAGGACATCCCTGCATCATGCATGCCGATAATTTGCCATCTGATATTTCCAGATATTCTACATCTTGGCATGTCAAAGGAAATTAATTTGTAGCACTGTCCTCTTACGAATCAGTTCAGCAAATTGTAATGCATATACTGCAATTTTGAAATTTATATCCCACTGTGCTTTGCCCCTTCGAGTACCTCAGTGTGCGGCATATGGCTTTTGAGATATTGTATGAAGATCGTGCTGTGCATGTACATTTCAGTATGTTAGGGTATGGTTGCCTGTTTGAGTCTTAATTTTCAAAATTGACTTGGGATTCAGGTGGTGCTTAATTAATGCTCATGTGTATGTTATATCTTGTTTGACAGAGCTATATGAATACTCTTGTTAATTGCATATTTATCTCTGGTAAAATGGCAATTCAGTTGACAGGGTCCCACTGTACTGGCAAACTAGTGAATCAATTGTTGGGATTCCACTGTATTGTTGAGTGGAGGTGTAATATAATCTTGAATTTATGAGAATGTCACATTGATTGTTCCTTGTTATAATTTTTCCTTACACTGTTTTTTCAGAATTTCTCTATTACAGAAGACGATAAAGTACTTTTAACTTTATACAGGACAGAGGCATTAGTACATGCATCTTGGCATGGTATTGAAGTGAGTAATATATTCTTTGCTCTTATGTTCATCAGTACCTCCATAATACAATTTAAAAATGACATCAGTGTCTATTTCAAATAAATTGAAAGTTTGATTTTTTTCTTCCCAAATATACCTTATGACTTAAGGTTAACTTAGCTTATTGACGACATTTTGAATTGTTAAAAGTGGGTTTTGCCCTAAAATTTGCAAAAAAGTAGAAAAGTAATGCACGTTTCAGTGTATTTTCTGTGGTGAATTTGTTTATTTTTTGTAAAAAGATAGAAGTATCATAAATAATTGTCCTAGAGTATTTATTTTCCTCATAAATTTGTCATTCATTAACTAGCAGATTGCTAGATTATTAACTCAGATAACTGAAAGTCAGGGGGAGCTATATTGATCACTTTTTGTCTTTACATCTGTCATAAAGGTAGTGTTTTGCTTTTTCCTCCTAAACCGTAGGTCAGATTCAATTAGAATTTCATGTGAGAGATATGACTGGGCTGGGATATTTCAATTTTGTTAAAATCATTTTTTCCACCCATTATAGTAATGGGGAAAATATTAAGAATCTTTTCACAAATCCTAGCAGTTTAGCATCTAATATCTGATAAGTAATGAGCGTTAAATGTTTTCAAATCAGTTGAACAGTAGATTTGGAAAAAAAAATTTTATAATGTTTACAGATATCTGAAAGTGACATCACATCAGAAGAGAAAAGAGAGAAGATATTCAAGACACTTCTGTCAACAAGTAGCAACTTCAAACAGTTCAAGGCTTTGTCAGATCTACTACATATATGGCCCCCTTCACCATTACTTTCAATAAGGTTTGTTGCCTGAATATTATTTTTTGTAATTTTGTTTAGAGTTATTACTCCCTGTTAGAACCTCAGAAATAGAAAAGCACAAAGGTAGAAAGGTTCTGCTTTACTAAGATAATCAGACCTGGAAGCCAATATTGCTATGATATAGCCATAGATGCAATGATGTACTGGCTTATGTGTATGGGGGGGGGGGGGGGGGGGGGGGGTGCACTCTTCTTAAAACACTCACACACAAACACAAACTTGTCTTCCTGATGAAGAACCTGTCCAACCTGTAACGCTCCCTCAATAAATCTGGCACCTTCACTGTACAGATGCCTTAAAAACCAATAATAAATAAATAGGTAGAGGTGTTACAAACATAGATTTTACCCCAATTGCCTTCATGGGGGCACGATGACGCTGTGTACTGAGGCGTACTGCACGTCGATGGTGTGCATGTCTTCAACCAATCTAACTCTGCCTGTGCTGTGGTGCAGAGTTCAGAGTTACGATGTTGGAGAGCTGACAGCTGCTTGTCGTTGCTCGGTGGTTCTCTCAGGGTACTCCGGCTTCCTCCACCCGTAAAACTGTCATAGTCACGATTAGCCATTGTGCATAAGTGTGTGACCTTAAACACCAATAAATAAATAAATAAATAACAAACATAGATGGCTTGGGCTTTTTACAGTGATGCAAAATACTGGGATTCTTTTGGGTGTCTACAACGCCCAAACATGGAACCTATTCCCAATGGCATTTTGGCATGATTTTTCCCAATTCAAACCCAAAATTTTCCAATCTCATTTCTCAGTGAAATAAAAATTTAATCCTTCTTTAACTCTTGAAGACCTAATTTTGACTTTCAGCACTTTTTACTGCTACAAAACAGGCACCTCAACAGGCAGTTTTGGGATGCATTTGCAAGTTACATCCCTGGAACCTTGTCAGTTGTTTCTAGGCAAGCATTGGCTGCCTATATAGGCAACCAAGACTTGCCTAGACACAACTGCAAAGCCACAGAATGTTGATAGCTGCAGGGTAGCAAAATGCATAAATATCGTCATTATTTAATAGGATAAGAACAATTTATTGGGAGCGTGGTGGCTCAGTGGTTATGGAATTGGACTCCAAATCAAAAGATCCACAGTTCAATCCCCGCCAGGGATAACTGCATTGCACACTTCATCCAACTGACCACGTGAGGGCACGATGGCACTGTGTACTAAGTCATACTGTACGAAGATGGTGCACTTGTCTTCAACCAATTCTAACCCTGCTTGTGTGGAGTTAGTACGTTGTGGTGTCTGGCAGTTGCATTGCCATTGCTCAGTGGTTTTCTCTGGGTACTCTGGCTTCCTCCACTCACAAAACTGTCCGACATGAGGTGACCCTTGCTTTCGAAAGTGTTGTTAAATCCCAATAAATAAATGGAACAGTTTATTTAATAGAGATTGCAGAGACTGATCATTATTTCATGCAATGGTTTGTTATAAAACTTACTACATGTAGTAGCTTTTGTATTAATGTTCTCTGTTCAATATGAAGGTAACATTTCGTATACTTTGTGTGTTTCTTCTTCCAGATTAATTCCCAATTGGAGCTTTCATGATTCCCAGTTGCATGGTCCCCAGACCCTGTCCCAAAGAGGGCAGAAGCATCCTTGAGAATAAGTTATTAGAATTAAATGTATCATATTGAAGTCACCGGCTCAGCCAGCAACCATGTAGTTCTCATGACAACCATCTTTACAGCAAAACACAATTTTGCTAAAGGATGTAGATCTCATGAAAACCATCTTAACAGCAAAACACAATTTTGACAAAGGATTTAACTGAAATATATTTCTTGTTGATATTGCTGCAAAAATTGCACAGAGCTTCCACTTCATTGCATAATGGTTAGTAGAATACCAGTGCCAGTTGCATGTAATTGTCAAGACATGTGCCATGCCTGCTGTACAATTTTGCCCTGCTAATTGCATATGGGTTTGAGTAATACTGTCGGCACATGAGGGGATTATAGAGATTAAATAAGTTATTTACTTGGTTGAATCAGCTTCCCTTGTGTTGCTGCTTGTGAGCAAGTCATTGAATGGAAACTGCAAATAGGATTTGTTTAAACTGCCTGATGACATTGTTGGCTAATAAAGTTGAACTTGAATTTCTTCTTTTTGAAAAGCAAACCTGACAAGAATTTATGGATACAGCTAATGGAACAAATGGTTAAGTCAGCTGACCAGACAGCCATAAAAAGTATTGCTGTCATCATGAGAGAACTGTCTGAAAAGAATAAACTTGACTCAAAGGTGAAGTGTTTTTATGTTTTTTACTAAAATACCATAAATTTATGTAAAATGAGAGATAAAATCTTCTTTTCACTGATGAAAAATTTAACTGGATAACTTCATTGATCATGGGTACCACACGTCTTCCCAGAATGTTTTTCACTTATATTCATTTTATATGTTGTTCAGTGTTCCACCATGTTTTGTTATTTTTTTATCTATTATCTATGTTAAGCCTTTATCAAACATAATGACCATAATCAGTAAGCACTATTCATTTTGGTATGCACTAACAAAGTGAAGATGTCCTCCATACCTGTCATAGTGCACAGTCCGGTCTCTGGTGCCTAGAATGTTTTATCATGTCTCTGTGAAGTTGTTTTAACTTTGAGCATCTGAGTGTAATGTCTAAAATATCTTAGTTAATCTGATGTTGAAATAGTGTCCAGTCAGGTACCACTTTTTTGTTGTTCTGTGAAAAATGATCACCTTCAGTGATTATCATACAGATTTGAGTTAATATTTCTCCAAATACATAACAAAAATGTTAAATATAATTTCTGTTGGTACAGTGTCATCACTAAAAATATATCAAAACTCCCTGGACTGTTATTTGGGTGCTCATAGTGATATTTATGTCTCTTGATGAGTTTCACTTGGATTGTTGAGAATAAAATTGTCATTAATTTTTAACAGGTCTTTTTGTCACTTGAAATAAGTATTTGCTGCTGCTAAACTTATGAGGTGGAATCATTTTCAGTTCAAGTACTTAAGTCTCTGCACACACTCAAAATTTCAAGAAGCAAACTTTCCCCATAATGCAGTGAGGATTTTTTTTTTAACTAATTCAATATTGTTGATGAAGTTCTTTGATTCCTAATTGAATGAAGGGAAAATTTGCTTCTTGAAATTTTGCTATTTTGGCATCAGTACACAGAAGGCTAATATGAATTAGTTATTCTCCTCATTTAAAACTTTATTTTGTGGGTTTTTTATTCATGTAATACAAATGTTCTTTCAGTTAATTTGTTGCTCTTTCACTCTCATTGGAACTGACACGGGGAATGGAGGGGAGAGGGAGTGTATCTGAAGTATAGGCCTTCATTTGAAAACTTCAAAGTTCTGATAGACTCAGTGTGTGCACGGTGGCTCAGTGGTTTTGGCATTAGACTTCAAACCGAAAGGTCTACAGTTCTATCTCCATCAGGGGAATTGCATTGTGTCCTTGGGCAAGGCACTTAATCCCAAATGTCCCAATGGGGGCACGGTGGTGCTGTGGACTAAGGTGTACTACACGTTGATGATGCACTTGTCTTCAACCATTGCTAACCCTGCTTGTGCGGAGTTAGTATGTTGGGGAATCTGACAGTTGCTCGCCACTGCTGACTGGTTCTTTCCCGGCACAGTAGCTTCCTCCACCTCCAACTGTTAGACACGTGGCCCTGGCTGTTGAAAGTTTCATTAAACGTCAATAAATAAATAACTAAATAAATAGACTCTGTATAATAATTATTTAACACTGCCTTCAGCTGGATGATACAATTAATTTTGCAGTTATTTCGAGATTTCTGGTGTACTCAATATCAGTAAATTCCATACAGCACAAAAGCTAAGACAAAACTTCACACTGGATATGAAATTTATTGACACTATAAAGCGCATTCTCAGTTCATGGACCACGAAGTAGACAACCCTTTAGTCCTTAAACTGTGAATTTATTTTTGGATCCTCAATTTTTTACAGGACTAGCAAGTAAGGTTATGGATAGTTATCTGAGTACCAAAGCACATTGTATTATATGAAAAGCTTTTCATCAACATTGTGTCATATAAAGAGACATATTAATTTTATTTCCCATTTTGATTAACTTTAGGATATATTAAATCCACAAACTAAATTTGGTGTGGCGGGTTACAGATTAGTGCTAAACTCTTAAATTTATACATGTAATGAAAGAGTGAAACAGGCCAAAAATCAGTTTAACCTATTTATCCAACATTACCACAGGCCAAACTTAGCTGTGCTCTAACTGGAATAATTCAGGTCAACATTTAGTTTTGAACCCCCGAACCCTCCAAAATTAAGCCAAATATCAAAAAACAAACAAGTCCTATATGGCACTCCATAGCTGACATCTGCGCATTCGCAGAGGTCCAGGAAGTTGCCTCCAATCCCACCAATAATCATTCTTTTGTTTGGCATCTGTATCAACAGTTCCAGTTCGCTATTTGTCATGTTTTGATGGCACAAACACAGGCTTAGGCAGGAAAGATGGTTTAGAAGACAGACAAGAAGTCTAGGAAGGATGGCAGATGAAAAGAATTTCATTAGGACAGTGCTTTCTAAAAATTAATTAACTAAGAAAAAATATTTTTATACTGTACCAATGACCCAGACTTAGCTGGTGCTAACTCTAAAAAATCCAGGGCCAAACACAAATTTTGCCCCCCCAATCCCCAAAATTTGCATCTAAAACCAAAAGAAATCATGTCCTAAAGGACCTCCATACTTTGCCCTTACTGCGCATGCGCAGTGTCAAGGACGTTCCGAAATTGGCGCCAATTATCATTCTCTGTTTGGCCCTTCATCAGTCAACATCTCACTGATCTTTGTGCTTGTAAATCTCAGTTTAAAGGATGCCAGACACGTAATTATTGGAGAAATGGTGATTCTAAGGAGGATATAGAATGAGGAGAGGAAAAAGGAGTGACAAAAAATAATCAGGGCTGTACTTAAAAATTTTTATGAAATTATGTTAAGTTGCCTATTTTCGAAGCATGGGCCTCTTGTTGTCATTCTTGTTATAAAGTTGCACTGCTTATTCAGTGTTTCCTCTCCCCTGGTCTTCTAGGTCCCCCCTTGCTATTCTCCCATGCTTTTGGCATATTTTTGAGAAAGATCATTTCTAAATTCTCTTGGGAGAGTTAGCTTGGTTACAGAATGTATTCTGTTATTTTCCCCATAGTTACGTTTTCACCCATGGGTGTATAAACGTTGTGTCCTGCATCTTCCATCTGATGTTCTGCAGATTCTCCCCTGGGAGTCTCTGTCTTGCATCAGATAGAGTGTAATTTTGATGACTGATTTTGGGCCAGTTTTGTCAGTGCCTGGAGTCATGTTTTCTGGTGTTTTTACACTGTTTGTTTACATTGGCAACAGTCTCTTTTGAGGGGGGCTGTTTGCCTTTGGAGTAGTTTATCTCACTATAAGATACATTATTATTATCCGTAAGTGTTGCATTAATTATTTAATATAATTTTAAAATTTTTGATCACACTTAGCCTTGGGATCCATTGGGGCTCAATGTTACTTTTCAGAAACTTGGGCTTCGCTGAAAAAATATATTTTTATACTGTACCAATGACCCAGACATAGCTGGTGCTAACTCTTAAAATATAGGGCCAAACACAAATTTTGCCCCCCAATCCCCAAAATTTGCATCTAAAACTAAAGAAAACATGTCCTGAAAGGCCCTCCACACTTCGCCCCTACTGCGCATGCGCAGTGTCAAGGACGTTCCGAAATTGGCGCCATTTATCATTCTAAGTTTGGCCCTTCATCAGTTAACATCTGACTGATCTTTGTGCTTTTAAATCTCAGTTTAAATGATGCCAGACACATAAATATTAGTGAAATGGTGATTCTAAGGAGGATAGAAAAGGAGGAGAGGAAAAGAATGTGTGACAGAATATTATCAGGGCTGTAACTTAAAATTTTTTAATGAAATTATGTTAAGTTACCTATTTTCAAGGCAGCAGCCATTTTGTTGTCATTCTGATTATTTAGTTACACTGTTTTTTCAAGTGTTTTTCCTCTCTCCCTGTCCTTTAAGTTCCCCCTTGCTATTCTCCCATGCTTTTGGCATAGTTTCTGTAATTATTATTACTAAAATTTCTTGGGAGTTTTAGCTGAATAACAGAATGAATTCTGTTCTTTCCCCATGTTTACGTCTTCACCTACGGGTGGTTAGGCGTTGTGTTCTGCATCTACCATCTGATGTTCTGCAGTTTCTTCCCTGGAAGTCTCTGTTTTGCATCAGATGGTGTATTTTTGGTAACTGATTTCGGGCCTGGGTGCCTGGAGTCTTATTTTAGTGTTTTTACACTCATTGTTTACATTTACAACAGCCCTCTGTGTGAGGGGGGGATTTCTAAATAATAATATCTTTATGTTATTTTAATCATAACTAGATACATTATTATTGTTCGTAAGTGTTGAATAAATTGTTTAAAATATTTTTAAAATTTTTGTCCACACTTAGGCTTGGGATCCATTGGGGCTCAACGTTACTTTTCAGAAACTTGGGCTGTTCTGAAAAAATATTTTTTCAAAATATTTTGATTTCAATTATTTTTTCTATATTAATGGATCATATTATTATTATGTATTTTGATTGCCAGGGGTTAGTGCGAGTACCAGGACTTGTTTTCTTTTCACATTGAAAGGATATTGATCAATTGTTTTAAGAGGAAGTCTTCCTCTGACCTTATTATCATTCTATATGTGGTCAGTGTACTCGCATTAACTCCTGTTCTGTATCGTATGATTTCGATGACAATATGGGAAGCGTATGTCACGGTATGTTGTTGGGGATTTGGACACTCCGGTCCTTTCCCCGCAGGGTCACTCTACTTTATCAATTTCTATTTCAGACGATCAAGATTAGGGTAATGTATCTGTGATGTCTTCCAACAGTGTGCCTCCGTCGTCACAATTAATGAAGGGCTAGCGGAAAAGTGCTCATGTAATACGCCAATTGCCTAAGAGGACCCTAGTAGGTTCGACGGCCTTTGACGTCCGCTAGCTCGCCCGGTGTAGCGTCCATTCACCGAATGGTTCGGCAGCCGGGTTCGTCCGTTGCGGTCTAGAAGGAATTTTGGGGTGATGCGAGCACTATAAAATTAACTTAATGCACACCCAGTGACGGCGGATCGGAGGGAGAACGGAGGAAGCCTTTTAGTCCGGTTCATAGCTCGTTCCGGTCCATCCGGACGGCAAGCGAGAGAGGCCCCTCTCTCGTTCAACAACATCTGGCCCCAGATGTTGTGGTACAAATGTGTCGCTAGCGGAGCATACGTCCGTCGCTCGGGACGCTCCGTTGTATAGGCAGTCCGCTGAGACTGCTAAGGCTTCCTCTTCTCGTCAGCGCACACGACCGCACCTTGGCTGCGTGACCGCCGATATATTACCAGCTTCGCCGATCAAGGATTCTTTGGCGACCAGGTCACACCATCCGGCAGCCAGGGATTCGAGACCGATGGACTCCGGACGTTCGCATAGGAAAAGTATGCGGGAGCCATCTGATGCGGAGCTGCCCTCGGCGATGCAGCGATAGACTGCGCCTCCGCAGGTCTCGACGCCGGACATTCTTGTGCACATAGCACAGCTTATCGCAGCATCCCAGCAGCCGACAGAAACGGTGTCGGATCGAGAATTATCCGACAGCGCTGGGTCGGTAGCCGGGGACTCGAGGCCTGCAGACTCCGGACGTTCGCATAGGAAGTGTGCGGGAGTTATCCGACGATGCTGGGTCGGGACGCTCCGCGGAAGCGGGTACGGACGTCCGAAAGTTTCATCCGGTCCGACGGGATACCGAAAGGATTTCAAGCTTTCCCTTTCGGAACAACATATGCTGCGATGCCGGATAAGAAACTGATAGCGTCGGTGGACTTAGAAATTTTTGGTTCGGTTCAGGGACATCGTCCCTCAGTTCCGACATAGTCCAATAATGTCACACAAACTTTCGAATTATTGAACGACGCTATATATATTATTATTTTATGCTTGCTATCCAAGCATTTCTGGTTTCTTGTTCGAAGAGTTACAGAGATGTCTTTCAAAAGTGTGCCTCTGTCGTCATAGTTAATGAAGAGTTAGCGGCAATAAGTGCTCATGGAATATGTCTATCGCTTACGGAGTGACATTCGCTAGCTCACCCGGTGTAGCGTACATTCATCGAATGGTTCGGCTGCCGGGTTCGTCCGTTGCGGTCTAGGAAGGAGATTTGGGTGATGCGAGCACTTTAATTACTTTAGTACTCACCCAGTGACGGCAGATTGAGGACAGATCGGAGGAAGCCAACAACATAGGGGACCGCTTGTTGTGGTTCAGATATTTTACATTCGGAGCATATGTCCGTTGCTCGGGACGCTCCGTTATATTGACAGTCCGAGAGACTGTCTTTAATGCTTCCTCATCCTCACAGCAGGGCACACGACCGCACATTGGCTACGTGACCTCGAGTATCCGATCAGTTTCGGCATTCAGTGATTCCACAGCGAATAGGTCGCGCCATCCGGTAGCCAAGGGACACGAGGCATATACACTCCGTTCGCTCGCATATTGGAAGTATGCACGGGGTAACGATCTCGGAGCTTCCTGCGGCAATGCATCGTAAGACTGCTGCTCCTCAGGCCTCAGTGACGGACGTGCTATCCGAGTTAGCACAGTTGTTTCGCAGCATCCCAGCAATTGACAGTTTCTCGGTCGAATCAGGAATTATCCGACGGCGCTGGGTCGGTGCGGTCCGCGGTTGCATCAAGTTACGGACGACCGAACGCTTTATAGGGTCCGACAGGATGGCGAAAGGGATTCGAAAGATTTCGAGTTTTCCCTTTAGTAGTATCGGAAGATGCCTTTCATATCTTCTGGCATTTCTTCCAGTGATTATTTTTCGGACTTCATTGCTGCGATCTTGGATAAGAGACTTATAGCGTCATTGGACTCGGATTTTTCGATCGGTACAGGGACTTTGTCCCTGACTTACCGACGCAGTCCAATATTGTCATTACAACATGTGTTTTATTTTTCGACGCTATATATTTATATATATATATATATATACAAGCCTGCTACTAAGCATGATAGTTTAGTTTCTTGTCCGCGTGGCTCATTTCTGCCATTTTATCTTTTTTACATATAGTTTATTTTGGCAGAGCGGGGCATACTGAGAGTTCATATGCGTCTAGACGGTGTGATTAAAGACTGCATATATTCTTTTTCGCCGTTTATGTCTTTTCCAATTTCAATGTTGGGAACGACATTATGTATAGTAGACTTAACTTAGACGCTTTATTATACGTAATCCGCCTTACTGAGGCGTTATCATTACGTCTTCAAGAAAAGATTTACGGGATATTATTCTCAATGTAATTTCTTTTGAGGGCAGTAGTTTGTTCACGTATAACTCCGCCCTTCAGTGGCTGATTGGAGTTGGTTAGACGTGATGCAGCCCTAGCTACATCCACGCGTGGATAGTAGGTTAAGAACTCTCTCAGAGTCGCTTCGTTCTCGGAGGAGCTTCTCTTCGACGGCAACTTTCCGGCACTCCATGAATTGCTTGATTTTACATTCTCTTGTCTATCTAGTGTTACAAGAGATTCAGACTGGGGCAACATTCGGTGGTTGACTCAGAGAGTGCCGCCGCAGTTGCCGGACCCGAGTGTGGCTGTTATGACGGTTGCCAGTCAAACAGATTGGGATATATACTGATCCCTACGGATTCGAAGTGCCAGGGTCTTTGGGTTCCGCAGTCTTTTAGCTATCAGTTTAACTTCCGCGGAATAATGTTTTTTAGGCTTGCTTATAGTCATTGCATGAACATTATTCAGAAAACGCATGCCCAAATTCCTGTCCTTTAATTCGACAGTAGTGGCGTATCTCCGGAACCAGGGAGGCACTCTTTCGTTTCCGTTATTCAATTTAATGGAAAGAATCCGTCTGTTGGTTATAGTACACCAAGTTCAGTTTTGGTCCGTCATATTCTGGGTCGTCTGATTGTTTTATCGCACTCCCGTTCTCTTACGGGTCGCTTGTTGCTGTCACAATGGACTCTCAACAAACAAGTATTCAATCAGATTTGCTATCTATGGGAGCGCCCAATGATGTTTTATTTATGACACAGCTTGCTAATCAATTGCAGACGTATGTGTTGGCTTGTCCAGATCTCTGAGCTAATACTGTTAACGCTCTATTGATCTATAGGACGGAATGATAGGATACGCGTATCCTCCGGCGCTGTTGTTTTAGCAGGTATTGCTAAGATAAACAACCACAATACATTTCTGTTGATAGCATCTCTATCTTCACAGAGATCATGAGTAATTTACTCTCTTGTCTCCTGTGGATCTTAACGTGAAATCTTCCTCTATGTGAGGATCTTTTTTCACTGGGTAAATCGTGTCATCTTTATCACAACCAGCAAGGTCGCAACCTTCATGTATTCCGTTGTGTGGTCCGTATTGCATTGTAAGCACTGTACTGGACGAGCTTTGGACGCGATTTCTTACTATAGGAGATCCTCTTCTTCGCTATTATATGCGACTAAAGTGGAGGCTCTTCCGTCGTGGTGTAGGGATCATTATGTTCATATGGTTGATCCCTCCATACTACTCATTGCTATTTTTTAGTATACTTGTTTCACAAGATCTACTGCAGCCTGTTGTTATTTAGGTTATAGGTTTATGTTACCTCATACCTATGCACTCTACGATAGTTTACAATTGAGTCTTTTGTCTCTTTATCTAAGTCAGTTAGTAACTTTTTGATAAATAGACTTAGAATCTTTAGATTAAATTCCTATACGGATTTTAACTTCGGTTCTTATTTAGCTAAGTAATCATTTGAGCCTCTGGAAACAGTAGTTTTCAAATTCTGACCTTTTAGACAGTAATTCTGTTGGTTTCTCTTTTACTGTAGAGTCAGTGAGTTTCATGCACTATCGATGGATGATTTTCACTTTCATAGTTTCGGAATCGATACTTCCGTTACTATTTAGGTTGGATTGTTGCATAAGAGTTAGGCTCCTATTATCCGGAACCTATTATTTTAAGGTCCTTCCATCTTCGTATGGGCATAGGCCTTTACTCTTTCCGGGTACAGTTTATGTATTTATAAACAGATATCTGTTTATTACAAGGGCGTAAGCTTCTTCTGTCTTTGATGTCTAGTAGAAGGACGTTACGCTCCATTTTATTGTTAATGGATTCTATTAACTAGCGTACTGCTTATGGTATATCATTGGCTTAGCAGTTGTGCTTAAGATTTCGGCTCATGAAGTAAGAGTTCTTCTACTTCTTGGGCTTACATTAATAGTGTTGCTATTATAGATTTTTGAAGGCTGCTCATTGCGCTCAGCCATCCATTCATGAATTTTATCTCAGAAATATCGAGTCCATTTCTGGAGGCCTCTATTGTTAGGTCTATTATCTACTGCTCAGAATGTCATTCACTTAACAGTTGCTACTATAGCTAGGTAGGCTGTCTGTTTCGGCAGTGTCTCCATTCTGCTGCCCTCTTCGCTCTGGGCTATTTGACCCAGGGCAAGAAAAAGGGGGGGGGGGGGGAGGGTGTTCCCTTGGGTCACCTGTTTTTACTATGAAAACAAGGGGATACCTCCTCCGGAGTTAGTAATTCTGAGCTGTTATTGGGATGGTTGTTTAGTGAGAAGTTTAAGTTTATAAAATTCATTCAAGTCTTAGTTTTCAAAGTATAGCTTTTGAATATTGCATATGTCAACGGACATGATTGTGCAATTCTCACACACTTTTAGGAGTATAAGAGTCTCTATTCTCTAGACTTACTTTATTTTTGGCTTACTTTAAAAATTATTAGTATAAGGATTATTGGATATTAATAGAGTACATGGATGTATGAAGCTCAATTTTTGGAAGGTGTTTATCTTTCTAATTTATCATAAATAAGAAAGATACATGTAAGGCCTATTACTTCTTTTCCCTACAGGGGATGACTCTATTTTATTTTATTGAGCGTATTCCATTTTGCTCTATGTCCTTGGCCCTCCAGCCTTTTTACTATTCAGCTATGTCTGGGTCATTGGTACAGTATAAAAATGTTAAAAAATTTATAGTAATTTATATATTTTTTATACTTACCAATGACCCAGACGGGGATGGCCCTCCCAGGAGTTGGGAACTCTTGCCTCCCCGCTGAGTACATAGCGCTTACCAGGCACTGGTTATTAGAATGATAAATGGCGCCAATTTCGGAACGTCCTTGACACTGCGCATGCGCAGTAGGGGCGAAGTGTGGAGGGCCTTTCAGGACATGTTTTCTTTAGTTTTAGATGCAAATTTTGGGGATTGGGGGGCAAAATTTGTGTTTGGCCCTATATTTTAAGAGTTAGCACCAGCTATGTCTGGGTCATTGGTAAGTATAAAAAATATATAAATTACTATAAATTTTTTAACTTTTAAAAAATTATTTGGTTTATTATTGTTTTTTCATTATTAATGGATCATGTTATTATGTATCTTTGTGTTAGGGGTTTGTGCGAGTAACTAGGACTTGTTGTTGACTTTTCACAATGAAAGGATATTGTTCAAATTGTAATAGGAAGAAATCTTCCTCTGTCTTTCATGATCATTGTATTAATTGTAGTCAGTGTTCTCGCACTAATCCCTGTTCTATATGTCAATATTGGGATGACAAACATTGGAAACGTGTGTCACGATATGTTGTTAGTGGAGAAAGGGCTATGCCGGCTCTTTCTCCGCAGGGTCACTCTACTCTATCAGTTTCTATTTCAGAGGAACAAGAACAGGGTGATGTTTCCATGTTATCTTCCGCAAGTGCGCTTCCGTCGTCACAAATGAATACAGAGCTAGCGGCAAAAGTGCTCATGGAGATAAGACAAATGTCGTCCGCTAGCTCGCCCGGTGTAGCGTCCATTCACCGAATGGTTCGGCAGCCGGGTTCGTCCGAGGCGGTCCAGGAGGAAATGTTGGGTGATGCGAGCACTATAAACATTCAACGTGCACACCCAGTGACGGCGGATAGTAGGAGAGATCGGAGGAAGCCTTCGAGTCCGGTTCCTAGCTCGTCCAGGTCCAGCCGGGCCACGAGCGAGAGAAGCCCCTCTGGGACCAGATGTTGTGGTACAAAATGTGTCGCAAGCGGAGCACACGTCCGTCGCTCGGGACGCTCCGTTGTATAGGCAGTCCGCGGAGACTGCTCAGGCTTCTTCCTCTCATCAGCGCACACGACCGCACCTTGGCTACGTGACCGCAGATATTTTACCAGCTTCGCCGATCAGGGATTCTTCGGCGACCAGGTCACGCCATCCGGTAGCCAGGGACACGAGGCCGGTGGACTCCGGACGGTCGCATAGGAAGAGTATGCGGGAGTCACCAGATGCGGAGCTGCCCTCGGCGAAGCAGCGAAAGATTGCGCCTCTGCAGGCCTCGATGCCGGACGTGCTTGTTCAAATGGCACAACTTATCGCAGCATCCCAGCAACCGACAGAAACGGTGTCGGATCGGGAATTATCCGACGGCGCTGGGTCGGTACGCTCCGCCGAAGCATCGGGGGCGGACGACCGGGAGCATCATGAGGTCCGACCGGATGGTGAAAGGGATACGGATGACTTGGAGCTATCCCTTTCGGAACAACATAAAGCTGCCGTGGACTTCATCCGGCACTTTCTTCCTCAAGTTGTTCCGTCGGGTCAGACTGCTGCGGTTCTGGACAAGAGAATTATAGCGTCATTGGACTCTGATTTTTTTGAGCGGTTCAGGGACATCGCTCCCGAGTTTCCGTCTCAGTCCAATAATGTTGCAAGAACATTTGAATTATTGAACGACGCTATATTCAAACTTGCTTCCAAAACAGGAAAAGCAGGTTTCTTGTCCGCCAATACTCTCAACCTGCCTTTCATTAATGCAAGGAATAAATTCGATACGGCAGGACAGGGTATCCCGAGAGTTCCTCTGCGTATGGACGACAAGGCAGAAGACTTAGAATTATCATTACCGTCGTCTGCGTCTATTCCAACCGCGGTGTTGGAGACAACTATTTCGTCTAACAGAGCCAGTTTAGATGCTTTATCTTACGCAGACCACCTTACCAAGGTGTTATCACTGCGTCTTCAAGGGAAAGAATTCCAGGATATACAATCCTCTTTAAGACTTCTTTCAAGGGCAGTAGCTTATTCCACGTGTAACTCCGCCCTTTCAGTGGCAAACCTGGAGTTGGTTAGACGTGACGCAGCCCTAGCTACATCTGCACTCGTGGATAGTAAGGTGAAGAACTCTCTCAGAGTCGCTTCGGTCTCCGGAGAACTTCTCTTCGACGGCAAGCTTTCCGCAATTTACGATAAAATTACTAAGAAAGCTTCGGATTCTCTGCTGTTCAAATCTGCTTCTAAGAAGTCGGACACGGCAGATAAGAGTAAGACAGGCACTTCTGGGTCTAATGCGCCCAAGAGAGGTCCCTATAGAGGTTCCGGTGTGTCCTCTTGGTCTTATTCAAGAGACCGTCAAGACAGCGACTCACGTTCGGGACGTCCTTCGGGCCGGGACAACCGGTCAGACGCCCCGAGGTCGACGGGACGAGGTGCGGGTCATGGAGGACGTGGTTTCTCCTACCGCAGGCCTCGCAGGTCCAGGAGGTGATGGCTTCAACCTCTATCGCGTGCCGGTTGGCGGAAGGTTGTCGAGTTTTTCACAAGAGTGGGCGTCGATTACGGACGACCCTTGGGTGAGAGGGGTGATTTTGGAAGGTCTAAAGATATCCTTCAAACGAAAGCCTCCATTAACTCGAAGTCCAAAATGGACTCAACTTCCGTCAAATCCGCAGAAAAGAGACGCTCTGTTATCAGAGGTGCAGTCTCTTTTAAGGAAGAACGCGGTAGAGGTCGTAGAAAACCAGGAGACACCGGGATTCTACAGCCATCTGTTTCTGGTTCCGAAACCAGACGGCTCTTTCCGTCCAGTCATAGATTTGAGCTGGATAAACAAGCTGATCGTCGCTCCGAAGTTTTATATGGAGACGATTCGATCTGTCAGAGCGAGTATTCAGGTGAACGATTATGCAACAAGCATAGATCTCAAAGATGCGTACTTTCACGTCATGGTACATCCGACATTCAGAAAGTATCTGCGCTTCGCAGTCCTAGGGGTGGTGTATCAATTCCGGGCGATGTGCTTCGGATTGAATCTAGCACCCTGGGCTTTCACTCGGGTAATGAACTCGGTAATGATATATTTCCGAGCTCATTCGTCTGCGGTAACGTCGGCCTACCTGGACGACATTCTTCAGAGGTACGGCAACGAGTTAACGCTTCAGAACGATGTGCAGAATCTGCTTCTATTGCTCCGACGTCTCGGTTTTATAATAAACGAGGAGAAGTCGGATCTGGTGCCGTCCAAGTCATTCACACATCTGGAAATGAGCTTCGAGACGCACAACAATCTCGTTCGTCTGCCGTTAACCAGAGCGAAATTAGTCAGTTGTTACGCTCGCTATTGTCTGCACGCAGACAAAGTCACAGCGAGGGAGTTCATGAGACTGATAGGTCTGTGCGGCTCCTGATAGGTCTGTGCGGAGCCGCTGCAGATCTCATTCCGATGGGGCGGTTACGCACGTGTCCTCTCCAAATTTTCTTGACTCAGAATTGGAGTGTGAAAATTCATTCGCTCGACATAGACGTTCTCTTGTCAGATCAAGTGAAATGAGAGATTCAGACTTGGGCAAACATTCAGTGGTTAACTCAGGGAGTTCCGCTGCAGTTGCCGGATCCGAGTTTTACCATTATGACGGATACCAGTCAAACAGGTTGGGGTGCATCATTGATCCCAACGGTTTCGAGATGCCAGGGTCTTTGGGATCCGCAATTCCTGGGCAAGCACATAAACATCAAGGAAATGATGTCAATTTGGCTTGCGTTACGTCATTGGATGGACATTATTCACAATGCTCATGTCCAAATCCTATCCGACAATTCGACAGTAGTGGCGTATATACGGAATCAGGGAGGCGCCTCACTCATTCAATTCCGTTGTTCAATCTAACGGAAAGAATCCTTCTGTTTGCTCTAGAACATCAGGTTCTTCTTTCGGTCCGTCATATACCGGGTCGTCTGAACGTACTAGCAGACTCCCTTTCACGAAAGGGTCGCTTGTTGCCGTCGGAGTGGACTCTCAACAAACAAGTATTCAATCAGATTTGCTACCAATGGGAACGGCCAATGATAGACTTATTTGCGACACATCTCAACAGTCAGTTGCAGACGTATGTGTCTCCGTGTCCGGATCCAAGAGCATTTGCAGTAGACGCTCTGTCGATCCTTTGGGACGGAATGATAGGATATGGGTATCCTCCAGCGCCATTAATTCAGCAAGTATTGCTAAAGATAAAACAATCTCAATGCAAGATTCTGTTGGTAGCATCTCTGTCTCCGTGGGTAAATCTACTCAGGTGTCTGTTGTGGGACCTACCACGAAAGCTTCCTCCACGGGAGGATCTTCTTTCGCAGGGGAAATCGCGTCAACTCCATCACAACCCGCAAGGTCTCAACCTTCACGTTTTTCCATTGTGCGGTCCTTCTTGCATGGCAAGCACTTTACAGGACGAGCAATGGATGCGATTTCTAACTGTAGGAGGACCTCCTCTTCGCTAAACTATGCGGCTAAGTGGAAGGTTTTTCGTCGTTGGTGTAGGGATCATTCTGTTGATATTTTTGATCCCTCCATACCAGACATTGCAAACTTTCTAGTATACTTGTTTGACGAAATCAGACTGCAGCCTGTTACTATTAAGGGTTATAGATCTATGTTATCTGATACCTATGCACATCATGATAGTTTACAAATTGGATCTAATGTCTCTTTATCTAAGTTAGTAAGAAACTTCTCGATAAATAGACCCAGAACTCTTAGGTTAATTCCTAAGTGGAATTTAGCTTGGGTTCTTCTTAAACTGAAGGAAAAGCCATTTGAACCTCTTGGGACAGTAGATTTCAAATTCTTGTCTTATAAGACAGCTTTTCTCTTAGCTTTCTCTTCTGCTAGAAGAGTCAGTGAGCTTCATGCACTGTCGGTGGATGATTCTCACTATCGTAGTGTTGGGAACACTATCACCTTCACTACTAATGTGGGATTTTTAGCTAAGAATCAGGCTCCTAATAAATATCCGGAACCTATTGTTATTAAGGCTCTTCCGTCTTCAGACGGGCGTAGGCCTTTACTCTGTCCTGTTAGAGCGTTACGTATCTATAAACAGAGATCTCAGTTTATCAGAAAGGGACGAAAACGTTTCTTTCTGTCTCTGATGCCTAATAGAAAGGACATTTCGGTCCATTCTGTTGCTAGATGGATTCAATTAACTATCCGTACTGCTTATGAAAATTTATCTTCTTCTCAGCAGTCTGTGCTTAAGATTTCGGCTCATGAAGTAAGAGCTCTTGCTACTTCTTGGGCTTACGCTAATAGTATTGCTATTACAGATTTAATGAAGGCTGCTTATTGGTCTCAGCCATCCACATTCACGAATTTTTATCTCAGAAATATTGAGTCCATTTCTGGAGACCTGCATTGTTTAGGTCCGTTATCTGTTGCTCAGAATGTCGTCCACTAAACAGTTGCAACTATAGTTATGCAGGCTTTCTGTTCCGGCAGTGACTCCGTCCGGCTGCCCTCTTCGCTCTGGGCTATTTGACCCAGGGCAAGGGGAAGGGGGTGGGGGGGGGGGGAGGGTGTTCCCTTAGGTCACCTGCTTTATAGTGAAAAGCAAGGGAATGCCTCCTCCGAAGTCAGTATTTCTGAGTCGTTTCCGGGATGGTTTTAAAGTGTAATATTAATGTTAAAAATTCATTCATGTCATATTTTTAAAGTGTAGCTCGGTGTGAAGCATTTGTATATGTCAAGTGTCAAACGGGCGTTAATATACAATCCTCGGACACTTTTAAAGAATATAAAGAGTCTCAATTCTCTGGACTAACTTTATTTATTGGCTTACTTTAAAAATAATTAGTATAAAGGGTTATACTGGATGTTAATAGAGAACATGAATGTTATTGTGCTCAATTATGAAGGGTATTGTATCTTTCTAATTTAACATAAAATAAGAAAGATACATGTAAAGCCTAATACTCCTTTTCTCCTTGAGGGGTTGCCTCTATTTTATATAGTTGAGCTTATTGGATTTTCCTCTATGTCCTAGGCCCTCCAGCCTTTTTACTATTCAGCTAAGTCTGGGTCATTGGTACAGTATAAAAATGTTAAAAAATTTATAGTAATTTATATATTTTTTATACTTACCAATGACCCAGACGGGGATGGCTCTCCCAGGAGTTGGGAACTCATACCTCCCCGCTGAGTACATTGCGCTGACCATGGCACTGCCAGTAAGAATGATAATTGGCGCCAATTTCGGAACGTCCTTGACACTGCGCATGCGCAGTAAGGGCAAAGTATGGAGGTCCTTTAGGACATGATTTCTTTTGGTTTTAGATGCAAATTTTGGGGATTGGGGGGCAAAATTTGTGTTTGGCCCTGGATTTTTTAGAGTTAGCACCAGCTAAGTCTGGGTCATTGGTAAGTATAAAAAATATATAAATTACTATAAATTTTTTAACTTTTGAATCCTCTGTCACCCTCATTTGGGTCTTTCCCTGATGTATAAGCATTCCAATTGTTTCCATTATCTTAAGTCTGCTCATTGCTACCATCCCCTTTCCTATCTCCCCTGCTGTTACCAGGTTTTCTGGCTTTGAGTTATTTTTAAAAATATTCCATATTTTTTTATGATGGCAAAACTGCCCAAGGATACAAGTTCTTAGCTATCAACTTGATTAAGCCCTGCCTCTAGTGACTTCGGCAATTTTTTCCGTTTTCAGTTTTGGGATAGTTATTACTATGAAGATCACACAGGTTTTCTAAATTTTATTTTGAAAACACTTCATAATCTTACTAATTCTCAAGTTTCAATCCATAAGGATTATTTACACCCTTTGTGGTAGTTAGGAGCTGAAGTTTCATGTTACATGTAATTTTTTCATCTCCATAGGTCGCCTTGTAAAATCACTAAATTGTGACCTTGTTGATGAGATAGCTATTATGTCACAGTGTCCTTAGGTTGGACCTTAAGAGAAGTATTTCAGCAGATTTTCTTCTTAAATATCTTTCATCTTATGGTTCCGAGATGTTATTATACATATTTAACTTATCCGCACCATATCATTTTCATTTGTTTACATATTTATACTCAACTTCCGGCAGTTATAATGTTTCTGAATGTTTTGGTTGCGGGTTCTTATTTATAACACCTCTCACATTTTCCGATATACTTTAGAGCAATTATTACTTTGCTATAGTCATTATTTTCATTATGATTATCATATATATAATTTATAATAATTTGTCTCCCTTAAGCAACATTGGCTATACCCTAAATTGTTGTGGCTTTCTTGGCGGTTTCTTGACATCATCTTCCATAAATTTACTGTTTCTTGGACCACGTTTATTTAAAATGGTCGGGGAAGATGTTCAGAGAGTTCCTCTGCTTTTGGATGAGCAGGCTGGGGATCTAGATGTATCCTCGCCTACATCATTCACTATTCACTCAGGCACAAATTAAAACAATTTCATCAAGTTGAGCGAATTTGAAAGCAATGTCTTACGCAGATCATTTTACCAGAGCTATGGCACAACATCTCAACGGAAAAGAATTTGAGGACATTTGTACCTCACTTAGAGTTCTTTCCAGGGCAGTTTTGTATACCACGTATAACTCCGCCCTAACAGTGGCTAATCTGGAGTTAATCAGATGTGATGCTGCCCTTGCGTCGTCATCACTTATAGATGACAAGGTGAAAAGCTCTCTCCGGGTCGCTCCCTTCTCCAGACATACTATTTTTGACGACAAGCTTTCGTTAGTCTATGAACAGGCTACTAAGAAATCGTCATGTGCTCTGCTATTGAAGTCGGCTTCTTCACAACCTGCTTCAGCAGACAAGAGTAAGAAGGATGTTCCAGATCTAACGTCAAAAGGGAACTCCTCACAAGGGTACTAGAAACCCTGTTACAATTACTCTGGAGGTTGTCAATATAGCGACTCGGGATAGGGGCGTAAGTCTGATTGGGACTATCGGTCAGATGCCCCTAGGCTGATGGGACGAGGTTTTTTGCGGGAAGGACGTAGTTTCTTCTCCCGTAAGCCACGCAGGTCATACAGGTGATTTCAAGACCTTTATTGCTTGCCAGTTGGCCGAAGGGAATCAGCCTACGCGAGAAACTGGATAGCAGTCAGGGAAAATCAGTACCGAGATCAGACGGCTCGTTCCGAGTGGTAATAGACTTGAGCTGGTTAACAAGCTTATCGTGGCTCCAAAATTCTGTATGGAGACCATTCGGTCGGTCGAGTGAACGACTACGTGGCAAGCATACATCTATAGGATGCGTACTTTCATATCCTGGTACATCCGGCATTCAGAAAGTACTTTCGGTTCACCGTATAAGGGAAGGTTTATCAGTACAGAGCAATGTGATTTGGTCTGAACCTGGCTCCTTGGGCATTCACTCGAATAATGAACTCAGATATGTCATACTTCCGAGATCATTCGTCTGCAGTAATATCAGCTTACTTGGACGACATTCTTCAGAGATACGGCAAAAGAATTATTCTTCAGATCGATGTTCAGAGTCTGCTTCTATTATTCCGATGTCTCAGTTTCATCGTAAATGAGAAAAAGTCAGATCTAGCTCCGTCCAAGTCGTTCACTCACTTGGGGATGAGCTCCGAGACTCACAACCATCTGGTTCGTCTGCCATCACCCAGAGCAAAATTAGTCAATTGTTATGCTCGCTTTTGTCTGCACTCAGATGCATTAACAGCGAGGGAATTCATGCGACTGATGGGGTTGTGCGGTGCGACTACGGATCTTATTCTGATGGGCTGTCTACGCACATGTCCCCTCCAGATAGGCTTTACTCAGAACTGGAGTGTGAAGACGCATTCGCTCGAAACCAGTATTGTTTTAACGGACCTAGTAAAACAGAGGGTCCAGATTTGGGCATTTCTTCAGTGGTTAACTCAGGGAGTTCCACTGCAACTGCCGGATCCGACTTTCACGATTATGACGGATGCGAGTCAGACGGCTTGGGGCACGACCCTAGGTCCTGCAATCTTGCAGACTTGAAGTGTCAGGGTCTTTGGGACCCTCTGTTCCTAAAGAACACATAAACATCAAGAAATGATGTCAATATGGCTAGCTCTTCAACATTGGATTCACATTATAGCGAACGTCCATGTTGTCCATTTTGTCGGACAATTCGACAGTAGTAGCTTACATCAGGAACCAAGGCGGCACACTTTCAATTCCATAAGGCAAATTAATGGAGAGGATTCTCCTATACATCATGTATCATCATGTTCATCTTTCTATCTGTCATATACCGGGTCATCTGAATGTACTAGCAGACCTGCTCTCTCGGAAAGGTTGCCTGTTGCCATCGGAGTGGACTCTCAACAAGCGAATATTCAGGCAGATTTGCTATCAGTGAGATCATTCCATGATAGATCTGTTTGCGACACACCAGAACAATCAGTTATTTACGTTTGTGTCACCTTGCCCAGATCATCGAGCGTATGCAGTAGATGCTCTATTGATCTCATGGGAAGGAATGATAGGATATGCATATCCGCCAATTCCACTGATTCAGCAAATTCTGTTATGATCAAACTGTCTCGTGAAATCCTGATAGTAGCACCTCTGTCGTCACAGAAACCTTGGATCAATCTTCTCAGGTGTCTGTTATGGGACGTTCCCCGGAAGCTTTCTCCACGAGAGGCCCTTCTTTATCAGGGGAAGTATTTGTTCTTCACATCCTTCTCTGCCCTTAGTGGCATTATGGAGTCGGCTAGACGTGAGGGAGCCTTGCGGTTCTTATATTATTTAATAACTAACACAAGAACGATTAAAGTAATGCGGATAAGGGGGGTTCAGTATGACTTCGAATCCCCCATCCCCCACCACCAATGTGTTTAGAGGCGATTACCGGGCAAGACATAGTTTTCTTCCCGTAAGCCTCGTATGAGTTTAAGTACATGTATGCATTTCATGACTTCTCGATTGGCGGCTGGGTCATGTTCTATGACGACCTCATGGGCACATCCACTTTTTAGTTGGTTGGTTTCCTGTGGTTGTTCGTCTATATGTCATATACGGGCACATAATTCATCATCAATAAATTGCTAGTCTTTGGGTATCTGGGAGGCTGTCTAGTCAATTAACTGGTATTCAGATGATTACATGCGGGATTTCAATGCTCACGCGCATAATAAATGAATTATTAGGCCGACGCATTATTGTATGTTATGGACCTTAGAAACAATGAAATATTTCGGGGGTGGTCCATGTCGAGTCTGTTAATCATAGCACGTTCCATTTCTAGATCCAAATTTCTATTAATGTCGGAACCCAATGGAATACACCTTGGCTTACACTCTTGTATATTCGCACGTTCTAGATTCGGGGAGTGTTATTACTGGAATTTATTGTACACCTGTATGGGGTCACCTGTGGGTTACCTCGGAAGTGTGTTTACTCGCCAGAGATCGTCCATTGTGATTCTATTGGACATGTGTATGTTCTATATTGTATCACCGGTTTTCGACCTATCTGCATATGGCATCTCCGGTATACGTTACAAGCGGGTGATATTAATCACCGGGATCACCGCGATAGCCTTAGCTTCTGAAGTGGCATTAAGCACCAATTTATTAATAATAATTAATACCTGGGTGCCTGTTCGACGAATATTTATATTATTTGATACCGCTTTTACTGATTCCAGAGCGCTCCCCTCTTTTTGAAGAAGATTCCTTCAAAGTGGGGAGGGGGGGATTTTTTTACCTCTCCTCTGGTTTGATAAGTATGTAACTATGAGTGAAGCTGTTTTGTCTGTAATTATATCCTGGATACAGCTTGTGTTTTATTGTATATGGCATATGTTTGTGGGGGATATCCTCTCATTCTCAAATATGCCATCCTAATTTTTGGGGCTTTGTCCAGACTAGCCTTAAAAATTAGGAACTTGTTACATCCAAATTAGCTTAGTCTTCATGCTAAGAATACAAAATTACTTGAATTCGGCTCCTTATTAGCTCACCTGGCCTGAAAGCCCATGTGAGCTTTTCTCATCACTTGGCATCCGTCGTCGTCCGTAAACTTTTCACATTTTCATCTTCTTCTCTGTAGCCGCTGAGCTGGTGTGAACCAAACTTGGCAGGAATGGTCTATGGGAGGTCCTCTACAAACGATCGTCATTTTGTTCCCGTCGGATGAAAATCATGGCTTCCAGAGGCATTCTTTGATTCTGGTTGGTGGATTTTCAAAAATCTTCTCCTCTGAAACTGCCAGGCCAAATGTTTTGAAACTTTACATACATGATGACTGGGATCCCCTCTACCAACAGTCCTCATTTAATGTTGATTGGGTCACAAACATGGCCACAATTGCGGCTTATAGTTACTGTAGAAACCCTATGGGAATCACATTTTCCTCTTCTTCTCTGGAAAAACCGAGGCGACGTGAAAACAAACCTGGCAGGGATAGTCTGTGGGAGGTCCCCTACAAACGATCCTCATTTTGTTCACGTGGGTTAAAAAACATGGCCGCCAGAGGCATTCTTTGATTCTGATTGGTGGATTTTCAAAAAGCTTCTCCTCTGAAACTGCCAGGCCAAATGTTTTGATACTTCACATAAATGATGACTGGGACCCCCTCTACCAACGATCCTCATTTAATGTTGATTGGGTTGCAAACATGGCCACAATTGTAGCTTATAGTTACTATAGAAACACTATGGGAAATCACATTTTTATCTTCTTCTCCACAACTACTGAGCCGATGTGAACCAAACCTGGCAGGGATGGTCTCTTGGAGGTCCTCCACAAACGATCCTCATTTTGTTCCCGTGGGTTCAAAAACATGGCAGCCAGAGGCATTCTTTGATTCTGATAGGTGGATTTTCAAAAATCTTCTCCTCTGAAACTGCCAGTCCAAATGTTTTGATACTTCACATAAGTGATGACTGGGACCCTCTCTACCAACGATCCTCATTTAATGTTGATCGGGTTGTAAACATGGCCACAATTGCGGCTTATAGTTACTATAGAAACCCTATAAGAAATCACATTTTCATCTTTTTCTCTGTAACTACTGAGTCGACGTGAGCCAAACTTCACCAGAATGGTCTATGAGAGGATGGAAATATGTGGCCACCAGAGGCTATATTCTAAAGCTTAACCCAATGCCTATCCTGTCTGTACGAAGATCAGTGCTGTCAGCAAAATACTTGTTTTTTGAGAATCTGGTAAGGGCTGGTTCCAGTTTTCTCCACTGAGAACTGGGGGAAAAAAAACCCAAAATATTGTGTATACAGTACAAGTCAAAAAAAGCTGTAGCATAACTGCAATAAACTAAGTAAAGTGCAGCTTCTGCCCTGACAAGATCAGAATCTGACATTTCTGGAAAAGCTATCTGTGAGAGCTTTCCAGAAAATGATGTCAGCTTCTGGTCTTATCAGTGTAGGAAGAGAAAAGTTACATAGTTTATAGGATTATCCTGCACAGCTTATTTTGACTTGTACTGTAAAACAAGTGCAACTGAAGGTTGATATCTTCCGCTGTAATCTAATTATGTTTGATACATGTTGACAGATTGTTTGGAAAAACTATGGAAGTTTTGTTTATTATCTTGCAATCATGTCTGTTCAGATGACAGTAATTATTGTATATCGTTTAAGATTCCTGTAACCCTTTACCTATCCAAAAGCTATTTTGAAAGAGAATACTGTCTGAAACAATTGTAATTTTCAAAATATTTTAACCCTTTTTTACTGATTTTGTTTTTTGTTGAAACAGAATTCATAAATGTGTGCATTTTCAAGAAAATCTCCTTTGAAACTACAAGGCCAAATGGTTTGAAAAAACTTAATGTGACTGAAGACTGTAACCCCATCTACCAATGATCCTCATTTTAATCTTCATCTGGTTGCAATTATGGCTGCATTTGTGGCTTATAATTACTAAAGAAACCCTATAGGAAATCACATTTTCATCATCTTCACTGAAAGTACTGAACCAATGAGAACCAAACTTGGCAGGCATTGTCTATGAGAGGTTCTTTACAACTGTTACTCATTTTATTCCTGTTGGGTGAAAAAACGTGGCCGCCAGAAGCATTCTTTGATTTTGATTGGTCAATTTTGAAAACTCTTCTCCTCTGAAACCACAGGGCCAAATGTTTTGAAACTTTGCAAGGTTGATAACTGGGACACCCTCCACCAACGTTCCTCATTTTAATGTTGATCTTATTGCAAACATGGCCACAGTTGTGGTTTATAGTTACTATAAAAAAACTTCTCTCTGGAACTATTGAGTTGACGTGAACCAAAACTTGGCAAGAATGGTTTATAGGAGGCCCTCTACAAACGATTCTCTTTTTGTTCCCATTGGCTGGAAAATATGGCCACCAGAGACATTCTATGATTCTGTTTGATGGATTCAAATGTTTTGAAACTTCATGTGATTGAAGACTGGGACACCTTCTACCAATGATCCTCATGTAAGTTTGATGTTATGTTGCAAACGTGGCCACAATTGCAGCTCATAGTTACCATGGAAAGCCTATGGGAAATCACATTTTTATATGTAGTTCCAGGTGAGCAATTACAGGTTCTGGAGAGCCTCTAGTTTATGATATGTTTTCTCTATTACTGTATAGAGAGACATACATGTAATTATACCCCCCGCAAACAAAGTTTGGGGGGGTATATAGGAATCACCCTGTCCATCTGTCTGACCGTCTGTCCATCTGTCCATCCTTATAAGCGCAACTACTCCTAAACTGTTTGAAGAATTTTCATGAAACTTTACATAATGGAAGAACTCCATATGAAGATGTGCATGAAGCAATATAATTCCGTTCTGACATTTCCAAGGGGAGATAATCTGACTTATACATTTTAGGCGCCGGGGGTATCACTTTGTGAGCTTGCTCACAGTACCTCTAGTTCCTTTTAAATTTAATTTCTTTTCACCTTGGATTACAGGCTTGGAACCAGGTTTATCAGTGCCTGGAGTCATGTTTCAGGTTTGTTTACACTTTTTGTCTATGCTGACAACGGTTACTTCTTATAGTGATTACTTGTCCTCTGCTTAGTTCAGTTCATAGTAAGATACATTAATATTGTCCGTAAGTGTTACATTAATTTTTTGAAATAATTTGAAATTTTTGTCCACACTTAGGCTTTTTTGGGATCCATTTGGGCTCATTGTTCCCATTGGGAAGTTGGGCTCTTCTGAAAATTTTTTCAAAAATTTTTTTTTGGGAGATTATTTTCTTTTGAAATGTTATAATGGACTATAATAAATTATGTATATTTATTTCAAGGGTTAGTGCGAGTAATATGACTGTATATTTTTTCATGTTGAAAAAATATTCTTCAATTGTAATGCGAGGATATCTTCCTCTAATTCACAGGTTCATTGTGTTTCTTATAGTCATTGTAGTCACACTAATTATTGCTCTGTGTGTGTTGATGGATATGACAACGTTGGAGACGTGTGTCACAGTATTTTGTTAGTGGTGAGGGGTCCATTACGGTCCTCTCTCTGTAGGGTCACTCTATATTATCAGTTTCTTTTTAGCTCACCTGACTTTCAGTCAGGAGAGCTATAGTGATCACTCACCGTCCGTCATCCGTGAACATGGTGTTTGCGTTTTCTCCTCCCCAAACCGCTGAACCAATTTAATTGATATTTGAGATAATAGTTTGTTATGACATCGCAATTTGATTTTGTTCAAATCAAGTTGCCTCGCCCGTGGGTAGGGCCACACCCAAAAAGTGTGCTGAAATCTTAAAAAATCTTCTTCTCATGAACCAGCAGTAGCAGAGACTTGATATTTGGTGTGCAGCTTCCTTTTGAGGTGTAGACTCAGATTTGTTCAAGAGAAGTTTGTGGGGCTATACTTGGCGTCGTTATGGTAGGGGCAAAATTTTTTGCCCCGCCCAAAATTTCTATTTTCCAAACCGAAAGGCTGATTTGAACCAAATTTTATGTGAGGGCTTATTGGGTCATAAGTACCTAATTTATGCTGATTTTTTTTTTCCCGTAGCCCCATGGGAACCGCAGGAGCTAAAAATAGAAAAAAAATTAAATGCCCATATCTCCAAAACTGCACGGCACCGAGAATTTTTATTTGGTGTGAAGCTTCCTTAGGACCAACAGAAAGAATTGGTAAAAAAAAATTGCCATCGGTTTTATCATAGGGTACAGTTTCGGGACTTTGAAAAAGTGCTGAGTCAGCACTTTTTAACACTGTAGGCAATGGGAAAAACATTAAAAAATCTTCTTCTCCAGATCAAGCAGGCAGAATCATTTGATATTTGGTATGCAACATTGTAGGGTGGATCTGATTCAAGTTTGTTCAAATCGGCCCCCTGGGTTCATATTTGGGCTCAGTATAGGAGCCCGATTTCGAACTTAGTGCATTTCAGACAAATTTCTTAAGAAATATTCTTCTCCAGATCCAGCAGGCAGAATCTTTTGATATTTGGCATGCAACATTGTGGGGTGGATCTGATTCAAGTTTGTTCAAATCGGCCCCCTGGGTTTATATTTGGGCTCAGTATAGGAGCCCAAATTTGAACTTACTGCATTTCAGGCAAATTTCTTTGAAAATCTTCTTCTCCACATCCAGCAGGCAGAATCTTTTGATATTTGGTATGCAACATTGTGGGGTGGATCTGATTCAAGTTTGTTCAAATCGGCCCCTTGGGTTTATATTTGGGCTCAGTATAGGAGCCCAAATTTGAACTTAGTGCATTTCAGGCAAATTTCTTTGAAAATCTTCTTCTCAAGATCCAGCAGGCAGAATCTTTTGATATTGGGTATGCAACATTGTGGGGTGGATCTGATTCAAGTTTGTTCAAATCGGCTCCCTGGGTTTATATTTGGGCTCTGTATAGGAGCCCAAATTTGAACTTAGTGCTTTTCAGGCAAATTTCTTAAAAAATCTTCTTCTCCAGATCCAGCAGGCAGAATCTTTTGATATTTGGTATGCAACATTGTGGGGTGGATCTGATTCTATTTTGTTCAAATCGGCTCCCTAGATTCATATTTTGGCTCACTATAGAAGCTCGAATTCGAACTTAGTGCATTTCAGGCAAATTTCTTCAAAAATCTTCTTCTCCAGATCCTGCAGGCAGAATCTTTTGATATTTGGTATGCAACATTGAGGGGTGGATCTGATTCCAATTTGTTCAAATCGGCCACCTGGATTCATATTTGGGCTCACTATAGAAGCCCAAATTCAAACTTAGTGCATTTCAGGCAAATTTCTTCAAAAATCTTCTCCAGATCCAGCAGGCAGAATCTTGTGATATTTGGTATGCAACATTGTGGGGTGGATCTGATTCAAGTTTGTTCAAATCGGCCCCCTGGGTTTATATTTGGGCTCAGTATAGGAGCCCAAATTTGAACTTAGTGCATTTCAGGCAAATTTCTTTGAAAATCTTCTTCTCAAGATCCAGCAGGCAGAATCTTGTGATATTTGGTATGCAGCATCCTTAGGGGGGGGTGAGATGCATGTTTGTTCAAGCCATGTCCCTAGGTCCATATTTGGGCTCACTGTGGGAGCTTGAATTGTAACTTTGTTCGAAATGAGGAATTTTCTTAAAAAATCTTCTTCTTCAGATCCAGCAGTCGGAATGGTTTGATATGTGGTGAGTAGCATCCTTGGGGGGGGGGGGGATTCAAGAGTATGTTAAAGCCAAGTCCATGGGTCTATATTTGGGCTCCCTGTGGGAGCCCAAATTATAACGTAGTCAATATGAGGAATTTTTCTTTAAAAATCTTCTTCTTCAGATTCAGCAGTTGGAATGTTTTGATATTTGGCATGGAGCAACCTTAGGGGGCTGAGATTCAAGTTTGTTCAAGCCAAGTCTCATGGTTCATATTTGGGCTCACTATGGGAGCCTGAATGACAACTTAGTTCAAAATGAGGAATTTTCTTTAAAAATCTTCAGATCCAGCAGATGAATGCTTTTGATATTTTTTATGAAGCATCCTTAGGGGGGTAAAATTCAAGTTTGTTCAAGCCATGTCCCTAGGTCCATATTTGGGCTGATTGTGGGAGCTTGAATTGTAACTTAGTTCAAAATGAGGAATTTTCTTTAAAAATCTTCTTCTTCAGATCCAGCAGTCGGAATGTTTTGATAATTGGTGAGCAGAATCCTTAGGGGTGTGAGTTTCAGGTTTGTTAAAGCCAAGTCCCTGGGTTCATATATGGGCTCCCTGTGGGAGCCCGAATTATGACTTAGTTCAATATGAGGAAAATTCTTTAAAAATCTTTTTTTAGATCCACTGGTCAGAATATTTGGATATTTGGTTTCAGCTTTTATTAATTAGGAGGAGCAGATGCAACTTGTGGAAATCAATTCTCTGGGTTGATATTTAGGCTACCATGTCAGGTGAGTGCCCTCAGGCCCCCTGGGGCCTCTTGTTCAGAATTCAGAGTGATGTTTCCATGATGTCTTCAACAAGTGTGTCTCCGTCGTTGCAATATTAGGGCTGGCGGAAAGTGTTCAGGTATTACGACAATTGCTGAAGAGTTCCCTAGTAGGATCGAAAGCAATTGATCGTCCGCAAGTCCGCCCGGTGTCAAATGGATCGGCATCCGGGTTCGTCCGTTGTGGTCCAGGGAAGCAGATTGGGTGATGTGAGCACTATAAAACATCGAATGTGCACACCCAGCAACGATGGATCCGAGGATAGTATGGAGGAAGCCTGTCATTCCGGTAGCTAGCTCGTTTGTTAATTAGTAGGAGCTTACGTCCTCTCCTCCTGTTTGGGATGCTCCGTTGCATACACAGTCCGACGCAGCTGTTATATTGGCTTCCTTATCCTCACGACACACACACGACCACACCTTGGCTACGTGACCACAGATTCCAGGGGACGTTCGCATATTATATAAATGCAGGAATGAATGTCCCTGGTGCTCCTGCTTCGCCGACCATGGACTACACGTCGACCAGGTCACTCCATCTGCTAGCCAGGGACACGAGGCCTTTCCAGTTGGGACGTTCGCATATTATATAAATGCAGGAATGAATGTCCCTGGAGCTTCCAGCAGATAGTTACGTAGGACTGCGGCTCCACAGGTCTCATTGAGTAACATAAACAAGATGATGTTACCGTGATGTCTGCGTAATTCCTCCCTTGGAGTCATTAATTCCGAGTCGGTACCGGGATGGTTTTAAAGTAAAGCTAATGTTTGCTCATCTATGTAATATTTTTTATGTGTTGCTCGGTGTGAGACATGTGTATATATCACGTATTAATCGGGCTTTAATGTACAATCCTCGGACACTTTTAAATGAGTATATAGAGTCTCATTTTGCAGGACTCCCTTATTTATTGACTTTCCTTTAAAAAATATTAGTACAAAGGGTTATACTGGATGTTAATAGAGATCATTGATGTTATTGCGCTCAATTACAGAAGGGTGTTGTGTCTTTCTCTTTGATACAAATAAGAAAGATACATGTAAAGCCTATCTCTCATTTTCTCCTTCAGCGGATAGTTCTGTTATATGTAATTGAGTCTATTGGATTTTCCTTTATGTCCTAGGCCTTCCATCCTTTTTACTATTCAGCTAGGTCTGGGTCATTGGTACAATATAAAAATGTTAAAAAATTTATAGTAATTTATATATTTTTTATACTTACCAATGACCCAGACGGGGATGGCCCTCCCATGAGTTGGGAACTCATACCTCCCTGCTGAGTACATAACGCTTACCAGGCACTGGTTGTAAGAATGATAACTGCGCCAATTTCGAGACCTCCTTGACACTGCGCATGTGCAGTGGAGTAAAAGTATGGAGGACCATATTGGACATGTAATTTTGGGTTTTAGATGCAAATTTGGGGGATTGGGGGGTAAAATTTGCATTTGGCCCTAGATATTTAAGAGTTAGCACCAGCTAAGTCTGGGTCATTGGTAAGTATAAAAAATATATATATTACTATAAATTTTTTAACTTTCAGTTGAAATGCTTCTTGGCAGTCTCTACAAACAACTCACGCTTTATTTTCCACTCTTCTTGACCCTTTACCTAACAAATCAGTCGCATTCGCCTGTGTAATTTACAAATTAAGCAGTTGACAAACTTTATTTTTCCAAAAATATCAACAAAACAATATCATGTGATCCTCTCATTAGATCAAGCTGATCAAGATCATTCCAATGAAGGCTCACATGATGTGGATTTGTTGACATTTTTTTTTAAATTTGAAAAAACAGAAATGGAAATACAGTAGAACTGGTCTTGAGAGACCTCCCCTTTTGCCAAGCAAAAGTGTTCTCTCAAGACAAGTGGACTTTCATTACAGGTCTGAGGTTTTTGCAAGGCAGAGAATGGCCAACCAGAGAATATTTGTTGCAGAAATGGAGAAGAATTGCTTTTTCAATTTTTTTTTATTATTTTATTTTAATTTAATTTTAATACAAGTGCAGAGGCATTGTTTAACCCTTAAGTCCTCAGATTAATTTTAAAGTATTAATGACCTTTTTCTGCTTACATAGTTATTGATGACTTGGCAGTGGTTCTACATCACTGCTGGCTGCCTATACAGGCAGCCAGCATTGATGTAGAACCACTGCCAGGGAAAATTCAGTCTACACACAAGAGTAATAAAAAATATTACACAAGGGAGCACCTGCTTCAGTGCAATATAAAAGTGGCGGTTTGGGGCTATATGGGGGCTTAAGGGTTAATAAATTACAGTTAAATAAAGGGCATAAACTGAAAAACATTTTGAGATTATGATGTGAAGGGGCTGGTGTATCCAAAATGGTAATTTCTTACTCAGGGTTCCCGCGGGGCCTTGAAAACCTGGAAAAGCCTGGAATTCATCAAAAGGTCATTCAAGGCCTTGAAAGCCTTGAATTCCCAATGGGAGCCTTGAAAAGCCTGGAAAATCGGAGAATTTTGTGATGCGTAATTTAATCCGAACTTATTTTACGGCATTTACAGCAAATGTAACTGTGTGGTTTATTAATCCAGTCATATTTTGGAGTATTTACGGCAATGCCAATGCGTGCATTAATGATGGAACTTTGCAGTGATGTGACACTGAAATCCTTTGAATCAAGCATTGTGAAAGGTTGCTATTGATGTGGGCGAGCACATTGGTGTATATTTAAGCCAATGGGAAGATTTATTGTAAATTCTGCCTGTTTGAATGCTGAGTGCATGTGCGTGGATAATTTATTCATATTGAAAATGTTACAAATGGATGATTGTTCAGTTGAACTATTTGAGTATTTCCGAAGCATGCATGTCTGATGAATTTGCCACAATGTCATCTTAAAGAACTAGCACGGGCAGTCGCCATCACGGTGGATTCCGAGTTTGGATTTCCAAATGAAAGTGTTATTGTCTTATTCACCCCAAATGTTAAACATGTGCGATTTTAAGGATGATTCTCCCATGTATGAAACATTAAAAACTTTTCGACACTTACTGCATTTAGCTGAATACCGTTCAACTGGAACAGGCAGTAACCAGTTATAGAATGCAGTTGATTTAATCCAAGCTTGTTGGAAGGTACACTTCCCCACAACGGAATTACATTTTGCTTTTCGAATGACATTTCCGGAGACATTGTGGGTCACGAAATGTGTCATTTACATGTAACATGTAGTTTACTCATTGGAAGAAAGGATGACATCAATTCATTTGCATTCAGTAAGTATTCATGTACATGTACAAGAGACATAGCTATTGTGCCACCTGGTAATTACACTGCAGTTGTAGGATAAACACAAGAAAATGTCTTTCTCAGGCTCACTAATTCTAATCAGTGATATCTTTGCCTGGATAGCTTTCAGAAAGAGTTTTCCAAGAAATGATGTCAAGTGTTAGAATTACCAACAAAGGGAAATATAAGATAAAGTTTCTAGTCATTATCTTATAATTTAGGGTACTTTGCCAGCCTCGACCTTGAAAAGCCTTGAATTTCATAAATGGGGGCCTTGAAAATCCACAAAAATTGCCAAGAAATGGCCTGGAATGGCCTTGAATTTCAAAGATTTTAACCTGGGGGAACCCTGTTACTTTATACAAACAAAGTGTTCTCTTTCTATCAATAAAGCCAATTAAAATAGTTTTCAGACAATCTACAGTGAAAGATATTTGTCATACATATGTATGATTTCAGACATTAATGTTTTGGGGGACAGTTGTCCTGACTGACAATTTCACTGTTGGGCAGATGTCCTGGTTACATTTTTGAACTATTGATTTATGAACAAATTGCACTGATCTTAATTGATTCTAATTCTCTGAAATTGCTAAAAATTGTTTTTCCGGTCTCTCAAAACAGGTGAAAAATGAGTTTTTGCCACAGTTTTTCGGTCTTTCAAAACATGTGGTCTCTCATGGCAGGTCCATTACAGAGTGAAACCAATTGGTACATGGCCACAGTGATGTCTTAAGACAGATGGTCTCTCAAAACAGGTTTTACTGTAATAAATTTTGATATCATGTCAGTTGAGTAAAGGGTAAAGTTACCCAAATGGACACTGAAATCAAAATATGAAAATTTTGATCTGCACATTTTGACAGAGCTTGTGCAACTGTAAAACAAAATTGAATTGCTTTAATTGTTGAACATCAGTGTGCAGAGGGTTAATTTCAGTTTGAATTTATTATTGTGTACTTATTGAAATTTCATATAGACTGAATGTTATATTTTTAAAGCAAAAACTGATTTTTTTTTATTTTTTTTTTTTGTGGGGGGGGGGGGGGGTGGATGTTACTTCCTATTTTCTCCAGAAATGAAATTGAAAAGTGGTCATGGAAAGTATCTATTTTGTCTTGAAAATGTAGGGGTTTTTTTCTGAGATACTTGTGGGAACCATGATGATGTAACTGAATATTTTTCTTTCAGTGTTTAAAGCATGTACTTCAGTTGCTTATAGATAAAAATTACATAGAAGAGGGTGTGAAGTTTCTTTTGTATTCAAACTGTCAAGAATTCATTCCTCTTGCTGTAGAACATTTATCATCTATGAAGGAGGTATGTTGTAGAATAAAAATAAACAAACATTATTGAACAGTATACATATATTTATATATTTAAGTCCACTGGACCTGAAACACAAACATGCTCTTCATCGGGATTTGCTCAAATAGGAAGATTTACTTGAAAATAATCATTGACTCATTGATCAGCTGCCATAACAATTACATTGTATTTTTGCTTTCATCCAACATATTGTTTATTTTCAAATGTCTCATTCCAACTAAGGCAAATTCTGTGTTTTCTGTAAAACCTTTGAATATGAAGTCACAATGAAGTATTCAAGACTGCTATTTCCCTGTGGAAACCCCAGGAAGTGAAGCAGTGCCTGTTCACTGCGGTAAACAGGCTCTGTTTTACTGGTAAAATAGGACCCAGTCACCAATGTTTGGGAGGCGTAAACCTTCTCTACAATGGGCAACATGGCTTATTAACACTCACCCCTGGTCTTGAGTTGATACTTATGTTGTGGTCATGATTAGCCATTGTGCAAAAATATGTGACCTTACACATCAATAAATAATTATAAGACTGCTCACTCTTCATCTGTCATCTGTTCATGTATCCATCCATCAGTTGTAAGGGTGGTGTTTGACTCTTCTGTTACCAAATTGCTTGCTTGATTCCAATATTTCATGTTATTGATGGTTGGGGAGAGACATCTAAATTTTGATGAAATCCATGCCCACCACCAGGGTGGAGGTGGTGGGAGATAATTGCCTCAAATTTAAAAATAATCTTATGATCTGGTAATGGAATCAGTTGATATGTGATATGAGGTATTCAACTTTATTTTGAGGTGAACACTATAAACTGTTAAAGGGTAGTTTGAGGGGCAAATATTTGGGAGAGGGCTAGATGTTTTACCTCTTCTATTTTCCAAACCGATGAGCCAATTTGAGCCACATGTGGTTTGCAGTATTAGTGGGTCATAAGCACTTGATTCCTGGAAAAAATTTCCACGCAACCCTCTGAAACTAAAAATATATTTTGATAGCCCATATTTCCAGAATTGCACAGAACAGAGAATTGTTATTTGCTGTGAAGCAGGGCTGGGATCTTACTTCCAAATATAATTAATTACAATAACAGTTATTTGCAAAATGGAAATTAAAGTTATAATTACTCAAATTTCCAAAAGTAATGAATTTCAATTACAATTACTTTCAGATGTAATTTTTTACAATTACTTTGGGGATGTTTTTGCAGAAATAGATAGACAAAACAACATTCTAAATTTGTCTTCATTTACATAAACTAAATAACCTAATAGGTAAATATGTGTATTCATAACTCCAAAATTCCCAACAATGAGTTTAAATGCTACCAGGGCATTATCATTTTATATAAAGTCTCAGGCTTCACTGAACATCTGGCAGATCTGAAAACATTTCCTGCAATGTTAAACTTTCAACAGGTGCTGAAGATCGAGGGTTTTTCAGATATTATCTACTATCACCATCAAGGTAGGTAACTTTACAACATTCATTATACGGCAAGAGGTATTGCTACTAAACTGCTAAACAAAGTAGCATAGATTTTTTATCTGATAAAAGATCATGTATTCATAAAAAAAAATACAGAAATCACAATTGAGCAGACTTGGGTATGGAATTCATCACTCATCAGAACTTAGTTTGAGTCACTCTTGCAAAAGTTAGGATATTTGGAGCTTTCATAACTTCCTTCTCCAAGGTGACTCAAGTCACTGCTAGGGAATTTCTTCACCTAATAGGGCTCTGTGTCTCTATGGCTGACCTCATTCTTCTGTGCAGATTATAACGTCCCTTTCATCTTTACTTACTTCAGAGATGGAGGCTGAAGGTCCACTCATTATACATGATTATTCACCTAGATGAGTCATGGATAATGCAAGGGGTCCTGTTGGATTCCCCAAACCCAGATTGTATTCTAATAACAGGTGCAAGTGTTCAGGGTTGGGGAGCAACTTTGAAACATCTGGCACATCATATGCAAGGAATTTGATCAGAGGAACAGACAGTTTTTCACATCAACCAGAGGTTGTTGATAGCAATCCTTCTAGTGGTCAGGCATTGATTACCTCTACTTGTAAGTCATTCCATTCAGATTCTCTCAGACAATTCCTCAACAGTGGTGGCATACATCAGAAATCCGGGGGGCACTCACTTGATTCCCATGTATCATCTGATGAGATATAACATATGTATAAATGTGTATGCATATTTGTATTTGAATTATTATCATATCAAGCATTATTTCAACATTATTAACCTCTTTTCGCATAATCATGACTAAATCCAGATCTTCCTCCAACAGGTCTTATGGACTTCCATAACATATCGGTTATCCTTTCATCTGTTAGTTATTACATTATCTGTTTCACATATATGTATACATCACCATCCTATTGTCCAATCGGCACATTGTGTTGGTGTGGTAGGTTGTTGAAGAAATTAAAACTTTGTCCCAAATTTTATTTCTTACTATACCTTCCACACCAACAAAATATGACCCACCCGATCAAAAAATGTGTATTATTTGATCCACCTCCCCATTCCAAACATATACATGCATATTCAGTTTCCAAACAAATAAGGAAGTGATGCTTTTCTCATGTCTGGCTGGAAAATGTACAATTTTTCAAATGGTTCAGGCTGATTTTGAGTCCTTTGACTCTTTTTCCAGTTTTTCAGGGTTTTCCTTGCAAACACCTTCAAAACTGCTATATTTTTAAACTGTATACCAATGGCCCAGACTTAGCTGATGCTAACTCAGTATTATCTTGGGCCAAACACAAATTTTGCCCCCCAATCCCCAAAATTTGCATGCAAAACCGAAAATTAGAAATCCTATCTGGCCCTCCTGGCCCTCCATACATTTACTCTCTGTGCATACGCAGATGCCAGAAAATCACTGAAATTGGCACAAACATCATTCTTTGTTTGGCCCTTCAGTCAGATAACATCAAACTGACTTCTGTGCTTTTAAATCTCAGTTTCAATGATGCCAGACACAAATCAATGGTTAATTTGGTGGATCCAAGGACACAACTGGATGAATGAAGGAAGAAACGGTGGGTTGAAACGTTCAAGGCTGTAATTTTATAATATTTATAAAAATTAGTTCATGTTCCCCAATTTCGGGACATGGGCCTGACGTCATCACTGATTGATAATGATTTTTCTACTGTTCGTTAAGTATTCCTTCCCTAACCTCCCTTGAACCCCCAAAAAACTCCCAAGCTTTTTGGCTTCTTTTATTGAAATTTTTTTATAACATTTCTTGGGAGTTTAACATATTATACAGAAGATTATTCTGTACATCCCCATGGTTACGTCCTCACCCTTGGGGTGTTTAGGCGTTTTGGTCATGCATCATACATCCAATGTATCCTTTTTTCTTCTGCTGAAGAGCTTGCTTTACATTAGATAGTTTTATTTCTGTTTCTGACTTCGGGCCGTGTTGCCTGGGATCTTGTTTCCGGTTTTTATTTTGAAGTCGTTTACATTGACATTACTTTATTTGTATAGGTAGTTTCCTATTATTTAGGGAAATTATGGTTATAAGTAACATAAAATATTCCGGTAGTGTGGCAGTTAATTTTTTGGATATTATTATAATTTTGTCCACACTTTGGCTCTTTTGGGCTCATCGTTCCCTTTAGGAACTTGGGCTCTTATATTAGTAGAAAAAATTTTTGATTTTTTGAAAAATTTTTTCTTTTGGGTACATTTATTGCATCGATTATATATTTTAATTTTATCTTATATTATGTAGATTTGGTGGTGGTACAATCAACCTATTTTAGCTTTTAAGTAATAATATTTAATAAATAACAGGGCAAATATGAGGAAGCCTTTCCTCTATTTACATGGTCGTTGTCTTGCCTATAGTCGATGTTCTACCACTAATTCTTGCACCATGTGTCAGATTTTGACAACGTTGGTGACGGATGTCATAGTTTGTTGTTAGGCAAGTGGACGCTAGCGGTCCTCCCGCGGTGAGGTGATACTGCTGATCCTCTCGCCAAAATGCCACTTTAGTTTCTATTTACAGAAGAACAAGAACATGGTATGGTTTCGTGACGCCATCAGATAGTGTGCTTCCGCCATCGCAATATACAGTTAGAGCTAGCGGCAAAAGTGCTCAATGAAATACACAAGGCCCCAGTTCACAGATCATGTGGTTTTCGTCCTTTGTCGCCAACTAGCTCAACCGGCGCTCTATCACTCAGAATATGGGTGTTATGACGCCGGGTAAATCCGTAGCAGTCGAGGAAAGGAAAGGGTGTTGCAAGCACTATAATATCGAAACATGCTCACCCTGCGACGACGGAAAAGAGGAAGCATTCTGAGGTATGCTCGTCCAGGTCTTCCACGACCGCGAGCAGGCCCCTCTCTCTTACAACAACATCTGGGGTCAGAGCTTGTGGTAGGAACTTGCGTCAGTTGGAGCTTACATCCATGCTTCCTGTCTGGGACGCTCCTTCTAATAGGCTGCCGGGGTCGGCTAGTCTTATGGCTTCCTCTATGTCCGATAAGCCCACACGACCGGACAAAAAGTCTGTTGTCGCATTTAGACAGGGCTAAAAACCACGGCGTATGGTTTTAGTTCCCTGTCACCAGCTACCTCGACTGGTGAAGCGGTTACTCAGGCCTCTGAGAACGGTGACGCAGTTGGACTACAATATACAATTAGAGCTAGTGGCAAAGTGCTCAATGATACAAGACAAGGCCCCAGATCACAGATAATGTGATTTTCGTCCTTGTCGTCAGTTAGCTCAACCGGCGCTTCTATCACTCAGAATGTGGGTGTTATGACACCGGATTTGTCCGTAGTGGTCGAGGAGAGAACAAGGGTGGAGCGAGCACTATAATATACAACCATGCTCACCCAACGATGACGGAAGGAGGAAGCCGGTAAGTTCTGAGGTATGCTCATCCAGGTCAGCCAGGACCGCGAGCAAGAGAGGTTTCTCTCTCTTTCATCATCATCTGAGGCCATATGTTGTTTGCAGAAACTTGCGTCAGTTGGAGTTTACGTCCATGCCTCTTGTCCGGGACGTCCCATCTAATCGACAGCCGTGGTCGGCCAGTCTTACGGCTTTCTCTACATAAGGCTAAAGTGCTCTTTATATTGCACAGGGCTATCAACCGCGATGAGTGGTTTCAGTTCCTTGCCGTCAGGACCGCGACATCGGGTGGGTCACATTTTCATAGTAAATCAGAGCTAGCGTCAAAAGTGCTCAGTGATATAAGACAAGGGCCTAGAGCTTAGAATATATTGTTATATCACAGTATTCCTGCTTATGCAGAAGCACTCAACGTCAGTCTCAAAACTTGAGCTGTCGGATGGTGCTTGATCGGCCCAGTCATCTGCCTGTTCAGATGCTGGTGACCATGATTCTAAAACTGATTTAGACGGATGATGAAAGGGATATGAAGGAGGATAACCTTCCCTTTCAGAACAACTCATGGATGATATGGATACTATCCATTATCGTTTCCTTGAACTTGTTCCAGTGAATCACAATGCTGCGAGTAATTGTGAGAAACTGCTAGCGTTGTTGAGACGCTGACTTCATCCAGACAAAGAGCGGGATAATAAGATCTCTTTTCCGGTTCAGTCTACACGGGTGTCACAGGTCTTCGATTATGTAGACAACGCCATATTTAACTTCCTGTGGGAAGAAGTAATACGGTTTATTATCATCTTCTGTATTTTTAACCATTTTTTGATCACATACATTTAAAAAACGACCGGGGAAGATGTGTTGAGAGTTTCTCTGCGTTGAATGAGCAGGCTAAGGTCTTAGTTGTAGCTATACCTTCATCATTTTGCGCTTCACTCGGTCACAATTGAGAAGATAATTTCTTATTCAGAGCGAATTTAGACTCACGGTCTTATGTACTTCACTTTTAAGTACTGTGATGCAACGTCTATATGGAAAGGAATTTTGTGGACTTTTGTACCTTTTTAAAAATTCTTTCCAGGCCTATTTATCACATAAATCTCTGTCTTAACAGTTGTTAAGTGGGAGCTATTCTGATGTGACGAAGCCTTTCGTCATCATCTTTAATACTTGACTAGGTGGAAAACTTGCTACATGTCGCTCTAGTTTTCCAGACACTAAGTCTTTGACGGTAAGCTTTCATTAATGTAGGATTAAGCTACAAGAAAGCATTAATACTCAGCTCTTTAAGTTGGTTCTAATCAACCAACACCAGCAGAAAGAGTAGGAGAGGTTGTCCTAGACTCAAATCATCTATAAGGACTCATAGCGAAGGTATAGGTATCCCTCCTATATATTACTTTAGGGATTGACTATACAACCACTTGATTTATGTCTGTTTGAGTTTACTGATCAGACACCCCAGAGCCGGTGGCTCGAGGCTCTTATAGAGCTCGGTCCAACCAATAATTAACTTGAACTGTGTAACGTGTTTATCATGGCTCTAAAGGTTATTTAGGATAACCGTTCAGTCGAAAAAGTGAGCTTTCGAATGTTCGACTGTCTGTCAATTATAGTTTTTAAGATCACTTGAAGAATGAACTAGATAATGTCTCATGGGATGAATGATAGGACACGTATCCTACAATTCATTTTCCACAAGCTGGCTCGTTTGTTTTTTCATTGACCAAATTAGCCAGTTGTTAAGCTCACTTTTGTCTTCTATCAGACACATTAACACGGAAAGATTTTATGCATCAGATGGGATTGTGCGGAGTGGCTATGAATGTTATTTCGATGGATCGCTTACACACATGTCGCCTCCAGTTATTCTTAACTGGAGTTGGAAGACGTTTTTCGCTCAGGACCTTATTGTTTTAACAGATCTAGTAAACATAAGGTCAAGTTTGGGCAGATATTCAGTAGTTTAACAGCTGATAGATTCGGTTTTCTCAATTATGACGGATGTGAGTTCATAATTGGGTTACAACCCTGAGTCAGACGGACTCTATATGCAGGGTTCTTGGGACCCTCAGTTCTTTGAGATCACATATTCATCAAGAATTATGTCTTATTGTTTATACTACATCATTGCATTATGTTATTAGCGAACATGCATGTGGGGTCACTCCAAGTTAGTTAAGTTTGCGATGCATTGGAGCAATAGTTTTCTTCATTTGTGTTGCCAGTGTTAGACTTTTGAGCATATGCAGTTGACGTTCAGCTGTATTCATGGGAATGAATGGTAGGATAAGTGTATCTTTCAATTCATTTGATTCAGTAGATTACGTTAAGATTTAATAATCTCAGTGTAATTCCTACTAATAACATATCTGTTGTCACAATATCCTTCTATCAGCTTTCTCAAGTGCCTGTTATTGAACATTCGCCAGAAGCTTCCTCCACTAGAGGACCATCTTCTTCAGGGGAAGTTTTGTTCTTCACGTCATTCTCCGCCCATAGTGGCATAAGGGAGTCTGTTAGACATGAGGAGCCTTTGGGGTTCCTTTATTTTTGCTGTCTGGACCAGCAATGATTAAATAATGTGGGTGAGGAGGTTTTGACATGACCCCCCCCCCCCCCCCCCCCCCCCCCCCCCCCCATTCACACTCTGTCTTGTATATATATCTTTATAATACCTACTATGCTTTTGGGGTCATGTTGAATGGCGCCCTCATAGGCATATACGCAGATTTTGTTTCATTAGTTTCCGGTGTTTATTTTCTGATTTCTGATATACAAGAACTTATTAAATCATCATAATTGCTGCTATTTGAGTTCATAGGTGACTGCATAACCAGTTAGTGGTTTTTAGATGATTACATGCTGGATTTTAATGCACTCGTGCAATATTTTATTAGGCTATCACTTTGGTGGACCTTGAAATTATTATATATTTCAGGGGTGATCCGTGTTGGAGCCTGTTAAACATACCTACCTCCATTTCTAGATCTTGGTCTCTATTTTGTCGGTTCTCAAATCGCATATTCTCACGTGTTTATAACTGTAGATATCAGATTGTACAAGGAGAGTGTTCTTACTGGATTTGATTGTACAGAGGCCACCTGTGAATGATCTTTGAAGTGTGTTTTCTCTGCAGAGATTGTTCAGTGTATCTCATTTTAATATGTGTATGTTATATTTTATATCACTGATTTCGTCGAACCTGTATATGCCGTCTGTAGTGCATATTTTGTAGCAGACAATATCATTTACCAAAATCGTTGCTATAGCCTTGGCTTGTGAAGTGGCATTAAGCACTATTTATTATTCATGAATTAATTCCTGAGTGCCTGATCGATATTTATTTATATTGTTTCCAGGTACCGCGTATTGATTCCAGAGCTTTCTTTTGAAGATATGTTCAAAAAAAGGGGGGAGGGCATTTTCTCCACTTCTCTAGCTTATTGGGTATGTAACTATGAAGGAAGCTGTTTTATCTGTACTATATTCGGCATTCAGCTGTAGTGTTATTGTATGGCGTAGGTTTATGGGCAATTCTTCTCTCATTCTCTTTGACCTTAAACATCAATAAATAAAATAATTCTCTCATTCTCAAATATGCCATCATAATTTTTGAGGCTTAGTACAGGTTAGCCTTAAAAATTGTGAACTTGTTACATCCTAATTAGCATGGTTTCATGATCTGATTTAGGATTTACATAATTGGGATCCATATAGAGATGAGCCGATTAGTAAAATACCCCATCAGATGAATGCTGGTTATTTTAGACAACAATTGCCGATACCGAATGCCGATGTCAGATGGTTTCATTATTATTCAAGCTTACTGCAGAAGCTGGCTGATTACGGTAATCAGAATTTAATTTATGTGCCATTAATCCCCATCAACCCGGAATCTGACACACTTTTAATAGTAAATTAATACTCACTTAAATAAGTTAAATAACAGACATCAAAGGGTTAATTTTATGTCAATGAAGCGCCATCACGTCCATCAGTGCAGTATATTTTCGATTTAAAATAAATAACTAACAACTGAGTCGAGAACTCATCACACGCGGTGTCACGGTTAATTGTGTTCTGAACTTTTGATGCGGTTGTACGCCGGTTTACATCAACACTTGCAACAGTCTATTTCAAAGTCGGGTCTTTGCTGAATCGTCCTCTGCACATTCTTTGAAGTCGACTATCACAGACAAACAAGTCTTTGAAGTTAACTATCAAAGGCATTCAAAACACAGCTGAAAAAAAATCAGAACAAAGAACACGAGCATGTTTTTGTTTTTTTCCGAATTAATGCCACAAAATTAAACCCAAATTCCCATCAGAATAGCATATTGATCTGTAGAGTGTAGATCCCAGGCATGGCAGAGACCCCTCGTAGTGAGACAGGCACTTTGAGACAGAAAAGATTTAGTAAAATATGGGACTTTTTCTCAGTGGAAAGTCCACTGGATAGCAAGGCAAAATGCACATCCTGTGCTGTTAAAATATCACGGGGTGATAAAAACACCAAATCCTACACAACGACGGACTTGAGGAACCACTTGAAAGCGTGCCACCCAAAAGAGTACAGACTTTTAGAAGCAAGGGAAACGGAGATAGAAGAACAGAAAAAGAGGAAACATGACAGCTCTTCTGAGTCCACTACCTCTGGTTTAAAAAAGGCGCACCAAATGAAGTTAACAGAAGTTATTGATAAAGTTACTCCGTGGTCCGCAAAAGACAAGAGGACAACAGATATAAATTTGAAAGTTGCTGAAATGATAGCGCTCGACATGGAGCCTTTCTCCATAGTTGAGCAGGTTGGTTTCCGAAGATTAGTTGCGGCGCTTGAGCCAAGGTATAAGCTTCCATCCCGCCATCACCTCAGCGAAAATTTAATTCCAGAAATTTTCAAGAAAGTGACAGAGTGCATCAAAATGGAATTAAAGCAAATGATGTGCATGAGCTTAACAACTGATATTTGGTCTTCCAGCTGCAGCTCACTTTCCCTCATGAGTTTGACTGGCATTTGGATTGATGACAATTTTAACAGAAAGCGGTGCATACTTAATGCATCTTCCTTCCCCGGCAGCCGCATCGCTGTAGCTATATCTGATGGGATTTGTGAAATGTTATCTCAGTGGGAGATCTCAAAGGATCAAGTACTTGTAATTGTGCGGGATAATGCCTCCAATGCAGTTGCTGGATGCGAATTAACAGGCGTAAATCATGTTGGATGCTTCCTTCATTCTCTTCAGCTTGTAATTAAGGATGCAATAAACTCACAAAGGTCTGTAAATGATATGTTAGCAAATTGTCGAAAGATTGCAGGCCACTTTAACCAATCACCCTTATCAAACTTCGATTTAAAATCTATTCAGAAGAAGCAAGACTTTCCCGAGCACAAAATTATGCAAGATGTGTCAACTAGGTGGAACAGCACCTTTTATATGCTGGAAAGAATTGTCGAACAGAGACTTGCCTTGGTTGAATTCGCTAGTGAACATGATATACCGACAATGTCGTCTAATCATTGGAATCTGGCCCAAACACTTCTCAAAGTACTCGGGAGGTTCGAGCAAATAACGCGCGAAATGTCAAAGGCCAGTGCTACAATCTCAGCTGTCATTCCAAGTGTGTCTCTTATAATTAGTGTTCTCTCCAGTCATGACGACTTTAAAGGACTCCAGACAATGGCTGATGAATTGAGTGCTTCTTTGTCCAAAAGATTCAGTAATGCTGAGGAAAACAAGTTATTTGTTGTTGCTACTTTTGTTGACCCTCGCTTTAAAAATGTTTTCTTCAAGGAAAGTGCAACAGACGACAGGTTGGATAAATGGCTTGAAGAGGAGGATACCCTCATTACTTTGCTTTTGAGCGCGAACATTGCTGATGACAAAGAAAAGACATGCAGTGACCCCTCACCTTCAACAAGTACAGGAGTGAATGTCACGGGCTGCACGGCCAAGAGAGTAGCTTCAAAGCATTTATTAGATGAGGACTTCGAACGTTTGTTGAGTTCAAAGGGGGTTACATGTGCTTCAACAGCTAAAACTATCAAGGATGAGGCATCAATGTATAGGGCAGAACCTATTGTTCCAAGGAATGAGGACCCCCTTGATTATTGGCGCATGAACTGGCTGAGGTATCCGAAACTGTGTAAACTCGCTAAAAAGTTCCTTGGTGCTCTGTCGTCTAGTGTGGATAGTGAACGGCTATTCAGTGAGGCAGGACTTATATATGAAGAAAAATGGAGCCGATTAAACCCAGACAAGTGTGAGATGTTGCTGGTTATTAGAGGAAATATGTCTCTCCTGGGTTTGGAATACTGAGACTTGTGGCGTGAATTACTAATTTACTATGGTTGTGGCTGCAGTGATGACAGTTATTTGCCATTCAATTTTATTTGGAAGATGAAACTCTGAACTTACTCACAAGTCATCCATACTGTTCAATCTTCCACTGGAAAAGGTTATATCTTCCATTGGAAGATAGCACCTTATGCTTCTCACTCGACTTAGTGTCATAAATCCTATATACATGTATATGATAAATTGATAAGCTACCAAAATGAAATGGTCGGCACATTAACCAAAATAAGGCTATAATATAATTCCTTACAAAATCAGAAATTTTTGCTCTGAAATGAATGTCATCAGCTCAACATGCATTTGACTACAACCTGATGAATTTGAATACCCTCAAAAGCACATATTCGCAACCTAAACCGGACCTGGTTGATATCTTAATAATTTTCCAAACATCGCCATGACCATCTTTGAAATGAGAATGATGATGGTGGACACTGTTGGATTTCAGGAGTGTACGACTGTGAGGTGGTGGCAGTTCAGCATGAAACCCAAAGATACAGTCAGTCTGAGTCAGATATGTAACCAACTCTGGATTTCAAACTAAATTACCCCCCCCCCCCCCCCCCACAACCTCGCACCTCACGATTTCAACAGTACCCGCCATCATCATTCTCGTTTCAAAGACACAAGTTCCAGAAATCCTGCTGATGCCAGTAAGTGAGACCCTGTTTGGATTTCGGCGATGTACCATCGATGATATTCGGATCAGTATTGTCTTTGTCACTCTTTCAGTCTCTTTGAAAATGGAATTCATGGCAATCATGTGGATCTGATCAAAACCATTTCAGAACACAATTATATTGTGTATAATGTTTTGAGGGCTGAAGAAGTTTTCAATAAAGACATGCATATAGTTACTTCAGTGGAGTCGGCTTATCAAGCTTGCTCTAATGTGATTACTATTTGTATGGTTTTATAGAGAAAAATATGGGAGAACATGGTTTTTAAAATTATGCAATTTCGATCATTTGAAGTGAGCTAAATTGAGTAAATTCCAAAATTTTAAAACTGACAATTGCCACCATTCCTAAAAAAATCTACGTTGGATTAAGCTTCAAGTGTCACTTCCTTCAATGTCATTCCAAATGCATCCAATCTCATTTGAGGTCACGTCGAGTCAATTTTCAGGTATTCTTGATCAGTTTGACAGTTTAATCGTTTTAAGGAATATTTTCGAAGAATAATTATCGAATAACCAAATTTCACAAATTATAGTACTAAATGGTTTGGTTGCTGGTGCTTTTATTTTAACTCCACACAGGCAAAAGTTGTTGAGGACTCGAGTTTTATTTTTGTTTTGCAGCTTCTTTAAAAAGCTATTTCAAGTTTTTAACATTACTCGTATTTCCCCCAAATCAGTGTTGTTTATTGTTATGCCCATTACATTTGCAGGCGCTGAACGGGGAGTGTGTGTGGGGGGGTGGGGGATATGCACCCCTGTTATTTTCCCGGCAATGTTTATTGTGCCCTTCGCCAAAAATGATAATTCATCTGCAAAGATCTCCCTCTGCGAAACTCGGAGGCTGTCGTCCTCAGTGCCCTGATTTAGGTCGGGATCGTTACTCTCCTAATTTCCTAAAATTCTAGTTTGCCACCAGCTGTCCTCTTGAAAATAGATTTCTCGCGAATATATTTGGACTGTTGAGTCAATATATTTTGTGCGCAATCTATTTCAAAGGGAGCTGTACCACACTGTACCCAAACAGACTTACTTAATACTTATGCTACTCTATGGCCATATTGTTTGAACTTTGATGGAACAAAACACCAAATGGCTATCCCCGGATGAAAAAAATGTAGATCTGAATGCGTTGGTCAAATACAAGAACACTCGGGCAATCAGCAGAGGAATATAGCCAGTCACATATCGAGGCTTACCCCTAACCCGTTGCCAGGAAACAAACCCCGTATTCTGATTCAGCGGCATACCAAACCTTCTGCATGTAAATTGTAATATGGTCATATCCTGCCTTTTCCAACCACAAGATTCTGCTACAGACCCCTGGTTAGGAAGGGATAGGATATAGCCATCTTGCAGAAACTAGGGCTTTGTCAATAGTGGGAAAAGGTTGACATAGGTGATAGGTCTGTTATGATTACAGATCTATCACCTATGTCAACCTTTCCCCACTAACAGCATCTTTTCGAGGAGCTCCAAGTAACTGTTGTTCACGTTGGCAAAATCGTAGTATCCACTTTAGCCTGGTTTAGATCAGTGTAAGATCACTCCAGTTTTGCTTTTGCTTTATTATTAATATCCTATCTCCCTTCCCGCAAAAAAAAAAAAAAAGAAATGACATGAAGACATGTTTGTTCTAAGTAGGCCTACCTGTGATAGGCCTATTCCTACACGTGGGTCGCCTGATTATACCCAAGTTTGGGCGAGTTCAGACTGGACAGTGGACAGGGTCAGGTTGTTTGTATTTGAGTGATGGAGTCTTACTGATCGGGAATTCAGTAGATTCACTCTTTCCCCCCCCCCCTCCCCCACACACACCAGCTTTCCTCTTGGTTGACCAAAAAGACTACCATAACTGCACAACTCTCAACTACCGTCCGAAGTTATAAATCTTCTAAAAAAGCGTGAATACCACATTTCCCGTGTGCCTAAAATTGAAAAATAGGCAGATGGAAAATTGATATTCACATGATAGCGGTTTTTCACCCTTGAATGTATATAAATATATTTGGAAGAAAATGGTTTGAAAATCAAAAGCCGTCGTTGGAACCACACGTTTTAAAGTGGTAGTTTCATTTCGGTAAACCCACATATGGGATTGTGTCACACGAGTCATGACGTTGCACTGCATTTTTATCACGTGCACCACACATTTCAACAGGAGATAAATTCCGTGGCTTCGTGTTGATAAATCCCACCCTGAAAATGCCCGATGTTAAATTTATTGCACCCAAACCTCTCCCAGTTAACACGGATTACTAATATGGAGGAATTATCTGTCCAATATGGGAATAAAGTATGCCATTATATATTTGATGAGACGGTGAGCGTGTCAGCATGATTGAAAGAAATATTGCGACATTTTGCAGAATGCAGCAGCAGTACAGTTTGGGCAGTGAAGAGCGTCCATATTCACATGGATATGATGGGTAAAAAAACAACTCTGTGAACAGTTACACACTCAAAATCATTTATATAATATTCTGCCTTTTCTTAAACGAACCATCACTTACCTGATACCAGACCAGTAATAGACGAGTGACGTACTGATCGTTTGCAGCCTTGCACTGGTTATTCCATGAGGGGGAAGAAAGTTCATTACAGATCAATGAAATCATCCATAACACTTTCACTTTCACTGAGTCTCAGACAATCGGCGAGGGCCGATGTTGAACATCGAGTGCCGATGGTGAACCAATGGGCGCTTATCGGCCGAATGCCGATGTTACACCGATTAATCGTCTCATCTCTAGATCCATATTAGGATATGTCTCCTCTAGTATGGTATAAGAGACATACATGTAAATTCTAATTATTCTAATTTCCTTCATCATGGATTGAAGGATTTGCTCTATGTTGATCAACTATTTCGGAAGTTCTAGGCCCTCCACCTTTTTACGATTCAGCTAAGTCTGGGCCATTTGTATACAGTATAAAAATATTAAAAAATGTAAAGTAATTTATATATTTTTTATACTTACCAATGGCCCAGATGGGAATGGCCCTCCCATGAGTGGGCAGTACTGGACACTCATACCTCCCTGCTGAATTATTACAGTATAATCTTTTTTACAAAGAATGCTGTTGGCGTCAGTTTTGGTGACTTCCTGGCGTCTGCGCATGCGCGGAGAGTAAATGTATGGAGGGCCAGATAGGACTTCTAATTTTTGATTTTGCATTCAATTTTTGGGGATTGGGGGGCAAAATTTGCGTTTGGCCCTAGATAATTTTGAGTTAGCACCAGCTAAGTCTGGGCCATTGGTAAGTATAAAAAAAAATATATAAATTACTTTAAATTTTTTCATTTTTAACAAGAGAGGTTTGTAAAAAGAAGGCACATTGTGTTGGTAGGGTTAATAATAATAATAAATAAAATTGGAAGTTAATTTTAATATTCCTTGTTTTCATTGTCTCAAAACACTTGTGTACAGTACAAACATCGACTTTCTTGCCTTTTCCACGATGTGAGAAATCTCGATCGTGTTGGAGCACACAAATTTCCAGTGTGAGATGTATACGAAATCGTGTAATTCCACGAAGTCATGATGCTGCCTGGTTTTCTCGACTGTTGAACACACCGTTTGAAATGCTGGCGATCAATAATTAACATCAAGTACCTTTTTGATAAACACGACATGCTTTTAAGTAGTCTATCTCGATGTTCAAACTATTTAGAATACATACCTATTTTCCACCAAAAGACAAAAGTTTGTGACATTCTTGTATAAAACTGGGTAAAATGGAGTATTATCTTTGATGTACACCAGCTGATACACATTCCCGTAAAATGAAAAAATGCAATTTTGTGGATCCATTTTAGTATCTCCATTAAATATGAAGGTTTGTGGCACGCGGACGCCGCCATGTTGAATAAATTATCAAGATAGTCTTTTTCCAATTTCGAGGAAATGATGTGCTCATGAGGGCATAAATAAGTTAAAAACTGGAAAGGGAGAGGGGATGAGTTTTTTTCACCCTAAATCGCCCAAGCAACAAACAACAGTAGCGCAAGAAACGTAATCTTGGTCATTATTTTATAAATTTATTTAACAACAAAAGTATTAAAGTGAGGGCAATACATCTCATGGCCTTTACCAATGAATATGTTGCAGTACTGAAGTCTCAAAACTAATCAGGGACAACACATTCTAAAAAAAATCACCAAATGCACCTGCACTGGCACAGAAATGTCCAACATGATTCTGGGATGAAGTAGGATGCAGGAGCAATATAAAAGGCCCCCAGTTGCGATCGAGGGAGAAATAACCCCCAGCCCAACACCTTTGTTTCCAGAAAATGGAAACGCAGCTATATCTGAAGTTGTTCTTTGCTGCATTTGTTCCTTGGAGATTAGTAACCATTCTGACACTGTACCTGTGACCTTACGTAAAATGAATATAGGATGTTTTGCCCCGGGAAAATTAGGACCAGGTTTGTATGCAAAATGAATATTGCAGCCCAGTTCATATTACTGGTAATACATTTTAGGCTGAAAATAAATGAAAAAGCATGATCAAAAGTATATTAAAACTAATAGCCCCTCCCCCCCCCCCCCCCACACCCCAGACTCTAGTGTTGTTGGGGACGGTAGATACAGTTATGCTAAAATATTTATTCATTATCTTTCCTTACGTCTGTACATGTAAATATAATTAGTCCAACTACTGTACACTGATACATTATGAGCAATAATGACAAAACATTGATACGCCATTTAATTAATAAAAACATGAGAAACAATCATCCATCATAAGTGCGCATTTTCCCCAACCCAATTCACCCTCCGGGTCCCCCCCCCCCCCCCTCTCCTTCCGCGAGAAAAATTACTGGAATGAACCAAATTTTTTCATGTTTTTGTCTCAAAAATACAGCTTATGACCACTCATCAAAACGAGCTAACTTTTTCACCAGCATTCATCGAGAGGTCACAACCTGTGTTTTATCAGGACAAAAATCGAAAAATTAATAATTCTATACTCCACCTCTCCAACACACACCAATTTTACTCATTTTCACCGCCACAAATTGAGGCTGTATGGAAATTGCTTCGTTGCTTCTTTCAAAAAGATGGATTTGATTAAATTTTCAAGATGCATAACTTACTTGATTTCCATAGAGTTTTCCGTACCCTGTAATACATGTCTTTCTTTGACTCTAAAATCGGTTTATTTTTTTTTAAATTAACCCAAATCAACTGGGTTGAGTGAATATTAACCCATATGAGTTTATATTCACTCAACCCAGTTGATCCGGGGTGATTTTTAACCCAATATTTGCTGTACTTATAGGATATTAGCTGCTGCTAGCATGTACACTGTTAGCACAATCTGCCAGAAGTTGTTGGAAGTCTTTCCTGCAACTCTTCTTTTTCCAACAACCCTTGAAAGTATTCAAAACTTTTCCCAAATGAACATACATTAAACAATCTACTGGTATATCACCAGTGGCGTGGCTGTTGATATGCACACACACGGGTGCAACTTTGTACATGTGGTCTATATATCTGTTGCATGCATCAACAGTCATTGTATCCCAGAAATCCAGAATAGCTTGAATGAGTTCTGCCTGTGTTGCCAGATTTTTCTTTGCCATCTCTCTTTTTCATCTCGCTCCACACCATTTCTATTGGGTTCAAATCCGGACTTTCTGAAAGCAAAACAGATGAAAAATACATTAGAGAACTGTTCTAGTCAGTGTTATCTGGAAGGGGGGGGGGGGATTCAAGTGTGTTAAAGCCAAGTCCATGGGACTATATTTGGGCTCCCTGTGGGAGCCCAAATTATAACGTAGTCAATATGAGGAATTTTTCTTTAAAAATCTTCTTCTTCAGATTCAGCAGTTGGAATGTTTTGATATTTGGCATGGAGCAACCTTAGGGGGCTGAGATTCAAGTTTGTTCAAGCCAATTCCCTTGGTTCATATTTAGGCTCACTATGGGAGCCTGAATGACAACTTAGTTCAAAATGAGGAATTTTATTTAAAAATCTTCAGATCCAGCAGATGAATGCTTTTGATATTTTTTATGCAGCATCCTTAGGGGGGTAAGATTCACGTTTGTTCAAGCCATGTCCCTAGGTCCATATTTGGGCTGATTGTGGGAGCTCGAATTGTAACTTGGTTCAAAATGAGGAATTTTCTTTAAAAATCTTCTTCTTCAGATCCAGCAGTCGGAATGTTTTGATATTTGGTGTGCAGAATCCTTAGGGGTGTGAGATTCAGGTTTGTTAAAGCCAAGTCCCTGGGTTCATATATGGGCTCTCTGTGGGAGCCCGAATTATGACTTAGTTCAATATGAGGAATATTCTTTAAAAATCTTTTTTTAGATCCACTGGTCAGAATATTTGGATATTTGGTTTCAGCTTTTCTTAGGAGGAGCAGATGCAACTTGTGGAAATCAATTCTCTGGGTTGATATTTAGGCTACCATGTCAGGTGAGCGCCCTCAGGCCCCCTGGGGCCTCTTGTTATTATTATTCTATCTCTGTGTCAAGTTTCGAGGTTTTGATTTCATACTTGTTGACACGCTCCTGACAGAATTTACAATTCGCCCTTGTGTTTTGTAATAATGCTTCACTCTGTCGTGTTCACTGCCTATTGACACGCAGCATATTATTATGTAATGATGATGAACCGGGAATTAAGGTACACTGGAAGTGAGTTTTGTTGACGTGTGTTAGCACGATTCAGTCAAAATATAATCGTGTTTGAACGTCGTAACAAAAATCACGCAACACGTCCACGCCGTGGAAAAGGCAAAATTTGATGTTTGTACTGTACATCTTGTCAATGTGAAGGCTTAAACGGTGTCTTCCTACTAGACCAATTCCCTTCCTACCAACTCCCACTAGACCAATTCCCCTTAGACCAACTATTTATTGTTATTGATTAAGGATAATTTGGAAAACATATATTTAATGGAAAGCACTTTATTGATAAAAAGCAAAATATATGCATAACATACAAAAATTATAGGTTTATAACATTTCAACACAGCTCAATGATATAACATTTTCTTCAATTTCTCACTCCGATAGTTTGATATTTACAGATACACCTGTACCATAACTCTTGAAACACCAAAATCAGTAAATTGCGCTCTAAAATCAGTTGGGCTAAAAATCAATGCAATTCAACTGGGTTGAGTGAATATGAACACATTTGGGTTCATATTCACACATCCCAGTTGATTTGGGTTGATTTTTAACCCAACTGATTTTATCGTGTTTCTGCATTGACTACCCCCTCCCCCAACATCTACTAACTTTGCCTTCAATATATGCATCAGCAACGATTTTCATAGACTATTATTCCATTCAATATGTTACAATGGCCCATCACACCAAGTTGATTTTAAAAATTATTACACAAAATTAATCTTTCTTCCTCTTCAGATATGCCATTCATACAATCTTAAATTTGTGTAGAAGCAGACATAAACAGTAATATTTTTATACTGTACCAATGACCCAGACTTAGCTGGTGCTAACTCTTAAATATTTAGGGCCAAACACAAATTTTACCCCCCAATCCCCAAAATTTGCATCAAAAACTGAAAATTACATGTCCTATATGGTCCTCCATACTTTTACTCCACTGTGCATGCACAGTGTGAAGGAGGTCTCGAAATTGGCGCAATTATCATTCTTTGTTTGGCCCTCAATTTAGTTACATCTCACTGATATTTGTGCTTGTAAATCTCAGTTTAAATGATGCCAGACACATAATTATGAGAGAAATGGTGGATCTAAGGAGGAAATAGAAGGATGAGAGGAAGAAACAGTGGCAGGAAATGTTCAGGGCTGTAACTTATAATTTTTTTACGAAATTATTTCATGTTGCCCATTTTCGAGGCATGGTCCTGATGTTGTCATTTTTGCTATGAATGTACCATTGTTGATCAGTGTTTTCTCTCTCCCTTTTTTATTCCCCCTAGCTATTCTCCCATGCTTTTGGCATATTTTTTGTAATGTTGATTACTAAAATTTTTAGGGAGTTTTAGCTTGGTAACAGAATAATATTCTGTTTTTATCCCATGTTTATGTCCTCACCCTTGGGTGTTTAGGCGTTTTGGTCTGCATCTACCATCTGATGTTCTCCAGTTTCTTCTCTGGAAGTCTCTGTTTTGCAACAGATGGTGTTTAAATTGGTAACTGATTTTGGGCCATGTTTACCAGTGCCTGGAGTCATGTTTCCGGTTTTTGTACACTTTTTGTTTATGTTGACAACAGTTACTTCTGATAGTGATTACTTGTCTTCTGCTTAGTTCAATTCATAGCAAGATACATTAATATTGTCCGTAAGTGTTACATGAATTTTTTGAAATGGTTTAAAAAATTTTGTCCACACTTAGGCTTTTTTGGGATCCATTTGGGCTCATCGTTCCCTTTGGGAACTTGGGCTCTTCTGAAAAAAATTTTCAAACAATTTTTTCTTTTTGAATTATTTTTTCGAAATGTTATAATGGATTATTTTATTATGTATCTTTGTTTTCAAGGTTTGGTGTGAGTACTTTGACTGTTTGTAATTTTTCACAATGAAAGATCATTGTTCAAATTGTAATGCGAGGAAATCTTCCTCTAATTCTCATACAATCAGTGTATTAATTGTAGTCAGTGTACTCGCACTAACCCTTGCCCTGTGTGTGTCAATGGGGATGACAAACGTTGGAGACGTGTGTCACGGTATGTTGTTAGCGGGGGGAGAGGTCCATGCCGGTCCTCTCAGCAGGGTCACTCTAGTTTTTAATCTCTTTTTCAGAGGAGCAAGAACAGGGTAATGTTTCCATGATGTCTTCTTAAAGTGTGCTTCCGTCGTCACAATCAAATGAAGAGTTAGCGGCAAAGAGCTTTTGCAGATACGTCAACTGCCCAAGAGGTCCCAAGTAGGATCGACGGCTTTTGGCGTCTGCTAGCTCGCCCGGTTTAGCGACCATTAGACCAATGGCTCGGCAGCCGGGTTCGTCCGTTGCAGTCCAGGAAGGAGATTTGGGTGATGCGAGCACTATAAAAATACAACGTGCACACCCAGTGACGATGGATCAGAGGATGGTACGGAGGAAGCCTATTAATCCAGTTCTTAGCTCGTCCAGGTACATCCGGACCGCGAGCGAGAGAGGCCCCCCTCTCTCTTACATCAACATCTGCGCCACGATGTTGTTGTATGTTCGTTTGTTAGTCGGAGCATACGTCCACCCCTCCTGCTCGGGACGCTCCGTCGCATAGACAGTCTGACGCGGCTGTTCTATTGGCTTCCTCATCCCCACGTCAGCACTCACGACCGCACCTTGACTATGTGACCACAGATTTCCAGGGGACGTTCGCATATTATATAAATGCAGGAATGAACGTCCCTGGAGCTCCTGCTTCGCCGACCAGAGAATACACGTTGTCCAGGTCGCTCCATCCGCATGCCAAGGACACGAGACCTTTCCAGTTGGGACGTTCGCATATTATATAAATGCAGGAATGAATGTCCCTGGAACTTCCAGCGGCTATCTGCGCAAGACCGTGGCTCCACAGACCTCATTGAGGAACATGAACAGGGTGATGTTACCGTGATGTCTTCGAAAAGTGTGCTTCCGTCATCACAGTCAAATGAAGAGCTAGCGGTAAAAGTGCTCATGCGGATACGTCAATTGCCTAAGAGGTCCCAAGTAGGATTGACGGCTTTGGCATCTGCTAGCTCACCCAGTGTAGTGACCATTCACCGAATGGCTCAGCAGCCGGGTTCGTCCGTTGCGATCCAGGAAGGAGATTTGGGTGATGCGAGCACTATAAAATACAATGTGCACACCCAGTGACGACGGATACGAGGATGGTACGGAGGATATGTACAACATATGGGCCCAGATGTTGTGGTACATAACGTTCCTCAGTCGGAGCATAAGTCCACCGCTCGGGACGCTCCTTTATATAGACAGTCCAGAGAGACTGCTCTATGGACTTCCTCATCCTCACGGCAGCATACACGACCACACCTTGGCTATGTGACCAGTGATATCCAACCAATCTCGCCGACCAGGGATTCCACGGCGACCAGGTCACTCCATCCAGTAGCCAAGGATTCGAGGCCTTCATACTCTGGACGTTCGCATTAAGATGTATGCAGGAGTCAACGTCCAAGGAGCTTCCAGCGGCTAAATCCCATAAGACCGCAGCTCCACAGGCCTCCGTTACGGACATGCTATCACAGATAGCACTAATTATCACAGCATCCCAGCAACCGACAGAAACTCTGTCGGATCAGGAATTATCTGAGGAAGCTGGGTCGGTATGTTCCGCTGCAGGTTCAGGCACGGACGACCAAGATTTCAAGTGGTCCAACAGGATGGCGAAAGGGATACGGAGGAGTTGTAATTTTCCCTTTTGGAACAACATAAATTGCCGTAGAGTGCATCCGGCATTATCATCTGACGTTGTTCCTCCGGACCAAAAATGCTGCGTTGCCGGATAAGAGACTGATAGCACCACTGGACACCAAATTCTTTGATCGGTTTAGGGACATCGTCCCTGAGTTTCCGATACAGTCCAGAAATGTCTCACGGACATTTGAACTATTGAATGACGCTATATATATAACTTGCTACCAAACGGGCCGGTCCGGTTTCTTATTGACAAATGCTCTACATCTGCCTTTCATCAATTCATGGAATAAATTCGAAATGGCAGGACAGGGCATTTCGAGAGTTCCTCTGCGTCTAGACGACCAGGCCGAAGACCTAGTATTGTCTATACCATCGTCTATGTCAATTCCAACCACGACGTTGGAAACGCCAATATCGTCTAACAGGGCTAGCTTAGACACATTATCGTACTCAGATCACCTTACCAGAGCGTTATCATTATGTCTCGATGGAAAAGAATTCCAGGATGTACAAACTTCCTTAAGAGTTCTTTTGAGGGCCATAGCATTCTCCACATATAACGCTGCCCTTTTAGTGGCAAACCTGGAGTTGGTTAGACGTGACGCAGCCCTGGCTACATCCACGCGCATGGATAGTAAGGTGAAAAACTCTCTCAGAGTCGCTCCGATCTCCGGAGATCTTTTCTTCAACGGCAAGCTTTTTGCAATCTATGATCAGATAACTAAGAAAGCTTCAGACTCTTTGCTGTTCAAACCCACTTCCATAAAGTCTGATTCAGCGGAGAAAAGTAGGACAGGCACTTCTGGGGCGAATACGTCCAAGGGAAGTTCCTATAGAGGTTCCTTTGTGTCCTCTAGGTCTTACTCTAGAGACCGTCAGGGTAGCGACTCAGATAGGGGCTGTAATACTGGCCGAGTCAACCGTTCAGACGCCCCTAGGTTGACGGGGCGAGGTGCGGGCCATGGAGGACATGGTTTCTCCTTCCACAAGCCTCGCAGGACCAGGAGGTGATGGTATAAACCTCTATCGTGTTCCAGTGGGTGGAAGACTGTCAAGTTTCTCAACCAATTGGGAGTCGATTACGGACGTTCCTTGGGTTCGAGGGGTGATTTAGGAAGAACTAAACTGCCCTTCAAAGGAAAACGTCCGTTAAACTCGAAGTCCAAGATGGACTCGGCTTCCGTCAAATCCGCAGAAAAGAGGCTCGCTTCTATCAGAAGTCCAGTCTCTTCTGGAGAAGTTCGCGGAATCTCCAGGTTTCTACAACCATCTTTTTCTGGTTCCGAAACCAGACGGCTCGTTCCGTCCACTCATAATCTGAGCTGGATAACAAGCTGATTGGGGCTCCAAAATTTTATATGGAGACCATCCGATCAGTCAGAGCGAGTATTCGGGTGAACGACTATGCTACATGCATAGATCTCAAGGATGCGTACAGAAAGTATCTTTGCTTCGCCGTCATAGGAGTCGTGTATCAGCTCCGAGCAATGTGCTTCGGTCTGAATCTAGCGCCCTGGGCTTTCACTCGAATAATGAACTCGGTAATGACTCATTTCCGCACTCATTCGTCTGCGGTAACGTCGGCCTACCTGGACGACATTCTTCAGAGGTACGGCAACGAGTTAATGCTTCAGAACAATGTGCAGAATCTGCTTCTATTGCTCCGACGTCTCGGTTTCATAAGTAAACGAGAAGAAGTCGGATCTGGTGTGGTCCAAGTCCTTCAACCCCCCTGGGGATGAGCTTCGAGACACACAACAATCTTGTTCGTCTGACTTTAACAAGAGTGAATTAATCAGTTGTTACGCTTCCTATTTTCTTCACTCAGACAAAGTTACAGCGAGAGAATTCATGAGACTGATAGGTTTGTGCGGAGCTGTCGCAGATTTTATTCCGATGGGGTGGCTACGCACTCGTCCTTCCAAATTTTTCTGACCCAGAATTGGAGGGTGAAGATTCATTCGCTCGATATGGACATTCTTTTGTCAAATCAAGTGAACAAGAGATTCAGACTTGGTGGTTAACTCAGGGAATTCCACTGCAATTGCCGGATCCGAGTTTTTCAATTATGACGGATGCCAGTCAAACAGGTCAGGGCGCAACTTTGAGCCCAACGGATTTGAAGTGCCAGGATCTTTGGGATCCGCAGTTCCTAATCAAGCACATAAATATCAAGAAATGATGTCAATTTGGCTTGCGCTACGTCATTGGATGAACGTTATTCAGAATGCACACGTGCAATTCTGTCCGACAATACAACGGTAATAGTGTACATTCGGAACCAGGGAGGCACTCATTCCATTCTGTTATTCAAGTTAACAGAATGAATCCTTCTGTTTGTACTAGAACATCAAGTTCTCCTATCGGTCCGTCGTATTCCAGGTCGTCTAATGTATTAGCAGACTCCCTTTCACGGAGGGGGTCGCTTGTTGCCGTCAGAATGGACTCTCAACAACGAGTATTCAATCAGCTTTGCTACCAATGAGAGCGGCCAATGATAGACTTATTTGCGACACATCTCAACGATCAGTTGCAGATGTATGTGTCACCATGTCCGGATCCTCGAGTGTTTGCAGTAAACGCTCTATCGATCTCGTGAGACGGAATGATAGGATATGCGTATCCTCCAGCGCCGTTGATTCAGCAGATATTGCTAAAGTTTTAAGAATCCCAGTGCAAAATTCTGTTGGTAGCATCTCTGTCTCCACGAAGACCGTGGATTAATCTGCTAAGGTGTCTATTGTGGGACATACCGTGGAAGCTTCCTCCACATTTCGGTCCATTTTATTGCTAGATGGATTCAATTAACTATTCGTACTGCTTATGATATATTATCTTCAACTCAGCAGTCTGTGCTTAAGATTTCAGCTCATGAAGTAAGAGTTCTATCTACATCTTGGGCTTATGCTAATAGTGTTGCTATTACAGATCTATGAGGGTTACATACTAGTCTCAGCCTTCCACTTTCACAATTCTTATCCTAGAAATATTGAGTCCATTTCTGGAGATCTGCATTGTTTAGGTCCGTTATCTGTTGCTCAGAATGTCGTCCACTAAACTGTTGCAACTATAGTTATGTAGGCTTTCTGTTCCGGCAGTGACTCTGTCCTGCTGCCCTCTTCGCTCTGGAGTATTTGATCCAGGGGAAGGGGGGGGGGGGGGGAGGGTGTTCCCTTAGGTCACCTGCTTTATAGTGAAAAGCAAGGGAATACTTCCCCTGCGGTCAGTAATTCTGAGTCGGTACCGGGATGGTTTTAAAGTGTAAAGCTAATGTTTACTCATCCTTGTAATATTTTTAAAGTGTAGCTCGGTGTGAAGCATTTGTATATGTCACGTATCATACGGGCATTTATATACAATCCTCAGACACTTTTAATGAGTATAAAGAGTCTCATTTCTCTGGACTTCCTTTATTTATTGGCTTTCCTTTAAAAATAATTAGCATAACGGGTTATACTAGAGGTTAATATAGATCATTGATGTTATTGTACTCAATTACAGAATGGTGTTGTGTTTTTCTTTTTTTGATGCAAATAAGAAAGATACATGTAAAGCCTATTTCTCCTTTCTCCTCAAGGGGATAATTCTGTTATATGTAGTTGAGTCTATTGGATTTTCCTTATGTCCTTGGCCCTCCAACCTTTTTACTATTCAGCTAAGTCTGGGTCATTGGTACAGTATAAAAATGTTAAAAAATTTATAGTAATTTATATATTTTTTATACTTACCAATGACCCAGACAGGGATGGCCCTCCCATGAGTTGGGAACTCATACCTCCCCACTGAGTACATAATGCTTACCAGGCCCTGGTTGTAAGAATGATAATTGCACCAATTTCGAGACCTCCTTGACACTGCGTATGCACAGTGGAGTAAAAGTATGGAGGACCATATAGGACATGTAATTTTCGGTTTTTGATGTAAATTTGTGGGATTGGGGGGTAAAATTTGTGTTTGGCACTAAATATTTAAGAGTTAGCACCAGCTAAGTCTGGGTCATTGGTAAGTATAAAAAATATATAAATTACTATAAATTTTTTAACTTTCATGGTGCATGTGCAATTTGCAAAGAGAATGATTTTGTTTGGTAAAGTCTTTTTGAGAACACTTAAGAGAAAGAGGAGCTTGGATTGTCAACAAACTGTAGGTGAGGTGCATCGATTTTTTGTCATTGCACATCTGTAGAGTGGGTTATCATAGCAAGGAAAACAAATAATTCAGAGGCCTTCGATTGATTTTCAGGGAAGTTCTTAATTGAATTTAATTTAAGGAAAAAAAGATGTGCGAGAATAATATATGATAAAAACTAGCAAATTTTGAGCTCTTGGACCACTATGGAACCCAGTTGGTAGAGAGCTAAAAACTTACTGATGCATTTTATGCTGTGTTAAATCTTGAACTACTCATTGTTGTGTTGAAAATCTGTAACAGTCCCCCTTTTCTTCCAAGTTGCCTTTCTGCAAAGTGTTCAAAACCAAATTTCATTTGGAACTATCTGGAAATAGACAACCCAACTGTGACTGAGCACAATTGAATAAAAAGCAGTGTTAGTGCCTATTCAAAAATACTTCTGTTGTGTTTTGATTTTCTGTTGTAAATTGTTGGCATTTTATGAAAACAATGCAAATTATTATGAAACCAATTTTTTTAACTATATTTTTTAATAAATACATAAAAGTATATTGTTTATTTCATTTTCATATATTTTATTCATCAGAAAGCAATATTTAAATTAAATTGGAATATTGATGATGAGCTTAAGTTGCCTACATGTATTTTTGCTCCGACACTCATAAACTCAATAAAGAAGCTCAGATTGAACTGAATAAAACAGCAATTTTGGGCTATAATTTGGCTATAAGTGAAAAATAAAGAATCTTTTATTGAATTTAAATCATTTGTATCAATATTTTTATTTGTTTTATTCATTATAAGCAGAGCATCGAAGTCCCGTGTTTTGACACTGAATTTCTTAAAATAGATTCATAGCTTTCTCGTCGAAAAAAAATGCATCACTGTTCTGTGAGAGAATATAGTATAATGTATTGTGGCAATGGGATTTGTATCACAAATTGCAATCCAAAACCGAAAAAATTACTTTCTAGGATGACATTGGATGTGTATTCACCACTTCAATTCAGAAAGTCTTTGATGAGTTTGCAACAATGAAAAGTTGCACATTCAGCATACACTCATGTTCTCCATGGTTCACTAATCAAGAATGGCAAATCCGAGATGTAAACTTGAATATTAGTGGCGACAAACACAGCTGTCCATTTGCAGAGATGTTTGTCAGGCAATGAAAAGCTGTTTAAAAACTTATTAAATTGGAAATTGAAAAAGCTAAAATACTTTTCCGGTTTAACTTCTGATAATGTAAATTCACCACATTTTGTCCGCTATCATTGAGAAGCTTTTGCATCTACAAAAGACCACCATTGAGTATTCATCATCTGAGGACCTTGTAAACCGTTTTTTCGAGTTTCTTAGTTGAAAATATTGATGGTTTCAACCTGGACACTGATTATGAACTTTGTCATTTAATTGCAGGAATCGCATGATGAAGAATTGCTCAGATTGATTTTAGAGAAGAATCTAGTCACAAAAATTGTTTCCACCAAGCAATATCCAGCTGTTATTGAATACCTATTGAACAATTATGGTGATGGTAGTTTTTCCATTGAAAAAGTATCCAGTGAACTTAATGATGCAGGTTTTCAAGCTGAAGCTGGTTCTTTGTTGATGAATGCCAGATCCACACAGCCACTTTTACAGACTTTCCATGGTGCTCTTAATGTATTGGGAAACTGGTTAAGAAAATAAAGGTTGATCATCTCCAATTCTGCTAATTTACAAAAAAAAAAATACTTTGTAAAAAACATCTTATGCAAACACATGGGTATTCCGGAAAGTTTCTTTTTAAATGTGTGTTTGTAAGTGTTTTTCAAAGTGTATAAACTGAGTGTCTAACAGTATATAACATAAATCATACATAACTAAATAATTCCCTACCCTAAGTTTTATTAAAGTTAGAATACAACACAATGTACATCCAGCTTTAACAAACTGAGGTAGACTAGCACCTGTGAAACACTTCTCCTGTGGGGTTGGAGAAGGGTTCAGAAACAGTTCTAAAAATAGTTAGAATCAGAAATTTAACCACTTACACTATTATGTGGCAAACCAACGTTTTCAGCAGTGAAAATTTCCCATAATGTAGTTGAAAACTCAACCAACTATATCTTGTTTGACAGAGCTCTGTGAGCTCTGTCAAACAAGATATAGTTGGTTAAATATTTGTCCCACATTGCAAAATAGTGTCAAAGAAGAGATTTTCAGGTGAAAATGGTGATAAGGCAGATTTTTTATGATGAGGGAGGTGCCTGAGAAACAAACAAAAAATTTTAATAGCCAAATTGCTCCTCTTTTGCTTTTCTGTCTGGGTCTCTTTTCCAAAACAATAGTACTGATATCGCTTATTGATAATTTTATTTCTTTCAAAGTACAGTTCATTCCTGGTCTCTTCATAACAAAAAGTGAAGATTGCAGGTAGGCCATTTCTTTTAAACCTATACTTAACGTAACATGACTTGTGGCTCCTCATCGCAATTAACTTACTGAGCCATTTCAATGAGAGGTCATAGACTTATGTTTTTGAGAAAAAAATGAAAATATTTAGCTATGACTATTGAAAAAAAAAAATGTTTATCAGGCATCGGCTGTGTCATTAAAATTCTGTCAAGAATCTTCCTTCATCATAAAAATTTTGCAAAAAGACCCCAACAATCACAACTACTAATTTTTAACTGGTCAAAATCAACACTGACAAAAGCAAGTTCGTTCCAGGTTGATGTGTAATTAATACAATGAGTAACCTCATGAAGTACATTCTAAATACTTTGGCAGTTGTTTGTAGGAAAGTCTTGGCTGCCTCTATATGCAGCCAGGACATGCCTAGAAATGCAGCCAGGACATGTGCCAGGACGTGCCTAGAAATGCAGCCAGGACATGCCTAGAAACAACTGTTATGCCACAGAATGGAGACTGTCCAAGTGTAGCAGGAAAGTATAAAAATCTCCAGGCCTCTAAGCATTAAATAAGCGAGAAAAAGTTCATCCTTCCATCATCAAAGAATTAAGAAAAAATTGCCCGAGGAAGGAGAGTATTATTTTTATTGGTAGCTTATTCAAGAAAAATATTTGCATGTGTCACCAGTTAGTCATGTTAGGTTATGGGTTACATCACTCTGGGCAAGTGGCAAGATAAATAACATTTGGTTGGATTACTGCCCACTCTAATGATTATGATTTTGAGACTGAATAATTAGTATTGCATACTCTGGGAACCAACTAGTTGGTTTATGGAAGAGTAGCAGCAGTCACAATTCTTAGTTTATATGTTCCATGTTCTTATATTTGAAAAGGGTTTGGAAGATGGAGCATTTGAGTTTTCTGTCAATAACAGATGTACAGGCCAGTGGGGGCAGTCGTTGGGTTTATTACGCCTCTTGTTGGCCTTATACATGTGTTAGCATTGCATATAACTTGAACTGACAAGTCATAAAATAGTACAGTGGAGCCCACTTAATTGGATAACTCTTAATTGAATAACTCTGTTAATTGAATAAAACTTTCAAGAACAAAACTATTTACCATACATCCAGTACAAATTTGACATGGTAATTGCATATGGATTATAGAGTAAACTCCTGTTAATTGAATAAAAAATCTTGAAATTTGTTACACTGACAACCACCCAAAATCCCCTTGTTCTTTTGCCTATTTAGTCTCTGTGCATCCAATACAGGCATTTAATGATATGATATAGCAGATGCTCAGTTGATCTCTAAAATACAGGAAAGTGACAAAATCCCTGTTAATTGAATATTTCTGTTAAGTGAATAATTTTCACTGGCAAAGTTGCTTTCAATTAACAGGGTTACACTGTAACATAACACTCAAATCGGTGTTCACAGAAATCATCAGCATCTGGGTTGTAGCTTTGCTTGTGTTCCATGCGAATGTGTTGTTCAATATCAAGGCAGGTGATACAGAGCTTGCCTAAAAAATCATTTTGGCATTATCAAGGCATGCATGAGCATCCAATTACCTTCCAAAGTCTGGTTCTTTACCCTTCATTTGTGTAAGCTTGTACCAGTGATAAGTGCACACAAGCTATGTTTTCTGAAGACATTTTTGAAATGTTGACAAAAGTAGTTGGATATTTTTAGCTCAACTTGACAAAGTCAAGTATGAGTTATTGGTGATGGGTTGCGATCTGTTGTCCATCTACATCTGTAACTAGGTCTGTCCACAATTCCTTTAGTATACCCTACAGGCCACTCTCTCACCTGATCAGTTTCAAATATCATATGTTGCTTTGGGGTAATGTTTAGATGGGAGCTATCAAATTTTTCCGAATTTTGTTGAAAAATATGGCCACCAGTGGTCATCTTGGATTTGACATATCAATTGTCAACAATTCCATTAGCACACCCTACAGGCCACAGATCTTTTTCAGATTTCGTATGTATCTTTGATATGATGTCTAGATGGGAGCTATCAAATTTTTCTGAATTTCAGTCCCTTCTTAGTGATATGCTGAGCTACAGTGTCATTGACACTTTCATATATTACTGTTATTGTATTTGTATTTGGCTGATTTGTTATTTCTCTGGTAGAGTGCTAGACTAATTTTGGTTGTAAGAATTGGTTCATGCGGGTTTGCCTTATTACACTCTCCAGTAAATTGTTACAAGACACATACTCTGCAAACAAAAATGTTTACTTCCACGAGAATAAGATGCACAAACATGGAATATGAAGTCTTTTAATTGAGATAGAAGCATTTTTCATTAGAGCCCAAACATGGGCTCCTAGCACTCAACTAGAGCTGTGTGGTTAACCAAAAATTTGGTTCGGTTTCGGTTTTGTTATCAAAACTGAGACTGAAACAATTACAGAAAACCGGTCATCTAGGTTTCCAAATTAAATGTTGAAAATCTCTAATCAGGTCTTCACTTCTCAGAATAATGAAAGAAACAACATAAAGTTACCTTTATATTGAAACTTTAGAGTCGCGATACCCCTTTTTCAGAATAGCTATACTAGTAATTGGTATCATGTTCGAGCGCTGCATTCACAAGAATACAGTAAAAATAGGTGACAAATTGACTTCTCATACATCAGGTTTTTACTTGAGTTGAATAAAGTCATTAACAGTGTTAGAGACAATGTTTTACAATGACACATATAATTTTACAACAGACTCAAGGCTAGAAATCATTTTCTTAAACTTGAAACTCTTGAGATAATTTACACAAATACATTGCACTCAGGAAATCAGAGTGTATTACACACATGCTTTGCCACGGAAATGGAGTTCCCCTACTGACAATGACGAGCGTATAAATTAACACATGTTGCACTGTATTCCCAGTTTATAGAATTAATATGTCGGGACTCTTTGGGATTAAATTATTGTTTCCGGCTGCAATTTAACAATAAATCACCATCAAGTATCCACTTACTGTAGTTCCATCAGCTGAGTTGAGTAAATTACAGTTTCAAGCAATTAGGCAGAGAGTACTGGTAATTCTGTGATGTGCCCCCCTCCCCTCCCCCCCCCCCCCCACACACACCTTTTAAAACTGTTGAGATACTGATGAAAGCATGAGTGATGATAGGGGATGGGGGAGGGTGGTGGGGGAGAACCTCTAAGAAATTTTGAAAATCAGTTAAACAGAGACTTCTGGTAGTTTTGGGGATAAAAGAATCACATTCTTTTTTTGGCCGTCAAAATGATGTTTTTTAGCAGCATGCTCAAAATTCCAGACTTCAGTGAGTATCCAGTGACCAAGAGTTATAGTGTTTGACTGCACAATTCTTGAAGTGATAACGTTATTACGCCAAGTGGTTTTAATAAAGTTATTACTTCAAGAATCATGCAGTCCAAACTTACAACACCCCCCCCTCCCCCATCCCCCCCCCCCCCCCTCTTAACTGTTGACATAGGAGTCAGAACCACAGTACTCCCCCTCCCAAGTTCCGGGCCCCAGTGTTACTACCCCTGGCCCTGCTACTATCAAAGATTTGATTTGACTTGGATATCTCAACAAAGTGGCTTGTCCCCTTTTATTTTATAAATGGGTCAATTACAAGTTTTTATTTGATGCAAATTTATATACTGCAAAATAATCTTCCAATAAGCAGTGTATGCATTATGTTTGTGCAATGAAAACCGAGGTTTTTAAAAAAAAAACCCAAAAAACTGACCTTTTCAAAACCATACCGCTCTACACTCGACCAGTTAAAAGGGATATTATAAAACATAACTTTTAAATGTAGGTTTTGAATGTCTTTGAGCACGTTCACTATTTTCACTTGTTGCAGTTGGCCTGACTGACACAGAAGTTACTCAAGGACCACATTTGGAGTATGTTTCCGTGGGCCATTTTTGAATACTAGGAATTACTAGTGATATTCCTAGCATGTGCGGCCAACACAGATTGCCGTTTATCATTCTGGAATATCATATCAAATCATTCACAATAATCCATTTTACAAGGAGGTTTAATTCTTATTCTTGACAGGTGCAATTTTAAGGTAATATTGTGGCAGATTTGAGAAATTACACATCTGAGGTGATTAACGGTTACTTGCACATGAAATCCAACAATTTGCAATGAATAAACAAAATATATTTTAAAAAAAACAAAAATATTTTGTGTATCAGTTACGGATCCAAAAAACAGATGAAAGAAGTCAAAATGGAAACTTGTGTTTCTTTTAGGCCAAACATTAATGCAACAATTTTATTCCTTAAGAATGTGGGAATTCTCTGGGAATCTGACATTTGTGGGGATGGGGGAGAAGCCATTACACCTCTTATTGTTACCGAAAGGCAGAGAGGTACACTTTCCTCAAATGGGTTATTGCGATGAGATGTCAGTATTGGCTGATCCGTGGTATAAAATGATTGAAAAATGTTTCAGTTGCCTAGCAGCAATCATTTGCATCGGGAATTGCATTGAATTTAAGAAATCAATACTCTCTATTATCATGTTATTTTTTCTGCTGGTATTTTGCTTTTATTTTCTAACCAGGGGATGGGTTTTTCAGTAAATTGTAATGCACATGACAAATAAAAAAAAAAGTATCTGGATGCGTTATTTATTAGATCATACATACACAAATTACATGATTCTGGTTTATGCAGAGATGCAATTTGTTGATTTTGTGTGAATACTATTTTATGTCTGTACTGCACATGTCACAGTATTCCATGTATTGCAGAATGGCCCACATAAACGTAAGCTTTATTGATGTAAATAAACTTTGAAAACCCTGACAAATTGTTGCTCATGTTGCCTGGCATTACTACATATTTAGGGTATAGTGCCATGCTCCATTTTTTTCATTTATGTTTTACTTTATTTATAGAGTTTTATATGTGAGAGTTCTTTTTATTATAAGCTTATTTATAGGTAAGGTTCTGTTATATGAAGATCCATATATGAATATTGTTGTTCATCCATCCATCAGTTTCTTTCCATCTTTCCCATCCATTCTTCAACATTTTGCAAGTTTAGATCACATTCTAGGTGCCATTTGTTGAAGGACTTTGTAGACTTATACATACATTTTGAAATGAGAGCGTGTTGTACACTAAATTTGGTGACAATGATTTTATTTTATGGTTGACTACACATCTAAGAATATGCTTGTCTAGAAGATACCATGAAAAGTTTGAACTAGGATCACCAGCTTTGTATCAAATCGAGTTACTACATGTATGCAGTTCATGGAAATTTTATTTGTTACTTAACTCTTAGAAGCCGGGAGTCAAGTTTTCTTGTCTGTGATGTAATACGGCAGATAATCTGGCTGTGACGGTTCGGCTATCTTTCGGCTGGGGGAGAATTATACACTGAGCAGGTGCTTCTAGTCAAGTGTCATCTGCCTGAATAGGCAGACGACACTTGACTAGATGCACCTGCTTTACTGTAAGTTTTTCGCGGTATGTCATGTTCAATAAATTCATTCTGATTCCCTGACTTCTAAGAGTTAATTTAGGTTGTGAAGAAATTCCTGATGAATACAATGAAACCCACTTAATTGGATATTGCATGAGCAATCAATCCTGATAACTGCATAAAACTTTCAAACACCAAACCATTTGCCATACCTTTGATCATGTTTTGACCTGTTAGTTGCATGTATGTTATAGAGTAAATGTCTTGCTAATTGAATAAAAAATATTGTGATCTATTGAAAAATTATTCAGACAAGTACTGAATTTTACTGCTTTATATACTGTTTTCAACACAGTGGAACCCTGTTAATTAAAGAGTCACTGTGCCATTGAAAATTATTCAGTTAATAGGAGTATTCATACGTACATACCAAATATGGTTTCCAGATGATAACTTTACTTTCACTGAACGAAATGAAACCAAGTTTTATACATAGGTTTATAACCACATAATACAGGTTGGGATTGCCAGTGGGCTTGGGGCGATATTTTTTGACAGAGTTATGTTCCTTTTCCGACTTAGAAGACATGTTGATAATGATTTCCGGATGGTAACTTGAGTTATAGGTGTCCAATTTCAATCAAACTTGGAATATAGCTTACTGTAGACAATATACCAGACAGGTTTCATAATATACCAGACAGGTTTCATTTTGAGTGTGGTGCGATAATTATTATCTGAGTTATGGCCACTTGGCATTGCACTTGTATCATTTATATTTTGTTTGACAGAGCTCATTGACTTTGTCAAACAAGGGATAATAAATTAAATTCCTGTCTTGGATGTACTGAGGCCAAAGAAGTTTTAAAAAAATGAAGTAGAGTTTGGTGATGTCAGGATAATTTCTCAACATATTACAGGATTTTTTATTCAATTAACAGGAGTTTAATCTATAATCTTTTTGCAATGAACAGGGAAATTTGTCTTGCAGGTATGGTAAATGGTTTTGTTTTTAAAAATTATATTCAGTGAAGAGGGTTATTCTGTAAAGAGAAATAGAATTAAGTGGGCTCCATTGTATATGCATTTGATTTACAATATTATGTTTGACAAAGCTTGAGCTCTGTCGAACAGGACATAATCATGTAATGATCAATTTATCAGCAGATTATAGATGCCCAAATTCTGGTATCTGTATATTCCATTAATTGAATGTATGTCACTAGCAAAGTAGCTATTCCATTAACAGGGTTTCACTGTATAATATTATTTGTCAGTATTTGATTCCTGTGGGAACCTCAGGAAGTAAAGCATTACTATGGTAAACAAGGTCTATTTCATTGGTATATTAACCCTCTACACACAGATTTCAATATATTACGTTTTCAACTTTCAAATTCTTCCAAAAAAGAAATTTGGAATTTAACCAATTCATTCTTGTTTGACAGAGCTCATTGATACAAGCTGATGTCCCTTCACTCACAAAGAAATTATTGTGAGCTCCAGTTATAGATATTCCAATCAGTAAGTATTTAATTCACCCTGAAATTTATTTATTTATTGGGATTTAAGGTCCCCTATATCTGCACAATGGCTAATCAACACCATGACAGTTTTACGGGTGGAGGAAGTCGGAGTACCCAGAAAGAACCACCGAGCAATGGCAAGCAACTGTCAGCTCCCCAACATACAAACTCCACACAAGCAGGGTTAGCATTGATTGAGGGACAAGTGCACCATGACATTGCAGTAAGCCTTAGTACACAATGCCACCATGCCCTCATGTGGGCAATGGGGGTGAAGCGTCTTGCCCAAGGACAAAATGCGGTTGCCGCAGGTGGGATTCGAACCGAGGACCTCTCAGTTTGCAGCTGCACCTCTACCTATTGAGCCACTGCACCCCCAATTCACCTTGAAAACATCACGATATTAACACAATTAAGAGAAAATATTCAGCATAATCATAAATCAGCTGTGGTGAGTCTTCTTTCATAATAATAATGTCATTGAAGATCCGGTCAAATCAAGTCTCGATTTAGCAACATTTTATGCTTTGATTTGAAGAAAATGAATATTTTTATACTGTACCAATGACCCAGACATAGCTGTTGCTAATTCTCAAAAATCTAGGGCTAAACACAAATTTTGCCCCCCAATCCCCCAAATTTGCATCAAAAACCGAAAATAACATGTCCTAAATGGTCCTCCATACTTTTCCTCCACTGCGCATGCGCAGTGTCAAGGAGGTCTCGAAATTGGCACCAATTAGCATTCTTTGTTTGGCCCTTCATCAGTTCACATCTGACTGATATTTGTGTTTGTAAATCTCAGTTTAAATGATGCCAGACACATAAATATTAGAGAAATGGTGGATCTAAAGAGGAAATAGAAGGAGGAGAGGAAAAATTAGTGGCAGGAAATAATCAGGGCTGTAACTTAAAATTTTTTTATGAAATTATGTTATGTTCCCTATTTTCAAGGCATGGGCCTGTTGTTGTCATTCTTGCTATAAAGTTACACTGCTTGATCAGTGTTTCCTCTCTCCCTTTCCTTTAGTCCCCCCTTGCTATTCTCCCATGCTTTTGGCATATTTTCTGTAATATTATTACTAAAATTTCTTAGGAGTTTTGCTTGGTAACAGAAAGAATTCTGTTTTTTCCCTATGTTTACAACCTCACCCATGGGTGTTTTAGGCGTTGTGTTCTGCATCTACCATCTGATGTTCTGCAGTTTCTTCCCTGGAAGTCTCTGTTTTGCATCAGATAGTGTTTTAATTGGTAACTGATTTCGGGCCATGTTTATCAGTGCCTGGAGTCATGTTTCCGGTTTTTATACACTTCTTGTTCACATTGACAACGGTTTCTGTTGAGAGTGATTTCTTGTCTTTGCATTAGTTTAATCATAATAAGATACATTATTATTATTATACGTAAGTGTTGCATTAATTTTTTTGAAATATTTTAAAATTTTTGTCCACACTTAGGCTTTTTTGGGATCCATTGGGGCTCAACGTTACTTTCAGAAACTTGGGCTTTTCTGAAAAAATATTTTTTCAAAAATTTGGTTTGATTTCATTTATTTTTTCTATATGTTAATGGATCATGTTATTATGTATCTTTGTTTTCAGGGGTTGGTGTGAGTACTAGGACTGTTTGTGTTCTTTTCACAATGAAAGGATATTGTTCAAATTGTAATAAGAGGAAATCTTCCTCTGACTTTCATAATCATTGTATTAATTGTAGTCAGTGTACTCGCACTAACTCCTGCTCAGTGTGTGTCAATTGGGATGACAAACATTGGAAACGTGTGTCACGGTATGTTGTTAGCGGGGATAAGGCCATGCCGGTCCTTTCTCCGCAGTGTCACTCTAGTTTTTCAATCTCTTTTTCAGAGGAACAAGAACAGGGTGATGTTTCCGTGATGTCTTCCAAAAGTGTGTCTCCGTCGTCACAGTTAAATGAAGAGCTAGCGGCAAAAGTGCTCATGGAAATACGTCAATTGCCTAAGAGGTCCCTAGTAGGATCGAAGGCATTGGCGTCCGCTAGCTTGCCCAGTGTAGCGACCATTCATCAAATGGCTCGGCAGCCGGGTTCGTCCATTGCGGTCCAGGAAGGAAATTTGGGTGATGCGAGCACTATAATAACACAAAGTGCACACCCAGTGACAACGGATCAGAGGATGGAATGGAGGAAGCCTATTAGTCCGGTTCCTAGCTCGTCCAGGTCCATCTGGGCTGCGAGCGAGAGAGGTCCCTCTCTCGTACAACAACATCTGGGACCAGATGTTGTGGTACAAAACGTTTCGTATTCGGAGCATACGTCCGCCACTCGGGATGCTCCGTTATATAAACAGTCCGGAGAGACTGTCAATATGGCTTCCTCATCCTCACGGCTGCGCACACGACCGCACCTTGGCTACGTGACCACGGATACCCAGCCAGCTTCGCCGATCAGGGATTCCACGGCGACCAGGTCACGCCATCCGGTAGCCAGGGACACGAGGCCTATAGACTCCAGACGTTCGCATAAAAAAAATATGCAGGAGTCAACGTCCAGGGAGCTTCCAGGGGCAAAGCAACATAAGACCGCTGCTCCACAGGCCTCAGTGACGGACGTGCTATCACAAATAGCACAACTTATCGCAGCAGACGACAGAATCTCTCAGGATCGGTACGCTCCGCTGAAGTCTCAGGTACGGACGACCGAGAACTTCAAATGGTCCGACAGATGGTGAAAGGGATTCAGAGGATCTGGAGTTTTCCCTTTTGAAACAACATAAAGCTGCAGTAGATTTTATCCGGCATTATCTTCCAGAGGTTGTTCCGTCGGACCAGAATGCTGCGATGCCGGATAAGAGACTGATAGCGTCATTGGACACAGAATTTTTTGATCGGTTTAGGGACATCGTCCCTGAGTTTCCAACACAGTCCAATAATGTCACAAGAACATTTGAACTATTGAATGACGCTATATATAAGCTTGCTACCAAAATGAGCAAGTAACGGTTTCTTGTCCGCAAATGCTGTTCATCTGCCTTTCATCAATTCAAGGAATAAATTTGAAACGGCAGGACAGGGCATACCGAGAGTTCCTCTGCATCTAGACAACCAGGCTGAAGACCTAGAATTGTCTATACCGTCGTCTATGTCAATTCCAACCACGACGTTGGAAACGACAATAATGTCTAATAGAGTTAACTTAGACGCTTTATCATATGCAGATCACCTTACTAAAGCGTTATCATTACGTCTTCAGGGGAAAGAATTCCAGGATATACAATCCTCATTAAGACTTCTTTCAAGGGCAGTAGCTTATTCCACGTATAACTCCGCCCTTTCAGTGGCAAACCTGGAGTTGGTTAGACGTGATGCAGCCCTAGCTACATCCACGCGCGTGGATGGTAAGGTGAAGAACTCTCTCAGAGTCGCTCCGGTCTCCAGAGAGCTTCTCTTCGACGGCAAGCTTTCGGCAATCTATGATCAGATAACTAAGAAAGCTTTGGATTCTCTGCTATTCAAATCCGCTTCTAAAAAGTCGGATACAGCAGAAAAGAGTAAGACAGGCACTTCTGAGACAAGTACGCCCAAGGGAAGTTCCTATAGAGGTTCCTATGCATCCTGTAGGTCTTATTCTAGAGACCGTCAAGGCAGCGACTCATGTAGGGGACGTTATACTGGCCGAGATAACCGGTCAGACGTCCCTAGGTCGACTGGGCGAGGTGCGGGTCGTGGAGGACGTAGTTTCTCCTTCCGCAAGCCTCATGGGTCCAGGAGGTGATGGTATGAACCTCTATCGTGTTCCGGTAGGCGGAAGATTGTCGAGTTTTATAAACAATTGGGTGTCACTTACGGACGACCCCTGGGTTCGAGGGGTAATTTCGGAAGGACTAAGAATATCCTTCAAACGAAAGCCTCCATTAACTCGAAGTCCAAAATGGACTCAGCTTCCGTCAAATCCGCAGAAAAGAGACTCTTCTATCAGAAGTACAGTCTCTTCTGGAGAAGAACGCGGTAGAGGTCGTAGAAGACCGGGAATCATCGGGTTTCTACAGCCATCTGTTTCTGGTTCCGAAACCAGACAGCTCATTCCGTCCAGTCATAGATCTGAGCTGGATAAACAAGCTGATCGTCGCTCCGAAGTTCTATATGGAGACAATTCGATCAGTCAGAGCGAGTATTCGGGTGAATGACTATGCTACAAGCATAGATCTCAAGGATGCGTACTTTCACGTCATGGTACATCCGACATTCAGAAAGTATCTACGCTTCGCAGTCCTAGGAGTTGTATATCAGTTCCGAGCGATGTGCTTCGGTTTGAACCTAGCGCCCTGGGCATTCACTCAAATAATGAACTCGGTAATGATGCATTTCCGAGCTCATTCGTCTGCGGTAACGTCGGCCTACCTGGACAACATTCTTCAGAGGTACGGCAATGAGTTAACGCTTCAGAACGATGTGCAGAATCTGCTTTTATTACTCCGACGTCTCGGTTTTATAATAAACGAGGAGAAGTCGGATCTGGTGCTGTCCAAGTCATTCACCCACTTGGGAATGAGCTTCGAGACGCACAACAATCTCGTTCATCTGCCGTTAACCAGAGCAAAATTAATCATTTGTTATGCTCGCTATTGTCTTCACTTAGACAAAGTCACAGCGAGAGAATTCATGAGACTGATAGGTCTGTGCGGAGCCGCTGCGGATCTCATTCCGATGGGGCAGTTACGCACTCATCCTCTACAAATTTTCTTGACTCAGAATTGGAGAGTAAAGATTCATTCGCTCGATATAGACTTTCTCTTGTCAAATCAAGTGAAACAAGAGATTCAGACTTGGGCAAACATTCAGTGGTTGACTCAGGGAGTTCCACTGCAGTTGCCGGATCCGAGTTTTACTGTTATGATGGATGCCAGTCAAACAGGTTGGGGTGCAACATTGATCCCAACGGATTCGAAGTGCCAGGGTCTTAGGGATCCACAGTTTCTAGGCAAGCACATAAACATCAAAGAAATGATGTCAATTTGGCTTGCACTATGTCATTGGATGAACATTATTCAGAAAGCACATATCCAAATCCTGTCCGACAATACGACAGTAGTAGCATATATTCGGAACCAGGGAGGCACTCATTCCATTCCGTTATTCAATTTAACGGAAAGAATCCTTCTGTTTGTACTAGAACACCAAGTTCTACTTTCGGTCCGTCATATTCTGGGTCATCTGAATGTATTGGCAGACTCCCTTTCACGGAAGGGTTGCTTGTTGCCGTCAGAATGGACTCTCAACAAACAGGTATTCAATCAGATTTGCTACCAATGGGAGCGGCCAATGATAGACTTATTTGCGACACAGCTCAACAATCAGTTGCAGACGTATGTGTAACCATGTCCGGATCCTCGAGCATGTGCAGTAGACGCTCTATCGATCTCGTGGGACGGATTGATAGGATATGCGTATCCTCCAGTGCCGTTGATTCAGCGGATATTGCTAAAGATAAAACAATCTTAATGCAAAATTCTGTTGGTAGCATCTCTGTCTCCACAGAGACCGTGGATAAATCTACTCAGGTGTCTGCTGTGGGACATACTGCGGAAGCTTCCTCCACGAGAGGATCTTCTTTCGCAGGGGAAATCGCGTCAACTACATCACAACCCGCAAGGTCTCAACCTTCACGTATTTCCATTGTGCGGTCCTTCTTGCATGGCAAGCATTTTACAGGACGAGCAGTGGATGCAATTTCTAACTGTAGGAGGACCTCCTCTTCGCTAAACTATGCGGCTAAGTGGAAGGTCTTTTGTCGTTGGTGTAGGGATCATTCTGTTGATATTTTTGATCCCTCCATTCCTGACATTGCAAACTTTCTAGTATACTTGTTTGATGAGATCAAACTGCAGCCTGTTACTATTAAAGGTTATAGGTCTATGTTATCTGATACCTATGCACACCATGATAGTTTACAAATTGGATCTAATGTCTCTTTATCTAAATTAGTTAGAAACTTCTCGATAAATAGACCTGGAACCCTTAGATTAATTCCTAAATGGAATTTAGCTTGGGTTCTTCTTAAACTAAAAGAAAAGCCATTTGAGCCTCTTGAGACAGTGGACTTCAAATTCTTATCTTATAAGACAGCATTTCTCTTAGCTTTCTCTTCTGCTAGAAGAGTCAGTGAGCTTCATGCACTATCTGTGGACGATTCTCACTATTGTAGTGTCGGGAACACTATTACCTTTACTACTAATGTTGGATTTTTGGCTAAGAATCAGGCTCCTAATAAATATCCAGAACCTATTGTTATTAAGGCTCTTCCATCTTCAGACGGGCATAGGCCTTTACTCGGTCCGGTTAGAGCTTTACGTATTTATAAACGAAGATCTCAGTTTATCAGAAAGGGACGAAAATGCTTCTTTCTGTCTCTGATGCCTAATAGAAAGGACATAATGGTCCATTCTATTGCTAGATGGATTCAGCAGTTTGTGCTTAAGATTTCGGCTCATGAAGTAAGAGCTTTTCTACATCTTGGGCTTACGCAAATAGTGTTGCTATTACAGATTTAATGAAGGCTGCATATTGGTCTCAGCCATCCACATTCACAAATTTTTATCTCAAAAATATTGAATCCATTTCTGGAGACATACATTGTTTAGGTCCGTTATCTGTTGCTCAGAATGTCGTCCACTAAACATTTGCAACTATAGTTATGCAGGCTTTCCGTTCTTGCAGTGACTCTGTCCTGCTGCCCTCTTCGCTCTGGGCTATTTGACCCAGGGCAAGGGGAAAGGGGGGGGGGAGGGTGTTCCCTTAGGTCACCTGCTTTATAGTGAAAAGCAAGGGGATACCTCCTCCGGAGTCAGTAATTCTGAGTCGGTACCGGGATGGTTTTAAAGTGTAAAGCTAATGTTTAAATTCATTCATGTCATATTTTTAAACTGTAGCTCGGTGTGAAGCATTTGTATATGTCACGTGTCAAACGGGCGTTAATATACAATCCTCGGACACTTTTAATGAGTATAAAGAGTCTCAATTCTCTGGACTTACTTTATTTATTGGCTTACTTTAAAAATAATTAGTATAAAGGGTTATACTGGATGTTAATAGAGAACATGGATGTTATTATGCTCAATTATGAAAGGTGTTGTGTCTTTCTAATTTGTCATAAATAAGAAAGATACATGTAAAGCCTAATCCTCCTTTACTCCTCGAGGGGATAACTCTATTATATATAGTTGAGCTTATTGGATTTTCCTCTATGTCCTAGGCCCTCCAGCCTTTTTTCTATTCAGCTATATCTGGGTTATTGGTACAGTATAAAAATGTTAAAAAATTTATAGTAATTTATATTTTTTATACTTACCAATGACCCAGACGGGGATGGCCCTCCCAGGAGTTGGGAACTCGTACCTCCCCGCTGAGTACATAGCGCTGACCAGGCACTGCTTGTAAGAATGATAATTGGCGCCAATTTCGAGACCTCCTTGACACTGCGCATGCGCAGTGGAGGAAAAGTATGGAGGACCATTTAGGACATGTTATTTTTGGTTTTGGATGCAAATTTGGGGGATTGGGGGGCAAAATTTGTGTTTGGCCCTAGATTTTTGAGAATTAGCACCAGCTATGTCTGGGTCATTGGTAAGTATAAAAAATATATAAATTACTATAAATTTTTTAACGTTTATGGTGAATTTTAGGCCTAGAATATTTCATTTGGTCAGAAAAGCGAACCAATGGTTTGCTTTTCCACTCCACTGAAATATTCCACTTGAGTGAAACTAATCAAAAGCAAACAAGTTATTAATTGAAAACAGAATATATTTTCATATTTGTAATTCACTAAAAAAAAATTCCACAATCCATTGCAATGTGAAGTCATAAACTGAGTTTGAACACTTTTTGAGAATACTTTTGGCTGGTTTTGGCCATTATGTTGGGTAAAGAGTTGATGCAGATGAGATTTACATAAAGGCCATACAGTGCACAGGGTTAGTTACTTGGTTAATAATGAAACATTTTTATAACCAGAAAGTGTGACTAACCCTGTGCAATGCACAGGGTTAGTCACAATTTCTGATTATAAAAAAATGTCACTGCTATAACACGCATGCTACATTATTATTATTATTATTTATTGATGCTTAATACCACTATTTATCATGGCGATACACACGCTATATGAAAATATACACAGACTAAGGCTGTAAAAATGTACAGGGTCAATTGGTTACATATTACATAAGGTGCAGGATTCAAGGCACTAATGGAAATACTTAGGCTGGATTGTGGAAATTTTTTTACAGTGAATTACAAAAATTAAAACATATTCTATTTTCAGTTAATCCCTTCTTAAACAATGAACTGTTGTTAGGGTTAGGCTGGTTCCAGTCTATAACAGCATCACTTTTCTTGCAGAATTTGACTGGTGGTTTGAGAACTTTCTATAACAGCTGTATAGAATTCTATCTGAGGAGAAATCCTATCACATTATGAAGCTTACTCACACTGTTTTTCCATTTTGAGAACTTGAAAAGATGCCGTTTGGTTACAAAATAGGATCACACACTAGGGTTTTGAACTCTCCTTTACAGCACAATTAGTTGTGTATGTGAACTCCGAATGTTTGGCATTGCACATGCAATGTTTGCAGTTAACCACTCCAGAGGTTACCTACTTCCATCATTGTTGACATAATGTTTAGGTTGTAAAAGGTTGGTTAACCCTTTACCCAATGCAGACGATATCAAAATTTATTATTTTAAATATCATTTTTTTAAATTTTTTGAAAAATTTCAACAAAACCATATCATGTGACCCCTCATTGGAATGAGCTCATCGAGCTCGTTCCAACGAGGGGTCACATGATATGGTTTTGTTGAAATTTTTTGAAAAATAATAGTTTTTCAACTGCTGAATTTGCATATTACGCGAGCGGATGCGAGTGATTCATTGGGTAAAGTGTTAACCCCCTACACATTGGTGTTGAAATACCAAATTTTAGCTGTAGATTTTTCCCATAATGCAACAAGGTAATTGAGCAGTATCAAACAAGATGGAATTGGTTTAATTTATTGTTAACTCTTTGCCTGCTACAGGCACATCTTCCTAGCCAGAAAAGAAATAATCTTTTGCAAAGTAGGGGTATAGTTCTTAGTTTTGTTCACAAATGTCACTTCTATGAATAGATCCAGTCATTATATACATGATTTTTAACACCAAATTTTGATACTAAATTGAATTTCTTATAAATTCAAACCATGGTTCCTTTACAGCACAGCAGCTATGACTTGATTTTATGAGAAATTCGAGAAAATACTCTGCAGGTTAAAGTTGAATAGTTTCTCTCTAAAAATCATGTGGTAAGTCTCCTTTGACTCAGAATGAGTCATTATTTTGTGAAATCTAGGTTGTGTCATTGAAAGGATGACTGGAGATGGTATTTGCATGGAATGAATTTTACTTTCCCCACTTTGCAATTTCTTAACAAAATGTATGCATGATGGAGATTTGGTTGGATTTAGGGGTGGAGGTGGAGTGAGGAAGATACACCCAGAATCCCCCCCCCCCCCCCTCCTGTTATTTGTAACTCAAATTGTCTTCACTCTTCCAAAATTTGAATGAGGCCATGTGCAATTGCGGGAATATTTTGGCTGGAAAACATTGTGAACTTGTGCAAAGAAGTTACTGGAGGCCAGAGGGCCATACTTACCTTCTAATTTCCAAACTTTTCCTCACACCTTGCCAGAAGGAGTGAATTGCCCCTCTGGTGCATGTCTCATTGTCAGGTAACTCTTCACTTTGTAACCCATGCCTGAAATCTGTGCCATCGCCCTCCTCAACCCAGAATCCTGGATCTTCCACTTTTTGTAGCCAAATGGTTAACACCTTACCTAACATGACACTTGCAAACAAAATTCTTGAATAACTAATTTTTTCATTTTTTGTCTCAAAAACATAGGTTATGACCCCTCATTGGAATGAGCTTGATGAGCTCGTTCGAAAGAGGGTTCATAACCTATGTTTTAATGAAAATTAATTGTCGATTTTTGTGAATTGTGCTGGCTGGTTTTGGCTGTTACGTTGGATAGAGGGTTAAGAGAATCTTTCTATTCTCCTTTCACTATCTCTCTGAAGCATCTTAGCTTCAGGAACTGTGTGACCAAAAAAATTTACAATTTATACTATCTGTTGCTGTAACTCACCAAGGATATGAAAAAAAGTGTAATTTCAGACATTTGTTGTGTTGTTTGTTTCATTTGATTCGGGGAAGGGGTTAATAAAACTAAATACCATGATTACCTATTCTACTATATATAAAAAGCCTAGGACATAAATTTTAGCTTTAGCTTTTTCCCCGCGGGAACCCCAGGATGTGAAGCAGTGCCTGTTCACTGCTGTAAACAGGCTCTGTTTTACTGGTAAAATAGGACCCAGTCACTAATGCTTGGGAAGTGCAAACCCTCTCTAAAATGGGCAACATGGCTTATTAACGCTCACTCCTGGTCTTGAGTTGAAACTCATGTTGTGGTCATGAGTTGAAACTCATGTTGTGGTCATGAGTAGCCATTGTGCAAAATATGTGACCTTAAACACCAGTAAATAAATAAATAATAATTTTAACTTTACACACCAACCGTGGTGAACATGCCAGCAATGGGATTTCAATAGTTAAAAGTTACACCTACACTGGTTTTACATCTAAGTTGATCTTTGGTGACATCACCTTGAATGCAAACTTGACTAAATTTATCACTTGTCGCCTCGTGAAGAGTGAAATGAAACAGGTAATTATTTATTACATTTGTAAATAAGTTTACCTCATAAGATAACAAAAATAAACAAACAAACGTCTCATGTTAATAAAGCTTCCATATCTCGAAATAGTATGTTATTAAAATGAAAAAGGCCCCGCAATTTGTGCATTTCGTTTTCTGTTTCGTTCCGGCGATAAAATTGCCAGCAGAAGTACTGCCCAATGGTACTCATGTAAACAAAAGCAGATTTTGCATGTGTGAATATTGATTTAACATTTAAACTCTTATTAATCTGATGACCATGGTATAAATAAAATATACAAAAGTAGTTTGGTGTACCAAATGTTCACCATTCGTGGTGAAGTGGTGTTAACCACATGCCAAAGTCTCGTGGTTAACACCACTTCACCACTCGTGGTGAACATTTGGTGCACTGAGCTACTATGGTTATATTCCATATATAAATCTCACTTCTCCCACTCCAGATGTTTCCTTTGTTTCAGGGAAGGTGTTAATAAAACTAGAAACTCTCTCTTTCCCTCTCCAAATAAACAGAAAAACACACAATGACTTGATTAACTCTCTGCACACTGGTGATGAAATGTCAATATCTCAACCTGCAACCGTAATTGTTAGGACAGGGATGAGCATTCAAAAGACATAAGGGATAAATATTTATAACAATAATAATAACGAGATTATTTTGAGATTTCAAGCTAATTTCCAGAAGTCATCCAATGAAGCGCGGCCAACGGCGGTTCAGCTCACATCAAGAGAAAGATGCCTGTGGCCTTTTAGGGTACCAAACCACCTATTAACCATAGCACCGTGGCTTCCAATTGCTTTCAACATGTGCATATCTGGCACTCGAAATACAGTACTATCCATTTAGTGTAAACTGGCCAAAGTTCTGGGAGAAACCACACAAAGTTCTCAGCATTTATTCTACGAACTCAGTTGAACTCGGTTATGCCATTTGGAACTACAGAAACCACATGTGTGTCTGGTGGGTGCCACACATGCTTGTGCAGACTCTTTTCCTATTTGGCATAAAAAATGCTGAATTTGTGATGTAAAAGCAATGACATATCACTTCAAGTATTCCTCTTGGAGTATGCAAAATAATATAGCAGAATATGTTGGAATTGTAGGGGTGAGGGGGCTCATAAAAATACAAGGTTACAGCCCTGACGTTGTTTACGCCATATCTCCCATATCTCATGTTGGACTTTGAAAAAATTTTCAACTTAATATTTGGGACCACAAGTAGTGTAATGGTGTAGAATTTCAACTTTGTGCTATGAAATTTAATTCTGACATTTTTCAGTCACCAGTCGGTGAAATGTGGACCGACAATCTGAATTCAAAATGCAATGGGACATCACTTTAACCATTTCTGTAGGAGTATGGAAAATATTAGTAATATGGAAAAATATTAATGTGGTATGTGTTGTAGTTTTGGGGCCAGGGGTGCTCACAAAATGGGAGGGAATACCCTGACGTTGTTTACGTCATATCTCTGGTACCTGTCGGTGAATGTTCAAATGTTTTTATTTCAACTTAGTATTGGAATTTAATTTTGATGTTTTGTGGGAATTTCATCATAGTGTTAAATGTTGACCTGATATTGTGAATTCAAATGTGACGAGATATCACTTCAACTATTCCTCTAGTATTATGTAAAATATTATGGGGGTATCACGTATAGTTTTAGCTAGCTGTAGGGCTGCTCACAAAATGGGAGGGGTGTAAAAACAAAGTGACGGAAAAACATCTAAAATGACTGTTAAATTAATACATCCAAAAACAGCTATCTTTTTTTTTTTCAAGCTCTACTTCATAGTTTGCTTGTGTGCAGTTTTGATATAATGACAAAATCTGATGCTTTGGGACATCTGGCTGAAACTCAGGGTGAGTTATTGTCATCACTCGTCGTCTGTCGTTTGTGAACATGGTGTTTGCAACTTCTCCAAAACCACTTAACCGATTTCAGTTAAATTTGAGGTGAATGTTTGTTAAATCAGCTTGCCCAGCCCCACAGGGAGGGGGTTTGGGAAAATACTCCCAAATTTAAAAGAAATCTTGACATGAATTGATGGATACAATGACTTGATATTTGGTACTAAGCTTCCTTTTGAGGTGTAGAATAAAGTTTGTTGAAACAAAGTCTGTGGAGCAATATTTGCCCTTGTAATGGGAGAGGTATGATTTATGACCCCGTCCAAAATTTCTGTTTTCTAAACTGATGAGCCAATTTGAACCATATTTGATAGTGGTATTATTAAGTCATAAATTCATGGGCAAAAAAATCCTGCATCCCTGTGGAAACCCCAGGAGCTAAAAACCGAAATATTTTCAAATACCCATATTTCCTAATCTGCATGGAACATAGAGCTGTCAATTGGTATGAAGCATCCTTTGGACCAGAAGAACGGAACGGTTAAAAATTGCAAGCGGTTGTGTAATAGTGAACTGTAAAAGAATTGAAAAAATGAATCAGCATATTTGCCAAAATTACTAAAAAATCTTCTTCAGAACCACTGATGATCATAAACTTTTGATATTTGTTATACAGCATCCATGTGTGTGTGTGTGTGTGTGGGGGGGGTCTCAGATACAAATTTGTTAAAATTAAGCCTCTCAGTTTATATTTGGGCTCAATACATACACCCAAATTTTAACTTGGTACAATTAGAGAAGTACTTTTTAAGAATCTTCCCCAGAACTACCAGTCAGAATTTTTTGATATTTGGTATAGAGCATCATTACAGGCGGCAGATTTAGGTTTGTTCAAACCAGGTCCCTTAGTCAATATATGGGCTTTAACATGGTGAAATATGAGGAATAATCTTTAAAAATCTTATTCTGATCCACTAGTGAGAATCTTTTGATATTTGGTACACAGAATCCTTACAGTCGGATTCAAGTTTGTTTAAGCCAGGTCTCTTGGTTAATAATTCACTCTCTTAAGGTAGCATGGATTTTAACTTAGCTCAGTGTGGGAAATAAACATTAAAAATCTTCTCAGGTTCCACCAGTTAGACTCTTTTGATGTTTGGTATACAGCTTCCTTATGAGGTTCAGATTCAAGTGTGCTCAAGTCAAGTCCCTTGATTAATATTTGGGCTCCCTACTGGAGCCCAAATTTTACCTTGGTGTAATATGAGGAATATTCTTTAAAAATCTTCTTCGCATGAACCCCCAATCAGAATCTTTTTATATGTGGTATACACCATCCTTTGGTGAGTCAGATTCAAGTTTGCACAAATCAAGTCACTGTGTTAATGTTTGGGTTCCCTGTTGGAACCTAAATTTTAACCTGGGCATGAGAAATAATCTTAAAAAAGTCTTCTACTCCAGAACCAGTAGTAAAAATCTTTTGATATATTGTATACAGCATCCTTATAGGGGTCGGATTCAATTTGTGCAAATCAAGTCACTCAGATATTTGGGCTTTCTATGGGAACCTGAATTTTAACTTATTGCAATATGGGGAATAATGTTTAAAAATCTTCAGATTCAGAATTTCAGATCCACCAGTCAGAATCTTTTGGTTTTTGTTATGGAGATCAGATTCAGTTTTATTCAAATCAAGAACCTCTTTTATTATTGGACTCTGCATGGGGGCTCAAGTTTATCTAAGAGCAATATGAGGAACAATCATCACAAATCTTCTTCAATTCCAGCAGTCAAAATCTTTTATTGTTTGGTATACAGCATCCTTAGGCAAGTCAGATTGAGGTTTGTTCACATCAAGTCTCTGGGATGATATTTGGGCACCCTACGGGCCCTGAATTCCAACTTATAGCAACATAAGGAATATTCTTTGAAAATCTTTTTTTTCAGACCCATCAGTCAGAATCTTTTGATATTTGATAGAGGAGTCAGATTCAAGTTTGTTCAAATCATGTCCTTGGGTCGGTATTTGGGCTCACTATGGTAGCCTAAATTTTAACTTACCGGGTAGTGCAAAATGGTGAATATTCTTTAAAAGTCTTGTTCTCTAGAACCACCAGTCAGAAATATTAGATGTTTGGTATTCAAAATCATTAGGCAAGTCAGATTCAATTGTGTTTAAAGCAAGTCAGTGGGTAATATTTGGGCTCCCTTCTGGGAAAAGTGCAAAATGAATAATCTTTACAAATCTTCATCAGATCCACCAATCAGAATCTCTTGATATATGATATATGGCATCCTTGGAAAGATTGGATTTCAAGTTTGTTCAAATCAAGTCCCTGGGTTAATATTTGGGCCACCTATGGAAGCCAGATTTTAACTTTGTGCAACATGAGGAAAATTCTTTCAAAAGTTTATTCTCCAGAACTGCCAGTCAGAATCTTTTGTTCAGATCAAGTCCCCCAATTAATATTTGGGCCAATTAATATTTGGGCACCCGGGGGAGCACATATTTTAAATTTGTGCAGTATTAGGAAGAATCTCTTGAAATTCTGACATGTTTTTTTCACAGGCAATCATAATAAACAACAAATATGATCAAATAAAAGTAAGTAGGTATGACTTTATTAACGTGATATGTGTATGTTTTACAATTAAGATTCAACAGTATATCTCATCTTTTATGCACGGCCAAGCCTGCATATAAACAGACCGTCATCTGCAACATGAGGTCTCCAGAGGGTGAATTTGGTGATGCTACCCTACACAGCAGGGTAGCATCACAAAATTTACCCTCTGTGAACCTCAGTCTGAATCAAGGTCTCAAGCTAAAACAGAAAGATGTATCTAGAGAATAAATTGGCCCACTATTGGGGATAGCATTTGCAAATTCACCCTCTGGGAACCTCATTTTTGCAAATGACAGGTTGCTTATATTCAGGCTTGCATACGGCTAAATTGGCCTATTCTTTTCCATAAAGCCTTCCGGCTTCTCGGATGTAACACTGGCATATTATTTTGCACGGGATTACCGTTCCAGCTCACTTCAAAGCACTAAAGTTTGAAGGTCACGCACAAACACTATAAATCCTCAGCTCAGGTGGAAAGCGTTGTCTTTTTATTTTGAGCGACTTACCGTTTCATTTCGATCATGTTATCCTCTAATAATAGCTGCAGCGTTAGTTCTGCTTATAAAAATTCCACACTTCTTGATTCGACATCAGATTCCGAATCGGAAAATTTACATGATCGTTCCACTGATAGTGAAATTTTAAATATTTTTGCCTCTGACGCAGTTTCCAGTGGCGAGTTCAGTGGGTATGGCTCGAAGAGCAATTTACAAATCACTGTGGGTGAGGTCGCTGACCCATCCGATGTTTGTGGTGATAAGGAGGAGGATGTTACGCCGCAGTCGTTCTGTGACGAATATTGAAAATACGGCATCACGCTGTGATCCGGATCAATTCAGATGGGTAAATACGGAAGTACCGAAATCGAAAGTAGTGCAGGGGAGTTTGTCCCAGTCTGCTAAAAAAACGAAGACATAAAACTTCTCATCTACCTCAAAAGAGGTCGAAATTGAATAATGATACTATTACACATCTGATCAAAATTCTGCGACAAATTTGGTTGATACACAGGCAGCAGTTCATGATTTGTTTGGCTCTGATTCAGAGGGCCAACATGGATCTTTGCCCAGTGATAACTCACACAGGACAAATTCTGATCATAATAGATCAGATGTCGAAAACTTGTCAGAGGATGATTTTTAGCTCACCTGAGCAAAGCTCAGGATGAACTTTACTGATCACTTTCCGTCCGTCGTCGTCATCGTCCGTCGTCGTTGGGCATCAACAATCATCTCCTCCCAAACCACGAGGCCAATTTTAATAAAATTTTGTGGGATTGATCATTGGGTGGAACACTCGAAGAATTGTTTTCGAAATCTCCGTCGCCCATCTAATATGGCTGCCTTGGCTGCTGATTGGCAAAAACACATTAAAATCTTCTTCTTCAGAACCGCTGGATCAATTTGAATAAAATTTGCTGGGGATAACCAGTGGGTGGTCCTCTCTCAGAATTATGTTCGGTTTGTCCACCCGCCATCCAACATGGCTGCCACAGCTTCTGATTGGCTGACGCTCCACCCCTAAATTTCTATTTTTTGAATCAAGAGATCGATTTGAACCAAATTTTTTTTGAGGACTTATTGGGTCATAAGTATCTAATTTATGCCGAAAAAAATTTTCACGTAGCCCCATGGGAACCTCAGGAGCTAAAAATAGAAAAAATTAAAATTGCTCATATCTCCAAAACTGCACGGCTCAGAAACTTTTTATTTGCTGTGCAGCTTGCTTATGAGCAATGGAAAGGAATGGTAGAAAAAAATCGCTAACGTTTTTTTTCTAAGGTACTTTCTTGGGACTCTGAAAAAGTGCTGACTCGGCACTTTTTAACACTGAAGGTAATGCAAAAACATTAAAAACTCTTATTCTCGCGTCAACAATCATCTCCTCCCAAACCACTAGGCCAATTTTAATAAAATTTTGTGGGATTGATCATTAGGTGGAACACTCAAAGAATTGTGTTCGAAATCTCTGTCGCCCATCTAATATGGCTGCTGATTGGCAAAACACATTCAAATCTTCTTCTTCAGAACCGCTGCATAAATTTGAATAAAATTTGCTGGAGATAACCAGTGGGTGGTCCTCTTTCAGAATTATGTTCGGTTTGTCCGCCCGCCATCCAACATGGCTGCCACAGCTTCTGATTGGCTGACGCTCCACCCCTAAATTTCTATTTTTTGAATCAAGAGATCGATTTGAACCAAATTTTTTTTGAGGACTTATTGGGTCATAAGTATCTAATTTATGCCGAAGAAAATTTTCCCGTAGCCCCGTGGGAACCCCAGGAGCTAAAAATAGAAAAAATTAAAATCGATCATATCTCCAAAACTGCACGGCTCAGAAACTTTTTATTTGCTGTGCAGCTTGCTTATGACCAATGGAAAGGAATGGTAGAAAAAAATCGCTAACGGTTTTTTTCTAAGGTACTTTTTCGGGACTCTGAAAAAGTGCTGACTCGGCACTTTTTAACACTGAAGGTAATGGAAAAACATTAAAAAATCTTTTTCTCGCGTCAACAATCATCTCCTCCCAAACCACTGGGCCACATAAAATTTTCTGGGATTGATCATTAGGTGGAACACTCAAAGAATTGTGTTTGAAATCTCTGTCGCCCATCTAACATGGCTGCCATGGCTGGTGATTAGGAAAACACATTAAAATCTTCTTCTTCAGAACGGCTGGATCAATTTGAATAAAATTTGCTGAGGTTAACCAGTGGGTGGTCCTCTTTCAGAATTGTGTTTGGTATGTCCGCCCACCATCCAACATGGCTGCCACAGCTTCTAATTAGCTAACGGCCCACCCCTAAATTGCTATTTTTAGCTCACTGAAGGGAGCTCAACTTTATCACTTTCCATCCGTTGTCCGTCGTTGTCCGTCGTTGTGAACACTTTTCAAACAACTTCTCCTCCTAAATCACTGGTCCAAATTGAACCAAATTTGGTTGGTATCTTCTTTAGCATGTGTCATTTAGAAATTGTGTGACTAAAGTTACCGCGCCCAATGGGGACCCCAGAAGGGGTGGAAAGGTGCAAAAACCTTTAAAAATCTTCTCCAGAAACAGTAAAGTAAAAAAAATAAAAATGGCCATATCTCAAAAATTGCACGGCTCAGAACATTTTTTTAAGCACTAAGCTTCCTCATGACCAGCCGAATAGAGCTGTACAAAAAAAAAAAATCAAAAATAGTGGGGGAGATTTATAAAGGGGTCTGGGTTTAAGTACCTTGGTCAACAGGGCGGAATGAGGGTGACCATGGTTTACCTCATTGGAAGAGGTTAAGTTGTTGGTACAGAAATAAGAATTTCCTGTCAGCAAATGGAGATGGAGTATGGTAAATGGTTTTGTGTTTCAAAATTATGGGCAGACACCCCCAAAGGCAATTCCACTCTGCAAGTTTTGTGGAGATCAACCTAAGCACCATTGAGAAAAGAATAACTGAAGTATGGTAAATGGTTTCATGTTTCAAAATTATAGGCAAATACAACAGAAGGACAATCTGGGTCAACCATTCAGACAACGTGCAAGTTTGACAGAATTGCCTCGGCACCTTGAGGAATAGTTGGTCAAACAAATGGAGAGACTTAGTTTGACTGGTGTATGGTTTTGTGCTTCAAAATTGTAGACAAATAACTAACATGAGCAAGCCTAGGGCTTCAACCAAAAATTCGCTATTCAGAATTTTTCAGATTGTCATTTTGTGCTTTTGGAACATGGGTTGTAATACCTGACGTGCGCCGGATATTTGTGGTTTGTACTATGCGCTTTTTAGTGACACCTGTTCTAAATCATAAAGCCGGATATGTGTGGTTTGCAGTAGGCGCTTTTTAGCGACACCTGTTCTAAATCATCAATCGAGTGTACCTCTTCGTTAGCTCTTATGAAATCGAGTATCACATGTTATTGTGTTTTAGAGAAAAAGGTAACATCATGTTAACAATTGATCTGCGATCACTTTATTTGCTTTGTTTCTCGTCCAGAACTTCAATCGCGTGGAACATGATGAAAATGCTTGGTTTTGTTCAACAGACGGATGAAAACGACAAATGATTCTGAAGACAACAGAAAACAGCTTTATCGTTTTGCGTCCCACGTCCATACATTTCTGAGACGTTTCGGCCTTTAGGCTTTACTAGGCTTTAGACGTTTCAACATGGGACGTTTCGGCCTCCTCGAAACACCCGAGACAAAAAGGCCGAAACGTCGCACTTCTTCGAGACAAAATTAAGGGGACGTCCAACCTAACTTTGGTCAAATTTCATGTAATTTTCTTTCAAGTCTAAAAAAAGGCCCAAAATGAATAACCCCAATAAATTATATACCAAAATGCTTGGAATGAAACATAGAACATGTGGAAACTGAAATTTGCCATGGAACTGCTGCCATGTGTAAATAGCACCACCTGAAAGTCTGCTATGGCATAAGTAAGAGAACAAAATTTTTACAATAAAATACCTCAAAATAAAATAACAGCTGTATTCTATAAACATTTAAGTACATACTCGAAGAAATCTTTTCCTCATTCATGAAAGTAATGAAGATTGAGACCAAATGTTATAAGTGGAGTGCTCACTGATTGAAGGCAGACATTTTCTTTTGTTTATGTTTTGATTTGGGGAGTTCAACAAAGGTCAACTTGAAGGAGTCCAGCAGAAGAAGTATGGAAGGACAAAAGAGTGTCTCCCAATATCAAGATGTATGTGTTACTGTAATGGTTTGGAAAGAAAATATGATATTCTCCTATGTAGAATGCACTGCAAAGTCATACATTGTAGTTGAATAAATATATTTACAAACCCCTTGCACTGTAACCCCTTTTATCCCATGCATCAATTTGATAGTGATTAAATTGTTAAATTTGTCTGGTTTATCAATAAGTACATTAGCTTTGTTTAACTCTTGGACACCAATACACTCATGATATCTGTTGGAGAAGAAATAAGGGTAACTGTAACCTGTCACTGCAATAAACCATCTAATGTACTTAAAAGTACATTGTTATTCAAAACACATCAAATCAACCTTACATAACCATTATTGCATGTACTTTCCCCAAGGAGGCTTACTGACATATTGAGATCAGAAGGGCACATCCAGAGGGTCTCACATATTTTTTTCAAGAACGCAGTACACAAAGCAATCCCCAAAAGATGACAAGTGAGCTCCATTTGACACAGAAAATTTTGGGGGTGGGGGGGGGGTGGGGCTCTCTTCCTTGTATGACTCTACCTCCGGCACTCAAGGCATATGCCTTTTTTCTCAAAGTTTAACTCTTTTTTCTTTTGGAAGATCCTGGCCACACATGTTCCAAACACTATCAGACAGGTAAACCTCCAAATAAGTGTATCTGCAAAAATCATGTTACATTGCAAAACATTCTTTTTAGAGTTTTAGTTCTGGACCTTTCATGCTTCTTACTTCCAACTATAACACTTAATTTATCGATTCATGGGTGAATAGAAAAGTCCTGCCATAATCAACATTTTGAGTTCCATAAGCCTTCAAAACAGCTCCAATAAAAGTGTCAAACATCAGATTGGTGGCTTTATACAGAATATTCATTAGGTTGTTGCTTGATAAGTAATAGGAACAAAATCTTCACAAGAAAATTCTGCAGCAATACAATTGAGGGTATTAGCAGGCACTCTGCAACAAATTGTAACAAATCAACTAGTTATAAACAAAATTTTCTAACTCAAAAGAGTGAAAAAGTACCACAACTCTGAAAAAATGTGGGAAGAAACACATGCTACAGCAGCTACACAGGCATTGTTTCTCCATGATGCTCGATCACAAAACCAAATATCCTTCAAATTGGAGTAGCAATGGTTGAGATACAAGGGGGAATGTTGGTACATGCAATGATGAATGGGTAAGACTAAGATTAAGAGGACAGGGGGTCACCACTGCACGGCCCTAGATGCACCTTTGATTTTCCAACTTCCACTAAGTTCCAGGTCTGGGGCATAATAATCGCAACACACCCAACTTATCAGTTCATAATTTCAGTTAAATAAAAGAAATTATCAATTTGAATTAAATAATAGATGATGTAAAAATATTTGGCTTCCTTCGCCTTCTCGTACTATTTAATTACCACAAACAATATCAGTTTGATGCCGACAAACGAAACTGAACGCATGTGGTTTGATTAAAAAGTAACTCGGCATGAATAATGAAGAAATTGCGAATATTTCGTGTATTTCATTTATTTAAAAGCCAATTGCAGCTAATATTGACCGTGCATTCGATAATTCGTTTCGGTTTTGACCACACGGCCACGCTGACACTCCGTGACAGCGGTTATGTTTATTGTGATATGCAAATTGGGGGATGGTTTCCGGTGAAGGAGATTTGTCACATTTGTCAGTGTAAAACGATAAAAAAAACCACTGATCGACGCTTGTATTACTATGGTTGGTTGGAAGAAAAAACTAAATTCTCAGCATCGTCCAAGCGCACCTTATTTAAAAGCACGAATGCATCATTTTCAACCCATCTTCAATCGGTCCTTTGCAGACATCAAACATACCCGTCTTCAAATTCCATGGTTACTAGGACGTAAATAACTTCGCAGCGACAGGGGGAAATTAACACACTCAATATAGTTCCAGGTCACTTGGAATATACTTCGTGAAAAAGTGATTTCTGAAGCATTCTGCTTACTTTGTTATGAATATTGCCTTATTTTATGTGTATCGTCCCGATTTTATACACTCGGTTATTTTTTTTACAAGTGGTTCATGTTGTCTTTCTAGTGCGCAATAATTCAGATTTTTTGTCAACAAAAAAGTTCAGACGGCCTGTAAACACGAGAGGGAATTTCGAACCATATTTTGCAGTTATGACATTAACAGCTCAAGTACTTGCTGTCACCTGTTTGCAAATACGCTCATACATTGTCTCGAACAAATAAAGGGCGTGATCACGTCCTTGCATTCTTACGATTGCCCAAATTGAGTATTTCTGCAAGAACCACATCGTAATCACATGACCGGAAAAACATCGTTGAAACATGGCCACATCCGGAACATCAAAAATTTGTGTTGATGTTATTACATTCAAACGTCAAAACCCACCAGAGTGTGTGTCAAAAAAATGCTTTCTCCGAGTCTGTAGTATGTTATCATTATATTGAGGACAAGGCTTTCGAATTACCGATTATTTTGTGGTTTTACCGGTTCGTTACTTATGCCATTTGCAAATTAATCTTCTTCAAAATCATAAAATTCACTTTTTTTCCTGAAAAAAAATATATGTACCTTTTCTATGCACTTTACTCATTATTTTGATATATAATTTGCCTTTCCTTACTTCTCTTATCTGTTTCTGAGGCATTGGGAAAAATGTCAAAAAATTGACCAAAGTTAGGTTGGACGACCCCTTAAGGCGTCATCCAACAAAACTTGTTTTAGATAAATACACAATTTTAAATTCAACTTTGTTCCATGAAATCAGCCACAAATTTAAAAGTTTTTCTGCTGTAGTCCCTGGAAAAGTTCACAGGGAGAGTATCGGGAAAAGAACTTAAACACAGGCAGTTTTAATCAAGAAATCTACGGGGGAAATATGGAGTTTTGTAGCACAGATGTTTTGTTTGATGGCGCCTTAAAACTTATCTTTCTTTGAAAATTGAAAAATTAAAAAGAGTCACAGATCATAAGTCCAGTGCCATAGTTCAGCTATCCGAACATTGTGGCTGCCCACTACATTCATATTCAGTACAGTGAAATCAGTGACAGTTTCCCCCGGTGCTATCACCGGGAGATATAGCCGATGTCTGAATGCGAAAATGGGTTTTATATCAATTGTTTTCGATTAGTGAATTACTTATGTGTGGTATTTTCAACCGAGTGGGGATTTTATTCATTTGATACACACAACGAGACGTAAATTTCCATCGACATTCCGCTGTTGTTGCTTTTAATTCTCAAAACAATAATCGGGCAGTCTGCTGAAACCAGTACTCAAACGATTAGTCGACTAGTCGATGTCGACTCTGGGCAAGCCAGTAGTCGACTCTCAATTGTACAGTCAACTAGTCAGAGGATTTCAAGCTTTTAGGTAAATAGTATCACCTCTCTGCCACTGTCTGCCAGTTTGAACAGCAATATTGGGCAATCAGTGTATACATCTATTGCCATCTAATAGTAGTGACAGTAGTTTGTTTTAACTGGTACTAGTAGAGTGCTGAATTATTTTGGGCTATCAGGATATGTTATTAATTTGCCTTGTTGCAATTTATGGGAGAGTGCCTATAGGCACTATCCCATAAATCACAACAAAGCAAATTAAATAAGAGTGTATAATTTCACTCTTATCATAATTAGAAGCACATTAACAGAATAGTTTTCCAGTAAGTTGCTGTATATGAATGCCCAAGTGAAGCCAAATTTGGACCTTCAGCACTCTACCGGAACACCAACACTGTTATAAGGAGACAAGTTTAGAGCTGAAACGATTAACCGGTTAATCGATTAACCGACGAGCAACAGCATGATCGATCAAAAAAGTCCTTGATCGCTTAACCGTTGCCTTTGAACTACCGCATTTCAAGTGTTAATACTGTAAAAAACATTCCCCGACTTACGTAGACATTGCCACACTCACTCGTTGGCGAATTGTCAGTTTCAAATGCATGCAGTACTCGCTATGATGTTGTTAAAACTTATAACATCAGTGAAGTCGGCATGTGTTTTATCCTGATAACGTTGTCTCTATGATTCCGTTTGATGTCATTGGAATGTGTGGGCAGTGTGCCTGAAATGCGATACTATGGCGAGAGTTATTGTTTTGAGGTAATCAGCATGCAATGAATGGTTGATGACTTATCAGGAGAGCACGTGCGCAATTGTTTTGTATGTGCCAGAAACTCTTGATAAAGTTTTCAAACGGCTGTTGACTAGCATGGACATTTAAAGGGAACTTTTAAAAATGGAATGTGGGCGGATCAAGTCGTGAGTATGCTTGGTATATATTAGCGTCACTTTATTGTAAAGCAGTCTGGCGAGGGGGATTTTTCACCCTCGCAGATTTTTCAGAACGCCAGCTCCGCGCCCCCCCCCCCCCCTCCAACGAAATTACAGATCACGTTAGCAACTTCTCACACTTGACAAGTCGACATTCTATGTACTTGTTCATCCATGTGAAGTTGTGAACGTTACACTGTATCGATAGCCAGAAAACAGGATGTTATCAACACCATCCGTAATCACCAACAGTGCGGCAGCTATAATAATGAGCTATTCAGTGTCAGCGATCTATCGGGAGTACAGGACAACCGATTAATCGGTTAACCGAGGTTAATCCATGTAATTAATCGATCAAGAAAACCCCTTAACCGTTTCAGCTCTAGACAAGTTATCGTCAATGACTAGTCGAAGTCGACTTGACTTTTGGGTATTGACTAGTCGACTTTGGAGTTCACTAGTCGTTTGAGCACTAGCTGAAACGGAAGTGACCATGCGGAAACAGAAACTCAGAGCTGGTTTTGTACGTTTCCGGGTCTTTTTGGCCTCGGGAACATTCAGTCCCAGGTAACTTCTTGAGAACATACAGCCCCAGTCAGGGCCGAATGTTCCCACTTTTGAGGCCGAATGTTCCCACTTATTATTATTATTATTATTAATTATTATTATTATTATTTACGTGCAGGTGAAAAATATTTTAAAATATCTAAAAATCTATCAAATAATTAAGATGTCCTCACTGTTTTCCGTTTTTCAAGATACTAATCCTAAAAAAACTTTCCGAAGATAATCCAAAATTCACTAGAATATACAGTACATCCTGTCACTCCGGATACACATACTCAAATGACACAGCTCATCCTGGCATTACTGCGACTTTTTTTAGAGTCTTTGAAGTTGTGATCAAAGCTCATGGTCACGGATGTTTATTCTTGTTTCAAAACATATTTGTTTTTCCCCTCTTTATGCATGCCTTCAGATTATCCCAATTTCACACTGTTTAAGGGCCTATTTTAGTAATGAAATTTTGTTTATTTTGAAAATTCTCGCCTCTGATATTCCTTCAATTCAAATTAAATATTCACAAAATGTACATCAAAATAAAGGTTGGATGTATAGAACACGAAACACATGTGTAATCAACTCATAGAGTCGACAGTAGGCACCACTGGTTCCTGGAAGTCTGCTGCCGTATTCGCACCATAACTGATAATTTAATAATATTTCACGAAAACAACTTGTGGCCAAATGTGCTTTAGGGCAATGGAGGGAGTATTCGACCAGCGGTAGTATTCGACCAGAAAAAAGTGATTGGAGTTCACTCCACTTAGCATGTGAAATCCAGGAGTCGCCAAGCGGTGTTTAACATGCACAGACTACACTGTATCTTTTTGCAGAGCAACCTTGAAAAAGACAAAAATGGCATATGTTGTGAGCGCTTTTTTTTCACATGGTCCATCGATAAATCTATCTCCTGCCATTTTTTTACAATTTCCCGTAACTAGCACATGTCTTCTTAATGCATTTCCGGCTATACATTCTTTATAAATGTATTTAAATTTCCATTAATGGGGTTGAAGTGTATCGATGTGCGTGAATTGAAAGTTATTTTTGTAACTGATCACATGTATAATCACATGACTGATGGTCGAAAACTGCCCCAATTTTCCAAGTCAAGAGGCAGTATTCGACTGGGGAAATCCCGATTTATGTGAAGTGGTAAAAATTAGGTCATTCTCACGCAATGAGTTTTCAAATCAAAATATTCAGATCCTGAGCCATTAACAAAAAGGTTTGGTAATTACACATGCCCGCAAATTCTCAAATGGAAGAATATTTGTGCCGTTTGAAATCTCCAACAAGCCTATTGACAAACTCTCAGCTTTGATTTTTAGTTCAACTTTGACGAAGTCAAATTTGAGCTATTGTCATGGCCCGTCTGTCCGTCCGTCCGTCTGTCCGTAAGTCAACAATTGGCTATGGCTCGGGCTAGATGTCGTATTTATGAACCGATCTTTACGAAACTTCTTGTGTACCTTTGTTATGACCCTGGGACGGGAACGAGTGTTTTTAGGTGTGGTCCGAAATTCAAGATGGCTGCCAGTGGCCATTTTGTACCGATGATGCAAAAATCAGTTTTTTGTACAGAACTTCTGTATGAAAGTTCTGATTTGAATAAAGTTTTGTATAAATGTTTAGTACCATGGGATACATCACATATAATACAGGTTTTTTTCTCGTGCTTAAATTATGCAAATTAGACTGACTTTGATTTATTTAGTGTTACTTTCAGAGCTGTAAGTGCGAAGCTGCTATGGCTCGGGCTAGAGGCCGTATTTATGAACCAATCTTTACGAAACTTCTTGGGTACCTTTGTTATGACCCTGGGACGGGAACGAGTGTTTTTGGGTGTGGTCCGAAATTCAAGATGGCTGCCAGTGGCCATTTTGTACCGATGATGCAAAAATCAGTTTTTTGTACAGAACTTCTGTATGAAAGTTCTGATTTGAATAAAGTTTTGTATAAATGTATAGTACAATGGGGTACATCACATATAATACAGGTTTTTTTCTCGTGCGTAAATTATGCAAATTAGACTAACTTTGATTTATTTAGTGTTACTTTCAGAGCTGTAAGTGCCAAGCTGCTATGGCTCGGGCTAGAGGCCGTATTTATGAACCAATCTTTACGAAACTTCTTGGGTACCTTTGTTATGACCGTGGGACGAGAACGAGGGTTTAATGGGTGCAGTCCCAAATTCCAGATGGCTGCCAGCAGCCATTTTGTACCGACGATGCCGAAATCTGTTTTTTGTACAGAACTTCCATATGAAAGCTCTGATTTGAATAATTTTTTGTATGAATGTTTAGTACCATGGGATACATTACATATATTACAGGTTTTTTTCTTGTGCATAAATTATGCAAATTAGGCTAACTTTGATTTATTTAGTGTTACTTTCAGCACTGTGAGTGCAAATCCCAATACGGCTCGGGCTAGAGGCCGTATTTATGAACCGATCTTCACGAAACTTCTTGGGTACCTTTGTTATCACTGTGGGACGAGAAGGAGTGTTTTTGGGTCCAGTCTGAAATTCAAGATGGCCGCTAGCAGCCATTTTGTTCAAAATTAAGTGCAATCAGATTTTTGCGCAGAACTTCCAAATGAAAGATCTGATTTGAATAAATTTTTGTATGAATGTTTAGAACCATGGGATACATTACATATAATACAGAGTTTTTCTCGTGAATAAATTATGCAAATTAGGGGTCCGGGTGGGACTTAGAAAATTTTGGACCAAAATCCGGAAATTATTTTTTTGTGTTTTGATGCATGTTGGTCAATTTTAAGAAGAAGAAAAAAAAATTTTAGTCTGAAAATATTTTGTTTGGGACTGAAAATTTCCACACAAAAATAATAATCTACAATGATTGGTCTTAATCTGTAGTCCATTACAGTCACCTTGTAATTCTTTTATTAATGTTGACTGGGCCAAAACAAATACTAATTCCTGTCATATTCATTATTCAGTTGTCTTGGTCACAGCAAGTACTAATTCCTGCCATATCAAAGTTGAGCTACAGAGTCATTGACTCTTTCATTTAGTTCATGCAAGGTCATGGGTCAGCCAGCATGAAAAATCAACAACTGCACGTGTTCAGATTCTTTTCCATTTTGACAAAACGTACAGTTGCGGCTAAAGTTTGTGTATGTCGAAGGGTAATGGTGGTGGTGGGGGGGGGGGGGGGGTGCATTCTCCCTTTGTGAGTAAACCTTTTCTTCTTGTTTCTTTCTCCTGTAACTAGCCTTCCTGGAGATCAATGAATCCTGTCACCTGTATTCCATTTTTAGCTCAACTTGACAAAGTCAAGCTGAGCTATTGCCAACACTTCTCGTCCGTCGGCGTACGTACGTACATACGTTTGTTAGTACGTACGTCCACAATTTCCTTTGGCACACCTCACAGGTCGCATTTATGATCAGATTACTTTGAAACTTGGTATGCTTGTTTGGGGTGACCTCTAGATGGGAGCTATCGATTTTCTTCAATTTCCGTCCAAAAATGTTGCCGCGGCCAACGTTCTTAGAACTTAGTTTAGTCAAACCACAATATTTCCCTTTGGCACACCCTACTGGGCACATTTATGATTTGATTGCTTTGAAACCTGGTATGCTTATTTAGGGTGACCTCTAGATGGGAGCTATCGATTTTCTTTAATTTCCGGCAAAAAATGTTGCCACGGCCAACGTTCGTAGAACTTAGTTTAGTCAGACCTCAATATTTCCCTTTGGCACATTTATGATCAGATTGCTTTGAAACCTGGTATGCTTGTTTGGGGAGACCTCTAAATGGGAGCTATCGATTTTCTTCAATTTCCGTCAAAAAATGTTGCCGCGGCCAACGTTCTTAGAACTTAGTTTAGTCAGAAGACTCAATATTTCCCTTTGGCACACCCTACAGGGTACATTTATGATCGGATTGCTTTGAAACCTGGCAGGCTTGTTTGGGGTGACCTCTAGATGGGAGCTATCAATTTTCTTCAATTTCCGTCAAAAAATGTTGCCGCGGCCAACGTTTTTAGAACTCCGTTGAGTCAGACCACAATATTTCCCTTTGGCACACCCTGCAGGGCACATTTATGATTTGCTTGCTTTGAAACCTGGTATGCTTGTTTGGGGAGACCTCTAGATGGGAGCTATCGTTTTTCTTCAATTTCCGTCAAAAAATGTTGCTGCGGCCAACGTTCTTAGAACTTAGTTTAGTCAGAAGACTCAATATTTCCCTTTGGCACACCCTACAGGGCACATTTATGATCGGATTGCTTTGAAACCTGGCATGCTTGTTTGGGGTGACCTCTAGATGGGAGCTATCGATTTTCTTCAATTTACATCAAAAAATGTTGCCGCAGCCAACATTCTTAGAACTTAGTTTAGTCAAACCACAATATTTCCCTTTGGCTCACCCTACAGGGCACATTTATGGTTAGATTGCTTTGAAACCTAGTATGCTTATTTACGGTGACCTCTAGATGGGAGCTATCGATTTTCTTCCATTTCCGTCAAAAAATGTTGCCACGGCCAACGTTCTTAGAATTTAGTCTAGTCAGACCACAATATTTCCCTTTTGTACACCCTACAGGGCACATTTATGACTGGATTGCTTTGAAACCTGGCATGCTTGTTTGGGGAGGCCTCTAGATGGGAGCTATCGATTTTCTTCGGTTTCTGTCAAAAAATGTTGCCACTGGCAAAAAAAATGACATTGGTACCAATGATCTTCAATTTTGCCATTTCATTTATAACTTACCAAGTTCAAGTTTGTCAAGTTGAGCTACAGTGTCATTGACACTTTCATTTAAAAATTGCTTCGGTTTGATTTTCGGTGTTCTTATACACCGAAAATCGCACCGAAAAAACCGACACTGAGACAGCTCTATACTGGATCAAATTGAACCAAATTTGGTTTGCATGTTCCCCTTTATATGTCAATTCAAACTAGTGCTGTCTCGGTGTCGTTTTTTTCGGTGCGATTTTCGGTGTATAAGAACACCGAAAATCGAACTGAAGCAATTTTTTAAAAATCGCTAAAGTTGATGTTATACCCATAATGCAATTTTCTGTTTCTGTTGAGCGTTTGCAACATGGAGCGACATGCCACTCGCATAAAAGAAAGTCATCAAGTTACAATTTTTTCTCTCAATATTTTCATAATTCATAATAGACATCTAATTAACATAAGAGCGCGTGGTCAATAGTCAATACGCACACTTGATTGACAGTCGAGTGTCCCTGCTGCTAATTGTGCAAATCCCTCAGTCCCGATAATCTTCCAATCTGTGTGCCGTTTTCTGTTCAATTACTGGACTTTTGTTTTCAAGAGTTTGCAGCAGGAACACTCAACTGTCAATCGAGTGTGCATATTCAGCAGGCGCCCTTATGTTAATTAGATGTTTACATGTGAAACCTAAACTAACATTGTGAATTTAAATGCTCTTAATTTCATCACGTTGATTGATAAAATATTCAATACACATCATGACATGCATAGATTATTAGATTAATGCCTGACGATCATAAAGGTACTGTTTTTTAGCTCACCTGACTTTCAGTCAGGAGAACTATAGTGACCACTCACCGTCCGTCGGCCATGAACATGGTGTTTGCATCTTCTCCTCCCAAACCGCTGAACCAATTTAATTGATATTTGAGATAATAGTTTGTTATGACATCGCAATTTCATTTTGTTCAAATCAAGTTGCCTAGCCCCTTGGTAAGGCCACGCCCAAAAAGTGTGCCTAAATCTTAAAAAATCTTCTCATGAACCAGCAGTAGCAGAGACTTGATATTAGGTGTGCAGCTTCCTTTTGAGGTGTAGACTTAGATTTGTTCAAGAGAAGTTTGTCGGGCATTATTTGCCTTCGTTATGGGAGGGGCAAAAATTTTGGCCACGCCTAAAATTTCTATTTTCAGAACTGTAAGGTCGATTTGAACCAAATTTGATATGAGATGATAATGGGTCATAAGTAGTTAATTGATGCAAAAAAATTTTTTCTCATTGCCCCGTGGGAACCTCAGGAGCTAAAAAAAGGAAAAACCGTAAAACTACCATATCTCCAAAACTACATAGCACAGAAAATTCTTATTTTGTATAAAGCTTACTTTTGTCCAGTAGAATAGAATGGTTAAAAAAAATCCCTATCGGTTTCATCACAAGGTACTTTTTTCAGGACTTTGAAAAAGTGCTTAGTCAGCACTTTTTAACACTGTAGGCAATGGGAAAAACATTAAAAAATCTTCTTCTCCAGATCCAGCAGGCAGAATCTTTTGATATTTGGTATGCAACATTGTGGGGTGGATCTGATTCAAGTTTGTTCAAATCGGCTCCCTAGATTCATATTTGGGCTCACTATAGAAGGTCGAATTCGAACTTAGTGCATTTCAGGCAAATTTCTTCAAAAATCTTCTCCAGATCCAGCAGGCAGAATCTTTTGATATTTGGTATGCAACATTGTGGGGTGGATCTGATTCAAGTTTGTTCAAATCAGCCCCTGGATTCATATTTGGGCTCACTATAGAAGCCCGAATTCGAACTTAGTTCAAAATGTGGAATTTTCTTTAAAAATCTTCTTCAGATCCAGCAGTGGAATGTTTTGATATTTGGTATGCAGCATCCTTAGGGGGGTGAGATTCAAGTTTGCTCAAGCCATGTCCCTAGGTCCATATTTGGACTCACTGTGGGAGCTCGAATTGTAACTTAGTTCAAAATGAGGAATCTTCTTTAAAAATCTTCTTCAGATCCAGCAGTTGGAATGTTTTGATATTTGGTGTGCAGCATCCTTAGGGTTTGAGATTCAAGTTTGTTAAAGCCAAGTCCCTGAGTTCATATACGGGAGCCCGAATTATAACTTTGTTCAATATGAGGAATATTCTTTAAAAAATCCTTTATTTTTATACTGTACCAATGACCCAGACATAGCTGGTGCTAACTCTTAAAATATAGGGCCAAACACAAATTTTGCCCCCCAATCCCCAAAATTTGCATCTAAAACTAAAGAAAACATGTCCAGAGAGGCCCTCCACACCTCGCCCCCACTGCGCATGCGCAGTGTCAAGGACGTTCCGAAATTGGCGCCATTTATCATTCTAAGTTTGGCCCTTCATCAGTTAACATCTGACTGATCTTTGTGCTTTTAAATCTCAGTTTAAATGATGCCAGACAAATAAATATTAGTGAAATGGTGATTCTAAGGAGGATAGAAAAGGAGGAGAGGAAAAGAATGTGTGACAGAATATTATCAGGGCTGTAACTTAAAATTTTTTTAATGAAATTATGTTAAGTTACCTATTTTCAAGGCAGCAGCCATTTTGTTGTCATTCTGATTATTTAGTTACACTGTTTTTACAAGTGTTTTTCCTCTCTCCCTGTCCTTTAAGTTCCCCCTTGCTATTCTCCCATGCTTTTGGCATAATTTCTGTAATTATTATTACTAAAATTTCTTGGGAGTTTAGCTGAATAACAGAATGAATTCTGTTCTTTCCCCATGTTTACGTCTTCACCTACGGGTGGTTAGGCGTTGTGTTCTGCATCTACCATCTGATGTTCTGCAGTTTCTTCCCTGGAAGTCTCTGTTTTGCATCAGATGGTGTATTTTTGGTAACTGATTTCGGGCCTGGGTGCCTGGAGTCTTTTTTAGTGTTTTTACACTCATTGTTTACATTTACAACAGCCCTCTGTGTGAGGGGGGGGATTTCTAAATAATAATATCTTTATGTTATTTCAATCATAACTAGATACATTATTATTGTTCGTAAGTGTTGAATAAATTGTTTAAAATATTTTTAAAATTTTTGTCCACACTTAGGCTTGGGATCCATTGGGGCTCAACGTTACTTTTCAGAAACTTGGGCTGTTCTGAAAAAATATTTTTTCAAAATATTTTGATTTCAATTATTTTTTCTATATTAATGGATCATATTATTATTATGTATTTTGATTGCCAGGGGTTAGTGCGAGTACCAGGACTTGTTTTCTTTTCATTGAAAGGATATTGATCTATTGTTTTAAGAGGAAGTCTTCCTCTGACCTTATTATCATTCTATATGTGGTCAGTGTACTCGCATTAACTCCGGTTCTGTATCGTATGATTTCGATGACAATATGGGAAGCGTATGTCACGGTATGTTGTTGGGGATTTGGACACTCCGGTCCTTTCCCCGCAGGGTCACTCTACTTTATCAATTTCTATTTCAGACGATCAAGATTAGGGTGATGTATCTGTGATGTCTTCCAACAGTGTGCCTCCGTCGTCACAATTAATGAAGGGCTAGCGGAAAAGTGCTCATGTAATACGCCAATTGCCTAAGAGGACCCTAGTAGGTTCGACGGCCTTTGACGTCCGCTAGCTCGCCCGGTGTAGCGTCCATTCACCGAATGGTTCGGCAGCCGGGTTCGTCCGTTGCGGTCTAGAAGGAATTTTGGGGTGATGCGAGCACTATAAAATTAACTTAATGCACACCCAGTGACGGCGGATCGGAGGGAGAACGGAGGAAGCCTTTTAGTCCGGTTCATAGCTCGTTCCGGTCCATCCGGACGGCAAGCGAGAGAGGCCCCTCTCTCGTTCAACAACATCTGGCCCCAGATGTTGTGGTACAAATGTGTCGTTAGCGGAGCATACGTCCGTCGCTCGGGACGCTCCGTTGTATAGGCAGTCCGCTGAGACTGCTAAGGCTTCCTCTTCTCGTCAGCGCACACGACCGCACCTTGGCTGCGTGACCGCCGATATATTACCAGCTTCGCCGATCAAGGATTCTTCGGCGACCAGGTCACACCATCCGGCAGCCAGGGATTCGAGACCGATGGACTCCGGACGTTCGCATAGGAAAAGTATGCGGGAGCCATCTGATGCGGAGCTGCCCTCGGCGAAGCAGCGATAGACTGCGCCTCCGCAGGTCTCGACGCCGGACATTCTTGTGCACATAGCACAGCTTATCGCAGCATCCCAGCAGCCGACAGAAACGGTGTCGGATCGAGAATTATCCGACAGCGCTGGGTCGGTAGCCGGGGACTCGAGGTCTGCAGACTCCGGACGTTCGCATAGGAAGTATGCGGGAGTCAACGTACACGGAGCTTCCAGCGGCAATGCATCGTAAGTCCGCTACTGCACAGGCCTCGGGAACGAACGTGCTTTCCTTAATAGCACAGTTTATCGCAGCATCCCAGCATCAACTGAATCTGTCGCATATATTTTATCCGACGATGCTGGGTCGGGACGCTCCGCGGAAGCGGGTACGGACGTCCGAAAGTTTCATCCGGTCCGACGGGATACCGAAAGGGATTCGGTGGATTTCAAGCTTTCCCTTTCGGAACAACATATGCTGCGATGCCGGATAAGAAACTGATAGCGTCGGTGGACTTAGAAATTTTTGGTTCGGTTCAGGGACATCGTCCCTCAGTTCCGACATAGTCCAATAATGTCACACAAACTTTCGAATTATTGAACGACGCTATATATATTATTATTTTATGCTTGCTATCCAAGCATTTCTGGTTTCTTGTTCGAAGAGTTATGGAGATGTCTTTCAAAAGTGTGCCTCTGTCGTCATAGTTAATGAAGAGTTAGCGGCAATAAGTGCTCATGGAATATGTCTATCGCTTACGGAGTGACATTCGCTAGCTCACCCGGTGTAGCGTACATTCATCGAATGGTTCGGCTGCCGGGTTCGTCCGTTGCGGTCTAGGAAGGAGATTTGGGTGATGCGAGCACTTTAATTACTTTAGTACTCACCCAGTGACGGCAGATTGAGGACAGATCGGAGGAAGCCAACAACATAGGGGACCGCATGTTGTGGTTCAGATATTTTACATTCGGAGCATATGTCCGTTGCTCGGGACGCTCCGTTATATTGACAGTCCGAGAGACTGTCTTTAATGCTTCCTCATCCTCACAGCAGGGCACACGACCGCACATTGGCTACGTGACCTCGAGTATCCGATCAGTTTCGGCATTCAGTGATTCCACAGCGAATAGGTCGCGCCATCCGGTAGCCAAGGGACACGAGGCCTATACACTCCGTTCGCTCGCATATTGGAAGTATGCACGGGGTAACGATCTCGGAGCTTCCTGCGGCAATGCATCGTAAGACCGCTGCTCCTCAGGCCTCAGTGACGGACGTGCTATCCGAGTTAGCACAGTTGTTTCGCAGCATCCCAGCAATTGACGGTTTCTCGGTCGAATCAGGAATTATCCGACGGCGCTGGGTCGGTGCGGTCCGCGGTTGCATCAAGCTACGGACGACCGAACGCTTTATAGGGTCCGACAGGATGGCGAAAGGGATTCGAAAGATTTCGAGTTTTCCCTTTAGTAGTATCGGAAGATGCCTTTCATATCTTCTGGCATTTCTTCCAGTGATTATTTTTCGGACTTCATTGCTGCGATCTTGGATAAGAGACTTATAGCGTCATTGGACTCGGATTTTTCGATCGGTACAGGGACTTTGTCCCTGACTTACCAACGCAGTCCAATATTGTCATTACAACATGTGTTTTATTTTTCGACGCTATATATTTATATATATACAAGACGGCTACTAAGCATGATAGTTTAGTTTCTTGTCCGCGTGGCTCATTTCTGCCATTTTATCTTTTTTACATATAGTTTATTTTGGCAGAGCAGGGCATACCGAGAGTTCATATGCGTCTAGACGGTGTGATTAAAGACTGCATATATTCTTTTTCACCGTTTATGTCTTTTCCAATTTCAATGTTGGGAACGACATTATGTATATTAGACTTAACTTAGACGCTTTATTATACGTAATCCGCCTTACTGAGGCGTTATCATTACGTCTTCAAGAAAAGATTTACGGGATATTATTCTCAATGTAATTTCTTTTGAGGGCAGTAGTTTGTTCACGTATAACTCCGCCCTTCAGTGGCTGATTGGAGTTGGTTAGACGTGAGGCAGCCCTAGCTACATCCACGCGTGGATAGTAGGTTAAGAACTCTCTCAGAGTCGCTTCGTTCTCGGAGGAGCTTCTCTTCGACGGCAACTTTCCGGCAATCCATGAATTGCTTGATTTATACATTCTCTTGTCTATCTAGTGTTACAAGAGATTCAGACTGGGGCAAACATTCGGTGGTTGACTCAGAGAGTGCCGCCGCAGTTGCCGGACCCGAGTGTGGCTGTTATGACGGTTGCCAGTCAAACAGATTGGGATATATACTGATCCCTACGGATTCGAAGTGCCAGGGTCTTTGGGTTCCGCAGTCTTTTAGCTATCAGTTAACTTCCGCGGAATAATGTTTTTTAGGCTTGCTTTATGTCATTGCATGAACATTATTCAGAAACGCATGCCCAAATTCCTGTCCTTTAATTCGACAGTAGTGGCGTATCTCCGGAACCAGGGAGGCACTCTTTCGTTTCCGTTATTCAATTTAATGGAAAGAATCCGTCTGTTGGTTATAGTACACCAAGTTCAGTTTTGGTCCGTCATATTCTGGGTCGTCTGATTGTTTTATCGCACTCCCGTTCTCTTACGGGTCGCTTGTTGCTGTCAGAATGGACTCTCAACAAACAAGTATTCAATCAGATTTGCTATCTATGGGAGCGCCCAATGATGTTTTATTTATGACACAGTTGGCTAATCAATTGCAGACGTATGTGTTGGCTTGTCCAGATCTCTGAGCTAATACTGTTAACGCTCTATTGATCTATAGGACAGAATGATAGGATACGCGTATCCTCCGGCGCTGTTGTTTTTAGCAGGTATTGCTAAGATAAACAACCACAATATATTTCTGTTGATAGCATCTCTATCTTCACAGAGATCATGAGTAATTTACTCTCTTGTCTACTGTGGATCTTAACGTGAAATCTTCCTCTATGTGAGGATCTTTTTTCACTGGGTAAATCGTGTCATTTTTATCACAACCAGCAAGGTCGCAACCTTCATGTTTTCCGTTGTGTGGTCCATATTGCATTGTAAGCACTGTACTGGACGAGCTTTGGACGCGATTTCTTACTATAGGAGATCCTCTTCTTCGCTATTCTATGCGACTAAAGTGGAGGCTCTTCCGTCGTGGTGTAGGGATCATTATGTTCATATGGTTGATCCCTCCATACTACTCATTGCTATTTTTTTAGTATACTTGTTTCACAAGATCTACTGCAGCCTGTTGTTATTTAGGTTATAGGTTTATGTTACCTCATACCTATGCACTCTACGATAGTTTACAATTGAGTCTTTTGTCTCTTTATCTAAGTCAGTTAGTAACTTTTTGATAAATAGACTTAGAATCTTTAGATTAAATTCCTATACGGATTTTAACTTCAGGTTCTTATTTAGCTAAGTAATCATTTGAGCCTCTGGATACAGTAGTTTTCAAATTCTGACCTTTTAGACAGTAATTCTGTTGGTTTCTCTTTTACTGTAGAGTCAGTGAGTTTCATGCACTATCGATGGATGATTTTCACTTTCATAGTTTCGGAATCAATACTTCCGTTACTATTTAGGTTGGATTGTTGCATAAGAGTTAGGCTCCTATTATCCGGAACCTATTATTTTAAGGTCCTTCCGTCTTCGTATGGGCATAGGCCTTTACTCTTTCCGGGTACAGTTTATGTATTTATAAACAGATATCTGTTTATTACAAGGGCGTAAGCTTCTTCTGTCTTTGATGTCTAGTAGAAGGACGTTACGCTCCATTTTATTGTTAATGGATTCTATTAACTAGCGTACTGCTTATGGTATATCATTGGCTTAGCAGTTGTGCTTAAGATTTCGGCTCATGAAGTAAGAGTTCTTCTACTTCTTGGGCTTACATTAATAGTGTTCTATTATAGATTTTTGAAGGCTGCTCATTGCGCTCAGCCATCCATTCATGAATTTTATCTCAGAAATATCGAGTCCATTTCTGGAGGCCTCTATTGTTAGGTCTATTATCTACTGCTCAGAATGTCATTCACTTAACAGTTGCTACTATAGCTAGGTAGGCTGTCTGTTTCGGCAGTGTCTCCGTTCGGCTGCCCTCTTCGCTCTGGGCTATTTGACCCAGGGCAAGAAAAAGGGGGGGGGGGGAGGGTGTTCCCTTGGGTCACCTGTTTTTACTATGAAAACAAGGGGATACCTCCTCCGGAGTTAGTAATTCTGAGCTGTTTTTAGGATGGTTGTTTAGTGAGAAGTTTAAGTTTATAAAATTCATTCAAGTCTTAGTTTTTAAAGTATAGCTTTTGAATATTGCATATGTCAACGGACATGATTATGCAATTCTCACACACTTTTAGGAGTATAAGAGTCTCTATTCTCTAGACTTACTTTATTATTGGCTTACTTTAAAAATTATTAGTATAAGGATTATTGGATATTAATAGAGTACATGGATGTATGAAGCTCAATTTTTGGAAGGTGTTGTATCTTTCTAATTTATCATAAATAAGAAAGATACATGTAAGGCCTATTACTTCTTTTCCCTACAGGGGATGACTCTATTTTATTTTATTGAGCGTATTCCATTTTGCTCTATGTCCTTGGCCCTCCAGCCTTTTTACTATTCAGCTATGTCTGGGTCATTGGTACAGTATAAAAATGTTAAAAAATTTATAGTAATTTATATATTTTTTATACTTACCAATGACCCAGACGGGGATGGCCCTCCCAGGAGTTGGGAACTCTTGCCTCCCCGCTGAGTACATAGCGCTTACCAGGCACTGGTTATTAGAATGATAAATGGCGCCAATTTCGGAACGTCCTTGACACTGCGCATGCGCAGTGGGGGCGAGGTGTGGAGGGCCTCTCTGGACATGTTTTCTTTAGTTTTAGATGCAAATTTTGGGGATTGGGGGGCAAAATTTGTGTTTGGCCCTATATTTTAAGAGTTAGCACCAGCTATGTCTGGGTCATTGGTAAGTATAAAAAATATATAAATTACTATAAATTTTTTAACTTTTTTTAGATCCACTGGTCAGAATCTTTGGAAATTTGGTATAAGCTTTTCTTAGGAGGCACAGATGCAACTTGTTGAAATCAATTCTCTGGGTTGATATTTAGGCTACAATGTCAGGTGAGCACCCTCAGGCCCCCTGGGGCCTCTTGTTAGCTCACCTGACTTTCAGTCAGGAGAGCTATAGTGATCACTCACCGTCCGTCGTCTGTCGTCCGGCGTCCGTGAACATGGTGTTTGCGTCTTCTCCTCCCAAACCGCTGAACCAATTTAATTGATATTTGAGATAATAGTTTGTTATGACATCGCAATTTGATTTTGTTCAAATCAAGTTGCCCCGCCTGTGGGTAGGGCCACACCCAAAAAGTGTGCTGAAATCTTAAAAAATCTTCTTCTCATGAACCAGCAGTAGCAGAGGCTTGAGATTTGGTGTGCAGCTTCCTTTTGAGGTGTAGACTCAGATTTGTTCAAGAAAAGTTTGTGGGGCTATACTTGTCGTTGTTATGGGAGGGGCAAAATTTTTTGCCCCGCCCAAAATTTCTATTTTCCAAACCGAGAGGCTGATTTGAACCAAATTTTATGTGAGGGTTTATTGGGTCATAAGTACCTAATTTATGCTGATTTTTTTTTTCCTGTAGCCCCATGGGAACCGCAGGAGCTAAAAATAGAAAAAAATTAAAACGCCCATATCTCCAAAACTGCACGGCACCGAGAATTTTTATTTGGTGTGAAGCTTCCTTAGGACCAACAGAAAGAATTGGTAAAAAAAAATTGCCATCGGTTTTATCATAGGGTACAGTTTCGGGACATTGAAAAAGTGCTGAGTCAGCACTTTTTAACACTGTAGGCAATGGGAAAAACATTAAAAAATCTTCTTCTCCAGATCCAGCAGGCAGAATCTTTTGATATTTGGTATGCAACATTGGAGGGTGGATCTGATTCAAGTTTGTTCAAATCGGCCCCCCTGGGTTCATATTTGGGCTCAGTATAGGAGCCCGATTTCGAACTTAGTGCATTTCAGGCAAATTTCTTAAAAAATCTTCTCCTCCAGATCCAGCAGGCAGAATCTTTTGATATTTGGTATGCAACATTGTGGGGTGGTTCTGATTCAAGTTTGTTCAAATCGGCCCCCTGGGTTTATATTTGGGCTCAGTATAGGAGCCCAAATTTGAACTTACTGCATTTCAGGCAAATTTCTTTGAAAATCTTCTTCTCCACATCCAGCAGGCAGAATCTTTTGATATTTGGTATGCAACATTGTGGGGTGGATCTGATTCAAGTTTGTTCAAATCGGCCCCTTGGGTTTATATTTGGGCTCAGTATAGGAGCCCAAATTTGAACTTAGTGCATTTCAGGCAAATTTCTTTGAAAATCTTCTTCTCAAGATCCAGCAGGCAGAATCTTTTGATATTGGGTATGCAACATTGTGGGATGGATCTGATTCAAGTTTGTTCAAATCGGCCCCTTGGGTTTATATTTGGGCTCAGTATAGGAGCCCAAATTTGAACTTAGTGCATTTCAGGCAAATTTCTTAAAAAATCTTCTTCTCCAGATCCAGCAGACAGAATCTTTTTATATTTGGTATGCAACATTGTGGGGTGGATCTGATTCTATTTTGTTCAAATCGGCTCCCTAGATTTATATTTGGGCTCACTATAGAAGCTCGAATTTGAACTTAGTGCATTTCAGGCAAATTTCTTCAAAAATCTTCTTCTCCAGATCCTGCAGGCAGAATCTTTTGATATTTGGTATACAACATTGTGGGGTGGATCTGATTCCAGTTTGTTCAAATCGGCCACCTGGATTCATATTTGGGCTCACTATAGAAGCCCAAATTTGAACTTAGTGCATTTCAGGCAAATTTCTTTGAAAATCTTCTTCTCAAGATCCAGCAGGCAGAATCTTGTGATATTTGGTATGCAGCATCCTTAGGGGGTGAGATTCAAGTTTGTTCAAGCCATGTCCCTAGGTCCATATTTGGGCTCACTGTGGGAGCTTGAATTGTAACTTTGTTCGAAATGAGGAATTTTCTTAAAAAATCTTCTTCTTCAGATCCAGCAGTCAGAATGGTTTGATATGTGGTGAGTAGCATCCTTGGGGGGGGAGGGGGGATTCAAGTGTGTTAAAGCCAAGTCCATGGGTCCATATTTGGGCTCCCTGTGGGAGCCCAAATTATAACGTAGTCAATATGAGAAATTTTTCTTTTAAAATCTTCTTCTTCAGATTCAGCAGTTGGAATGTTTTGATATTTGGCATGGAGCAACCTTAGTGGGCTGAGATTCAAGTTTGTTCAAGCCAAGTCCCTTGGTTCATATTTGGGCTCACTATGGGAGCCTGAATGACAACTTAGTTCAAAATGAGGAATTTTCTTTAAAAATCTTCAGATCCAGCAGATGAATGCTTTTGATATTTTTTATGCAGCATCCTTAGGGGGGTAAGATTCAAGTTTGTTCAAGCCATGTACCTAGGTCCATATTTGGGCTGATTGTGGGAGCTCGAATTGTAACTTGGTTCAAAATGAGGAATTTTCTTTAAAAATCTTCTTCTTCAGATCCAGCAGTCGGAATGTTTTGATATTTGGTGTGCAGAATCCTTAGGGGTGTGAGATTCAGGTTTGTTAAAGCCAAGTCCCTGGGTTCATATATGGGCTCCCTGTGGGAGCCCGAATTATGACTTAGTTCAGTATGAGGAATATTCTTTAAAAATCTTTTTTTAGATCCACTGGTCAGAATATTTGGATATTTGGTTTCAGCTTTTCTTAGGAGGAGCAGATGCAACTTGTGGAAATCAATTCTCTGGGTTGATATTTAGGCTACCATGTCAGGTGAGCACCCTCAGGCCCCCTGGGGCCTCTTGTTTGTATTTACCAAAACTTTTTCCTGATGATATAAAATATGGGCAGGAAGTAAATACAACAATAGCAGATTTTGCTCACAAAACTAAAACAATTCAGTCAGATATAACTGATATAATTACCAAACATCCTGTTCCCAAAAACTGTAAGCTGATCTCAGCACCCAAAATTAATTCTGAATTCTGGCAACAGCTGGATGGTCGCACCAGGACACGTGATTGTCAGCTACAAGATACCCAAAAAGTTATGGCTCATGCTATGACACCACTCTTGAAAATGGTTTACAATTTAAAGGAAATAAAACACACTATTGGGAAATTAAACAACCAAAAGCTAAGTCAGAAGTTTATTGATACTCTAGAAAATGCTAAAACAAACTTGACTGATGGCATTACCCTAATGGGTTCAGCCATTCACGATGTGTCTGTTAAACGACGACTGTTAATAAAACCTAATTTTAGCAATCCATTCAAGGCTTTGTGTGCACCTGACAGACCGATTACCCTCAATTTATTCGGTGATAATGTCTCCAAGGAGATTAAAAAAGCAGGAGAGGTCACCAGGGTAACCTTTCAAAATAGAGGTAGAGGCTTCAGAAATAGAGGTTCTGGTCCTTTTTTAGGCAGGCGCCCTTATTACAATCAACATCCTCGGTCGTCAAATCAATACAACCAGGGCCGACAGCGATGGTCAGAAAGGTCGTCAAACTACAGGAGACCATACAGAGGCAACCAAAAGTTTGCATACCAACAGGACAGGAAGTAAATGTATGTTAAAACCTGGTGGCAGAACTCAACATTTTCTCTCTGAATGGGAGAAACTGACTCATGATAGATTTATTTTACAAGCTGTAAAAGGATATGAAATAGAGTTTGTGTCTTCACCCATTCAACGTCGGCCACCTTCTCCTCTGCAGTTTTCATCCGAGGAATCACAACTTGTGGATTTTGAAGTACAAGAACTGATTGATAAAGGGGCTATTCTGGTTTGTAATCATGAACCAGGTGAATTCCTTTCCAATATTTTCTTGCGGGAAAAGAAAAATGGGAAAATGAGGCCCGTAATTAATTTGAAAACACTGAACAAATACGTTGCCTATTGCCATTTTCAAATGGATACATTACGATCTGCTTTACAACTGATCAAAGTTAATGATTTTTTCACATCTATTGATCTTAAGGATGCTTATTTCAGCATTCCAATCTGTGCTCATGACCAGAAATATTTAAAATTTTCTTGGAAGGGAATTCTCTATAAATTCACCTGCTTCCCATTAGGCTTGGCCTCAGTGCCCCGCTTGTACACCAAGGTCATGAAACCAATTTTTTCCTATCTGCATAGTAGAGGAATTCGTTGTACATACTATATTCATGATTCACTCACTATCAACCAATCAGGGAAAGGTGCCCGTGAAGACACAAACACTATGTCAGATCTTTTCAATAGGTTAGGTTTTGAACTTAATTTCGAAAAATCGGTTTTACGTCCCACAAGGGAAATTACGTATCTTGGCCATTTCATCAATTCAGGAACTTTCACCATACGTCTCCCCTTAGAGAGAATTAACACTATTGTGTCAATGTCAAAGGCAGTTTTGGCTGCACAGAACCCTACTATTCGAATGGTAGCGAGACTCATTGGACTCTATACCGCTGCTTTTTTAGTAATACATATAGGTCCTTTGTACTACAGATCACTTGAAAGGGATAAAACCAATGGTTTGAAGAAATACAAGTCATATTCTCATAGTATTCGGCTATCAAGAAACAGCAAGATTGAAATTTTCTGGTGGATTGTTAATGTTCGTTTACTGAATTCACACCCACTTCGGGTATCCTCACCTCATCACACACTTAGCACTGACTCCTCCTCTACTGGTTGGGGTGGTATTTTAGACAATCAATGGGCTAATGGTCAGTGGAATCTAACACAGCAGAAACTTCACATCAATGTTCTAGAAGTTCTGGCCATCCAGCAGTCATTGCTTACCCTGGCCAATAATTTACGCAGTTGCCATATTTGTGTTAAAACTGATAACACCACTGCAATGTCTTTTCTTAATAAAGTAGGTGGCAGGAGAAACGATCTCTTCAATGTCTCTAAAAGTATTTGGCTGTGGTGTTCAGCTCGAATCATTCATATCTCAGCAATTCATATCCCTGGGAAAGACAATTTACTGGCAGACTCTTTATCCAGGGAAGGACATAGTTCATCTGAATGAAAATTACACCCGAAAATATTCAGTACTCTTTGTAGCATTTTTCTTCGAGCCTACAATAGATTTGTTTGCTTCAAGAAGAAACTGCCAACTACCCATGTATTGTAGCTGGTACCCTGATTGCAATGCATTTGCAACAGATGCATTTTCCATTTCTTGGACTGATCATTTACCATTTCTTTTTCCTCCTTTCAGTCTTATTGCCAAAGTTCTTGCAAAGACACAGGAAGACACGGTCAATCAGGTATTAATCGTTGTTCCCTGGTGGACAACTCAATTGTGGTTCTCCAGATTGTTACAGTTGATGGCCAGTCGACCAGTAAAACTTCCACAGACCAAGAAACTTTTGACAAAAATCACCTCACAGGCAAGCTGCATCCATTGTTACCAAAATTAAGGCTGATCGCTTGTACTACATGTATATCCGGAAACATTTTAAGGCAAAAGGCATTTCGAAGGAAGCTTCAGACATCATCCTTTGCTCCTGGCGGCGGTCGACTACAAAACAATATGGGTATGCCTGGTGCAAGTGGTGTTTGTGGTGTGATACACAAAAAGTTAGTTATGTTCAACCCACTGAAGTTCAACTAAATTATCTTTCTGTTTTGGGAAGACACAAGTCATACAGTGTCGTGAATACACATAAGTCCATGTTAAACAAAACCATGATTGCACTTGGTAGATCTGAGTTTTCATCCACACCACTCCTTACCAGATTTATGAAAGGGTTCTTTAATCACAAACCACTGGTGCTGAGATATAACTACACTTGGGATGTTTCAGTGGTCTTAAACTACTTAAAAACCTTATATCCTCTCAATACTTTGTCTCTTGATGTTTTGACCAACAAACTAGCATCTCTCATGGCACTTGTCTCACCCCAAAGAGCACAAACATTCGTTAGATCTAAATTACATGCAAAGAACTGTCAATGGCATTAGTTTTGTAACTTCCACTCTGCAAAAGACATCCCGACCCAGACATATTTCTTATAACATTCATCTTTTCAAATATACGATGATCGGCTTTGTGTGGTACACACTTTGGAAACATACTTGGAAAAGACAAAAATACATACGACAATCTGATAAATTATTTATTTCTTTCAAAACCAAGAAATCAATATCTACATCTACATTTGCTAGGTGGATTTGTGCATGTATACATAAAGCAGGTATTAACAGTTCTTTTAAGGCACATTCTGTGCGAGGCGCTGCAACTTCAGCGGCTGTTCGGAAAGGTCTCCCATTGAGTCAGATTCTAAAGGCTGCAAATTGGCAATCTGCAATAACTTTCCATGGTTTTCATTGCAAGAACCTTGAGGACACAGCTGAACAGTTTTCACACACCCGCTTGACGTGACTTGATTTCATCCATTCGCCTGTCGGTTGAAGTACAGCCTTCACACAGCTTGGATTCAGCGAAGAATGCCTGCAATGATATAGACTCTTTTTTCATTAGTGTTTTTGTAGACAAACGTCAATAAAGAAATGGATTCATGTGTATGTTTGTTGTTGTTACTCTCTCAGGTGTTGTGTTTCACTCTGATTATTTCTCTACATGCGACATTCAGTGACTACGCGATATGTGACATACACACTACATTGATCATACCTGTGTTGCTATGGGGCTTCGCGCACTCATATTTAATGATAAAAGCTTTGAAATCAAGCCAGTGTTACATCCGAGAAGCCGGAAGGCTTTATGGAAAAGAATCCCCCACCTCATCCAAGTCATCCGAAGGATGTGATGGATGAGGGGATTCTTTGAATACAAGCCTGTAGGCTTGAGGATGTAACACCCACCCTCATTGGGTCAACAATACACTGTAATACACATTTGTTTTCCAATGTTACCCACCTCATTTATGGTAGGGGTTTTTTATCATTAAATAGGACTATTCTTTGAAGAGACAACGCTTTCCACCTGAGCTGAGTATTTATAGTGTTTGTGCGTGACCTTCAAACTTTAGTGCTTTGAAGTGAGCTGGAACGGTAATCCCGTGCAAAATAATATGCTAGTGTTACATCCTCAAGCCTACAGACTTGTATTCAAAGAATCCCCTCATCCATCACATCCTTCGGATGACTTGGATGAGGTGGGGGATTTTTCACGATAGGGTATATAATATGTCACATGCTCACTTTATTTTTGACACACGCACACACACACACCCTCCCACTCACCAATACACACATTTTGGGGTATAATCTCAATATAATAACGTATCTATACTACTTTTCACAAACTTCATCCTTCGGACGGATACTTAAACTCTCCTAATGATATTACAGCAACCAGATATACACAACAACTGGGTTTCCTCTCCTGATCCAGGTTATATACCACTTCTCTTGGTAACGTCGCCAGTTCTACTTACTCTTCTGACCACTTTACCATTCCAATTGCCGATTCCATGTTGGAGGAGTAATCTCAGGGGGCAAATTATGCTACATTCCCCCAGTTTTCTAAATAAAACACCCTCCAAATAGCCCAAGGGATCATAATAAAGTCCCTACCCTTTAAGGGCAAAAGCTTGTAGGGAGACAAACTCCCTGCATTTAACTTAATCAAAAAAGGACCAGCAATGGAATTCTCAGAAAAAAGGGATCCAGGGGCATCCCAAGAGATGGATACCCTAACTTTTCACTAAACAAGGATCGAAGGTAGAAACCCATAAAAACTTGCACAAAATATTCTAACTTTTCGTACCAATCCCCTCCCTCTAGAGCATTTAAGCCAACACCCCTCCACTTCCATATTTGAACTGCACCCGGAAATCAACAAAATTAATTTACAAAATTACAAAATTCAACAAAATTGAAATATATTACACATGGCATCAGAAATAAAACCATTTCAACTTATCAACTTTGTCATTCAAAATCCAGTTATTGGTCTTGCACTTCATCATCTATCCAGGTTTTTTTTATTATTTTTTTTTTTATATATATATATATGAGGGAAGGAGTCCCAAATCCAACACTTTTCTTAATTCAGCATCATTTTTTTTTAACCCTTTGAGACTTTAATTATCCTGACGTTCAAATGTCACTGGGAATTCAGTTTAGTCATCTTTTTTCAAAATGCGACGTCAAATGTCGGAAAGTACAAATAACAAGGTATTTTTCACATTAGTGATTATCTGGTTGAGGGCTAGATTATTTTTGATGGTCTGAATTTGTTATTCAAAACTTGTTTTATTACAAATTATTGGAGAGTGCCCATTGGCACTCTCCAATAATTTGTAATAAAACAAATTTATATAAACAAAATATCATTTGTTTGGCTGAATATAAAATATAAGCAAGGAAAGTTTTGGCTTTTGCTCTGGTATCCTCATTTTTCGAAAGCCCTGATAGTGGCTTCTAGCACTCAACCAGTTAAGAAGTCTTGACAGCAGGATTATATTAGTATTTTAAGCTGCGATAACATTTGGCTCAAAGGTTGTCACTGGGTACTATTCAGGAGAAAATAGGAATTGAGGTTAAAACTTTAAAAAATCGAAAAATAATATCAAAACAAATGACCACAAAGTATCAAGGTTCTGTTTGATTTTGTACGTCATAAGGCGTGCAAAAGTATCAAAGCGTTAATAGCAGTTTTGTACATGTAGGAGGTCACAAATAAATTTATTTGCATCTGGGCAAACGTGATTGTAATTAAAAAGGATGTGCCCAATAATGATTAAACAAAATTCCAGACAGAATCTCAGGATTCTAAACAATTCTATCCTATTGAAATTTCTACAAACACCAGTGTATTTTAGTTGGGAAAATAATTCACTGTCTAACCGAAACACATACGCCAATAGTGGTACGGTTTCATGTTAGAAGTGCACATTAACAGGTCCCAAGTTATCCCAAGTCCTCATACAAAATTCAATATGATATCAGAAAAATCGGTCTGGAACCCTGTTATTAGTCGAGTTGTGACGAAGTCAAACTCGACTTTTAGTTTGATGAATGGCGGGCGGGCAGGCGTAAACAATTGGTTTCCGGATGATAACTTGATAATGGTTCAAACCATGCTCATGAAACTTCATAGGTAGGTTGGTATCGGTGAGAGGAAGAACCCTATTAATTTTGGACTTGCTTGGTCAAAGGTCAAGGTCACAGTGATCTTGAACATAGTAAATTGTAAACAATTGGTTTCCGGATGATAACTTGATAATGTTTTGACCCACGTTCATGAAACTTCATAGGTAGGTTGGCATCAGTGAGAGGAAGAACTCTATTTATTTTGGACTTGCTAGGTGAAAGGTCAAGGTTACAGTGACCTTAAACATAGTAAATCGTAAACAATTGGCTTCCGGACGATAACTTGATAATGGTTTGACCCACATTCATGAAACTCCATAGGTAGGTTGGCCTAGGTGAGTGGAAGACCCCTATTTATTTTGGACTCACTAGGTCAAAGGTCACAGTGACCTTGAACATAATAAATTGTAAACAGTTGGTTTCCAGATGATAATTTGATAACGGTTCCACCTATGTTCATGAAACTTCGTAGGTAGGTTGGCATTGGTGCAAGAAAGAGCCCTATTTATTTCAGAATCACTAGGTCAAGGTCACAGTGACCCTTCACATAGTAAAATGTAAACAATTGGTTTCCGGACAATAAGTTGATAATGATTAAACCCACTTTTGTGCTGTCACAACTCAACATTGGATCGGTGATCCTATCAGCATTTTTTTAATTTCGGAACATCTTTGGAAATATAATTATCAATTCTTAGCATAATAATTTTTTTTTTTTTTTTGGGAGGGGGGTATGCCTTTGCATTGCCCAAAATTCGTTTCCTGCTATCATTTCCAAAATTATTCCGAAACACTTTGTATTTGTATGTATTTTCCTTTGAGGAAGTGAACCCATAGAGGGTACAAGCATTTTGAGTGACCGAGGCAACCAGCACCCCCAAGGACATTTGCAACTCTGTGCCAACTTTTAGTGCCACTTCCCCCAAATAGAGAGGAGTGCCCCCTACAGCCAGGTTCAACTCTCCCTGAAAATAAGGAGAGTCAGACTTCAGTACCAGCTGATTTAGTGGGATTGCTTTTACACCCTCCCACTGCTCTGGTTTAAAGTGCAAGCATTTGGGGCCTATGCTGAAATATGCATTAGGGAAGTGGTTTGTCCATCTCTCTACTACATCCCTACTGGAGGTGAAACAGTGTAGGCGGAGTTTTTGCTGTTTACCTACACTATCCATCAACATTAGGAGTGCAAGGGAATTTACTTCCCTCCCCAAGTAATCTCCCGAGGGACTCCTCAAGTGTAACACGACTGGCTTTGCCAAGGATGCCAACTTCAACAACCCTGCAAATACCAAATCTTGCTGATACCAAGTATCCACTGGCTCTGTCCTGTCGAGCCCAATTTCATCCAAATCTTCAGCATATGGGAGCAAGCCCATTATGGGAAGCAGATGGCTTTCCAACTCTACCACTGGTAGATTTCTGACATGGCGGGGATGAAGCCCAAACACTGCCTTCATACCAAGATCAAGTCTGATCACAATAGACCACCACTCCCCCCACGACAGGCAAAGGACAAGTTGTGGCCCGACTACCATTAACCCTTTACCCAACGTAACGGCCAAAACCGGCCAGCGCTATTCTCAAAAATCGCCTATTAATTTTCATTTTTTTTTCATTTTTTGTCTCAAAAACATAGGTTATGACCCCTCATTGGAACGAGCTCGTCGAGCTCGTTCCAATGAGGGGTCATAACCTATGTTTTTGAGACAAAAAATGAAAAAAAATAGTTATTCAAGAAATTTTTTTGCAAGTGTCGTCTGCTTTTCATGTTAGGTAAAGGGTTAAGGGAGAGAACCTCCCAAGCTGACAAATTGGGTTTTCGAAACCTTTGGCAAACCCGATCCAAATGAAAATGAGTGTCCACTAAGTTCATGGAAAATGATTCCCTAGAAGATTCCCTACAAGATCTGGCGGGAGAAAAGCCTGGAGGGCCTCCCATCAAAGCACTAGCTTTTGGAATGGCAGAAGGAAAACCTGAATGATCTGTGACCTCCAACCAGGGGACTAACCACTGAGGAAATGGCAGGAGAAATAGCTGACAGACCTTCCGAGGAATGAGTGATGGCCGAAGTGACTGGAAAAGGCACTAAATGACCCCCCCCCCCTCCTCCACCAGGAACTAACTGTGGTAGCAGCTGAAGCAAAAATGGGGGGAACTCCTGAGGAATCAGTAGCCAAGGAAGTAAGGGAGGAAAATGCTGAAGGAACATCCGAGGGATCTCCCGCTGAAGAATTGGCGGCTGAGTAGGCACCTCCACCACCATCCATGACCGAATATGCGAAGTTAGCACCAAATTCTCTTGGGGTTCCAGGGAATGAGAATCCTCCCTGACCACTATTTGGTGTTTTGGAGGGGGTGAAACCGGGGACGTCACCCTGGAACCATATTCTGGGAGGCACTGGTCCATCAATCTGGGTGCCTGCTTGGGCACCTGCTTTAGGGGCTTTTGAAATCTATGCCCTGAGGGACGTAATCTCCTTGTCTCCTCAATTTTAATTTTTAAGAACATCAGGACCCTCCAATGTACTAACCCAGCTGGTGTAGCTAGGTGATCCAAGCTTCCTGTAGGAGGGAATTGGGTGATTGACTCCCACTTAAAAAGGTCCTCCATTTCCTGCATTCGCTCAATAAAATGAGCAGTAATTTCCAACGTAAATCGGGAATATTCCCGATTAACCATCTCCTGTAACTCCAAATAACCCATTCTAAGGGGAGCTACCATCTTTTCAAAATCCCGAGCAATGGCTCCAGGACTAAAATATTGCCCCTCTGATTGTGGCATCCATAAGGAAGTGGGGAGATGATTCCTTTGACAGTGCTTATGCAACTGCCTTACTTGGGTCCACAACTTGGAATGGGACACACAGAGGGTGGTCCCTTTAATTTTGGGGGGGGGGGGGGGGGGGGAGCAATTTTTAGGTAGAAAGGGAACATCTTTCCTTCCAACTTCAAATATCGAAGAGAATCTTTTGTCTCTTTTTTGTGTACTTCTACTGCAGTATCTGGCACCTGGACTAACTCCTTGTCACTGAGGGATGAGGGCCCCCCTCAACATTTCACTGTCAGCAGGAATAAGGGAGACAGACTCTCCCAAAACTGGTGAACATACCGGGGTCACTGGTACCTGGGCTCCGGGAACCAAGTTCCCAGTTGTGCCAGAGCCTGAAGAAGAGGAGACAGTCTCCTCTATCTTTCTATCACCCACAAACCTAACCACTTGTAGGTTCCGGTCAGTCTTTAACCTGACTTCCCGGGTTTGGGTTTGAGGGTCATAATGTTGGACCCTCCTCCTTTTTCCCTGCCCTCCCCCCTTTTTCCCTTTCCATGATCTCTTGGGGGACTGACTGCCTTCGTCTGAATTCATTGTGGTTAATTTTTTGTCTTTAAACTGGTAATCTCTCACTATCTGTTCAAAGAAACAAAAATAAAATTGTCTAAGTTCCCCCTCTAAATAATCATTATTGGGGATTTACAATTTTACATATGGACAATTATACAGATCTATTCTTTGGGCCGATTTCCTGGTAACTTGCACACAAGAACCATGAAACCAGTCCAAAAAACCATTACTTTCTATCATGAAAGATTCCGTGTCAGGTTTATTACAGATGCAGTACAACGGAACAGTTGAGCCTCTAGTTTTTGAAAGATTTTTATTGCGCTCAATCAAAGTGGTAGAATTCCATCAGTACAATGTTCGAGTTTATCATGATTCACTGTTATCGATTTATTGATCATCTGTATTTTGAACAGAAATGTAGAAATACACTGAATAATTATTCCTGGCCCCTTCCAAATGGGATTTAATTTTTTATAACGGCCAGGTTTACTTGCAAAATTAAGGAAATAAATAATATCTCCCACTTTAAATGTCTGAGTTTTTGAGGTACAGTCATAGTATTTCCTCATGATTTTCTGCTGAGTTTTCAATTTTTCACGAGTCAAATTATGAGATGTTCTAATAGAATTCTCCAAAGCAAGAACAAATTCGGCTGTATTGTATTCATTTGAAGGAGGACCAAAAACTAGATCTGTTGGTTGCACCACCTCCCTTTCAAACATCATTTTATTAGGAGTAAATCCAGTACTTCGGTTCACAGAAGATCTTAATGCTCCTGCTAACTGCAAGACATGCAAATCCCAAGTGGACTGTTTATTTCCCACGAAACATCTAAGGGCATCCATCAAGGTTCTGTTTACCCTTTCCACTTGGCCATTGGATGAAGAGCGATAAGCCATTGTTCTTGCCTGGTGAATTTGTAATAATTTGCAAACAGCTTTAAATAAATCACTTTCAAAATTTGCCCCTCTATCTGTATACACTTCCAATGGTCAGCCAAATCGAGAAAAACAACCAATGACTACTGCAGTTCTAGTTTCTTCAGCCGTTTGAGAAGGGAGGTGAATACACGCCATCCATTTTGTAAACTGATCACTTATTACTAGAATGTATTCATTTCCTCTCGAAGTTTTTGGTAAAGGGCCCAAAAAATCTAAATAAACACGTTCCATTGGGGACCCTGCATGGTTGGGGACCATTTTGTGACGGAACTGAAAAGAAGGCCTCATTTGTTTATTACACCTAGTACAGGCTTTAACGTAAGTCTCAACATTGGAAGTTAACCCTGGCCAATAATATCTGGATTTCACTCTTTCCATGGTATGGTTAATCACCTGATTTTATTTGCGCCCATTTCATGATTTGACAACAAAATCTGCGAGCACAGGGGATGGGGTAACACCAAAAACTAAGTGGCCATTTTTTTTTTCTTTTTATATACCAATTTTCTAATCATGGAAAACTTTTCCCAATGATTCCAAAACAATTTGGATTCGGCACTTGCCTGAAAAAGAGTATTGGAGGAGGAGGGTATTTCCCCCTTTTCTAACCAATTTCAAAGAAATTACAGATCAACATCCTCTTTCTGTTTAGCTAGAATTTCTTCATATTTTTGACCACTTAAAGCATATTCCAGTTCAGGTGGGTCATTATCTTCCCCTGCCTGTGAATTATTGGTATCGGCGTCTGCAATAACTGTAATGCCCACTCCCTTTGGCTCTCTCCCGAATTCACTTGAAACATTCCCTCCTCCGCCAGGGTCAAATGGTTCTGTGAGGGTTTCATCTAAAATTCGAGTTTAGCATATCAAGGGAGCTAACTCTATTATCTGAACTGTTCTCTGAAGTTTCAACTGACAAAATCTCTTGTATTGAAAGAAATAATGGAACACATTTCTGTTTTTGCAAGAATCACATTTTGGAATCATTGTATTTTTCTGCCCAAGCTATTTTAATTTCTGCTTGATTTCTGTTGCTTGGTAGGGGAATAACATCATCAACATTTTCAAAGAAATTTCCCCAATTTTGGTCTACTCTCTTATAATATCTACAACCCCCACAGGGAAGTTGTTCTAATGGTACCCCTGCTTTGTACCTCTTACAAAAGTCTTCCTCTGGACGTCATGACAGGAAATCAGCATTCTGATGTTTCTTCCCTGGACGGTGCTGAATTGTGAAGTCATTCTGACTAAGCTCCTTCATCCATCTGGCCGATTGGCCTTCTGGATTCTTAACATTGAGGAGCCAAGTAAGGCTACTATGGTCTGTCCTGATTGTAAAGGGTCAGCCCAATAGCAAATGTCTAAACTGACGGGTAAATCGCACCACACTCAGGAGCTCTTTTCGAGTGGTGCAGTACTTTCTCTGTTCGGGGCTTAACTCCATCTTGTATTTGGATCAACTCTGCCCTTATAGCCACATCAGACCCATCAGTGTCCAAAATTAACGGATCAGTTTTGTTAGCAAATGTCAAAACTGGAGGAGACCCAGGGGCTGCTTTTAATGCCAAAAATGAATTTCTTCGTCATTCCCCAACTCAAACACTGCCTTTTACCTGTTATTTTATACAATGGGGTTGCTAAAGTAGCAAAGTTCTTTATAAATACTCAGTGGTAATTGGCAAGACCCAAAAATCTTTCAATCTATTTGATGTTTTGGGGTCGGGACCAGTCTGTAATAACTTGGCAAGCCGGATCCCCCATTTCCTTTCCCTGGGAGGAAGCTAGTCCTCCCAAGAATTTATTTTTAGCTTAACTTGACATAGTCAAGATAAGCTATTGCCATCACGCGTGCAGAAGTCTGTTAGTCTGTGAGTCTCATTTTCTCACATTTTCCTTTAGCACGGGCTACACCCTGCAGTTCTTGTGTGATCGTCACGAAATTTCATATGCAGGTTTGGGGTCATGTCTAGATGAGAATGTCCCCTTTTGGTCGCAATCGGGCAACCGGTATGGCTGCCCTAGCCCAAAACCATTAGCACAGTGGACAGGTCGTTTTTATGAAGGGATTTCATTGTAACTTGGTAGGATGCCTCTGTATAATGCCTAGATGAGAACGTCCCCTTTTGGGCATGATCTATCAACCGTGATGGCTGCCCAAGCCCGAAACCTGAAAACTTTTAGCACAGTCTGCAGGTCGTGTTTAATATGGAGGGATTTCATTGTAACTTGGTAGGATGACTCCTTATGATCTCTCGATGAGAATTTCCCCATTTGGGCGTGATCTGCCAACCGTGATGACTGCCTGAGCCCAAAACCCGAAAACCTTTAATACAGTCTACAGGTCATATTTATTGAGGAATTTCATTGTAACTTGGTAGGATGACTCTAAATAATGTCTAAATGAGAACGTCCCATTTTGATCGCGATCATTCAGCCTTGATTGGTGACTTGGTTGACTTCATACATTGTCTAGATGAGAAAGTCACCTTTTGGTCCTGATTGGGCAAATGTGACGGCTACAGGGGCCTGAAGCCCGAAAACCTTTAGAACAGTCTACAGGTCATAATTATGAAGGGATTTCATTGTAGCTTGTTAGGATGACTCCAAATAATGTCTAGATGAGAACGTCCCCTTTTGGTCGCGATCATTCAGCCTTGATGGCTGCCCGAGCCCAAAACCTTTAGCATGTTCTGCAGGTCATATTTATGGAAGGATTTCATTGTAACTTGTTAGGTTGACTCCATATAATGCCGAGATGATGACATCCCCCTTTTGGTTGTGATTGGTCAACTGTGATGGCTACAGGTGCCCAAAGCCAAAAATCTTGAGCATAGTCTTCAGTTCATATTTATGAAGGGATTTCATTGTAACTTGGTAGGTTGATTTCATATAATGTCTAGATGAGAACGTCCCCTTTTGGACACCATTAGACAACTGTGATGGCTACGAGGGCCTGAAGCCCGAAAACCTTTAACACAGTCTACAGATGATATTTATGAAGGGATTTCATTGTATCTTGGTAGGATGACTCCAAATAATGTCTAGATGAGCACGTCCCCTTTTGGTCACAATCATTCAGACTTGATGGCTGCCCGAGCCCAAAACCCCAAAACCTTTAGCATAGTCTGTAGGTCATATTTATAGAAGGATTTCATTGTAACCTGTTAGTTTGACTCCATATAATGCCTAGATGATGACATCCCCTTTTGGTTGTGATTGGTCAACTGTGACGGTTTCAGGGGCCTGAAAACCTTGAGCACAGTCTACAGGTCATATTTATGAAGGGATTTCATTGTAATTTCGTAGGATCACTCCAGATGATGCCCAGATGAGAATGTCCCCTTTTGGTTGCGATCATTCAACCATGATGGCTGCCCAAGCCCAAAGCCCAAAAACCTTTAGCACAGTCTACAGGTCATATTTATGAAGGGATTTCATTGTAACTTGGTAGGTTGACTTCATATAATGTCTAGATGAGAACGTCCCCTTTGGACGCAATTGGGAAACTGATGGCTCCAGGAGCCCAAAGCCCCAAAACCTTTAGCACACATTTATGAAGGGATTTCATTGTAACTTGATAGGATGACTCATTTTGGAATAATTTCACTGTAACTTGGTAACTTTCGTTGATATTCGTTAACTGTGAGGGCCACATACATTAACTGTGAGGTCATATTAACCCACCCCTCAGCTCTTTAGAACAGTGTGCACCTCATATTATTTTTTATCAAAAACATAGCATACAGGGAAAGAAATGAACATATTCCCAATTATCACAATTCTTGTCTTATTTCATAATCCTTTCATAAACATTGAACATTATCCTTTTCATCAAACACAACACACAAGTTAAGCTACAGTGTCATTGACACTTTCGTTACAATCATTCTGAGTCAATTACAATTATTGAAGAAGGAAATGAAGTAGATTAATTGCTTTGTTACTGTTAGAGCTTATTGTGGTTAGAGTACTTGATTGATTGATATTGGTCCATGAACTGAAATTTGTTGGTCCTGTTTCTATATATATACATATATATTTTTTTTTCTTTAATAATGTTACATTTGCGAAAGGATGAGAGTGATGAATTAAACATTTTCACTAAAAAAAATTTCTCCAATTTTGATTGCTTATTGTACTGCGATTCCCCACAACCGGCCGGTTCCGAATGCCAATTCTGATTATCGGTTCATCACCATCTCTGACCGACATTCGCATATCATTTTACAATGTGTTTCCTGCTCCTGTTTGGTGTAACCTGTTATTATTACTCAAATGTCTTTCATTGGTAGCATGAGAGTTTTATTTCAGATTTTCCCCAATGTCAAACTTCTTGTAGCAATTTATATCAACTATGGAATGCGTGGTTAGGGGAATGGGGCCTTTCAGATGATCCCGGGTCACTCTAGCGGAAACCCTGCACACATGTGGCGTGAGAATAAACCGTAGTGTTCTGAATAAGGTGTACCTTGAGAGGTAAATCAACGATACCAAATCCCTGATTGCACTAGTATCCTGATATCAAGAGTGTTGGGCTCTTAGTGGTCGGGTCCAAAAAAAAAAAAAAATAAACCCCCTACATTGGGGTTTGGACTAAAGCCAAAAGAAGACTCATCAAATCCAAAAAAAATTTCAAAATTGTATTGCAACAATCATCCTGGAAAAACAAGTATGTGACAAATCAAAAAGATTAGAGGACAAATACCACAATACAATCAGTCTTTTTCATTGAAACAATGTTACGATGTTGCACCTATATCAATCATATTTCTTAATGTAGCTGGTTGTAATGTCTGGAGAATACAGAACACATCCTTCAGCAAACAATTTTATTTTCATTTTTCCAAACAGGCTATAAGTTACAACATTAATCTAATCTTCAGCAAGCACACCAAATTTCTTTTGACGAACGTGCTAATCAAGGGAGACAAAGAGGTTACAAAATGGAAACAGAGATGTGGAATTTTATATGTATGAAAGGTGGAAATGGAACTCTACCATATCCATAACAACAAGTGTTGACTAGAACCACCTGGACAAAGAGACAGTCGCCACTGTAAAATCAAGTCATTCAAGACTGTCCTGATCATTGTGGGCCTGCGAAGTCGAATCTCGAGTCGGAGCGCAAAATCGACTTGACTCGTCTCTGATTCGCGGATGTCCTTTTTCTCGAGTCGATTCGGTCCTGATAAACGGCAGAGTTTTCATTGTGAGTTCTTTCTTTAAACGATGCAATAATCCAGTTTGGCCACGAATGAAATAGGAAAATATGTTACAAAACCCTATTCGTATCACTGTCAAATGATACCAACACCATTTACTGATGCCTCATTGTGGCCTTAGTAAAGGCGGCATTATACATTTAATTCATCACCTGAAGATAAGGCATTCGAGTCTATATACTTCCATTTAACGGAAGTATACGGACTCGAGTCAAGGAGTGCAAAACAGTTGCCCTCCTCAGATTGCTTGGGAGTGCAATAGCACCTGAAATTTTCAATGCAAAAACTTGTATGCTATTTTGGTTATATTCAATTCAAGGTATTAATATTGTGAGTGAAAAATTGTACTACATTCAGCTACATAGTGGAAACATTTGCACACACATCTTCTCATTATTCAAAATGTTGTATTCATTTCTTATGTGACTGTCTTCTACACTCAAAATCTATCGAAATTCGACACAGAATGGGGCATGAATTATAGCGAATCAAAGCAACATTGACAAATCGTCCCCTGAGTTCCAATGTGTTCTCTGTGCCAATAGGACACATTGGAACTCAGGGGACGAAATGATAATAGATTTTAAAGGCAGTCCCAAATGGTCTGGCACAAAAAATTGCCCTCCTCAATTTTATCTAGGCATGCAGTAGGCGTGCTGCTCTCCTAAAGAATGCCATGCCTGGAAATGTTGTCCTTTAAATCATGCAATTCACCAACATTGTGTTATCTGACATGCTATTGGGATGATCAGTACACTGCTACCGACACTAATTCAGATAATTGTGGATGGATGCCAAATTGTATAGAAACATCAGCTAGAATAAGTGTTGTTGAAGCTCTGCTGTCAACTAGTTTCAAGTATTGTAAATATTGTTGGCAAAAAAAATGAAGGGCTGAGAACCCGGAGCAAAACTTGATCATCAGTGAGGTGGAGCGGGGGGGGGGGGGGGGGAGGCACTGGAGAACAGAATCTTTCAATTTGCTCATGCTTTAGGTTTTTGTGACCTCATTATCCCTTTGAGTTTGAAGTCACTTGGTAGAGTGTCAACTTGGTGTTAAAATGGTCTTATTTCAATTTTAAAAATTTAATTTTATGTTCCATCTGGGAATTGTCCAAGTTGTGATCCATGATTAATGAAGTGCCAACTCAGCCTGACTGAAATCCACACCAATAATTGCATTCCGATGTATTTAAAACACAATTTGATATTCATCTCACAAAAGCTAAATTTGATCCATTTCAGCAGTATTTATACTAACATGGTTTGTCTTTAAAAAGGCCCCGGCTTCAGAACTACAGTTAAAGCTAGAAGTCCTGTCATGAATTGTGTGCTTATCTGGGCTAAATTGCGCGCAGGAATTGCGCATAATTGCCATATCGAATGGCATCCAAAGCACGGCAGGTTCTCCTGGTTGCTCATAGCAAACACAGGCAATGTTTCTGTCAATGGACCTCCGGTTTACCCGGAGGTCCATTGGTTGAACACTGCTTGTGCACAGGCCATATGTACAGAGGTTGGTAGCCTTACTGTGGTCATAACGCGTGCAGATCGACGTGCTATTTGTGCGCATTTCATGACAGGACTTCTAGTTTTAACTGTACAGGGCCTGATCAGGGCTAATTTTTTCAATGTATGAAAAATGTGTATTTTAATGCTTTACTGTTATTACATGTACTTGATTTATTTCACTTGCTAATATCTTTTTTTGCTGTCATTTTGCTGTCATTAACCCTAAATTAACCATACATCCACAAACCAACCATTTTATATTGCTCTGTGAAATTTGTCCCATGTGTACTCTTCCTCATGACCTCGACTGGTGGGATGCATTTATCTTGTATATATCTACACTGTACCAACAGAAAAATAATCTGAAAACTTAAGGGTTAAACACTTTATTCTTAAAGATTGACCTGTTTTTTATTGTCATGCCCTGAGAACCTCTTGGGGGCATTATGTTTTCACCATGTCTGTCCGGCATCCGGCCATTAACTTTTGATTTCCATCAAATAACTAAAGAACCGCTTATTTGATCTGGCAGTCATATTGAATTTGGTTTTCATCGAATAACCAATGAATGCTGATTCGAATCATTTTTATTATTTTTTGGTTATGCATTGTTGGTGTCTAGAGGAAGCTTCCTTTCGATTTTGGGCCAGTCAACTGAACCAAGATGGCCGCCAGTTGCCAATTCATTATGGTGGCATCTTGAATTTGGGTTCTGCCCAATAACTAATGATTACTGACTCGAATCAATTTCATTTTTAGCTTAACTTGACAAAGTCAAGATAAGCTATTGCCATCATGCGTGCGGAAGTCTGTGAGTCTGTTCACATTTTCCTTTAGCACAGGCTGCACCCCGTAGTTCTTATCTGAGCGTCTTGAAATTTCATATGCTGGTTTGAGGTCATGTCTAGATGAGAACGTCCCCTTTTGCTCGTGTCTGGTCAACCGTGGTGGCTGCCCGAGCCCAAAACCCGAAAACCTTTAGCACAGTCTACAGGTCGCATTTATGAAGGGATTTCATTGTAACTTGGTTGTATGCCTCTGTATAACGTCTAGATGAGAACGTCCCCTTTTGTTCATGATCTGTCAACCGCGACGGCTGCTCAAGCCTGAAACCCAAAAGCTTTTAGCACAGTCTACAGGTCATATTTAATATAGGGGGGGGGGGGGGGGATTTCAGTGTAACTTGGTAGGATGACTCCAGATAATATCTAGATGAGAACGTCCCCTTTTGGTCGCGATCATTCAGCCATAAAGGCTGCCCGAGCCCAAAACCCGAATACCTTTAGCACAGTCAACAGGACATATTGATGGAGGGATTTCATTGTAACTTGGTAAGTTGACTCCATATAATGTCTAGATGAGATTGTCCCCTTTTGGTCACAGTTGGTCAACTGTGGCGTCTACAGGGGGCCGAAGACCAACAACCTTTAGCACAGTCTCCAGGTCACATTTATGAAGAGATTTCATTGTAACTTGGTAGGATGAGTCCAGATAATGTCTAGATGAGAACGTCCCCTTTTGGTCGCGATCATTCAGCCATGAAGGCTGCCCAAGCCCAAAACCCAAAAACCTTTAGCACAGTCAACAGGTCATATTGGTGGAGGGATTTCATTGTACCTTGGTAGGATGATTCCATATAATGTCTAGATGAGAATGTTCCTTTTTGGTCGCGATTGGTCAACTGTCACGGCTACAGGGGCCCAAAGCCCCAAAACCTTTAGCACAGTCTTCAGGTCGTATTTATGAAGGGATTTTATTGTAACATGGTAGGATGACTCCAGATAATGCCAAGATGAGAGCTTTCCCATTTGGATGCAATCATTCAACTATGACGGCTGCCCGAGCTCAAAACCCGGAAAACTTTAGCACAGACTACAGGTCGTATTTATGAAGGGATTTCATTGTAACTTGGTACGATGACTCTAGATGAGGACATCCCCTTTTGGTTGCGTTCGGTCAACCGTGATGTCTACACATGCCCGAAGCCTGAAAACCTTTAGCACAGTCTACAGGCCGAATTTATGAAGGGATTTCATTGTAACTTGATAGGATAACTCGTTTTGGAATAATTTCCCTGTAACTTGGTAACTTTGGTTGACATACATTAAGTGTGAGAGCCACATTAACCCACCCCTTAATTTTTTAGTACAGTCTACACCTCATATTATTTTTATTGTAAACACAGCAAACAGGGAACAGAAATTAACATATTCCCAATTATCACAATTCTTGTCTTATTTCATAATCCTTTCATAAACATTGAACATTATCCTTTTCATCAAATACAACACACAGACAAGTTAAGCTACAGTGTCATTGACACTTTCATTTGTTGAAACAGGAGACACTTTCTAGGCTTCAATTTCAATTGATACTGCCCGGCGAAATCTGTCTAAGACAATTCTCAGATTTTTCAAATGAGCTGAAAAATCTGTGCCCAACACACACACACACCATCTAGAAAAGCCAAGGCAATATCCCATGTTAACCCTCTAGGGACTAAATTCATTACTCGGGAATAGCATCCCGGGGCTCCTGTTAAACCAAAACTCATTTTGAGATATTCATACAGCCCATATTTGGTTATAAAGGCCGTTTTCTTACGGTCTTCTTTCGCTACTGGAATTTGAAGGTTAGCCTGGTTCCCACCCAGGCGACTAAACCAAGTATTCCCAGCGAGTGTGTCTAGACAGTCATCAATTAAGGGCATGGGGCAAGTGTCTTTTCTTGTAACGGCATTTACATCTCGGAAATCTAAACACCACCTTACCGAGCCACAGCGTTTACGAATGAGAACAGGTACTGAAGTTCATTCGGAAACGGATGGTTGGATAATCCCAGCCTTTAACATATCCTTCAATAATTTTTCTTCCTCACCTACAAACACATGCCGGGGTACGGCACATTCGGGTTTTAACTGGTTTGGCACCACCGGTGTCAGTATGATGTTCCAAAGCAGTGAAATTTCCCAAATCCTCATTTTTTGCAAACACATCACTGTATTCAATCTATAGTTGTTTAAGCTTGGAAGACTCTTCAAGTGTTAACAGTGTTTTAGATTTCTCAAACAATTCCCCCATGTGATCAGGCATCTCTAAATATTTGTCTGTAACTACTCGAGAATCCACTTCAGTTACAGTAACTTCAGTAAATTCTGGAGGATGCTCAATGGGAGAAATACCTGTACCTTCAACAGCCCATCCAACTATTTGACCTGGATTCATTACAATATCTCCATTTCCCATATTAAGGAAGGTCATAACAGGATCTGTATTTCGGAATGAGCTGTTCTGGGGATCAACAAGTTTTGTTTCAACTCTGGTTCCATCATGTTCTCTGACATGGTGGTACTCAGAACACATTGGATTTGTTTCACCGAATTGGAAGGAATTATTACCTTTTCCAATAACCTGACCTTAACTCCCTCCCTCTTTTGTGACTGTCTCAACTGAATAGGAATTTCCTCTCTTTCTTTTCCCAAATACATCATATTGTTAGCCAGATCTAATTGGTAACCCTGTTCATGCAAGAAATCAAGACCCAAAATAATTGGAGTAAATTGGACGAAACTTCTGAACAAATTCGACGAAACTTTGGACGATTCGACGAAACTTTGGACAGTTCGACGATAAAAAAGTACAAGTTCGACGAAAACTTTTTATTTGCCCCAGCGCAGTTATTTTTACAACATACCCCACCCAATATAACGTTGAGTTGTTCTAAGATAGCGTCTTTTTATGAGACGCTTACACTTAAGGCGCCAATTATAGGATTATCGGGGTGTCAAAAATAAAGCCAGTTAATGAATGAATGGATCATCCCAAGGAAGTTGCTTCACTCTTATTACTCTTATTGAGTTTGCGCCTCCATTCAAGAGTATGAACTGACCCCTCCAGTGTATAGTTATATATATATATATATATATATATATAACTTCGTCAAATTGCCGTCATGCTCGGAAGTTTACTTCCTTCTAAGCGGCTTTCATTTTTGACTAATACTTATTCCGTTACGTTAAGTGCCGTACCAATGTGTATCGCGTCATGGGAACGTAAAATTTAGCGTCACGCTGATCCTAATTGTTGAATGGGAATTATAAAATTGATCGTGATACGCGTACGTCTTACAGATCGATTTATTATTTGGCAAGTGGCTGCCTAGCTCCTAATCACGAACCCGTCTATAAAATCGCCGATGCATGTCTTCCTTGGGTGGCAACAAGTAAAGATATGTTCCGCATTACACGTTGTTCACCTTCTTTAATTGTAAATTATGGACAAACAAGACCGTATCATATCTTCCTAAGGTGGTAACGAGTGGAGATATATTCCGCGTTATCTCGCGCATTTTTTTGTTCTCAGCCTTAGAATTAGATGTGTTTGTAGGCTGGGATTGTCTACAAGCCTACAAGCCGTATCCCTTGTTCGCGGAATGGCAGGAAGATAGCCTTTCAGACTATGCCATTTCCTTGCAGAGCATTCATCTGTAATTATATATATATAATTACCTTTCAGTGTTTTTTTGTACACGTAGAACGTAACCCCTGTGCCACATCGTATGTGGTTCCATCCCTGGCATTTATCGCAAGCAACTGCAATACTTTTGGCATTAACCACTTCGTTGCATGTTAGACAATAGGCATCACCGTTATCGGTTTCCATGTTTAGTGAATGCTGTTGATAATCAAATTTTTAGGAATATATACTATTTGGAAAATGGTTATCAAAACATATTTTCATGCGGTAAAATGTTTGTCGGCGACATCAACAATACCACCTCCAAGCTATGTGGACATCTAAGTAAATTTAACAAGCAGATGTTGCGTTTGTTCTTCAAAGAGCAGTTTAACAAAAGGCGAGAAACAAAGAGCTTGGTCAATTGTGTCTTTAATATCATTTTTAAAAATATATTCGTCGAATTGACCCATTTAAAAAAAAATCATCGAAATTGTCTTCCGTCGAATTGTCTTCTCGTCGAATAGTCCATTTCGTCGAGTTTGTCTTTCATCGAATAGTCTAGAGATAGTTTCTAATTCTCTGCCTACTGTTCGTACTTAAATGCCCTTCAACACGCAAGGGTGTTCATCAGAAAGCTCTAAAAGTTTGTCAGAAAACACTGTTACCTGAGCCCTGTGTCAATAAGAGCATCTAATTTGACATTTTCTAATATCACTGGTACTGTATAGTACAACGAAGTATCTACCACAATATTATTCCAAAAGAGGTTCTATCACTTAACCTAATGTGGCAATGATAGAAACTATAGCCCTCACCGAATTGTTGCTTAGTGTATTACTTATTGTATTAATTATTGTACTAAATAAACAAGCCGTATCCCTTGTCTACATCCCTGTATAGTGGTGATGGAGGACGCTACAGAGGTATCAGTGGTGAATTCTCCAGCCGACAAGTTTCTAATAACTGGCGAATATAGGCCACAGGAACTGGCGATGGGTTTTCGGCCGTGGGGGGTTGGTCTTATCAAACGGTTCGCGGACTGGCGGCTCATCGGCGCTTTTTGTATTCTATGTTCGGGGGTTGATATGCCCTCTCGTGCATTGGTAGAGTTTCTCTCACAAACAGTTTACTATCCCCCATAGTATCTTTCCAAGAAAGGGTTCCATCACTAAACCTAATGAGCCAACAACACAAACCTTGCTGTCATGAATATTCTTTTCCTCAAAAGGGAATGGCAGGAAGATAGCCTTTCAGACTATGCCATTTCCTTGCAGAGCATTCATCTGTAACCTGTCTTAATGTTATCTTGTAAATTTTTATGCTACAAATAAATCAAATCAATCAATCAAAATCCACTTGGTTGATCGTTATACTATCCGGCATCTCGTTTAATGTTTCCTCTTTTGGGAAGAAATGTCCAGGGAATTTGTCCCTAGCAACGACAGGGTTATGGCCTATATTTAAATCTGGAGTCCTATCCGGCATCTCGTTTAATGTTTCCTCCTTTGGGAAGAAATGTCCAGGGAATTTGTCCCTAGCAATGACAGGGTTATGGCCTATATTTAAATCTGGAGCCGGCAAACGGCCTGCACATCCGACTCGTTCTCGTGTAAATCATCCTCCGAATCATTCGTAAATTTGAACATTGACGTGATTCGGGTATTGGGGTCATTTGGTGACACTGATGGTGTAGAAGGTTTTGAAGCTGATCGATTACCTGGGTGTATGGAAGGGCACTCTCTTGAAAAACGGGACATAGACCACATGTCCAACAACCCCTTCTCCCAGGTGAGGGCGATCGACTCCTTGATCTGTTTAGAGTCTGACCTGGTTCAATCAATTGGGAAATCTTTATGGTCAGGGTACCCATACTGTCATTTAAATTTTATAATACTGTGCCACTTGTTCTAAATTCAGTGATTGTTTCACCAGGAAATTTCTTAAATTCAGTTACTAATTCAGACACAACACTTTGGGTATCCTGAGGCCGGGGCCCTGTTGTATTGGGTCGCACTGATGGATTAGACACCCGATCCGAATGCACACGGGTATGTGAGTTATCCCATGAAAGGGGTGCAATCTGAGTTGGACCCCTGGGTTCTGGAGCTAGTTCCCTCACATTTCCATAAATAGCCAAAGATGTGTGTTGAAACCATTTAATTTGATTGTTAGCTTCCTCGACTGCTTCGGACGCTGATTTGCTGCGTAATGCCCTGCCCCTTTATCTAGGGCACCATGGCAGAAACGTATAACAGCCTGGCAAAACATGTGTTCTTCTGGAAGATGCCCAAATGCTTTTTCGGCCATTTTCAAAATCTGATCAGCCCACTCTTCTAGCGTCATGTCTGGTTGCTGCTGGGCTTGATTGAACTGTTCGTACTTTCCGAAACGCTTTTAGTTTAAACAATATTTATTGACAGAAACACTGCAATTGCATACAATATAGTTTCCAACAATAACAAAAAAAAAAAAAAAAAAAACAAAGCATACAGATACAATTTTAAGATAATGGATGCAGTATACAGTTATATGAATAAATGAAGCAAAATGATGAAGGGTTTCAACAGAAAGCTTAATGCTTATATTAGTCGTCTCCTGTGGGTCTTTAAGTTACTGGGTACATATAGCATGAACTGCTGGCGGAACACAAAATTCAGACTGTTTAAACTGTATGTGGAAAGATTTTAGGATATCTAGATAAGTAGAGTAAAATAAGGTGTTTAAGAGTGGTAAGAGAAGAAAAGAGGAGAGGGATGAAAAGATAAGAGAAGTGAAACCAATTTGAAATCAAACTTAACCATGTCAAGAAAGCTCGAGGGCATCGGACTGGGGGGTGACTTTGTGGGAATCATGAAAGCACTGTATACAGATGTGCAAAGCCAACTCAGTCTAGGGAGTATCACTACAAAACGAGTCCCTATGGATATAGGCCTCAAGCAGGGGTGTATCTTTTCACCGATTTTGTTTGCATTGTATGTTAAAGATTTAGGGGACGAACTATTTCAGAGTGCGGAGGGGGTAAATGTTGGAGACATAAAGATACCAGGCTTATTCTTTGCGGACGACATGGTGTTAATGTCTAGAACTGAACAGGGGCTAGAGAAATTGCTGGAAATTGTTGGTAGTTATGGGAACACTTGGCGGCTCGAACTAAATGAAAATAAAAGCAAGGTAATACCCGTTGGACGTAAGGTAGATATGACGAAGAGATGGAGAGTGGGGGAGTTCTCAATCACCGAAGGGGAAAGCAAACAAATCACTGTAGGAGAAACGGGAGAGTATGAGTATCTAGGGGTAAGCATAAATATAACGGGAAGAGGGGTGTACAGAAATTACTCAGCCAAACTGATTCTGAAGGGGAAAAGAATTCTGAACCAACTAAAACTTTTAGGGAAAAATAGTTTCAACAAGGTCTTTGTGGGGAAAACACTGTGGGAGAGGGTGGGTTTACCAAGTATAACGTATGGCACGGACGTGATTCCATTAAACCAAACCGTTACTAAGAAGTTGGAAAATACTCAAAATGATGCCGGCAGATGGATAACAGGGTCGAGTAATGCTGCAGCTTTGGAAGCAGTAAGGGGGGAGCTTGGGTGGATGAAAATCAAGGACAGGGTAGATTTGGGAAAACTGTGTTACTTTAACTACTTGAGAAACCTGCCTGACAACCGGTGGTGCAAATTGATGCTCGATACCATTTGGAATTCTAATATAGAAACGGGGTGGTCAAAACATGTGAGGGAACTAATGGACAATTACTCTATAGAGGTCACAAACATAGAAGTAGGAATGAAAGAAGGCAAAAGGTTTGTCAAAGAGAGAGTCATGGAAGATTGCAATCGAAACTGGAGAGCAGGGGTTAGCGTGAAAAGATCACTGCAGGGGTTACAATATAAAGAAAAGCCAGCTTTTGAAAAGTACCTAGATGGCACCTTTGGAGGGTCACTGCTGTTCAAACTGAGATCAAGATCACTGGAGCTTCGGGGGAAAATTGGGAGAGATGGGGAAAAGGGATGCCAAATGTGCCACTCTGGAGTAGTGGAGACCCTGGAACATTTTCTCTTGGAATGCCCACAGTATATACCTCATAGAATAAAATTTACTGGAAGAATAATGCAGAAGTGGGGTGAAGAAACAAAGGATAGATGGCTGAAGGGGGACACGAGGGAGAGGGTAGGAATGCTTATTGAAGAAATTGAAAAAGAGGAAGTGAGGGACACTATTAAGCAGTTTATATCTGAATGCTGGGAGGAGAGGAGGGGAAGAGGGGGTGGGGTGCAGGGGGAATGATGGCCTTCTCTTATGAGGACCGCGACAAATCAGCGGCTGGCCAAAGAGTTATTATTATTAAAAAAGGAACTAAATTCAAAACACTGGTTAGTGGGCACTGACTTAATTAATGCAGCATTCAAACCCTTGAGAGGACGCAACTACTGTTCAAAGTGGTGGAGCAATCACGAGGTAACCAACACTGACAGCAGGTCGGAGTCAAAGTTGATTTTATTGTGAACTAAATGAAAGAAGTTCAAAGAGCGGTGATGGCGGTACATACGGATAACATCGATCTGTGTGTGTAGCCATAGTTTACCACGACATGGATAACCCTTCACCCAACGCGGGAAGCAGTTGACAATCGCAAAATAAATTCTTTAATAGCTAAACTTCCTCAACCCTTGTCACAAGAACACTGCCCATAACCCCTCACCGGAACGTGCCCAACAAGCTCGCTCTAATGAGGGATCACAAGCTATGTTCCTGGGGAAAAAATGAAAACATAATAACATCTGAATGACGATTTTTGTGTGCAGCACAGGGCGGTCTTAGCTGCTATGTTGGTCAAGGGGGTAAGGGTACAATTCACCTACGCGAACCGTTTCGTTCCCATGATATATTCCTGGACTGTTTCAAAAACTAAGCGATTTACATCTTCACTTAAGAGCTCGGACCCGTGCAGTAGTGTAGTTAAATTCACAGGAAACGGTATTTGCCCGATAGTGGTGGTCCGGACAGTCGAGTAAAGCTGACATGACAGCAAAAAAATGGTCAGTCGATTCGACTATTCCACACTGACAGTTAGGCGATGGTGTCAGGTGGTTTGCATATAAGTGAGCGTTAAGGTTACTACAGCGCAGTCGCAGTCTGCAATGGTATATCTGTGCCGAACGACACTTAGCAGTACTGAAAAAGAAGGTGGACGTTGGTTTGCACGATTTAGGAAACTCTTAAAGTGGCTAATCGAACTATTTTGTCGAACAGACAATGGGATGTTAATCCACTGATTAGTTACATCGGAATAAATGACGACCGATATAATTGTGTGCGACAGAAGGGGACGCGGTGGTTGTCACATGTACGTAGCACGTGGCTCGGGTTGGTTGCTGATATGACAGGGGGCACCTTGTTTGATAGATATGTCGGTGTTATATGGTGGTACATTTTAAAGAACTGCATTAGCTTGTGATTCCGGCGTCTATCCCGAAGTGTATCCCAACCAGTTTCAATAAAAAGTAGGGCTTTACTGGATCTTAAGGTTGCTCCTGTAACGACCCTGGCAGCAGCTATTTGAATCTTCTCGATGTCAGCGGTATTACTTTCAGTGCAGTTGTTCCACACTGTGTCGGCATATTCCAAAAGAGGTCTGATGAAGGCAAAGTAAATTTTTTCAAGTACACTTCTATCGAGAACAAATTTATGCATTTTCATCAAGTCTATTCGTGTCCAGGCCTTCGAACAGATGTGGTCGGTATGATTATTCCATGTACAATTATTATTTAATGTAACACCTAAATGTTTGTGGTTACTTACCTCGGTTATTTGTACACTGGAGAGATATAAACGGTGGGTGTGTGGGTGGGTTTTTGAAACGAGATATGAGCATATTTTCCGTCTTTTGTGAGTTAAATTCTACTAGCCACATTTTAGCCCAGCTTGCAATTCTTACTAGGTCAGTGTTAATTAAATCAGCAGCTTGAGTTGGATCTTCCACAATGAGGTATAAGGACGTATCATCCGCAAAGAGTCGTATACTACTAATTAAATTTTTAGTTATGTCATTGATGTATATCAGAAACAGAAGGTGTCCAAGAATCGACCCCTGTGGAACTCCAGAGCAGACAGCTCTCCAAGATGAGGATTCAGATGCTATGGTAACCCTTTGTGTTGTATCAGAAAGGTATGATTTAAGAAAGTCCAGTAGGTCCCCCTTAATTCCGGTTTCTCGAGTTTATAAATCAAACCGGCGTGCCATACTTTATCGAATGCTTTACGGACATCACAGAAGACCACCCTAACTTCTTTGCCTTCATCGAGAGCATGACAGAACTCGTCATATATATCAGTCAGTTGAAGAACCGTCGAATCGCTAGGCGTGAATCCGGACTGAAACTGGCTAAGAACATTGTTATCATTGAGAAATTTCCAGAGGCGCTTAAAAACACATTTCTCAAGCACTTTACCAACCCAGCTAATCAATGATATTGGGCGATAGTTGGTCACTACATTGGAGGGATTCTCCTTAAGAATTGGCGAAACGTTAGCCCTTTTCTACATAACTGGAAAATAACAGTTATTAAGTAGACATTGAAAAGGACCGACAGTGGTTCGCACAGTGTAGTTTTACACTCTTTTTAGGATGCGTGGGCTTATGAGGTCCGGTCCGGTCCGGACGCTTTAGAGAGATTGATTGATTTCAGTGCCTCAAAAACCTCCGTGTGATGTAAGGTAATGCTATTAATAACTACATTAGTATGTCGGGTAGGAGGTGGCAGAGAGGCCGTGGAGTCATCTACAACGGATATAAAGCAGAAATATTCATTAAACACTTCGGCTTTCTCTGTGTTCGACGTATATATTTGGTTGTGGTAAGTGATGGAAGCAATCCCAGGTGAAGCATTCCCAAGATACGATTTAAGTGTTTTCCACCATTGTGAAGGCGGTGTCTCGGGCCCTTGCAGTGTATTTTGGACTTTTGTCAGGTAACACATTTTGGAAACGCTTTTCTAATTTGTCCAGCACTTCAACAAAATAGATTTGTGGGTGTTGACGAATTATGGTAGCAAAGTACTCACTTGCTTTGTCATCCAAACACCAACAAAGGTTGTCCTTACATTCTCCCGCAGTCCAGGCTTGCATGTCTGCAAATTCCATGAACTTCATACGAAATGTTTGCCAGCTGGGGGTCCCATTATATTCTAAGCTCTTGGGAAGGTTAGGCATTCTACGACGATACCTATTGCCCGGCTCTCTCGTCTCTCACACTTGGGGACGCTGTCCCCCAAATTGACAGTACACAGGTTGGGGGTCAGGGCATACATCTCACCCCTCCCCCACCTGTCCCCTTGTGGACGATAAGCATCTCCTTCCCCATAAGGCTGGTACACCCGTGGGGTGGGTCATGAGCATATCTATATCTGCCTTGGGGAAGCCAACGGTTATCTTGAAAGTCATCTCTGTAATTAGCATCCCCTCCCCTTTCCTCAAAAGGGTCTATTCTGCTAACTGGGCGTCTATCCTCAACCCCCCCCCCCCCCCCCCCCCCCCCATCTAGTCATGTTGGGATTCACATCCCGTCTGTTGGGTATTGGGTTAGGTGGAACTTTGTCTCTATCACAATTCCCACCATTCAGGAAAGCATCATAATCAGAATCCACCGATTCATAAGGCGGTGGAGGGTCAATATCAAAAGTAGCAGCATCAGGGACTGGACCCGGTCTATTTGGAACAGAACTCTGAAATGGCCTGCCTCTAATAGTGTCAAGCAGGTGTTAATGGGGGATCGTCACAGGACTCCCTATTCTCCCCCACTGCATTTCTCAATGCTCTACGACGTGGGGGCGATCAGGTCGAGACCTTGCGAATAGATTTTCTTATTTCTTTTCTGAAAAAATTGAGACTATCAGAGCTTCGCTTGTTACAAGCTCACAATCCAATCTTCGACAGATGGCCGACATGCCATGCACCTGCATTAAAGCTGTTGCACAGTTGTCCCAATTCAAACCTTTGGTACAACAGATATACAGAGGTTAATATCCAAGGCACCATCTAAGCAATGTATGCTAGATATCATTCCAACTTGGTTGTAAAAAGCATCTCTTTCTGAGTTAACTACACCGATCTTGAAACTGGTCAATGCCTCCCTCCACTCTGACGTCTTTCCGACAAGCATGAAACACGCTTTAGTAAAACCTCTTCTCAAAAAGCCAACACTTGACCCAGAGGTTCTGAAAAACTACCGACCGGTCTCTAATCTTCCATTCCTATCAAAGATTATTGAGTGTGCGGTGGCTTCTCAGCTGAATTCTCATTTGGCAGCCCACGGCCTAGCTGAAGTTAACCAATCTGCATACAGATCTAATTGCAGTACAGAAACGGCGCTTCTAAGGGTCCAAAATGATATCCTCCTATCCACGGACAGGCACAACCTAACGTGTCTTGTTTTGTTGGATTTAAGCGTCACTTTTGACACCATAGACCATAACACGCTTATTGAAAGACTGGCAGTGATAATAGGCCTTACTGACCGAGCACTTAATTGGTTTTCGTCGTACCTTAATGGTCGCACACAGAGTGTCCTTATTGGCAGTGAGTCGTCAGACAAGGTCACACTACGTTTTGCGTCCTTCAAGGATCGGTATTGGGTCCCCTACTGTACACTGTCTATGTCTTACCTCTCGGTGACATTATCCGAAGCTATCGCCTTGAATTTCATTTTTACGCAGATGACACACAGCTGTATATTAGTTTTACTCACGCCTTTGAGCCTGAAGCATGCAGTAAGATTGAACTTTGTATTTCAGACATCAAGGCATGGATGACTAAAAACTTTCTTAAATTGAACGATGACAAGACAGAAGTAATATATACAGGTCTACCTCGTCAACTTTCAAAAATATCCAAACTGTCCCTCAATATTGGAGGTTCAGCGATAAAACCCAGTAGCTGTGTACGAAACTTAGGTTATTTCATGGATGAAAATTTGGCCACTGATGAACATATCAAACATGTCTCTCGCAGCGTATTTTTTCATCTTAGAAATATTAGCAAAATTCGATCGTTAATTGATACGCAGACGTCACAACAGCTTGTCCACGCCTTTGTTACCAGTCGCCTCGACTACTGCAACTCTCTTCTGACTGGCTCTAAAGCATCTATTCTTGAAAAGCTACAACACATCCAAAATTGTGTCGCACGGGTCATAACCAGAACTCAAAAGTACTGTCATATAACACCAGTACTCTCTGAGTTACAGTGGCTACCCGTTAAGCAAAGAATTAAATTTAAAATTGTCCTTTTGGTGTTTAAGTGTATCACGGGATCTGCACCATCCTACCTGTCCGATCTGCTTACCATCCACAAACCACCGAAGTCTCTTAGGTCATCAGGTCAACTCAATCTGGTTCAGCCCGTATCTAAATTTACTAGTGCTGGTGATAGGGCCTTTGCGGTTGCTGGCCCAAGACTTTGGAATTCTCTTCCAATCGACATAAAAAATAGTAAATCACTTGAATCATTCAAGTCTGGTACTAAAACCTACCTTTTTCGAAAGATATTTCTTTCAGTGGTGTTTTAATTTTGGTCATAAACTGACATTACCAGGTGCGTGGTTGTGACTGAGTCAGTGAGGACTGCCTCGTTACTCGTCAAGTTACACTCACATACCTGTTTTGGTAAAGTTGTAGTTTGTTTTGTTTTTGTTTTATTTTGTTTTGTTTTAATTCAATACCCTTTTTCTTTTAGGTTCTGTCGCTTATCGCCACGATATAGCTTCGGTTGCTGATGTGGCGTTGGGCACCAATAAATGATAATAGTGATCCATGTATCAATGTATCTGTGAGAGAATGTATGTGTATGTGTGTATATGTATGTTATGCAATTATTGTACAGCCATTGAGCACCGTGTGTGGATTCTTGGCTTTAAAATTATTATTATTATTATTATTAAGGTGGAACACCAGGAGTTTCCCCCACCCTGGGGAGCGCCAAAGGGCCACTCTCTCCTTCCCCACGCTGACAGCTTCAATGCATCGAGAACAATTTGAACGGGGATTTTCATCCCCCGGGGCATGTGGGCGAAAATGATGGTACCCAAAATGGGCCCTGGCCTCTTTTAAACTAGGAACATCTCTCAGAGTGCTCTCTGAAAAACTTCCTAATTGAGCACGTTTTTGCACCAGCTGGCGAGCTCTGGGGACATCAACCCCAGGTAAGACATAAAATCCCATGAAATCACATGTATTAAAATGTAAATTTGTGGTTCGGGATCACTAGGTGCCCGATTTTGATCATTTGTAACAGCCATGGCCATTTTTTCACACCCAGAATAATTTTGTAAATATCGACAATCAAAATCTTAAAAAATATTTCATTTGGGATATTCCCAACAATGTGACAAAAAAATACAAAACAAAGGCAAAAAAATAATACACCAAAATAATCGGAAAACAAGGCAAAAGAAATTTACATTGGATGGGTAATCGAAAAAACTGGATGAACTGCGATTAAATCTGGCGAGTTCGAGTGTCAAGAAGACAAAGGAAACAATGGTCGCGGATGGCAAGTTTAAGACTTGCAAAGTTTTCAGTCTTCAGCCCACACAAATTCGTTAATGTCGTTGCGCCAATGTAGTAATTTTGGGGGTATAATCTCAATATACTAACGTATCTATACTACGTTTCATCAACTGGTCACAAAACTCATTAAGTGGGTTATTCCCTCCTTCGGACGTGTACTTGAACTCACCTAATGATATTACAGCAACCAGATATACACAACAACTGGGTTTCGGTGAAAATGGTTTCGCGCGCCTGTGGCGCAATCCCCTTTCGACCCCCTGTGACTGTTGAGATCAGGAAGCTACATGCCCAGGCGTGTGGAAGGAGTAAAAGGATCGAGTACTCCGCAGAAGTCTAAGGCTGGGTGATCAGGAAGAGTGTTGGGTTGTCTTTGTGTAGGTCGCTGACTGAACCCTCGGGTGAGGACCGGAGTGAGAGGGGATCGTCTCACAAAGGTGCTACCTCTCCCCAAAGGTGTTGTGGTGTTTTTTTTTCGTGCAAGTGTAGTCTGCCATTTCTAAGGTAGATCATGGAGCGATGGTGGACCATCATTGGCAAGTATAATCTGCCTCAGGCTGTTTTAATCAGTTTTTCTGGCTTTACAGTTGGATGTGTTTTTGGATAGACGCCAACAACGGCCCCTTTCGGGGACCATCCATGGAAAGACCCGAACGTCCCTGGTTCGGGGGCAGGCCTGCTTTGGAACCTATTTGGCTGGATCAAAAATGCGCTCTACAGACGTTTACAAAAAGGGGTAGAAGCGGGGCGCAGGACCAACACTCGACTCCCTGGGGGTGGGTGACCACTTCTAGGGATGGAGTGGAGGATGTTCAGAGTCCACAGCGGTTACTGTGTTCCATATCGGTTAGAGTTTCCATAGCGGTTATTGGGGTGCTGGCGATCAAAAAGAAAGTATCTTGGTGTACCTGCTAAAAGAAAAGGCAGAATTAGATGATTATTAATATAGACAAAAATATGTGATTGCATTTTTGGATAATTGTCGATCACTGGGAGCAGCTAGTACAATTCATTTGTTCAGTTTATGATTTCCCAGATTGATTTTTTCAGCTAAGATTTTGAGGGAGGGGGCAGGCCTTTACCAAAGTACTACACCCGGGGGTGTTTCCTGCCTTTACCTCCTCCTGATTTAGTTGAGTCGGTGAAGACAGCTCTTCCTGGTAGAAGATCACGGCTAAGCCGTTACTACTTCCTATATGTTCACCTTCTCGTTCCCAGTATTTGTTTATTTTTAGAGATTAAATTTTAGTGTTTTAGTTGAGTCGGTGAAGACAGCTCTTCCTGGTACTTAATTGTTTGTTTTGGGGCTTTTCCATGAAACTAAAGATGTCCTCCGTGCATTCTAATTGTTCATGTACATCACATTTAACCTTTTTAGCAGGTATGTCACTGTCAATGTTATCAGATTTGCATGTTTTTTTAGGAACTATAATAAATCTGTTTAGTATTTCACATAAGCTCATAATCTTTCTTAATAAATACAGAGAAATATCATGCTTGTCATGTTGTTTTAAGATGAAGATAGCCTTTATGTTCCACTGCATCTCATTGAAACTGGCCAGACAAATGTCCACCAATAAAGACAAAGTTTTCAATAGTTTCTATGTAACAGGTTGTGAAGACAATTGAAATTCAATCCATTTTACTTCTTAATAATGCTTGACAATTTTCTCTATTTAAAATAAAGAAAAAAGTAAATGGAATTGTACTTTTTACTTCAAATCCAGTACCTAAAAGCAATAAGTTTGAAACTTGAAAAAGTGGCCTCAGCCATGTTTTATGAATCACAAATTAATAATAATATGGGAAGCCACACATAATCTTTCTTTTAAGCCCCCTCACTACATTGAGTAGTTCTACATTAACTCCCTTACTTATAAAATTGTGCAGTAATGGAAGTTTTGAAACAATAATAGTAAAGTTTCATGAAATGGAAATATTTTTTAGAAAAGTGTCATTCAGTTTTGATTTTTGATGTAAAGATTCTTTACACTCATATTTGTAACTAAATGTAATTGAAAGTAATTGAAAAGTAATTGAAATTACATGCTATTTTCCAATGTAATTAATTACTTTTCAATTACATGTAATTGACAAAGGTCTCAATTACACATTACACCCAATTACTTTGAAAACATGTAATTAATTACACTCATTACAATTACAAATTACAATTACCCCAGCCCTGCCTGGTAGAAGATCACGGCTGAGCCGTTATTACTGCTTGTATGTTCACCTTCTCTTTCCCAGTATTTGTTAATGTATTAGACACTGAATTTTAGAGAATTTCGCTGTGTCGGCGAAGACAGCTCTTCCTGGTAGAGGGTCACGGCTAACCCGTTTTTACTCGCCTTTTTTAGGAATCTTCTGGTCGAAATAGGGGAGGGGGCAGGCCTTAAAAGAGCCACACCCGGGGTGTTTCCTGCCCTAACCTCCGCGGTTTGGTGCCTACTTACACCGTTCTTACATTAAATTTTGGCGTTTTGGGTTTTTTGTCGGCTTTCGCAAATTACCTGTAGTTCGATTATTAGTTGGCTGTCGGCTAACCGGTCGTGATTTTTCTCGCGGCTAGGGAGGCCAGGCGGTCCTTTATGGTTGGGATTTGGGCTCTGTCGTGGAGTGTTTTGATAGTTGTATCCCAGGGAGCACCTAGAGCGACCCTGAGCGCATGATTTTGGACCTTCTGGCGTTTCCCCACATTTGTTTGATTTAGGTCTGTTAGGATGATAGGCCCATACTCGAGTACAGGACGCACAAAGGCTTTGTATAGTTTAAGAAGAATAGTCTGGTTGGCTCCCCATGATGTACCCTTTAGCATTTTTAGTAAATTAATACGCTTGGTCGCTTTGCTGGCAATATCGTCGGTGTGTTTATTGAAAGATAGGTTTTGGTCGATGGTAATGCCAAGGAATTTCGCCTCTGTGCATTCAGGGAGGACTTTGTCCAGTAGTTTTAGGTCAAAGTCACGGTTATTTTTCTTAAGGGTGAACGTGATTCTTTACGTTTTACTGGCGTTCAGCTTGATTCTCCATTTGGCACACCTTTACTCTGGGTCGCCGAGAGCGCGTTGAAGGGGTTTTTGAAGTAGATTGGCTGTATTATTAGAGTCCCAGAGACCCTTATCGTCCGCAAATTGTGAGATTTGAACGCGATTGTCGGATATTTTGTGATCGTTGACGTAGATGATGTATAGGAGGGGCTGAGGACAGATCCTTGGGGGTGCTGCTTCCAGGGGGACGCTGTCGGACATTTCGTTGTTTACTTTGATTTTTATTTCGCGATCGTTAAGGAAGGAATAGAGTAATCTAAGCAGTTTCATGGGGAGTTTCATTTTAGATAGTTTGAGGCGCATTCCATTGTGCCATACGGAATTGAACGCTTTTTCAACATCTAATAGGACTGCCGCGCCTATTTACTGGCTATTGATCGCGTTTTTCATTAGATTGAATAGGCGGTAGACATGCTGAATGCCCTCTTTGCGGTTTCTACACGTTCTTTGCCATCTGTTGAAGAAGTCGGTTTCTTCGAGGTTCCCCCTCAGTCGGTTGGTAAGGATTCTTTCGAATACCTTACCAATGCAACTGAGAAGGCTGATTGGGCGGTAGCTGGCCGGATCAGAAAGGTCTTTGTCTGGTTTCGGGATCATGACACCAATGGCTGTTTTCCAACACTTTGGAAAGTAGCCATGGGTCAGGCAAGCATTGAATAGGTTGTTGAGTTTGTCAATTAAGGAGTTTGGGCTCTGTTTCAGAATTTTGTAACTGACTTCATCCTCGCCGGGCGAGGAAGAATTTTTGCATTTTTTTTATGATATTGATGATTTCATCATTAGTGATGGGGGTGACGAGGTCGTCGTCATCCTCATCTTCTGGGTCGGTATCAAATTTAGGGTCACGGTAGATATCCGGGTGTTCGTTGATGAAGTCATCAATGGCGTTTATGATGGCGTCGTCGGTGTCAGGGCCTAGATATGGGCGATGGGTTTTTCAAAGGAGATTGGCGAAAGAGTCAGCTTTGTCTTCGTCGGTACACGTGATGGAGCCATCATCCTTTTTAAGGGGTTTGGCTGCTGCTTTGTTGCCTTTGTTTTTTTACCAGTAAGGGTTTTGAACGAGTTCCAGAATTTTTTGGCATCCCTGACCTCATTTAGATTCGCTGTTGCTTTTTCCCAGTTGACCTGTTTTTCAGTTTGGAGAGCTTTTTAACCTCGCCATGGAGACTGTTGTACGTTGTTTTGAGGTCAGCTTTTTTGAGAGGGGTCGTTTTCTGCTTTGAGAGCTCGAAGCGCTTTCCGTTTGGGTTTGATTAATGAGAGTGTGTCGCCCGAGATAGTACTTCTCCAGGGCGCACTTCTTTTGGGCATATTTTATTAAGGGTTGAGTTGATGATTTTTTCTAAGCCCTCGCACTGGGCTTCGAGTTCAATGGCGTTTGATGGGGAGCTGACGGTGAGTTTGACATCGATGATGTCGCGGTAGATGTTCCAGTTTATTTTTCTAAAATTTCTGCGGAAGGTGGGAAGGGGGTGGGGGTGTACCTGAGGGAGCCATTGCCTAATTGGATTGAGGCATGGACCGGGAGGTGGTCGCTGCCTAGGTCATTATCACCGACCCAGTGGACGTCGATGTGATTTATGAGAGAATCGCTAGTGATTATTAGATCAAGGATTTCGGATGAAAATAGTGGGTTGCTTCTGATGTAAGTCGCTGAGTTGTCGTTCGAAACCACGTGTAAGTTATGTTTTTTTGGGTGATTTCGAGAAGGGCTTCACCGTTGGGGGTAGTTTATTTGCAGCCAAAGTATAGGTGTTTGGCATTGAAGTGGCCGAGGAAGATACAGTGTTTGTATTTCCTCATGAAAAATTCAAAGACTTTGTCAAATACGATGTTGCTCGAGTCATTGTAATAACAAACAATCACTCTATATATGTTTTTATTATCTGCTGCGATTTCGGTTGCAATCACCTCGGCATCGAGGTGATCAGTTTTAATGGTTTTACTTTTGATGTTCTGCTTTATTAGAAGAGCAACGCCGCCACCTTTGGTGACCTGCCAGTCTCTTCTAATAACGATGAATTTTTATCTTAGTTTAGCCAACTTTCGCATAAACAGACTATGTCTGTATTTTCGAAATATCAGCTCATTTGGAGTTTTTTTTTTTATTATTTTTAACGCTTCTAGCCTTCCATACGGCTGTTTGTAATTTATTCATGATGGGGGTGATAATTAATCGCGGTGTTTGGTTATTAATTTGTAGCGACTTTTAGTTAGTGTTTATTACGGCTTTGGCTAGAGATTCTGGGTTTCCTCTCCTGATCCAGGTTAGATACCACTTCTCTTGGTGACGTCACCGGTTCTCCTCACTCTTCTGACCAGTTTAACATTCCAATTGCCGATTCCATGTCGGAGGAGTAATCTCAGGGGCAAATTATGCTACACATGCATGATTTGAAACTAGAGGTTCTAAAGAGCCTGTAATCGCTCACCTGGAAGAACTACATGTAAAAATGTGATTTCTCATAGGGTTTACATGATAGCTATCAGCAGCAATTGCGGCAAAGTTTGCAACACGGTCAACATTACATAAGGATCATTGGTTGAGGGTGTCCCAACCATCAATCATATGAAGTTTCCAAACATTTGGCCTTGTAGTTTCAGAGGAGAAGATTGTTCAAAATCGACGAATCAGAATCCAAAAATGCCCCTGGCGGCCATGTCTTCCATCTGACGGGAATAAAATGAGAATTGTTTGTAAAGGACTTCACATAAACCATTCCTGCCACGTTTTGTTCACATCGGCTCCGTAGTTCCAGAGAAGAAGATGAAAATGTGATTTCCCATAGGGTTTCTACGGTAACTGCGGGCCGCAATTGCGGCCATGTTTGAAACCCAATCAACATTAAATGAGGATCCGTGATAGAGGGTGTCCCAGTCATGAAGCATGTGAAGCTTAAAAAAATTTGGTCTTGCAGTTTCAGAGGAAAAGCTTTTTAAAATTCCATCATTTTTCGATTTCTAGAAATCGAGAGATTCGCCTATTTCGCTTTTTCTGGAACTTACGAAACCAGCTTTCATATAGAGTTGGTAGGTTTTTAAGGCTATAGTAAGTGCATAACCGCTAGAAAATTGTCTAACAACTGTTCCGGCTGTACTCTTTCACATTGGCATGAATGATGTATGGTAACTATGGTTAAAGTCGATGTCTTTTCCAGCACGCCAGCAGGCATATGGGCGGGTGCATGGACAGGCAGACAGACGAACGAACGAACAAACGGATATCAGACTGCATTTCATAATTGCTAGAAATCCATATCTACTTCTCTGAAACAGTATGTGCAGGGTTAAGTTAGAGATCAACCGTATCAAAGTAATACTACTTACCAAATAGTGCCAGCACACATTTATGAATTCTGTTTCAATAAAAATCAGTAAAAGAAGGTTAACCCTGAAAGATGACACTTGCAACCAAAATTTTTGAATAACTATTTTTTTTCATTTTTTGTCTTAAAAACTGGTTATGACCCCTCATTAGAACGAGCTCGTTCCAAAGAGGGGCCATAACCTATGTTTTTGAGAAAATTTAATTAGCAATTTTTGTGAATAGCGATGGCCGGTTTTGGCCGTTACGTTGGGTAAAGGGCTCAAGAATATTTTGAAAATTACAGTTTTTCAGACATTACTTTCTTTCAAAGAGCTTTGGATGGGTAAAGGGTTACACAAAGAACAACATTTTATTCAAAGGATTTGTCATTATGTCTATCTTGAATGAATGATAAAATCAAAGAATAATAATGTCTAGAATATTTGTATATTATCATTTAGAGCTAACCAGTAAATTACACCAAGTTTTCGAAACACCTGTCATCAATCACAACTTGACAGTTTTTCTGATAACATATAGCAGCAAAGTTGTTCCCAGTTACATCCTAATATAAAACAGTACACAAAATTTTATCATTGTCCCAATTCTCAGTGGAGAAAACTGCTACAGTATGTGGCGAGTGTATTGTCACTAAAAGAACACACAGAGTGGACATCCCACCCAAGCAATAACTGCAAATTTGTTGCAAATCATAACACTCACAAGGAAAATTCCAGCCAATGGACTTCCATGTTAAACCCAGAGGTCCATTGACTGGCACATTGTTTGTGTTTTTTTTACCATGTGAACAGAATAAGAAACTGATACTTTGGGTGATTATTCCACTACGCAGGTGATTTAGTTATAACCCACTCTCCACTTACTGTACTATTCAGGCTAAACCTGTCGTTTCAAAACATTTGGCCCACCTTGTAGTTTGAGAAACATTTTTCAAAACTGACCAATCAGAATCAGAGAATTCCTCTGTCGGCCATGTTTTCCAACCGACAGGAACAAAAAGAGGATTGTTTGAAGGGGAACTCCCATAGACCATTCCTGCCAACTTTGGCTCAGTAGTTCCAGAGAAGATGAAAATGTGATTTCCCATAGCGTTTCTATCGTAGTTATAAGCCGCAATTGTAGCCATGTTTGCAACCCGATCAATATTAAATGAGGATCGTTGGTAGAGGGTGTCCCAGTCATCAAGCACGCAAAGTGTCAATGCATTTGGCCCTGTGGATAGAGCAGAAGATTTTTCAAAATCCACCAATCAGAATCAGAGAATGCCTCTGGCGGCCACGTTTTTCAACCCACGGGAACAAAATGAGGATTGTTTGCAGGGGACCGACCTCCCATAGACCATTCCTGCCAAGTTTGGTTCACGTCAGCTCAGTAGGTCCAGAGAAAAAGACGAAAATGTTATTTCCAATAGGGTTTCTATAGTAACTATAAGCTGCAATTGCGGCCAGGTTTGCAACCCGATCAGCATTAAATGAGGATCGTTGGTAGAGGGTGTCCCAAGCATCAAGCATGTGAAGTTCCAATACATTTGGCCTTGTAGTTTCAGAGGAGAATATTTTTGAACATCCACCAACCAAAATCAAAGAATGCCTCGGGCAGCCATGTTTTTCATCCGACAGGAACAAAATGAGGACCGTTTGTAGAGGATCTCCCATAGACCATTCCTGCCAAGTTTGGTTCACACTGGCTCAGCGGTTCCAGAGAAGAAGATGAAAGTGTGAAATGTTTACGGCCGACGGACGCCAAGTGATAGCAAAAGCTCACATGGCCTTTTAGGCCAGGTGAGCTAAAAGGGCTCGGTATAAAAAAATTGCACACTGCAGAAAAAATAAGTTCTTTTGGCTTAAGTACACCCCCGCCTCCATCTAATGTTCCACCCCTCCACCCCCCCCCCCCCCCCCCCCACACACACACACACTAGTTCTGTAGAATCTTGAATTGAACAATGACGTCGAACTGTATGAAAGAAACTTATTATTGAGATTACACACATATTACAGACATGTAACTGGACGCGATCTGAAACTGGTTGCGATTTGAAACTGGTGATTAGCCATAATTTGTATTAAGTTGCACATACTGTTCTTTTTTGTTTATTTTGTTTATTTCCTCCTTTTTTGGCAGATTAAAAAGCTGGACTCGCTGTAAGGATGAAACGGATAGAAGAAATACGTATGAGCGTGTTTAACGTTTGGACAAATAAGGCCAGATGAGTGGTCGGGGATGGGGTGCCCTTCGGAATTGGAAAAAAAAATTCTTCAGAAAGGGGCGGGGTGGTCTTCGGATAGAAAACGTTTTTGGAAGACCTCCCCAACAGTTATGGGAATAATCTTGTTTATTATATAGTACCCCCGACTGCAAGGTCCTCCCTCGTCATTGAAGAAACCACCTCATTTAATGTGGATTTGTCGTGTGAATAACCCACTCATGCTGGGGAGCCAAGTCCTGTTTATCGGGGAAATGACTTTTTTCTTGATATTAAGTCTCTATCGTACATGTACGGATAAACGGGTATGACTTGACATCCAATATACTCTAAAACAATATGGTCACTATCTCAATATTGTTAACACAGACTCGAACTGATATGAGTTTAATCATTCTTTCGAGGCAGTGTCAAGAATTCGGTTAGATGTCACTAATCTTTTCATGATGAACCTTTACTTATATTGGGTGTATGTCGATTAGGCTCTGGCATGTTTCGGCCAAATCCACAGCCCACTTGTTTATTGAAATGACCCATTTGTTTCAGAAGATTTTTGACTAAAACAAATGAATTTTGTCTCGGTTCATAAATCATAAATAAACTAAAATCATGCGTAGAAAGGGTTTGGAAAACAATATTGTTACATAAAAATATGCCATGAGTATAATAAGTATGGATGTCACTTTATATACATTTTAACCCGCCCTCCCCCAAGGTCAAAGCTCTAAGCAAAATAAGCAGATAATAGATACAGTATAATCAATCGTTTGTCGGGCAGATAACATTTAATTAGATGAGTTGCGACATGAGGTGGGACCATAATTCAAGGTGGTTTGTACAATGTTATAGCTAGTCAGATCTTCGCACCGAAAGACAAAACAAAAAAAAAGGAGAACTGCGAAGTACTGGCAGATAGACAGACTAGGAAAGCTGGTGTAAGGTTGAAGAGACAAAACAGATTTTGTCAATTATATTGTTTGTAGCTTTAATATATTTATTTTTTATGGTAAACATTCACGTATGATCATTTAGCCCCCAAATTAATTTTTGAGACGAATCGTCCCGGTCCGAAAATGTATTTTGGACGAATCGTCACGGGACGAACGAAGCCGTGTCTTTCAGTGAATAATTGCAAAATTCTAAGATTTTGTTGGCCCTTAATATACTTTAAGGAGTTTTGCTGTCTTCAAGAATAATTTTAACATAATTTAATTCTTATAGCTGATCCTTTCAATGAATAATTGAAAATTGAGCATTGTTGGAGTATTGCAAATTGATGTTTGCTGATCAATAAACTAATTTCTACCAATGTTTGTCTTGGTTAATCAGAACCACGTTCAACAATGTCGAAATTAATTAGATGGCCGATTAGTTTATTTTGTTCTGGCGTGCCTGTTTTCACAATCTCGTATAAGTATATGAAATTTTAATGCAAGGGGGTACATTTAGATATATTACAATAGATAATATATGATAAAATTTAAAAATATAAACTTAAATATATAAATCAATAAAAACTGATTCAAAATACACAATTTTTTCCCCAGTAGACGAGTTTCGGTAAAATTGCAGATTCGGCGAGCGGACGATATAGGTGTGTTTCTTTCTAAATTACGACGTTACTTTGTAAAGTAATTGTAATCAGCATATACACTTGACCTAAAAAATAGTCGACATAGATAATTTTACTTGATATATTTCAATATATTCTCTCATATATATATATATACTAGCGAGTGAATACCCGGCGTTGCACGGGAGAAGATGGTTATATCAGATCGGTCGAGAAACGGAGGAATACATCAAGGTCACCAGTTTAAAGGTCAAGGTCACACCACACGGACACCCTGATAACGTCAAAATGATCGATGGTTCAATATACCAGCACATATGAAATTTTAGCCCGATCTGCCCAGCCGTTTTTGAAATAAAAGGTCAAGGTCATCAATTTCAAGGTCAAGGTCACCCCGCATGGGCATGGCACCCATCGCATGTTACTCACAGGGACGAATTACCCCCGCGTACAAATTTGAAACCGATCGGTCGAGAAACGGAGGAGTTCACCCAGAACAAAGAGAGAGAGAGAGAGAGAGAGAGAGAGAGAAGTAGGTGGTAATTGGGAATACCAAGACATTTTTTCAAAAAACTGTACACGTACATGTACGTGTACCCCATAGGGATGCAGTGTTAAAACATGTACAGAGTGTAAAAAAACGTTGTTTGCACACGATGTCCCAGAATCCTTATCGTGTCCCAGGCCATTCAAACAGCCGTTGGCGAACGAGTGCGAATTCGCTCGGAAGAAAAATGTACGAAATTCGAAGAAAACATCAATTTTAAAAATCTTCTCAACGTTCCCATCGCGGATTAGACCTTCGATCGATCGTTGCGAACGTCGGCAAAACAACGCTTTGAGGCTTCTAGGACAGCATTAAAAATATGTTTTGCGGCTTCTGGGACACCGACGGTCGCGATCGCGTTCCAGACGGCCGAAGGGGCGATCCGATCGGTAAAAAACGATTTGAGGATTCTAGGACAGGAAAAATCGATCTGAAAACGTTTTCTCGACGTTCGCCAACGGTGTAAAGTGGGTGTAAAGTGAAGTTACCCATCGAGGATTTTTTTCCAAACTAAACAGAAAAAACCTGAGTTTGGAAAAATCGATCTCAAAAACTTTTCTCTACGTTCGCCAACGGTCGATCGGACCGTGTAGACCACGATGACCAACTAGTGCGGATTTCTGGGATGGGAACAAAAAACAAATGAAAAATCGCGAGGGTATCGTGACATTCGTTGCCACCTGATCGTTTAATAACGTGGATGTAATGGCTAGAGCAATATACACCAAAAACCAAAAGCTTGAAGAGCTTGAAATAAGTAATCACCCAATCACTTCACGTTCCTAACGCTAATTAACCAATCAGATTGCTTGATTGTCATAACCTGAACTTAATCATACAAAGTTATCTCTCCTCGTCGTGGGGGTGGGGGGGTCACACCCATCAGAAAATCGAAAGTTTCGAGAAGGTGGTCACGTGAGCTATCAAATTGAAGGTCTCGACGAGTGGATTAAGAAGATCGTAATTTTAACCCTCGTCGTGGAGTGGGGTCACCACCAGAGTCGAAAAACATCTTCCTTTTTACAAATCCAGGCATGTGAGGTATTAATATGAAGGGCTCGATGAATACATTACAAAAATGACGTTTTTCATTTTATGTGGGGGTGGGGGTCACGCCCATCTGAAAAATCGAAAGTTTCGAGCAGGTGGTCACGTGACCTATCAAATTGAAGGTCTCGACGAGTGGATTAAGAAGATCGTAATTTTAACCCTCGTCGTGGGGTGAGGTCACGACCAGAGCCGAAAACGTCTTCCTTTTTACAAATCCAGGCATGTGAGGTATTAATATGAAGGGCTCGACGAATACATTACAAAAATGACGTTTTTCATTTTATGTGGGGGTGGGGGTCACGCCCATCAGAAAAATCGAAAGTTTCGAGCAGGTGGTCACGTGACCTATCAAATTGAAGGTCTCGACGAGTGGATTAAGAAGATCGTAATTTTAACCCTCGTCGTGGGGTGAGGTCACGACCAGAGCCGAAAACGTCTTCCTTTTTACAAATCCAGGCATGTGAGGTATAATATGAAGGGCTCGATGAATACATTACAAAAATGACGTTTTTCATTTTATGTGGGGGTGGGGGTCACGCCCATCAGAAAAATCGAAAGTTTCGAGAAGGTGGTCACGTGACCTATCAAATTATTTATTTATTTATTGATGTTTAAGGTCACATATTTATGCGCAATGGCTAATCATGACCGTGACAGTTTTACGGGTGGAGGAAGCCGGAGCACCCGGAGAGAACCACCGAGCAACGACGAGCAGCTGCCAGCTGACCTATCAAATTGAAGGTCTCGACGAGTGGATTAAGAAGATCGTAATTTTAACCCTCATCGTGGGGTGGGGTCACGGCCAGAGCCGAAAAACGTCTTCCTTTTTACAAATCCAGGCATGTGAGGTATTAATATGAAGGGCTCGATGAGTACATTACAAAAATGACGTTTTTCATTTTATGTTGGGGTGGGGGTCACGCCCATCAGAAAAATCGAAAGTTTCGAGAAGGTGGTCACGTGACATATCAAATTGAAGGTATCGACGAGTGGTTTAAGAAGATCGTAATTTTAACCCTCGTTGTGGGGTGGGGTCACGACCAGAGCCGAAAAACGTCGTTCTTTTTACAAAGCCAGGCATGTGAGGTACTGATATGAAGGCTCGATGAATACATTACGAAAATGACGTTTTTCATTTTATGTCGGGGTGAGGTCACGACCAGAGCCGATAAACGTCTTCCTTTTTACGAATCCAAACATGTGAGGTACTGATATGAAGGGCTCGATGAATACATTACAGAAATGACATTTCCAACCCTCGCCGTGGGGATAGGGTTAACACTGATCAGAAAATCAAAAGTTTCGAGAAGATAGTCGTGTGACCTATCAAATTAAAGCTATCGACAAGGATGTTATGAAAATCATATTTTTTTCCCCTTCTCATAACGGTGGAGTTGGGACCATCTTGAAATCGAAAGTATTAAGAAAAGGTAGTTATGGAACATATTAAATTGAAAAAAACAACAACTTGAATCTGATGCATCATTCATTTTTTGATATCTGTGTTCAAACATGGAAGTATATTTTCAATATATATGATTGTTATGCTAATTAGAGATGCACTCACTTGTTAACAAGTCACGCCTTAAGATGTTTCCTTCAATAATAACTCTGTTTACTGAACCATAGATTTGTCAATAAAAAATTATAAGTTGATCTTCTAACGTCTACACATTGAGGATAGCCTATTTCACCATTTCCGAAAAAGTGTCAATCCAAACTATTTTTTTAGGAACAAATGCCCACGTCGAGAAGACATTACATAACTAAACGAGTATAACCTTGACTAAATTCAAATAAAACCATTTGTCACGTGTTAGAAAAGATTTGAAAACAGTCTAAACGCACGTGTGGAAAAGTTGTTTTGTTTTGTTTTTTACAACAGGAGTTAAAATATTTTAAGATAGGTGGCGTTATATAAATACAGCAACAACAAAAATCAGTGTTTACAAAGTGTCAGCGTATGACTGAATGAAAATGAGAAAAAATAGGCCGATGAAATCGTCAGATGTGTACCCATACGCGCAACTAGGAGAAAGCTGTATGACGGAGGGCCACCACGGATGCCGACATTATGTACAACATACCAGATATGGGTACATATAGAAATGGATTGGAGGAGTGTCTAATTTGATGGATAAAGGGTTAATATCTCCGGATCAAATTATCAGATTTACATAAAAAACTATACAGCACAGCACATCAGTAACCTTGATATTTTTTGAGTTATCTCATGCCAAAGGGATTGGAGGAATTTTCAATTTGAAGGATAAAGAGGGTTAATATCTCCGGATCAAATCATCAGATTTACACCAAAAACTATACAGCTCAGCACATCAGTAACCTGAACACAATTATAAAGTAACTTGACAATCCAAGCAATATTTTTCAAGTTATCAAATGCCAAAGGGATTGGAGGAATTTTCAATTTGATGGATAAAGGGTTAATATCTCAGGATCAAAATAACAGATTTACACCAAAAACTATACAGCTCTGTACATCAGTAACCTGAACACAAATATAAAGTAACTTGACAATCCAAGCAATATTTTTCAAGTTATCGAATGCCAAAGGGATTGGAGAAATTTTCAATTTGAAGTATAAAGGGTTAATATCTCAGGAACAAAATAACAGATTTACTCCAAAAACTATACAGCTCGGCACATCAGTAACTAACCTGAACACAAATATAAAGTAACTTGACAATCCAAGCAATATTTTTCAAGTTATCGAATGCCAAAGGGATTGGAGGAATTTTCAATTTGAAGGATAAAGGGTTAATATCTCGGGATCAAATCATCAGATTTACACCAAAAACTATACAGCTCGGCAAATCAGTAACCTGAACACAAATATAAAGTAACTTGACAATCCAAGCAATATTTGTCAAGTTATCGAATGCCAAAGGGATTGGAGGAATTTTCAATTTGAAGGATAAAGGGTTAATATCTCGGGACCAAATCATCAGATTTACACCAAAAACTATACAGCTCGGCAAATCAGTAACCTAAACACAAATATAAAGTAACTAGACAATCCAAGCAATATTTTTCAAGTTATTGAATGCCAAAGGGATTGGAGAAATTTTCAATTTGAATGATAAAGGGTTAATATCTCAGGATCAAAATAACAGATTTACACCAAAAACTATACAGCTCGGTACATCAGTAACCTGAACACAAATATAAAGTAACTTGACAATCCAAGCAATATTTGTCAAGTTATCGAATGCCAAAGGGATTGGAGGAATTTTCAATTTGAAGGATAAAGGGTTAATATCTCAGGATCAAATTATCCGATTCACACCAAAAACTATACAGCTGGGCACATAAGTAACCTGAACACAAATATAAAGTAACTTGACAATCCAAGCAATATTTTTCAAGTTATCGAATGCCAAAGAAATGGATACGGACGCCGGACGGACAGACGGACGGACGGACGGACGGACGGACGGACGGACGGACGCTCCAACATTTCGGGTTTATGGGCTACCAAAAAAACATTTTGTATGTCCAAAACCTTATTTTACCCAGAACCCCACCCCCTCCAGCCTAGAACTTATATTTAACCCTAACCCCACCCCTCCACCCCAAAACCACACCCTAACCCTACCCCACCCTGACCCTAAACCCTAAAAGCCCACCCCAGACCCTAACCCCCACCCACCCCCGGGGCCTATCCCCCAACCCTAAGCCCTACTCTGAGGCTACCCCTAACCCCCACCCCACCCACCCCACCCCTGACCCAACCCCACCCTAGCCAAACCAATAGGATTAGGAGCTATTTTTCGGTTTAGGGGCTACTAAAACTAAAACCCCACCCCTGACCCCTATCCTACCCCCCCCCCCCCGGGACCTAACCCTCCCCAACCTTAAGCCCTACTCTAAGGGCCCTACCCCTAATCCTAACCCCACCCACTCCTAACCCTAACACTACCTTAATTTGGAGGTAGCCCCTAATAATAATATCCCCTAAACCCGAAATGTTGGCCCGGACAGACGGACGGACAAAGGATGGACGAACGACGGATGGTCACCTCGGATGCCGGCATTATGTGTACCATACATAGTATGGGTACACATAAAAAGCTCTTTTTCTAACCACCTGCTAGCGAAGCATTACATCAGTAGTCGCGATATTGATGTCATCCAACAGCAGCCAAGACATTAAGCTTTTTACGTTGACATACCACTTGTCCAAAACAATTCTCTTTTAACGCTAAAACGGATGAAATACATCTCGGGAAGACTCCCTTTTTTCTTGATCAGACACAGTTATTGGTGGAAACTTGACTGGAGGGTCGTTCAAAACAATTCATCAAATGTATCGAACGAAAACGACTCATTTTCTAACTACGATTGTCGCCGTATTCTAAACGTTACCACACTAATCATACAAAACGATATTGGAACTGCACTACCTCTTGAATATTACAAATTTACGATTTGTATTGCCTTAACACAAATCGTAAATTCCTTCCCGCGTCACCATACTTGTACTATACCGCATCGAATTTGACATCGTCATCATCCCCTTGCTAGATAAACTTGAACTCGTCATCCGAATGGTGTTGCGAAGTGAGCCTATAGGGGTTAATTAAGCTCGCAAGCTCGAGTAAGAGCTCGAGCTCTTGAGGTTTTATTTTGAGGATTCAGTGGACTCATGTTTATTCAATGAGCCTGATATCGTTTGGTAAGGAAACACAAAATGCCAGAGCTGGTGAGACCTCACAGAACTGCCAGTTATCACAACGTTTATAGCCCGATCTTACGATCTCTGATCGATAAATTTTCCCTATCATTCCGTAACAATGGTCGATAATAGAAATTAATGTAGAAAATCGTGTGAATTGTTCTCTGAAAATTGCATTCGCTTGTTCAGTATTTCTAATTTTTTACAGATTGCGTTTACAAAAAAAAAACGTTGTCAAATGGTTAGGTTCAAGGGAAGTAACTCTGCAACAACTCATCCACCAAATGGTTAGGTTCAAAGGGCAGTAACTCTGTCATCCGTAGGTAGAGGTTTATTATGAGGTCATCAGAGGTCACAATACAGGTTATGTTCAAGGAAGTAACCCCGTTCATCCGTAGGTAGAGATTTATTATGAGGTCATCAAGGGTCGTGATACAGGTTAGGTTCAAGGGAAGTAACTCGGTAACAACTCATCCCAAAGTAGAGGTTTATTATGAGTATATCAGAGGTGTGATACAGGTTAGGTTCAAGGGAAGTAACTTCGTAACAACTCATCCGTCAAACGGTTATGTTCGAGGGAAGTAACTCTGTAACACCTCATCCATAGGTTCGAGAGAAGTAGCTTTGTAGCACCAAGGTTTACTATGAAGTCGTCAGGGTAGGTTCGAGGGAAGTAATAACTCATTCCAGGTTTATTATGAGGTCATCAGGGGTTACGATACGGGTTAGATTCGAGGACAAAGTAACAGGTTCGAGGGAAGTAACTCTGTAACACCAAGGTTTATTATGAAGTCATCAGGGAAGGTTCGAGGGAAGTAACTCTGTATAACAACTCATCCGAGGTTTATGATCAGATCATCAGGGATCACGATACGGGTTAGGTTCGAGGGAAAAGTAACTCTGGACAAAACAAATAAATATTTTAAAGTATAATTCGTTGAATTTTTTGTTCCTTTTCTTTAAAAAAAGTAAAAAAAAAATTATATATATTAAAAATTGATAATAGAAAAAATTAATAAGACCATACAAAGTTGATTGTTTCTCAAACCATTTTGTTCAAAAAAGCATGCGGGTGGGCGGTCTTTTTTTTTTTTTTTTTCATTTTCTCCCCGAGAGGTTGTTTGTGGTAATTCGACCCCCCACCCAAACGCCTGGTGGACCACGCAAAATTTCGCAAATATATTGGTTATTCACCGTAGGGGTGTTGGGTCATAAATGAAGTGGGGTTTGAATGTTTATTTTTTAGTGAAATGTGAAAATTATTACACAGCACGAAACGCCTCGTGGGTGAAAACGTCTCAGGATGAAACGTCTCTGGGACAAATCAAATGTCGAAGTGCCAACTTTCACAGATTTATTTTACCAATAAAAAATCCTTTTACAACCTGCCTAATAAAATCGTGAATCACAATTTTTCCCCCATTATATTCAAAATTATCACAACCTATTTGAACCGGTAGTTCATCCATAAATCATATTTTGGGGAAATCTGAAAATGAAATACAAAACGAATGTTTGCGTGTTTTTATTAACCAATTCGACCGCACATACCTACCTATATGCGATTTATTTTCAACTATGTCTGTTACTTTTATATCAAGCAACGGTTACTATTAGTTATCCAATTATCCTGCATCTCAAATGCATTTATTTAAATTAATTGGGAAACTCGTAACGGTTTCAAATAACAGTACACAAATTCCCAATGACAGTCATTTGTCACAATTAACTACTGTTGCAGAAAGTAGCCCCAAAACATCAATATTTATTCATTTATTGGTGTTTAAGGTCACTTCAGCGACAATGGGTAATTGTGAGCATGAGAGATTTAAATGAAGACAGTCGTTTACACCTGTGCTGCTCAATTCAGAGGACTTGATTCTCCCCCCCCCCCCCCCCCCCCCCCACTGTGATAAACAAACTATCATTGTTCGAATGAAAAAAGACCTTTTAACGAGTTAATATTTCAGATGTGGGGACTGTGAAATTACCAGGGAGGTGCGGTGGGTTGGGTATATTATATAATCCTTTACTCAACGTTAAGGCTAATTTTTGCAAGTGCATTTTTTTTTATCTCACTTGGCAATAAAACAGTGCCTCTGAATGCAGGGAGATGAGAAAAGGAAACGAGGGAAGAACGCGCCGTTGGGATGTGTGGTTGAATATAGGGCTCCTGATTGATGGATCATGACAAATCATAGACTGGCCATTTCATTAAATGTCGGTACTCCCTGGCATCAGAAGTGAGGGATGGGTATGGTATCAAGCAGGCCTTCAAAAATTGCATAACTTTTTTATCAGCTTATGCAAATCACCTGTGGCATAACCTTTTTTCAGCACAAAATCCACATGGTTTTATTGTCATTTATTTATACCAAAAAAATACAAAAATTACATCCAACTATGATACAACACAACGGTACATTCAAAATGAAAATTTATAATTATTACTTAACTGGATACTTAACTGAATATCCCGTTAATTGGATATAAATTCCAAACACAAAACCATTTACCACACCTTCAATACAAACTTGTTAATTGCAAATAGGTTATATAGTATAGTCCTGTTAATTGAATAAAAATTCTTACAATATGTTGAATTATTACCCTGAATTATTACCCTGACAGTCAGTGAATTCCCAACATTGATTTTATGGACTTTTGTGGACTTTGGCCCTTTTTACACCCAATAGTGGTATTTAATCTATTGCATGTTGCTTGATAGAGCCCGTTGAGCTTTGTTAAACAAGATATAATATAATAAATACTAAGTCTATCACTAGAAGGTAAGAAAATGACCCAATTCCTGGTAATTAATTGTATATTTCTGCCAATTGAATGTTTATCTCTGGCAAAGTGGATGTTCACACACTATCACCGTTAGCAGCACTACCATCATTTTGACTCGAAGACTTTTTATCTTGTGAACCTATTTTTTTCAATTTTGCGCTTCCTTTTCACGCCTTGCTTTTTAGGTGATTTTTTCCAGAAAAGACACTGAATGTTTTTTTTTTACCCCCTGGCGCGTCCTCGCTGTGACACAATACGAGGTAATTTCAAATTTTGTTTTATAACTGTGAAGTCGTCATCATCATCTTGAGCAACCACAACATTTTGCTTCACATTCACACTTGTTCCTAATGGCAATGCTGGGTCTTTTTCAGTGCAGTCATTTTTTGTATCATCAATCTGATTAGCTTGTATTGTGGTGTCTCTTTCAACACAGTCATTTACTTCATTGTCCTCGGTATTTTGTTCAGAAGCATTGATTTTAAGGAGTGCATAAGCAGTGTCAGTTTTCCAGTAAGAAAGCATATTCTCAAGATCCTTCAATTTTGTTTCAAATTGTTCTCTTCCACATGAGCTCAAAAAAGAAGCAAGTTCATTTGTTACAACTTGAGCTTTCTTAAATTTGTTGTTGGCAGTCAATGGCTTCTTTCTTTTGTCTGTGGGAACAAAATTAATTCTCGATTTATGAACAATAATTGCATCTTTTTCAAACACACGATCCTTTATCCACCTGTCTACAGTGTCAATGTCAAAAAGAGGTTGTTGTGATTCTGTTCTGGCTTTGAAAATATGTTTACAAGATAACCCATAATTCTTATGAATGGAACAACTGCAAGTGAGAAAGTCAGAATCAAGTTTGTAGGCTGTATTTTTTGAAGATACGATAACCTGTCCATTCTCTTGTCTGCATGAGAGCATATCAAGTTGCGATAGTTCTTTATACATTAATTTTGAAGCAACTGAGGTGCATTTTGAACTGATCTCAATTTGTACATCATCTTTAGAAGTCGTTATCAATGATGCTTTGAGTTCTTTGTAATTCCTGAAACTTGTATTGTGATAATTGCATTTTATAAATTTCAAAAGTTGTTGAAGTGCTTCCGAAATATGCATATTTGAGGAGAGGAACCTTTTCAATTTTTGATTTTGACTTTCCATTCTATTATTTGTGTTATTGCCAAGAGTTAACAAATGTCTTCTGTAACAATGTGCCCACTGTTCCTGGCATGGGATCCAGTTGTCACTGAAGAATTCAATAAATGTTGATGCCGCTGAGGTAAACAACTCAACTAAAATTTCAGAAAACATCTGTTCATTTTGAGCGTAAATTAATTTCATTAAAGTTGCCATTAGTTCCTCTTTCTGAGGAGTTTCAAGATCCAATTTTGAAACTTTGATTTTCAGGAATTTCAGCATATGCCAAGTGCAGAGTAAGTGTTTTGCATTGGGCCACAGATCCGCTATGAGTTTCAGTTCAGAGAAGTCTTTATCTGACATAATAATCTTGACATCATTCAAACATGGGTTTTTGTCTCTCACAGCTTTGAATGCAGCTGAAAGTGTTTCACAGGTTTCATCTTTCACAAATACAAATGCAATTGCTTTACCTTTGCCACAACCACCCTCCACTAAAAATGGATAGAGTGGATAACCTTCCATATTTACTTTGTAAGTCCCATCAATGAACAGCACATCATGATACTTTTCGCAATAACGTTTCATTTCATTAGTCTGTATATATAAATAAAGAAAGTCGCCATTTTGCTCATGGACAGAGAGTTCTACAGTTGTGCCTTCGTTCTCATTTAATATTTGTCTTATGGTATCCACCAGCAACTCTTCTTCCGATCTGTTTCCTTTGGATTCATTTCTAATTTTTGCCCTTAGGTTATGAACATCCTGAGATGTACATAGTTTGCCAGTATTTTGCTGAATATATTCTTTTATTTGTTGCGTACCCACATTGAGTTTTACGAGATCAACCACTTTCTCAGCATCATCGGATTGTAACCTTCTACTGGTTGGGTAGTGCTTGAAAAGTTCTTTATTAATTTCATGGTTGTGTTTTACATCCAATAGAGTCACTTTATACAGCATGTCCTTAGTCTGCAGCCACAATTTTACCTTTACCGGACAATTTGTTAAAAAATAATTTTGTTGTGAGCGTTTGTTCTCTCCACGCTGCCTCAACTTCACTCCATGTTTGCAAACATACAACACCTGAACAAATTTATGTTTTTCTGAATTTCCATCTTTAAATTTTTACTTGTCCGAGTTGTCATTGGATGAGCATGATCATTACACCATCGTTCAAATATGCTGTTCCATTCCATTAAATTTCCAAATGTTTTTCCAACATACAGCTCCTCACTTTCATTGGCACTTCCATTATTACCTTCCATTATGAAGTAATCTGCAAGAAAAAAATATTCATGTCAGACAGTGTCAGATATTCCAATCCCTAGACCTTTCTCCAATAAATTGTCATATAACAACAAACATGCATTCCTATCTCCCAACTTCTCTTATAGACTGCAGGAAATATTACACTGCATGCATGCTTGTGAAATTTGTTGTGACAATTTATTGGAGAATGACCGAGATCATTCTCCAATAAATTGTCACCAAACAAATTCCATAAACATGCATTCTTGTATCTTACCACTTCCCTTATAGACTGCATGAAATATTTAAAATGAATGCATGCTTGTGAAATTTGTTTTGTGACAATTTGTTGGAGAATGACCGAGATCATTCTCCAATAAATTATCATAAAACAAATTTCATAAACATGCATTCCTATCTCCCAACTTTCCTTATAGACTGCATGAAATATTACACTGCATGCATGCTTGTGAAATTTGTTTTGTGACAGTTTATTGGAGAATGATCTCGAAAAAATTGTCATAAAACAAATTTCATAAACATGCATTCCTATCTCCCAACTTCCCTTATAGGCTGCATGAAATATTAAAATAAATGCATGCTTGTGGAATTTGTTTTGTGACAATTTATTGGAGAATGACCGAGATCATTCTCCAATAAATTATCATAAAACAAATTTCATAAACATGCATTCCTATCTCCCAACTTCCCTTACAGACTGCATGAAATATTACACTGCATGCATGCTTGTGAAATTTTGTTTTGTGACAATTTATTGGAGAATGACCGAGATCGTTCTCTAATAAATTGTCACAAAACAAATTTCATGAGCATGTATTCCTATCTAACCAACTCATATAGACAAATTACATTGACACCAACTTACATCCTCATGAAATGATCATTCTTATGAGGTTTTTCAAAATATTTTATTTACATTTAAAAATTTGAAACTACAGAATAGTACGGTACCTACCATGTAACTCCTGTTCTCTGAATATTTTCTAAAAGCTGTCTTGACTATTGTCCTCTTGTTAAAAATGCATGTTCACTTGTGAAACAGTTACTTGAATCCCGAATGGAATGGTTTAACGCGCCGAAGGCGCGCATGGACGGTATGGGGAACAAGCCCCTTTCGACCCTCGTTGACTGTAAATGACTAATTTCCACATGTCTACTCGTGTTGAAGGAGGAACAGGTTCAGGTACTCGGCAGGTGTCACCGGTTGCGGCGTGATGGTCTCTTTGACTGATGTTGGTTGAATCCTCGGGTGAGGACCAGTGTGAGAGGTTGGGTCCTCTCACAAAGATACTACCTCTCCCCGAGGGTGCAGTCGATCTGGATTTTTGGGCAAGTATAGTCTGCCACTTCGGAGATGATATTGAGTGATGGCCATCACTGGCAAGTATAATCTGCCCCAGGCTGTCTCTGTTTGATAGGATGTCTTTGAAGAAAACAACAACGACCCCTTTCGGGGACCACCAAGAAGAAGACCCGAACTTCCCTGGTTCGGGGGCAGGCCTGCATTGTAATCCTAATGGGTTGGGACAAAAAGATGCGCAATGCGCTTACAAAAAGGGGCAGAGGCGGCGGGACGCAGGACCAACGCTCGCCTCCCTTAAAGTGGTCGACCACTTTTAGGGATGGAGTGGAGGATGTTCAGGAACCATGGGGGTTACCGTTTCTGTAACGGTTGGACTGTCCATAGCGGTTATTGGGGTGCTGGTCAAAAAGCATCTTCTGTGTACCTGCTTAAAAGAAGAAGGCAGAATTAGTTTTCATTAGAATATGTATAAATAAAAAGATAAAAGTAGTACATTATGTTTTAATTGTGATCACAGTTAAGCTGGTGACCTGCCTTTTAGATCACCTTCTTAGGGTGATAGTGAGTTTGTAGCGGGAGGGTAACAGGTTTAGACACTAAACCACACCCGAGGGTGTTTCTGTTATGCCCTTCGCTGGTTTCGACCATATTTAGATTAGTTTGAGCTTATTTTGGATCACGATTAAACACTGCAAATCCCACCTCCAGCCGGGGAGGCCCGGCCGACACAAAACGCTCTCGCCTGGTATCGCGAGCGTCCTGTGTGGGCTGAGCCCCCCCCCCCCCCCCGGTCGGAAATGAGATCTACAGTATCCAATCATGATGTAATTTTAGTGAGTCGGTGAAGGCAGCTCTTTCTGGTAGAAGGCCACAGTTAAGCTGTTTTTCTGCCTGTTTATTCACCTTCTCGTTCCCTATTTATTTAGTTCTATAACAATATTCAATCCTGATGTAATTTTACTTGAGTCGGTGAAGGCAGCCCTTTCTGGTAGAAGGCCACAGTTAAGCTGTTTTTCTGCCTCTTAGTTCACCTTGTCGTTCCCTATTTTTTTTTTTTTTTTTTTTTTTTCGAGCGGTCATAGTTTTGATTGCAATTTTTGGGCTTTTGTCGGCTTTCGCAAATGGCCCCAAGTTCGGATATTAGTTCGCTGTCGGCTAACCGGTCATGATTTTTCGCGGCCAGGGTGGCTAGGCGGTCTTTAATGGTGGGGATATTGGCCCTGTCGTGGAGTGTTTTGATGGGTGTGTCCCATGGGGCGCGGAGGGCACCTCTAAGTGCGTGATTTTGGACCTTCTGGAGTTTTCCCATATTAGTTTGATTGAGGTCAGTTAGTATGATTGCACCGTATTCGAGTACTGGGCGCACAAAAGCTTTGTATAATCTGAGTAGGGGGGACTGGTTGGCTCCCCATGAAGTTCCCTTAAGCATTTTCAGTAAGTTAATGCGTTTGGTGGCTTTTTTCGCCATGTCGTCGGTGTGTTTGTTAAAGGACAATTTTTGATCAATGGTGATGCCCAGGAATTTCGCCTCTTTGCATTCTGGGAGGGTGTTATCCATAAGTTTTAGGTCAAAATCACGTTTATTGTTCTTGCGAGTAAAGGTGATTCGTTGGGTTTTATTGGCGTTTAGCTTTATTCTCCATTTGGCATACCATTGTTCTAGGTCATAGAGAGCGCGTTGCAGGGGGTTTTTGGAGCAGATTGGCCGTATTGTTAGAGTCCCAGAGGCCCTTATCATCTGCGAATTGGGAAACTTGAACACGATCCTCAGAGAAGTTAAGGTAATTTTACTAATTTACATAGAAGATGTAAAGGAGGGGGCTTAGGACGGATCCTTGGGGGGGTGCCTGCTTCAAGGGGGACACTGTCAGACATTTCATTGTTCACTTTGACTTTAATTTCGCGATCATTTAAGAAAGAGGATAGTAATCTGACCAATTTCTTGGAGAGTCTCATTTTTGATAATTTTGTAGCGCATTCCATTGTGCCAAACGGAGGCAAATGCTTTTTCGACGTCTAACAGGACTGCCGCGCCTATTTGCTGATTGTTGATAGCGGTTTTCATTTGGGTGACTAGTCGGTAGACATGTTCGATGCCTTCTTTACGGTTTCTATAGGCTCTTTGCCATTTATTGAAAAAATCGTTGTCTTCAAGGTGCCCCATGGACCGATTGGTAAGGATCCGTTCGAATGTCTTACCAATGCAGCTGAGTAGGCTGATTGGGCGGTAGCTGGCTGGATCGGAGTGGTCCTTGTCCGGTTTTGGTATCATGACACCGATGGCTTTTTTCCAACATTTGGGAAAGTAGCCATGGGTGAGGCATGCGTTAAACAGTTTGTTAAGTTTTTCGATTAGAGAGTATGGGCTTTGTTTTAGAATTTTGTGGCTTACTTCGTCTTCGCCGGGTGAGGAGGAATTTTTGCATTTTTTTTATGACATTGATGATTTCGTCATTAGTGATGGGGGTGACAAGGTCATCATCGTCTCCGTCTTCTGGCTCGTTATCGAAATTGGGGTCACGTTAGATATCAGGGTGTTCATTGATGAAGTCATCAATCGCGTTGATGACAGCGTCATCGTTGCCCGTGCCTTGATACGGGCGATGCGTTTTTCTTAGGAGGTCGGCAAAGGTGTCGGCCTTCTCTTTGTCGGTGCGTGTGAAAGAGCCGTCTTCCTTCTTAAGAGGTTTAGCTGTGGCTTTACCGCCCTTGTTTTTTTTGCCCAGTAAGAATTTTGAAAGAGTCCCAGAATTTTTTAGCGTCTTGGGTCCCGTTTAGGTTGGCTGTTGCCTTTTCCCAGCTGGCTTGTTTTTCAGCTTTGAGGGCTTCTTTGACTTCGTCGTGAAGGCGGTTGTATGTTTTTTTGAGTTAAGATTTCTTGCTGGGGTCAGTTTCTTTTTTGAGAGCGCGAAGAGCTTTCCGTTTAGATTTGATAAGTGACAGAGTCTCGCCCGAGATAGTGTTTATCCAGGGGCGTACTTCCTCTTTTGGGCATATTTCGTTTAAGGTTGAGATAATGATTTTCTCTACGCTCTCGCATTGGGTTTCTAGTTCCGCTGCATTGGATGGGGGGTAGTTAATGAGTTTGACATCAATGATGTCGCGGTAGAGGTTCCAATTAATTTTCCTGAAGTTTCTGCGGAGAGTGGGGGGTACCTGAGTGGGCCATTTCCTAACTGCAGGGAGGCGTGGACAGGGAGGTGATCGCTGCCTAAGTCATCATCGCCGACCCAGTGGTCGTCGATGTGGTTTATCAGGGAGTCACTGGCGATAATTAGATCGAGGATTTCGGATGAGAATAATGGGTTGTTACTGATATACGTTGCTGAGCTGTCATTCATAATCACATGAAGGTTATGCTTTTTGTGATTTCAAGGAGGGCTTCACCGTTGGGTGTAGTTTTATTGCAGCCAAAGTACAGGTGTTTGGCATTGAAGTCGCCGAGGAAAATGCAGTGTTTGTATTTCCTCGTGAAGAATTCAAAAACAGTGTCAGAAACAATTTTGCTTGGGTCGTTGTAATAACAAACAATCGCGATGTTTTTATTGTCAACAGTGATTTCAGTAGCAATCAACTCTGCATCGAGGTGATTAGTTTTTATGGTTTTGGTTTTGATGTTCTGGTTTATTAGAAGAGCGACGCCGCCACCTTGGGTGGTTAGTCGGTTTCTTCTGATAGTGCTGAACTCGCTTATTGAGAAATTTTTGCTGGGCCGAAGCCAACTTTCACAGATGCAGACAATATCTGTATTTCCGAAGTATCGGCCCATTTGAAGCCTCTTATTGTTAACGCTTCTAGCGTTCCACGCGGCTATTTGTAATTTATTCATGATGGGCGTTGAGTTATTGCGGTCTTTTAGTTACTCATGGAGGGTGGCTTTAGTTGATGTTGATGGCGGCTTTAATTAGTGTTTCTGATATTTGGGTTTTGAATAACTTAGACGCCGAACGGCTGACATCCTGACAGATGTCAGATAGGTTGGTGTTGACATTTTTATTTAGGACGGAGTAGAGTGCTCCCGCGACGAGGGAGCATATTGTATGGGGTGAAGAGGCGTTGTCGGGTTTTTTTAAGTTGAGGTTTTTCAGTTCTATATTTGTTTTAACCTTTTTGAACTGGGAGCAACCCCGGTAGTTGCTGATGTGGGGACCTTTACAATTGGGGCATGAGGGGGATTTTGACTTGCATGCCTTGGTGAGATGGTTTTCTCCGCATTTCATGCAGGTCAAGGTCCCCCTGCATTTGTTGGCAACGTGTCCAAACTTTTGGCATTTGTGGCATTGCACAGGAGGGGGAGTGGATCGGTACTCCTCCGCCATGTGCTTTCTTCCGTTAATGGTGACCCCATTGGTTAGTATTCTTTTTTTTGATTTCGGGGTAAGGGCAAGTAACTTTTACCTTCCATGTGCTGTTGCCAGTTGCTTTGGACGTAAATCGCTCCCATTTGCAGCTTTGGACACCCTTGGTGATGGCTTCCGCGGGAGTATCAGGGTGAACCCTTGTAACGACAACAAAGCAAGGCAATACTTTTGATTTTTGGGTGGTAGGAGCCTGGTTACCAACTTTCTACTTGAATTTGACAAACCATGAATTTTTATAGACAGTACTACTACGATTTTGAAATCTAAAAACAATCTGCAACAAAGATGTGAGTAAAAACATAGATAAGTAGTGGTAATTTACTGCTATTTCAAAAACAATTCACACTTCAACCATCAAAATTGTCTTTGCCTAATCTCCTTTATTCTTACACATACACACACAAGAAACCTGTAGCAAATCCAATAATAATTACAGTTTAGAATAATCAGGCTTTATTGATCACTATCTCAATTAATTTTCCGACAACCTGCATTGAATTTTTGTATTATTTTCCCTCATAAGTCAGATTAATCATCATTGAGAATTTCAGGAAACAATACAGGATACTTTAATCACCAACAAAAGATCATTGAAATAAAGTTATGTTTGTCAGATAATCTGCAAGAATTAGGTTGTGAAAAATTATTAAATGTTATTATTAAATGTTATTATTAAAGTACATACGGAAACATGTAATTTATTATTCTAATTGTAAATTTTTCACACAAAATTTATTATTCTAATTATAAGACAACAAATATTTCCATTAAAATCGCCCAACACAGTCACACAAATAAAAAATAGATATAATAATAATAATAATAATAATAATAATAATAATAATAATAATAATAATAATAATAATAATAATAATAAATATAATTGAGCAGATAAATAAAGAATCACAATTTATTTAGATAAATCAATTAAACAGTCATGCCTCGATATAAATATAATGAAGGAGATAAAGAAAGAATCACTACACAATTTATACAGATGAATACCAATTAAAACATTCACACCTTGATATAAAAGGTATGTGGTACTAATGCTTTCCCTGGGGGACTGCTTATTACCACATACGTATGTGGTAATAATCACTCCCTTAAATAAATGCATTTGAGATGCAGGATAACTGGATAACTAATAGTAACCGTTGCTTGATATAAAAGTAACAGACATAGTTGAAAATAAATCGCATATAGGTAGGTATGTGCGGTCGAATTGGTTAATAAAAACACGCAAACATTCGTTTTGTATTTCATTTTCAGATTTCCAAAAAGTATGATTTAAGGATGAACTACCCGTTCAAATAGGTTGTGATAATTTTGAATATAATGGGGGGGGGGGGGGGGGGGGGGGGGGGGGAGGGGAGGGGGGGATTGTGATTCACGATTTTATTAGGCAGGTTGTGAAAGGATTTTTTTATTGGTAAAATAAATCTGTGAAAGTTGGCACTTCGACATTTGATTTGTCCCAGAGACGTTTCATCCTGAGACGTTTTCACCCACGGGGCGTTTCGTCCTGTGTCATAATTTTCACGTTTCACTTAAAAACAAACATTCAAACCCCACTTCATTTATGACCCAACACCCCTACGGTGAATAACCAATATATTTGCGAAATTTTGCGTGGTTCGCCAGGCGTTTGGGTGGAGGTCGAATTATCACAAACAACCTCTCGGGGAGAAAATAAAAAAAATAAAAAAAAAAAAGACCGCCCGCCCGCATGCTTTTTTGAAAAAATGGTTTGAGAAACAGACAATCATCTTTGTATGGTCTTATTAATTTTTTCTATTATCAATTTTTAATATATATAATTTTTTTTTTACTTTTTTTTAAAGAAAAGGAACAAAAAATGCAACGAATTATACTTTATAATATTTATTTGTTTTGTCCAGAATTACTTTTTCCTCGAACCTAACCCGTATCGTGATCCCTGATGATCTCATCATAAACCTCGGATGAGTTGTTATACAGAGTTACTTCCCTCGAACCTACCCTGATGACTTCATAATAAACCTTGGTGTTACAGAGTTACTTCCCTCGAACCTGTTACTTTGTCCACGAATCTAACCCGTATCGTAACCCCTGATGACCTCATAATAAACCTGGAATGAGTTATTACTTCCCTCGAACCTACCCTGACGACTTCATAGTAAACCTTGGTGCTACAAAGCTACTTCTCTCGAACCTATGGATGATAGAGTTACTTCACTTAAACCCCACCTGTATCATGACTCCTGATGACCTAATAATAACCTCGGTGTTACAGTGTTACTTCCCTTGAACCTGCGAATGATAGAGTTACTTCCCTTGAACCTAACCTGTATCATGACCCCTGATGACCTCATAATAAACCTCCACCTATGGTGTTACAGAGTTACTTCCTTGAACCTACAGATGAGTTGTTACTTCCTTGAACGTAACCTGTATCATGACCCCTGATGGTCTCAACGTGGCCTCTAATGTACACATCATGACCTCTGCTCTACTCATAATTCACCTCTACCTACGGTGTTACAGAGTTACTTCCCTTGAACCGAACCATTTTGACGGATGACAGAGTTACTTCCCTTGAACCTAACCCATATCATGACCTCTGATGACCTCATAATAAACCTCTACCTATGGTGTTACAGAGTTACTTCTCTCGAACCTACGGATGAGTTGCTATAGAGTTATTTCCCTTGAACCTAATCATTTGACGGATGAGTTGAGAGTTACTTCTCCGAATCTACGGATGATAGTGTTACTTCCCTTAAACCTCACCTGTATCATGACTCCTGATGACCTAATAATAAACCTTGGTGTTATAGTGTTACTTCCTTGAACCTATGGATGACAGAGTTACCTCCCTTGATCCTAGCCCGTATCATGACCTCTGATAATAAACCTCGGATGAGTTGTTCTACAGAGTTACTTCCCTCGAACCTAACCATTTGAACGCATGAGTTGTTACAGAGTTACTTCCTTGAACATAACCTAAAACCTGGAGTTTTTTTCAAGCACTTCTTAATATGGTGAATTGAATTTTAATTTTTGTTTGAACGGGTGAGTTGTTAGAGTTACTTCCCTCGAACCTAACCTAAAAACATGGGTTTTTTTCAAGCACTTTTTAGTATGGTGCATCGAATTTTAATTTTGTTTGGATGAATGAGTTGTTACAGAGTTACTTCCCTCGAACCTAATCATTTGATGAACCTAACTTGTATCATGACTCCTGAGGACCTCATAATAAACCTCTACCTATGGATGAGGTGTTACAGAGTTACTTCCCTCGAACATAACCGTTTGACGGATGAGTTGTTACGAAGTCACTTCCCTTGAACCTAACCTTTATCATCAACTCTGATATACTCATAATAAACCTCTACTTTGGGATGAGTTGTTACTGAGTTACTTCCCTTGAAGCTAACTTGTATCACGACCCTTGATGACCTCATAATAAACCTCTACCTACGGATGACAGAGTTACTTCCCTTTGAACCTAACCATTTGGTGGATGAGTTGTTGCAGAGTTACTTCCCTTGAACCTAACCATTTGACAAGGTTTTTTTTTAAACGCCATCTGTAAAAAATCAGAAATATTGCAATTTTCAGAGAACAATTCACACCATTTTCTATACTAATTTCTATTATTGACCATTGTTACGGAATGTTAGGGAAAATTTATCGATCAGAGATCGTAAGATCGGACTATAAACGTTGCGATAACTGGCAGTTCTGTGAGGTCTCACCAGCTCTGGCATTTTGTGTTTCCTTACCAAACGATATCAGGCTCATTGAATAAACATGAGTCCACTGAATCCTCAAAATAAAACCCCAAGAGCTCGAGCTCTTACCTGAGCTTGCGAGCTTAATTAACCCCAAAAGGCTCACTTCGCAACACCATTCGGATGACGAGTTCAAGTTTATCTAGCAAGGGGATGATGACGATGTCAAATTCGATGCGGTATAGTACAAGTATGGTGACGCGGGAAGGAATTTACAATTTGTGTTGAAGGCAATACAAATCGTAAATTTGTAATATTCAAGAGGTAGTGCAGTTCCAATATCGTATTGTATGATTAGTGTGGTGACGTTTAGAATACGACGACAATTGTAGTTAGAAAATGAGTCGTTTTCGTTCGATATATTTGATCAATTGTTTTGAACGACCCTCCAGTCATGTTTCCGCCAACAACTGTGTCTGATCAAGAAAACAAGGGAGTCGTTCCCGAGATGTATTTCACCCGTTTTAGTGTTAAAAGAGAATTGTTTTGGACAAGTGGTATGTCAACGTAAAAAGCTTAATGTCTTGGCTGCTATTGGGTGACATCAATATTGCGACTACTGATGTAATGCTTCGCTAGCAGGTGGTTAGAAAAAAGCTTTTTTCTCATTTTCATTCAGTCATACGCTGACACATTGTAAACACTGTTTTTTGTTGTTGCTGTATTTATATAACGCCACGTACCTTAAAATATTTTAACTCCTGTTGTAAAAAACAAAACAAAACAACTTTTCCACACGTGCGCTTAGACTGTTTACAAATCTTTTCTAACACGTGACAAATGGTTTTATTTGAATTTAATCAAGGTTATACTCGTTTAGTTATGTAATGTTTTCTCGACGTGGGCATTTGTTCCTAAAAAAATAGTTTGGATTGACACTTTTTCGGAAATGGTGAAATAGGCTATCCTCAATGTGTAGACGTTAGAAGATCAACTTATAATTTTTTATTGACAAATCTATGGTTCAGTAAACAGAGTTATTATTGAAGGAAACATCTTAAGGCGTGACTTGTTAACAAGCGAGTGCATCTCTAATTAGCATAACAATCATATATATTGAAAACATACTTCCATGTTTGAACACAGATATCAAAAAATGAATGATGCATCAGATTCAAGTTGTTGTTTTTTTTCAATTTAATATGTTCCATAACTATCTTTTCTTAATACTTTCGATTTCAAGATGGTCCCAACTCCACCGTTATAAGAAGGGGAAAAAAATATGATTTTCATAATATCCTTGTCGATAGCTTTAATTTGATAGGTCACACGTCTATCTTCTCGAAACTTTTGATTTTCTGATCGGTGTTAACCCCATCCCCACGGCAAGGGTTGAAAATGTCATTTTTGTAATATATTCATCGAGCCCTTCATAACAGTACCTCACAGGCTTGGATTCGTAAAAAGGAAGACGTTTTTCGGCTCTGATCGTGACCTCACCCCCACATAAAATGAAAAACGTCATTTTCGTAATGTATTCATCGAGGCTTCATATCAGTACCTCACATGCCTGGCTTTGTAAAAAGAACGAAGTTCTTCGGCTCTGGTCGTGACCCCACCCCACGACGAGGGTTAGAATTACGATCTTCTTAATCCACTCGTCGAGACCTTCAGTTTGATATGTCACGTGACCACCTTCTCGAAACTTTCGATTTTTCTGAAGGGCATGACCCCCCACCCCCACATAAAATGAAAAACGTCATTTTTGTAATGTATTCACCGAGCCCTTCATATTAATACCTCACATGCCTGGATTTGTAAAAAGGAAGACGTGTTTCGGCTCTGGTCATGACCCCACCCCATGACGAGGGTTAAAATTACGATCTTCTTAATCCACTTGTCGAGACCTTCAATTTGGTTGGTCACGTGACCACCTTCTCGAAATTTTCGATTTTTCTGATGGGCGTGACCCCCACCCCCACATAAAATGAAAAACGTCATTTTTGTAATGTATTCATCGAGCCCTTCATATTAATACCTCACATGCCTGGATTTGTAAAAAGGAAGATGTTTTTCGACTCTGGTAGTGACCCCCACCCTACAATGAGGGTTAAAATTACGATCTTCTTAATCCATTCGTTGACACCTTCAATTTGATAGGTCACGTGACCACCTTCTCGAAACTTTCGATTTTTCTGATGGATGTGACCCCCACCCCCACTAAAGATGAAAAACGCTATTTTTGTAATGTATTCATCGCACCCTTCATATCAGTAGCTCAATGTTTGGATTTGTAAAAAGGAAGACGTTTTTCGACTCTGGTCATGACCCCCACCCCACGACGAGGGTTAACTTATGATTTTCTTAATCCACTCGTCGAGACCTTCAATTTGATACGTCACGTGACCACCTTCTCGAAACTTTCGATTTTCTGATGGGTGTGACCCCCACCCCACGACGAGGGGAGATAACTTTGTATGATCAAGTTCAGGTTATGAGAATCAAGCAATGTGATTGGTTAATTAGCGTTAGGAACGTGAAGTGATTGGGTGATTACTTATTTCAAGCTCTTCAAGCTTTTGGTTTTTGGTATATATTGCTCTAACCATTACATCCACATTATTAAACGATCAGGTGGCAACGAATGTCACGATACCCTCGCGATTTTGCATTTGTTTTTTGTTCCCATCCCAGAAATCTGCACTAGTTGGTCATCATGGTCTACACGGTTCGATCGACAGTTGGCGAACGTAGGGAAAAGTGTTTGAGATCGATTTTTCCAAACTCAGGTTTTTTCTGTTTAGTTTGGAAAAAAATCCTCGATGGGTAACTTCACTTTACACCCACTTTACACTGTTGGCGAATGTCGAGAAAACGTTTTGAGATCGATTTTTCCTGTCCTAGAATCCTCAAATCGTTTTTACCGATCGGATCGCACCCTCGGCCATCTAGAACGTGATCGCGAACATTGGTGTCCCAGAAGCCACAAAACATATTTTTAATGCTGTCCTAGAAGCTTCAAAGCGTTTTTTGCCGACGTTTGCAATGATCGATCAAACGTCTAATCTGCGATGGGAACGTTGAGAAGAATTTTAAAATTGATGTTTTCTTCGAATTTCGTACATTTTTCTTCCGAGCGAATTCGCACTCCTTTGCCAGCGGCTGTTTGAATGGTCCGGGACACGATAGGGATTCTGGGACATCGTGTACAAACAACGTTTTTTACACTCTGTACACGTTTTAACACTGAATCCCTATGGGGTACACGTACATGTATGTGTACGTGTACAGTTTTTTTTTAAAAATGTCTTGGTATCCCCAATTACCACCTACTGAGAGATACAGACATTTGCATTTATATATTAGACTAGTGGGTGTTACCCGGCATTGCACGGGAGAAGATGGTTATATCAATATACCCTCAGATATGATCAGCCCAGCCGTTTTCGAAATATAAGGTCAAGGTCACCAATTTCAAGGTCAGAGTCACCCGCACAGGCACCCCGATAAAGTCAAAATGATCGATGGGCCAATATACCTGCACATATGAAATTTTAGCCCGATCAGCCATGCAGTTTTCGAAATAAAAGGTCAAGGTCACCAATTTCAAGGTCAAGGTCACCCCACATGGGCATCCCGATAAATTCAAAATACCTGGCGTTGCACAGGAGAAAATGGTTATATCTGCCGTTTTTGAAATAGAAAGTCAAGGTCACAAATTTCAAGGTCAGGGTCACCCTCGCACGGGCACCCCGATAAAGTCAAAATGATCGATGGGTCAATATACCCGCACATATGAAATTTTAGCCCGATCGGCCCAGCCGTTTTCGAAATAAAAGGTCATGGTCACAATTTTAGGGTCAAGGTCACTCCACACGGGCACCCCGATAAAGTCAAAATGATCGATGGCTCAATATACCCGCACATATGAAATTTTAGCCTGATCGGCCCAGCCGTTTTCGAAATAAAAGCTCATGGTCATCAATTTCTAGGTCAAGGTCACCCCCTAAAGTCAAAGTGATCGATTGGTCAATATACCTGTACATATGAAATTTTATCCGAGCGGTCCAGCCGTTTTCGAAATAAAAGGTCAAGGTCACAATTTCAAGGTCAAGATCACCCTGCACGGGCTCCGCGATAAAGTCAAAATGATCGATGGGTCAATATACCCACACATATGAAATATTTCGCCTGATCGGCCCATCCGTTTTCTAAATAAAAGGTCAAGGTCACCAATTTCAAGGTCAAGGTCACACCACACGGGCACCCCGATAAAGTCAAAATGATCGATGGGTCAGTATACCCACACAAATGAAATTTTAGCCTGATCGGCCCTGCTGTTTCCAAAATAAAAGGTCATGGTCACCAATTTCTAGGTCAAGGTCACCCGCACGGGAACCCCGATAAAGGCAAAATGATCGATGGGTCAATATACCCACACATATGAAATTTTAGCCCGATCGGCCCAGCCGTTTTCAAAATAAAAGGTCAAGGTCATCAATTTCAAGGTCAAGGTCACACCGCACGGGCACGGCACCCATCCCATGTTACACGCAGGGACGAATTACCCCCGTGCACAAAATTTGAGATCGATCGGTCGAGAAACGGAGGAGTTCACCCGGAACAAAGATAGATAGAGAGATAGAGATATAGGGAGATAGATAGAGATATAGATAGACTTTCGCATTTATATTAGATATAGGCGAATAAGCCAGAGGTCCGAATGAACCGGAGGTCCGAGTCCGAAAAAGCCAGGGTTCGATGGGCGAAGGTTGACGGAACCAAGGTTCTAGGGTTTCAGACCCGAATACCAGACGATCGAACCTGGGACGATTCGAACCTTAGTCGAATCAGAAACTGGATGATTCAGACCCTGGACATTGGTCAATTCGGACCTCAAGTATGGACTATTCGGACCTTAAGTGTGGACGACTCGGAGCTCGCCGACTATGAAACATTGTCGCTGAAATATTTTATAAATAAATTGTAATACTAAATACATTTTATAGAATTTTAATATAAAATACAAGGCAACAGTTTGAAGGTTTCCAATGGGTTTTGGAACTAAGATGTAGATTATGTAAAATACAAATAACAACGAACATTAAAATTCCATTGTTTATTTTAAATTAATACAATCTGTCTGTTTGTTGAAATGGCCTGGCTGTTGTAACCCAGTTCCCACAGCTGCATCAGCTTTCTCTCAGTTGGTTTGAGTTTCTTTCTCTGGTTTCTTCATAACTTTCCCTCACTAACCATCATTTCTCTGGTAGGAATATCGCTGCTCTCTGAGTAAAGAAGATTTATGAGAAGATGGCAATTTAGCTTTCGGGGCTCTTTTGTTAAGGCGGTTGTGCCTTCCCTCCACGTCGTTATTTGTTCTAATGCTTTGGCAAGTACTGGCCATGAAGGGGCGTCCCATACTGGATTCTTGAACCATATTTCTTCTACATGAATTGGTCCAGTGCTGTTGCATCATGTGGACCTTTTTCTTTCAGACGGTCAAATGCTTCAGGAATATCATCGGCAGGAAGAAACGGCGGAGCAAATACATTCTTCAGCAACATGTGGGTATCATCTTTGCTCCTAGAAGCCGTCTGCAGTCCCGATTTGTTGGACATTGCGCCATAGTACTTGCCTAAAGTAGAAAACACACCCATGGATTTCTGGCTCTTGGAAGGCTTGTTTTATTGCCTGCCATATACCGCTTTCATAATCTACCACAAAAGACTCCACCTCTATTGATGTTGGTAGCAACTCCAAAACTTATACTGAAACTTTATTATAGTCTTTTTTTCTTTTACCGGTTATGATATAACACAGCGTTAGTTGTTTCATATCGTCTCCAGATTTGAGGAATGAGTGGATCGACAGCAGTTGGGAAAAGGGGTCTCTCACCACTCTAAACATCCCGTCTAACAAAAAGAAACAAAAATACTGTAAAATAATCTGTATCTGTATTTGTACAGCACCGGATCCTTTCGTATGCATGCGCACCGGATGAACTATGGTGTTGCGTTGATGTTGTCACATGCACTGTCTTCAAAGCCATTCAAGCAACGAAGGAACGAACGAAGAATGAGAATTTACATTCTGGCATCACTGCTCGTATCTGTTCGAATGGCCGCGAGTTAATTCACTCCTCGTTTTCGATTACGTTGTGTGACTCAAAGCCTGGGAATCTCTTCGCCTTGATTTTTCTACCCACTTTTTGCGTGTTAGTATGTCCTCTGCGTAAATAGCAGGCACCAGCTTGTCCACTGCCCTGCTTAAGAGCTTCATCCGCAGCTGGCTTCTTCGAGTTTCTAGTGGTGTTAGGTTCACTTTGAGCATCTGTTTTGTCACTGTTCCTTCTGTTCTGTCTCTGTAACTTCCAGTGATGAACCTTGCTACTCTTCTCTGTACCTTTTTATCATCTTGATGTCTTTCTGTTTGTGCAGATCCCAAAACCTCAGCTCCTTACTCTGGAGTGGATCTAACCATTGACTCATATGCCATCTTCTTGTGTTTTGGATCGGGTCTCCTGAGGTTTAGACGGAGGAAGCCCAGGGTGTAGTTTGCTCTCTTCACGATTTTGAGTTTATGTGATGTCCAGCACATATTGCTGTTAAATGTCAGCCCTAGGTATAGGTTTTCTTCTACTGTTTTCAGGATGTGGTTTCCAAGCCGGTACATGCACGTCGACTTTGGTACCTGATTCTTAATAGACATGATGTAGTATTTTGTCGGGTTGAACAACATCCCGCATCCATCTGCCCATTCTTCCAGAGATCGAAGATCGTCTTGCAGCACCATGTGGTCCTGTTGGCTTGTGATCTGACGTTACAGGAGGCAATCGTCAGCAAATAGTTTCACCTCTGATGCGACGCGAACGAAATGGTTTCGCGCGCCGAAGGCGTGCAGGGATGGTATGAGGAACAAGCCCCTTTCGACCCTCGTTGACTGTATAGTAGTTGACCATGTCCTGACGTGTTACAGGAGGAAAAGGAAGGAGCAGGTTTAGCAGCGCTTGTCCTTCTTGATTCTCTTCTTCGACGCATCGCGTGAGATCATTGATATGACATAAGAAGGGGAGTGGATCGAGCACAGTTCCCCGAGGTATGCCGGACACCACTGGTACTTTACTGAGATGAGAATTCCCCTTCTAGAGCGACTCTCCTATGTTTTCGTATCAGGAACGATGTCAGCTATTTGTGGATTTGACCTATGATTCCCTAGCTCTCTAGTTTGTGAAAGAGGTCTCTGTGTGGGATGGTGTCAAATGCTTTTGAGAAATTCAGTATCGCTATGTCCATCTGGATATTCTTATCATAAGTGCTCAGTAGATCTTTGGTGATATTTATGAGCTGGGTGGCACATGAGTGCCCAAAGCGGAATCCGTGGTTTTTGTCTGTTAATATGCTATTTTCCTCGAGGTGGTACTCGATGTGATGACAGAGGATGTGCTCAAACAGTTTCAGGAGATTGATGTCGGTGATATCGGCGATATCGGCCTGTAGTTTTCTGGTTGGCGAACGTCTCCTTATTGTATATTGGTGTTGAGCCAGTCGTCTGGCAAGTCACCTGTATCTAGAGAGTTTTGAAATATTTTTGTTAAGGCTTGTGCGATGACGTGTGCACATGTCTTCAATACCAGATTCGGGATCTCGTCTGGCCCTGGCACCTTTGATGGTTTGATGCCTATCAGTAGTTTTTAACACCTTCTCGTCGTCTATCACTATATCTTCTATGTCGTTTTTAACTAGTTGTTACAGCGATGGAAGTGCTTTCCCACGGTCTTTGGTGAATACCAATCGGAACAGGATTGTTCAGTATTTCCGCTTTCTCTTGGCTGTTGTTTGTGAGCGTGGTTCTTCAGTTTCTTCATTGGCGATACTCCCAGGTAGTCCTCTTTTTTTACTTCATATATCTCCAGAATGGTTTGGTATTCTTCTGTGACTATCCTTCTCTTATTACCTGGTTGACATGATCACACTCTGTCTTCCTCATCTCTCTTCTACAGAATTTTTGGAGTGCCCTGTATTCTGTCAATTGGTCGGAGGTTTTTGCTCTCTTGTGCAGTCGCATTCTCTATTTCAGCAAGTTTCTGAGTCTATGATATATCCATGGTAGTTGTTTTCTTTTCCGCCTGGACTGGGTTGGTACTTTATCTTCAATGATCTTTTTAATCCCACCTTTGAAGTGGTCGCATAGTGTATTGATGTCTGTATTTTGTGGTGTTGAGGTAATGTCATTTGCTAGTTTCTCTTGGTCGGCTGTGATTATTGCCCAGTCTGCTTTTCTAAACAATCTTATTGTCCAATTTCCTTTTCGTTCTTCGTTTTGGTATCTCAGTTTAGGTGTGCAGTCAATAATCATGGTCGGATATCCCTGGTACATTTGTTGATGTTTTTATCAGTGATGGGGTGTTGGTCAGTATCACGTCTATGAGATTGTTTTCCCTCGTTGGTTCTCCATGCATCTGAGATATCCTGTACTTGATACAGATGTCCAGCAGGGCTTGTTGTACATCTTTGCCTTGGGCTCCACTGTTTACAGATAACCTTTCCCAGTTAATATCTGGACATCGAGATCCACACTCCAGGTCCGAATCGTCTAAGACGCGAGGTCCGAACCGTCTAAGATTCGAGGTCCGAATCGTCCAAGGTCCCTAAGCGTCCACGGTTCGAATCGTCCAAGGTCCGATCGTCCAAGGTAAGTACCACCGCAAACCCCGGATACCAACCCCTTGCATCCTGATGTTGTACTCCTACCAAGAAATCGAACTCGTCTCCAGTCCAGCTGTCAAATATCTTTCTGTCAGTTTGTTAATCTGTTTAATTTGTTAAAACTATGAGCTGGACGAAAATTATTTTTTATGGAGAATTTTATACATGTTCAGACGAAGAGTAGATTCGGAAATTTTATGCGGTATATAGAAATTTCTGCTTTTTTGTTGTTGTTGCTTTATGTGCACCGTAGAATTGCCGAAAAATCAAACAAAACCAGATACAGTTGTCACAGCGGCCCCTTATCACTTTGTAAATACCGGTGGCTAATATGAAAATAGATGCAACCTACAAGCGAACACAGCTTTGGAGTACACTATACAGGGGTCGGTCTATTTGCAGTAAGTTCTGCATTGCAGTACGGGAACGGTACAACCCACCCGAGGGACAACCCGCCCCAAACCGACTGGGACAACCCGCCCCAAGTTTTCACGCGCCGCAGTTATTCTAGTGGCCCGCTATTTGACTATGATAGGATTATTAGTAATAACACATCAATAAGTCAGAATGAACTACACATGTATTTTGCTGTTTTTACTTATAATAGGATTATAATAATTCTTGCATATTCCACATGGTTTATTCCCGTGTCATAAATGACGCAGCCATCTCCCCTAAACGTCGCAGTAAACTGCATGCTGCTTTGGTCAAACTTCAAGATCACAATGGATGCAAGGAAACAGGTTTGTTGAATGAATGAAAAGTTTCAGTGAGCCGAAGGCGCACAGAGATGATGTGGGATTGAACTCTTTTGCGACACGAATAGCTTTATTTGATTATAACTTCGTTAACAGCTAAAACAACACATTTATTGTTTTAGTCTAAGATAAATGAAAAGAGATCAATGATGTGATGAATCCATATCACGCTAAAACATGTCTTGTCATTTGATTTTTGCGCATTAAACAAATGGGAACGGGTCAACTCGGCCTCGGGTCAAGTCGGCCCACGACACTTTCAAATGACGCGTAACGGGGTTTGAAAAAAAAAACTCTGACATTGGTGAGAGAGAAAAAACAGCATTTTATTGCAAGATAATAATCACATACAGGGCTTACATTTCGACGGGAATCCGAGAATCGATTCGCACAAAGATTTGCGCTATAAAACCGACGAGAATCCATGTAGATTCTTGCTGCACCTCTGCTAGGATTCGCGTGAAAAAAATTGAGTCAATTTAACCCTTTATCTAACACAGCGGCAACAAATTAACCAATAGAAGGCTAACATGACCTTAAATATCCTGACACTTTGTCAATAAAATTTGCACAAATATGGCTGTCATTGGAACCGGCTCATTGAGCCGGTTCCAACAACAGCCATACATGTATTTGTAAGATTTTATTGGTAAATATTGTTCATTTAATTATTTTATCATTTATTTATTATTTATTGTTTAGAAATTATCAAATTTAGCAGGGCTTATATTTCATCCAACTTTGGGAGAATCCATTTGGATTCTCGCGAAAATGGTTGTGAGAATCCATTCCTGCTATGAGTGTCATAGTATCCGATTAGTCCATCATGGTTGAACCCCTGTTGCATACTGATAACACCTGTTACCTCTTTACCCAAAACATCTTTTTAATTTTTAAAATCGAAACTGAATTTGATCATTTTTTAAAAAAAATAAACAATATTTATCAATAAAACCTTACAAATGTGGATGCCATTGGAACCGGCTCATTGAGCCGGTTCCAATGACAGCCACATTTGTACAATATTACTGACAATGTGTCAGGGTATCTCAGGTCATGTGTTAGCTTTGTATTGGTCAATCTGTTGCTGCTATGAAAGGCAAATGGTTTAATTGACTCAATTCTTCTCATGCGAACCCTGGCAGAGGTGCAGCGAGAATCTACGTGGATTCTCGCTGACTTTGTTGCACGAATCTTTGCGTGAATGGATTCTCGTCGAAATAAAAGCCCTGTTTAGTTTTAAAAATTAAAAAGGTGTGTTGGGTAAAAGGTTAACATGTGTTATCAGTATACAACAGTGGTTGAACCATGGTGGCGTCATGGGATCCTGAGACACTCATAGTAGGTATGGATTCTCGCAACCATTTTCACGAGAATCCAAATGGATTCTCACAAATTTAGACGAAATATAAGCCCTGCACATACAATTTTTTTAAAAATTATGATTATGTATTTTAAATACCGTTCACATATGTTTAGTATTACATAAAAGACACAAAACAATGATGATTTACATAAGTAAATAATACAAAAGTATTACAGAAAATAAGTGAGTTTACATACACCGACAATTAATTATAAGTCTTAGAACATTTTCTCAAAAAACAGGTGGTTGTGATTACATTATCCTGATATTGATTCCATATCTCTTCCAGTTTCTTGGATATCTTTGTGTACTTTGTTCAGTCATCTGCCTCCAAATCTTCTGATCTTATATGAAGCTCGACTGTCTTTGACTCTTTTTGTAAGATTGGGTTTAATTTATAGAAGCTGAGTCCTGTACCATTAGCATTGATTCGTCGATGCCAACCTAAAAAAAGAAAACGGATGAGTATTAGATCAATGTCGTTAATTGAAGTGGCTTCATTTTCATTATACGTGTAAAAAGAAAGAGGAAAAAAATAAATGCAACTATTAGTTCATTCATTCATTCATTCATTCCAGTGTCCGCACCTGAACAGCTTGTCATAAAATACCAAATAAACACTTTCTGGTTGGAAACGTTAACCTATAAAATTCCGTTATTCATGTATTGCGCGTATTGAAAGTTACAGACTCATTTTTCGCAACGTGGGGCAGAGAGTCCGCAAATGAACAAGTTGTCATAAGGACAAATTGTTCATTTGTGGAGTCTCTGTCCCGCGTTGCGAAAAATGAGTCCGTAACATTCAATACGCCCAATACAGGAATAACAGAATTTTATGGGTTAAAGTTAGAATATAATGCATGTTTCTACATATGGACTCATTTTTCATAACACAGGGCAGAGAGTCCACAAATGAACAGCTTGTCATAAAATTCCAAATAAACAGAATTTAATCTAACTATTGATCGTACCTTTCTTCTTCAAGAATAGTTGATGCCGAACGTGCGGTGTTTTTCCCTTCTTGGCTACATGGTGGGCCAACTTGACCCAGGAAAATTGTGGGGGCCGACTTGACCTGGGGCCGACTTGACCCGGAACCAAACAAATATCATTCCTCTCGGAAGGTACCCGACTGAAACAACATGACTAAAACAACACGCCACTTCTGACTGGGCTCTAAATGCTACCAATTTAGTATAGAACTATTATTAGTTTAATTCAGTCATTCTGGGATGTGTAAATAGGATCAATGTGAATTGTGGATAATTTTCGAAAAAATTGGATAATTTTTTATAAAAAAGTGAGTAAAAATCTTTTTTATATATTAATAACCCCCCAATTTTTTTTTCAAATATCAGAAAAAAATCGGGACAAACTGCCCCCAAAATAGGTCTGGGATGGGTTTTCCCTGGGGCGGGTTGTCCCTGATCTTTGCAGCACTAGTAAGTAACTTTGGGTAAGTTCCTCGGTGTGCACAGTGACAGTGTTATAATATTAATCCTTTGTCTTGTTAGTACTTAATTGGATTATAGTGTTGTCACCTACATTAGGCTATTGTTAATAATTGATTTTTTATTGGTTGCATCCATTAATTTTTTTAATGAAAAGTTTCAGCACGACGAAGGCGCGCATGGACAATGTGGTACTTCCCTTGCCCCTCACAGGCACTCCTCACAAACTGGGAAATTGAAATAAAATTATATCAGATAGCATTTTTGGATCTATAAAATTGAAATATAAATATTAATGTTAATATGTATATTATTCCATTATGGGGCATGACAGGATCGATCCAAAAATGCTAGGCTATCGGATATCGTTTTTCCCCGATTTCTCAGCTTGTTCCAAATGTCTGTGTTGCGACCTGATTAACTTTATTTGCTTATGAATCAACGGGGGATTCTCCAAAATACCAGAGCCCCCACATAACTGCACAGAACCCCAAGAATCTCCCAGAACCCCCCTCCCCTCCTCTAAAATACACTTGTGCAGTAGTTAGTTTTTGGTGAAATATATTCATTTCCTGTATTTATCCTTTTTGCTTGGTGAGGCGATCATTCCAAGGTGCATTGATTTACCCAACACTACCCATTACATAAGTCAGTTGGATTGAAATTGGAACGGGGTGGGGGGGGGGGGTGGCAGTTGGGGTGTGGGAGACTGATACAAATCTTAGTTGTGTAGGGTGGCACTGACGCAGGGAAAAGGCACATGATCGCTCTCTTGCACCATCGCTCACTAGTACTGAATTGGTTAACCGGATAATCGGTTGGAAACCAGTTAGTTACCTAACCGAGTAGTAAATCTGCCGCTTCTCCTTTGTGATAGATTACACATCGAAGCCACGTTGTATATATTGAGAAATAATCGACATTGGCGTTCAAGACTTCGTTAATGATCGGCAGTTTCCGTGAGTAATGAGTAATCGCAGAAGCTATTCCGTAGTATGTATACAAACGAATGTTGTCGAGTACTCGACAACATTCGTTTGTAGACACACTACGGAATAATTTGAGAATACTGCTTTCCAATTCCTATAGTTTTTGATCCCATATTCGGTGCAATAACAGTCACTGATAACCTGATATTATCCGGTTATAGCTCTTGGTTAGTCAGTTACGAAAATGAGCCAACCGTTTGGACCTTATCACTCAAGCAAAAATTTCCAAGGTGCGCAAATAATTGCTCGCACCTATTCTTGGGTGTGTTTTCATCCTTTTGAGTTGCGTCAACAGAAACATTCAATTAAGTTTTGACGTTGTGAAATTTTTAAGAATCACTCACAATTTGAAGCGTTTAAAGTACAATTCCAAACAATTTCCTTTCTGTTGTTATGAACATGGCACACAGAACATGTAGTTCACTTACATGTATACATCCCCACACAACACACACACTGTAAGAGGGTTATACATTGACAAGTCTAAAATTCTAGGGCCAAACACAAATTTCCCCCCCCCCCCCCCCAATCCCCCAAATTTGGGTACAACTGAAGAATAGGGGACTTTTCCTTTTATGTAAAAACAACGCATTTTTCTCACCTTTTTTATACATTTTCCTATTATTAGTCATGTTTTCGATAAAATGACCAAAAGATATTCACTTTTGACTGTGAGATTAGAGATAATTTAAACCCTTTTAATGTAACGGTGCCAGAGATTCTTCTGCGTTCTTGCCGTTTTGAAGTGTGTGTTTACATAAATTTCGTTTTCTCTTTGGTTGGCAATTGTAGATCTAGAGTCAGTGTAGTGAGGGTTAGGGTTAGCTTACCAGTAAGCTAACCCTAGCCCTCACTACACTGACCCTAGGCCATGTCGGGAACAGGACAAACAAGCGTACCAAAAACCAATACACAGAGCAGACGCCGAAAAACACAAAAAACATGGAGGAAAGATGAATGTAAATGTCACAAATCGCACAGGTAAAAACAATTGTTGAGCGGTTGTAATTGCCAGTAAAAGTGAATACATGTATCTTTCGGTCATTTTATCAAAAACATGACTAGTAATAGAAAAATACAGAAAAAAGGTGAGAAAAATGCATTGTTTTTACGTAAATGGAAAAGTCCCCCATTCTTCAGCTTTACCCAAATTTGCATCAAAATCCAAAAAATCTATGTCCTATGTGGTCCTCCATACTTTTATCCACTGCACATGCACAGTGTCAATGAAGTACCAAAATTGGCGTCAAATCTTCATTCTTTGTTTGGCTCTTCAATCAGTAACATCTCACTGATATCTGTGCTTATAATCTCAGTTAAAATGATGCCAGACACAAAATCATGAAAGAAATGGTGGATCTAAGGATGAAATAAGAGGATGAGAGGAAAAAACAGTGGAAGGATGTGTTCAGGGCTGTAACTTATAATTTTTATGCAAAATTATTTCATGTTCCCTAATTTCGGGGCATGGGCCTGATGTTTACATTCTTGTTGTGACATTTCAACAGTTTGTTCAGAGTTTCCTCTCTCCCTTTTCTTTATACCCCCCTTGCTATTCTCCCATGCTTTTGACATAATTTTTGTAATTTTTTTACTGAAATTTCTTGGGAGTTTTTGGCTTGGTAACAGAATGTTTATTCTGTTTTTCCCCATGGTTACGTCCTCACCCTAGGGGTGGTCATGCATCTACCATCCGATGTACTGCAGTTTCTTCTCTGGAAGCTTCTGTTTTACATCGGATAGTGTTTAAAATTGGTTACTGATTTTAGGCCATATTTTCAATGCCTGGAGTCTTGTTTCCAGTTTTTATACACTTTTGTTTACGTTGACAGCGGTTTCTTCTGACAAGTGATTCCTTGTCTTCTTTTTGGTTCTGTTCATAGCCAGAATACATTAATATTGTCCGTAAGTGTAGCATTAATTTTTAGATATGTTTTAAAATTTTTGTTCACACTTAGGCTTTTTTGGGATCCATTTGGGCTCATCGTTCCCATTGGGAACTTGGGCTCATCTTGAAATTTTTTCTTTTGAATTATTTTTCGAAATGTTTGTAATGGATTATTATTATTATGTATCTTTGTTTTCAAGGTTTAGTGAGAGTACGATGACTGTTTAATATTTTTTCAAAATGAAAGAATATTATTCAAATTGTAAATGAAGGAAGTCTTCCTCTGATTCTCATGTTCATTGTATTTGCTGTAGTCAGTGGACTCGCACTAATTCTTGCTCAGTGTGTGCCAATTCGGATGACAAATGTTGGAGACGTGTGTCACAGTATATTATTAGTGGTGAGAGGTCCATGCCGGTCCTCTCGCCGCAGGTGAAAAACTCTCTTCGAGTCGCTCTGGTCTCCAGAGAGCTTCTCTTCGACGGTAAGCTTTCTATAATCTATGATCGGATTCTCTGCTTTTTAAATCCGCTTCGAAAAAGTCTGACTCAGCAGAGAGGAGTAAGGCAGGCACTTCTGGGGCGAGTACGTCCAGGGGAAGTTCCTATAGAGGATCTAAGAAAGCCTCTAGGTCTTACTCCACAGACCGTCAGGGTAGCGACTCAGGTAGGGGTCGTAATACTGGCCGAGACAACCGGTCAGATGCCCCTAGGTCGACTGGGCGAGGTGCGGGCCGTGGAGGACGTAGTTTCTCCTCCCGCAAGCCTCGCAGGTCCAGGAGGTGATAGTCTACAGGGTATTTTTTGTTTTTAAAAATTTGATTAGCAGTTTCCATCTTGGTTTCAAAAAGTGATGATAAATAGTGAATATAAGGCCAAAATGAAAGAAAAATGGTTAGCATTTGGCCATTTTTGACTAGCATTTTGCTATGCGAATCCAGTCATTAAATACCCTGGTCTAAACCTCTACTCTTGGGGTCCAAATAAACATATGGGGCGTAATAATAGTACAGGGTGGAAATTTCCTCAAAATTAAATAATAGTACAGGGGTGAAAAAATGGATTCATTTTCCAAAATATTCTTTGTTTACTCCTGTAAAAACCAAAAGAATATGCCTCAGCCTTTGTTTGACTGTTATTAATTATTTAAAATTGCACTGAAGTGAATATTATATAAAAATCAATCATTTGGAATGAAATAAAAAACAATAAAGAAACCCAAATAAGAAGTGTACAGGGGGGATTTTTTTTCAAAATTTAATAAGAGTACCCGTATGTTTATTTGGATCCAAAGAGTATTGTGTTCCAGTGGGTGGAAGGCTATCAAGATTCTTAACCAATTGGTTGTCAATTATGGACGACCCATGGGTACAAGGGGTTATTTCCGAAGGTCTAAACTGTCCTTCAAGGGAAAACCTCCGTTAACTCGAAGTCCACGTTGGACTCAGCTTCCGTCAAACCTTCAGAAGAGAGATTCGCTTCTATCAGAAGTCCAATCTCTTCTGGAAAAGTAAGCGATAGAGGTCGTAGAAAACCAGGAATCTCCAGGTTTCTACAGTCACCTGTTCCTGGTTCCAAAACCAGCCGGCTCGTTTCGTCCAGTTATAGATCTGAGCTGGATAAACAAGCTGATCGTGGATCCGAAATTTTATCTGGAGACCATCCGATCGGTCAGAGCGAGCATTTGAGTGAACGATTATGCTGCGAGCATAGATCTTAAGGATGCATACTTTCACGTCATGGTTCATCCGGCGTTCAGAAAGTATCTTCGCTTCGCTGTCCTAGGAGTCGTTTATCAGTTCTGAGCAATGTGCTTCGGTCTGAATCTAGCGCCCTGGGCTTTCACTCGAACTTGGTAATGACTCATTTCCGAGCTCATTCGTCTGCGGTAACGTCGACCTACCTGGACGACATTCTTCAGAGGTACGGCAACGAGTTAATGCTTCAGCACGATGTTCAGAGTCTGCTTCAACTGCTCCGACGCCTTGGTTTCATAGTAAACGAAAAGAAGTCGGATCTAGTCATTCACCTACCTGGGAATGAGCTTTGAAACGCACAACAATCTCGTTCGTCTGCCATTAACCAGAGCAAAATTAGTCAGTTGTTACGCTTGCTTTTGTCTTCACTCAGATGTAGTAACAGCGAGAGAATTCACGCGACTGATAGGTTGGTGCGGAGCCGCCGCAGATCTTATTCCGATGGGGCAACTACGCACTCATCCACTCCAGATATTTTTTACTCAGAATTGGAGTGTGAAGATTCATTCGCTCAAAACAAACATCGTCGTGTCGAATCAAGTCAAACAAAAGATTCAGACTTGGGCAGATATTCAGTGGTTAACTCAGAGAGTACCATTGCAACTGCCTCATCCGATTTTTATGATAATGACGGATGTGAGTCACACAGATTGGGGCGCAACTTTGAGCCCAACAGATTTGAGGTGCCAGGGTCTTTGGGATCCGCAGTTCCTAAACAAGCATTTAAACATCAAAGAGATGATGTCAATTTGGCTTGCGCTACGTCATTGGATGAACATTATTCTGAATTCGCATGTTCAAATTCTGTCCGACATTTTTACAGTAGTAGCGTATATTCGGAACCAGGGAGGCACTCATTCCATTCCGTTGTTCATCTTAACGGAAAGAATCCTTCTGTTTGTTCTAGAGCATCAAGTTCTTCTGTCAGTCCGTCATATTCCGGGTCGTCTGAACATTCTAGCGGACTCCTTTTCTCGGAAAGGTCGTATGTTGCCGTCAGAATGGACTCTCAACAAACAAGTATTCAATCAGATTTGCTACCAATGGGATCGTCCTATGATAGACTTATTTGCTACACATCTCAACAATCAGTTGCAGACGTATGTGTCGCCATGCCCAGATCCTCGAGCGTTTGCAGTAGACGCCCTCTCGATCTCTTGGGATGGAATGATAGGATACGCTTATCCTCCAGCTCCGTTGATTCAACAGATTTTGCTAAAGATCAATCAATCTCACTGAAAAATTCTGTTGGTAGCATCTCTGTCACCCCAGAGACCATGGATAAATCTACTCAGGTGTCGGTTGTGGGACATTCCACGGAAGCTTCCTCCACGGGAGGACCTTCTTTCGCAGGGGAAATCGTGCACACTGCATCACAACCCGCAAGGTCTCAACTTTCACGTATTTCCGTTGTGCGGTCCTTCTTGCACGGCAAGCATTTTACAGTACGAGCAGTGGACGCAATTTCTAACTGTAGGAGGACCTCCTCTTCGCTAAATTATGCTGCTAAGTGGAAGGTTTTCTCTCGATGGTGTAGGGATCATTCTATTGATATTTATGATCCCTCCATTCCAGACATTGCTAATTTTCTGGTCTACTTGTTTGACGAGATCAAACTGCAGCCAAACTTTTAAGGGTTATAGGTCTATGCTATCGGATACCTGTGCTCATCATGATAGCTTACAAATTGGATCTAATGTCTCTTTATCTGAGTTAGTGTAAAACTTTTTGATAAAGATACCTAGAACCCTTAGGTTAATTCCTAAGTGGAATTTAGCTTGGGTTCTTCTGAAGCTAAAAGAAGTGCCATTTGAGCCTCTTGATACAGTGGACTTCAAATACTTATCTTATAAGACAGCTTTTCTCTTAGCCTTCTCTTCTGCTAGAAGAGTTAGTGAGCTTCATGCACTATCTGTTGATGATTCTCACTATCGTAGTGTTGGTAATACTATTACATTGACTACTAATGTTGGAGTTTTGGCTAAGAATCAGGCTCCTAATAAGTACCCTGAACCTATTGTTATTAAGGCTTTTCCAGACGGTCATAGGCCTTTGCTTTGTCCAGTTAGAGCCATGTTAGAGCTATGCGTATTTACAAACGTAGATCTGAGTTTATCAGAAAGAGTCGTAAGCGTTTCTTTCTGTCTCTGCTGCCTAATAGAAAGGACATTACGGTCCATTCTGTTGCAAGGTGAATTCAATTAATTATCCATACTGTTGCTATTACCGATTTGATGAAGGCTGCATATTGGTCTCAGCCTTCCACGTTCACAAATTTTTATCTTAGAAATATTGAGTCCATTTCTGGCGACCTGCGTTGTTTAGGTCTGTTATCTGTTGCTCAGAATGTTGTCCACTAAACAGTTGCAACTATAGTATGCAGGCTTTCGGTTCCGACAGTGACTCTGTCCTGCTGCCCTCTTCGTACTGGGGTATTTGACCCAGAGCAAGGAGAAGGGGGGGGGGGGGGGGGGGGATGGTGTTCCCTTATATCACCTGCTTTATAGTGAAAAGCAAGGGAATACCTCCTCTGGAGTCAGTAATTCAGAGTCTGTGCCGAGATGGTTTTAAAGTGTAAAGCTAATGTCTATCTCATTTATGTAATATTTTTAAAGTGTAGCTCGGTGTGAAGCATTTGTATATGTCACGTGTCATACGAGCGTTAAAATACAATCCTCGGACACTTTTAAATGAGTATAAAGAGTCTCATTCTCTGGACTATCTTTATTTATTGGCTTTCCTTTAACAAATTAGCGTAATGGGTTATACTGGATGTTAATAGAGATCATTGATGTTATTGTGCTCAATTACGGAATGGTATTGTGTCTTTCTTTTTTGATATAAACAAGAAAGATACGTGTAAAGCCTGTTCTCCTTTTCTCCTTGGGGGGATAATTCTGTTTACATGTAATTGAGTCTATTGGATTTTCCTTTATGTCCTAGGCCCTCCAGCCTTTTTTCTATTCAGCTAAGTCTGGGTCAGTGGTACAGTATAAAAATGTTAAAAAATTTATAGTAATTTATATATTTTTTATACTTACCAATGACCCTGATGGGGATGGCCCTCCCATGAGTTGGGAACTCTTACCTCCCCACTGATTACATAACGCTTATCAGGCACTGGTTGTAAGAATGATGATTTGGCACCAATTTCGGTACTTCCTTGAAACTGCGCTTTTGCAGTGGATAAAAGTATGGAAGACCACATAGGACATTGAATTTTTGGATTTTGATGCAAATTTTGGGGATTGGGGGGGTGGGGTGGGCAAAATTTGTGTTTGGGTCATTGGTAAGTATAAAAAATATATAAATTACTATAAATTTTTTAACTTTCTAACGATAAAAGTGGTTCCACTGGAACCACATGGGGCCAAATCAAAATTCCGAAACCTTCATGCAAATCTTGTGATGCTACCTAAACACCTTAGCATAGTTTAAAAGTTTTGAATTAAATACCCTAGAAGCCTTTCGATGAAAACAGATTTTCTAATGATAAAGGTGGTTCCACTGGAACCACCTGGGGCAAAATCAAAATTCTGAAACCTTCATGCACATCTAGAAATGTTACCTGAACACATTAGCATAGTTTAAAGATTTGAATTAAATACCCTAGGAGCCTTTCGATGAAAACTGATTTTCTAACGATAAAAGTGGTTCCACTGGAACCACCTGGGACCAAATCAAAATTCCGAAACCTTCTTGCACATCTAGAGATGCAAACTGAACATCTTAGCATAGTTTAAATGTTTCAAATTAAATATCCTAGGAGCCTTTTGATGAAAACTGATTTTCTAATGATATAATGGTTCAACTGGAACCACCTGGAAGCCGAATCAAAATTCTGAAACCTTCATGCACATCTAGAGATGCCACCTGAACACCTTAGCACAGTTTAAAAGTTTTGAATTAAATACCCTAGGAGCCTTTCGATGAAAACAGATTTTCTAACGATAAAAGTGGTTTCACTGGAACCACCAGGGGCCAAATCAAAATTCTGAAACCTTCATGTACATCTAGAGATGGTACCTGAACACCTTAGCATAGTTTAAACATTTCAAAGTAAACACCCTAGGAGCCTTTCGATGAAAACTGATTTTCTAAGGATAAAATTGGTTCCACTGGAACCACCTGGGGCCAAATCAAAATTTCAAAACCTTCATGCACATCTAGTGATGCTACCTGAACACCTTAGCATAGTTTAAAAGTTTTGAATTAAATACCGTAGGAGTCTTTCGATGAAAACTGATTTTCCAATGATAAAAGAGGTTCCACTGGAACCACCTGGGGCCAAATAAAAATTCCGAATCGTTCATGCACATCCAGCGATGATACCTGAACACCTTAGCATAGTTTTAACATTTCGAATTAAATACCCTAGGAGCCTTTCGATGAAAACTGATTTCCTAGTGATAAAAGTGGTTCCACTGGAACCACCTGGGGCCAAATCAAAATTCCGAAACCTTCATGCACATCTAAAGTTGCTACCTGAACACATTAGCACAGTTTAAACGTTTCGAATTAAATACCCTAGGAGCCTTGCGATGAAAACTGATTTCCTAACGATAAAAGTGGTTCAACTGGAACCACCCCCCAGGTCAAATCAAAATTCCGAAACATTTATGCACATCTAGAGATGTTACCTAAACACATTAGCATAGTTTAAATGTTTCGAATTAAATACCCTAGGAGCCTTTCGAAGAAAACTGATTTTCCAACGATAAAAGTGGTTCCACTGGAACCACCTGGGGGCCAAATCAAAATTCTGAAACCTTCATGCACATCTAGAGATGTCACCTGAACACATTAGCATAGTTTAAATGTTTCAAATTAAATACCCTTAAATACCCTAGGAGCCTTTTGATGAAAACTGATTTTCTAACGATAAAAGTGGTTCCACTGGAACCACCTGGGGCCAAATCAAAATTCCGAAACCTTCATGCATATCTAGAGTTGCTACCTGAACACCTTAGCATAGTTTAAACGTTTCAAATTCAATACCCTAAGAGTCTTTCAGGGCTTGACGGACGGATGGACATACGGATGGAGATCACGACTATATCCCCGCATTTTTGAAAATGCAGGGATAATTACTTCAAAAGCATGCCATGGGAACTAATTACTCATGCAAACAGTTTTTCAGGTGTGCGACATGCCATGTGCCTGTGATTTTCAAACGGCAATGCCTGGTTTTGTGACCGGACAATACAGGCTGACCACAGTAAAAATGTATCATCACTATTATGTGGAACCATTGACTCATATAAATTGAATCGTTTGCACTTTGGCAATTTCTGTTGGCACTCAATGGTATTCGTATGTTTACTTTTGTGGAAGTCAGATGGCAGTGTTTTGAACTGTTTTCTCACCATTCCTTTGTAGACTATGCAATAATACCAGCGGTTGAAATTAATGGATATTTGGTTGAAATCCGGTTATGCCTGATGGTTAGCCACTTACAAAAATGGGCCAACCATTTCAGCACTATATTGGTCCATGGTGGCATGGATTATACAGTTCGACAATGATTGCGTGTACAGGGGTGTCATCAACCATTATATGTCACTACAGTTTACTAGTACTCAGAAGTGATCACATGAAAATCAAAAAGCATGCTATTGTGATGTTAGTCAGTGATTGTCTTGAAGTTTGCTGACGCTCTGATACACTGTCATATCGATATGCCCAGCACATGGTCTTTTCGAACTTGGAGAGTCTCACTGATTGATCTCTCACCGACATTTGTGTATAATTTTACAATGTGTTTCCTGCTCCTGTTTGGTGTAACCCATTATTATTACCATCGAATGCATTGCCTTGGGATATGCTTGTGGCATACAGTTAAAACTAGAAGTCCTGTCATGAACTGTGCACTCGTCTAGGCTTAATTGCGCCTATATGCAGATATGTGGTGGGCTGCATGCAATTCCTACGCGCAATTAAGCCTAGATGAGCGCACAGTTCATGACAGGACTTCTAGTTTTAACTGTATGCCACAAGCATATCTGAAAGGACATAGGCTTGAGCTGGGGGAGGATTTGGGGGGGAAATGAAGAGTTATGCCTCTTCATTTGGCAACATGCGATGACGTCCATCAATACAAATATCAGCGAATCAGAAATACGAAATCACTGGAAATATAAAGTTGTGCCTCTTCTATTGGCAGCATTGCATATAAGAATGTGAAGTGATGAATAGGTCCAGAATTGATTTGGCCACATTGTGGCCCCATCATACATCAGGATACAGTGCATTTCAAATTCCATAAACTGTGACGTTTTATTATGCTTTCAGCTGAATAATAAGCACAAATTTAATATTTGTGTTTAGCAAACTTTGAGTAGTATATTTAAAAAAAAATTGAGAGATGAAATAGTATATTTTTATACTGTACCAATGACCCAGACATAGCTGGTGCTAATTCTCAAAATCTAGGGCCAAACACAAATTTTGCCCCCAATCCCCAAAATTTGCATCTAAAACCGAAAATAACATGTCCTAAATGGTCCTCCATACTTTTCTTCCAGTGCGCATGCGCAGTGTCAAGGAGGTCTCGAAATTGGCGCCAATTATCATTCTTTGTTTGGCCCTTCATCAGTTCACATCTGACTGATATTTGTGCTTGTAAATCTCAGTTTAAATGATGCCAGACACATAAATATTAGAGAAATGGTGGATCTAAAGAGGAAATAGAAGGAGGAGAGGAAAAATGAGTGGCAGGAAATAATCAGGGCTGTAACTTAAATTTTTTTTATGAAATTATGTTATGTTACCTAATTTCAAGGCATGGGCCTGTTGTTGTCATTCTTGCTATAAAGTTACACTGCTTGTTCAGTGTTTCCTCTCTCCCTTTCCTTTAGTCCCCCCTTGCTATTCTCCCAGGCTTTTGGCATATTTTCTGTAATATTACTAAAATTTCTTGGGAGTTTTAGCTTGGTAACAGAATGAATTCTGTTTTTCCCCATGTTTAAGTCCTCACCCATGGGTGTTTAGGCGTTGTGTTCTGCATCTACCATCTGATGTTTTGCAGTTTCTTCCCGGGAAGTCTCTGTTTTGCATCAGATAGTGTTGTAATTGGTAACTGATTTTGGGCCATGTTTATCAGTGCCTGGAGTCATGTTTCCGGTTTTTATACACTTCTTGTTTACATTGACAACGGTTTCTGTTGAGAGTGATTTCTTGTCTTTGTATTAGTTTAATCATAACAAGATACATTATTATTATACGTAAGTGTTGCATTAATTTTTTTTAAATATTTTAAAAAATTTTGTCCACACTTAGGCTTTTTTGGGATCCAGTGGGGCTCAATGTTACGTTCAGAAACTTGGGCTTTTCTGAAAAAATATTTTTTCCCAAAATTTTTTTGATTTCAATTATTTTTTCTATATGTTAATGGATCATGTTATTATGTATCTTTGTTTTCAGAGGTTGGTGCGAGTACTAGGACTGTTTGTGTCCTTTTCACAATGAAAGGATATTGTTCAAATTGTAATAAGAGGAAATCTTCCTCTGACTTTCATAATCATTGTATTAATTGTAGTCAGTGTACTTGCACTAACTCCTGCTCAGTGTGTGTCAATTGGGATGACAAACATTGGAAACGTGTGTCACGGAATGTTGTTAGCGGGGAAAAGACCATGCCGGTCCTTTCTCCGCAGGGTCACTCTAGTTTTTCAATCTCTTTTTCAGAGGAACAAGAACAGGGTGAGGTTTCTGTGATGTCTTCCAAAAGTGTGCCTCCGTCGTCACAGTTAAATGAAGAGCTAGTGGCAAAAGTGCTCATGGAAATACGTCAATTGCCTAAGAGGTCCCTAGTAGGATCAACGGCATTGGCGTCCGCTAGCTCGCCCGGTGTAGCGACCATTCATCGAATGGCTCGGCAGCCGGGTTCGTCCGTTGTGGTCCAGGAAGGAGATTTGGGTGATGCAAGCACTATAATAACACAAAGTGCACACCCAGTGACAACGGATCAGAGGATAGAACGGAGGAAGCCTGTTAGTCCGGTTCCTAGCTCGTCCAGGTCCTTCTGGGCTGCGAGCGAGAGAGGTCCCTCTCTCGTACAACAACATCTGGGACCAGATGTTGTGGTACAAAATGTTTCGCATTCGGAGCATACGTCCGCCACTCGGGACGCTCCGTTATATAGACAGTCTGGAGAGACTGTCAATATGGCTTCCTCATCCTCACGGCAGCGCACACGACCGCACCTTGGCTACGTGACCACTGATATCCAGCCAGCTTCGCCGATCAGAGATTCCACGTCGACCAGGTCACGCCATCCGGTAGCCAGCGACACGAGGCCTGTAGACTCCGGACGTTCGCATAAAAGAAGTATGCAGGAGTCAACGTCCAGGGAGGTTCTAGTGGCGAAGCAACGTAAGACCGCTGCTCCACAGGCCTCAGTGACGGACGTGCTATCACAAATAGCACAACTTATCGCAGCATCCCAGCAGACGACAGAATCTCTGTCGGATCAGGAATTATCCGACGACGCTGGGTCGGCACGCTCTGCTGAAGCATCAGGTACGGACGACCGAGAACGTCATAGGGTCCGACAGGATGGCGAAAGGGATTCAGAGGATCTGGAGCTTTCCCTTTCGGAACAACATAAAGCTGCCGTAGATTTTATCAGGCGTTATCTTCCAGAGGTTGTTCTGTTGGACCAGAATTTTTTGATCGGTTTAGGCTCATCGTCCCTGAGTTTCCGACACAGTCCAATAATGTCACAAGAACATTTGAATTATTGAATGACGCTATATATAAGCTTGCTACCAAAATGAGCAAGTATGGTTTCTTGTCCGCAAATGCTCTACATCTGCCTTTCATCAATTCAAGGAATAAATTCGAAACGGCAGGACAGGGCATACCGAGAGTTCCTCTGCGTCTAGATGACCAGGCTGAAGACCTAGAATTGTCTATACCGTCGTCTATGTCAATTCCAACCACGATGTTGGAAACGACAATTATGTCTCATAGAGTTCACTTAGACGCTTTATCATACGCAGATCACCTTACTAAAGCGTTATCATTACGTCTTCAAGGGAAAGAATTCCAGGATATACAATCCTCATTAAGAGTTCTTTCAAGGGCAATAGCTTATTCCACATATAACTCCGCCCTTTCAGTGGCAAAGCTGGAGTTGGTTAGACATGACGCGGCCCTAGCTACATCCACGCGCGTGGATGGTAAGGTGAAAAACTCTCTCAGAGTCGCTTCGGTCTCTGGAGAGCTTCTCTTCGACGGCAAGCTTTCAGCAATCTATGATCAGATAACCAAGAAAGCTTCGGATTCTCTGCTATTCAAATCTGCTTCTAAAAAGTCGGATACAGCAGAAAAGAGTAAGACAAGCACTTCTGGGACAAGTACGCCCAAGGGAAGTTCCTATAGAGGTTCCTATGCGTCCTCAAGGTCTTATTCTAGAGACCGTCAAGGCAGCGACTCACGTAGGGGACGTTATTCTGACCGGTCAGACGTCCCTAGGTCGACAGGGCGAGGTGCGGGTCGTGGAGGACGTAGTTTCTCCTTCCACAAGCCTCACAGGCCCAGGAGGTGATGGTATGACCCTCTATCATGTTCCGGTAGGCGGAAGATTGTCAAGTTTTATGAACAATTGGGCGTCAATTACGGACGGCCCCTGGGTTCAAGGGGTAATTTCGGAAGGACTAAGAATATCCTTCAAACGAAAGCCTCCATTAACTCGAAGTCCAAAATGGACTCAGCTTCCGTCAAATCTGCAGAAAAGAGATGCTCTTCTATCAGAAGTACAGTCTCTTCTGGAGAAGGACGCGGTAGAGGTCGTAGAAGACCAGGAATCACCAGGTTTCTACAGCCATCTGTTTCTGGTTCCAAAACCAGATGGCTCGTTCCGTCCAGTCATAGATCTGAGCTGGATAAACAAGCTGATCGTTGCTCCGAAGTTCTATATGGAGACAATTCGATCGGTCAGAGCGAGTATTCGGGTGAACCACTATGCTGCAAGCATAGATCTCAAGGATGTGTACTTTCACGTCATGGTACATCCGACATTCAGAAAGTATCTACGCTTCGCAGTCCTAGGAGTTGTATGTCAGTTCCGAGCGATGTGCTTCGGTTTGAACCTAGCACCCTGGGCTTTCACTCGAATAATGAACTCGGTAATGATACATTTCCGAGCTCATTCGTCTGCGTTAACGTCGGCCTACCTGGACGACATTCTTTAGAGGTATGGCAACGAGTTAACGCTTCAGAACGATGTGCAGAATCTGCTTCTATTACTCCGACGTCTCGGTTTTATAATAAACGAGGAGAAGTCGGATCTGGTGCCGTCCAAGTCATTCACCCACCCACAGCGAGAGAATTCATGAGACTGATAGGTCTCTGCGGAGCCGCTGCGGATCTCATTACGATGGGGCGGTTACGCACTCGTCCTCTCCAAATTTTCTTGACTCAGAATTGGAGAGTAAAGATTCATTCGCTCGATATAGACGTTCTCTTGTCAAATCAAGTGAAACAAGAGATTCAGACTTGGGCAAACAATCAGTGGTTGACTCAAGGAGTTCCACTGCAGTTGCCGGATTCGAGTTTTACTATTATGACGGATGCCAGTCAAACAGGTTGGGGTGCAACATTGATCCCAACGGATTCGAAGTGCCAGGGTCTTTGGGATCTGCAGTTTCTAGGCAAGCACATAAATATCAAAGAAATTATGTCAATTTGGCTTGCACTACGTCATTGGATGTACATTATTCAGAAAGCACATGTCCAAATCCTGTCCGACAATACGACAGTAGTAGCGTATATTCGGAACCATGGAGGCACTCATTCCGTTCCGTTATTCAATTTAACAGAAAGAATCCTTCTGTTTGTACTAGAACACCAAGTTCTACTTTCGGTCCGTCATATTCCGGGTCGTCTGAATGTATTAGCAGACTCCCTTTCACGGAAGGGTCGCTTGTTGCCGTCAGAATGGACTCTCAACAAACAGGTATTCAATCAGATTTGCTACGAATGGGAGCGGCTAATGATAGACTTATTTGCGAAACAGCTCAACAATCAGTTGCAGACGTATGTGTCACCATGTCTGGATCCTTGAGCATATGCAGTAGACGCTCTATTGATCTCGTGGGACGGAATGATAGGATATGCGTATCCTCCAGCGCTGTTGATTCAGCAGATATTGCTAAAGATAAAACAATCTCAATGCAAAATTCTGTTGGTAGCATCTCTGTCTCCACAGAGACTGTGGATAAATCTACTCAGGTGTCTGCTGTGGGACATACCGCGGAAGCTTCCTCCACGAGAGGATCTTCTTTCGCAGGGGAAATCGCGTCAACTACATCACAACCTGCAAGGTCTCAACCTTCACGTATTTCCGTTGTGCGGTCCTTCTTGCACGGCAAGCATTTTACAGGACAAGCAGTGGACGCAATGTCTAACTGTAGGAGGACCTCCTCTTCGCTAAACTATGCGGCTAAGTGGAAGGTCTTTTGTCGTTGGTGTAGGGATCATTCTGTTGACATTTTTGATCCCTCCATTCCAGACATTGTAAACTTTCTAGTATACTTGTTTGATGAGATCAAACTGCAGCCTGTTACTATTAAAGGTTATAGGTCTATGTTATCTGATACCTATGCACACCATGATAGTTTACAAATTGGATCTAATGTCTCTTTATCTAAATTAGTTAGAAACTTCTCGATAAATAGACCAGAACCCTTAGATTAATTCCTAAATGGAATTTAGCTTGGGTTCTTCTTAAACTAAAAGAAAAGCCATTTGAGCCTCTTGAGACAGTGGACTTCAAATTCTTATCTTATAAGACAGCATTTCTCTTAGCTTTCTCTTCTGCTAGAAGAGTCAGTGAGCTTCATGCACTATCTGTGGACGATTCTCACTACCATAGTGTCAGGAACACTATTACCTTTACTACTAATGTTGGATTTTTGGCTAAGAATCAGGCTCCTAATAAATATCCGGAACCTATTGTTATTAAGGCCCTTCCATCTTCAGATGGGCATAGGCCTTTACTCTGTCCGGTTAGAGCTTTACGTATTTATAAACGAAGATCACAGTTTATCAGAAAGGGACGAAAACGCTTCTTTCTGTCTCTGATGCCTAATAGAAAGGACATTACAGTCCATTCTATTGCTAGATGGATTCATTTAACTATCCGTACTGCTTATGATAATCTATCTTCAACTCAGCAGTCTGTGCTTAAGATTTCGGCTCATGAAGTAGGAGCTCTTTCTACATCTTGGGCTTACGCAAATAGTGTTGCTATTACAGATTTAATGAAGGCGGCATATTGGTCTCAGCCATCCACATTCACAAATTTTTATCTCAGAAATATTGAGTCCATTTCTGGAGACCTGCATTGTTTAGGTCCGTTATCTGTTGCTCGGAATGTCGTCCACTAAACAGTTGCAACTATAGTTATGCAGGCTTTCTGTTCTGGCAGTGACTCTCTCCTGCTGCCCTCTTCGCTCTGGGGTATTTGACCCAGAGCAAGGGGAAGGGGGGGGGGAGGGTGTTCCCTTAGGTCACCTGCTTTATAGTGAAAAGCAAGGGGATACCTCCTCCGGAGTCAGTAATTCTGAGTCGGTACCGGGATGGTTTTAAAGTGTAAAGCTAATGTTTAAATTCATTCATGTCATATTTTTAAAGTGTAGCTCGATGTGAAGCATTTGTATATGTCACGTGTCAAACGGCGTTAATATACAATCCTCGGACACTTTTAATGAGTATAAAGAGTCTCAATTCTCTGGACTTACTTTATTTATTGGCTTACTTTAAAAATAATTAGTATAAGGGTTATACTGGATGTTAATAGAGAACATGGATGTTATTATGCTCAATTATGAAAGGTGTTGTGTCTTTCTAATTTGTCATAAATAAGGTCAGTGCACTGACAGCATCTTAGGCTGTATCATAAGAGAACACACAAACAAAGGTAATTGATGTTGCCCACACTGGATGGTTTAAAACTGTGTTTTAGCCACTGTGACAATTTTATCTTTGTGGCAATATATTTTCTACCTTAGAAGATCACCAATGTCTTTTTAGTCGAGTTGTGATGAAGTCAAACTTGACTTATAGTTTGGTGAATAGCGGGCGGGCATAAACAGGTTTCTGGATGATAACTTGATATTGGTTCGACCCATGTTCATGAAACTTCATAGGTAGGTTGGCATTGGTGAGAGGAAGAACCCTATTTATTTTGGAGCTTGAACATGGCAAATTGTAAACATTTGGTTTCCGGACGATAACTTAACTATGGTTCAACCCGCATTCATGAAACTTCATATGTAGGCTGGCCTTTGTGGGAGGAAGAACCCTATATATTTTAGACTCACTAGGTAAAAAATCAAGGCCACAGTGACCCTGAACATAGTAAATCAAAACAATTGGTGTACGGATGATAACTTGATAATGGTTCGACCCACATTCATGAAACTTCATAGGTAGGCTGGCATCAGTGAGAGGAAGAACCATATTTATTTTGGACTCGCTAGGTGAAAGGTCAAGGTCACAGTGACTTTCAACATAGTAAATCGTAAACAATTGGTTTCTGGATGATAACTTGATAATGGTTTGACCCACATTTATGAAACTTCATAGGTAGGTTGGCCTAAGTGAGTGGAAGACCCCTATATATTTTGGACATGCTAGGTCAAAGGTCAAATTCACAGTGACCTTGAACATAATAAATCGTAAACAACTGGTTTCGAGTAATTTGACAATGGTTCCACCCACATTTATGAAACTTCATAAGTAGGTTGGCATTGGTGCAAGAAAGAGCCCTATTTATTTTGGAATCATTAGGTCAAGGTCACAGTGACCCTTCATATAGTAAATTGTAAGCAATTGGTTTTCGGATGATAAGTTGATAATGATTAAACCCACTTTTGTGCTGTCACAACTCGACATTGGATCGGTGATCCTATCAGCATTTTTTAACTTATAACTTTATGGTGTTAATAAATCAAGAATGTTAATGACCCTCCATATCTACACCTACTTCATTTGAAATTTCTTGTGGAACTGTACACAGTAGAAAGAAACAGTGGGCTAAGCAAATCCCAGGTTATAATTCGACAAAATTGACATTTCTTAAAAATGGTAAAACACATAAACAGTGGTGGTGCTACAGAGAAGGGTGGAGTGGGTGGGGGCATAAGGAGACCCCACTCCTGTGGAAAACCTGTTCTGCCCTTGTCACCTTTAAACAAAAGTCTGGCATCAACTCTGAAACTGGTGATTGAAAGTGTCATTAAACCCCAATGAAGAAACAAACAGTACATGTACGTAACATATCAGCTGAATCCATGTTGTGCTGCACACAAATGTACCAATTACCATCCAAACTCTGTTGTTATTTTTTTTATTTTTGCTATCAAAATTTTGATGTATATGCAGCTTATGCCCCAGCATTGTAGTCTGTTCCAACGGGCATCATAAGATACTCTTTAAAAGCTAAAAGTTATTGTATTGTTGGTGAAGGGCTAATTGTGATTTTTCATTTCAGCACAATCAAGTAATTCAAGATGATTGAAGTGAATGCCTGCTTGTTGAGAGGTGTAGTATACCTTGCAGGAGAAACCATTAGATGTATGGTGACATTTACCAATATCAAACCAAAGAATGGAGATACCATGTTAGTTCATTTCACACATTATTGCCCATTAACTGGTTGAGTGCTGGAAGCTCATATTTGGACTTTATTCTGAACTACAGATAGCACAACTTCTAGCACTCTTCCAGTTAAAATTTTCAATGTTTTTAATAATTTCAATGTATAGGTTTGCAAAACTAAGAATGTGAAAGAAATTTTAATGAATTGTACAATTTCGTTATGTTTAAACCCTTTTTTATGTGTACCCATACCATTTATGGTATACATAATGTCGGCATCTGGGGTGGCCCTCCATCGTTTGTCCATCCTTTGTCTGTACATCCATCTGTCTGTCCATCCGGCATCTGTAATCATTTCTTTGGCATTCGATAACATGAAAAATATTGCTTGGATTGTCATGTTACTTTATATTTGTGTTCAGGTTACTGATGTGCTGAGCTGTATAGTTTTTGGTGTAAATCTGATAATTTGATCCCGAGATATTAACGCTTTATCCTTCAAATTGAAAATTCCTCTAATCACTTTTTGAAAAATATTGCTTGGATTGTCATGTTACTTTATATATATCTTCAGGCTACTGATGTTCCGAGCTGTATAGTTTTTGGTGTAAATCTGATAATTTGATCCTGAGATATTAACCCTTCATCCTTCAAATTGAGAATTCCTCCAATCCTTTGGCATGAGATACATGTAACTCAAAAAATATCAATCCGATTGTCATGTTACTTTATATACATGTATGTGTTCAGGTTACTGATGTGCCGAGCTGTATAGTTTTTGGTGTAAATCTGATAATTTGATCCTGTGATATTAACCTGTTATCCTTCAAATTGAGAACTCTTCCAATCCATTTCTTCAGCATGTAATAACTCAAAAAATATTAATCCGATTATCAGGTTACTTTATATATGTATTCAGGTTACTGATGTGCTGTACTGTATAGTTTTTTATGTAAATCTAATAATTTGATCCAGAGATATTAACCCTTTATCCATCAAATTAGGCACTCCTCCAATCCATTTCTATATGTACCCATACCATGTATGGTGTACATAATGTCGGCTTGCGAGGTGGCCCTCCATCATTCATCCATCCTTTGTCTGTCCATCCATCTGTCTGTCCAGTTTGTTCATCCTTTGTCTGTTCATCCATTTGTCTGTCTGTCATCTGTCCGTCCGTCCATCCATCCGTCCGGTCCTCCCTCCCTCCCTCCCTCCAACATCTGTATCCATTTCTTTGGCATTCGATAACTTGAAAAATTTTGCTTGGATTGTCATGTTACTTTAGATTTGTGTTCAGGTTACTGATGTGCCGAGCTGTATAGTTTTTGGTGTAAATCTGATAATTTGATCCTGAGATATTAACCCTTTATCCATCAAATTGAGAATTCCTCCAATCCATTTCTTTGGCATGCGATTACTCAAAATATATCAGTCTGTTTGTCATGTTACTTTATATATATGTTTAGGTTACTGATGTGCCGAACTGTATAGTTTTTGGTGTAATTTGATCCTGAAATTGGTCCTGAGATAATAACAGCTTTCTACTAGTTGCATGTATGGGTACACATCTGACGATTTAATCAGCCTATTTTTCTTATTTATTGTTTTTACTTCAAAGAATTTTCTTTAAAATTTGTAAGATTGTTAATTTTTGTCAGTTACGGAAGATTAATCTTGTTTTTCCCCAAAATCAATAGAAATTATATCTAATAATTGGGACAGTTTTAAAGCAAACTGTACTACAACAACACATGTACCTACCTGTTCCCTGTGGAAACTCCAGGAAGTGGTGCAGTGCTTGTTTACTTTGGTAAACAAGTTCTGCTTTACTGGTAAAATAGGACCCAGAATCAATGCCTGGGTTGAAACTCCTCTAAATTTGGCATCATAGGTATCAACAATGATCTAAACTTGACTTTGTACTTGTGTTGCTGTCATGATGTAGCTAAAGATGCTAAAAATGACCTTAAACACCAGTAAATAAATAATTGCCTACCTGTACATGAGGACCATGAATACTGCAGGGGTGGGAAAGTGTATGTACATCATCATCAGTACACAGTCAGAATGGAGGAATATTCAACTGTCTCTGGCTTTGTTCTTGTTCATTAATGTTTTTCTATGTGGACCGTAGGTTGTGGAGTTGCTTGTTTTCTGCACTAAACAAGTTCTGCTGTACTGGTAAAATAGGACCTGAAACCCAAGCCAGTGATCAAATTCCTCTAAAAGTCGGTGGCAGAGTTAACAACAATGGCTAAACTTGACTTCATATTTATGTTGCAGTTATGGTGAAAATAACCATTAAATACATAAATAAGTTATACATGAATGTCCATTTTGAAACTTTTTCATGCGTATTTCATGTTGCATAACATTTTTATAATACTACGTGTTTGATTGACCTACAAAGGTTTGGGCCTTTATATATGTATATCTTGTGAAGTGTTACTAGGAGCGTGCACAAACACAGCCCAAAAGGCTGCTTTGAAGCAAGTCTTTTAGACAACATGAATGTGAAAAGTAAATTAATCGGTAAAACAATAGCTCTCCAATTAAAACCAGAATACTGAAAATGAACCACATCCTCTCTTTTTTCAGAATTGAAAAATGAATGATGCCACCCCAAATTTGCCAGTGGGAAATGTTGAGATTCTTTCAATAACTCATTCGATCCGAACATCAACTAGATGGCAAAGCGCACTATAGTATATCCCCGCATTTGCATTCTTGATTGTTGGTTAATGCTTGATACAGACAGTAGTTAAAAAATGGTTAACCGCACAACACTATCTGATGTATCTTCTTGTGTTATTGCTTCTGGTGTGTTGTATATGGATGTGGTTGGCTGTGTTGGGGCAAACTTTTGTATGATGGTGTCCAATTCTGTAGTTTGTAATGCTGGTGGTTGTTGTGGTGAAGGTTGTTGTTCTGAAGGCTGTTGTAGTACTGAAAGCTCTTCTGCTGTAGGTTGTTGTGGCTGTGTAGGTTGTTATACCCCCGACTTGGTCGGAGGGGGTATCTAGAGGAGAGCTGCGTACGTTCATTCGTACGTTCGTGCGTAAGGCAAATGTGTCTGTCCAAGATATTTGCTGCTCTAGCACGGTCATTATTTGTCGGATTCAAATCATTTTTGCCATGCTTGTCCGTCAACATGTAGGAACAGATCCTACAGCAGAATTAAAATCTTCACATAAACATTTACAGAGTTATATTTTTATACTGTACCAATGACCCAGACATAGCTGGTGCTAACTCTTAAAATTCTAGGGCCAAACACAAATTTTGCCCCCCAACCCCCAAAATTTGCATCTAAAACCAAAAGAAATCATGTCCTGAAGGTCATCCATACTTTGCCCTCACTGCGCATGCGCAGTGTCAACGACGTCCCAAAATTGGCGCCAATTATCATTCTTTGTTTGGCCCTTCATCAGTTAACATCTCACTGATCTTTGTGCTTGTAAATCTCAGTTTAAATGATGCCAGACACATAAATATTGGAGAAATGGTGATTCTAAGGAGGATATAGAAGGAGGAGAGGAAAAAGGAGTGACAGAAAATATTCAGGCCTGTAACTTAAAATTTTGTAATGAAATTATGTTAAGTTGCCTATTTTCGAGGCATGGGCCTGTTGTTGTCATTCTTGCTATGAAGTTGCACTGCTTATTCAGTGTTTCCTCTCCCCTTGTCCTTCAAGTCCCCCCTTGCTATTCTCCCATGCTTTTGGCATATTTTTGAGTAAGATTACTACTAAAATTTCTTTGGAGATTTAGCTTGGTAACAGAATGAATTCTGTTATTTTCCCCATGTTTACGTTCTCACCCATGGGTGTTTAGACATAGTGTTCTGCATCTACCATCTGATGTTCTGCAGATTCTTCCCTGGAAGTCTCTGTTTTGCATCAGATAGTGTATATTTTGGTAACTGATTTCGGGCCAGGATTGTCAGTGCCTGGAGTCATGTTTTCTGGTGTTTATACACTTCTTGTTTACATTGGCAACAGTCTCTTTTGAGGGGGGGCTTTTTGCCTTTGTACTAGTTTATCTTATTACAAGATACATTATTATTATTCGTAAGTGTTGCATTAATTATTTAAAATAATTTTAAAATTTTTGTCCACACTTAGGCTTGGGATCCATTGGGTCTCAACGTTACTTTTCAGAAACTTGGGCTTTGCTGAAAAAATATTTTTTCAAAATTTATTTTTGATTTCAATTGTTTTTTCAATGTTAATGGATCATGTTATTATGTATCTTTGTTTTCAGGGGTTCGTGCGAGTACTAGGACTTATTGTTGTCTTTTCACAATGAAAGGATATTGTTCAAATTGTAATGAGAGGAAATCTTCCTCTGACTTTCATGATCATTGTATTAATTGTAGTCAGTGTACTCGCACTAACTCCTGTTCAGTATGTGAATATTGGTATGACAAACATTGGAAACGTGTGTCACAGTATGTTGTTAGCGGGGAAAGGGCTATGCCGGTCCTTTCTCCGCAGGGTCACTCTAGTTTATCAGTTTCTATTTCAGAGGAACAAGAACAGGGTGATGTTTCCATGTTATCTTCCAAAGGTGCGCTTACGTCGTCACAATCAAATGAAGAGCTAGCGGCAAAAGTGCTCATGGAGATATGACAGTTGCCTAAGAGGTCCCTAGTAGGATCGACGGTGCTGTCGTCTGCTAGCTCGCCCAGTGTAGCGTCCATTCACCAAATGGTTCGGCAGCCGGGTTCGTCCCTTGCGGTCCAGGAAGGAGTTTTGGGTGATGCGAGCCCTATAAACATACAAGGTGCACACCCAGTGACGGCGGATAAGAGGAGAGATCGGAGGAAGCCTTGTAGTCCGGTTCCTAGCTCGTCCAGGTCCAGCCGGGCCGCGAGCGAGAGAGGCCCCTCTCTCGTACAACAACATCTGGGACCAGATGTTGTGGTACAAAATGTTTCGCAAGTGGAGCATACGTCCGCCGCTCGGGACGCTCCGTTATATAGGCAGTCCGGAGAGACTGTACAGGCTTCCTCATCCTCTCAGCAGCGCACACGACCGCACCTTGGCTACGTGACCACGGATATTCAGCCAGCTTCGCCGATCAGGGATTCAACGGCGACCAGGTCACGCCATCCGGTAGCCAGGGACAAGAGGCCGGTAGACTCCGGATGTTCGCATAAGAGAAGTATGCGGGAGTCAGTTGATGCGGAGCTTCCGGCGGCTAAGCAGCGAAAGACCGCTACTCCGCAGGCCTCGATGACGGACGTGCTAGCTCAGATAGCACAAATTATCGCAGCATCCCAGCAAACGACAGAATCGTTGTCGGATCAGGAATTATCGAAGCATTGGGTGCAGACGACCGGGAGCATCATGAGGTCCGACCGGATGGCGAAAGGGATACTGAGGACTTGGAGCTATCCCTTTCGGAACAACATAAAGCTGCCATAGATTTCATCCGGCACTACCTTCCTCAAGTTGTTCCGTCGGGCCAGACTGCTGCGATGCCGGATAAGAGACTGATAGCGTCATTGGACACTGAATTTTTTGAGCGGTTCAGAGACATCGTCCCTGAGTTTCCATCACAGTCCAATAATGTCACAAGAACATTCGAATTATTGAACGACGCTGTCTTTAAGCTTGCTTCCAAAACAGGCAAAGCTGGTTTCTTGTCCGCCAATGCTCTTAACCTGCCTTTCATCAATTCAAGGAATAAATTCGATACGGCAGGACAGGGCATACCGAGAGTTCCTCTGCGTCTAGACGACGAGGCGGAAGACTTGGAATTGTCATTACCGTCGTCTACGTCCATTCCAACCGCGGCGTTGGAAACGACAATTACGTCTAACAGAGCCAGCTTAGACGCTTTATCATACGCAGACCACCTTACAAATCACTGCGTCTTCAAGGGAAAGAATTCCAGGATATACAATCCTCATTAAGACTTCTTTCAAGGGCAGTGGCTTATTCCACGTATAACTCCGCCCTTTCAGTGGCAAACCTGGAGTTGGTTAGATGTGACGCAGCCCTAGCTACATCCACACGCTTGGATAGTAAGGTGAAGAACTCTCTCAGAGTCGCTTCGGTCTCCGGAGAGCTTCTCTTCAATGGCAAGCTTTCAGCAATCTATGATAAAATAACTAAGAAAGCTTCGGATTCTCTGCTTTTTAAATCCGCTTCCAAAAAGTCGGATTCAGCAGATAAGAGTAAGACAGGCACTTCTGGGACAAATACACCCAAGAGAGGTTCCTATAGAGGTTCCTTTGCATCCTCTTGGTCTTATTCTAGAGACCGTCAAGGCAGCGACTCACGTGCGGGACGTTCTTCGGGCCGAGACAACCGGTCTGACATCCCGAGGTCAACGGGGCGAGGTGCGGGTCATGGAGGACGTGGTTTCTCCTCCCGCAGGCCTCGCAGGTCCAGGAGGTGATGGTTTGAACCTCTATCGTGTTCCGGTTGGCGGAAGGTTGTCGAGTTTTACAGAAGAGTGGGCGTCGATTACGGATGACCCTTGGGTGAGAGGGGTGATTTCGGAAGGACTAAGAATATCCTTCAAACGAAAGCCTCCATTAACTCGCAGTCCAAAATGGACTCAACTTCCGTCAAATCCGCAGAAAAGAGACGCTCTTTTATCGGAGGTACAGTCTCTTTTGATGAAGAACGCGGTAGAGGTCGTAGAAGACCAGGAATCACCGGGGTTCTACAGCCATCTATTTCTGGTTCCGAAACCAGACGGCTCGTTCCGTCCAGTCATAGATTTGAGCTGGATAAACAAGCTGATCGTCGCTCCGAAGTTCTATATGGAGACGATTTGATCGGTCAGAGCGAGTATTCGGGTGAACGATTATGCTACAAGCATAGATCTCAAAGATGCGTACTTTCACGTCATGGTACATCCGACATTCAGAAAGTATCTACGCTTCACAGTCCTAGGAGTTGTATATCAATTCCGGGCGATGTGTTTCGGATTGAACCTAGCGCCCTGGGCTTTCACTCGAGTAATGGACTCGGTAATGATGTATTTCCGAGCTCATTCGTCTGCGGTAACGTCGGCCTACCTGGATGACATTCTTCAGAGGTACGGCAACGAGTTAACGCTTCAGAACGATGTGCAGAATCTGCTTCTATTGCTCCGACGTCTCGGTTTTGTTATAACGAGGAGAAGTCGGATCTGGTGCCGTCCAAGTCATTCACTCATCTGGGAATGAGCTTCGAGACACACAACAATCTCGTTCGTCTGCCGTTAACCAGAGCGAAGTTAATCAGTTGTTACGCTCGCTATTGTCTTCATGCAGACAAAGTCACAGCGAGGGAGTTCATGAGACTGATAGGTCTGTGCGGAGCCGCTGCGGATCTCATTCCGATGGGGCCGTTGCGCACTCGTCCTCTCCAAATTTTCTTGACTCAGAATTGGAGTATGAAGATTCATTCGCTCGATATAGACGTTCTCTTGTCAGATCAAGTGAAACAAGAGATTCAGACTTGGGCAAACATTCAGTGGTTGACTCAGGGAGTTCCACTGCAGTTGCCGGATCCGAGTTTTACCATTATGACGGATGCCAGTCAAACAGGTTGGGGTGCAACATTGATCCCAACGGATTCGAGGTGCCAGGGTCTTTGGGATCCACAGTTTCTAAGCAAGCACATAAACATCAAGGAAATGATGTCAATTTGGCTTGCGTTACGCCATTGGTTGGACATTATTCACAAAGCTCATGTCCAAATCCTGTCCGACAATACGACAGTAGTGGCGTATATCCGGAACCAGGGAGGCACTCATTCCGTTCCGTTATTCAATTTAACGGAAAGAATCCTTCTGTTTGCTCTAGAACACCAAGTTCTACTTTCGGTCCATCATATACCGGGTCGTCTGAATGTACTAGCAGACTCCCTTTCACGGAAGGGTCACTTGTTGCCATCAGAGTGGACTCTCAACAAACAGGTATTCAATCAGATTTGCTACCAATGGGAACGGCCAATGATAGACTTATTTGCGACACATCTCAACAATCAGTTGCAGACGTATGTGTCAACATGTCCGGATCCACGAGCATATGCAGTAGACGCTCTGTCGATCTCATGGGACGGAATGATAGGATATGCGTATCCTCCAGCGCCGTTAATTCAGCAAGTGTTGCTAAAGATAAAACAATCTCAATGCAAGATTCTGTTGGTAGCATCTCTATCTCCACAGAGACCGTGGATAAATCTACTCAGGTGTCTGCTGTGGGACTTACCGCGAAAGCTTCCTCCACGGGAGGATCTTCTTTCGCAGGGGAAATCGCGTCAACTTCATCACAACCCGCAAGGTCTCAACCTTCACGTATTTCCGTTGTGCGGTCCTTCTTCCATGGCAAGCACTTTACAGGACGAGCAGTGGACGCGATTTCTAACTGTAGGAGGACCTCCTCTTCGCTAAACTATGCGGCTAAGTGGAAGGTTTTTCGTCATTGGTGTAGGGATCATTCTGTTGATATTTTTGATCCCTCCATACCAGATATTGCAAACTTTCTAGTATATTTGTTTGACGAGATCAAACTGCAGCCTGTTACTATTAAGGGTCATAGGTCTATGTTATCTGATACCTATGCACACCATGATAGTTTACAAATTGGATCTAATGTCTCTTTATCTAAGTTAGTTAGAAACTTCTCGATAAATAGACCCAGAACTCTTAGATTAATTCCTAAGTGGAATTTAGCTTGGGTTCTTCTTAAACTGAAGGAAAAGCCATTTGAGCCTCTTGGGACAGTAGATTTCAAATTCTTGTCTTATAAGACAGCTTTTCTCTTAGCTTTCTCTTCTGCTAGAAGGGTCAGTGAGCTTCATGCACTATCGGTGGACGATTCTCACTATCGTAGTGTCGAGAACACTATCACCTTCACTGATAATGTTGGATTTTTAGCTAAGAATCAGGCTCCTAATAAATATCCGGAACCTATTGTTATTAAGGCTCTGCTGTCTTCAGACGGGAGAAGGCCTTTACTCTGTCCTGTTTGAGCTTTACGAATTTATAAACGAAGATCTCAGTTTATCAGAAAGGGACGAAAACGCTTCTTTCTGTCTCTGATACCTAATAGAAAGGACAAAGATCTCAGTTTATCAGAAAGGGACGAAAACGCTTCTTTCTGTCTCTGATGCCTAATAGAAAGGACATTTCGGTCCATTCTATTGCTAGATGGATTCAATTAACTATCCGTACTGCTTATGATAATCTATCTTCTACTCAGCAGTCTGTGCTTAAGATCTCGGCTCATGAAGTAGGAGCTCTTTCTACATCTTGGGCTTACGCAAATAGTGTTGCTATTACAGATTTAATGAAGTCTGCATATTGGTCTCAGCCATCCACATTCACGAATTTTTATCTCAGAAATATTGAGTCCATTTCTGGAGACCTGCATTGTTTAGGTCCGTTATCTGTTGCTCAGAATGTCGTCCACTAAACAGTTGCAACTATAGTTATGCAGGCTTTCTGTTCCGGCAGTGACTCCGTCCTGCTGCCTCATTCGCTCTGGGCTATTTGACCCAGGGCAAGGGGAAGTGGGGGGGGGGGGGTGTTCCCTTAGGTCACCTGCTTTATAGTGAAAAGCAAGGGGATTCCTCCTCCGGAGTCAGTAATTCTGAGTCGTTACCGGGATGGTTTTAAAGTGTAATATTAATATTAAAAATTCATTCATGTCATATTTTTAAAGTGTAGCTCGGTGTGAAGCATTTGTATATGTCAAGTATCAAATGGGCATTAATATACAATCCTCGGACACTTTTAAAAGAATATAAAGAGTCTCAATTCTCCGGACTAACTTTATTTATTGGCTTACTTTAAAAATAATTAGTATAAGGGGTTATACTGGATGTTAACAGAGAACATGAATGTTATTGTGCTCAGTTATGAAGGGTATTGTATCTTTCTAATTTATCATAAAATAAGAAAGATACATGTAAAGCCTAATACCCCTTTTCTCCTTGAGGGGTTGACTCTATTGATATAGTTGAGCTTATTGGATTTTCCTCTATGTCCTAGTCCCTCCAGCCTTTTTACTATTCAGCTATGTCTGGGTCATTGGTACAGTATAAAAATGTTAAAAAATTTATAGTAATTTATATATTTTTAGCTCAACTTGACAAAGTCAAGCTGAGCTATTGCCATCACTTCTCGTCCGTCGGCGTATGTACGTACGTTAGTACGTTAGTATGTTAGTACGTTAGTACGTACGTCCACAATTTCCTTTGGCACACCTCACAGGTGGCATTTATGATCAGATTACTTTGAAACTTGGCATGCTTGTTTGGGGTGACCTCTAGATGGGAGCTATCGATATTTTTATACTGTACCAATGACCCAGACTTAGCTGGTGCTAACTCTAACAAAACCAGGGCCAAACACAAATTTTGCCCCCCAATCCCCAAAATTTGCATCCAAAACAAAAAGAAATCATGTCCTAAAGGACCTCCATACTACGCCTCTACTGCGCATGCGCAGTGACGCAGACGTCCCGAAATTGGCGCCAATTATCATTCTCTGTTTGGCCCTTCATCAGTCAACATCTCACTGATCTTTGTGCTTGTAAATCTCAGTTTAAGGGATGCCAGACACGTAATTTTTGGAAAAAATGTGATTCTAAGGAGGATAGAAGGAGGAGAGGAAAAAGAAGTGACAAAAAATAATCAGGGCTGTACTTAAAATTTTTTGATGAAATTATGTTAAGTTGCCTATTTTCGAGGCATGGGCCTCTTGTTGTCATTCTTGCTAAATGTTGCACTGCTTATTCAGTGTTTCCTCTCCCCTAGCCTTCTAAAGTCCCCCCTTGCAATTCTCCCATGCTTTTAGCATATTTTTGAGAAAGTTCATTTCTAAAATTTCCTGGGAGAGTTGCTTGGTTACAGAATGTTTTCTGTTATTTTCCCCATAGTTACGTTTTCACCCAATGGTGTATAACATTGTGTTCTGCATCTTCCATCTGATGTTCTGCAGATTCTCCCCTGGGAGTCTCTGTTTTGCATCAGATAGAGTGTAATTTTAATGACTGATTCCGGGCCAGTTTTTTCAGTGCCTGGAGTCATGTTTTCTGGTGTTTTACACTGTTTGTTTACATTGGCAACAGCCTTTTTTGAGGGGGGCTGTTTGCCTTTGCTGTAGTTTATCTCACTATAAGATACATTTATATTATCCGTAAGTGTCTCATTAATTATTTAATATAAATTTAAAATTTTTGACCACACTTTGCCATCGGATCCATCGGGGTTCAACGTTACTTTTCAGCAACTTGGGCTTCGCTGAAAAAATATTTTTTCAAAATTATTTTGATTTGCAATTGTTTTTTCATTTATTAATGGATCATGTTATTATGTATCTTTGTGTCAGGGGTTTTTGCGAGTAACTAGGACTTGTTGTCCTTTCACAATGAAGGGACATTGTTCAAATTGTAATAGGAAGAAATCTTCCTCTGACTTTCATGATCATTGTATTAATTGTAGTCAGTGTTCTCGCATTAATCCCTGTCCTATATGTGAATATTGGGATGAGAAACATTGGAAACGTGTGTCACGATATGTTGTTTCTGGAGAAAGGGCTATGCCGGCTCTTTCTCCGCAAGGTCACTCTACTCTCTCAGTTTCTATTTCAGAGGAACAAGAACAGGGTGATGTTTCCATGTTATCTTCTACAAGTGTGCGTCCGTTGTCACAAATGAATTCAGAGCTACCGGCAAAAGTGCTCATGGAGATTAGACAAATGTCGTCCGCTAGCTCGCCCGGTGTAGCGTCCATTCACCGAATGGTTTGGCAGCCGGGTTCGTCCGATGCGGTCCAGGAGGAAATTTTGGGTGATGCGAGCACTATAAACATAATAGATGCACACCCAGTGATGGCGGATAGTAAGCGAGAACGGAGGAAGCCTTTGAGTCCGGTTCCTAGCTCGTCCAGGTCCAGCCGGGCCGCGAGCGAGAGAGGCCCCTCTCTCGTACAACAACATCTGGGACCAGATGTTGTGGTACAAAATGTGTCTTTAGCGGAGCATACGTCCGTCGCTCGGGACGCTCCGTTGTATAAGCAGTCCGCGGAGACTGTTAAGGCTTCCTCTTCTCGTCAGCGCACACGACCGCACCTTGGCTGCGTGACCGCCGATATATTGCCAGCTTCGCCGATCAAGGATTCTTCGGCGACCAGGTCACACCATCCGGCAGCCAGGGATTCGAGACCGATGGACTCCGGACGTTCGCATAGGAAAAGTATGCGGGAGCCATCTGATGCGGAGCTGCCCTCGGCGAAGCAGCGAAAGACTGCGCCTCCGCAGGTCTCGACGCCGGACATTCTTGTGCAGATAGCACAGCTTATCGCAGCATCCCAGCAGCCGACAGAAACGGTGTCGGATCGAGAATTATCCGATGGCGCTGGGTCGGTACGCTCCGCCGAAGCATCGGGGGCGGACGACCGGGAACATCATGAGGTCCGACCGGATGGTGAAAGGGATACGGATGACTTGGAGCTATCCCTTTCGGAACAACATAAAGCTGCCGTGGACTTCATCCGGCACTTTCTCCCTCAAGTTGTTCCGTCGGGCCAGACTGCTGCGGTTCCGGACAAGAGGATTATAGCGTCATTGGACTCTGAATTTTTTGAGCGGTTCAGGGACATCGCTCCCGAGTTTCCGTCGCAGTCCAATAATGTTGCAAGAACATTTGAATTATTGAACGACGCTATATTTAAACTTGCTTCCAAGACGGGAAAAGCAGGTTTCTTGTCCGCTAATACTCTCAACCTGCCTTTCATTAATGCAAGGAATAAATTCGATACGACAGGACAGGGTATCCCGAGAGTTCCTCTGCGTATGGACGACGAGGCGGAAGACTTAGAGCTATCATTACCGTCGTCGGCTTCTATTCCAACCGCGGTGTTGGAAACAGCTATTGCGTCTAACAGAGCCAATTTAGATGCCTTATCTTACGCAGATCACCTTACTAAGGCGTTATCACTGCACCTTCAAGGGAAAGAGTTTCAGGATATACAATCCTCTTTAAGACTTCTTTCAAGGGCAGTAGCTTATTCCACGTGTAACTCCGCCCTGTCAGTGGCAAATCTGGAGTTGGTTAGACGTGACGCAGCCCTAGCTACATCCACACTAGTGGATACTAAGGTGAAGAACTCTCTTAGAGTCGCTTCGGTCTCAGGAGAACTTCTCTTTGACGGCAAGCTTTCTGCTATTTATGATAAAATTACAAAGAAAGCTTCGGATTCTCTGTTGTTCAAATCTGCTTCTAAGAAGTCGGATACAGCAGACAAGAATAAGACAGGCACTTCTGGGTCTAATGCGCCCAAGAGAGGTTCCTATAGAGGTTCCGGTGCGTCCTCTTGGTCTTATTCGAGAGACCGTCAGGGTAGCGACTCTCGTTCGGGACGTCCTTCAGGCCGGGACAATCGGTCGGACGCCCCGAGGTCGACGGGGCGAGGTGCGGGTCGTGGAGGACGTGGGTTCTCCTACCGCAGGCCTCGCAGGTCCAGGAGGTGATGGCTTAAACCTCTATCGCGTACCGGTTGGCGGAAGGTTGTCGAGCTTTTCACAAGAATGGGCGTCGATTACGGACGACCCTTGGGTGAGAGGAGTGACTTCGGAAGGTCTAAAGATATCCTTCAAACGAAAGCCTCCATTAACTCGAAGTCCAAAGTGGACTCATCTTCCGTCAAATCCGCAGAAAAGAGACGCTCTGTTATCAGAGGTGCAGTCTCTTTTAATGAAGAACGCGGTAGAGGTCGTAGAAACCAGGAATCTCCGGGATTCTACAGCCATCTATTTCTGGTTCCGAAACCAGACGGCTCGTTCCGTCCAGTCATAGATTTGAGCTGGATAAACAAGCTGATCGTCGCTCCGAAGTTCTATATGGAGACGATTTGATCGGTCAGAGCGAGTATTCGGGTGAACGATTATGCTACAAGCATAGATCTCAAAGATGCGTACTTTCACGTCATGGTACATCCGACATTCAGAAAGTATCTACGCTTCACAGTCCTAGGAGTTGTATATCAATTCCGGGCGATGTGTTTCGGATTGAACCTAGCGCCCTGGGCTTTCACTCGAGTAATGGACTCGGTAATGATGTATTTCCGAGCTCATTCGTCTGCGGTAACGTCGGCCTACCTGGATGACATTCTTCAGAGGTACGGCAACGAGTTAACGCTTCAGAACGATGTGCAGAATCTGCTTCTATTGCTCCGACGTCTCGGTTTTGTTATAACGAGGAGAAGTCGGATCTGGTGCCGTCCAAGTCATTCACTCATCTGGGAATGAGCTTCGAGACACACAACAATCTCGTTCGTCTGCCGTTAACCAGAGCGAAGTTAATCAGTTGTTACGCTCGCTATTGTCTTCATGCAGACAAAGTCACAGCGAGGGAGTTCATGAGACTGATAGGTCTGTGCGGAGCCGCTGCGGATCTCATTCCGATGGGGCGGTTGCGCACTCGTCCTCTCCAAATTTTCTTGACTCAGAATTGGAGTATGAAGATTCATTCGCTCGATATAGACGTTCTCTTGTCAGATCAAGTGAAACAAGAGATTCAGACTTGGGCAAACATTCAGTGGTTGACTCAGGGAGTTCCACTGCAGTTGCCGGATCCGAGTTTTACCATTATGACGGATGCCAGTCAAACAGGTTGGGGTGCAACATTGATCCCAACGGATTCGAGGTGCCAGGGTCTTTGGGATCCACAGTTTCTAAGCAAGCACATAAACATCAAGGAAATGATGTCAATTTGGCTTGCGTTACGCCATTGGTTGGACATTATTCACAAAGCTCATGTCCAAATCCTATCTGACAATACGACAGTAGTGGCGTATATACGGAATCAGGGAGGCACTCATTCAGTTCCGTTGTTCAATCTAACGGAAAGAATCCTTCTGTTTGCGCTAGAACATCACGTTCTTCTTTCGGTCCGTCACATACCGGGTCGTCTGAATGTACTAGCAGACTCCCTTTCACGGAAGGGTCGCTTGTTGCCATCAGAGTGGACTCTCAACAAACAGGTATTCAATCAGATTTGCTACCAATGGGAACGGCCAATGATAGACTTATTTGCGACACATCTCAACAATCAGTTGCAGACATATGTGTCAACATGTCCGGATCCACGAGCATATGCAGTAGACGCTCTGTCGATCTCATGGGACGGAATGATAGGATATGCGTATCCTCCAGCGCCGTTAATTCAGCAAGTGTTGCTAAAGATAAAACAATCTCAATGCAAGATTCTGTTGGTAGCATCTCTATCTCCACAGAGACCGTGGATAAATCTACTCAGGTGTCTGCTGTGGGACTTACCGCGAAAGCTTCCTCCACGGGAGGATCTTCTTTCGCAGGGGAAATCGTGTCAACTTCATCACAACCCGCAAGGTCTCAACCTTCACGTATTTCCGTTGTGCGGTCCTTCTTCCATGGCAAGCACTTTACAGGACGAGCAGTGGACGCGATTTCTAACTGTAGGAGGACCTCCTCTTCGCTAAACTATGCGGCTAAGTGGAAGGTTTTTCGTCATTGGTGTAGGGATCATTCTGTTGATATTTTTGATCCCTCCATACCAGATATTGCAAACTTTCTAGTATATTTGTTTGACGAGATCAAACTGCAGCCTGTTACTATTAAGGGTCATAGGTCTATGTTATCTGATACCTATGCACACCATGATAGTTTACAAATTGGATCTAATGTCTCTTTATCTAAGTTAGTTAGAAACTTCTCGATAAATAGACCCAGAACTCTTAGATTAATTCCTAAGTGGAATTTAGCTTGGGTTCTTCTTAAACTGAAGGAAAAGCCATTTGAGCCTCTTGGGACAGTAGATTTCAAATTCTTGTCTTATAAGACAGCTTTTCTCTTAGCTTTCTCTTCTGCTAGAAGGGTCAGTGAGCTTCATGCACTATCGGTGGACGATTCTCACTATCGTAGTGTCGAGAACACTATCACCTTCACTGATAATGTTGGATTTTTAGCTAAGAATCAGGCTCCTAATAAATATCCGGAACCTATTGTTATTAAGGCTCTGCTGTCTTCAGACGGGAGAAGGCCTTTACTCTGTCCTGTTTGAGCTTTACGAATTTATAAACGAAGATCTCAGTTTATCAGAAAGGGACGAAAACGCTTCTTTCTGTCTCTGATACCTAATAGAAAGGACAAAGATCTCAGTTTATCAGAAAGGGACGAAAACGCTTCTTTCTGTCTCTGATGCCTAATAGAAAGGACATTTCGGTCCATTCTATTGCTAGATGGATTCAATTAACTATCCGTACTGCTTATGATAATCTATCTTCTACTCAGCAGTCTGTGCTTAAGATCTCGGCTCATGAAGTAGGAGCTCTTTCTACATCTTGGGCTTACGCAAATAGTGTTGCTATTACAGATTTAATGAAGTCTGCATATTGGTCTCAGCCATCCACATTCACGAATTTTTATCTCAGAAATATTGAGTCCATTTCTGGAGACCTGCATTGTTTAGGTCCGTTATCTGTTGCTCAGAATGTCGTCCACTAAACAGTTGCAACTATAGTTATGCAGGCTTTCTGTTCCGGCAGTGACTCCGTCCTGCTGCCTCATTCGCTCTGGGCTATTTGACCCAGGGCAAGGGGAAGGGGGGGGGGGGGGGGGGGTTCCCTTAGGTCACCTGCTTTATAGTGAAAAGCAAGGGGATTCCTCCTCCGGAGTCAGTAATTCTGAGTCGTTACCGGGATGGTTTTAAAGTGTAATATTAATATTAAAAATTCATTCATGTCATATTTTTAAAGTGTAGCTCGGTGTGAAGCATTTGTATATGTCAAGTATCAAATGGGCATTAATATACAATCCTCGGACACTTTTAAAAGAATATAAAGAGTCTCAATTCTCCGGACTAACTTTATTTATTGGCTTACTTTAAAAATAATTAGTATAAGGGGTTATACTGGATGTTAACAGAGAACATGAATGTTATTGTGCTCAGTTATGAAGGGTATTGTATCTTTCTAATTTATCATAAAATAAGAAAGATACATGTAAAGCCTAATACCCCTTTTCTCCTTGAGGGGTTGACTCTATTGATATAGTTGAGCTTATTGGATTTTCCTCTATGTCCTAGTCCCTCCAGCCTTTTTACTATTCAGCTATGTCTGGGTCATTGGTACAGTATAAAAATGTTAAAAAATTTATAGTAATTTATATATTTTTAGCTCAACTTGACAAAGTCAAGCTGAGCTATTGCCATCACTTCTCGTCCGTCGGCGTATGTACGTACGTTAGTACGTTAGTATGTTAGTACGTTAGTACGTACGTCCACAATTTCCTTTGGCACACCTCACAGGTGGCATTTATGATCAGATTACTTTGAAACTTGGCATGCTTGTTTGGGGTGACCTCTAGATGGGAGCTATCGATATTTTTATACTGTACCAATGACCCAGACTTAGCTGGTGCTAACTCTAACAAAACCAGGGCCAAACACAAATTTTGCCCCCCAATCCCCAAAATTTGCATCCAAAACAAAAAGAAATCATGTCCTAAAGGACCTCCATACTACGCCTCTACTGCGCATGCGCAGTGACGCAGACGTCCCGAAATTGGCGCCAATTATCATTCTCTGTTTGGCCCTTCATCAGTCAACATCTCACTGATCTTTGTGCTTGTAAATCTCAGTTTAAGGGATGCCAGACACGTAATTTTTGGAAAAAATGTGATTCTAAGGAGGATAGAAGGAGGAGAGGAAAAAGAAGTGACAAAAAATAATCAGGGCTGTACTTAAAATTTTTTGATGAAATTATGTTAAGTTGCCTATTTTCGAGGCATGGGCCTCTTGTTGTCATTCTTGCTAAATGTTGCACTGCTTATTCAGTGTTTCCTCTCCCCTAGCCTTCTAAAGTCCCCCCTTGCAATTCTCCCATGCTTTTAGCATATTTTTGAGAAAGTTCATTTCTAAAATTTCCTGGGAGAGTTGCTTGGTTACAGAATGTTTTCTGTTATTTTCCCCATAGTTACGTTTTCACCCAATGGTGTATAACATTGTGTTCTGCATCTTCCATCTGATGTTCTGCAGATTCTCCCTTGGGAGTCTCTGTTTTGCATCAGATAGAGTGTAATTTTAATGACTGATTCCGGGCCAGTTTTTTCAGTGCCTGGAGTCATGTTTTCTGGTGTTTTACACTGTTTGTTTACATTGGCAACAGCCTTTTTTGAGGGGGGCTGTTTGCCTTTGCTGTAGTTTATCTCACTATAAGATACATTTATATTATCCGTAAGTGTCTCATTAATTATTTAATATAAATTTAAAATTTTTGACCACACTTTGCCATCGGATCCATCGGGGTTCAACGTTACTTTTCAGCAACTTGGGCTTCGCTGAAAAAATATTTTTTCAAAATTATTTTGATTTGCAATTGTTTTTTCATTTATTAATGGATCATGTTATTATGTATCTTTGTGTCAGGGGTTTTTGCGAGTAACTAGGACTTGTTGTCCTTTCACAATGAAGGGACATTGTTCAAATTGTAATAGGAAGAAATCTTCCTCTGACTTTCATGATCATTGTATTAATTGTAGTCAGTGTTCTCGCATTAATCCCTGTCCTATATGTGAATATTGGGATGAGAAACATTGGAAACGTGTGTCACGATATGTTGTTTCTGGAGAAAGGGCTATGCCGGCTCTTTCTCCACAAGGTCACTCTACTCTCTCAGTTTCTATTTCAGAGGAACAAGAACAGGGTGATGTTTCCATGTTATCTTCTACAAGTGTGCGTCCGTTGTCACAAATGAATTCAGAGCTAGCGGCAAAAGTGCTCATGGAGATTAGACAAATGTCGTCCGCTAGCTCGCCCGGTGTAGCGTCCATTCACCGAATGGTTCGGCAGCCGGGTTCGTCCGATGCGGTCCAGGAGGAAATTTTGGGTGATGCGAGCACTATAAACATAATAGATGCACACCCAGTGATGGCGGATAGTAAGCGAGAACGGAGGAAGCCTTTGAGTCCGGTTCCTAGCTCGTCCAGGTCCAGCCGGGCCGCGAGCGAGAGAGGCCCCTCTCTCGTACAACAACATCTGGGACCAGATGTTGTGGTACAAAATGTTTCGCAAGTGGAGCATACGTCCGTCGCTCGGGACGCTCCGTTGTATAAGCAGTCCGCGGAGACTGTTAAGGCTTCCTCTTCTCGTCAGCGCACACGACCGCACCTTGGCTGCGTGACCGCCGATATATTGCCAGCTTCGCCGATCAAGGATTCTTCGGCGACCAGGTCACACCATCCGGCAGCCAGGGATTCGAGACCGATGGACTCCGGACGTTCGCATAGGAAAAGTATGCGGGAGCCATCTGATGCGGAGCTGCCCTCGGCGAAGCAGCGAAAGACTGCGCCTCCGCAGGTCTCGACGCCGGACATTCTTGTGCAGATAGCACAGCTTATCGCAGCATCCCAGCAGCCGACAGAAACGGTGTCGGATCGAGAATTATCCGATGGCGCTGGGTCGGTACGCTCCGCCGAAGCATCGGGGGCGGACGACCGGGAACATCATGAGGTCCGACCGGATGGTGAAAGGGATACGGATGACTTGGAGCTATCCCTTTCGGAACAACATAAAGCTGCCGTGGACTTCATCCGGCACTTTCTCCCTCAAGTTGTTCCGTCGGGCCAGACTGCTGCGGTTCCGGACAAGAGGATTATAGCGTCATTGGACTCTGAATTTTTTGAGCGGTTCAGGGACATCGCTCCCGAGTTTCCGTCGCAGTCCAATAATGTTGCAAGAACATTTGAATTATTGAACGACGCTATATTTAAACTTGCTTCCAAGACGGGAAAAGCAGGTTTCTTGTCCGCTAATACTCTCAACCTGCCTTTCATTAATGCAAGGAATAAATTCGATACGGCAGGACAGGGTATCCCGAGAGTTCCTCTGCGTATGGACGACGAGGCGGAAGACTTAGAGCTATCATTACCGTCGTCGGCTTCTATTCCAACCGCGGTGTTGGAAACAGCTATTGCGTCTAACAGAGCCAATTTAGATGCCTTATCTTACGCAGATCACCTTACTAAGGCGTTATCACTGCACCTTCAAGGGAAAGAGTTTCAGGATATACAATCCTCTTTAAGACTTCTTTCAAGGGCAGTAGCTTATTCCACGTGTAACTCCGCCCTGTCAGTGGCAAATCTGGAGTTGGTTAGACGTGACGCAGCCCTAGCTACATCCACACTAGTGGATACTAAGGTGAAGAACTCTCTTAGAGTCGCTTCGGTCTCAGGAGAACTTCTCTTTGACGGCAAGCTTTCTGCTATTTATGATAAAATTACAAAGAAAGCTTCGGATTCTCTGTTGTTCAAATCTGCTTCTAAGAAGTCGGATACAGTAGACAAGAATAAGACAGGCACTTCTGGGTCTAATGCGCCCAAGAGAGGTTCCTATAGAGGTTCCGGTGCGTCCTCTTGGTCTTATTCGAGAGACCGTCAGGGTAGCGACTCTCGTTCGGGACGTCCTTCAGGCCGGGACAATCGGTCGGACGCCCCGAGGTCGACGGGGCGAGGTGCGGGTCGTGGAGGACGTGGGTTCTCCTACCACAGGCCTCGCAGGTCCAGGAGGTGATGGCTTAAACCTCTATCGCGTACCGGTTGGCGGAAGGTTGTCGAGCTTTTCACAAGAATGGGCGTCGATTACGGACGACCCTTGGGTGAGAGGAGTGACTTCGGAAGGTCTAAAGATATCCTTCAAACGAAAGCCTCCATTAACTCGAAGTCCAAAGTGGACTCATCTTCCGTCAAATCCGCAGAAAAGAGACGCTCTGTTATCAGAGGTGCAGTCTCTTTTAATGAAGAACGCGGTAGAGGTCGTAGAAAACCAGGAATCTCCGGGATTCTACAGCCATCTATTTCTGGTTCCGAAACCAGACGGCTCGTTCCGTCCAGTCATAGATTTGAGCTGGATAAACAAGCTGATCGTCGCTCCGAAGTTCTATATGGAGACGATTTGATCGGTCAGAGCGAGTATTCGGGTGAACGATTATGCTACAAGCATAGATCTCAAAGATGCGTACTTTCACGTCATGGTACATCCGACATTCAGAAAGTATCTACGCTTCACAGTCCTAGGAGTTGTATATCAATTCCGGGCGATGTGTTTCGGATTGAACCTAGCGCCCTGGGCTTTCACTCGAGTAATGGACTCGGTAATGATGTATTTCCGAGCTCATTCGTCTGCGGTAACGTCGGCCTACCTGGATGACATTCTTCAGAGGTACGGCAATGAGTTAACGCTTCAGAACGATGTGCAGAATCTGCTTCTATTGCTCCGACGTCTCGGTTTTGTTATAACGAGGAGAAGTCGGATCTGGTGCCGTCCAAGTCATTCACTCATCTGGGAATGAGCTTCGAGACACACAACAATCTCGTTCGTCTGCCGTTAACCAGAGCGAAGTTAATCAGTTGTTACGCTCGCTATTGTCTTCATGCAGACAAAGTCACAGCGAGGGAGTTCATGAGACTGATAGGTCTGTGCGGAGCCGCTGCGGATCTCATTCCGATGGGGCGGTTGCGCACTCGTCCTCTCCAAATTTTCTTGACTCAGAATTGGAGTATGAAGATTCATTCGCTCGATATAGACGTTCTCTTGTCAGATCAAGTGAAACAAGAGATTCAGACTTGGGCAAACATTCAGTGGTTGACTCAGGGAGTTCCACTGCAGTTGCCGGATCCGAGTTTTACCATTATGACGGATGCCAGTCAAACAGGTTGGGGTGCAACATTGATCCCAACGGATTCGAGGTGCCAGGGTCTTTGGGATCCACAGTTTCTAAGCAAGCACATAAACATCAAGGAAATGATGTCAATTTGGCTTGCATTACGCCATTGGTTGGACATTATTCACAAAGCTCATGTCCAAATCCTGTCCGACAATACGACAGTAGTGGCGTATATCCGGAACCAGGGAGGCACTCATTCCGTTCCGTTATTCAATTTAACGGAAAGAATCCTTCTGTTTGCTCTAGAACACCAAGTTCTACTTTCGGTCCATCATATACCGGGTCGTCTGAATGTACTAGCAGACTCCCTTTCACGGAAGGGTCGCTTGTTGCCATCAGAGTGGACTCTCAACAAACAGGTATTCAATCAGATTTGCTACCAATGGGAACGGCCAATGATAGACTTATTTGCGACACATCTCAACAATCAGTTGCAGACGTATGTGTCAACATGTCCGGATCCACGAGCATATGCAGTAGACGCTCTGTCGATCTCATGGGACGGAATGATAGGATATGCGTATCCTCCAGCGCCGTTAATTCAGCAAGTGTTGCTAAAGATAAAACAATCTCAATGCAAGATTCTGTTGGTAGCATCTCTATCTCCACAGAGACCGTGGATAAATCTACTCAGGTGTCTGCTGTGGGACTTACCGCGAAAGCTTCCTCCACGGGAGGATCTTCTTTCGCAGGGGAAATCGCGTCAACTTCATCACAACCCGCAAGGTCTCAACCTTCACGTATTTCCGTTGTGCGGTCCTTCTTCCATGGCAAGCACTTTACAGGACGAGCAGTGGACGCGATTTCTAACTGTAGGAGGACCTCCTCTTCGCTAAACTATGCGGCTAAGTGGAAGGTTTTTCGTCATTGGTGTAGGGATCATTCTGTTGATATTTTTGATCCCTCCATACCAGATATTGCAAACTTTCTAGTATATTTGTTTGACGAGATCAAACTGCAGCCTGTTACTATTAAGGGTCATAGGTCTATGTTATCTGATACCTATGCACACCATGATAGTTTACAAATTGGATCTAATGTCTCTTTATCTAAGTTAGTTAGAAACTTCTCGATAAATAGACCCAGAACTCTTAGATTAATTCCTAAGTGGAATTTAGCTTGGGTTCTTCTTAAACTGAAGGAAAAGCCATTTGAGCCTCTTGGGACAGTAGATTTCAAATTCTTGTCTTATAAGACAGCTTTTCTCTTAGCTTTCTCTTCTGCTAGAAGGGTCAGTGAGCTTCATGCACTATCGGTGGACGATTCTCACTATCGTAGTGTCGAGAACACTATCACCTTCACTGATAATGTTGGATTTTTAGCTAAGAATCAGGCTCCTAATAAATATCCGGAACCTATTGTTATTAAGGCTCTGCTGTCTTCAGACGGGAGAAGGCCTTTACTCTGTCCTGTTTGAGCTTTACGAATTTATAAACGAAGATCTCAGTTTATCAGAAAGGGACGAAAACGCTTCTTTCTGTCTCTGATACCTAATAGAAAGGACAAAGATCTCAGTTTATCAGAAAGGGACGAAAACGCTTCTTTCTGTCTCTGATGCCTAATAGAAAGGACATTTCGGTCCATTCTATTGCTAGATGGATTCAATTAACTATCCGTACTGCTTATGATAATCTATCTTCTACTCAGCAGTCTGTGCTTAAGATCTCGGCTCATGAAGTAGGAGCTCTTTCTACATCTTGGGCTTACGCAAATAGTGTTGCTATTACAGATTTAATGAAGTCTGCATATTGGTCTCAGCCATCCACATTCACGAATTTTTATCTCAGAAATATTGAGTCCATTTCTGGAGACCTGCATTGTTTAGGTCCGTTATCTGTTGCTCAGAATGTCGTCCACTAAACAGTTGCAACTATAGTTATGCAGGCTTTCTGTTCCGGCAGTGACTCCGTCCAGCTGCCTCATTCGCTCTGGGCTATTTGACCCAGGGCAAGGGGAAGTGGGGGGGGGGGGGGGTGTTCCCTTAGGTCACCTGCTTTATAGTGAAAAGCAAGGGGATTCCTCCTCCGGAGTCAGTAATTCTGAGTCGTTACCGGGATGGTTTTAAAGTGTAATATTAATATTAAAAATTCATTCATGTCATATTTTTAAAGTGTAGCTCGGTGTGAAGCATTTGTATATGTCAAGTGTCAAACGGGCATTAATATACAATCCTCGGACACTTTTAAAAGAATATAAAGAGTCTCAATTCTCCGGACTAACTTTATTTATTGGCTTACTTTAAAAATAATTAGTATAAGGGGTTATACTGGATGTTAACAGAGAACATGAATGTTATTGTGCTCAGTTATGAAGGGTATTGTATCTTTCTAATTTATCATAAAATAAGAAAGATACATGTAAAGCCTAATACCCCTTTTCTCCTTGAGGGGTTGACTCTATTGATATAGTTGAGCTTATTGGATTTTCCTCTATGTCCTAGTCCCTCCAGCCTTTTTACTATTCAGCTATGTCTGGGTCATTGGTACAGTATAAAAATGTTAAAAAATTTATAGTAATTTATATATTTTTAGCTCAACTTGACAAAGTCAAGCTGAGCTATTGCCATCACTTCTCGTCCGTCGGCGTATGTACGTACGTTAGTACGTTAGTATGTTAGTACGTTAGTACGTACGTCCACAATTTCCTTTGGCACACCTCACAGGTGGCATTTATGATCAGATTACTTTGAAACTTGGCATGCTTGTTTGGGGTGACCTCTAGATGGGAGCTATCGATATTTTTATACTGTACCAATGACCCAGACTTAGCTGGTGCTAACTCTAACAAAACCAGGGCCAAACACAAATTTTGCCCCCCAATCCCCAAAATTTGCATCCAAAACAAAAAGAAATCATGTCCTAAAGGACCTCCATACTACGCCTCTACTGCGCATGCGCAGTGACGCAGACGTCCCGAAATTGGCGCCAATTATCATTCTCTGTTTGGCCCTTCATCAGTCAACATCTCACTGATCTTTGTGCTTGTAAATCTCAGTTTAAGGGATGCCAGACACGTAATTTTTGGAAAAAATGTGATTCTAAGGAGGATAGAAGGAGGAGAGGAAAAAGAAGTGACAAAAAATAATCAGGGCTGTACTTAAAATTTTTTGATGAAATTATGTTAAGTTGCCTATTTTCGAGGCATGGGCCTCTTGTTGTCATTCTTGCTAAATGTTGCACTGCTTATTCAGTGTTTCCTCTCCCCTAGCCTTCTAAAGTCCCCCCTTGCAATTCTCCCATGCTTTTAGCATATTTTTGAGAAAGTTCATTTCTAAAATTTCCTGGGAGAGTTGCTTGGTTACAGAATGTTTTCTGTTATTTTCCCCATAGTTACGTTTTCACCCAATGGTGTATAACATTGTGTTCTGCATCTTCCATCTGATGTTCTGCAGATTCTCCCCTGGGAGTCTCTGTTTTGCATCAGATAGAGTGTAATTTTAATGACTGATTCCGGGCCAGTTTTTTCAGTGCCTGGAGTCATGTTTTCTGGTGTTTTACACTGTTTGTTTACATTGGCAACAGCCTTTTTTGAGGGGGGCTGTTTGCCTTTGCTGTAGTTTATCTCACTATAAGATACATTTATATTATCCGTAAGTGTCTCATTAATTATTTAATATAAATTTAAAATTATTGACCACACTTTGCCATCGGATCCATCGGGGTTCAACGTTACTTTTCAGCAACTTGGGCTTCGCTGAAAAAATATTTTTTCAAAATTATTTTGATTTGCAATTGTTTTTTCATTTATTAATGGATCATGTTATTATGTATCTTTGTGTCAGGGGTTTTTGCGAGTAACTAGGACTTGTTGTCCTTTCACAATGAAGGGACATTGTTCAAATTGTAATAGGAAGAAATCTTCCTCTGACTTTCATGATCATTGTATTAATTGTAGTCAGTGTTCTCGCATTAATCCCTGTCCTATATGTGAATATTGGGATGAGAAACATTGGAAACGTGTGTCACGATATGTTGTTTCTGGAGAAAGGGCTATGCCGGCTCTTTCTCCGCAAGGTCACTCTACTCTCTCAGTTTCTATTTCAGAGGAACAAGAACAGGGTGATGTTTCCATGTTATCTTCTACAAGTGTGCGTCCGTCGTCACAAATGAATTCAGAGCTAGCGGCAAAAGTGCTCATGGAGATTAGACAAATGTCGTCCGCTAGCTCGCCCGGTGTAGCGTCCATTCACCGAATGGTTCGGCAGCCGGGTTCGTCCGATGCGGTCCAGGAGGAAATTTTGGGTGATGCGAGCACTATAAACATAATAGATGCACACCCAGTGATGGCGGATAGTAAGCGAGAACGGAGGAAGCCTTTGAGTCCGGTTCCTAGCTCGTCCAGGTCCAGCCGGGCCACGAGCGAGAGAGGCCCCTCTCTCGTACAACAACATCTGGGACCAGATGTTGTGGTACAAAATGTGTCTTTAGCGGAGCATACGTCCGTCGCTCGGGACGCTCCGTTGTATAAGCAGTCCGCGGAGACTGTTAAGGCTTCCTCTTCTCGTCAGCGCACACGACCGCACCTTGGCTGCGTGACCGCCGATATATTGCCAGCTTCGCCGATCAAGGATTCTTCGGCGACCAGGTCACACCATCCGGCAGCCAGGGATTCGAGACCGATGGACTCCGGACGTTCGCATAGGAAAAGTATGCGGGAGCCATCTGATGCGGAGCTGCCCTCGGCGAAGCAGCGAAAGACTGCGCCTCCGCAGGTCTCGACGCCGGACATTCTTGTGCAGATAGCACAGCTTATCGCAGCATCCCAGCAGCCGACAGAAACGGTGTCGGATCGAGAATTATCCGATGGCGCTGGGTCGGTACGCTCCGCCGAAGCATCGGGGGCGGACGACCGGGAACATCATGAGGGCCGACCGGATGGTGAAAGGGATACGGATGACTTGGAGCTATCCCTTTCGGAACAACATAAAGCTGCCGTGGACTTCATCCGGCACTTTCTTCCTCAAGTTGTTCCATCGGGCCAGACTGCTGCGGTTCCGGACAAGAGGATTATAGCGTCATTGGACTCTGAATTTTTTGAGCGGTTCAGGGACATCGCTTCCGAGTTTCCGTCGCAGTCCAATAATGTTGCAAGAACATTTGAATTATTGAACGACGCTATATTTAAACTTGCTTCCAAGACGGGAAAAGCAGGTTTCTTGTCCGCTAATACTCTCAACCTGCCTTTCATTAATGCAAGGAATAAATTCGATACGGCAGGACAGGGTATCCCGAGAGTTCCTCTGCGTATGGACGACGAGGCGGAAGACTTAGAGCTATCATTACCGTCGTCGGCTTCTATTCCAACCGCGGTGTTGGAAACAGCTATTGCGTCTAACAGAGCCAATTTAGATGCCTTATCTTACGCAGATCACCTTACTAAGGCGTTATCACTGCACCTTCAAGGGAAAGAGTTTCAGGATATACAATCCTCTTTAAGACTTCTTTCAAGGGCAGTAGCTTATTCCACGTGTAACTCCGCCCTGTCAGTGGCAAATCTGGAGTTGGTTAGACGTGACGCAGCCCTAGCTACATCCACACTAGTGGATACTAAGGTGAAGAACTCTCTTAGAGTCGCTTCGGTCTCAGGAGAACTTCTCTTTGACGGCAAGCTTTCTGCTATTTATGATAAAATTACAAAGAAAGCTTCGGATTCTCTGTTGTTCAAATCTGCTTCTAAGAAGTCGGATACAGCAGACAAGAATAAGACAGGCACTTCTGGGTCTAATGCGCCCAAGAGAGGTTCCTATAGAGGTTCCGGTGCGTCCTCTTGGTCTTATTCGAGAGACCGTCAGGATAGCGACTCTCGTTCGGGACGTCCTTCAGGCCGGGACAATCGGTCGGACGCCCCGAGGTCGACGGGGCGAGGTGCGGGTCGTGGAGGACGTGGGTTCTCCTACCGCAGGCCTCGCAGGTCCAGGAGGTGATGGCTTAAACCTCTATCGCGTACCGGTTGGCGGAAGGTTGTCGAGCTTTTCACAAGAATGGGCGTCGATTACGGACGACCCTTGGGTGAGAGGAGTGACTTCGGAAGGTCTAAAGATATCCTTCAAACGAAAGCCTCCATTAACTCGAAGTCCAAAGTGGACTCATCTTCCGTCAAATCCGCAGAAAAGAGACGCTCTGTTATCAGAGGTGCAGTCTCTTTTAATGAAGAACGCGGTAGAGGTCGTAGAAAACCAGGAATCTCCGGGATTCTACAGCCATCTGTTTCTGGTTCCGAAACCAGACGGCTCGTTCCGTCCAGTCATAGATTTGAGCTGGATAAACAAGCTGATCGTCGCTCCGAAGTTTTATATGGAGACGATTCGGTCGGTCAGAGCGAGTATTCGGGTGAACGATTATGCAACAAGCATAGATCTCAAAGATGCGTAGTTTCACGTCATGGTACATCCGACATTCCGAAAGTACCTATGCTTCGCAGTCCTAGGAGTGGTGTATCAATTCAGGGCGATGTGCTTCGGATTGAATCTAGCACCCTGGGCTTTCCCTCAGGTAATGAACTCGGTAATGATCTATTTCCGAGCTCATTCGTCTGCGGTAACGTCGGCCTACCTGGACGACATTCTTCAGAGGTACGGCAACGAGTTAACGCTTCAGAACGATGTTCAGAATCTTCTTCTATTGCTCCGACGTCTCGGTTTTATAGTAAACGAGGAGAAGTTGGATCTGGTGCCGTCCAAGTCATTCACTCATCTGGGAATGAACTTCGAGACGCACAACAATCTCGTTCGTCTGCCGTTAACCAGAGCGAAATTAGTCAGTTGTTACGCTCGCTATTGTCTGCACGCAGACAAAGTCACAGCGAGAGAATTTATGAGACTGATAGGTCTGTGCGGAGCCGCCGCGGATCTCATTCCGATGGGGCGGTTACGCACACATCCTCTTCAAATTTTCTTGACTCAGAATTGGAGTGTGAAAATTCATTCGCTCGATGTAGACGTTCTCTTGTCAGATCAAGTGAAACAAGAGATTCAGACTTGGGCAAACATTCAGTGGTTAACTCAGGGAGTTCCGCTGCAGTTGCCGGATCCCAGTTTTACCATTATGACGGATGCCAGTCAAACAGGTTGGGGTGCATCACGGATTCAAGATGCCAGGGTCTTTGGGATCCGCAATTCCTGTGCAAGCACATAAACATCAAGGAAATGATGTCAATTTGGCTTGCGTTACGTCACTGGATGGAAATTATTCACAATGCTCATGTCCAAATCCTATCCGACAATACGACAGTAGTGGCGTATATACGGAATCAGGGAGGCACTCATTCAGTTCCGTTGTTCAATCTAACGGAAAGAATCCTTCTGTTTGCGCTAGAACATCACGTTCTTCTTTCGGTCCGTCACATACCAGGTCGTCTGAATGTGCTAGCAGACTCCCTTTCACGAAAGGGTCGCTTGTTGCCGTCGGAGTGGACTCTCAACAAACAAGTATTCAATCAGATTTGCTACCAATGGGAACGGCCAATGATAGACTTATTTGCGACACATCTCAACAATCAGTTGCATGCTTCACACCGAGCTACAGAGACCGTGGATAAATCTACTCAGGTGTCTGTTGTGGGACCTACCGCGAAAGCTTCCTCCACGGGAGGATCTTCTTTCGCAGGGGAAATCGCGCCAACTCCATCACAACCCGCAAGGTCTCAGCCTTCACGTTTTTCCGTTGTGCGGTCCTTCTTGCATGGCAAACACTTTACAGGACGAGCAGTGGACGCGATTTCTAACTGTAGGAGGACCTCCTCTTCGCTAAACTATGCGGCTAAGTGGAAGGTTTTTCGTCGTTGGTGTAGGGATCATTCTGTAGATATATTCGATCCCTCTATACCAGACATTGCAAACTTTCTAGTATACTTGTTTGACGAAATCAAACTGCAGCCTGTTACTATAAAGGGTTATAGATCTATGTTATCTGATACCTATGCACGTCATGATAGTTTACAAATTGGATCTAATGTCTCTTTATCTAAGTTGGTTAGAAACTTTTCGATAAATAGACCCAGAACTCTTAGATTAATTCCTAAGTGGAATTTAGCTTGGGTTCTTCTTAAATTGAAGGAAAAGCCATTTGAACCTCTTGGGACAGTAGATTTCAAATTCTTATCTTATAAGACAGCTTTTCTCTTAGCTTTCTCTTCTGCTAGAAGAGTCAGTGAGCTTCATGCACTGTCGGTGGATGATTCTCACTATCGTAGTGTCGGGAACACTATCACCTTCACTACTAATGTGGGTTTTTTAGCTAAGAATCAGGCTCCTAATAAATATCCGGAACCTATTGTTATTAAGGCTCTTCCGTCTTCAGACGGGCGTAGGCCTTTACTCTGTCCTGTTAGAGCGTTACGTATCTATAAACAGAGATCTCAGTTTATCAGAAAGGGACGGAAACGTTTCTTTCTGTCTTTGATGCCTAATAGAAAGGACATTTCGGTCCATTCTATTGCTAGATGGATTCAATTAACTATCCGTACTGCTTATGAAAATTTATCTTCTTCTCAGCAGTCTGTGCTTAAGATTTCTGCTCATGAAGTAAGAGCTCTTTCTACTTCCTAGGCTTATGCTAATAGTGTTGCTATTACAGATTTAATGAAGGCTGCTTATTGGTCTCAGCCATCCACATTTACGAATTTTTATCTCAGAAATATTGAGTCCATTTCTGGAGACCTGCATTGTTTAGGTCCGTTATCTGTTGCTCAGAATGTCGTCCACTAAACAGTTGCAACTATAGTTATGCAGGCTTTCTGTTCCGGCAGTGACTCCGTCCGGCTGCCCTCTTCGCTCTGGGCTATTTGACCCAGGGCAAGGTGAAGGGGGGGGGGGGGGGGGGGGCGGGTGTTCCCTTAGGTCACCTGCTTCATAGTGAAAAGCAAGGGAATGCCTCCTCCAAGTCAGTATTTCTGAGTCGCTTCCGGGATGGTTTTAAAGTGTAATATTAATGTTAAAATTCATTCATGTCTTATTTTTAAAGTGTAGCTCGGTGTGAAGCATTTGTATATGTCAAGTGTCAAACGGGCTTTAATATACAATACTCGGACACTTTTAAATGACTATAAAGAGTCTCAATTCTCTGGACTACTTTATTTATTGGCTTACTTTAAAAATAATTAGTATAAGGGATATACTGGATGTTAATAGAGAACATGAATGTTATTGTGCTCAATTATTAAGGGTAGTGTATCTTTCTAATTTAATATTAAATAAGAAAGATACATGTAAAGCCTAATACTCCTTTTCTCCTTAAGGGGTTACTTCTTTACTATACAGTTGAGCTTATTGGATTTTCCTCTATGTCCTAGGCCCTCCAGCCTGTTTACTATTCAGCTAAGTCTGGGTCATTGGTACAGTATAAAAATGTTAAAAAAATTTTAGTAATTTATATATTTTTTATACTTACCAATGACCCAGACGGGGATGGCCCTCCCTGGAGTTGGGAACTCTTGCCTCCCTGCTGAGTACATAGCGCTGACCAGGCACTGCCAGTAAGAATGATAATTGGCGCCAATTTCGGGACGTCTGCGTCACTGCGCATGCGCAGTAGAGGCGTAGGATGGAGGTCAATTTTCTTGTAAGGGCACATTTATGATTAGATTGCTTTGAAACCGGGTATGCTTATTTACGGTGACCTCTAGATGGGAGCTATTGATTTTCTTCCATTTCCGTCAAAAAATGTTGCCACGGCCAGTGTTCTTAGAATTTAGTCTAGTCAGACCACAATATTTCCCTTTTATACACCCTACAGGGCACATTTATGATCAGATTGCTTTGAAACCTGGCATGCTTGTTTGGGGAGGCCTCTAGATGGGAGTTATCAATTTTCTTCGGTTTCTGTCAAAAAATGTTGCCACTGGCAAAAAAAATGACATTGGTACCAATGATCTTCAATTTTGCCATTTCATTTATAACTTACCAAGTTCAAGTTTGTCAAGTTGAGCTACAGTGTCATTGACACTTTCATTTATACTTACCAATGACCCAGACGGGGATGGCCCTCCCAGGAGTTGGGAACTCATACCTCCCCGCTGAGTACATAGCGCTGACCAGGCACTGCTTGTAAGAATGATAATTGGCGCCAATTTCGGGACGTCCTTGACACTGCGCATGCGCAGTGAGGGCAAAGTATGGAGGACCTTCAGGACATGATTTCTTTTGGTTTTAGATGCAAATTTTGGGGATTGGGGGGCAAAATTTGTGTTTGGCCCTAGAATTTTAAGAGTTAGCACCAGCTAAGTCTGGGTCATTGGTAAGTATAAAAAATATATAAATTACTATAAACTTTCCCTTGTTTAACTTAGGAGATTATTATTGAAAAATGATTGAAAAATGTGTCCGTCCAACATATTTGCTGCTCTAGCTCTGTCATCATATGTTGAATTCAAATAATTTTTACCATGCTTGTTCCTCAGCATGGGGGAACGGATCCTACAGTAGAATTAATATCTTCGCATGAGCATTTACAGTGTTATTTGCCCTTGTTTAACTTAAGGGATGATTGAAAAATGTGTCCGTCCAACATATTTGCTGCTCTGTCATCATACCTTGGATTGAAATAATTTTTGCCATGCTTGTTTAAATTAGTACAGATTGCTGCAGGCACATGTCATGTTTTTGATGGCATAATGCTATCCATGGTATTGCAGGAGGGGGCATATGCCTCGCTTCACGTTGCTCTTGTTAACTTGTTATTGTACTGAAACTTCTGAGAAGCTGCAATATTGGAGTTTTAGATTGCTGCTTCTGTGTCTGTTGGTTGTGTTGTGGAGTTGATGCTGATAAATAACAGTCCAGATATGCTGGGAAGACTTGTATCGGGGCTGTATCCTTCCACTGTGATACCGGAAAGCTAAGGTCTATTCCTAGGTCCTCAGATATTGAATTGCTGGTTGTCTAATGTGTTTCTTGGGTTCTCTGTTTCTTTGGTGTTGGTGATGTTTTGGTAGTGTGTTTACTGGTAACCTTGCTAACTGTTGATTTCACTCGACTTTCTCTGTGTGGTGATGTGTATTTCTTATGACTATTTCTTCTGTTGTCCTGTTTGTATATGTAATACTCTGTATCCTCCCTTCTGCTGTGTTGTCTTGTATAATTGATGTGTCTTCTCCCAGTGTGTCTTTCCATATTGACTCTTCCTGCTGCACAGCACTTCTATGTACAGAAAGGGCATTCAATCACTTCCCCATGTTTTTCTCTCTCATGTCTCCAAATTTTTTCTCTTTCATAAATGAAATCATCGCAGTCCTTGCAATTAAAAACTTTGTCCATCTGAAAGTACAGAAAGTGGGGAAAATGCCACAAGTTTCCATGTAACAGCACCTATAGTTCCTAAAAATAATACTCGAATAAGACAATAACCTGTAGTACCAACACTTGCTACCATCACTGAATATACACCACTTAATGCTTTACTGTTTTGAGATCTAGTGTTAGGCTGTGAAGCTGGATTAAACCATTTTATAAATTTGCCCCCGTACTCCTTCAATCTGTTAACATGTACAATTTTAGGGTCCTCACTGGGAGACTTCTTTATTTTGAAAAGCAAGTCTGAAATCACTTCAATAATAATGTATGGTCCTTCCCAGCGGGATTCAAGTTTTAGGCTTCGGCCTTACTTCCGAATTGTGTTTCGTAGTAAAGACAGCATCCCCAACAGTGTATGCATTACTTGTGGATTTTGGATCATAAAATGTTTTCTGCCTTTCACTAGATTTCAACATGTGGTCACAAGCTGTTTCATGAACCTTGGTCATGTTAGCTTGCAAATTCTCAACATAATCTGTAATATTCTCATGTTTCTTTGGGATCCCATACAAGAGGTTCACAGGCATCATGACTTCTCTGCCAAACATCATCATGCATGGTGTTTCAACAGTACTATCATGTACCGAAGAACGGTAAGCAAACATTAACATGGGGAGGTATACATTCCAGTCCTTCTGGCTTTTTGATATGACCTTGCTTAACATGTCTTCTAGTGTGCAGTTAAAACGTTCTACCAACCCATCACTAGCAGGGCGGTAGGGTGTGGTTCTAGTTTTACTAATGTTTAGGTTCTTGTACAAACAGTTCTGATTTAAACTGTCTACCCTGGTCTGTATGGAGCTGCAATGGCAACCCGTACCTACAGATAAACTCATCTACAAGGACATTGGCAACTGTCCCAGCCTCCTGGTTTACCATTCGATATGCTTCAACCCATTGTGTAAAATAATCATTAACGACCAAAATATATTTCTTCCCATTTTTAGTCTCGGACAGTGGTCCCAAAATATCTACTGCACCCTTTCGGGGGTGCACCCACCAAGTACTGCTTCATTGGCGCTTGTGGTTTCTTCGAAGGATTCTTTCTACACTGACACACCTGACATTTCCTTATGTAGTTTTCGTACTAAAGTTTTCATTCCTACCCAGTAGAGAAGCCCCCAGACTCTTGCAGCAGTCCGTGAAATACCCAAGTGACCAGCCATCGGGACACTATGCAGTAACTTTAAAGCATCCTGCACCCAAATTTTAGGCACGATATACCGCCAGGACTTTGCCGCTGTACCACTGTTTTGCCATTCGCAAAACAAAATACCATTAACCAAAGAAATCCTTTCCCACAAAGCCCAATAAGCCTTAACATCTTCCGGGAAATGACTAATTTCCACCCATTTTGGCCGACCTCCACCACTCTCCTTCCAGCGTAATGCAATAGCCAAAATTTTATCATTCAATTGGGCATTTCTGAGATTCTCATCAGATTTAGCCTCAATCCAGCTGATGGATTCAGCTTAATCTTCAGTGTCGTTAGAGTCTAACTGCTCGTTATAATCATCATCGTCTGAATTACTAGTCTCTAAATTGTCTTTTCTTAATGCAGTTATGTAATGATCCATAGCTTATACAAAATAGTCATCTGGTTTTATTATATTTTGTGTTTCAGTCACTTTGACTTCTTTCCTATTACAGTACTCACAACCTTCTGTGCATAGCCTTCTAGACATTACCATTACCATGCCCTACACCTGGCCTGTGTTGGATGGTAAAATTTTTCGTCTCTAAAACCTCAAGCCATCTGGCTGACTGGCCTTCAGCATTTTTAAATTGCTTTATCCAGTTCAAGGCACTATGATTAGTCCTTACAAGAAAATTGACTCCATATAAATAGTGGTGAAAGTGCTTAATGGCACTTACTACTGCAAATAACTCTTGGCGGTTTATGCAGCATTTCCGATCTGCTTTTGTTAAAGTCTTGCTGTAGTATGCAACAACATGGTCATCTTCATCATGAAGTCGAGACCGCACAGCCTCAATGCCATAACCACTGGCATATGTGTCAAGAATAAAAGTCTTTGTAAGATCTGGATAAGCGAGCACTGGAGAAGTTGATAACAATTTCTTCAGCTTATCAAAGGCTTCTTGGCACTCCTCTGTCCAAACTAACTGAACATCCTTCTCTGTAAGCCTATGTAAAGGTCTTGCTATTTTAGCAAAATCCTTGATAAACCTCCTGTAATAGGAGCAAGTTCTAAGAAAGGTCCTTAATTCAGTGACATTTTTAGGTATAGGCAATGCTTTGATTGCTGCTGTCTTTCCTAGAGCTACTTCTATACCCCTCTTTGAGACAACATGGCCAAGAAATTCTATTTGTGACTTAAAAGATGACATTTCTTGGGTGATATTTTCAGTCCAGCCTCTCCTATTCATTTTAATACTTCGTCCAATCTCTCAAGGTGTGCCTCAAAAGTGCAAGAGAAAACCACTACGTCGTCAATATAAAGTAGGCATATGTGCCACTGTGAGCCATGTAAGATATATTCTAACATTCTCTCAAAAGTTGCGCAGGCATTGCACAAACCGTAAGCCATAGATTTAAATTCATACAACCTATTAGTTGTAATGAAAGCATCTTTTCCTGATCTTTGGGGTTAACTTGGGCTTGCCAGTACCCACTCTGTAGGTCCACTGTTGAAAGTATTTTTGAATCTCGTAAAGCATCAAGTGAGTCATCAATTCTTGGTAATGGATACAAGTTTTTAATTGTGATGGTATTTAGTTTAATTATGACACAAAATCATCATATTGCTCCATCCTTCTGAACAGTCACTATGGGTGAAGACCATGGCAATTTCGAAGGCACGATCACGTCGGTTTCCAACATTCGTTGAATTTCATTCTCCACTTCTTTGATCTGGGACAGGGGAACTCATCTTGGAGCTTGTATAATGGGCTTTGTACTACCTGTATCAATACACTATATTTGTTTTTCCAAGATCATCCTTGCTCCTAGCAAAAGTATTAGTATGCTTGTGTAAAAGTGACTGTATAGACTCCTTCTGTTCAGCACTAATAGAGTCATCAAGTGCATTTAAAATAATATCTAAATGTGCAAAAGATCCATCCTCTCCCTGAGCCTTAGCCCCAGCAGCCTCACTACTTGCTGTGTTCACCATGTTAATTGGGACTTCTAGTTTATGTTCCCCAAGGGGCATAACTTCACATACAGCAGCGACAGTGTCTTTGTACAGCATCTTTGCTTCACCATCAATTAGGCACTTGGCTACTAACAATCCCTTTTTCAGTAGAGTTTCACTGCCCTTTTCTATGAGTGCAGTTTTATAATATGGCAACTGCCCAGTCATGGTGCAGGGTATCACCATTTCACAAGATGGTGGTATAGTCATGTTTTCTGATATAGTGATCATGTGTACCGACTGTCATTGGCTCTCCAAGTGACATTTAATTTCAGTGTCATCCATAATTACTTTTCCTTCCTTTATATGAAAAGAGCATTCGTTTTTCTGGAGGAAATCATCTCCCAAGATTGCTGAAGCATCAATATCTGCTACAATCATATAACAATGTCTGATGTTGTTGATAATATTAAGAGGAAAGGTAGCTGCACCCTCAGGTGTGACTAATTCACCGTCAGCCATGCGAAGACACCCACATGCTTGGTCCAAGTGTGGTCTGTCATGCAATTTCTCATAAATCTTCCTGTGTAGCACTGATACGGTTGCCCCTTTGTCTATGAGACAATCAAATTTTTCTCCAAATAAATTTATATTAACAAATAATCCATAATTATTTACAGTTCTTGTGTCATATATAACCTTGAGTCCATTTTTAGAAACTGCTGAATCTTGACCCCCAGACTCGGCATAAATTAGTTTTTCGAGTCAACTCTGGTTTGAACACCTTTCTCTATTTTTAAGTGTTTATTTGTTGATGCTTGTTTCCCTTAAGGGTAATATTCCTTATTAATAGCTGCTTTATATTTCCTGTTTTCCTTCTTGAAGTGGCCAGGAATTCCACAGAAGAAGCATTTCCTGTCATCCCAACCTATTTGTTTTTCATTTTCAATCTTAGCTATCCTTTCATTTAAGGCATTAATTACATCTTTTCTTGACTCACTAGGTAAATCATGTGTTAAGCCTTCTTCTACTGTTTGAGCACGCAGACTATATTTAGCATTGCTCTTTCCATTGTGGCTTAACATGAATGCTTCATGTTTCAAAGCCAAGTTAAGTGCTTCATCAATATTTTCAGCACTGCTTTGACAGACTGCCCACGCTATATCTTTATCATGAATTGCATGACGAAAGCATTTATAAGCAATACTATTTCGCACGTCATCTGATGCCATAGGATATGCAAACAAAGTAAAATTCGTAGTAAAAGTGCGAAACCGAAAGTGGGAACTTTTGGCTGAGAGTGAGCTGTATAAATCCCAATAGACTGTTTATAGAGTTCCAACAGTTATATATATGGAAAGCTCGTATTGATTTATGTATTTTCACTCCATAATTCTTCTGTATGTACCTTTCAAGTTAAATTATGATGACTATATTTGTCTGTTTAATGTTAGTTCGAATCTGTCGTATGCCAATATGTTAACATTTTTATACTATAACCCAATGCCAATGGCCCAGATGTAGCTGGTGCTAACTCAAAAATATCGAGGGCCAAACACAAATTCCCCCCCCCCCCCCCAAGACCCCAAATTTGCATGCAAAACTGAAAATTAGAAGTCCTATCTGGCCCTCCATACATTTACTCTCCGTGTATGCGCTGATGCCAAGAAGTGACTGGAATTGGTGCCAATATCATTCTTTGTTTGGCCCTCAGTCAGATAACAACAAACTGACATCTGTGCTTTTAAATCTCAGTTTTAATGATGCCAGACACAATTCAATGGTTAATTTGGTGGATCCAAGGACACAACTGGATGAAGGAAGGAAGAAACGGTGGTTTGAAACGTTCAGGGCTGTAACTTTATAATATTTATAAAAATTATTTCATGTTCCCCAATTTCGGGACATGGGCCTCACGTCATCATTCTTGCTGATGATTTTTCCACTATTTGTAAAGTGTTCAATCCCTATCCTTCCTTGAAGCCCCCCAGTTAAACTTCCAAGCTTTTGGGATTGTTTTATTGAAATTTTTTTTATAAAATTTCTTGGGATTTTAACGTGTTACACAGAATGTTTATTCTGTATATTCCCATATTTACGCTCTCACCCTAGGGGTGTTTAGGTGTTTTTGGTCATGCATCATACATCCGATGTATGTTTAGGCATTTTTGGTCATGCATCATACATCCGATGTATCGTTTTTTCTTCTGGTGAAGATCTTGCTTTACATCGGATAGTTCAAAGAGGAACAAGAACATGGTGATGTTTACGTGACGCCATCAGAGAGTGTGCTTCCGTCGTCGCATTTAGATAGTCAAACAGAGCTAGTGGCAAAAGTGCTCTTAAATATTAGGCAGGGCAACCCTGTTGCCAGCTAGCTCGACCGGTGAAGCGGTTACTCCTTCCATGGGTACTGTGACTCTGGGTGTGTCCGTTGCGGTCGAGGAGAGTAGAAAGGGTAGAGTGAGCACTATAAAATAAAAACAGGCTCACCCTGCGATGACGGAGCAGTCATCTGCAAGTTCAGATGCCGCTGACCGTGATTTTCAACTGATTCAGACGGATGGTGAAAGGGATACGGAGGAGGATTACCCTTCCCTTTCGGAACAACACGTGGTTGCGATGGATTTAATCCATTAACACTACCCTGAATTTGTTCCAGCAAATCAGAAAGCTGCGACTACTAGAAAGAAACCGCTAGCATTGTTGGACGCTATTCTTCTGTATGTACCTTAGGTACTGTGATGTGACTCTGGACAAAGAGGAGGTCATGTCTTTTCTGGTTAAGTCTAGACAGGTGTTGCAGGCCTTCGGCCATTTAGACGATGCCATATTCAACTTTCCAGTGGGAAGAAGTAAGGCGGTTTCTTGTCATCATCTTCCGTAATTTTACCGATTGTTGAACTACGTTCATTTATAATGCTCGGGGAAGATGTATAGAGAGTTCCTTTGCATTTAGATGAGCAGGCTAAGGACCTAGTTTTAGCCTTACCTTCGTCATTCACTATTCGCTCGGACACAATTGAGACGGCACTTTCTTCATTCAGAGCAAATTTAGACTCGCTGTCTTGCGCAGATCACCTTTAAGAACTGTGGCGCAATGTCTCTACAAAAAGTAATTTGAGAACATTCGTACTTCTTTAAGAGTCCTTTCCAGGGCTATTATATTTATCACGTATAACTCTGTCTGAAAAGTGCCTAATTTAGAGTTAATCAGATGTGATGAAGCCCTTGCATCGTCATCTTTAATAGATGACAAGGTGAAAAACTCTCTACGGGTCGCTCCGGTATCAGGACACTAAGTTTTTGACGATAAGCTTTCATTGGTTTATGACCATGCTACAAAGAAAGTATCAATACTCCTCAAGTTGGCGTCTTATCGACCCACAACAGCAGAAAAGAGTAAGGGAGGATGTCCTAAACAGAAAATCGTCTAAAAAGGACTCCTCGCGAGGGTATAAGTAACCCTCCTATAATTACTCTAGGGATTGTCAATACAGAGACTCGGGTAGGGGTACGTAGGTCTGATCGAGACTACCGGTCAGACGCCCCTAAACCGGTGGCTCGAGACTCATTGCGAGGGGAACGTAGTTTCTCCTTCCGTAGGCCTCGCAGTTACTACAGGTGAGGGTTAGGACCTCTATTGCTTAGCAGTTGGCGGATGGTTATCAAGATTCGAATCAAACTGGATAACTATTCCGGAAGACCAGTAGGCGCGAAGTGTGGTCTCGGACGGCCTACGTCTATCTTTCCGAGAGAAACCACCACTAACTTGATGTCCGCGATGGACAAAGCTTCCGTCAAATCCTTGCATAAAAGTCTCTCCGATCAAAGGTAAAAGTTCTCTTGACAATGAAAGTAATAGAGGTCGTCGAGAATCAAGATTCTCTAGGATTCTACAGTCACCTTTTACTCATACCGAAGCCAGGGAGCTTGTTCCGATGGATAATAGACTAGAGCTGGATAACAAGTTTATCACGGCTCTAAAAGTTTATTTATGGTAATCATTCAGTCGGTAAAAGCGAACGTTCGAGTGATCGACTAGGCGGCAAGCATAGATCTAAGGATCCGTTCTTTCATGTCCTGGTATATCCGGCATTCAGGAAGTACCGTTTGTCGTCCAAGGGATAGTATTTCAGTTCTGAGTGATGTGCTTCGGTCTGAATCTAGCACCCTGGGCGTTCACTCGAATAATGAAATCGGTAATGTCTCACAACAAATGGTTCATCTGCCGTTACCCAGAGCGAAATTAGCCAGTTGTTAACACTCAGGCGCATTAACAGCGAGGGATTTTATGCGAATGATGGGGCTGTGTGGAGTGGCTGTGGATTTTATTCCAATGGGTCGCTTACGCACACATCCTCTCCAGTTATTCTTCATCCAGAACTGGAGCGTGAAAATGCATTCGCTCAAGACCAGTATTGTTTTAACTAATCTAGTAAACAAAAGGTCCAGATTTGGGCAGATATTCAGTGGTTAACTCAGAGAGTTCCGCTGCAGCTGCCAGATCCGGCTTTCACGATTATGACGAATGTGAGTCAATAGTTTAGGGCACGATCCTGAGTCCGACAGACTCGAAATGCAGGGGTCTTGAGTCCCTTGGTTCCTGGAGAAACACATAAACATCAAAGAGTGATGCCAATATTGTTAGCGCTACATCAATGGATTCACATTATTAGCGGACACGCATGTTCAGATATTGTTGGACAACTCGATAGTGGTAGTGTACATCAGGAACCATGGCGACACCTATTCATTTCTGTTTTGCCAACTAACGGAGAAGATTTTTCTATTTCGTCATATATCATCATGTTCATCTCTCTATCCGTCATATACTGGGTCGTCTGAACGTACTAGCAGACATGCTCCTCGGAAAGATTGCCTGTTGCATTTGCATTGGACGCTCAACAAGCGAGGATTTGGACAGTTTTGCTACCAGTGGGATGATAATTCAGTTTGCGATGCACCGGAACAATTAGTTACTGTCATTTGTGTCGCCATGCCCAGACCATTGAGCGCATGCAGTTGGTGCTCTGCAGAATTCATGGGGATGAATGATAGGATACGCGCATCCTCCAATTCATTTGATTCAGTAGATTATGTTTAAGATTATTTACAGTCTCGTTGTGAATCCTACTAGTAGCACCTCTGTCATCACAGAAACCTTGGATCAGTATTCTCAAGTGTCTGTTATTGGACCCTCCCCAGAAGCTTCCTCCAAGAGAGGGCCTTCTTTTTCAGGGGAAGTTTTGTTCTTCACATCCTTCTCATGAAGTCGGTTAGACGTGAGGGAACCATCGCTGTTCCTATATTATTAGCTCACCTGGCCTAAAAGGCCATGTGAGCATTTCTCATCACTTGGCGTCCGTTGTCGTCCGGCGTCCGTAAACTTTTCACATTTTCATCTTCTTCTCTGTAACCACTGAGCCGGTGTGAACCAAACTTGGCAGGAATGGTCTATGGGAGGTCCTCTACAAACGATCCTCATTTTGTTCCCGGCGGATGAAAAACATGGCTTCCAGAGGCATTCTTTGATTCTGGTTGGTGGATTTTCAAAAATCTTCTCTTGTGAAACTGCCAGGCCGAATGTTTTGAAACTTCACATAAATGATGACTGGGACCCCCTCTACCAACGATCCCCTCATTTAATGTTGATTGGGTCACAAACAAGGCCACCATTGAGGCTTATAGTTACTGTAGAAACCCTATGGGAAATCACATTTTCCTCTTCTTCTCTAGAAAAACCGAGGCGACATGAAAACAAACCTGGCAGGGATAGTCTATGGGGGGTCCTCTACAAACGATCCTCATTTTGTTCGCGTGGGTTGAAAAACATGGCCGCCGGAGGCATTCTTTGATTTTGATTGGTGGATTTTCAAAAATCTTCTCTAAAACTGCCAGGCCAAATGTTTTGATACTTCACATAAATGATGACTGGGACCCCCTCTGCCAACGATCGTCAGTTAATGTTGATCGGGTTGCAAACATGGTCACAATTGCGGCTTATACTTACTATAGAAACCCTATGGGAAATCACATTTTCATCTTCTCTGGAACTACTGAGCCGACCTGAACCAAATTTCGCAGGAATGGTCTACGAGTGGATGGAAATATGTGGCCACCAGAGGCTATATTCTAATCCTTAACCCAATGCCTCTCCTGTCTGCACGAAGATCAGTACTGTCAGCAAAATACTTGTTTTTTGAGAACCTGGTAAGGGTTGGTTCCAGTTTTTCTCCACTGAGAGCTGGGGAAAAAAACCCAAAAATATTGTGTATACAGTACAGGTCAAAATAAGCTGTAGCATAACTGCAGTAAACTAAGTAAACTGCTGCTCCTGCACTGACAAGATCAGAATCTGACATTTTCTGGAAAATTGTCAGTGAGAGCTTTCCAGAAAATGGTGTCCGCTTCTGGTCTTATCATGTAGGAAGAGAAAGATACATAGTTTATAGGATTAACCTAACTTATTTTGACTTGTACTGTAAAACAACTGTAAAGTAATTATCTGTTCTCTCTTACTTATCAGAAAAATAGTGACAGATGACAGGTGTTCGGAAAGAATGGAAGTTTTGTTTACATTCTGTTCCCATCATGTCAGCTTAGATGACAGTAATTATATATATCTTTTTAAGATCTGACAAAAATTGGAGTAAAATGTGTTTTCCTGTAACCCTTTACCTATCCAAAAGCTATTTTGAAAGAGAATACTGTCTGAAAAAATTAATTTTCAAAATATTTTAACCCTTTTTTACTGATTTTTTTTTTGCTGAAACAGATTTCATATAAATGTGTGCATTTTCTAGAAAATCTTCTTTGAAACTACAAAGCCAAATGGTTTGAAAAAACTTAATGTGACTGATGACTGTAATCCCCTCTACCAGTGATCCTCATTTAATCTTCATCGGGTTGCAATTGTGGCTGCATTTGTGGCTTATAGTTACTATAGAAACCCTATAGGAAAATCACATTTTCATCATCTTCACTGAAAGTACTGAGCCAGTGTGAACCAGACTTGGCAGGTATGGTCTATGAGAGGTTCTCTACAACTGTTACTCATTCTTATTCCTGTTGGGTGAAAAACGTGGCCGCCAGAAGCATTCTTTTGATTCTGATTGGTCAATTTTGAAAACTCTTCTCCTCTGAAACCACATGGCCAAATGTTTTGAAATTTTGCACGGTTGATGGCTGGGACACCCTCTACCAACAGTCGTCATTTAATGTTGATTGTTTTGCAAACATGGCCACAATTGCAGTTTATAGTTACTATAGAAAACCCCTTTTCATTTTCTCTCTGGAACTACTGAGCCGACGTGAACCCAAAACTTGGCAAGAATAGTCTATACGAGGCCCTCTACAAACGATCCTCTTTTTGTTACTGTTGATTGGAAAATATGGCCACCAGAGACATTCTATGATTCCGTTTGGTGGATTCAAATGTTTTGAAACTTCACGTCATTGAAGATTGGGACACCTTCTACCAATGATCCTCATGTATTGTTGATGTAATGTTGCAAACATGGCCTCAATTGCAGCTCATAGTTACCATGGAAAGCCTATGGGAAATCATATTTTTTTATATGTAGTTCCAGGTGAGCGATTACAGGCTATGTAGAGCCTTTAGTTTGTTGACTGGCACAGGAACGATTAAGTAATGCTGGTGAGGAGATTTCAATATGACTTTGAATCCCCCCTCCCACACACACACACTGCCTACGTGTTTAGAGGCAATTACCGGGCAAGACGTAGTTTTCTTCCCACAAGCCTTGTATAATTTAATACATACATACTATGCATTTGGGTCATGTTCTATGGTGACCTCATGGACACATCCCCTTTTTAGTTGGATTAGTTTCCTGTAATTATTTGTTGATTTGTTATATACGAGCACCTATTAAAAAGTCATCATAACTAAATTGCTCCTCCTTGAGTACCTCAGAGGCTGCATAACCAGTTAACTGGTATTTAGATGATTACATGCTGGATTTTAATGCTCTCGTGCATTATATTATTAGGCTAGCGCTTTATTGTATTTTGTGGACCTTGAAATTATAATCTATTTCGGCGGCGGTCCATGTCTGAGCCTGTTAATCACACCTACTTCCATTTCTAGTTCCAGGTTTCTATTATGTCAGTACTCAAATTGCATATTCTCACGTGTTTACGGTCGTAGATATCGGTTAGTACACGTTGGAGAGTGTTGTTGCTGGAATTTATTGTACAGAGACTACCTGTGGATTACCTCGGAAGTGTGTTTTCTCTTCAGGGTTCGTTCAGTGTGGCTCAGTTGGACATATGTATGTTATATTTTATATCAACGGTTTTCAACGTATCATTTACGGTGTATGTTATATAGCGGGCAATATTAATTACCAGGATCGTTGCTATAGCCTTAACTTCTGAAGTGGTGTTAAGCACCATTTATTAATCATGAATTAATACCTGAGTGCCTGTTCGACGATTACTTATATTGTTTTTTGGTACCGCTCATTGATTCCAGAGCTCTCCCCTCTTTCTTTTGAAGATTCCTTCAAAAGAAAGTGGGGGTGATCTTTACCTCTTCTCTGGCTTAATGGGCATGTAACTATGAAGGAAGCTGTTTTATCCATAATTATATCCTGCATACAGCTGAAGTGTTATTGTATGGCGTATGTTTGTGGGGGGTTTTCTCTCATTCTCAGATACGCCATCCTAATTTTGGGGGCTTAGTCCGGACTAGCCTTAAAATTAGGAACTTGTTACATCCTAATTAGCATTGTCTTCATGCTTAGAATAAGGAATTACTTAAATTAGGCTCCTTATTTACTGTACAGAGAGACATACATGTAATTCCTAATTATTCTAAATTCCTTTCATCTTGGATTGCAGGATTGGAAATATGTCGATCTACTATTTTGGAAGTCCTTGGCCCTCCACTTTTTTACAATTCAGCTAAGTCTGGGTCATTGGGTTATAGTATAAAAATATTATAAATTTAAAATAATTTGTATATTTTTTTATACTTACCAATGGCCCAGACGGAGATGGCCCTCCCATGAGTGGGCACTCATACCTCCCCACTGAATTATTATGTAATACTCTATTTTACAAAGAATGATGTTGGCGCCAATTCCGGTCACTTCCTGGCATCTGCGCATGCGCGGAGAGTAAATGTATGAAGGGTCAGATAGGACTTCTAATTTTCAGTTTTGCATGCAAATTTTGGGGATTGGGGTGGCAAAATTTGTGTTTGGCCCTCAATATTTTTGAGTTAGCACTAGCTTAGTCTGGGCCATTGGTAAGAATAAAAAATATACTAATTATTTTAAATTTGTAATTCTCGCCGGAAAGGCTTTGTTGTGCTGCCGGTAAATGATGTGGAGAAGACCTCCGCAAATGAGCGTCTCTCCTTTTATACACCTGACCTCCAGAAAGTACCTCCGGCTCCAGTTCAGCCAATGAGCTTCTGGATGTCGCTCGGATGTACCTTCATCTGCCGAAAGGGCCAGTGTAAAAGTGCATGGGTTGGACGTAGTAAAACTACTTCCAATTTCGGAGGTTGGAGTGTGGGAAAATAACCATGACTACTGAGAAACGTAACTAAATTTAGTATGAGTCCCATAATACCTTGCATAGTAATTGTTGACAGAAGTAAACTTTGCGCTAATAAATGATCTTGCAATGTGCATTTTGTCAAATATTAACACATTATCAACCCTTGCCATAACGAACGGTGCACCAAAGGTAAAACTAGAGTTGTTCAAACTTACGCACTTTACTTTTAATCAACGTTAATATAAATAAAAGGGTAAAATCCTACAAAAGTTTATTGCGCCAAAACAATGAAATACCGAAATGGAGAATGGCTTTGGGCAGGGGGTTCGACGCTCAACCAAATTACCAACTTTAAGTATTATTTAAACTTACGTTAATTTTTCACTTAATTAATTACCATTTTATAAATAAATTATGTTCTTAACTTTTATTTTTACCTGACTTTACTGTTTATTATTTACTTTGATTAATATAAATTAATTGCTACATGTAATTACTAAATTTTATAAATTAATATTTGATAAAGTTTTGTGTATTGAACTCCTATTTGAATAATTACTGTTTTATAAAACTACATTTTATGACTTTACAACTAATGTGAGACGTTACAATATGAACACACTTTGAGCATTTTGAATTAAAAACTCTAGGAGCCTTTCTTCGGAAACCAATTCACTAATGACAAAAGTGGTGCAATGGGCACCACATGGGGCCGAATCAGAAATCTAGAGACCCTACCGGAACCTATGCACACACTTTCAGTGTTTCACATTAAAGCCGGAAACCAATTCTCTAACAACAAATGTGGCACTGTGGGTGCCAGATGGGGCCGTATTAAAAATCTGAAACCTTTGTGCACGTTTAGAGACCCTACCAGAACATAGGAACACACTTTCAGCAAATTAAAACCCCTAGCAGCCTTTCCCTGGAAACCAATTCTCTAACGACAAAGGTGGTCCTATGGGCACCACATGGAGTTGATTCAAAACTCTGAAACCTTTATGCACATCTAGAGACCCTACCAGAACATTTGAACACACTTTCAGCATTTCAAATTAAAACCCCTCGGAGCCTTTTGCCGAAAACCGATTCTCTAATGAAAAAAGTGGTGCTATGGGCAATACATAGGGCCAAATCAAAAATTTGAAACCTTTATGCACATCTAGACCCCCTACCGGAACATATGAAAACACTTTCAGCATTTTGAATTTTAAAGTACAATTCCAAACAATTTTCTTTCCATCGTTATGAAGATGACACACAGTAGTTCGCTTATACATCCACACACGACACGCTAACAGTAAGAGGGTTGTACATTGAGAACTCGCACTGAGCTTACTTCCGCCAAAAACGAACATGCATGTCCAGATGAAAAACGGTGGCCATTCTGAGATCTGAGAAACGTTTTTTAATACTTCGGTATTTTTTTTATCAAAGACATGCAGATTGTTGGCCCGTTTTCTTATATTTTTATACTGTACCAATGACCCAGACATAGCTGGTGCTAACTCTTAAAATATAGGGCCAAACACAAATTTTGCCCCCCAATCCCCAAAATTTGCATCTAAAACCAAAGAAAACATGTTCTGAAAGGCCCTCCACACTTCGCCTCTACTGCGCATGCGCAGTGTCAAGGACGTTCCGAAATTGGCGCCATTAATCATTCTAAGTTTGGCCCTTCATCAGTTAACATCTGACTGATCTTTGTGCTTGTAAATCTCAGTTTAAATGATGCCAGACACATAAATATTAGTGAAATGGTGATTCTAAGGAGGATAGAGAAGGAGGAGAGGAAAAAATGTGTGACAGAATATTATCAGGGCTGTAACTTAAAATTTTTTAATGAAATTATGTTAAGTTACCTATTTTCGAGGCAGCAGTCATTTTGTTGTCATTCTGATTATTTATTTACACTGTTTTTTAAGTGTTTTCCTCTCTCCCTGTCCTTTAAGTCCCCCCTTGCTATTCTCCCATGCTTTTGGCATAGTTTTTGTAATTATTATTACTAAATTTTCTTGGGAGTTTTAGCTGAATAACAGAATGAATTCTGTTCTTTTCCCCATGTTTACGTCTTCACCTACGGGTGGTTAGGCGTTGTGTTCTGCATCTACCATCTGATGTTCTGCAGTTTCTTCCCTGGAAGTCTCTGTTTTGCATCAGATAGTGTATTTTTGGTAACTGATTTCGGGCCTGGGTGCCTGGAGTCTTATTTTAGTGTTTTTACACTCATTGTTTACATTTACAACAGCCCTCTGTGTGAGGGGGGGATTTCTGGAAAATAATATCTTGATGTTATTTTAATCATAACTAGATACATTATTTTTGTTCGTAAGTGTTGAATAAATTGTTTTAAAATATTTTTAAAATTTTTGTCCACACTTAGGCTTGGGATCCATTGGGGCTCAACGTTACTTTTCAGAAACTTGGGCTGTTCTGAAAAAATATTTTTTCAAAATATTTTGATTTCAATTATTTTTTCAATTTTAATGGATCATATTATTATTATGTATTTTGATTGCCAGGGGTTAGTGCGAGTACCAGGACTTGTTTTCTTTTCACATTGAAAAGATATTGATCAATTGTAATAAGAGGAAGTCTTCCTCTGACTTTATTATCATTCTATATGTGGTCAGTGTACTCGCATTAACTCCTGTTCTGTATCGTATGATTTCGATGACAATATGGGAAGCGTATGTCACGGTATGTTATTGGGGAATTGGACACTCCGGTCCTTTCCCCGCAGGGTCACTCTACTTTTTCAATTTCTATTTCAGACGATCAAGATTAGGGTGATGTATCTGTGATGTCTTCCAACAGTGTGCCTCCGTCGTCACAATTAATGAAGGGCTAGCGGAAAAGTGCTCATGTAAATACGCCAATTGCCTAAGAGGACCCTAGTAGGTTCGACGGCCTTTGACGTCTGCTAGCTCGCCCGGTGTAGCGTCCATTCACCGAATGGTTCGGCAGCCGGGTTCGTCCGTTGCGGTCTAGAAGGAATTTTGGGGTGATGCGAGCACTATAAATCAACCTAATGCACACCCAGTGACGGCGGATCGGAGGGAGAACAGAGGAAGCTTTTTAGTCCGGTTCATAGCTCGTTCCGGTCCATCCGGACGGCAAGCGAGAGAGGCCCCTCTCTCGTTCACAACATCTGGCCCCAGATGTTGTGGTACAAAATGTTTCGCATTCGGAGCATACGTCCGTCGCTCGGGACGCTCCGACATATAGTCAGTCCGGAGTAGACTGTCAATAAGGCTTCCTCATTCTCATAGTTGCGCACACGACCGCTCTTGGCTACGTGACCACGGATATCCAGTCAGCTTCGCCAGTCAGAGATTCATCGGCGACCAGGTCACACCATCCGGTAGCCAGGAACACGAGGCCTGCAGACACCGGACGTTCGCATAGGAAGTGTGCGGGAGTCAACGTACACGGAGCTTCCGGCGGCAATGCATCGTAAGACCGCTACTGCACAGGCCTCGGGAACGGACGTGCTTTCCTAAATAGCACAGTTTATCGCAGCATCCCAGCATCAACTGAATCTGTCGCATATTTTTTATCCGACGATGCTGGGTCGGGACGCTCCGCGGAAGTGGGTACGGACGTCCGAAAATTTCATCCAGTCCGACGGGATACCGAAAGGGATTTGGAGGATTTCGAGCTTTCCCTTTCGGAACAACATATGCTGTTGTGTATGTCATCTGACTTGGTCTTCTACAGCTTCTTTCGTCGGACCAGAATGCTGCGATGCCGGATAAGAAACTGATAGCGTCGGTGGACTTAGAAATTTTTTGTTCGGTTCAGGGACATCGTCCCTCAGTTCCGACATAGTCCAATAATGTCACGCAAACTTTCGAATTATTGATCGACACTATATATTATTATTATATGCTTGCTATAACCAAGCATTTCTGGTTTCTTGTTCGCAAAGTTATCGGAGATGTCTTTCAAAAGTGTGCCTCTGTCGTCATAGTTAATGAAGAGCTAGCGGCAATAAGTGCTCATGGAATATGTCTATCGCCTACGGAGTGACATTCGCTAGCTCACCCGGTGTAGCGTACATTCATCGAATGGTTCGGCTGCCGGGTTCGTCCGTTGCGGTCTAGGAAGGAGATTTGGGTGATGCGAGCACTTTAATTACTTTAGTACTCACCCAGTGACGGCAGATTGAGGACAGATCGGAGGAAGCCTGTTAGTCCGGTACCTGGCTTGTCCAGGTCCGTCCGGGCTGTGAGCGAGAGAGGTCCCTCTCTCATCCAACAACATAGGGGACCGCATGTTGTGGTTCAGATATTTTACATTCAGAGCATATGTCTGTCGGTCGGGACGCTCCGTTATATTGACAGTCCGAGAGACTGTCCTTAATGCTTCCTCATCCTCACAGCAGGGCACACGACCGCACATCGGCTACGTGACCTCGAGTATCCGATCAGTTTCGTCATTCAGTGATTCCACGGCGAATAGGTCGCGCCATCCGGTAGCCAAGGGACACGAGGCCTATACACTCCGTTCACTCGCATATTGGTAGTATGCACGGGGTAACGATCACGGAGCTTCCAGCGGCAATGCATTGTAGGACCGCTTCTCCTCAGGCCTCAGTGACGGACGTGCTATCCGAGTTAGCACAGTTGTTTCGCAGCATCCCAGCATTTGACAGTTTCTTGGTCGAATCAGGAATTATCCGACGGCGCTGGGTCGGTGCGGTCCGCGGTTGCATCAGGTACGGACAACCGAACGCTTTATAGGGTCCGGCAGGATGGCGAAAGGGATTCGAAAGATTTTGAGTTTTCCCTTTAGTAGTATCGGAAGCTGCCTTTCATATCTTCTGGCATTATCTTCCAGTGATTGTTATTTCGGACTTCATTGCTGCGATCTTGGATAAGAGACTTATAGCGTCATTGGACTCGGATTTTTCGATCGGTTCAGGGACATTGTCCCTGACTTACCGACGCAGTCCAATAATGTCATTACAACATGTGTTTTATTTTTCGACGCTATATATGCATACAAGCCTGCTACCAAGCATGAAAGTTTAGTTTCTTGTCCGCGTTGCTCATTTCTGGCGTTTTATCATTTATACGATTAGTTTATTTTGGCAGAGCAGGGCATACCGAGAGTTCATATGCGTCTAGACGGTGTGGTTAAAGACTGGAAATATTCTTTTTCGCCGTTTATGTCTTTTCCAACTTCAATGTTGGAAACGACATGATGTATAGTAGACTTAACTTAGACGCTTTATCATACGTAATCCGCCTTACTGAGGCGTTATCATTACGTTTTCAAGAAAAGATTTACGGGATATTATTCTCAATGTAATTTCTTTTGAGGGCAGTAGTTTGTTCACGTATAACTCCGCCCTTCAGTGGCTGATTGGAGTTGGTTAGACGTGACGCAGCCCTAGCTACATCCATACGCGTGGATAGTAAGGTTAAGAACTCTCTCAGAGTCGCTTCTTTCTCGGAGGAGCTTCTCTTCGACGGCAACTTTTCGGCAATCCATGAATTGCTCGATTTACACGTTCTCTTGTCTATCTAGTGTTACAAGAGATTCAGACTGGGGCAAACATTCGGTGGTTGACTCAGAGAGTGCCACCGCAGTTGCCGGACCCGAGTGTGGCTGTTATGACGGTTGCCAGTCAAACAGATTGGGATATAATACTGATCCCAACGGATTCGAAGTGCCAGGGTCTTTAGGTTCCGCAGTCTCTTAGCAACCAATTTTCTTCCGCGGAATAATGTTTTTTAGGCTTGCTTTATGTCATTGCATGAACATTATTCAGAAACGCATGCCAAAATCCTGTCCGTTAATTCGACAGTAGTGGCGTATCTCCGGAACCAGGGAGGCACTCTTTCGTTTCCGTTATTCAATTTAATGGAAAGAATCCGTCTGTTGGTTATAGTACACCAAGTTCTGTTTTGGTCCGTCATATTCCGGGTTGTCTGATCGTTTTACCGGACTCCCGTTCACTTACGGGTCGCTTGTTGCTGTCAGAATGGACTCTCAACAAACAAGTATTCAATCAGATTTGCTATCTATGGGAGCGCCCAATGATGATTTTTTTTTTACGACACAGCTTGCTAATCAATTGCAGACGTATGTGTTGGCTTGTCCAGATCTCTGAGCTAATGTTGTTAACGCTCTATTGATCTATAGGACGGAATGATAGGATACGCGTATCCTCCGGCGCTGTTGTTTCAGCAGGTATTGCTAAGATAAACAGCCACAATACATTTCTGTTGATAGCATCTCTATCTTCACAGAGATCATGGGTAATTTACTCTCTTGTCTACTGTGGGACTTAACGTGAAATCTTCCTCAATGTGAGGATCTTTTTTCACTGGGTAAATCGTGTCATCTTTATCACAACCCGCAAGGTCGCAACCTTCATGTATTCCGTTGTGTGGTCCGTATTGCATTGTAAGCATTGTACTGGACGAGCTTTGGACGCGATTTCTTACTATAGGAGATCCTCTTCTTCACTATTCTATGCGGCTAAAGTGGAGGCTCTTCCGTCGTTGGTGTAGGGATCATTATGTTCATATTGTTGATCCCTCCATACTACTCATTGCAATTTTTTAGTATACTTGTTTCACAAGATCTACTGCAGCCTGTTATTATTAAGGTTATAGGTTTATGTTACCTCATACCTATGCACTCTAGGATAGTTTACAATTGAGTCTTATGTCTCTTTATCTAGTCAGTTAGTAACTTTTTGATAAATAGACTTAGAATCTTTAGTTTAAATTCCTATGTGGATTTTAACTTCGGTTCTTATTTAGCTAAGTAATCATTTGAGCCTCCGGAAACAGTAGTTTTCAAATTCTGACCTTTTAGACAGTAATTCTGTTGGTTTCTCTTTTACTGTAGAGTCAGTGAGTTTCATGCACTATCGATGGATGATTTTCACTTTCGTAGTTTCGGAATCACTATTCCGTTACTATTTAGGTTGGATTTTTGCATAAGAGTTAGGCTCCTAATATCCGGAACCTATTGTTATTAAGGTCCTTCCGTCTTCGTACGGGCATAGGCCTTTACTCTTTCCGGGTAGAGTTTATGTATTTATAAACAGATATCTGTTTATTATTATGGGCGTAAGCTTCTTCTGTCTTTGATACCTAGTAGAAGGACGTTACGCTCCATTCTATTGTTTATGGATTCTATTAACTATCGGTACTGCTTATGGTATATCATTGACTTAGCAGTTGTGCTTAAGATTTCGGCTCATGAAGTAAGAGTTCTTCTACATCTTGGGCTTACATTAATAGTGTCGCTATTATAGATTTTTGAAGGCTGCTCATTGCGCTCAGCCATCCACATTCATGAATTTTTATCTCAGAAATATCGAGTCCATTTCTGGAGGCCTCTATTGTTAGGTCTATTATCTACTGCTCAGAATGTCATTCACTTAACAGTTGCTACTATAGCTAGGTAGGCTGTCTGTTTCGGCAGTGTCTCCGTTCTGCTGCCCTCTTCGCTCTGGGCTATTTGACCCAGGGCAAGAAAAAGGGGGGGGGGGGGGGAGGGTGTTCCCTTGGGTCACCTGTTTTACTATGAAAACAAGGGGATACCTCCTCCGGAGTTAGTAATTCTGAGCTGTTATTGGGATGGTTGTTTAGTGAGAAGTTTAGGTTTTTAAAATTCATTCAAGTCTTAGTTTTTAAAGTATAGCTTTTGATTATTGCATATGTCAACGGACATGATTATGCAATCCTCAGACACTTTTAAGAGTATAAGAGTCTCTATTCTCTAGACTTACTTTATTTATTGGCTTACTTTAAAAACTATTAGTATAAGGATAATATTGGATTTTAATAGAGTACATGGATGTATGAAGCTCAATTTTGGAAGGTGTTGTATCTTTCTAATTTATCATAAATAAGAAAGATACATGTAAGGCCTATTACTTCTTTTTCCCTACAGGGGATGACTCTATTTTATATTATTGAGCGTATTCCATTTTGCTCTATGTCCTTGGCCCTCCAGCCTTTTTACTATTCAGCTATGTCTGGGTCATTGGTACAGTATAAAAATGTTAAAAAATTTATAGTAATTTCTATATTTTTTATACTTACCAATGACCCAGACGGGGATGGCCCTCCCAGGAGTTGGGAACTCTTGCCTCCCCGCTGAGTACATAGCGCTTACCAGGCACTGGTTTTTAGAATGATTAATGGCGCCAATTTCGGAACGTCCATGACACTGCGCATGCGCAGTAGAGGCGAAGTGTGGAGGGCCTTTCAGGACATGTTTTCTTTGGTTTTAGATGCAAATTTTGGGGATTGGGGGGCAAAATTTGTGTTTGGCCCTATATTTTAAGAGTTAGCACCAGCTATGTCTGGGTCATTGGTAAGTATAAAAAATATAGAAATTACTATAAATTTTTTAACTTTCTTTTATACATGTGACATCTGTCGCTCCAATTCACCAGTGACATGAATTAATTTGCTCAGTGTGGAATTTATGCATCCATTTTCCACGATTTTAATAATCTGCCATTTAAAATCCAGAACTAATTTTAGTGGGTTACATATATTTTCACCGTCAAAATTTCCATTCGTGTTCAGTTGTATTCATGCATTCGTTTCGAAGGACGCTTGTCAGTTGAAGTTAAACATTGAAATCAACACTCAATGAAATTCACTCTCCTCACAGTTTTCACTCTCGCAAACTTTATTTGAGGTGAGCGATTTTCCACTCGCCTCCATTTTGCTCCCATTTGTTACTGATTGGTCAAAAAAGGTACATATGGATGTACGGATGGAGATCATCACTATATCCCCATTTTTGAAAAAGCGTGAATAATAATTACTTTAACATTTTTATGAAAAGTAAATTTTTATCAAAACGAATTTCATTGCCTTTTGAATTGTTGACTCAAAAGAAAGATACCATTGACAGCCATTCATGTGCATTGTCTGCTATCTTGAATCATACCGCAGAGTATTATGTCATGTGACTTTTCTGTTGTCATTTGCCATTGTTAAATATTTTGTGTTCAATCGGATAAAATAAGCACCTCTGAGAAGGTTATTGGGTGAAAGACTTGAAAATTAGGTTCTTTGTTGTAACTAAAAAAATGAAATGGAAACAGCACTGATTGTAATGTACAAAATTTTTCGTTCTGTCATTGCCAACAGAAGCATTTCAGGCAACAAACACAGTTGTGATTCACGAGTTCCCTAATGGCAGTTTTGCTCCACATTCTGTCCTTCTAAGTTTACCCCAGCGGAACACTGACATTAACCCTTAACACACTGGTAGTGAATCAGAATTTTCTCCAATCACTCTGTTTTTCTCTTGTTTCACCATGAATTTAACCAATTATATATTGTTTGACAAAGCTCACTGAGCTCTGTCAAACAAGGTATATTTGGTTAAATACCAAACTGCATTATGGGAAATATTTGCTGCTGAAAACTTTGCCATTTCTTAAATATGGTATAGAGATTACAAAAATAGGTTTAGTTTGAATTTTTGTCACCAGGTGGTGCCACTTAAAGACTGAGCTAAAATACAGATTTCCGTCGAAAAGCTCCTAGGATATGTAAATTCAGTAGGTTAAAGTGTGTCCATATGTTCCAGTAGGGCCTGTAGATGTGCATAGACATTTCAGATTTTTGATTCAGCCCCATGTGGCACCCATAGCACAACTTTTGTCATCAGGGAATCAGTTTCTGGCGAAAGGCTCCTATGGGTTTTAATTCGAAATGTTGAAAGTGTGTTCATATGTTCCAGTAGGGTCTCTAGATGTGCATAAAGGTTTCAGATTTTTGATTCACCCCAAGGAGGTGCCCATAGCATCACTTTTGTCGTTAGAGAATCGGTTTCAGGCAAAAGGCGCTTAGGGGTTTAATTCAAAATGCTGAAAATGTGTTCATATGTTCCTGTAGAGTCTATAGATGTGCATAAAGGTTTCAGATTTTTGATTTGGCCCCATGTGGTGCTCGTGGCCCTACTTTTGTCATTAGAGAATCGGTTTCCAGCTCCTAGAAGTTTTAATTGGAAATGTTGAAAGTGTGTTCATATGTTCTGGTAGGGTCTCTAGATGTGCATAAAGATTTCAGATTTTTGATTTGGCCCCATGTGGCGCCCGTAGTGCTACTTTTGTTGTTAGACAATTGATTCTGGCGAAAGGCTCCTAGGGGGTTTAATTTGAAACGTTGAAAGTGTGTCATATGTTCAGGTGGGGTCTCTACGCATGCATAAACATTTTGGATTTTTGATGTGGCCCCTATGTGGTGCTAGTAGTGCCACTTTTGTCATTAGAGAATGTGAATTGATTTGTGACCATCATAATGGAATTCTGAAAATGCGGGGATGCACCTTAGTGTACTTTGCACACAAATGATACCATTCTAGTTCTTTTAGTCATGGTGCACTTTTAAGATTCATTTACAAAGAGGTCTCTATCTATCAACCTTCAGCACCAGCCCACAGGCACTCTCCAATAATTTGTCATTAAACAACTTTATTAAAACGAAATATTATTTTTGTTTGACTGAATATGAAACACAAGCAAGGTAACTGTTGTCTTTTGCTCTGGTACTCTCATTTTTCTGAAAGCCCTGATAGTGGCTTCTAGCACTCAACCAGCTAAAGTGAAAGTAAAATCACCCAATTTATCTGTAACCCATCCATTCATCCCACAGGCTTAATCAAGTTCTGGTTTCTTTGAGTGATTTTTTTTTCTTAGCTTTAAGATGAGTTTTTAAAGATTTCAATGATTTTTTGCTCCCCAAAATTCACATGATTTTGAATTTGAAATCACTCAAAACCCTTCAAACTCATTTTAAAGCAACAATAAAAACACCCAATTGACCCCAAACCACTCATCCATCTCAGGGGCTTATCTGCAGGAATCTGTTTTTTTTTCATTAAATAACTCAAAATTATTCAAAACTCACTCAAAAAAACTAAAAAAAACAAATTTTTCACCTATTGAAAACCCCTGCCAACCGTCCATGCTACCACCCCCACCCACCCGGGCCTCATGTGTCCTGGTGGGCCCCATTGGAACAAACATTTATCTTATCCATTCACTCATATACATCTGACGAAATTTTAGCACAAATGGTCCTGTTACTCAAAGATGGAATTCATTTCCTGAGAAATGATTTTAACTGGAAACAAATTCATGAATGTGGTTTTATTCAGTTTTTAACACTAAATTACATTTTCCTGGACAAGTCTGACTATCTTTTGATGTAACAGGTCAAACAACTTCTTTTGCCACCTGGTTTGATTAGTTTGATTGTACTGCTAGACATGCCTATGATGTTCTTAACAGGTGAACACGGAGAAGAAAAATCATTTTTACTCTTGGAAAAACATTGATTGGCTTCTGAAAATAATGGTCCAATCATAAGCAAGGAAACAAGTGATTCTTGAAGAACATTAAATTATACCAAAATGTTAAGGCTGAAAAAAAATGTTTTGATTCTCAGACTGTCCCTTACTGAAATGTAAACCCCTTATTGGATGTTTTTAATGCCATGCAGCATCTTCCAATTTTTACAAAATCATGAGACTTGAATTTTTTATGTTTTGGGGTTTTACATATACCCCTGAAACTTCATTAAGCACCCCCTGCTTATTTTGCAGTGGTGTTAATAGAAACTGTCATTACTTTCATGCTAGCTTTCAGATGGCCAAAAGTGATTGTTTGTGGAAAGAATGGTCTATTGACAAATGAAAGAAAACACAATTGATGAAAATATGAAGTATTTTAATGGCGCTAATTACACATATCCGTCACTAATGTTTTTGATGGAAAAATGTTGTCTCGACAAGTATGATGATGGAACGGTCCGGTAATTACTGACGAAAAATGTTGCTTGTTTCTCTTGAACACAATAGCAGTGTCTGACGTCAGTAGCGAGTGTATCCACCGTGTGCCCAGATGACAGCCTGAACCCTCCTTCTCATGCTACCAGTGAGCAACTGCTGCCACTCCTCATACAATGCAGCTTACAAATTGGCCAAATTCTATACAGGTGGATCCCTTGCTTGCACACGACGTCCAAGAAAGTCCCAGGTGTGTTCTAAGGGATTCAAATCAGGGCTCATAGCAGGCCAATGTTGTGTTGTAATAGCATTGTTCTGAAGGAATGCTCTCACAGCATGGGAACAATGTGGTCTTGCATTGTCGTCCATGGATACAGGGCGAGTAGCCAATGGGTGATTGTCAAAATGAGGCACGACAACCGAATTGAGAATGTCCCGGATGTACTGATGACCATTGAGATTCGCACGTACAGTCTCCATATCAATTTGACAGTCATGAGAGAACCATCCCCAGATCATTACTGATCCTCCACATTAAGGAACAGTAGGTGTGATATTCCTGGGCACATAAGCAGTATTTCTGTGCCTCCACACTCTCATGCGACCATCTGTGACATGAAACAGGAACCTACTCTCGTCTGACCAATGGACTCTCCTCCACATCTTGAGATTCCAATGTTGTCATGTCATACACCACTCCAAAAGTCATCTTTGATGCTGATCGGACAGAGTTGGATGCTTGATGAGCCTCTGGACCTCATACCCACTGCTTTGAGATGGTTTCAGACAGTTCTGTTGCACAAACACCTGTTGGGGAGCCAAAGGCATTTCAAAACCCCACTTGAAGCAAAAGGTTCATGCCAAACGAGGTTTGCCAGACTCCGATCTTCCCGGGGAGAGGTCTTTTGGGGTTGTCCAGGCCTTGTTCGGTCCTTAACATCATTGGTTTGTTGATATTTTCGGACAAGTCTGCTGAAGACAGAATGACTATAACCAAGTTGCCTTCCAATAGTTTTGAATGACATTCCTGTTGCATGCATGCCAACGATTTGCCATCTTGGTGCTTCTGAAGTCTCCTCCTTGCCATGTCAACATTTATTGGTAAAAGAAGTGACAAATTTTCTTGTTTTATATCCAGATACGGCATGTGGAGGATAGTGTTTTTTGTGACATTAGAAGCATGCTTCACGTGGACGAGGGCATGTGTTTGGGGTATGCTATCAACCAGAAACATCATGTTTCACAAGATGAAATGTACTGCAAGGCATAGCAATCATTAAAACATAATATTCAGTAACAGCAACTTCACTGTCAAGAAACATTTCAGGGGATGCTTAATTAAGTGCCAGGTGTATATATAACTAAAATTTGAAGAGTATAACTAAAGATGCAAAACAGTTCTATTTTAAAAATTATCTGAGTTTATTTTTAAAATTATTATGCGCTTTCTATATATTCTGTGTCTGAAAAGACCGCAGAAAGCCTCTCAATCCATTCTCACTATGTGCAAGAAAAAAATAAAACATAAAACTCCCTCCCTCTCTTACTGATTTGAACGAAAAATTGCCAGAGAATCAATTAATTTCTTTTGAGTGGCCAAACAAACTTTTTATGTTGATACTGTATTTTAGACTGTTGAATCACTTCAAACAAACAAACAAATGTTTCTTTTTTTGTAATTGCTTTCTGGAAAATATCTGCCAGACCCATCTTTAATTTAATTTATTTCATTATTTAATACATGTAACCTTAGATGAGCAGTAAGTTTGGAAGAACACTGTGGTTAGTTTGTTTGATATTTTTTTTTTATTTTTGAAGGTCTGATGTTGAGGTGTTAGCATGGTCAAGTGTTCAAGTTTTATGTCAGTGTTCAGTGAGTGAATCAAGAGTAAATCTTCCAGCCATGCATATGCGCCAGCTCTACAATGAAGACGTCACCTCTACAGGCTCAGAAACTTCTTTCATACCCAACAAAGGTATATTTGCATATTTTATTGCAGTAAAAATAAGATTTTAATTGTACCCTGATATAGCAATATACAGGATATTCCCTGTCATGCCATCATCTTGCAGACTAAATACTTTACTTCTGGGCCAGATTTAACCAAAGTTGGGACATCTGTTCCCTAGAGCTGAACAATTGAATTTTGTTTAATTGTTCTACTTCACCCCTTCATGGATCCCAAAAGGGTGATAAAAAAACCTTTAAAAAATCTTCAAAACCACTGTACAGAAAGTATGATTTTTGGCATGTAGAATCTTTCACTTTAAAACATTCAAGTTTTTTCAAGTCAGGTTTCTTCATCTGTATTTGAGTTAGTTTGGGGAGTCCAGAAGTTGCCTTTGGGCTTCAAAATGCTAAAGTAATTTTTTAGCTAATTGACTTGACGATTTCAAGGTAAGCGCAAGCCATTGTGCATGTGAATGCCTGTTAGTCTGTACACAATTTGTTTGGCATGGGCCACAGACCACAGTTCTCTTTTCTGATCATCACCAAATTTCATATACAGGTTAAGTTTCATGCCTAGATGGGAATATCCCATTATGGTCACAGTCACCTACCTGCATTGGCTTCCACAGGTGCCATCTTGAATTTCTTATCAACCTACCTTACAATTGTTTACTACAGGCTTGCTCTACAGTGGAAGACCCTAACTCGGAAAATATACTCTCTATTTTGATCTTTCCCAAGGGATTTGGGAAAGAAAAGTGGTGTAAAAGCACCAAGAAAAAATAAGCCAAAACTAGGTCGAGCGCTATCGGAGCACATCCAGTAGATGACGCTCTTCTCTTAGTACAATTCTACGACTTCCGGAACCAGTGTGCAGGCAGTCACCAATGAATCATTCTTTTTTTCGTCCATCCATGTGGCAGGATGTCCATTTTGCATTCAGAAACAGTGATAATTCAACTCGTTGATAATGGTTTCCTGTGACTGGAATTATGGATCTGAGGATCGTATAATAACAGGACTGTGTTTTATATATTCTCGTTATTATTTTCAACCACATTTTCATTGTATTTTATATATTTTTAGTGTCGCGCGTGACTTTCGTGTACCGTGCGGTTCGGACATAAACATTTTTCGGTTGATAAATTTTATTATTATTATTGGAGTTAGGTGTCAATGGGGGCCTGTATGGCCAGGATTTCTCCTCTCTGTTGAGGGCAGAATTTCTGTTTTTTGGGTCCCTTTCGGCCGTCTGGGTTCAGTTGTGTTCCCGCTGGTCCTTTTTCTGCCACCTTTCTCTCGTAGTTTGGGGTGTTCTTCTACTTTCTACATCTGTTGAGTTCACCTTTTTCTTCTACTGCTTTCCCCTCTGTTATGTCCAGTACAGTTCCTTTAGGGCAATGCCTTTTGCCCTAGCTTATAGTGCATTCTTGTGGCCATTCCTCCCACACCCACGGGAGGGGAGGGGCCTCCTGACCTGACCATGTCTGGTGAGAGTTATACCCCCTTCGTGGGGGATGTGCAGTTTTTAACCGTGGTGGATACTGCGGGAGCTGTTGAGTTGTCTGGTGAAGAGATGCCTGGTTCCGGGACTATAGTCTCTCTCCATTCGACATCTGAGGCTGTCACTAGGGTTGTGACTCCTCCTTTGGAGGCCGAGCTCGGTTGCTCTCTCCCCTTTTCCACCAGTTTCAACAGCTCCCGTCGTACCTGCAGCTACTGCTGTTTCGTCTGCAACATCATCAGTCACCGTTTCAGCCAGCCTCGGCTTATCCCTGCAGGGGTCTGCAGCAATGTCTGGTAGTGTGGATGTGGGGTATCAGCCTCAGCCTTCCCTGACTTCAACTCGGCGGAGTCGGAAGTGGATGCCGACCGAACCCTCTGCTGTGGCCTCTCCGCTGTTGAGCACAGCAGTTTTATCCCTGCAGGGGTCTGCAGAGATGTTGGGTAGTGTAGACATGGGGGTATTGGCCTCAGCCTTCCCTGACTTCAACTCAGCAAAGTCGGAAGGGACTGCCGACCAAAGCCTCTGCTGTGGCCTCTCAGCCGTTGAGCACAGCAGTTTTATCCCTGCAGGGGTCTGCAGAGATATCTGATAGTGTGGACGTGGGATATCGGCCTCAGCCTTCCCTGACTTCAACTCGGTGAAGTCGGAAGTGGCTAGCGGTGGAACCCTCTACTGTGGTCTCTCCGCCGTCGAGCACTGCAGCCATTTCATTGGATTTGGATGTTCATGGTGGGGTCGCTATGAACTCTGTGGCGTTTCCATCCAATCACTCTGGTCACAAGGCCAGTTTTGCGGGACCAACGCCTTTTGTGCAGCCTGGACCTTCTGTCCCTCGGAGGTCCGCGGCAACTCTCCTGAGTTTCTGCTCTGTAGATCCTCGGGGTATATCATACCCCTATACACATCTGCCTTCAGATGTTTCGGCTGCCGCCCGTCGCCCCACTTCGGGTGTTTTTGAGGATCGTGACCCTTCCCTGGTTAAAAGGGTCAGGAGTGAAGACACTTTGCCGGTTCGTTCCCATGTCGAACCGGCCGACACAGGCAGTGAGCTTAGGGAGGCCCTCTCCTTGCCCACTTAGGTTCTGTCCAAGAGCCTTTACGTTGCTTCCAGCGAGGCTATGAGTAGTTTCCAGGCACCCCTTGTGGTGCCACCTCCCGGGATTGGAAACAGGCTGCTTTCTGATCCCCCTGGTGTGCCTACACCATGGGAGGCATTGGCTGGTTTGCCCATGATGGGCTATGTGTCTTCCGACTCAGCGTATGAGTCTGACATACCTGACGTTGAGAGCCAACACTCTTCTAACTTGGGGCAGCTCTTGACTTTGTGTTTGGGTTCCTTCCAGATCTCAAACTGTCCAACCAGCCGACAGTGTCAGCCCGGCCGCGATCATCGGTCGTGCGCCTATGGTCTGTGGAGCAACCTGCTTCTGGGCGCCTTCGACCATGCCAGTCAGTACAGGTGGTTGAAGCATTTATAGCTTTGGACTCTAAGCTGAGTTCCACTGCTATGAAGACGTCGTTCTTCACCGGGGTTGACACTTTTTGGCCTCTGGTGCATTATCGTTCCTACTATTCCGCCAATCTGTCAGTCTGTAGACTTTGACGGTCTTGGATCAGGACTCCAACTCTCGGGCTTTCCAAGCCCAAGTCGGCCGTTATTCCTAAGTCCGTGTTGGGCTTATCGAGAGAGGTGCTGGGCATGCTTTCTCTCTCAAAGCATGTTTTCTCTGCTTTAGCTGCTTATCTGCCCCCCGATAAGTTTGACGATGTACAGGCTCCTCTGTGTGAGCTGTCCAAGGCACTCATGCATCTTACTCACACGCATACCTGTAACACGGCTAACTTGGAATTAGTTCGCAGGGACGCTGTGCTGGACACAAGCCGTTCCCTTCCTGAGGGGCAGCACGCTGCTCTTCGATCTGCTTCTTCAGCGGGTCCGCAACTATTCCATGGTTCCGTGACCATGGTCCGGGATGACGTCCTACGTCATTCCATAGATCACTGCTGCTTCGTCAGCTTGATCAGCCTTCTGTTGGAGGCAGGGGCTGTCCAAAGCCTAACAAGCGCCTTTCTGCTTCCTCTGCAAAGCCAAGGGATGATCCTCCTGCCGCCGTTTCTTCTTACTCATGGCGTAAGGGTAGGCGTTGGCAGTCGTCACCTCGATTCATCCCAGGTTGAGGCATCCAACTCTGTCGAGAGTGCCTCTTCCAACACAAGTTCCTTTTGATGTTACACGTTGGGAACTTTTGATCACAGCAATCTCCTGTCAAAGGGGGCGATAGAGGTCATCAAGAACATTCAGCGGGATTTTATTCCCGCCTGTTCTTGGTGCCAAAGAAGGACGGACGACTCCGACCGGTTATCGATCTGAGTATCCTGAACCAGTCTATCATTGCTCCTAAGTTCAGCATGGAGACTTTCAGGGCGGTTCGCCGCTCCATTCACCAGGGTATTTTCGCTTCCAGCATCGACCTGCGAGATGCTTACTTTCACGTTTCGATTCATCGGACATCGCAAAAGTATCTCAGGTTCGCTTTTCTGGGGCGAGTTTACCAGTTCAAGGCCATGCCCTTCAGCCTCAACCTGGCTCCTTGAGCCTTCACCTGACTGATGTCACATGTGGTAGCGCCTTACATCGCACACAGTCCAGGGTGACTACTTCGGCATATCTAGATGGTATCCTCCAGGGGCATTCCAATGCTGCCTTTCTGGAGTCAGATGTCGACACACTGTTGAGCCTGCTCACGTTGCTAGGGTTCAGAGTCAACGTGGAGAAGTCGGACTTGGTCCCTTCTCAGTCGTTTTGTCATCTAGGGATGTACTTCCATACTCAGCTGAATATGGTGGTGGTTCCCCAGGCAAGGGCTGTGATTCTCTCAGCTTTTGCCCTGCCTCTCCCAGTCCACGTCCACGATCTCTGCGGTTCGGTGACGAATCTCATTCCTCTTGGTTGTTTGCATGTCAGACCTCGCCAACACTTTCTGCTCAGTCGTTGGAGGCCGAATGTCGATCCTCTGGATCTGGTGCTTCAGTTACCGGAGTCTCTTCATCGTCTCCTTCTCCCCTGGATGGATGTTCAGTAGATTATGCAGGGAGTTCCGTTGGACTTGCAGTCGCCAGCGATCTTGGATGGGGTGAGACATTGTATCCTCTAGGTCTTTCCCTTCACGGGTCATGGGACCAGGATCAAGTAGCTCTTCACATCAACCAGAAGAAGCTTCTTGCTCTTCTTCTGAGTTTCCGGCAGTGGATCCCCCACCTTTCGAATCGCCAGGTCCTTCTGTTGTCCGACAATTCGACAGTGGTTGCTTACATTCGGAACCAGGGCGGCACACACTCTGTTCCCATGTATGAATTGGCTCTGGATCTTCTACTGCTCGCTCAGGATGTCAACGCCGGAGTGGTGGTTCGTCACATTCCCGGTCATCTGAACGTCCTAGCAAACTCCCTGTCCCGATGGGGCAGGGTCATTTCCACCGAGTGGATGCTCCACAGGGCGGTGTTCCAGTCGCTTTGCAGTCTCTGGAGTTGTCCCCACATCGATCTCTTTGGGACTCGTTGGAACCATCAGGTGGACACTTTCGTGTCCCCGTGTCCAGGTCGTGTGGCTTTCGCCGTGGATGCTCTGTCGCTCGATTGGAATGGTCTTGTTGGCTAAGCCTTCCCGTCAGTTCCGACTCTGCCTCAGGTTCTAACCAAGATACAAACCTGCAGTTGTCAAATCATTTTGATCGCTCCCCTATCACCTCAGTGGGTGTGGATCAATCTGCTCCGCTCTCTGTTGGCGGCGGCTCTGGCACGTCTCCCTCTGCGTTACGACCTTCTTTGCCAAGGTCACCCGAGGAGGTTTCTCCGACTTCCATAAACTTTTCACATTTTCATCTTCTTCTCTGTAACCGCTGAGCCGGTGCGAACCAAACTTGGCAGGAATGGTCTATGGGAGGTCCTCTACAAACGATGCTCATTTTGTTCTCATCGGATGAAAAACATGGCTTCCAGAGGCATTCTTTGATTCTGGTTGGTGGATTTTGAAAAATCTTCTCCTCTGAAACCACAGGGACAAATGTTTTGAAACTTTGCATGGTTGATGATTGGGACCCCCTCTACCAACGATCTTCATTTAATGTTGATTGGGCTGCAAACATGGCTTCAATTGCAGCTTATAGTTACTATAGAAACCCTATGGGAAATCCCATATTTTTATGCTGTACCAATGACCCAGACATAGCTGGTGCTAACTCTTAAAATATAGGGCCAAACACAAATTTTGCCCCCCAATCCCCAAAATTTGCATCTAAAACCAAAGAAAACATGTCCTGAATGGCCCTCCACACGTCACCTCTACTGCGCATGTGCAGTGTCAAGGACGTTCCGAAATTGGCGCCATTAATCATTCTAAGTTTGGCCCTTCATCAGTTAACATCTGACTGATCTTTGTGCTTGTAAATCTCAGTTTAAATGATGCCAGACACATAAATATTAGTGAAATGGTGATTCTAAGGAGGATAGAGAAGGAGGAGAGGAAAAATGTGTGACAGAATATTATCAGGGCTGTAACTTAAAATTTTTTAATGAAATTATGTTAAGTTACCTATTTTCGAGGCAGCAGCCATTTTGTTGTCATTCTGGTTATTTAGTTACACTGATTTTTCAGTGTTTTCCTCTCTCCCTTTCCTTTAAGTCCCTTCTTGCTATTCTCCCATGCCTTTGGCATAGTTTGTGTAATTATTATTACTAAAATTTCTTGGGAGTTTTAACTGAATAACAGAATGAATTCTGTTCTTTTCCCCATGTTTACGTCTTCACCTACGGGTGGTTAGGCGTTGTGTTCTGCATCTACCATCTGATGTTCTGCAGTTTCTTCCCTGGAAGTCTCTGTTTTGCATCAGATAGTGTATTTTTGGTAACTGATTCCGGGCCTGGGTGCCTGGAGTCTTATTTTAGTGTTTTTACACTCATTGTTTACATTTACAACAGCCCTCAGTGTGAGGGGGGGATTTCTTGAAAATAATATCTTGATGTTATTTTAATCATAACTAGATACATTATTATTGTTCGTAAGTGTTGAATAAATTGTTTAAAATATTTTTAAAATTTTTGTCCACACTTAGGCTTGGGATCCATTGGGGCTCAATGTTACTTTTCAGAAACTTGGGCTGTTCTGAAAAAATATTTTTTCAAAATATTTTGATTTCAATTATTTTTTCTATATTAATGGATCATATTATTATTATGTATTTTGATTGCCAGGGGTTGGTGCGAGTACCAGGACTTTGTTTTCTTTTCACATTGAAAGGATTTTGATCAATTGTAATAAGAGGAAGTCTTCCTCTGACTTTTATAATCATTCTATATGTGGTCAGTGTACTCGCATTAACTCCTGTTCTGTATCGTATGATTTCGATGACAACATGGGAAGCGTATGTCACGGTATGTTAGTGGGGAATTGGACATTCCGGTCCTTTCCCCACTGGGTCACTCTACTTTATCAATTTCTATTTCAGACGATCAAGATTAGGGTTGATGTATCTGTGATGTCTTCCAACAGTGTGCCTCCGTCGTCACAATTAATGAAGGGCTAGCGGAAAAGTGCTCATGTAAATACGCCAATTGCCTAAGAGGACCCTAGTAGGTTCGACGGCCTTTGACGTCCGCTAGCTCGCCCGGTGTAGCGTCCATTCATCGAATGGTTCGGCAGCCGGGTTCGTCCGTTGCGGTCTAGAAGGAGTTTTGGGGTGATGCGAGCACTATAAATCAACCAAATGCACACCCAGTGACGGCGGATTAGAGGGAGAACGGAGGAAGCCTTTTAGTCCGGTTCATAGCTCGTTCTGGTCCATCCGGACGGCGAGCGAGAGAGGCCCCTCTCTCGTACAACAACATCTGGCCCCAGATGTTGTGGTACAAAATGTTTCGCATTCGGAGCATACGTCCGTCGCTCGGGACGCTCCGACATATAGTCAGTCCGGAGAGACTGTCAATAAGGCTTCCTCATTCTCATGGTAGCGCACACGACCGCTCTTGGCTACGTGACCTCGGTTATCCAGTCAGCTTCGCCAGTCAGAGAATCATCGGCGACCAGGTCACACCATCCGGTAGCCAGGGACACGAGGCCTGCAGACTCCGGACGTTCGCATAGGAAAGTGTGCAGGAGTCAACGTACACGGAGCTTCCGGCGGCAATGCATCGTAAGACCGCTACTGCACAGGCCTCGGGGACGGACGTGCTTTCCTAAATAGCACAGCTTATCGCAGCATCCCAGCATCAACTGAATCTGTCGAATATGTTTTATCCGACGATGCTGGGTCGGGATGCTCTGCGGAAGCGGGTACGGACGTCCAAAAATTTCATCCGGTCCGACGGGATACCGAAAGGGATTCGGAGGATTTCGAGCTTTCCCTTTCGGAACAACATATGCTGTTGTGTATGTCATCTGACTTGATCTTCTACAGGTTCTTTCGTCGGACCAGAATGCTGCGATGCCGGATAAGAAACTGATAGCGTCGGTGGACTTAGAAATTTTTGGTTCGGTTCAGGGACATCGTCCCTCAGTTCCGACATAGTCCAATAATGTCACACAAACTTTCGAATTATTGAACGACGCTATATATATTATTATTATATGCTTGCTATTACCAAGCATTTCTGGTTTCTTGTTCGCAAAGTTATCGGAGATGTCTTTCAAAAGTGTGCCTCTGTCGTCATAGTTAATAAAGAGCTAGCGGCAATAAGTGCTCATGGAATATGTCTATCGCCTAAGAGGTCCCTTGTAGGATCGACGGAGTGACATTCGCTAGCTTACCCGGTGTAGCGTACATTCATTGAATGGTTCGGTTGCCGGGTTCGTCCGTTGCGGTCTAGGAAGGAGATTTGGGTGATGCGAGCACTATAATTACTTTAGTACTCACCCAGTGACGGCGGATTGAGGACAGATCGGAGGAAGCCTGTTAGTCCGGTTCCTGGCTTGTCCAGGTCCGTCCGGGCTGTGAGCGAGAGAGGTCCCTCTCTCGTCCAACAACATAGGGGACCGCATGTTGTGGTTCAGATATTTTACATTCGGAGCATATGTCCGTCGGTCGGGACGCTCCGTTATATTGACAGTCCGAGAGACTGTCGATAATGCTTCCTCATCCTCACAGCAGGGCACACGACCGCACATTGGCTACGTGACCTCGAGTATCCGATCAGTTTCGTCATTCAGTGATTCCACGGCGAATAGGTCACGCCATCCGGTAGCCAAGGGACACGAGGCCTATACACTCCGTTCGCTCGCATATTAGTAGTATGCATGGGGTAACGATCACGGAGCTTCCAGCGGCAATGCATTGTAGGACCGCTTCTCCACAGGCCTCAGTGACGGACGTGCTATCCGAGTTAGCACAGTTTTTTCGCAGCATCCCTGCAATCGACAGTTTCTTAGTCGAATCAGGAATTATCTGACGACGCTGGGTCGGTGCGGTCCGCGGTTGCATCAGGTACGGACGACCGAACGCTTTATAGGGTCCGACAGGATGGCGAAAGGGATTCGAAAGATTTCGAGTTTTCCCTTTCGTAGCATCGGAAGCTGCCATTCATATCTTCCGGCATTATCTTCCAGTGATTGTTATTTCGGACTACATTGCTGCGATGTTGGATAAGAGACTTATAGCGTCATTGGACACAGAATTTTGGATCGGTTCAGGGACATTGTCCCTGACTTACTGACACAGTCCAATAATGTCATTAGAACATGTGTATTATTTATCGACGCTATATATACATATAAGCCTGCTACCAAGCATGATAGTTTAGTTTCTTGTCCGCAATGCTCATTTCTGTCTTTTTATCATTTATACGAATAATTTATTTTGGCAGAACAGGGCATACCGAGAGTTCATATGCGTCTAGACGGCGTGGTTAAAGACTGGAAATATTCTTTTTCGCCATCTATGTCTTTTCCAACCACAATGTTGGATACGACAATGATGTCTAGTCGACTTAACTTAGACGCTTTATCATACATAATCCACCTTACTGAGGCGTTATCATTACGTCTTCAAGAAAAGAATTACGGGATATTATCCTCAATGTGATTTCTTTTGAGGGCAGTTGTTTGTTCACGTATAACTCCGCCCTTCAGTGGCTGATTGGAGTTGGTTAGACGTGACGCAGCCCTAGCTACATCCACGCGCGTGGATAGTAAGGTGAAGAACTCTCTCAGAGTCGCTTCGTTCTCGGAGAAGCTTCTCTTCAACGGCAACTTTTCAGCAATCCATGAATTGCTCGATTTACACGTTCTCTTGTCTATCTAGTGTTGCAAGAGATTCAGACTGGGGCAAACATTCGGTGGTTGACTCAGAGAGTGCCACTGCAGTTGCCAGATCCGAGTTTTATAATTATGACGGTTGCCAGTCAAACAGGTTGGGATATAATATTGATCCCAACGGATTCGAAGTGCCAGGGTCTTTGGGTTCCGCAGTCTCTAAGCAAGCACTTATCTTCCGCGGAATAATGTTATTTTTATACTGTACCAATGACCCAGACTTAGCTGGTGCTAACTCTAACAAAACCAGGGCCAAACACAAATTTTGCCCCCCAATCCCCAAAATTTGCATCCAAAACCAAAAGAAATCATGTCCTAAAGGACCTCCATACTTCGCCCCTACTGCGCATGCGCAGTGTCAAGGACGTTCCGAAATTGGCGCCAATTATCATTCTCTGTTTGGCCCTTCATCAGTCAACATCTCACTGATCTTTGTGCTTGTAAATCTCAGTTTAAAGGATGCCAGACACGTAATTATTGGAGAAATGGTGATTCTAAGGAGGATATAGAAGGAGGAGAGGAAAAAGGAGTGACAAAAAATAATCAGGGCTGTACTTAAAATTTTTATGAAATTATGTTAAGTTGCCTATTTTCGAGGCATGGGCCTCTTGTTGTCATTCTTGCTAAAATGTTGCACTGCTTATTCAGTGTTTCCTCTCCCCTAGCCTTCTAAGTCCCCCCTTGCAATTCTCCCATGCTTTTGGCATATTTTTGAGAAAGTTCATTTCTAAAATTCTCTTGGGAGAGTTGCTTGGTTACAGAATGTTTTCTGTTATTTTCCCCATAGTTACGTTTTCACCAATGGGTGTATAAACGTTGTGTTCTGCATCTTCCATCTGATGTTCTGCAGATTCTCCCCTGGAAGTCTCTGTTTTGCATCAGATAGAGTGTAATTTTGATGACTGATTTCGGGCCAGTTTTTTCAGTGCCTGGAGTCATGTTTTCTGGTGTTTTACACTGTTTGTTTACATTGGCAACAGCCTTTTTTGAGGGGGGCTGTTTGCCTTTGGTGTAGTTTTTCTCACTATAAGATACATTTCTTTTATCCGTAAGTGTTGCATTAATTATTTAATATAAATTTAAAATTTTTTACCACACTTAGCCATCGGATCCATCGGGGCTCAATGTTACTTTTCAGAAACTTGGGCTTCGCTGAAAAAATATTTTTCAAAAATTATTTTGATTTGCAATTGTTTTTTCGTTATTAATGGATCATGTTATTATGTATCTTTGTGTCAGGGGTTTGTGCGAGTAACTAGGACTTGTTCTTGACTTTTCACAATGAAAGGATATTGTTCAAATTGTAATGGGAAGAAATCTTCCTCTGACTTTCATGATCATTGTATTAATTGTAGTCAGTGTTCTCGCACTAATCCCTGTTCTATATGTCAATATTGGGATGACAAACATTGGAAACGTGTGTCACGGTATGTTGTTACTGGAGAAAGGGCGATGCCGGCTCTTTCTCCGCAAGGTCACTCTACTCTCTCAGTTTCTATTTCAGAGGAACAAGAACAGGGTGATGTTTCCATGTTATCTTCCGCAAGTGCGCTTCCGTCGTCACAAATGAATACAGAGCTAGCGGCAAAAGTGCTCATGGAGATTAAACAAATGTCGTCCGCTAGCTCGCCCGGTGTAGCGTCCATTCACCGAATGGTTCGGCAGCCGGGTTTGTCCGATGCGGTCCAGGAGGAAATGTTGGGTGATGCGAGCACTATAAACATTCAACGTGCACACCCAGTCACGGCGGATAGTAGGCAAGATCGGAGGAAGCCTTTGAGTCCGGTTCCTAGCTCGTCCAGGTCCAGCCGGGCCACGAGCGAGAGAGGCCCCTCTCTCGTACAACAACATATGGGACCAAATGTTGTGGTACAAAATGTGTCGCAAGTGGAGCATACGTCCGTCGCTCGGGACGCTCCGTTGTATAGGCAGTCCGCGGAGACTGCTCAGGCTTCTTCTTCTCGTCAGCGCACACGACCGCACCTTGGCTGCATGACCGCCGATATCTTACCAGCTTCGCCGATCAGGGATTCTTTGGCGACCAGGTCACACCATCCGGCAGCCAGGGACACGAGGCCGATGGACTCTGGACGTTCGCATAGAAAAAGTATGCGGGAGCCATCAGATGCGGAGCTGCCCTCGGCGAAGCAGCGAAAGACTGCGCCTCCGCAGGTCTCGATGCCGGACATACTTGTGCAGGTAGCACAACTTATCGCAGCATCCCAGCAGCCGACAGAAACGGTGTCGGATCGGGAATTATCCGACGGCGCTGGGTCGGTACGCTCCGCCGAAGCATCGGGGGCGGACGACCGGGAGCATCATGAGGTCGGACCGGATGGTGAAAGGGATACGGATGATTTGGAGCTATCCCTTTCGGAACAACATAAAGCTGCCGTGGACTTCATCCGGCACTTTCTCCCTCAAGTTGTTCCGTCGGGCCAGACTGCTGCGGTTCCGGACAAGAGGATTATAGCGTCATTGGACTCTGAATTTTTCGAGCGGTTCAGGGACATCGCTCCCGAGTTTCCGTCGCAGTCCAATAATGTTGCAAGAACATTTGAATTATTGAACGACGCTATATTTAAACTTGCTTCCAAAACGGGGAAAGCAGGTTTCTTGTCCGCCAATACTCTCAACCTGCCTTTCATTAATGCAAGGAATAAATTCGACACGGCAGGACAGGGTATTCCGAGAGTTCCTCTGCGTATGGACGACGAGGCGGAAGACTTAGAGCTATCATTACCGTCGTCGGCGTCTATTCCAACCGCGGTGTTGGAAACAACTATATCGTCTAACAGAGCCAGTTTAGATGCCTTATCTTACGCAGATCACCTTACTAAGGCGTTATCACTGCGCCTTCAAGGGAAAGAATTTCAGGATATACAATCCTCTTTAAGACTTCTTTCAAGGGCAGTAGCTTATTCCACGTGTAACTCCGCCCTTTCAGTGGCAAACCTGGAGTTGGTTAGACGTGACGCAGCCCTAGCTACATCCACACTCGTGGATACTAAGGTGAAGAACTCTCTCTTTGACGGCAAGCTTTCTGCTATTTCTGATAAAATTACAAAGGAAGCTTCGGATTCTCTGTTGTTCAAATCTGCTTCTAAGAAGTCGGATACGGCAGACAAGAATAAGACAGGCACTTCTGGGTCTGATGCGCCCAAGAGAGGTTCCTATAGAGGTTCTGGTGCGTCCTCTTGGTCTTATTCGAGAGACCGTCAAGGTAGCGACTCACGTTCGGGACGTCCTTCGGGCCGGGACAACCGGTCGGATGCCCCGAGGTCGACGGGATGAGGTGCGGGTCGTGGAGGACGTGGTTTCTCCTACCGCAGGCCTCGCAGGTCCAGGAGGTGATGGCTTAAACCTCTATCGCGTACCGGTTGGCGGAAGGTTGTCGAGCTTTTCACAAGAATGGGCGTCGATTACGGACGACCCTTGGGTGAGAGGAGTGACTTCGGAAGGTCTAAAGATATCCTTCAAACGAAAGCCTCCATTAACTCAAAGTCCAAAGTGGACTCAACTTCCGTCAAATCCGCAGAAAAGGGACGCTCTATTGTCAGAGGTGCAGTCTCTTTTAATGAAAAACGCGGTAGAGGTCGTAGAAAACCAGGAGACTCCGGGATTCTACAGCCATCTGTTTCTGGTTCCGAAACCAGACGGCTCGTTCCGTCCAGTCATAGATTTGAGCTGGATAAACAAGCTGATCGTCACTCCGAAGTTTTATATGGAGACGATTCGGTCGGTCAGAGCGAGTATTCGGGTGAACGATTATGCAACAAGCATAGATCTCAAAGATGCGTACTTTCACGTCATGGTACATCCGACATTCAGAAAGTATCTACGCTTCGCAGTCCTAGGAGTGGTGTATCAATTCCGGGCGATGTGCTTCGGATTGAATCTAGCACCCAAGGCTTTCACTCGGGTAATGAACTCGGTAATGATCTATTTCCGAGCTCATTCGTCTGTGGTAACGTCGGCCTACCTGGACGGCATTCTTCAGAGGTACAGCAACGAGTTAACGCTTCAGAACGATGTTCAGAATCTACTTCTATTGCTCCGACGTCTCGGTTTTATAGTAAACGAGGAGAAGTCGGATCTGGTGCCGTCCAAGTCATTCACACATCTGGGAATGAGCTTCGAAACGCACAACAATCTCGTTCGTCTGCCGTTAACCAGAGCGAAGCTAGTCAGTTGTTACGCTCGCTATTGTCTGCACGCAGACAAAGTCACAGCGAGAGAATTTATGAGACTGATAGGTCTGTGCGGAGCCGCTGCGGATCTCATTCCGATGGGGCGGTTACGCACGCGTCCTCTCCAAATTTTCTTGACTCAGAATTGGAGTGTGAAAATTCATTCGCTCGACATAGACGTTCTCTTGTCAGATCAAGTGAAACAAGAGATTCAAACTTGGGCAAACATTCAGTGGTTAACTCAGGGAGTTCCGCTGCAGTTGCCGGATCCGAGTTTTACCATTATGACGGATGCCAGTCAAACAGGTTGGGGTGCATCATTGATCCCAACGGATTCGAGATGCCAGGGTCTTTGGGATCCGCAATTCCTGGGCAAGCACATGAACATCAAGGAAATGATGTCAATTTGGCTTGCTTTATGTCATTGGATGGACATAATTCACAATGCTCATGTCCAAATCCTATCCGACAATACGACAGTAGTGGCGTATATACGGAATCAGGGAGGCACTCATTCAGTTCCGTTGTTCAATCTAACGGAAAGAATCCTTCTGTTTGCGCTAGAACATCAGGTTCTTCTTTCGGTCCGTCACATACCGGGTCGTCTGAATGTGCTAGCAGACTCCCTTTCTCGAAAGGGTCGCTTGTTGCCGTCGGAGTGGACTCTCAACAAACAAGTATTCAATCAGATTTGCTACCAATGGGAACGGCCAATGATAGACTTATTTGCGACACATCTCAACAATCAGTTGCAGATGTATGTGTCTCCGTGTCCGGATCCAAGAGCATTTGCAGTAGACGCTCTGTCGATCCCTTGGGACGGAATGATAGGATATGCGTATCCTCCAGCGCCGTTAATTCAGCAAGTATTGCTAAAGATAAAACAATCTCAATGCAAGATTCTGTTGGTAGCATCTCTGTCTCCACAGAGACCGTGGATAAATCTACTCAGGTGTCTGTTGTGGGACCTACCGCGAAAGCTTCCTCCACGGGAGGATCTTCTTTCGCAGGAGAAATCGCGTCAACTCCATCACAACCCGCAAGGTCTCAACCTTCACGTTTTTCCGTTGTGTGGTCCTTCTTGCATGGCAAGCACTTTACAGGACGAGCAGTGGACGCGATTTCTAACTGTAGGAGGACCTCCTCTTCGCTAAACTATGCGGCTAAGTGGAAGGTTTTTCATCGTTGGTGTAGGGATCATTCTATAGATATTTTCGATCCCTCTATTCCAGACATTGCAAACTTTCTAGTATACTTGTTTGACGAAATCAAACTGCAGCCTGTTACTATTAAGGGTTATAGGTCTATGTTATCTGATACCTATGCACATCATGATAGTTTACAAATTGGATCTAATGTCTCTTTATCTAAGTTGGTTAGAAACTTCTCGATAAATAGACCCAGAACTCTTAGGTTAATTCCTAAATGGAGTTTAGCTTGGGTTCTTCTTAAATTGAAGGAAAAGCCATTTGAACCTCTTGGGACAGTAGATTTCAAATTCTTATCTTATAAGACAGCTTTTCTCTTAGCTTTCTCTTCTGCTAGAAGAGTCAGTGAGCTTCATGCACTGTCGGTGGATGATTCTCACTATCGTAGTGTCGGGAACACTATCACCTTCACTACTAATGTGGGTTTTTTTAGCTAAGAATCAGGCTCCTAATAAATATCCGGAACCTATTGTTATTAAGGCCCTTCCGTCTTCAGACGGGCGTAGGCCTTTACTCTGTCCTGTTAGAGCGTTACGTATCTATAAACAGAGATCTCAGTTTATCAGAAAGGGACGGAAACGTTTCTTTCTGTCTTTGATGCCTAATAGAAGGGACATTTCAGTCCATTCTATTGCTAGATGGATTCAATTAACTATCCGTACTGCTTATGAGAGTTTATCTTCTTCTCAGCAGTCTGTGCTTAAGATTTCCGCTCATAAAGTAAGAGCTCTTGCTACTTCTTGGGCTTATGCTAATAGTATTGCTATTACAGATTTAATGAAGGCTGCTTATTGGTCTCAGCCATCCACATTCACAAATTTTTATCTCAGAAATATTGAGTCCATTTCTGGAGACCTGCATTGTTTAGGTCCGTTATCTGTTGCTTAGAATGTCGTCCACTAAACAGTTGCAACTATAGTTATGCAGGCTTACTGTTCCGGCAGTGACTCCGTCCGGCTGCCCTCTTCGCTCTGGGCTATTTGACCCAGGGCAAGGGGAAGGGGGGGGCGGGTGTTCCCTTAGGTCACCTGCTTTATAGTGAAAAGCAAGGGAATGCCTCCTCCAAAGTCAGTATTTCTGAGTCGCTTCCGGGATGGTTTTAAAGTGTAATATTAATGTTAAAATTCATTCATGTCATATTTTTAAAGTGTAGCTCGGTGTGAAGCATTTGTATATGTCAAGTGTCAAACGGGCTTTAATATACAATACTCGGACACTTTTAAAAGAATATAAAGAGTCTCAATTTTCTGGACTAACTTTATTTATTGGCTTACTTTAAAAATAATTAGTATAAAGGGTTATACTGGATGTTAATAGAGAACATGAATGTTATTGTGCTCAATTATGAAGGGTATTGTATCTTTCTAATTTAACATTAAATAAGAAAGATACATGTAAAGCCTAATACTCCTTTTCTCCTTAAGGGGTTGCCTCTTTATTATATAGTTGAGCTTATTGGATTTTCCTCTATGTCCTAGGCCCTCCAGCCTTTTTACTATTCACCTAAGTCTGGGTCATTTGTACAGTATAAAAATGTTAAAAAATTTATAGTAATTTATATATTTTTTATACTTACCAATGACCCAGATGGGGATGGCCCTCCCAGGAGTTGGGAACTCTTGCCTCCCCGCTGAGTACATAGCGCTGACCAGGCACTGCCAGTAAGAATGATAATTGGCGCCAATTTCGGAACGTCCTTGACACTGCACATGCGCAGTAGGGGCGAAGTATGGAGGTCCTATAGGACATGATTTCTTTTGGTTTTGGATGCAAATTTTGGGGATTGGGGGGCAAAATTTGTGTTTGGCCCTGGTTTTGTTAGAGTTAGCACCAGCTAAGTCTGGGTCATTGGTAAGTATAAAAAATATATAAATTACTATAAATTTTTTAACTTTTTAGGCTTGCTTTATGTCATTGGATGAACATTATTCAGAAACGCATGTCCAAATCCTGTCCGTTAATTCGACAGTAGTGGCGTATCTCCGGAACCAGGGAGGCACTCATTCGTTTCCGTTATTCAATTTAATGGAAAGAATCCTTCTGTTTGTTATAGTACACCAAGTTCTGTTTCGGTCCGTCATATTCCGGGTCGTCTGATTGTTTTACCGGACTCCCGTTCACTTATGGGTCGCTTGTTGCTGTCAGAATGGACTCTCAACAAACAAGTATTCAATCAGATTTGCTATCAATGGGTGCGCCCAATGATAATTTATTTACGACACAGCTTGCTAATCGATTGCAGACGTATGTGTTTGCTTGTCCGGATCTCTGAGCTAATGTTGTTAACGCTCTATTGATCTAATAGGACGGAATGATAGGATAAGCGTATCCTCCGGCGCTGTTGTTTCAGCAAGTATTGCTAAGATAAACAACCACAATACATTTCTGTTGATAGCATCTCTGTCTTCACAGAGACCGTGGGTAAATTTACTCTGATGTCTACTGTGGGACTTAACGCGAAATCTTCCTCAATGAGAGGATCTTTTTTCGCTGGGTAAAATCGTGTCATCTTTATCACAACCCGCAAGGTCACAACCTTCACGTATTCCGTTGTGTGGTCCGTATTGCATTGTAAGCATTGTACTGGACGCTTTGGACGCGATTTCTTACTATAGGAGATCCTCTTCTTTGCTATTCTATGCGGCTAAAGTGGAGGCTCTTCCGTCGTTGGTGTAGGGATCACTATGTTCATATTGTTGATCCCTCCATACTACTCATTGCAACTTTTTAGTATACTTGTTTGACAAGATCTACTGCAGCCTGTTATTATTAAGGTTATAGGTTTATGTTACCTCATACCTATGCACTCTATGATAGTTTGCAATTGCGTCTTATGTCTCTTTATCTAAGTCAGTTAGTAACTTTTTGATAAATAGACTTAGAATCATTAGATTAAATCCCTATATGGAATTTAACTTCGGTTCTTATTTAGTAATCATTTGAGCCTCTGGAAACAGTAGTTTTCAAATTCTGACCTTTTAGACAGTAATTCTGTTGGCTTCTCTTTTACTGAAGAGTCAGTGAGTTTCATGCACTATCGGTGGATGATTTTCACTTTCGTAGTTTCGGAATCACTACTTCCTTTACTATTTAGGTTGGATTTTTGCATAAGAGTTGGGCTCCTAATATCCGGAACCTATTGTTATTAAGGTCCTTCCGTCTTCGTACGGGCATAGGCCTTTACTCTGTCCGGTTAGAGTTTATGTATTTATAAACAGATATCTGTTTATTACTACGGGCGTAAACTTCTTCTGTCTTTGATGCCTATTAGAAGGACGTTACGCTCCATTCTATTGCTAATGGATTCTATTAACTATCGATACTGCTTATGGTATATCTTTGACTCAGCAGTTGTGTTTGAGATTTCGGCTCATGAAGTAAGAGTTCTTCTACATCTTGGGCTTACATTAATAGTGTCGCTATTATAGATTTTTGAAGGCTGCTCATTGCACTCAGCCATCCACATTCATGAATTTTTATCTCAGAAATATTGAGTCCATTTCTGGAGGCCTCTATTGTTAGGTCTATTATCTACTGCTCAGAATGTCATTCACTTAACAGTTGCTACTATAGCTAGGTAGGCTGTCTGTTTCGGCAGTGACTCCGTTCTGCTGCCCTCTTCGCTCTGGGCTATTTGACCCAGGGCAAGAAAGGGGGGGGGGGGGGAGGGTGTTCCCTTGGGTCACCTGTTTTACTATGAAAACAAGGGGATACCTCCTCTGGAGTTAGTAATTCTGAGCTGTTATTGGGATGGTTGTTTAGTGAGAAGTTTATGTTTTAAAAATTCATTCAAGTCTTAGTTTTTAGCTCATCTTGACAAAGTCAAGCTGAGCTAATCTCATCGCTTGCCGTCCGTCGTCCGTTGTCCGTTGTCCGTCGTCCGTCAACACCATGTTTTGGTCTTCTCCTCCAAAGCCACTGGGCCAATTCAAGTGAAAGTTTGTGTGAGTGATGGTCCCAAAGGGGCATTTCATTTTTGTTCAACTCAGTATGCCCAGCCCCATAGGGAGGGAGTGGGGGAAAATGCTCCAAAATATTTTAAAAATCTTCTTCTCAAGAACCAGTGTGTACAATGACTTGATATTTGCTATGGAGCTTCCATATGAGGTGTAGAATCAAGTTTGTTCAAACGAAGTTCGTGAAGTAATATTTGGCTTTGTAATAGGAGGGGTAAGATTTTTGGCCCCGCCCAAAATTTCTATTTTCTGAACCGATGGTCCGGTATGAACCAAATTTGGTTTGTGGTAGTATTGGGTCATAAGTACTTGACCCATGCAAAAAAAAAATTCCTACATCCCCATGGGAACCCTGGGAGCTAAAAATAGAAATATTTTCAAACGCCCATATTTCCCAAACCCCACGGAACAGAGAGCTTTTATTTGGTATGAAGTATCCTTATGACCAGTAGAATTGAATGGTAAAAAAAAATTGCCATCGGTTATGTTAGGGTGTTCTGTAATGGGCATCGAAAAAATGCTGAGTCAGCATATTTGCAAAAATTTTAAAAAATCTTTTCTCCAGAACCAATCATCAGAATCTTTTGGTATTTGGTATACAGCATTCATAGGGGGGTCAGATAAAAGTTTGTTGAAATAAAGCTCATTGGTTCATATTTGGGTTGTCTACAGGAGCCCGAAGTTTTAACATAGGGTAATATGGGGAATATTCTTTAAAAATCTTCTTCTTCAGAACCACCAGTCAGAATCTTTTAATATTTGGTATACATCATTGTTATGAGGGTCAGATTCAAGATTGTTCAAACCAAGTCCCTAGGTTAATATTTGGGCTTCCCATGGAAGCCCAAATTTTATCTTTGTTCAATATGGAGGGTAATTTAAAAAAATCTTCTTCTTCAGATCCATCAGTCAGAATGCTTTGATATTTGGTATGCAACATCTCTATGGGGGTCAGATTCAAGTTTGTTCAAATCAGATCCCTAGGTATATATTTGAGCTCACTATGGTAGCCCAAATTTTTACTTAGTGCAATAGGAGAAAATTTCTTTAAAAATCTTCTTCTTCAGATCCACCAGTCGGAATGCTTTTATATTTGGTGTACAACATCTCTAGTGGGGTCAGATTCCAGGTTGTTCAATTCGAGTGCCTAGGTTAATATTTGGGCTCCATATGGGAACATGAAATTTAACTTAGTGCAATATGAGGGAATTTCTTCAAAAATCTTCTTCTTCAGATTCACTTGTCAGAATGCTTTCACATTTGGTATACAACATCTCTAGGGGGGTCAGATTCAAGTTTGTTCAAATCGGATCCATAGGTCAATATTTGGGCTCGCTATGGTAGCCCAAATTTGAACTCAGTGCAATTCGAAGAAATTTCTTTACAATTTCTCTTCTTCAGATCCAACGGTCAGAATGCTTTCATATTCGGTACACAACATCTCTAGGGAAGTCAGATTTAACTGTGTTCAAAGCAAGAGCCTGGGTTAATATTTGGGCTCTCTATGGGAGCCGGAATTGGCCATTTTGCTGAAGAATTAAAAATTTTGTATTCAGCACCCTCTAGAGGTACTAAGATTAATCCACATAGGTTGTATCAAGGGGCTTCATAGGGGAGCTCTACATTTTACTTATGATCAACTGAAGAAAAGGCATGATGCCTAGATTATTTTTGTCACTCCTGAGGGACTCAAGGATTGACAGTGTAGCCTATGGAGATGGCTTGCTTAATGTAGACTCATTCTTGGACTCTGTTTAAATTGTGTTCTGTACAAGATGAGCCCTTCAGGCCCCGTGGGGCCTCTTGCTAAAGTATAGCTTTTGAATATAGCACGTGTCAACGGACATGATTATGCAATCCTCAGACACTTTTAAGGAGTATAAAGAGTCTCTATTCTCTAGACTTACTTTATTTATTGGCTTACTTTAAAAATTATTAGTAAAAGGATTATACTAGATATTAATAGAGTACATGGATGTATGATGCTCAATTTTGGAAGGTGTTGTATCTTTCTAATTTATCATAAATAAGAAAGATACATGTAAGGCCTAATACTTCTTTTTCCCTAGAGGGGATGACTCTATTTATATATAATTGAGCGTATTCCATCTTGCTCTATGTCCTTGGCCCTCCAGCCTTTTTACTATTCAGCTATGTCTGGGTCATTGGTACAGTATAAAAATGTTAGAAAATTTATAGTAATTTATATATTTTTTATACTTACCAATGACCCAGACGGGGATGGCCCTCCCAGGAGTTGGGAACTCTTACCTCCCCGCTGAGTACATAGCGCTTACCAGGCACTGGTTATTAGAATGATTAATGGCGCCAATTTCGGAACGTCCTTGACACTGCGCATGCGCAGTAGAGGTGAAGTGTGGAGGGCCATTCAGGACATGTTTTCTTTGGTTTTAGATGCAAATTTTGAGGATTGGGGGCAAAATTTGTGTTTGGCCCTATATTTTAAGAGTTAGCACCAGCTATGTCTGGGTCATTGGTAAGTATAAAAAATATATAAATTACTATAAATTTTTTAACTTTCATCGTCTTCTCTGAAACTACTGAGCCGACGTGAACCAAATTTGGCAGGAATGATCTATGGGAGGTCCTCGATCCTCATTTTCTTCCTGTGGGTAGAAAAACATGGCCGCCTGAGGCATTCTTTGATTACGATTGGTGGATTTTCACAAATCTTCTCCTCTAAAACTGCCAGGCCAAATGTTTTGATACTTCACATAAATGATGACTGAGACCCTCTCTACCAACGATCCTCATTTAATGTTGATCGGGTTGTAAACATGGCAGTAATTGCGGCTTATAGTTACTATAGAAACTCCATGGGAAATCACATTTTCATCTTCTTTTCTGGAACTACTGAGTCGACATGAACCAAACCTGGCAGGGATAGTCTATGGGAGGTCTTCTACAAATGCTTCTCATTTTTGTTACCGTGCATCGAAAAACATGGCTGCCAGAAGCATTTTTTGATTCTGATTGGTGGATTTTGAAAAAACTTCTCTAAAACCACAGGGCCAAATGTTCTGAAACTTTGCCTGGTTGATGACACGGACATCCTCTACCAACGATCCTCATTTAATGTGATTGTGTTGCAAACATGGCCAAAATTTTGGCTTATAGTTACTATAGAAACCCTATGGGAAATAACATATTTTTATACTGTACCAATGACCCAGACTTAGCTGGTGCTAACTCTAACAAAACCAGGGCCAAACACAAATTTTGCCCCCAATCACCAAAATTTGCATCCAAAACAAAAAGAAATCATGTCCTAAAGGACCTCCATACTACGCCTCTACTGCACGTGCGCAGTGACGCAGACGTCCCGAAATTGGCGCCAATTATCATTCTCTGTTTGGCCCTTCATCAGTCAACATCTCACTGATCTTTGTGCTTGTAAATCTCAGTTTAAAGGATGCCAGACACGTAATTTTTGGAGAAAATGTGATTCTAAGGAGGATAGAAGGAGGAGAGGAAAAAGAAGTGACAAAAAATAATCAGGGCTGTACTTAAAATTTTTTGATGAAATTATGTTAAGTTGCCTATATTTTTATACTGTACCAATGACCCAGACATAGCTGGTGCTAACTCTTAAAATATAGGGCCAAACACAAATTTTGCCCCCCAATCCCCAAAATTTGCATCTAAAACTAAAGAAAACATGTCCTGAAAGGCCCTCCACACTTCGCCCCTACTGCGCATGCGCAGTGTCAAGGACGTTCCGAAATTGGCGCCATTTATCATTCTAAGTTTGGCCCTTCATCAGTTAACATCTGACTGATCTTTGTGCTTTTAAATCTCAGTTTAAATGATGCCAGACACATAAATATTAGTGAAATGGTGATTCTAAGGAGGATAGAGAAGGAGGAGAGGAAAAGAATGTGTGACAGAATATTATCAGGGCTGTAACTTAAAATTTTTTAATGAAATTATGTTAAGTTACCTATTTTCAAGGCAGCAGCCATTTTGTTGTCATTCTGATTATTTAGTTACACTGTTTTTTCAAGTGTTTTCCTCTCTCCCTGTCCTTTAAGTTCCCCCTTGCTATTCTCCCATGCTTTTGGCATAGTTTCTGTAATTATTATTACTAAAATTTCTTGGGAGTTTTAGCTGAATAACAGAATGAATTCTGTTCTTTCCCCATGTTTACGTCTTCACCTACGGGTGGTTAGGCGTTGTGTTCTGCATCTACCATCTGATGTTCTGCAGTTTCTTCCCTGGAAGTCTCTGTTTTGCATCAGATAGTGTATTTTTGGTAACTGATTTCGGGCCTGGGTGCCTGGAGTCTTATTTTAGTGTTTTTACACTCATTGTTTACATTTACAACAGCCCTCTGTGTGAGGGGTGGATTTCTAAATAATAATATCTTTATGTTATTTTAATCATAACTAGATACATTATTATTGTTCGTAAGTGTTGAATAAATTGTTTAAAATATTTTTAAAATTTTTGTCCACACTTAGGCTTGGGATCCATTGGGGCTCAACGTTACTTTTCAGAAACTTGGGCTGTTCTGAAAAAATATTTTTTCAAAATATTTTGATTTCAATTATTTTTTCTATATTAATGGATCATATTATTATTATGTATTTTGATTGCCAGGGGTTAGTGTGAGTACCAGGACTTGTTTTCTTTTCACATTGAAAGGATATTGATCAATTGTTTTAAGAGGAAGTCTTCCTCTGACTTTATTATCATTCTATATGTGGTCAGTGTACTCGCATTAACTCCTGTTCTGTATCGTATGATTTCGATGACAATATGGGAAGCGTATGTCACGGTATGTTGTTGGGGATTTGGACACTCCGGTCCTTTCCCCGCAGGGTCACTCTACTTTATCAATTTCTATTTCAGACGATCAAGATTAGGGTGATGTATCTGTGATGTCTTCCAACAGTGTGCCTCCGTCGTCACAATTAATGAAGGGCTAGCGGAAAAGTGCTCATGTAATACACCAATTGCCTAAGAGGACCCTAGTAGGTTCGACGGCCTTTGACGTCCGCTAGCTCGCCCGGTGTAGCGTCCATTCACCGAATGGTTCGGCAGCCGGGTTCGTCCGTTGCGGTCTAGAAGGAATTTTGGGGTGATGCGAGCACTATAAAATTAACTTAATGCACACCCAGTGACGGCGGATCGGAGGGAGAACGGAGGAAGCCTTTTAGTCCGGTTCATAGCTCGTTCCGGTCCATCCGGACGGCAAGCGAGAGAGGCCCCTCTCTCGTTCAACAACATCTGGCCCCAGATGTTGTGGTACAAAATGTGTCGCTAGCGGAGCATACGTCCGTCGCTCGGGACGCTCCGTTGTATAGGCAGTCCGCTGAGACTGCTAAGGCTTCCTCTTCTCGTCAGCGCACACGACCGCACCTTGGCTGCGTGACCGCCGATATATTACCAGCTTCGCCGATCAAGGATTCTTCGGCGACCAGGTCACACCATCCGGCAGCCAGGGATTCGAGACCGATGGACTCCGGACGTTCGCATAGGAAAAGTATGCGGGAGCCATCTGATGCGGAGCTGCCATCGGCGAAGCAGCGATAGACTGCGCCTCCGCAGATCTCGACGCCGGACATTCTTGTGCACATAGCACAGCTTATCCCAGCAGCCGACAGAAACGGTGTCGGATCGAGAATTATCCGACGGCGCTGGGTCGGTAGCCGGGGACACGAGGCCTGCAGACTTCGCATAGGAAGTGTGCGGGAGTCAACGTACACGGAGCTTCCGGCGGCAATGCATCGTAAGTCCGCTACTGCACAGGCCTCGGGAACGGACGTGCTTTCCTTAATAGCACAGTTTATCGCAGCATCCCAGCATCAACTGAATCTGTCGCATATATTTTATCCGACGATGCTGGGTCGGGACGCTCTGCGGAAGCGGGTACGGACGTCCGAAAGTTTCATCCGGTCCGACGGGATACCGAAAGGGATTCGGAGGATTTCAAGCTTTCCTTTTCGGAACAACATATGCTGCAATGCCGGATAAGAAACTAATAGCGTCGGTGGACTTAGAAATTTTTGGTTCGGTTCAGGGACATCGTCCCTCAGTTCCGACATAGTCCAATAATGTCACACAAACTTTCGAATTATTGAACGACGCTATATATATTATTATTTTATGCTTGCTATCCAAGCATTTCTGGTTTCTTGTTCGAAGAGTTATGGAGATGTCTTTCAAAAGTGTGCCTCTGTCGTCATAGTTAATGAAGAGTTAGCGGCAATAATTGCTCATGGAATATGTCTATCGCTTACGGAGTGACATTCGCTAGCTCACCCGGTGTAGCGTACATTCATCGAATGGTTCGGCTGCCGGGTTCGTCCGTTGCGGTCTAGGAAGGAGATTTGGGTGATGCGAGCACTTTAATTACTTTAGTACTCACCCAGTGACGGCAGATTGAGGACAGATCGGAGGAAGCCTGTTAGTCCGGTTCCTGGCTTGTCCAGGTCCGTCCGGGCTGTGAGCGAGAGAGGTTCCTCTCTCGCCCAACAACATAGGGGACCGCATGTTGTGGTTCAGATATTTTACATTCGGAGCATATGTCCGTTGCTCGGGACGCTCCGTTATATTGACAGTCCGAGAGACTGTCTTTAATGCTTCCTCATCCTCACAGCAGGGCACACGACCGCACATTGGCTACGTGACCTCGAGTATCTGATCAGTTTCGGCATTCAGTGATTCCACGGCGAATAGGTCGCGCCATCCGGTAGCCAAGGGACACGAGGCCTATACACTCCGTTCGCTCGCATATTGGAAGTGTGCACGGGGTAACGATCACGGAGCTTCCAGCGGCAATGCATCGTAAGACCGCTTCTCCTCAGGCCTCAGTGACGGACGTGCTATCCGAGTTAGCACAGTTGTTTCGCAGCATCCCAGCAATTGACAGTTTCTCGGTCGAATCAGGAATTATCCGACGGCGCTGGGTCGGTGCGGTCCGCGGTTGCATCAGCTACGGACGACCGAACGCTTTATAGGGTCCGACAGGATGGCGAAAGGGATTCGAAAGATTTCGAGTTTTCCCTTTAGTAGTATCGGAAGATGCCTTTCATTTCTTCTGGCATTATCTTCCTGTGATTATTATTTCGGACTTCATTGCTGCGATCTTGGATAAGAGACTTATAGCGTCATTGGACTCGGTTTTTTCGATCGGTACAGGGACATTGTCCCTGACTTACCGACACAGTCCAATATTGTCATTACAACATGTGTTTTATTTTTCGACGCTATATATATATATATATATACAAGCCTGCTACTAAGCATGATAGTTTAGTTTCTTGTCCGCGTTGCTCATTTCTGCCATTTTATCATTTTTACAAATAGTTTATTTTGGCAGAACAGGGCATACCGAGAGTTCATATGCGTCTAGACGGTGTGATTAAAGACTGCATATATTCTTTTTCGCCGTTTATGTCTTTTCCAATTTCAATGTTGGGAACGACATTATGTATAGTAGACTTAACTTAGACGCTTTATTATACGTAATCCGCCTTACTGAGGCGTTATCATTACGTCTTCAAGAAAAGATTTACGGGATATTATTCTCAATGTAATTTCTTTTGAGGGCAGTAGTTTGTTCACGTATAACTCCGCCCTTCAGTGGCTGATTGGAGTTGGTTAGATGTGACGCAGCCCTAGCTACATCCACACGCGTGGATAGTAAGGTTAAGAACTCTCTCAGAGTCGCTTCGTTCTCGGAGGAGCTTCTCTTCGACGGCAACTTTCCGGCAATCCATGATTTGCTCGATTTATACGTTCTCTTGTCTATCTAGTGTTACAAGAGATTCAGACTGGGGCAAACATTCAGTGGTTGACTCAGAGAGAGCCGCCGCAGTTGCCGGACCCGAGTGTGGCTGTTATGACGGTTGCCAGTCAAACAGATTGGGATATATACTGATCCCTACGGATTCGAAGTGCCAGGGTCTTTGGGTTCCGCAGTCTTTTAGCAATCAGTTTAACTTCCGCGGAATAATGTTTTTTAGGCTTGCTTTATGTCATTGCATGAACATTATTCAGAAACGCATGCCCAAATTCCTGTCCTTTAATTCGACAGTAGTGGCGTATCTCCGGAACCAGGGAGGCACTCTTTCGTTTCTGTTATTCAATTTAATGGAAAGAATCCGTCTGTTGGTTATAGTACACCAAGTTCAGTTTTGGTCCGTCATATTCCGGGTCGTCTGATTGTTTTATCGGACTCCCGTTCTCTTACGGGTCGCTTGTTGCTGTCAGAATGGACTCTCAACAAACAAGTATTCAATCAGATTTGCTATCTATGGGAGCGCCCAATGATGATTTATTTATAACACAGCTTGCTAATCAATTGCAGACGTATGTGTTGGCTTGTCCAGATCTCTGAGCTAATGTTGTTAACGCTCTATTGATCTATAGGACGGAATGATAGGATACGCGTATCCTCCGGCGCTGTTGTTTTAGCAGGTATTGCTAAGATAAACAACCACAATACATTTCTGTTGATAGCATCTCTATCTTCACAGAGATCATGAGTAATTTACTCTCTTGTCTACTGTGGGTCTTAACGTGAAATCTTCCTCTATGTGAGGATCTTTTTTCACTGGGTAAATCGTGTCATCTTTATCACAACCAGCAAGGTCGCAACCTTCATGTATTCCGTTGTGTGGTCCGTATTGCATTGTAAGCACTGTACTGGACGAGCTTTGGACGCGATTTCTTACTATAGGAGATCCTCTTCTTCGCTATTCTATGCGACTAAAGTGGAGGCTCTTCCGTCGTGGTGTGGGGATCATTATGTTCATATTCTTGATCCCTCCATACTACTCACTGCTATTTTTTAGTATACTTGTTTCACAAGATCTACTGCAGCCTGTTATTATTTAGGTTATAGGTTTATGTTACCTCATACCTATGCACTCTACGATAGTTTACAATTGAGTCTTTTGTCTCTTTATCTAAGTCAGTTAGTAACTTTTTGATAAATAGACTTAGAATCTTTAGATTAAATTCCTATACGGATTTTAACTTCGGTTCTTATTTAGCTAAGTAATCATTTGAGCCTCTGGAAACAGTAGTTTTCAAATTCTGACCTTTTAGACAGTAATTCTGTTGGTTTCTCTTTTACTGTAGAGTCAGTGAGTTTCATGCACTATCGATGGATGATTTTCACTTTCATAGTTTCGGAATCAATACTTCCGTTACTATTTAGGTTGGATTGTTGCATAAGAGTTAGGCTCCTATTATCCGGAACCTATTATTTTAAGGTCCTTCCGTCTTCGTATGGGCATAGGCCTTTACTCTTTCCGGGTACAGTTTATGTATTTATAAACAGATATCTGTTTATTACAAGGGCGTAAGCTTCTTCTGTCTTTGATGTCTAGTAGAAGGATGTTACGCTCCATTTTATTGTTAATGGATTCTATTAACTATCGGTACTGCTTATGGTATATCATTGACTTAGCAGTTGTGCTTAAGATTTCGGCTCATGAAGTAAGAGTTCTTCTACTTCTTGGGCTTACATTAATAGTGTCGCTATTATAGATTTTTGAAGGCCGCTCATTGCGCTCAGCCATCCACATTCATGAATTTTATCTTAGAAATATCGAGTCAATTTCTGGAGGCCTCTTTTGTTAGGTCTATTATCTACTGCTCAGAATGTCATTCACTTAACAGTTGCTACTATAGCTAGGTAGGCTGTCTGTTTCGGCAGTGTCTCCGTTCGGCTGCCCTCTTCGCTCTGGGCTATTTGACCCAGGGCAAGAAAAAGGGGAGGGGGGGGGGTGTTCCCTTGGGTCACCTGTTTTACTATGAAAACAAGGGGATACCTCCTCCGGAGTTAGTAATTCTGAGCTGTTATTGGGATGGTTGTTTAGTGAGAAGTTTAAGTTTTTAAAATTCATTCAAGTCTTAGTTTTTAAAGTATAGCTTTTGAATATTGCATATGTCAACGGACATGATTATGCAATTCTCAGACACTTTTAGGAGTATAAGAGTCTCTATTCTCTAGACTTACTTTATTATTGGCTTACTTTAAAAATTATTAGTATAAGGATTATATTGGATATTAATAGAGTACATGGATGTATGAAGCTCAATTTTGGAAGGTGTTGTATCTTTCTAATTTATCATAAATAAGAAAGATACATGTAAGGCCTATTACTTCTTTTCCCCACAGGGGATGACTCTATTTTATTTTATTGAGCGTATTCCATTTTGCTCTATGTCCTTGGCCCTCCAGCCTTTTTACTATTCAGCTATGTCTGGGTCATTGGTACAGTATAAAAATGTTAAAAAATTTATAGTAATTTATATATTTTTTATACTTACCAATGACCCAGACGGGGATGGCCCTCCCAGGAGTTGGGAACTCTTGCCTCCCCGCTGAGTACATAGCGCTTACCAGGCACTGGTTATTAGAATGATAAATGGCGCCAATTTCGGAACGTCCTTGACACTGCGCATGCGCAGTAGGGGCGAAGTGTGGAGGGCCTTTCAGGACATGTTTTCTTTAGTTTTAGATGCAAATTTTGGGGATTGGGGGGCAAAATTTGTGTTTGGCCCTATATTTTAAGAGTTAGCACCAGCTATGTCTGGGTCATTGGTAAGTATAAAAAATATATAAATTACTATAAATTTTTTAACTTTCGAGGCATGGGCCTCTTGTTGTCATTCTTGCTAAATGTTGCACTGCTTATTCAGTGTTTCCTCTCCCCTAGCCTTCTAAAGTCCCCCCTTGCAATTCTCCCATGCTTTTGGCATATTTTTGAGAAAGTTCATTTCTAAAATTTCCTGGGAGAGTTGCTTGGTTACAGAATGTTTTCTGTTATTTTCCCCATAGTTACGTTTTCACCCATGGGTGTATAACGTTTGTGTTCTGCATCTTCCATCTGATGTTCTACAGATTCTCCCCTGGGAGTCTCTGTTTTGCATCAGATAGAGTGTAATTTGATGACTGATTCCGGGTCAGTTTTTTAGTTCCAGGAGTCATGTTTTCTGGTGTTTTACACTGTTTGTTTACATTGGCAACAGCCTTTTTTGAGGGGGGCTGTTTGCCTTTGGTGTAGTTTATCTCACTATAAGATACATTTATATTATCCGTAAGTGTCTCATTAATTATTTAATATAAATTTAAAATTTTTGACCACACTTTGCCATCGGATCCATCGGGGCTCAACGTTACTTTTCAGCAACTTGGGCTTCGCTGAAAAAATATTTTTTCAAAATTATTTTGATTTGCAATTGTTTTTTCATTTATTAATGGATCATGTTATTATGTATCTTTGTGTCAGGGGTTTTTGCGAGTAACTAGAACTTATTGTTGTCCTTTCACAATGAAGGGACATTGTTCAAATTGTAATAGGAAGAAATCTTCCTCTGACTTTCATGATCATTGTATTAATTGTAGTCAGTGTTCTCGCATTAATCCCTGTCCTATATGTGAATATTGGGATGAGAAACATTGGAAACGTGTGTCACGATATGTTGTTTCTGGAGAAAGGGCTATGCCGGCTCTTTCTCCGCAAGGTCACTCTACTCTCTCAGTTTCTATTTCAGAGGAACCAGAACAGGGTGATGTTTCCATGTTATCTTCTACAAGTGTGCGTCCATCGTCACAAATGAATACAGAGCTAGCGGCAAAAGTGCTCATGGAGATTAGACAAATGTCGTCCGCTAGCTCGCCCGGTGTAGCGTCCATTCACCGAATGGTTCGGCAGCCGGGTTCGTCCGATGCGGTCCAGGAGGAAATTTTGGGTGATGCGAGCACTATAAACATAATAGATGCACACCCAGTGATGGCGGATAGTAAGCGAGAACGGAGGAAGCCTTTGAGTCCGGTTCCTAGCTCGTCCAGGTCCAGCCGGGCCGCGAGCGAGAGAGGCCCCTCTCTCGTACAACATCTGGGACCAGATGTTGTGGTACAAAATGTGTCTTTAGTGGAGCATACGTCCGTAGCTCGGGACGCTCCGTTGTATAAGCAGTCCGCGGAGACTGTTAAGGCTTCCTCTTCTCGTCAGCGCACACGACCGCACCTTGGCTGCGTGACCGCCGATATATTACCAGCTTCGCCGATCAAGGATTCTTCGGCGACCAGGTCACACCATCCGGCAGCCAGGGAATCGAGACCGCAGGTCTCGACGCCGGACATTCTTGTGCAGATAGCACAGCTCATTGCAGCATCCCAGCAGCCGACAGAAACGGTGTCGGATCGAGAATTATCCGACGGCGCTGGGTCGGTACGCACCGCCGAAGCATCAGGGGCGGACGACCGGGAACATCATGAGGTCCGACCGGATGGTGAAAGGGATACGGATGACTTGGAGCTATCCCTTTCGGAACAACATAAAGCTGCCGTGGACTTCATCCGGCACTTTCGCCCTCAAGTTGTTCCGTCGGGCCAGACTGCTGCGGTTCCGGACAAGAGGATTATAGCGTCATTGGACTCTGAATTTTTTGAGCGGTTCAGGGACATCGCTCCCGAGTTTCCGTCGCAGTCCAATAATGTTGCAAGAACATTTGAATTATTGAACGACGCTATATTTAAACTTGCTTCCAAGACGGGGAAAGCAGGTTTCTTGTCCGCTAATACTCTCAACCTGCCTTTCATTAATGCAAGGAATAAATTCGATACGGCAGGACAGGGTATCCCGAGAGTTCCTCTGCGTATGGACGACGAGGCGGAAGACTTAGAGCTATCATTACCGTCGTCGGCTTCTATTCCAACCGCGGTGTTGGAAACAGCTATTGCGTCTAACAGAGCCAATTTAGATGCCTTATCTTACGCAGATCACCTTACTAAGGCATTATCACTGCGCCTTCAAGGGAAAGAGTTTCAGGATATACAATCCTCTTTAAGACTTCTTTCAAGGGCAGTAGCTTATTCCACGTGTAACTCCGCCCTTTCAGTGGCAAATCTGGAGTTGGTTAGACGTGACGCAGCCCTAGCTACATCCACACTAGTGGATACTAAGGTGAAGAACTCTCTTAGAGTCGCTTCGGTCTCAGGAGAACTTCTCTTTGACGGCAAGCTTTCTGCTATTTATGATAAAATTACAAAGAAAGCTTCGGATTCTGTGTTCTTCAAATCTGCTTCTAAGAAGTCCGATACAGCAGACAAGAATAAGACAGGCACTTCTGGGTCTAATGCGCCCAAGAGAGGTTCCTATAGAGGTTCCGGTGTGTCCTCTTGGTCTTATTCGAGAGACCGTCAGGGTAGCGACTCTCGTTTGGGACGTCCTTCAGGCCGGGACAATCGGTCGGTCGCCCCGAGGTCGACGGGGCGAGGTGCGGGACGTGGAGGACGTGGTTTCTCCTACCGCAGGCCTCGCAGGTCCAGGAGGTGATGGCTTAAACTTCTATCGCGTACTGGTTGGCTGTCGAGCTTTTCTCAAGAATGGGCGTCGATTACGGACGACCCTTGGGTGAGAGGAGTGACTTCAGAAGGTCTAAAGATATCCTTCAAACGAATGCCTCCATTAACTCGAAGTCCAAAATGGACTCATCTTCCGTCAAATCCGCAGAAAAGTGACGCTCTGTTATCAGAGGTGCAGTCTCTTTTAATGAAGAACGCGGTAGAGGTCGTAGAAAACCAGGAATCTCTGGGATTCTACAGCCATCTGTTTCTGGTTCCGAAACCAGACGGCTCGTTCCGTCCAGTCATAGATTTGAGCTGGATAAACAAGCTGATCGTCGCTCCGAAGTTTTATATGGAGACGATTCGGTCGGTCAGAGCGAGTATTCGGGTGAACGATTATGCAACAAGCATAGATCTCAAAGATGCGTACTTTCACGTCATGGTACATCCGACGTTCCGAAAGTACCTACGCTTCGCAGTCCTAGGAGTGGTGTATCAATTCCGGGCGATGTGCTTCGGATTGAATCTAGCACCCTGGGCTTTCACTCGGGTAATGAACTCGGTAATGATCTATTTCCGAGCTCATTCGTCTGCGGTGACGTCGGCCTACCTGGACGACATTCTTCAGAGGTACGGCAACGAGTTAACGCTTCAGAACGATGTTCAGAATCTTCTTCTATTGCTCCGACGTCTCGGTTTTATAGTAAACGAGGAGAAGTCGGATCTGGTGCCGTCCAAGTCATTCACTCATCTGGGAATGAGCTTCGAGATGCACAACAATCTCGTTCGTCTGCCGTTAACCAGAGCGAAATTAGTCAGTTGTTACGCTCGCTATTGTCTGCACGCAGACAAAGTCACGGCGAGAGATTTTATGAGACTGATAGGTCTGTGCGGAGCCGCCGCGGATCTCATTCCGATGGGGCGGTTACGCACACGTCCTCTTCAAATTTTCTTGACTCTGAATTGGAGTGTGAAAATTCATTCGCTCGATGTAGACGTTCTCTTGTCAGATCAAGTGAAACAAGAGATTCAGACTTGGGCAAACATTCAGTGATTAACTCAGGGAGTTCCGCTGCAGTTGCCGGATCCGAGTTTTACCATTATGACGGATGCCAGTCAAGCAGGTTGGGGTGCATCATTAATCCCAACGGATTCGAGATGCCAGGGTCTTTGGGATCCACAATTCCTGTGCAAGCACATAAACATCAAGGAAATGATGTCAATTTGGCTAGCGTTACGTCACTGGATGGACATTATTCACGATGCTCATGTCCAAATCCTATCCGACAATACGACAGTAGTGGCGTATATACGGAATCAGGGAGGCACTCATTCAGTTCCGTTGTTCAATCTAATGGAAAGAATCCTTCTGTTTGCGCTAGAACATCACGTTCTTCTTTCGGTCCGTCACATACCGGGTCGACTGAATGTGCTAGCAGACTCCCTTTCACGAAAGGGTCGCTTGTTGCCGTCGGAGTGGACTCTCAACAAACAAGTATTCAATCAGATTTGCTACCAATGGGAACGGCCAATGATAGACTTATTTGCGACACATCTCAACAATCAGTTGCAGACGTATGTGTCTCCGTGTCCGGATCCAAGAGCATTTGCAGTAGACGCTCTGTCGATCCCTTGGGACGGAATGATAGGATATGCGTATCCTCCAGCGCCGTTAATTCAACAAGTATTGCTAAAGATAAAACAATCTCAATGCAAGATTCTGTTGGTAGCATCTCTGTCGCCACAGAGACCGTGGATAAATCTACTCAGGTGTCTGTTGTGGGACCTACCGCGGAAGCTTCCTCCACGGGAGGATCTTCTTTCGCAGGGGAAATCGCGCCAACTCCATCACAACCCGCAAGGTCTCAACCTTCACGTTTTTCCGTTGTGCGGTCCTTCTTGCATGGCAAGCACTTTACAGGACGAGCAGTGGACGCGATTTCTAACTGTAGGAGGACCTCCTCTTCGCTAAACTATGCGGCTAAGTGGAAGGTTTTTCGTCGTTGGTGTAGGGATCATTCTGTAGATATATTCGATCCCTCTATACCAGACATTGCAAACTTTCTAGTATACTTGTTTGACGAAATCAAACTGCAGCCTGTTACTATAAAGGGTTATAGATCTATGTTATCTGATACCTATGCACATCATGATAGTTTACAAATTGGATCTAATGTCTCTTTATCAAAGTTGGTTAGAAACTTTTCGATAAATAGACCCAGAACTCTTAGATTAATTCCTAAGTGGAATTTAGCTTGGGTTCTCCTTAAATTGAAGGAAAAGCCATTTGAACCTCTTGGGACAGTAGATTTCAAATTCTTATCTTATAAGACAGCGGTGGATGATTCTCATTATCGTAGTGTTGGGAACACTATCACCTTCACTACTAATGTTGGTTTTTTAGCTAAGAATCAGGCTCCTAATAAATATCCGGAACCTATTGTTATTAAGGCTCTTCCGTCTTCAGACGGGCGTAGGCCTTTACTCTGTCCTTTTAGAGCACTACGTATCTATAAACAGAGATCTCAGTTTATCAGAAAGGGACGGAAACGTTTCTTTCTGTCTTTGATGCCTAATAGAAAGGACATTTCAGTCCATTCTATTGCTAGATGGATTCAGTTAACTATCCGTACTGCTTATGAAGATTTATCTTCTTCTCAGCAGTCTGTGCTTAAGATTTCTGCTCATGAAGTAAGAGCTCTTTCTACTTCCTGGGATTATGCTAATAGTGTTGCTATTACAGATTTAATGAAGGCTGCTTATTGGTCTCAGCCATCCACATTTACGAATTTTTATCTCAGAAATATTGAGTCCATTTCTGGAGACCTGCATTGTTTAGGTCCGTTATCTGTTGCTCAGAATGTCGTCCACTAAACAGTTGCAACTATAGTTATGCAGGCATTCTGTTCCGGCAGTGACTCCGTCCGGCTGCCCTCTTCGCTCTGGGCTATTTGACCCAGGGCAAGGGGAAGGGGGGGGGGGGGGGCGGGTGTTCCCTTAGGTCACCTGCTTTATAGTGAAAAGCAAGGGAATGCCTCCTCCAAGTCAGTATTTCTGAGTCGCTTCCGGGATGGTTTTAAAGTGTAATATTAATGTTTAAATTCATTCATGTCTTATTTTTAAAGTGTAGCTCAGTGTGAAGCATTTGTATATGTCAAGTGTCAAACGGGCTTTAATATACAATACTCGGACACTTTTAAATGACTATAAAGAGTCTCAATTCTCTGGACTACTTTATTTATTGGCTTGCTTTAAAAATAATTAGTATAAGGGTTATACTGGATGTTAATAGAGAACATGAATGTTATTGTGCTCAATTTTTAAGGGTAGTGTATCTTTCTAATTTAATATTAAATAAGAAAGATACATGTAAAGCCTAATACTCCTTTTCTCCTTAAGGGGTTACCTCTTTACTATATAGTTGAGCTTATTGGATTTTCCTCTATGTCCTAGGCCCTCCAGCCTGTTTGCTATTCAGCTAAGTCTGGGTCATTGGTACAGTATAAAAATATTAAAAAATTTATAGTAATTTATATATTTTTATACTGTACCAATGACCCAGACATAGCTGGTGCTAACTCTTAAAATATAGGGCCAAACACAAATTTTGCCCCCCAATCCCCAAAATTTGCATCTAAAACTAAAGAAAACATGTCCTGAAAGGCCCTCCACACCTCGCCCCCACTGCGCATGCGCAGTGTCAAGGACGTTCCGAAATTGGCGCCATTTATCATTCTAAGTTTGGCCCTTCATCAGTTAACATCTGACTGATCTTTGTGCTTTTAAATCTCAGTTTAAATGATGCCAGACACATAAATATTAGTGAAATGGTGATTCTAAGGAGGATAGAAAAGGAGGAGAGGAAAAGAATGTGTGACAGAATATTATCAGGGCTGTAACTTAAAATTTTTTAATGAAATTATGTTAAGTTACCTATTTTCAAGGCAGCAGCCATTTTGTTGTCATTCTGATTATTTAGTTACACTGTTTTTTCAAGTGTTTTTCCTCTCTCCCTGTCCTTTAAGTCCCCCTTGCTATTCTCCCATGCTTTTGGCATAGTTTCTGTAATTATTATTACTAAAATTTCTTGGGAGTTTTAGCTTAATAACAGAATGAATTCTGTTCTTTCCCCATGTTTACGTCTTCACCTACGGGTGGTTAGGCGTTGTGTTCTGCATCTACCATCTGATGTTCTGCAGTTTCTTCCCTGGAAGTCTCTGTTTTGCATCAGATAGTGTATTTTTGGTAACTGATTTCGGGCCTGGGTGCCTGGAGTCTTATTTTAGTGTTTTTACACTCATTGTTTACATTTACAACAGCCCTCTGTGTGAGGGGGGGGATTTCTAAATAATAATATCTTTATGTTATTTTAATCATAACTAGATACATTATTATTGTTCGTAAGTGTTGAATAAATTGTTTAAAATATTTTTAAAATTTTTGTCCACACTTAGGCTTGGGATCCATTGGGGCTCAACGTTACTTTTCAGAAACTTGGGCTGTTCTGAAAAAATATTTTTTCAAAATATTTTGATTTCAATTATTTTTTCTATATTAATGGATCATATTATTATTATGTATTTTGATTGCCAGGGGTTAGTGCGAGTACCAGGACTTGTTTTCTTTTCACTTTGAAAGGATATTGATCAATTGTTTTAAGAGGAAGTCTTCCTCTGACCTTATTATCATTCTATATGTGGTCAGTGTACTCGCATTAACTCCTGTTCTCTATCGTATGATTTCGATGACAATATGGGAAGCGTATGTCACGGTATGTTGTTGGGGATTTGGACACTCCGGTCCTTTCCCCGCAGGGTCACTCTACTTTATCAATTTCTATTTCAGACGATCAAGATTAGGGTGATGTATCTGTGATGTCTTCCAACAGTGTGCCTCCGTCGTCACAATTAATGAAGGGCTAGCGGAAAAGTGCTCATGTAATACGCCAATTGCCTAAGAGGACCCTAGTAGGTTCGACGGCCTTTGACGTCCGCTAGCTCGCCCGGTGTAGCGTCCATTCACCGAATGGTTCGGCAGCCGGGTTCGTCCGTTGCGGTCTAGAAGGAATTTTGGGGTGATGCGAGCACTATAATATTAACTTAATGCACACCCAGTGACGGCGGATCGGAGGGAGAACGGAGGAAGCCTTTTAGTCCGGTTCATAGCTCGTTCCGGTCCATCCGGACGGCAAGCGAGAGAGGCCCCTCTCTCGTTCAACAACATCTGGCCCCAGATGTTGTGGTACAAATGTGTCGTTAGCGGAGCATACGTCCGTCGCTCGGGACGCTCCGTTGTATAGGCAGTCCGCTGAGACTGCTAAGGCTTCCTCTTCTCGTCAGCGCACACGACCGCACCTTGGCTGCGTGACCGCCGATATATTACCAGCTTCGCCGATCAAGGATTCTTCGGCGACCAGGTCACACCATCCGGCAGCCAGGGATTCGAGACCGATGGACTCCGGACGTTCGCATAGGAAGTATGCGGGAGCCATCTGATGCGGAGCTGCCCTCGGCGAAGCACCGATAGACTGCGCCTCCGCAGGTCTCGACGCCGGACATTCTTGTGCACATAGCACAGCTTATCGCAGCATCCCAGCAGCCGACAGTAACGGTGTCGGATCGAGAATTATCCGACAGCGCTGGGTCGGTAGCCGGGGACTCGAGGCCTGCAGACTCCGGACGTTCGCATAGGAAGTGTGCGGGAGTCAACGTACACGGAGCTTCCAGCGGCAATGCATCGTAAGTCCGCTACTGCACAGGCCTCGGGAACGGACGTGCTTTCCTTAATAGCACAGTTTATCGCAGCATCCCAGCATCAACTGAATCTGTCGCATATATTTTATCCGACGATGCTGGGTCGGGACGCTCCGCAGAAGCGGGTATGGACGTCCGAAAGTTTCATCCGGTCCGACGGGATACCGAAAGGGATTCGGTGGATTTCAAGCTTTCCCTTTCGGAACAACATATGCTGCGATGCCGGATAAGAAACTGATAGCGTCGGTGGACTTATAAATTTTTGGTTCGGTTCAGGGACATCGTCCCTCAGTTCCGACATAGTCCAATAATGTCACACAAACTTTCGAATTATTGAACGACGCTATATATATTATTATTTTATGCTTGCTATCCAAGCATTTCTGGTTTCTTGTTCGAAGAGTTATGGAGATGTCTTTCAAAAGTGTGCCTCTGTCGTCATAGTTATTGAAGAGTTAGCGGCAATAAGTGCTCATGGAATATGTCTATCGCTTACGGAGTGACATTCGCTAGCTCACCCGGTGTAGCGTACATTCATCGAATGGTTCGGCTGCCGGGTTCGTCCGTTGCGGTCTAGGAAGGAGATTTGGGTGATGCGAGCACTTTAATTACTTTAGTACTCACCCAGTGACGGCAGATTGAGGACAGATCGGAGGAAGCCAACAACATAGGGGACCGCATGTTGTGGTTCAGATATTTTACATTCGGAGCATATGTCCGTTGCTCGGGACGCTCCGTTATATTGACAGTCCGAGAGACTGTCTTTAATGCTTCCTCATCCTCACAGCAGGGCACACGACCGCACATTGGCTACGTGACCTCGAGTATCCGATCAGTTTCGGCATTCAGTGATTCCACAGCGAATAGGTCGCGCCATCTGGTAGCCAAGGGACACGAGGCCTATACACTCCGTTCGCTCGCATATTGGAAGTATGCACGGGGTAACGATCTCGGAGCTTCCTGCGGCAATGCATCGTAAGACCGCTTCTCCTCAGGCCTCAGTGACGGACGTGCTATCCGAGTTAGCACAGTTGTTTCGCAGCATCCCAGCAATTGACGGTTTCTCGGTCGAATCAGGAATTATCCGACGGCGCTGGGTCGGTGCGGTCCGCGGTTGCATCAAGCTACGGACGACCGAACGCTTTATAGGGTCCGACAGGATGGCGAAAGGGATTCGAAAGATTTCGAGTTTTCCCTTTAGTTGTATCGGAAGATGCCTTTCATATCTTCTGGCATTTCTTCCAGTGATTATTTTTCGGACTTCATTGCTGCGATCTTGGATAAGAGACTTATAGCGTCATTGGACTCGGATTTTTCGATCGGTACAGGGACTTTGTCCCTGACTTACCGACGCAGTCCAATATTGTCATTACAACATGTGTTTTATTTTTCGACGCTATATATATTATATATATATATACAAGCCTGCTACTAAGCATGATAGTTTAGTTTCTTGTCCGCGTGGCTCATTTCTGCCATTTTATCTTTTTTACATATAGTTTATTTTGGCAGAGCAGGGCATACCGAGAGTTCATATGCGTCTAGACGGTGTGATTAAAGACTGCATATATTCTTTTTCGCCGTTTATGTCTTTTCCAATTTCAATGTTGGGAACGACATTATGTATAGTAGACTTAACTTAGACGCTTTATTATACGTAATCCGCCTTACTGAGGCGTTATCATTACGTCTTCAAGAGAAGATTTACGGGATATTATTCTCAATGTAATTTCTTTTGAGGGCAGTAGTTTGTTCACGTATAACTCCGCCCTTCAGTGGCTGATTGGAGTTGGTTAGACGTGATGCAGCCCTAGCTACATCCACGCGTGGATAGTAGGTTAAGAACTCTCTCAGAGTCGCTTCGTTCTCGGAGGAGCTTCTCTTCGACGGCAACTTTCCGGCAATCCATGAATTGCTTGATTATACATTCTCTTGTCTATATAGTGTTACAAGAGATTCAGACTGGGGCAAACATTCGGTGGTTGACTCAGAGAGTGCCGCCGCAGTTGCCGGACCCTAGTGTGGCTGTTATGACGGTTGCCAGTCAAACAGATTGGGATATATACTGATCCCTACGGATTCGAAGTGCCAGGGTCTTTGGGTTCCGCAGTCTTTTAGCTATCAGTTTAACTTCCGCGGAATAATGTTTTTTAGGCTTGCTTTATGTCATTGCATGAACATTATTCAGAAACGCATGCCCAAATTCCTGTCCTTTAATTCGACAGTAGTGGCGTATCTCCGGAACCAGGGAGGCACTCTTTCGTTTCCGTTATTCAATTTAATGGAAAGAATCCGTCTGTTGGTTATAGTACACCAAGTTCAGTTTTGGTCCGTCATATTCTGGGTCGTCTGATTGTTTTATCGCACTCCCGTTCTCTTACGGGTCGCTTGTTGCTGTCAGAATGGACTCTCAACAAACAAGTATTTTATCAGATTTGCTATCTATGGGAGCGCCCAATGATGTTTTATTTATGACACAGCTTGCTTATCAATTGCAGACGTATGTGTTAGCTTGTCCAGATCTCTGAGCTAAAACTGCTAACGCTCTATTGATCTATAGGACGGAATGATAGGATACGCGTATCCTCCGGCGCTGTTGTTTTAGCAGGTATTGCTAAGATAAACAACCACAATACATTTCTGTTGATAGCATCTCTATCTTCACAGAGATCATGAGTAATTTACTCTCTTGTCTACTGTGGATCTTAACGTGAAATCTTCCTCTATGTGAGGATCTTTTTTCACTGGGTAAATCGTGTCATCTTTATCACAACCAGCAAGGTCGCAACCTTCATGTATTCCGTTGTGTGGTCCGTATTGCATTGTAAGCACTGTACTGGACGAGCTTTGGACGCGATTTCTTATTATAGGAGATCCTCTTCTTCACTATTCTATGCGACTAAAGTGGAGGCTCTTCCGTCGTGGTGTAGGGATCATTATGTTCATATGGTTGATCCCTCCATACTACGCATTGCTAGTTTTTAGTATACTTGTTTCACAAGATCTACTGCAGCCTTTTGTTATTTAGGTTATAGGTTTATGTACCTCATACCTATGCACTCTACGATAGTTTACAATTGAGTCTTTTGTCTCTTTATCTAAGTCAGTTAGTAACTTTTTGATAAATAGACTTAGAATCTTTAGATTAAATTCCTATACGGATTTTAACTTCGGTTCTTATTTAGCTAAGTAATCATTTGAGCCTCTGGAAACAGTAGTTTTCAAATTCTGACCTTTTAGACAGTAATTCTGTTGGTTTCTCTTTTACTGTAGAGTCAGTGAGTTTCATGCACTATCCATGGATGATTTTCACTTTCATAGTTTCGGAATCAATACTTCCGTTACTATTTAGGTTGGATTGTTGCATAAGAATTAGGCTCCTATTATCCGGAACCTATTATTTTAAGGTCCTTCCGTCTTCGTATGGGCATAGGCCTTTACTCTTTCCGGGTACAGTTTATGTATTTATAAACAGATATCTGTTTATTACAAGGGCGTAAGCTTCTTCTGTCTTTGATGTCTAGTAGAAGGACGTTACGCTCCATTTTATTGTTAATGGATTCTATTAACTAGCGTACTGCTTATGGTATATCATTGGCTTAGCAGTTGTGCTTAAGATTTCGGCTCATGAAGTAAGAGTTCTTCTACTTCTTGGGCTTACATTAATAGTGTTGCTATTTTAGATTTTTGAAGGCTGCTCATTGCGCTCAGCCATCCATTCATGAATTTTATCTCAGAAATATCGAGTCCATTTCTGGAGGCCTCTATTGTTAGGTCTATTATCTACTGCTCAGAATGTCATTCACTTAACAGTTGCTACTATAGCTAGGTAGGCTGTCTGTTTTGGCAGTGTCTCCGTTCGGCTGCCCTCTTCGCTCTGGGCTATTTGACCCAGGGCAAGAAAAAGGGGGGGGGGGGGAGGGTGTTCCCTTGGGTCACCTGTTTTTACTATGAAAACAAGGGGATACCTCCTCCGGAGTTAGTAATTCTGAGCTGTTATTGGGATGGTTGTTTAGTGAGAAGTTTAAGTTTATAAAATTCATTCAAGTCTTAGTTTTTAAAGTATAGCTTTTGAATATTGCATATGTCAACGGACATGATTATGCAATTCTCACACACTTTTAAGAGTATAAGAGTCTCTATTCTCTAGACTTACTTTATTATTGGCTTACTTTAAAAATTATTAGTATAAGGATTATTGGATATTAATAGAGTACATGGATGTATGAAGCTCAATTTTTGGAAGGTGTTGTATCTTTCTAATTTATCATAAATAAGAAAGATACATGTAAGGCCTATTACTTCTTTTCCCTACAGGGGATGACTCTATTTTATTTTATTGAGCGTATTCCATTTTGCTCTATGTCCTTGGCCCTCCAGCCTTTTTACTATTCAGCTATGTCTGGGTCATTGGTACAGTATAAAAATGTTAAAAAATTTATAGTAATTTATATATTTTTTATACTTACCAATGACCCAGACGGGGATGGCCCTCCCAGGAGTTGGGAACTCTTGCCTCCCCGCTGAGTACATAGCGCTTACCAGGCACTGGTTATTAGAATGATAAATGGCGCCAATTTCGGAACGTCCTTGACACTGCGCATGCGCAGTGGGGGCGAGGTGTGGAGGGCCTTTCAGGACATGTTTTCTTTAGTTTTAGATGCAAATTTTGGGGATTGGGGGGCAAAATTTGTGTTTGGCCCTATATTTTAAGAGTTAGCACCAGCTATGTCTGGGTCATTGGTAAGTATAAAAAATATATAAATTACTATAAATTTTTTAACATTTTTTATACTTACCAATGACCCAGACGGGGATGGCCCTCCCTGGAGTTGGGAACTCTTGCCTCCCCGCTGAGTACATAGCGCTGACCAGGCACTGCCAGTAAGAATGATAATTGGCGCCAATTTCGGGACGTCTGCGTCACTGCGCATACGCAGTAGAGGCGTAGTATGGAGGTCCTTTAGGACATGATTTCTTTTTGTTTTGGATACAAATTTTGGGGATTGGGGGGCAAAATTTGTGTTTGGCCCTGGTTTTGTTAGAGTTAGCACCAGCTAAGTCTGGGTCATTTGTAAGTATAAAAAATATATAAATTACTATAAATTTTTTAACTTTCATCTTCTTCTCTCGAACTACTAAGCTAAAGTTGGCAGGAATAGTCTATGGGAGGTCCTCTACAAACAGTCCTCTCTTTGTTCCTGTCGGTTGGAAAATATTGCCACCAGAGGCATTCTCTCTTTCTCTTTGGTCAATTATGAAAAATGTTTTCTGAAACTACAAGCTAGGCCAAATGTTTTGAGACTTTGCTGTTATATGCAAGTATGAAAATATATACCCTATGCCGGCAGGGTAGATTGAATAGTACAGTAAGTGGAGAGTGGATTGTAACTAAATCACCTGTGTAGTGGAATAATGACCCAAAGTATCAGTTTCAAATTCTGTACATCTGGACAAAAAAAAACACAAGCAATGTGCCAGCCAATGGACCTCTTGGATTAACATGGAAGTCCGTTGGCTGGAACTTTTCTTGTGATTGTTATGCTTTGCAACAAATTTGCAGTTATTGCTTGGGTGGAATTTCCGCTCTGTGGATGGTTTTTGTGATAATACACTACCCACATACTGTAGCAGTTTTCTCCATTGAGAACTGGGACAATGATAAAATAGTGTATACAGTAATGTTGGGATGCAACTGGAAATAACTTTGCTACTATATGTTATCAGAAAAACTGTTGTGATTGATGACAGGTGTTTGGAAAACTTGGTGTAATTTTATACTGGTCAGCATTCTCCACATATTATTCTTTTGATTTAATCATTCATTCAAGATAGACATAATGACAAATCCTTTGAATAAAATGTTGTTCTTTGTGTAACCCTTTACCTATCCAAAGCTCTTTGAAAGAGAGTACTGTCTGAAAAAATGGCTGGAATATTATGAAATGCAGTCTGTCTGTCCCCATCTGTCCATCCATCCGTTCATTCATCTGTCTGCCTGCCTGCCTGTGCCTGAAAGATTGCCTGCCTGCCCACATGCTCACCCATGCACCCGCCCATATGCCTGTCGTCGTGCTGGATTGGTCTGATTGGTTGATTTTGAAAAATCTTCTCCTCTGAAACTGCAAGGCCAAATGTTTTGAAATTTCAAATGATTGATGACTTAGACACCCTCAACCAATGATCCTTATCTTCTTCTCTGTAACCGCTGAGTCGGTGTGAACCAAACTTGGCAGGAATGGTCTATGGGAGGTCGTCTACAAACGATCCTCATTTTGTTCCCAGGGGTTTGAAAAATTGGCCTCCAGAGGCATTCTTTGATTCTGATTGGTGGATTTTGAAAAATCTTCTCCTCTGAAACCACAGGGCCAAATGTTTTGAAGCTTTGCATGGTTGATGACTGGGACCCCCTCTACCTATGATCCTCATTTAATGTTGATCGGGTTGTATACATGGCCATGTTTGTAGCTTATAGTTACTATAGAAACCCTATTGGAAATCCCATTTTCATCTTCTTCACTGAAACTACTGAGCTGATGTGAACCAAACCTGGTAGTGATAGTCTATGGCAGGTCCTCTACAAATGTTCCTCATCTTCTTTGGAACTACTGAGCCGTCATGAACCAAACCTCACAGGATGGTCTGTAGGAGGCCTTCTATAAACAGTTCTCTTTTTGTTCCCGTCTGTTGGAAAATATGGCCACCAGAGACATTCTCTGATTGATGGATTTTGCAAAAATCTTCCCCTCTGAAAACTACAAAGTCAAATGTTTTGAAACTTCACATGATTGAGGACTGGGACGCCTACCAATGATCCTCATGTAATGTTGATGTAATGTTGCAAACATGGCCACAATTGCAGCTCCTAGTTACCATGGAAAGCCTATGGGAAATCACATTTGTATATGTAGTTCCAGGTGAACGATTACAGGTTCTTTAGAGCCTCTAGTTTATGTTTGCCATCCCCATATTATTTTTGTATTCAAACTTTTTCCACCCACCCTGCCTTATGCCCAAAATGGCTCCACCCCTTGGACTCAGATGAAGACCGTCCCTGTCATACAACTCCTGCCTTCCCCAGAAAGTCCCCCAGTTATCGATAAAGGGTATCCCAAGGTCCATGCTGTACTTCTCTAGTTCCTGGTTTACCCCAACAATTCTAGAATTCCGCTCACCACCCCCACTCATCACTGGAAGAAGCTCCGACACCACTACAGTCGCATTCCTACTCTGTAACTTGCTGATCAAATCCCTATATGTATCCATAAGCTGAACTGACCTCCTTTCCCTGATATTTGATTGTACCCACATGCGCCACCACCACTGGATCTGCCTGAGCCCTTAACAATACCATCCACTCTATCCCTAATATCTTCCACCTTGGCCCCATGGAAACACAAGATAGTTCAGTTCAGACTATCCGGACCACAAAGCACCCTATCTAGCCCCTGTGCTATACTACTTCCCACTTCCACAAGTTTTCGCTTAGACCACTTTCTACTATCTACCACTCCTCCTTTCCTGCACTGATTTATATCACAACCGCCACCTGATAGCATCTCCTCCCCATCATCAAACACCTCCTCAGCTCCCCCCATAACTACATGCCTCCCCCAACACACTGAACCTATTTTTCAGAACACACCCACCACTGACCATATCGCCCACAACTTTCCTGTCATCCACCCTCCTTGCCTTTCCTCTTGCAGACAGACACCCTCTCATCATCATCATCATCCTCTTCCTCAGCCCCCCCACTGTAAACACTGTTTTGTCTTCCATCCTTTATACCCTCTCAGACCTCCCAGTTCTCCCTTCTCTATGGACTTTCCTGTTAAATACCCCCTCATCCTCAACATCAAAGGTCCTCTTCTTACTACCCCCTGCCCTACTCTTCAAGCCACTTTCCATCCACCATCATATACTATCTTCGGGATAACCACTGGAAACCCCACCTTATCTAACTCCCCCCTCAACTGCTCTATTTTCCCCTCAAGCTTTACATATGCTTTCATCAACCTCAGAATCTCCTGACAGATAGCTCAGATCCCCTGCCAATCCATCCCACGGCCATCCTGATACACCATCTCACACTGCCCACATGCCTCTACCTCCTGTCCACTCTGCCCCTGTACCTCCAGCATGACACCACCCACCACTTCTGTTTGCACCCCAATACTCGCCATACTTACCATCGAAGAATCACTCTTGACTACTAACTAACTCGCCACCCATGTCCACAAAATCGAAAAGCCGAAAACAATATATACGAAAAAAGGTAACATAGAAAAAAACTCGATCAAAAACCTCTAACCTAATCCAACTTGTTTCACCCTGTATTAATCCTGAAACACCTACGAACTAAACATACAATAAAAATCACCTGAAACATAAACTAAATAATAAAAATACTTATGAACAAATTCTGTCAGCTAGTCTGGTTTTTCCATGAGCAGTAGTCACTTCAGTATTGTAAGAGTTTATGTTTGCTTTCAACTTGCAGCTGGGGGTTATTTAGGACCATGACTACAGTACTTAAGCCTTATATTTTTATACTGTACCAATGACCCAGACTTAGCTGGTGCTAACTCTAACAAAACCAGGGCCAAACACAAATTTTGTCCCCCAATCCCCAAAATTAGCATCCAAAACAAAAAGAAATCATGTCCTAAAGGACCTCCATACTACGCCTCTACTGCGCATGCGCAGTGACGCAGACGTCCCGAAATTGGCGCCAATTATCATTCTCTGTTTGGCCCTTCATCAGTCAACATCTCACTGATCTTTGTGCTTGTAAATCTCAGTTTAAAGGATGCCAGACATGTAATTTTTGGAGAAAATGTGATTCTAAGGAGGATAGAAGGAGGAGAGGAAAAAGAAGTGACAAAAAATAATTAGGGCTGTACTTAAATTTTTTTGATGAAATTATGTTAAGTTGCCTATTTTCGAGGCATGGGCCTCTTGTTGTCATTCTTGCTAATTGTTGCACTGCTTATTCAGTGTTTCCTCTCCCCTAGCCTTCTAAAGTCCTCCCTTGCAATTCTCCCATGCTTTTGGCATATTTTTGAGAAATTTCATTTCTAAAATTTCCTGGGAGAGTTGCTTGGTTACAGAATGTTTTCTGTTATTTTCCCCATAGTTACGTTTTCACCCATGGGTGTATAACGTTTGTGTTCTGCATCTTCCATCTGATGTTCTACAGATTCTCCCCTGGGAGTCTCTGTTTTGCATCAGATAGAGTGTAATTGATGACTGATTCCGGGCCAGTTTTTTCAGTGCCTGGAGTCATGTTTTCTGGTGTTTCTACACTGTTTGTTTTCATTGGCAACAGCCTTTTTTGAGGGGGGCTGTTTGCCTTTGCTGTAGTTTATCTCACTATAAGATACATTTATATTATCCGAAAGTGTCTCATTAATTATTTAATATAAATTAAAAATTTTTGACCACACTTTGCCATCGGATCCATCGGGGCTCAACGTTACTTTTCAGCAACTTGGGCTTCGCTGAATAAATATTTTTTCAAAATTATTTTGTTTTGCAATTGTTTTTTTCATTTATTAATGGATCATGTTATTATGTATCTTTGTGTCAGGGGTTTTTGCGAGTAACTAGGACTTATTGTTGTTCTTTCACAATGAAGGGACGTTGTTCAAATTGTAATAGGAAGAAATCTTCCTCTGACTTTCATGATCATTGTATTAATTGTAGTCAGTGTTCTCGCATTAATCCCTGTCCTATATGTGAACATTGGGATGAGAAACATTGGAAACGTGTGTCACGATATGTTGTTTCTGGAGAAAGAGCGATTCCGGCTCTTTCTCCGCAAGGTCACTCTACTCTCTCAGTTTCTATTTCAGAGGAACCAGAACAGGGTGATGTTTCCATGTTATCTTCTTCAAGTGTGCGTCCGTCGTCACAAATGAATTCAGAGCTAGCGGCAAAGGTGCTCATGGAGATTAGACAAATGTCGTCCGCTAGCTCGCCCGGTGTAGCGTCCATTCACCGAATGGTTCGGCAGCCGGGTTCGTCCGATGCGGTCCAAGAGGAAATTTTGGGTGATGCGAGCACTATAAACATAATAGATGCACACCCAGTGACGGCGGATAGTAAGCGAGAACGGAGGAAGCCTTTGAGTCCGGTTCCTAGCTCGTCCAGGTCCAGCCGGGCCGTGAGCGAGAGAGGCCCCTCTCGTACAACAACATCTGGGACCAGATGTTGTGGTACAAAATGTGTCTTTAGCGGAGCATACGTCCGTCTCTCGGGACGCTCCGTTGTATAAGCAGTCCGCAGAGACTGTGAAGGCTTCCTCTTCTCGTCAGCGCACACGACCGCACCTTGGCTGCGTGACCGCCGATATATTACCAGCTTCGCCGATGAAGGATTCTTCGGCGACCAGGTCACACCATCCGGCAGCCAGGGATTCGAGACCGATGGACTCTGGACGTTCGCATAGGAAAAGTATGCGGGAGCCATCTGATGCGGAGCTGCCCACGGCGAAGCAGCGAAAGACTGCGCCTCCGCAGGTCTCGACGCCGGACATTCTTGTGCAGATAGCACAGCTTATCGCAGCATCCCAGCAGCCGACAGAAACGGTGTCGGATCGAGAATTATCCGACGGCGCTGGGTCGGTACGCTCCGCCGAAGCATCGGGGGCGGACGACCGGGAACATCATGAGGTCCGACCGGATGGTGAAAGGGATACGGATGACTTGGAGCTATCCCTTTCGGAACAACATAAAGCTGCCGTGGACTTCATCCGGCACTTTCTCCCTCAAGTTGTTCCATCGGGCCAGACTGCTGCGCTTCCGGACAAGAGAATTATAGCGTCATTGGACTCTGAATTTTTTGAGCGGTTCAGGGACATCGCTCCCGAGTTTCCGTCGCAGTCCAATAATGTTGCAAGAACATTTGAATTATTGAACGACGCTATATTTAAACTAGCTTCCAGGACGGGGAAAGCAGGTTTCTTGTCCGCTAATACTCTCAACCTGCCTTTCATTAATGCAAGGAATAAATTCGATACGGCAGGACAGGGTATACCGAGAGTTCCTCTGCGTATGGACGACGAGGCGGAAGACTTAGAGCTATCATTACCGTCGTCAGCTTCTATTCCAACCGCGGTGTTGGAAACAGCTATTGCGTCTAACAGAGCCAATTTAGATGCCTTATCTTACGCAGATCACCTTACTAAGGCGTTATCACTGCGCCTTCAGGGGAAAGAGTTTCAGGATATACAATCCTCTTTAAGACTTCTTTCAAGGGCAGTAGCTTATTCCACGTGTAACTCCGCCCTTTCAGTGGCAAATCTGGAGTTGGTTAGACGTGACGCAGCCCTAGCTACATCCACACTAGTGGATTCTAAGGTGAAGAACTCTCTTAGAGTCGCTTCGGTCTCAGGAGAACTTCTCTTTGACGGCAAGCTTTCCGCTATTTATGATATTTATGCGCCCAAGAGAGGTTCCTATAGAGGTTCCGGTGCGTCCTCTTGGTCTTATTCGAGAGACCGTCAGGATAGCGACTCTCGTTCGGGACGTCCTTCAGGCCGGGACAATCGGTCGGACGCCCCGAGGTCGACGAGGCGAGGTGCGGGTCGTGGAAGACGTGGTTTCTCCTACCGCAGGCCTCGCAGGTCCAGGAGGTGATGGCTTAAACCTCTATCGCGTTCCGGTTGGCGGAAGGTTGTCGAGCTTTTCACAAGAGTGGGCGTCGATTACGGACGACCCTTGGGTGAGAGGAGTGACTTCGGAAGGTCTAAAGATATCCTTCAAACGAAAGCCTCCATTAACTCGAAGTCCAAAGTGGACTCATCTTCCGTCAAATCCACAGAAAAGAGACGCTCTGTTATCAGAGGTGCAGTCTCTTTTAATGAAGAATGCGGTAGAGGTCGTAGAAAACCAGGAATCTCCGGGATTCTACAGCCATCTGTTTCTGGTTCCGAAACCAGACGGCTCGTTCCGTCCAGTCATAGATTTGAGCTGGATAAACAAGCTGATCGTCGCTCCGAAGTTTTATATGGAGACGATTCGATCGGTTAGAGCGAGTATTCGGGTGAACGATTATGCAACGAGCATAGATCTCAAAGATGCGTACTTTCACGTCATGGTACATCCGACATTCCGAAAGTATCTACGCTTCGCAGTCCTAGGAGTGGTGTATCAATTCCGGGCGATGTGCTTCGGATTGAATCTAGCACCCTGGGCTTTCACTCGGGTAATGAACTCGGTAATGATCTACTTCCGAGCTCATTCGTCTGCGGTAACGTCGGCCTACCTGGACGACATTCTTCAGAGGTACGGCAACGAGTTAATGCTTCAGAACGATGTTCAGAATCTTCTTCTATTGCTCTGACGTCTCGGTTTTATAGTAAACGAGGAGAAGTCGGATCTGGTGCCATCCAAGTCATTCACTCATCTGGGAATGAGCTTCGAGACGCACAACAATCTCGTTCGTCTGCCGTTAACCAGAGCGAAATTAGTCAGTTGTTACGCTCGCTATTGTCTGCACGCAGACAAAATCACGGCGAGAGAATTTATGAGACTGATAGGTCTGTGCGGAGCCGCCGCGGATCTCATTCCGATGGGGCGGTTACGCACACGTCCTCTTCAAATTTTCCTGACTCAGAATTGGAGTGTGAAAATTCATTCGCTCGATGTAGACGTTCTCTTGTCAGATCAAGTGAAACAAGAGATTCAGACTTGGGCAAACATTCAGTGGTTAACTCAAGGAGTTCCGCTGCAGTTGCCGGATCCGAGTTTTACCGTTATGACGGATGCCAGTCAAACAGGTTGGGGTGCATCATTAATCCCAACGGATTCGAGATGCCAGGGTCTTTGGGATCCGCAATTCCTGTGCAAGCACATAAACATCAAGGAAATGATGTCAATTTGGCTTGCGTTACGTCACTGGATGGACATTATTCACGATGCTCATGTCCAAATCCTATCCGACAATACGACAGTAGTGGCGTATATAAGGAATCAGGGAGGCACTCATTCAGTTCCGTTGTTCAATCTAACGGAAAGAATCCTTCTGTTTGCGTTAGAACATCACGTTCTTCTTTCGGTCCGTCACATACCGGGTCGTCTGAATGTGCTAGCAGACTCCCTTTCACGAAAGGGTCGCTTGTTGCCGTCGGAGTGGACTCTCAACAAACAAGTATTCAATCAGATTTGCTACCAATGGGAACGGCCAATGATAGACTTATTTGCGACACATCTCAACAATCAGTTGCAGACGTATGTGTCTCCGTGTCCGGATCCAAGAGCATTTGCAGTAGACGCTCTGTCGATCCCTTGGGACGGAATGATAGGATATGCGTATCCTCCAGCGCCGTTAATTCAACAAGTATTGCTAAAGATAAAACAATCTCAATGCAAGATTCTGTTGGTAGCATCTCTGTCGCCACAGAGACCGTGGATAAATCTACTCAGGTGTCTGTTGTGGGACCTACCGCGGAAGCTTCCTCCATGGGAGGATCTTCTTTCACAGGGGAAATCGCGCCAACTCCATCACAACCCGCAAGGTCTCAACCTTCACGTTTTTCCGTTGTGCGGTCCTTCTTGCATGGCAAGCACTTTACAGGACGAGCAGTGGACGCGATTTCTAACTGTAGGAGGACCTCCTCTTCGCTAAACTATGCGGCTAAGTGGAAGGTTTTTCGTCGTTGGTGTAGGGATCATTCTGTAGATATATTCGATCCCTCTATACCAGACATTGCAAACTTTCTAGTATACTTGTTTGACGAAATCAAACTGCAGCCTGTTACTATAAAGGGTTATAGATCTATGTTATCTGATACCTATGCACATCATGATAGTTTACAAATTGGATCTAATGTCTCTTTATCGAAGTTGGTTAGAAACTTTTCGATAAATAGACCCAGAACTCTTAGATTAATTCCTAAGTGGAATTTAGCTTGGGTTCTCCTTAAATTGAAGGAAAAGCCATTTGAACCTCTTGGGACAGTAGATTTCAAATTCTTATCTTATAAGACAGCGGTGGATGATTCTCATTATCGTAGTGTTGGGAACACTATCACCTTCACTACTAATGTGGGTTTTTTAGCTAAGAATCAGGCTCCTAATAAATATCCGGAACCTATTGTTATTAAGGCTCTTCCGTCTTCAGACGGGCGTAGGCCTTTACTCTGTCCTTTTAGAGCACTACGTATCTATAAACAGAGATCTCAGTTTATCAGAAAGGGACGGAAACGTTTCTTTCTGTCTTTGATGCCTAATAGAAAGGACATTTCAGTCCATTCTATTGCTAGATGGATTCAGTTAACTATCCGTACTGCTTATGAAGATTTATCTTCTTCTCAGCAGTCTGTGCTTAAGATTTCTGCTCATGAAGTAAGAGCTCTTTCTACTTCCTGGGATTATGCTAATAGTGTTGCTATTACAGATTTAATGAAGGCTGCTTATTGGTCTCAGCCATCCACATTTACGAATTTTTATCTCAGAAATATTGAGTCCATTTCTGGAGACCTGCATTGTTTAGGTCCGTTATCTGTTGCTCAGAATGTCGTCCACTAAACAGTTGCAACTATAGTTATGCAGGCATTCTGTTCCGGCAGTGACTCCGTCCGGCTGCCCTCTTCGCTCTGGGCTATTTGACCCAGGGCAAGGGGAAGGGGGGGGGGGGGGGGGGGTGTTCCCTTAGGTCACCTGCTTTATAGTGAAAAGCAAGGGAATGCCTCCTCCAAGTCAGTATTTCTGAGTCGCTTCCGGGATGGTTTTAAAGTGTAATATTAATGTTTAAATTCATTCATGTCTTATTTTTAAAGTGTAGCTCGGTGTGAAGCATTTGTATATGTCAAGTGTCAAACGGGCTTTAATATACAATACTCGGACACTTTTAAATGACTATAAAGAGTCTCAATTCTCTGGACTACTTTATTTATTGGCTTGCTTTAAAAATAATTAGTATAAGGGTTATACTGGATGTTAATAGAGAACATGAATGTTATTGTGCTCAATTATTAAGGGTAGTGTATCTTTCTAATTTAATATTAAATAAGAAAGATACATGTAAAGCCTAATACTCCTTTTCTCCTTAAGGGGTTACCTCTTTACTATATAGTTGAGCTTATTGGATTTTCCTCTATGTCCTAGGCCCTCCAGCCTGTTTACTATTCAGCTAAGTCTGGGTCATTGGTACAGTATAAAAATGTTAAAAAATTTATAGTAATTTATATATTTTTTATACTTACCAATGACCCAGACGGGGATGGCCCTCCCTGGAGTTGGGAACTCTTGCCTCCCCGCTGAGTACATAGCGCTGACCAGGCACTGCCAGTAAGAATGATAATTGGCGCCAATTTCGGGACGTCTGCGTCACTGCGCATGCGCAGTAGAGGCGTAGTATGGAGGTCCTTTAGGACATGATTTCTTTTTGTTTTGGATGCAAATTTTGGGGATTGGGGGGCAAAATTTGTGTTTGGCCCTGGTTTTGTTAGAGTTAGCACCAGCTAAGTCTGGGTCATTGGTAAGTATAAAAAATATATAAATTACTATAAATTTTTTAACTTTTGGATTTTTTTTTTTACTTGGAAACTTAATTCTGTGTTGTAAGAAGTTGTTTTGAAGTAATTTTTTTTAGCTCACCTACTTCAAAGAAGTGGTGAGCTAAAGTGGTGACTCTGGTGGCATTGACATCAGATGTATGTGTCCAATTTTGTAAGAATTTGTGATTAGGCCATTTTCTCAGTGTCTAGTGGGTCCAGGGCTTTTGTATAGGTAGGTTGTTGGGGGGGCTATCACAACAGTATCCAACCCTAATACTGTGACTTTTTGTCCAATTTCACCTAAAATTGTCAGCCCAAACTTTGTCCATTTCTGTTGTAAGAATTAACGTTTTGCTCAGTTTTTGTGCTGATTGTAAGGCTTTAACTTCCCATTACTGTGTTTTTTTTTATTTCAATGACATCTTTAGGTTTAAGCCTACTGTACATGAAGATTTAATTGATTCTTTTATTATTTTTCTGTAAAAATTTTCATGTTTTTCTTAGACTTCTCAATTTTAGTTTGTAAAAGTTTGTGTTAAGGTCAGTTTTGTTTCTGTTAGCATTTCTAGGTCATTGATATTGTAGACTTGGACTACTGTAAATCTTTGCAGTAATATTAACTTTGTGATAATCACAATTTATCCCATTAAAAAATGAATATATCCATTATCTGGAGTGATATGTACAATTAAAATTCAGCTTCAAGGAACTTTCTTGACATTGGATCAACTGTGTCAAGCATGAATGTAGGTGACTGGCTGGGATATAACTTCCCTCCTGTTCCTTTTTTCAGCAAAATATCTGAAAATTTGTACTTGTGACAATTAATGTCTCACTCAGCTCCAATATCCGAATTGTAAGAGGATGTGTTCGAGTTGGTTTCTCAGTGGTGTCAGGGCTTTTATATTGCAGTTGCTCGTTGTTTAGGAGCACGACTACAGTACTTGACCCTTATATTTTTATACGACAACCAATGGCCCAGACTAGCTGGTGCTAACTCAAATTAATCCAGGGCCAAACACAAATTTTGCGCCCAATCCCCAAAATTTGCATGCAAAACCGAAAAAATTAAGTTCTAGATGGTCCTCCATACTTTTGAGATCTGTGCATGTACAGTATCCAGGAAGGTACCAAAATTAGCGCCAACCTTCATTCTTTGTTTGGCCCTAAAGTCAGCAACAATGAACTGACATCTGTGCTTTTAAATCTCCTTTTTAGCTTAACTTGACAAAGTCAAGATAAGCTATTGCCATCATGCATGTGGAAGTCTGTTAGTCTGTGAGTCTGTTCACATTTTCCTTTAGCACAGGCTACACCGCATAGTTTTTGCGATTGGTCAACTGTGATGGCTGCCCGAGCCCAAAACCCCAAAACCATTAGCACAGTCTACAGGTTGTATTTATGAAGGGATTTCATTGTAACTTGGTAGGATGCCTCTGTATAATATCTGGATGAGAACGTCCCCTTTTAGTCATGATCTGTCAACCGTGATGGCTGCCCAAGCCCAAAACCCTAAAACTTTTAGCACAGCCTACAGGTCATATTTAATATGGAGGGATTTCATTGTAACTTGGTAGGATGACTCCGTATGATGCCAAGATGAGAACTTCCCCATCGACGCTTCCATTTGAGGATGCCAGACACAAATCAGTGGTAAAATTGGAGGATCCAAGGCTGGAAATGGATGATGGAAGTGAATAACGGTGGTTGGAAACTTTCAGGGCTGTAACTTTATAATGATTATAAAAATTGTTTCATGTTTCCCAATTTTGGGACATACGCCTGACGTCATCATTCTTGCTAATGATTTATCCACTGTTTGTTAAGTGTTCCTACCCTATCCCTCCTTGAAGCCCTCCTGTTAAACTCCTAAGCTTTTTGGCTGTTTTTTATCAATTTTTTTATTAAATTCCTTGGGAGTTTAACGTGTATTACAGAATGTTTATTAGGTCGACTGTTTACAGTGAGGGCTATAGTCATGACTTTTGTCCGTCCGTCTGTCCATCTGTTAACATTTAACATTTAGAGTTTTGGTTAAAGTTTGTGGTTAAAGTTTTTTACTGAAGGTTCAAGTGGTTTTTTTTCCTGTTTAGTCATGACTTTCTTCTGTCTGTCTGCTAACATTTGGAGTTCTGGTTAAAGTTTGTGGTTAAAGTTTTTTTGTTGTTTTTCTTTTAAATTGATATTACTATTGATAGTATCATTCTCATTTTGTTTTTATTTTTTTATGTTTCATGTCATTTTGGGAAATATTTAACCCTTTTTTTGTATGGCAATTTAACTTACAACTTCCAGGTTAAAGTTTTTGGTTAAAGTTTTTTTTTGGGAGGGGTGTTTTAAAATTACACCTTTAATTCTTCAAACAGTTTAGTGGAATGTCACTGTTTCTTATTTGGGACAATGTCTACTATCTACTGAACATTTCTACAGTAATTTTCATTAAAATCGGCATGATTTTAACCCCATTTAAACATGTTTTCAGACTTACTTTCTTTGTTCTTTGGGGCTGGCAATTAGGCACTTTTTTTTTCTTTCATCAAAAATGCTTTTTTACAGTTTTGGTTAAAAGTTAAAAACCCAGACAAACACCACCACCCCCTAGTGATAGGCCCCTACCCCCACACCCCCCACCCCCAATTAGGCTTTTTTTTTCTTTTGTCAAAAATGCTTTTTTACAGTTTTGGTTAAAGTTTGTGGTTAAAAACCCAGACAAACACCACCAACCCCCTCCCCCCCAATTAGGCATTTTTTTTTTTTCCAATATGCATTTTGAACTATTTACAGACAGGTGTCGCAGGCAATCTGCCATGTCGATGACGCCATATTTAACCTCTCTAGTGTGAGGAGGAAAGGCAGTTTCTTATCAACATCTTCCATAAATATACCGTTCTCATTTAAAACGGTTGGAGATGTTCAGAGAGCTCCTCTGCGTTTAGATGAGCAGGCCGGGGATTTAGATATATCCCTACCTGCTTCATTCAACATTTGCTCGGATGTAACGGAATGTGCTATTTCATCGAATAGAGCGAATTTGGATGCAATGTCCTACGCAGATCACCGTACCAGAGCTATGGCGCAACATCTCAAGGGAAAGGTATTTGAGGACATTTGTACCTCGCTTAGAGTTCTTTCCAGGGCAGTCATGTATGCCACACTGACAGTGGCAAATCTGGAGTTAATCAGACATGATGCTCCCTTGCATCATCATCACATATAGATGACAAGGTGAAAATCTCTCTCCGGGTCGCTCCGGTCTCCGGACATACTCTGTTTGACCACAAGCTTTCGTTAGTCTATGAACAGGCTACTAAGAAAGCTTCCAGGTCTCTGATTTTGAAGTCTGTGTCTCAACAATATGCTTCAGCAGACCAGGATAAGCGAGGACATTCTAAATCAAATTCATCAAAAGGGAACTCCTCACGAGGGTTCAAGAAACCCTCATATAATTACTCCAGAGGTCGTCAGTACAGCGACTCAAGAAAGGGGTGTAAGTCTGATCAGGATTATCGGTCAGATGCCCCTAAGCCGATGGGACGAGGATCTTCGTGAGGAGGATGTAGTTTCTCCTCCCATAAGCCTCGCAAGTCCTACAGGTGATGGTCAAGACCTCTATTGCTTGCCAGTTGACGGAAGGTTATCAAACTTCGCGAGAAACTGGATAACAGTCACAGAAGATCAGTGGGTGAGAAGTGTAGTCTCGGAAGGCCTACGGCTATCATTCCGCTATCATTCCGAGCAAAACCCCACTAACGGATCCTTTCAAAAGAGAGTCTCTCCTAGCGGAGGTACAGGCTCTCTTATTAAAGGAAGCAATAAAGGTCGTCGAGAATCAAAATTCTCCAGGTTTTTACAGTCACCTGTTCTCATACCGAAGCCAGACAGCTTGTTCCGACCGGTAATAGACTTAAGCAGTATAAACAAATTAATCGTAGCTCCAAAGTTTTATATGGAAACCATTCGGTCGGTAAGAGTGAACAATCGAGTGAACGACTATGCGGCAAGCATAGATCTAAAGGACGCTTACTTTCATGTCCTGGTACATCCGGCATTCAGAAAGTACCTGCAGTTCGCCGTGCAAGGAAAGGTTTATCAGTCAGAGCAATGTGCTTTGATCTGAACCTGACTCCTTGGGCTTTTACTCGAATAATGAACTCGGTAATGTTATACTTCCGAGCTCATTCGTCTGTGGTAACATCGGCTTACTTGGACGACATTCTTCAGAGATACGGCAACAGAATTCTTCTTCAGAACGATGTTCAGAGTCTGCTACAATTGCTCCGATGTCTCGTTTTCATAGTAGCCGAGAAAAAGTCGGATCTAGCTCCGTCCAAGTCATTCACTCACTTGGGAATGAGCTTCCAGACTTGCAACAATCTGGTTCGTCTGCCGTTACCCAGAGCGAAATTATTCAGTTATTATGCTGGCTTTTGTATAAACTCAGACGCAATAACAGCAAGGGAGTTCATGCGACTGATGGGGCTGTGCGGAGCGGCTGCGGATCTTATTCGAATGGACCGGCTGTGCACGCGTCCCCTCCAGATATTCTTTACTCAGAACTGGAGTGTGAAGACGCATTCGCTCGAAACTAGTATTGTTTTAACAGACCTAGTAAAACAAAAAGGTTCAGATTTGGGCAGATCTTCAGTGGTTAACTCAAGGAGTTTCGCTTCAACTGCCAGATTCGGCTTTCACGATTATGACAGATGCGAGTCAGATGGGCTGGGGCACGTCCCTAAGTCCTGCAGACTTGAAGTGCCAGGGTCTTTGGGACTCTCAGTTCCTAGAGAAGCACATAAACATCAAAGAGATGATGTCAATATGGCTAGCACTACAACATTGGATTCGTCAAATAGCGAACGTCCATGTTCAAATTCTGTCGGACAAGTCGACAGTAGTTGCTTACCTCAGGAACCAAGGCGGCACTTGATTCCATTATGTGGATTAATGGAGAGGATTCTCCTATTCGTTCTGAATCATCACGTTCATCTCTCGGTCCGTCATATACCGGGTCATCTGAACGTATTAGCAGACTCCCTCTCTCGGAAAGGTCGCCGGTTGCCATCGGAGTGAACTCTCAACAGGTGAATATTCAGGCAGATTTGCTACCAGTGGGATCGTCCCATGATAGATCTTTTTGTGACATACCTAAACAATCAGTTACCGACGTTCGTGTCGCCATGCCCAGATCATCGAGCATACGCAGTAGACACCCTGTTGATTTCATAGGACGGGGTTGATAGGATTTGCATATCCTCCAGCTCTGTTGATTCAGCAGATTCTATTAAAGAACAAACAGTCTCATTGCAAAATCCTGCTAGTAGCACCTCTGTCGTCACAGAAACAGGTGTCTGTTATGGGACGTTCCCCGGAAGCTTCCTCCATGAGAGGATCTTCTTTATCAGGGGAAGTCCCACGCACTGCATTACAAACCGGAAGTGTTGTGCGGTCCTTCTTGCACGGAAAACATTTTACAGGACACGCAGTGGATGTAATTTCTAACTGTAGGAGGGCCTCCTCTTCGTTGAATTACGCAGCGAAGTGGAGGGTTTTCTTCCCTTGGTGTATGGATCAGTCGATAGACATATATGATCCGTCCATACTTCATATTGCCAATTTCCTGGTCTACTTGTTTGACGATCTGAAACTGCAGCCTGTCACTATTAAGGGCTATAGGTCTATGTTATCAGATACTTATGCTCATCATGATAACTTGGCTATTGGATCAGATACTTAGCTAGTTAGAAATTTCTCTATTAATAGACCTAGAACCCTCAGATTAAATCCTAAGTGGAATTTGGCTTGGGTTCTGTTGAAGCTCAAAGAGGCTCCTTTTGAGCCGTTGGGCGTCGTAGAGTTCAAATTCTTGACCTATAAAATGTGTTTCTCCTAGCCTTTGCATCTGCTAGAAGAGTTAGTGAACTTCATGCATTATCTGTTGATGAATCTCATTACTGTAGTGTGTGTAATACCATTACCCTCACTACGGAAGTGGGATTTTTGGAAAAGAATCAGATTCCGGATAAGCAGCCGGAGGCTATTGTCATTAAGGCTTTACCGTCCTCGGATAACCGTAGACCTTTGCTGTGTCCAAATGTCAATCAGATTTTATTAGAAAGGGAAGAAAACGTTTCTTTCTTTCTTTGATTCCTAACAGAAAAGATATTTCTGTTCATTCTGTCGCTAGATGGATTCAGTTGGCAATATGCATTGCCTACGAAAATCTATCTTCGGATCAACGTTCTGTCAATAAGATTTCAGTGCATGAAGTTAGAGTGCTGTCCACTTCTTGGGCTTATTCTAACAGTATAGCCATTACTGATCTCATGAAGGCTGCTTACTGGACACAGCTCTTTTCATTTACCAAGTTTTACTTGAGAAATTTAGAGTCTATCTCCGGTGATCCTTAGATCTTTAGGTCCTCTTTCTGTTGCTCAGAATGTCGTCCACTAATGTTACATCTATAAAGTCTTTAGGCAGTCTGCTCCTGCACTGACACTGTTCCTATGCCCTCTTCGTTCTGTGGAATTTTACTTCAGAACAAGGGGGGGGGGGGGGGGGGGCGGTTTTTCCCTTATGATTATCTGGCTTTATAGTGAAAAGCAAGCGAATACCTACTCCAGTGACAGTAGTCCTGCGTCGGTGCTGGGGTGGTTTTTGATGTGTAGCTCGGTGTGAAGCAATAACTATGTCTCATTTATGTACTGTTTTTAAAGTGTAGCTCACTGTGAAGCATTTCTATATGTTACGTGTCAAATGAGCGTTAATATACAATCCTCGGACACTTTTAAATGAGTATAAAGAGTCACATTCTCTGGACTATCTTTATATATAGGTTTTCCTTCACCGAATTAGCATAACGGGTTATGCTGGCATTAAATGGAGAATTATATATTATGTAATACTCAATTACATTGTTGGTGTTATGCCTTTCTCTTTTCTCGTAAAAGAGAAAGACATATATAATTCCTATCTTCTCCTATTCTCTTGTAGGCACTTTCTTTTTCTGAAGTAATTGAGAGATTGGATTTTCCTTTAAGTCCTAGGCCCTCCAGTCTTTTTACGATTCAGCTAGTCTGGGCCATTGGTTGTCGTATAAAAATATGATAAATTTTAAGTAATTTGTATATTTTTTATACTTAAGTAGGTATGGCCCTCCCATGAGTGGGCACTCCTACCTCCCCGCTGTTTATAACATTTAGCAGGCATCTGTAAAAAGAATGATGGTTGGCACCAATTTCAGTACCTTCCTTGATACTGCGCATGCGCAGATCTCAAAAGTATGGAGGACCATCTAGGACTTAATTTTTTTGGTTTTGCATGCAAATTTTGGGGATTAGCATTCAAAATTTGTGTTTGTCCCTGGATTAATTTGAGTTAGCACCAGCTGGTCTGGGCCATTGGTGAGTATAAAAAATATACAAATTACTTCAAATTTATCATTTTCTGGAAATTTTTCTTCGAATATTTTTTTTCATGTGAAAACTTAGTGAATTTGCAGTGGTAAGAAGTTGCATTAATGTAATCTTTATTGCACATTATGGTGATCTATATTGCTTATAGATGTGTTTTATTGCAATTGTAGTTTCTCTTCACCCTTCTACTTAGTTTCTGTGCTGTTTTTTGGTCATTTTTCCTTCTTAGTAAGAAATCTGTGAACTTGTACTTGTATAAATTAATCTGGATTGTAAGAGTTTGTGTTCGAGTTTTGTTCTTCTAACCCAGTGGCTTCTGGTCTTTCAACTTACAGGTGGGTGTTATTTAGGACCATTACTTACATTATTTAAGCCTTATTTTTTTTTTTTTTTTTTACCCGAAACCTTAGTTAAATTTCTGTTGTAAAGAGTTTTGTTGAAGTAATTTTTTTTAGCTCACCTACTTCAAAGAAGTGGTGAGCTCATGTGGTGATTACAAAGGCAAAGTGTCAGCCCAAACTTAGTCAATTTCTGTTGTAAGAATTAACGTTTAGGTCAGCTTTTGTGCTGATTGTAAAGCCTTAACTTCCCATTACTGTGTATTTTTTATTTCAATAACATCTTTAGCTATTAAGCCTACTGTATGTGAGAATTTAACTGTATTTTTTTTTATTTTTCTGTCAAAATTTTCATGTTTTTCTTGGACTTCTCAATTTCAATTTGTAAAAGTGTGGGTAAAGGTGAGTTTTGTTTCTGTGGGTCTATCCAGGTCATTGATATTGTAGACTTGGATTACTGAAAACCTTTGCAGTAATGTTAACTTTGTGATAGTCTCAATATATCCCATTAAAAATGAACCCCACACCCCAAAAATTAAGCCACCAAATCAATAAAAAAAAACCCTAGAGTCCTGTACAGTTCTCCAAAGATGGCTTCTGTGCATGCGCAGAGCCAAGACGATGGCCTCAATTCCTGCCAATAACCTTACTTTTGTTTGGCTTGGTGTAAACAGTCTTGCTTCTTAGCTCTCTGTAATTTCTGTTTTCCTGGCTTCAAACATTGGACCAACGAGAAGGATCATGTCATAAGAAGATACGGCATGATCATGAAGGGGGCAGACAATGATTTGTTCAGGGCTGTGCTTTTAAATTTATGATTTTAATTGATTAAATCTTGTGTCACCCAATTTCAGATTACGAATCATGAGTTATATGGAATGAGCTCATGGCTTCTAAAACTGTATACAAATATATAATATGCCAAATACTGGCATAAATTGTGGCCCCCCAAAGCCAAGGGAGAGACTTGTCACTATAAAGCCAAACAGTATTCGAGAATACCCCCCCCCCCCCCCCTCTCCCCTCCCCTGCAAAACAAAGAGGTGATCCCCTATAAATGTCAAGCATTGCAATGCAGAAGCTTGAAATTAAAAATATATAACATTCTGAACAGCAGACAGGGGTCCTCAACATCTTTGATCCCCTGCCTCAGATCCTTGACTCTGCTCATGTGAAGAAGCCATCTATGAAGGGCTGTACAGGACTCTATTTTTTTTTTATTGATTTGGCAGTAGTTTGCAGTAGTTAATTTTGGGGCATGGGGGGGGGGGGGGGGAATTAAGTTTTTCACCTGAATTCTGATGAACAGAGTGCCAGCATGTCTGGCCCAGTGATAGGTATGATAAATACAGAAATTACCGGTATTTGAAATTTCCATATTTTTATACAACAACCAATGGCTCAGACTAGCTGGTGCTAACTCAAAAATTAATCCAGGGCCAAACACAAATTTTGTCCCCCAATCCCCAAAATGTGCATGCAAAACCAAAAATTGAATGTCCTATCTGGTCCTCCATACTTTTGCAATCTACGCATGCGCTGTATCCAGGAAGACACCGAAATTGGCACCAACCATCATTCTTTGTTTGGCCTCCCAGTCAGCAACAACAAACTGACATCTGTGCTTTAAATCTTAGTTTTGAAGATGTCAGGCACAAATCAATGGTAGAATTGTTGGATCCACGGACATAATTGGATGATGGAAGTGAACAACGGTGGTTGGAAATGTTCAGGGCTGTAACTTTATAATTTTTATCAAAATTATTTCATGTTTCCCAATTTCTGGACAAGGGCCTGACATCATCATTCTTGTTAATGATTTATCCACTGTTTGTTAAGTGTTCCTTCCCTATCCTTCCTTGAAACCCACCTGTTTAACTCCCAAGCTTTTTGGCTTATTGAATTTTTTTTATAAATTTCTTGTGACTTTGACGTGTTACACAGAATGTTTATTCTGTATATCCCCATGGTTATGTCCTCACCCTAGGGTTGTTTGGGTATTTGGGTCATGCATCTTGTATCCGATGTATCGTTTTTCTTCATCTGAAGATCATGCTTTACATCGGATAGTTTAAAATCTGTTACTGACTTCGGGCCTTTTTAGCTCACCTGACTGTCAGTCAGGAGAGCTATAGTGATCACTCACCGTCCGCCGTCCGTGAACATAGTGTTTGCGTCTTCTCCTCCCAAACCGCTGAACCAGTTTAATTGATATTTGAGATAATAGTTTGTTATGACATCACAATTTGATTTTGTTCAAATCAAGTTGCCTCACCCATTGGTAGGGCCACTCCCAAAAAGCGTGCTGAAATCTTAAAAAATCTTCTTCTCATGAACCAGCAGTAGCAGAGACTTGATATTTGGTGTGCAGCTTCCTTTTGAGGTGCAGACTCAGATTTGTTCAAGAGAAGTTTGTGGGGCTATATTTGGCATTGTAATGGGAGGGGCAAGAATATTTGCCCCTCCCAAAATTTCTATATTTTTATACTGTACCAGTGACCCAGACATAGCTGGTGCTAACTCTTAAAATATAGGGCCAAACACAAATTTTGCCCCCCAATCCCCAAAATTTGCATCTAAAACTAAAGAAAACATGTCCTGAAAGGCCCTCCACACTTCGCCCCTACTGCGCATGCGCAGTGTCAAGGACGTTCCGAAATTGGCGCCATTAATCATTCTAAGTTTGGCCCTTCATCAGTTAACATCTGACTGATCTTTGTGCTTATAAATCTCAGTTTAAATGATGCCAGACACATAAATATTAGTGAAATGGTGATTCTAAGGAGGATAGAGAAGGAGGAGAGGAAAAAAATGTGTGACAGAATATTATCAGGGCTGTAACTTAAAATTTTTTAATGAAATTGTGTTAAGTTACCTATTTTCAAGGCAGCAGCCATTTTGTTGTCATTCTGATTATTTAGTTACACTGTTTTTTTAAATGTTTTCCTCTCTCCCTGTCCTTTAAGTCCCCCTTGCTATTCTCCCATGCTAGTGGCATAGTTTTTGTAATTATTATTACTAAATTTTCTTGGGAGTTTTAGCTGAATAACAGAATGAATTCTGTTCTTTTCCCCATGTTTACGTCTTCACCTACGGGTGGTTAGGCGTTGTGTTCTGCATCTACCATCTGATGTTCTGCAGTTTCTTCCCTGGAAGTCTCTGTTTTGCATCAGATAGTGTATTTTTGGTAACTGATTTCGGGCCTGGGTGCCTGGAGTCTTATTTTAGTGTTTTTACACTCATTGTTTACATTTACAACAGCCCTCTGTGTGAGGGGGGGATTTCTAAAAAATAATATCTTGATGTTATTTTAATCATAACTAGATACATTATTATTGTTCGTAAGTGTTGAATAAATTGTTTAAAATATTTTTAAAATTTTTGTCCACACTTAGGCTTGGGATCCATTGGGGCTCAACGTTACTTTTCAGAAACTTGGGCTGTTCTGAAAAAATATTTTTTCAAAATATTTTGATTTCAATTATTTTTTCTATATTAATGGATCATATTATTATTATGTATTTTGATTGCCAGGGATTAGTGCGAGTACCAGGACTTGTTTTCTTTTCACATTGAAAGGATATTGATCAATTGTTTTAAGAGGAAGTCTTCCTCTGACTTTATTATCATTCTATATGTGGTCAGTGTACTCGCATTAACTCCTGTTCTGTATCGTATGATTTCGATAACAATATGGGAAGCGTATGTCACGGTATGTTACTGGGGATTTGGACTCTCCGGTCCTTTCCCTGCAGGGTCACTCTACTTTATCAATTTCTATTTCAGACGATCAAGATTAGGGTGATGTATCTGTGATGTCTTCCAACAGTGTGCCTCCGTCGTCACAATTAATGAAGGGCTAGCGGAAAAGTGCTCATGTAAATACGCCAATTGCCTAAGAGGACCCTAGTAGGTTCGACGGCCTTTGACGTCCGCTAGCTCGCCCGGTGTAGCGTCCATTCACCGAATGGTTCGGCAGCCGGGTTCGTCCGTTGCGGTCTAGAAGGAATTTTGGGGTGATGCGAGCACTATAAATTAACCTAATGCACACCCAGTGACGGCGGATCGGAGGGAGAACGGAGGAAGCCTTTTAGTCCGGTTCATAGCTCGTTCCGGTCCATCCGGACGGCAAGCGAGAGAGGCCCCTCTCTCGTTCAACAACATCTGGCCCCAGATGTTGTGGTACAAAATGTGTCGCAAGCGGAGCATACGTCCGTCGCTCGGGACGCTCCGTTGTATAGGCAGTCCGCGGAGACTGCTAAGGCTTCCTCTTCTCGTCAGCGCACACGACCGCACCTTGGCTGCGTGACCGCCGATATATTACCAGCTTCGCCGATCAAGGATTCTTCGGCGACCAGGTCACACCATCCGGTAGCCAGGGACACGAGGCCTGCAGACTCCGGACGTTCGCATAGGAAGTGTGCGGGAGTCAACTTACACGGAGCTTCCGGTGGCAATGCATCGTAAGACCGCTACTGCACAGGCCTCGGGAACGGACGTGCTTTCCTTAATAGCACAGTTTATCGCAGCGTCCCAGCATCAACTGAATCTGTCGCATATATTTTATCCGACGATGCTGGGTCGGGACGCTCCGCGGAAGCGGGTACGGACGTCCGAAAGTTTCATCCGGTCCGACGGGATACCGAAAGGGATTCGGAGGATTTCGAGCTTTCCCTTTCGGAACAACATATGCTGTTGTGTATGTCATCTGACTTGGTCTTCTACAGCTTCTTTCGTCGGACCAGAATGCTGCGATGCCGGATAAGAAACTGATAGCGTCGGTGGACTTAGTAATTTTTGGTTCGGTTCAGGGACATCGTCCCTCAGTTCTGACATAGTCCAATAATGTCACACAAACTTTCGAATTATTGAACGACGCTATATATATATTATTATTTTATGCTTGCTAACCAAGCATTTCTGGTTTCTTGTTCGAAGAGTTATGGAGATGTCTTTCAAAAGTGTGCCTCTGTCGTCATAGTTAATGAAGAGTTAGCGGCAATAAGTGCTCATGGAATATGTCTATCGCCTACGGAGTGACATTCGCTAGCTCACCCGGTGTAGCGTACATTCATCGAATGGTTCGGCTGCCGGGTTCGTCCGTTGCGGTCTAGGAAGGAGATTTGGGTGATGCAAGCACTTTAATTACTTTAGTACTCACCCAGTGACGGCAGATTGAGGACAGATCGGAGGAAGCCTGTTAGTCCGGTTCCTGGCTTGTCCAGGTCCGTCCGGGCTGTGAGCGAGAGAGGTCCCTCTCTCGTCCAACAACATAGGAGACCGCATGTTGTGGTTCAGATATTTTACATTCGGAGCATATGTCCGTCGGTCGGGACGCTCCGTTATATTGACAGTCCAAGAGACTGTCCTTAATGCTTCCTCATCCTCACAGCAGGGCACACGACCGCACATTGGCTATGTGACCTCGAGTATCCGATCAGTTTCGGCATTCAGTGATTCCACGGCGAATAGGTCGCGCCATCCGGTAGCCAAGGGACACGAGGCCTATACACTCCGTTCGCTCGCATATTGGTAGTATGCACGGGGTAACGATTACGGAGCTTCCAGCGGCAATGCGTCGTAAGACTGCTTCTCCTCAGGCCTCAGTGACGGACGTGCTATCCGAGTCAGCACAGTTGTTTCGCAGCATCCCAGCAATTGACAGTTTCTCGGTCGAATCAGGAATTATCCGACGGCGCTGGGTCGGTGCGGTCCGCGGTTGCAGCAGCTACGGACGGCCGAACGCTTTATAGGGTCCGACAGGATGGCGAAAGGGATTCGAAAGATTTCGAGTTTTCCCTTTAGTAGTATCGGAAGATGCCTTTCATATCTTCTGGCATTATCTTCCAGTGATTGTTATTTCGGACTTCATTGCTGCGATCTTGGATAAGAGACTTATAGCGTCATTGGACTCGGATTTTTCGATCGGTTCAGGGACATTGTCCCTGACTTACCGACGCAGTCCAATATTGTCATTACAACATGTGTTTTATTTTTCGACGCTATATATATATATACAAGCCTGCTACTAAGCATGATAGTTTAGTTTCTTGTCCGCGTTGCTCATTTCTGCCATTTTATCATTTATACGAATAGTTTATTTTGGCAGAGCAGGGCATACCGAGAGTTCATATGCGTCTAGACGGTGTGATTAAAGACTGCATATATTCTTTTTCGCCGTTTATGTCTTTTCCAATTTCAATGTTGGGAACGACATTATGTATAGTAGACTTAACTTAGACTCTTTATCATACGTAATCCGCCTTACTGAGGCGTTATCATTACGTCTTCAAGAAAAGATTTACGGGATATTATTCTCAATGTAATTTCTTTTTAGGGCAGTAGTTTGTTCACGTATAACTCCGCCCTTCAGTGGCTGATTGGAGTTAGTTAGACGTGACGCAGCCCTAGCTACATCCACACGTGTGGATAGTAGGGTTAAGAACTCTCTCAGAGTCGCTTCGTTCTCGGAGGAGCTTCTCTTCGACGGCAACTTTTCGGCAATCCATGAATTGCTCAATTTACACGTTCTCTTGTCTATCTAGTGTTACAAGAGATTCAGACTGGGGCAAACATTCGGTGGTTGACTCAGAGAGTGCCACCGCAGTTGCCGGACCCGAGTGTGGCTGTTATGACGGTTGCCAGTCAAACAGATTGGGATATAATACTGATCCCTACGGATTCGAAGTGCCAGGGTCTTTGGGTTCCGCAGTCTCTTAGCAATCAGTTTTCTTCCGCGGAATAATGTTTTTTAGGCTTGCTTTATGTCATTGCATGAACATTATTCAGAAACGCATGCCCAAATTCCTGTCCTTTAATTCGACAGTAGTGGCGTACCTCCGGAACCAGGGAGGCACTCTTTCGTTTCCGTTATTCAATTTAATGGAAAGAATCCGTCTGTTGGTTATAGTACACCAAGTTCAGTTTTGGTCCATCATATTCCGGGTCGTCTGATTCTTTTATTGGACTTCCGTTCTCTTACGGGTCGCTTGTTGCTGTCGGAATGGACTCTCTACAACAAGTATTCAATCAGATTTGCTATCTATGGGAGCGCCCAATGATGATTTATTTATGACACAGCTTGCTAATCAATTGCAGACGTATGTGTTGGCTTGTCCAGATCTCTGAGCTAATGTTGTTAACGCTCTATTGATCTATAGGACGAAATGATAGGATACGCGTATCCTCCGGCGCTGTTGTTTCAGCAGGTATTGCTAAGATAAACAACCACAATACATTTCTGTTGATAGCATCTCTATCTTCACAGAGATCATGAGTAATTTACTCTCTTGTCTACTGTGGGTCTTAACGTGAAATCTTCCTCTATGTGAGGATCTGTTTTCACTGGGTAAATCGTGTCATCTTTATCACAACCAGCAAGGTCGCAACCTTCATGTATTCCGTTGTGTGGTCCGTATTGCATTGTAAGCACTGTACTGGACGAGCTTTGGACGCGATTTCTTACTATAGGAGATCCTCTTCTTCGCTATTCTATGCGGCTAAAGTGGAGGCTCTTCCGTCGTAGTGTAGGGATCCTTATGTTCATATTGTTGATCCCTCCATACTTCTCATTGCTATTTTTTAGTATACTTGTTTCACAAGATCTACTGCAGCCTGTTATTATTTAGGTTATAGGTTTATGTTACCTCATACCTATGCACTCTACGATAGTTTACAATTGAGTCTTTTGTCTCTTTATCTAAGTCAGTTAGTAACTTTTTGATAAATAGACTTAGAATCTTTAGATTAAATTCCTATACGGATTTTAACTTCGGTTCTTATTTAGCTAAGTAATCATTTGAGCCTCTGGAAACAGTAGTATTTTTATACTGTACCAATGACCCAGACATAGCTGGTGCTAACTCTTAAAATATAGGGCCAAACACAAATTTTGCCCCCCAATCCCCAAAATTTGCATCTAAAACTAAAGAAAACATGTCCTGGAAGGCCCTCCACACTTCGCCCCTACTGCGCATGCGCAGTGTCAAGGACGTTCCGAAATTGGCGCCATTTATCATTCTAAGTTTGGCCCTTCATCAGTTAACAACTGACTGATCTTTGTGCTTTTAAATCTCAGTTTAAATGATGCCAGACACATAAATATTAGTGAAATGGTGATTCTAAGGAGGATAGAAAAGGAGGAGAGGAAAAAAATGTGTGACAGAATATTATCAGGGCTGTAACTTAAAATTTTTTAATGAAATTATGTTAAGTTACCTATTTTCAAGGCAGCAGCCATTTTGTTGTCATTCTGATTATTTAGTTACACTGTTTTTTCAAGTGTTTTTCCTCTCTCCCTGTCCTTTAAGTTCCCCCTTGCTATTCTCCCATGCTTTTGGCATAGTTTCTGTAATTATTATTACTAAAATTTCTTGGGAGTTTTAGCTGTATAACAGAATGAATTCTGTTCTTTCCCCATGTTTACGTCTTCACCTACGGGTGGTTAGGCGTTGTGTTCTGCATCTACCATCTGATGTTCTGCAGTTTCTTCCCTGGAAGTCTCTGTTTTGCATCAGATGGTGTATTTTTGGTAACTGATTTCGGGCCTGGGTGCCTGGAGTCTTATTTTAGTGTTTTTACACTCATTGTTTACATTTACAACAGCCCTCTGTGTGAGGGGGGGATTTCTAAATAATAATATCTTTATGTTATTTTAATCATAACTAGATACATTATTATTGTTCGTAAGTGTTGAATAAATTGTTTAAAATATTTTCTAAAATTTTTGTCCACACTTAGGCTTGGGATCCATTGGGGCTCAACGTTACTTTTCAGAAACTTGGGCTGTTCTGAAAAAATATTTTTTCAAAATATTTTGATTTCAATTATTTTTTCTATATTAATGGATCATATTATTATTATGTATTTTGATTGCCAGGGGTTAGTGCGAGTACAAGGACTTGTTTTCTTTTCACATTGAAAGGATATTGATCAATTGCTTTAAGAGGAAGTCTTCCTCTGACCTTATTATCATTCTATATGTGGTCAGTGTACTCGCATTAACTCCTGTTCTGTATCGTATGATTTCGATGACAATATGGGAAGCGTATGTCACGGTATGTTGTTGGGGATTTGGACACTCCGGTCCTTTCCCCGCAGGGTCACTCTACTTTATCAATTTCTATTTCAGACGATCAAGATTAGGGTGATGTATCTGTGATGTCTTCCAACAGTGTGCCTCCGTCGTCACAATTAATGAAGGGCTAGCGGAAAAGTGCTCATGTAATACGCCAATTGCCTAAGAGGACCCTAGTAGGTTCGACGGCCTTTGACGTCCGCTAGCTCGCCCGGTGTAGCGTCCATTCACCGAATGGTTCGGCAGCCGGGTTCGTCCGTTGCGGTCTAGAAGGAATTTTGGGGTGATGCGAGCACTATAAAATTAACTTAATGCACACCCAGTGACGGCGGATCGGAGGGAGAACGGAGGAAGCCTTTTAGTCCGGTTCATAGCTCGTTCCGGTCCATCCGGACGGCAAGCGAGAGAGGCCCCTCTCTCGTTCAACAACATCTGGCCCCAGATGTTGTGGTACAAATGTGTAGTTAGCGGAGCATACGTCCGTCGCTCGGGACGCTCCGTTGTATAGGCAGTCCGCTGAGACTGCTAAGGCTTCCTCTTCTCGTCAGCGCACACGACCGCACCTTGGCTGCGTGACCGCCGATATATTACCAGCTTCGCCGATCAAGGATTCTTCGGCGACCAGGTCACACCATCCGGCAGCCAGGGATTCGAGACCGATGGACTCCGGACGTTCGCATAGGAAAAGTATGCGGGAGCCATCTGATGCGGAGCTGCCCTCGGCGAAGCAGCGATAGACTGCACCTCCGCAGGTCTCGACGTCGGACATTCTTGTGCACATAGCACAGCTTATCGCAGCATCCCAGTAGCCGACAGAAACGGTGTCGGATCGAGAATTATCCGACAGCGCTGGGTCGGTAGCCGGGGACTCGAGGCCTGCAGACTCCGGACGTTCGCATAGGAAGTGTGCGGGAGTCAACGTACACGGAGCTTCCAGCGGCAATGCATCGTAAGTCCGCTACTGCACAGGCCTCGGGAACGGACGTGCTTTCCTTAATAGCACAGTTTATCGCAGCATCCCAGCATCAACTGAATCTGTCGCATATATTTTATCCGACGATGCTGGGTCGGGACGCTCCGCGGAAGCGGGTACGGACGTCCGAAAGTTTCATCCGGTCCGATGGGATACTGAAAGGGATTCGGTGGATTTCAAGCTTTCTCTTTTGGAACAACATATGCTGCGATGCCGGATAAGAAACTGATAGCGTCGGTGGACTTAGAAATTTTTGGTTCGGTTCAGGGACATCGTCCCTCAGTTCCGACATAGTCCAATAATGTCACACAAACTTTCGAATTATTGAACGACGCTATATATATTATTATTTTATGCTTGCTATCCAAGCATTTCTGGTTTCTTGTTCGAAGAGTTATGGAGATGTCTTTCAAAAGTGTGCCTCTGTCGTCATAGTTAATGAAGAGTTAGCGGCAATAAGTGCTCATGGAATATGTCTATCGCTTACGGAGTGACATTCGCTAGCTCACCCGGTGTAGCGTACATTCATCGAATGGTTCGGCTGCCGGGTTCGTCCGTTGCGGTCTAGGAAGGAGATTTGGGTGATGCGAGCACTTTAATTACTTTAGTACTCACCCAGTGACGGCAGATTGAGGACAGATCGGAGGAAGCCAACAACATAGGGGACCGCATGTTGTGGTTCAGATATTTTACATTCGGAGCATATGTCCGTTGCTCGGGACGCTCCGTTATATTGACAGTCCGAGAGACTGTCTTTAATGCTTCCTCATCCTCACAGCAGGGCACACGACCGCACATTGGCTACGTGACCTCGAGTATCCGATCAGTTTCGGCATTCAGTGATTCCACAGCGAATAGGTCGCGCCATCCGGTAGCCAAGGGACACGAGGCCTATACACTCCGTTCGCTCGCATATTGGAAGTATGCACGGGGTAACGATCTCGGAGCTTCCTGCGGCAATGCATCGTAAGACCGCTGCTCCTCAGGCCTCAGTGACGGACGTGCTATCCGAGTTAGCACAGTTGTTTCGCAGCATCCCAGCAATTGACGGTTTCTCGGTCGAATCAGGAATTATCCGACGGCGCTGGGTCGGTGCGGTCCGCGGTTGCATCAAGCTACGGACGACCGAACGCTTTATAGGGTCCGACAGGATGGCAAAAGGGATTCGAAAGATTTCGAGTTTTCCCTTTAGTAGTATCGGAAGATGCCTTTCATATCTTCTGGCATTTCTTCCAGTGATTATTTTTCGGACTTCATTGCTGCGATCTTGGATAAGAGACTTATAGCGTCATTGGACTCGGATTTTTCGATCGGTACAGGGACTTTGTCCCTGACTTACCGACGCAGTCCAATATTGTCATTACAACATGTGTTTTATTTTTCGACGCTATATATTTATATATATATACAAGCCTGCTACTAAGCATGATAGTTTAGTTCCTTGTCCGCGTGGCTCATTTCTGCCATTTTATCTTTTTTACATATAGTTTATTTTGGCAGAGCAGGGCATACCGAGAGTTCATATGCGTCTAGACGGTGTGATTAAAGACTGCATATATTCTTTTCGCCGTTTATGTCTTTTCCAATTTCAATGTTGGGAACGACATTATGTATAGTAGACTTAACTTAGACGCTTTATTATACGTAATCCGCCTTACTGAGGCGTTATCATTACGTCTTCAAGAAAAGATTTACGGGATATTATTCTCAATGTAATTTCTTTTGAGGGCAGTACTTTGTTCACGTATAACTCCGCCCTTCAGTGGCTGATTGGAGTTGGTTAGACGTGATGCAGCCCTAGCTACATCCACGCGTGGATAGTAGGTTAAGAACTCTCTCAGAGTCGCTTCGTTCTCGGAGGAGCTTCTCTTCGACGGCAACTTTCCGGCAATCCATGAATTGCTTGATTTATACATTCTCTTGTCTATCTAGTGTTACAAGAGATTCAGACTGGGGCAAACATTCGGTGGTTGACTCAGAGAGTGCCGCCGCAGTTGCCGGACCCGAGTGTGGCTGTTATGACGGTTGCCAGTCAAACAGATTGGGATATATACTGATCCCTACGGATTCGAAGTGCCAGGGTCTTTGGGTTCCGCAGTCTTTTAACTATCAGTTTAACTTCCGCGGAATAATGTTTTTTAGGCTTGCTTTATGTCATTGCATGAACATTATTCAGAAACGCATGCCCAAATTCCTGTCCTTTAATTCGACAGTAGTGGCGTATCTCCGGAACCAGGGAGGCACTCTTTCGTTTCCGTTATTCAATTTAATGGAAAGAATCCGTCTGTTGGTTATACTACACCAAGTTCAGTTTTGGTCCGTCATATTCTGGGTCGTCTGATTGTTTTATCGCACTCCCGTTCTCTTACGGGTCGCTTGTTGCTGTCAGAATGGACTCTCAACAAACAAGTATTTAATCAGATTTGCTATCTATGGGAGCGCCCAATGATGTTTTATTTATGACACAGCTTGCTAATCAATTGCAGACGTATGTGTTGGCTTGTCCAGATCTCTGAGCTAATGCTGTTAACGCTCTATTGATCTATAGGACGGAATGATAGGATACGCGTATCCTCCGGCGCTGTTGTTTTAGCAGGTATTGCTAAGATAAACAACCACAATACATTTCTGTTGATAGCATCTCTATCTTCACAGAGATCATGAGTAATTTACTCTCTTGTCTACTGTGGATCTTAACGTGAAATCTTCCTCTATGTGAGGATCTTTTTTCACTGGGTAAATCGTGTCATCTTTATCACAACCAGCAAGGTCGCAACCTTCATGTATTCCGTTGTGTGGTCCGTATTGCATTGTAAGCACTGTACTGGACGAGCTTTGGATGCGATTTCTTACTATAGGAGATCCTCTTCTTCGCTATTCTATGCGACTAAAGTGGAGGCTCTTCCGTCGTGGTGTAGGGATCATTATGTTCATATGGTTGATCCCTCCATACTACTCATTGCTATTTTTTAGTATACTTGTTTCACAAGATCTACTGCAGCCTCTTGTTATTTAGGTTATAGGTTATGTTACCTCATACCTATGCACTCTACGATAGTTTACATTTGAGTCTTTTGTCTCTTTATCTAAGTCAGTTAGTAACTTTTTGATAAATAGACTTAGAATCTTTAGATTAAATTCCTATACGGATTTTAACTTCGGTTCTTATTTAGCTAAGTAATCATTTGAGCCTCTGGAAACAGTAGTTTTCAAATTCTGACCTTTTAGACAGTAATTCGGTTGGTTTCTCTTTTACTGTAGAGTCAGTGAGTTTCATGCACTATCGATGGATGATTTTCACTTTCATAGTTTCGGAATCAATACTTCCGTTACTATTTAGGTTGGATTGTTGCATAAGAGTTAGGCTCCTATTATCCGGAACCTATTATTTTAAGGTCCTTCCGTCTTCGTATGGGCATAGGCCTTTACTCTTTCCGGGTACAGTTTATGTATTTATAAACAGATATCTGTTTATTACAAGGGCGTAAGCTTCTTCTGTCTTTGATGTCTAGTAGAAGAACGTTACGCTCCATTTTATTGTTAATGGATTCTATTAACTAGCGTACTGCTTATGGTATATCATTGGCTTAGCAGTTGTGCTTAAGATTTCGGCTCATGAAGTAAGAGTTCTTCTACTTCTTGGGCTTACATTAATAGTGTTGCTATTATAGATTTTTGAAGGCTGCTCATTGCGCTCAGCCATCCATTCATGAATTTTATCTCAGAAATATCGAGTCCATTTCTGGAGGCCTCTATTGTTAGGTCTATTCTCTACTGCTCAGAATGTCATTCACTTAACAGTTGCTACTATAGCTAGGTAGGCTGTCTGTTTTGGCAGTGTCTCCGTTCGGCTGCCCTCTTCGCTCTGGGCTATTTGACCCAGGGCAAGAAAAAGGGGGGAAGGGTGTTCCCTTGGGTCACCTGTTTTTTACTATGAAAACAAGGGGATACCTCCTCCGGAGTTAGTAATTCTGAGCTGTTATTGGGATTGTTGTTTAGTGAGAAGTTTAAGTTTATAAAATTCATTCAAGTCTTAGTTTTTAAAGTATAGCCTTTGAATATTGCATATGTCAACGGACATGATTATGCAATTCTCACACACTTTTAGGAGTATAAGAGTCTCTATTCTCTAGACTTACTTTATTATTGGCTTACTTTAAAAATTATTAGTATAAGAATTATTGGATATTAATAGAGTACATGGATGTATGAAGCTCAATTTTTGGAAGGTGTTGTATCTTTCTAATTTATCATAAATAAGAAAGATACATGTAAGGCCTATTACTTCTTTTCCCTACAGGGGATGACTCTATTTTATTTTATTGAGCGTATTCCATTTTGCTCTATGTCCTTGGCCCTCCAGCCTTTTTACTATTCAGCTATGTCTGGGTCATTGGTACAGTATAAAAATGTTAAAAAATTTATAGTAATTTATATATTTTTTATACTTACCAATGACCCAGACGGGGATGGCCCTCCCAGGAGTTGGGAACTCTTGCCTCCCCGCTGAGTACATAGCGCTTACCAGGCACTGGTTATTAGAATGATAAATGGCGCCAATTTTGGAACGTCCTTGACACTGCGCATGCGCAGTAGGGGCGAAGTGTGGAGGGCCTTCCAGGACATGTTTTCTTTAGTTTTAGATGCAAATTTTGGGGATTGGGGGGCAAAATTTGTGTTTGGCCCTATATTTTAAGAGTTAGCACCAGCTATGTCTGGGTCATTGGTAAGTATAAAAAATATATAAATTACTATAATTTTTTTAACTTTCAAATTCTGACCTTTTAGACAGTAATTCTGTTGGTTTCTCTTTTACTGTAGAGTCAGTGAGTTTCATGCACTATCGATGGATGATTTTCACTTTCGTAGTTTCGGAATCACTATTTCCGTTACTATTTAGGTTGGATTGTTGCATAAGAGTTAGGCTCCTATTATCCGGAACCTATTATTTTAAGGTCCTTCCGTCTTCGTATGGGCATAGGCCTTTACTCTTTCCGGGTACAGTTTATGTATTTATAAACAGATATCTGTTTATTACTATGGGTGTAAGCTTCTTCTGTCTTTGATGTCTAGTAGAAGGATGTTACGCTCCATTTTATTGTTAATGGATTCTATTAACTATCGGTACTGCTTATGGTATATCATTGACTTAGCAGTTGTGCTTAAGATTTCGGCTCATGAAGTAAGAGTTCTTCTACTTCTTGGGCTTACATTAATAGTGTCGCTATTATAGATTTTTGAAGGCCGCTCATTGTGCTCAGCCATCCACATTCATGAATTTTATCTCAGAAATATCGAGTCCATTTCTGGAGGCCTCTGTTGTTAGGTCTATCTATTATCTACTGCTCAGAATGTCATTCACTTAACAGTTGCTACTATAGCTAGATAGGCTGTCTGTTTCGGCAGTGTCTCCGTTCGGCTGCCCTCTTCGCTCTGGGCTATTTGACCCAGGGCAAGAAAAAGGGGGGGGGGGGGGGAGGGTGTTCCCTTGGGTCACCTGTTTTACTATGAAAACAAGGGGATACCTCCTCCGGAGTTGGTAATTCTGAGCTGTTATTGGGATGGTTGTTTAGTGAGAAGTTTAGGTTTTTAAAATTCATTCAAGTCTTAGTTTTTAAAGTATAGCTTTTGAATATTGCATATGTCAACGGACATGATTATGCAATCCTCAGACACTTTTAGGAGTATAAGAGTCTCTATTCTCTAGACTTACTTTATTTATTGGCTTACTTTAAAAATTATTAGTATAAGGATTATATTGGATATTAATAGAGTACATGGATGTATGAAGCTCAATTTTGGAAGGTGTTGTATCTTTCTAATTTATCATAAATAAGAAAGATACATGTAAGGCCTATTACTTCTTTTTCCCTACAGGGGATGACTCTATTTTATTTTATTGAGCGTATTCCATTTTGCTCTATGTCCTTGGCCCTCCAGCCTTTTTACTATTCAGCTATGTCTGGGTCATTGGTACAGTATAAAAATGTTAAAAAATTTATAGTAATTTATATATTTTTTATACTTACCAATGACCCAGACGGGGATGGCCCTCCCAGGAGTTGGGAACTCTTGCCTCCCCGCTGAGTACATAGCGCTTACCAGGCACTGGTTATTAGAATGATTAATGGCGCCAATTTCGGAATGTCCTTGACACTGCGCATGCGCATTAGGGGCGAAGTGTGGAGGGCCTTTCAGGACATGTTTTCTTTAGTTTTAGATGCAAATTTTGGGGATTGGGGGGCAAAATTTGTGTTTGGCCCTATATTTTAAGAGTTAGCACCAGCTATGTCTGGGTCATTGGTAAGTATAAAAAATATATAAATTACTATAAATTTTTTAACTTTCCAAACTGAGAGGCAGATTTGGACCAAATTTGATATGAGTGCTTATTGGGTCATAAGTACTTAATTTATGCAAAAAATATTTTTTTCCCGTCACCCCATGGGAACCGCAGGAGCTAAAAATAGAAAAAAATTAAAACGCCCAAATCTCCAAAACTACACGGCACTGAGAATTCTTATTTGTTGTGAAGCTTCCCTAGGACCAACAGAATGGAATGACCAAAAAAAATTGCTATCGGTTTTATCATGGGGTACTTTTCTAGGACTTTGAAAAAGTGCTGAGTCAGCATTTTTTAACACTGTGGGTAATGGGAAAAACATATAAGACTACTTTTCTCCCAAACCACTGCTCCAAAAGCTTTCAAATTTCACATATAACATCTTTGGAAGATTGTTTCACATGTTTATTGAAATCAATTCCCTGGTTCCATATTTGGGCTCTCTATGGGAGCCCAAATGTTTAAAAATTAGTGCAGTATGAGGAATATTTTTTAAAAATCTTCTTCTTCAGATCTATCAATAAGAATCTTTTGATATTTGGTATGCAGCATCCTTGGGGGGGGGGGGGGGGAGATTCAAGTTCGTTCAAGCCAATTCGTTCAAGCCAAGTCCCTGGGTTCATATTTAGGCTGAAAATTTGGGGTCCCATTGCGGACTTAGAAATTTTGGACCAAAATCCGGAAATTTTTTTTTTTGTTTTTTATGCAGTTTGGTAAATTTTAAGACCAAAAAAATTTTTTTTTTTTACACTTAAAATTTGGGGTCTGGGTGGGACTTAAAAAATTTTGGACCAAAATCCAGAAATTTTGGTCCAAATTTTTTTTGTGTTTTTTATGCGTTTCGGTCAATTTTAAGACAAAAAAAATTTTTTTTTTTTTACACTGAAAATTTGGGGTCCGGGTGGGACTTAGAAAATTTTTATCCCAAATCCGGAATTTTTTTTTTGTTTTTTATGCATTTCATTCAATTTTAAGACAAAAAAAAATTTTTTTTTTTTACCGAATTAGCATAATGGATTATGCTGGCATTAAATGGAGAATTATATATTATTATGTAATGCTCAGTTACATTGTTGGTGTTATGTCTTTCTCGTTTCTTGTAAAGGAGAAAGTCATTTATAATTCCTTTCTCTCCTATTCTTCTGTAGGAGATATCCTTTATGAAGTGATTGAGTAATTGGATTTTTCTTTATTTCCTAGGCCCTCCAGCCTTTTTATGATTCAGCTAGTCTGGGCCATTGGTTGTTGTATAAAAATATTATAAATTCAAAGTAATTTGTATTTCTTTTCAACCTACTCACAATTGTTTACAATTGGCTGTAACATAAGTGCAAGCCCTACTTCGGAACTAACTCAAGCTTTTAGAATCTTTTCCAAACGAGTTGGAAAAGTACTAGAGTGCAAAAGCACGAAAAAGATCGAAAAAAGGGTCGAGCGAGACCAGCACTCGAAATTACAGGTACTGTCTCTGCACACCTCTTGCGTTTACCGAGCACATGCACAACAACCGTGACATCAATTCCTTTTATTTTCGCTATTTGTACATGGTCAGAAATTTTTGTGACTCGTATTACTTTAATTTAATGCCAAAGACTATTCCTTGTACCTCTTGCTTGCAAGTGACGCATGTGGACGACTCTCATTCCACATGTGTCACTTGCAACAATTGCACTCAGGCCCAATCATGTGGTATTTGTGGGGTTTGGTTCTCAAAATTCTGGGCTTCTGTTAACAAGGTGGTTCTGTCCAGAGCTAGAACCCCTCGTTCTCGGGGTAAGGGTAGCTGTGCCGTAGCAGACATTTCTGCTGGTGCATGTGGTGACTCTGTCACACAGGATTCTGATCTGTCTTCTGTGGCGAGTTCCTCTGCAACTGTTGACGGTGCTAGTTCAGTGATACCTGATGAGGAGACCGTGGTCTGTTTGTCTTGTGCTGTCACTCTTGAGGCATCTGTTTTCGTAGAGAGCTTCTCCGAGGTCAGCTCGGTGACCCTCTCCGATCTGCCTCCTACACCGTTGACTGTTGCTGAGGAAGTTGTTACTCCAGATCCTATTCTGTCTGATGGTGGCTCTTCCATCTCCTCTGGGGATGGTCTACAGTCTCGGGGGACCGAGGCTGTATCTGCTGGTGTGTCTGTGTGCTCTCAGCATCCCCTAGCCTCGCGACGGAGCTGTGCGGGTTTGCTGTCTACTCCGTCTCATCTGGCTAGGTTTGCTCCTAGTCAGTTGAGCCAGTCGGTCGCTTCGGCAGCGATTCCTCGTCCCTCGAGTGAATCGTTTATTGTTCCTCCTTCCCCTGCTAGTGTGCCGCCTAGCGGGATGGTTGTGGGACGTTGGCATCCAGGGCCTGCTGTTCGGCAGCGGTCAGTGACAGCCCCTGTTAGCTGTCACTCTCGGAACCTTCCTCCGGTGATTCCTCACTGTGTTCCGAGTCTGGGTGTCGATCGATGCTTGCCGTCGGTCTCAGAGGATGGGGTGTTGGGGTCGTCTGCCGTGCAGAGGCCAATGACAGGTTCCTGTCATTCTTGGGACAATCCTCCGGTGTCTTCTCACTGTGTCCTAGGTCCAGCTACCGATCGACTGCGTCGTCGGTCTCTTTAGAGGATTTGCAGGCAGGACCTTCTGTTTCGCAGAGGTCAGTGATGGCCCCTGGGTGTCACAATCGGGACTATCCTCTGGTGTCTTCTCACCGTATCCCTATTCTGTCTGTCGAGCGATGTTCGACGTCGGTCTCTTCTGAGGATTTGGGTTCTTCTACCAGAAAGGTCCATTGGGAGGACACTCCGTCGGGCGATGCTGCTGCGACGGATTCTCAGGGTGACCTGCATCAGGCCATTTTGGCGCTCACGCGGTTGCTTTCTGGCAACCCTCAAGTTGGCCTCCCTGTGCCTCCTAAGGCACAACCTCTTTTTGTCGGTCGCTGAAATGTCTCGCCTGGCCCCTTGGATACTGCACAGTATTCACAGGAGGTTTCTGCTGGTCAGCCCGAGTTGGGATACGTCTCCTCTGCTACGGAGGATGACGAGTGTCTTGAAGGTGATGGGCCCCCCTCGTCAGTGTTGGGGCAGGCTTTGGATTTCGTCTTTGGCTTATTGCCGGACGTTCAACCTTCCAACCAGCCTTCTGTGACCGTCCGGTCGCGGTCCGCTGTGGAGCGCCGTAACCCTGTTGAGTCTTCTAGCTCCGGGGCTTTGCGTCCTCTGCAATCGGCTCAGGTTGTTGAGTCCTTCCAGAGCTTAGACGCCAAAATGCGTTCTAAGGCCCTCAGGGGTTCCTTCTTTTCTAGAGCTGATGCCTTTCTGCCTCCATCGCGGTTTCGTGTTTACGATTCCGTCTCTCCACCAGTCTTCCAAGGGATGACTACTGTGGATGAGGATTCTTCTTCCCTCGGGTTGACTAAGTCTAAATCGGCAGTTCTCCCGATGTCGGTAGTTGAGTCTATGGTGGGCCTGTCCCGAGAGATGCTGGGTATGTTATTTCTCGCGGACCTTGTCGTTGCTACTCTGGCTGAATATTTTCCACCAGGGGTGTTTGATGACGCTCAGGCGCTTTTTCGCATTTTGTTATAGGCTCTTATGAACTTGACACACGCTCACGCCTGTAACACGGCTAATTTGGAGCTGGCATGCCGGGATGCGGTGTTGGATTCTTTACCATCCCTTCCTTCTGAGCAACGTGCTGTTCTGAGGTCTGCCACTTTGGTGGGACCTCAGTTGTTCCATGGTTCCATGGAAGCTGTTCGTGGCGAAGTTCTTCGTCATTCGAAGGACCAGCTTTTGCTGCGACAGCTTGACCAACCTGCTGCTGCGGGTCGTTCCAGGCCCGCCAAGCGTGCTGCTGCGTCTGCCTCGTCGGCGACGTCGGCTACGCCTTCGGCTCCATCTGCTCCTTCTGCACATAAGAAGCGCCAACGTGGCCAGGCTCGCTGGCAGCCTCAGGCAGGAAAGTCTCAGGACTCTGTCACTTCCCGAGGTGGTTTCTCCTCTCGGGGGCCTCATCGAGGCCGCAAGTGAAGGTTCTCTCCTCGATTCGCCTCCAGTCGGGGAAGGCTGTCGCTGTTTTACGACAGTTGGACAGAGATAACGTTGGACTCTTGGGCCCTTGACATCATTCAATCCGGTCTGCGACTGACCTTCCTTCGGCACCCCAGTTTATCTCGGGTGCCCCTTCCGACTCAGGTCCCTTCCGATTCTCTGCATCGGGACCTTCTGGTGCAGGAGATCGACAATCTCCTCTCCAAAGGGGCGATCGAGGTGGTCAGGAACACCCTTTCACCGGGGTTTTACTCGAGACTTTTCTTGGTGCCGAAGAAAAACTGCCAATATCGTCCTGTCATTGATCTGAGTATCCTGAACGAGTACATAATAGCTCCTCATTTCGGTATGGAGACTTTCCGGTCGATTCGACGTTCAGTTCATCAGGGCGATTTTGCAGCCAGTATCGACCTGAAGGATGCCTACTTCCATGTACCCATTCATCTGGCGTCACGGAAATACCTTCGGTTCTCGTTTCGGGATCGAGTTTATCAATTCAGAGCTCTCCCATTCGGTTTGAACCTTGCTCCTTGGGCCTTCACCCGACTGATGTCACATGTGCTTGCTTTCCACCGCACTCAGTCGGCAGTGACTTTGTCAGCCTACCTAGACGACATCCTCCAACGGCACCACGATGCTGCTGTTCTGGAGCTTGATGTCCGGCAGTTTCTTTGCCTGCTAGCGTCGCTGGGTTTCAGAGTCAATTGCGAGAAGTCGGATCTTCTTCCTTCTCAGCGATTCCGTCATTTGGGGATAGATTTCGACACTCTTCACAATGTAGTGTCGGTCCCACAGGCTCGGGCGACGATTCTTTCCGCCTTGACTCGGAACCTGCTTCAATCTTCCTCGGTTTCAGCCAGGACTTTCCTTCGGATGCTGGGCCTTTGCGGTTCAGTGACAGATCTCATTCCGCTCGGTCGCTTGTTTGTCCGACCTCTCCAACACTTCCTGTTGGATCATTGGCGTCCGAATGTAGAACCGCTGGACCTGGAACTCACTATTCCTTGGTCTCTGCTTTGTCACCTCCGCCCTTGGACCGATATTCCCTGGCTGACACAGGGTGTTCCGTTGGATCTTCCTTTGGCCGATCGCATCCTTACTGCGGATGCCAGCGATCGGGGCTGAGGTGCGACGTTGGCTCCTCTCGGTCTGTCTACTCACGGCAAGTGGGACAGCGAGCAGGTGGGCCTTCATATCAACCAGAAGGAGCTCCTTGCTCTTCTGTTGAGTTTTTGGCTTTGGATCCCTGATCTGTCAGACCATATTGTCCTACTTCTTTTGGACAATTCGACAGTAGTGGCCTACATACCGAATCAAGGAGGCACACATTCGATTCCCATGTATCGGCTGTCTCGGGAACTTCTTCTGTTGGCGCGGGATGTGAACGCTCGGATGTCCATTCGACACATTCCCGGGCATCTCAACGTCCTAGCAGACTCCCTGTCCCGACGTGACAGTGTCTTTCCAACCGAATGGATGCTACATCGGTCGGTGTTTCAGGCGATTTGCGAGCAGTGGGGCCGCCCTCGGGTCGACCTTTTCGCTACTTGCTGGAGTCATCATGTAGAGACCTTTGTCACACATTGTCTAGATCCCCTGGCATTTGCAGTAGACGCTCTGTCTCTGGACTATGCCTTTCCTCCTGCACCGATTCTTCCTCAAGTATTAGCGAAGATTCGTGCTTGCAGTTGCAGGATCATTCTGATCGCACCCCTGTCTCCACAGAGGGTTTCGATCAATCTGCTGCGGCCTCTATTGGCCGATCGACCGATTCGTCTACCTCTACGTCGCGATCTTCTTTCACAGGGTCGTCCCAGGAAGTATCACAACAACCTGGCGAGCCTGTCCCTTCACGCCTGTCTTTTATCAGGTCCAGTCTCCGACGTAGAGGTTTTTCAAGACGATCAGTGGAGTGCATTTCTGCACCGCGGCGACATTCCACTGGCATGACTTATGCTGCCAAGTGGAAGGTTTTCTGCCGCTGGTGTGCAGATCACAATGTGAATTACCGTTAACCGTCAATCGCTCAAATTGCGGATTTTCTGGTATATTTTTTTGACTCCAAGGGCCTCCAGCCTATTACGATTAAGGGCTATCGGTCTATGCTGTCTGATACTTTCTCTTATGTGGGAAAGCGGTGCATTGGTCGTAATCTTTTTCTCTCCAAACTCATTCGGCACTTTTCTTTGAAGAGGCCTCGAGTTTTGCATCTTAGACCCAAGTGGAACTTGGCATGGGTGTTGCACTGTTTGGAGGGGGCGCCATTCGAGCCTCTATCTGAGACCGACATGCGTTTTCTCACCTATAAGACGGCTTTTCTTCTAGCGTTTGCTTCTGCTCGTCGAGTCAGTGAGCTTCATGCGCTATCTGTTGATTCTGCATTCTTCCGAAATGAGGCTAACAGTGTCACCTTCACAACTGATTGCTCTTTTCTGGCTAAGAATCAACTTCCTGATTCGGTACCTCCTCCCATCTGCATTCAAGCTCTTCCTGCTGTAGATGGCCGGAGGCCTCTTCTGTGTCCTGTTCGTGCGATCAAGACTTATAATACTCGCACTCAGTTCATTCGGAGGGGTTGGAAGAGATTCTTTCTCTCATTCCTAAGAGGCAGTCTATCTCTTCCCATTCTATTTCCAGGTGGATCTGTCTTGCAATCAAGCTGGCTTATTCTCGCTTGTCTGCATCGGACCTTGTTTCGAACCGGCTTAATGCTCATGAGGTTCGTGCCATTTCTACATCCTGGGCGTTCTCCAATTCTGTTTCGCTCCAGGATGTTATGAATGCGGCTTACTGGAGGAATGCTTCTACCTTCTCCTCCTTTTATCTCCGCCACCTTCAGCAGCAATCTGAGGACCTTTATTCTTTTGGCCCTCTCGTTGCTGCTCAGGCTGTTGTGCACCCTCGTTAAAATTGTTTTTATCGAGGTTGTGCTTCGCTCAGCCTTGTTCTTTTCAGGTGCCTTCTCTCTATCTTCATTACAGGTTTCATTATTGTTCTCTGCCATCCTTGCTTTTCTTTCTGCTACTCTTGTTGGTATTGGTTATGTGATTCACCTCCTCCTATTGTTTATTCAGCCAATTGTAAACAATTGTGAGTAGGTTGAAAAGAAATTAAAATTTTTTAGTAAATTTTGTTTCTTAACATACCTACCACAATTGTTTACCGGAGGCCCACCCTCCTTGGGGATATCTTTGATATCGATGCCTCCCCGCTAAATCACAAACTTCTCGTTGGCGGAAATACGGAATTGACGTCACGGTTGTTGTGCATGTGCTCGGTAAACGCAAGAGGTGTGCAGAGAGAGTACCTGTAATTTCGAGCACTGGTCTCGCTCGACCCTTTTTTCGATCTTTTTCGTGCTTTTGCACTCTAGTACTTTTCCAACTCGTTTGGAAAAGATTCTAAAAGCTTGAGTTAGTTCTGAAGTAGGGCTTGCACATATGTTACAGCCAATTGTAAACAATTGTGGTAGGTATGTTAAGAAACAAAATTTACTAAAAAATTTTAATATTTTATACTTACCAATGGCCTAGATGGGTATGGCCCTCCCATGAGTGGGCTATCGTACCTGCCCGCTGTTTACAACATTTAACAGGCATTATAGAAAGAATGATGGTTGGCGCCAATTTCAGTGTCTTCTTGGATACTGCACATGTGCAGATTGCAAAAGTATGGAGGACCAGATAGGACATTAAATTTTCGGTTTTGCATGCAAATTTGGGGGATTGGGGGCAAAATTTGTGTTTGGCCCTGGATTTATTTTTAATTTAGCACCAGCTAGTCTGGGCCATTGGAAAGTATAAAAAATATACAAATTACTTTGAATTTTTTCAATCCAAAAGTTGGTTCGGGTTTCACATAGCTGACATAGTGTTTCAAATTGAATGAAGTCATGACTTTTCAGCTAGCTAAAGTGCAAAACAGGAATTAAATATGGAATGATAGCCTCAAAAAATAATGTGAGTCAGTATTATTTCTTTTCATAAACAACGTTGCAATAATATTTCATTGTTTTGGAGAAAACAGTTCAAAGCTTGACAAAGTTATAGGCCCAACAAAAACCGTTGGAAAATGTATCGAGAATGTTCTACACATCTGATAAACATTTTTTGTTACAGAAGTCCATGTTAAGTTCTTGGATCCAATCAGTGTAATTGATTGGTGACTTGAATCCAATGTATAATTATAGTGGCTGTTTAGTGTTAATCTTCACCGCTCATAGATTTTGATGGGTGGGTCATCAGTTTACTGCCACCTAAAGTGTGCAGGGGTTCACCCAAATGCTGCAACAGAAATGACGCCACGTAGGGGAATTTATAAAACTCCTGACATGTACTGTACTCAGTTGTCAAGTAAATATATATAAACTAAATAGGAATTAGGCGTGGTTTACTACAGAGTGCCATTGTCAAGTTATACTTGAAGATTCTCAGTTGTTGATTAACTCCTTGCACACTGGTAGTATTTCAAATTTGTTGCCATTTACTTCATATTGCTTATGCAGCAAGAAAAATTTAACAAATTATATCTTGTTTGACAGAGCTCATTGAGCTCTGTCAATCAAGATACATTTTTTTAAATTCTCAGTTATATTGTGGGAAACATTTGCTGCTGAAAACTTGGGTATTTTGACATCAGAGTGCAGAGGGTTAATAAAATCATAACTGTCAGAACATAGTTTTATAATGAATTCCTATTTATAAATAACTTTGTAGTTAAAAATAGTTTTAGCATATGATTAGGAACCCTAATGAACTGTTCCAACAGTTATACATATAATGCATAAAATGAAAACAAACATGGATTTTAAATTATTATTGAAAATCGTTTTATTGCTTTGATTTATGAAATTGCTGTATTTTATGTAATTGTTTATTAAAACATTTTTTTATATATACTTTCTAGGTGAGAGAGGAATGACAGTTTTATCCACAAAACCCAAAATATTATTTTGTGATTTGAAACTTGCACCAGGTGAATCCAAATCATGTAAGTTTCATTAATATGCTATCCGCAGAAATGATATTTATGTGTTTGGTGTGTTGCCGCAATGTGACCCCAAATACAGGGAGGTGGAGTTATCCTTTTGAGATGATTTACCTGTAGTAGCAAAGTTTATTCCAATGACCAGTGGCCAAGACAGAAGTCCCCCTCAACCAGGTCATGTAATATCTCACATAAATCTGTCAGGCAAATATGTCTCACAAGGATGAAAGATGTTCCAAATAGCAACAGGTAAGGGTCTGCCTGGTATATTAGCTTGAGGTTCGACTGAACTGAGTAAAGTCAGGATTTCAAATTACAACAGAAAATAATAAAATAACTCCATTTCAGGAACAAAACTTATTAAGGGGATGGTTTCAAATAATGGAGCTCATGAGATTTATGAAATATACTTATTTTTATACTGTAACCAATGACCCAGACTTAGCTGGTGCTAACCCAAAAATATCTAGGGCCAAACACAAATTTTGCCCCCCCAATCCCCAAAATTTGCATGTAAAACTGAAAATTAGAAGTCCTAACTGGCCCTCCATACATTTTACCCTCCGCGCATGCGCAGATGCCAGGAAGTCACCGAATCTGGCGCCAATAAATTCATTCTTTGTTTGGCCCTTGTCAGATAACAACAAACTGATATATGTGCTTTTAAATCTCATTTAATAATGATGCCAGACACAAATCAATGGTTAAATTGGCGGATCCAAGGACAGAGCTGGATGAAGGAAGGAAGAAACGGTGGTTTGAATCGTTCAGGGCTGTAATTTTATATTATTTATTAAAATTAGTTCATATTCCCTAATTTCGGGACATGAGCCTGATGTTATCACTGATTGATTATGATTTATCCACTGTTTATTTAGTATTCCTTCCCTGCCTTCCCTTGATACCCCCAGTTAAGCTCCCAAGCTTTTTGGCTTGTTTTAATAAAAAAAATTTTTATAAAATTTATTGGGAGTTTAACGTTTGTGCAGAAGATTATTCTGTACATCCCCAGCAGGGGTCAGCCGAGTGGGCGACTAGGGCGAAGAAGTCGCCTTGTCATTCCTTCAGTTGCCTTGGCTTACATTGGGGGCGAAATTCAAGTCGCCCTCCAAAACTTCCTTGGGAGACATGGCAGTTTACTGCATTTTCTTATGTTTTATTTCCAAAAAAACAATGCTTCCGCATTCACAAAAAAGTAGATGCAGCTGCTGTTAAAATCTGTCATCATACGGCTCTGAAAATAGCCTAAACTAGCCCAATTTTATATTTCTAAAAAGAGTTGTAATGGCGTAGTCGTTCGAACAATACGCCCCAACTGATAGCAACCAGCACAAAATGCTATTTAAAACCAAAAGTGTCAGCAAAAACAATGAATCACACAAGAGACACATCGAGTTTATTAGAATTTATTAAAGTTAACCACCGTTTCAAAACAAAAAAAAATGTGCAGGGGACAGTTCATCCATAAAAATGTCGAAATTGCTTATGGTTACGCTCTGTTCCACTGAAAAATTGGTTGCATTGAAATTCACCCCGCAATTTACATTGAAACTGAAAGTTTTTCTTTGAAAACCTGTGTTGGAAGGGGGTTAAATGTAACAAGGCTACGATAGAAATCACACATATTAGGATGGATAAGAATGGCAGGCCTTATAGCACCAATCACACGTGTCAATGTGAGATGGATGTCAGAAATTGTCATTTTTCAGAACAGAGTATTATCACCCAGCGCAGCAGGTAAGGGAGACAACTGAAATATTTTGTCATTTACCATAGAAATAAATTAACTCAAATTGTTAATGATGCTTAATTTACTAAGGATGTCGGAAACTTCTTTATTAGCTCATCTTGACAAAGTCAAGCTGAGCAAATCTCATCGCTCTCCGTCCGTCTTCCGTCAACACCACGTTTTGGTCTTCTCCTCCAAAGCCACTGGGCCAATTCAAGTGAAAGTTTGTGTGAGTGATGGTCCCAAAAGGGCATTTCATTTTTGTTCAACTCAACATGCCCAGCCCCATAGGGAGGGAGTGGGGGAAAATGCACCAATATATTTTAAAAATCTTCTTCTCAAGAACCAGTGTGTACAATGACTTGATATTTGCTATGGAGCTTCCATATGAGGCGTAGAATCAAGTTTGTTCAAACAAAGTTTGTGAAGTAATATTTGGCTTTGTAATAGGAGGGGTAAGATTTTTGGCCACGCCCAATATTTCTATTTTCTGAACCGATGGTCCGGTATGAACCAAATTTGGTTTGTGGTAGTATTGGGTCATAAGTACTTGACCCATGCAAAAAAAAAAATTCCTGCATCCTCATGGGAACCCTGAAAGCTAAAAATAGAAATATTTTCAAACGCCCGTATTTCCAAAACCCCACGGAACAGAGAGCTGTTATTTGGTATGAATTATCCTTAGAACCAGTAGAATTGAATGGTAAAAAAAATTGCCATCGGTTATGTTAGGGTGTTCTGTAATGGGCATCGAATAAATGCTGAGTCAGCATATTTGAAAAAATTTAAAAAAATCTTTTCTCCAGAACCAATCATCAGAATCTTTTGATATTTGGTATACAGCATTCATAGGGGGGTGGGGGGGGGGGGTGGGGGGGGGGGGTCAGATAAAAGTTTGTTGAAATAAAGCTCATTGGTTCATATTTGGGCTCTCTACAGGAGCCCAAAATTTTAACATAGGGTAATATGGGGAATATTCTTTAAAAATCTTCTTCTTCAGAACCACCAGTCAGAATCTTCTAATGTTTGGTATACGTCATTGTTATGACGGTCAGATTCAAGATTGTTCAAACCAAATCCCTAGGTTAATATTTGGGCTTCCTACGGAAGCCCAAATTTTATCTTTGTTCAATATAGAGGGTAATTTAAAAAAATCTTCTTCTTCAGATCCACCAGTTAGAATGCTTTGATATTTGGTATGCAACATCTCTAAGAGGGACAGATTCAAGTTTGTTCAAATCAGATCCCTAGGTATATATTTGGGCTCACTATGGTAGCCTAAATTTTTACTTAGTGCAATATGAGGAAATTTCTTTAAAAATCTTCTTCTTCATATCCACCAGTCGGAATGCTTTTATAAATTGGTATACAACATCTCTAGGGGGGGGGGGGGGGGGGGGGGGGGGGGGGGGGGTCAGATTCCAGGTTGTTCAATTCAAGTGCCTAGATTAATATTCAGGCTCCATATGGGAAGGAAAATGAAATTTAACTTAGTACAATATGAGGGAATTTCTTCAAAAATCTTCTTCTTCAGATCCACTCGTCAGAATGCTTTCGCATTTGGTATACAACATCTCTAGGGGGGTCAGATTCAAGTTTGTTCAAATCAGATCCATAGGTTAATATTTGGGCTCGCTATGGTAGCCCAAATTTGAACTTAGTGCAATTCGAAGAAATTTCTTTACAATTTCTCTTCTTCAGATCCAACAGTCAGAATGCTTTCATATTCGGTACACAACATCTCTAGGGAAGTCAGATTCAACTGTGTTCAAATCAAGAGCCTGGGTTAATATTTGGGCTCTCTATGGGAGCTGGAATTGGCCATTTTGCTGAAGAATTAAAAATTTTGTATTCAGTACCCTCTAGAGGTGTGTAACTAAGATTAATCCACATAGGTTGTATCAAGGGACTTCATAGGGGAGCTCTACATTTTACTTTATGATCAACTGAAGAAAAGGCATGATGCCCAGATTATTTTTGTCACTCCTGAGGGACTCAAGGATTGACAGTGTAGCCTATGGAGATGGCTTGCTTAATGTAGACTCATTCTTGGACTCTGTTTAAATTGTGTTCTGTTCAAGAACTACACTTGTTTAACTACACTTTTCAGTTCAGTTAGAACATTCAGAAACCATGAATGACCCAGCTTCTTATGTGAACTTAAAATTTATTTTAAATACTTTAAATGTTTTTTTTAAAAGAATATACCTTCTATTACAGAGAATAACACTCTCACCATGGGTAATGCTAAATTTCAAATCCACTGCATTGAGGCAAATACAAAATCAACTGCATGGTAACCCTAGTCATCATTGTTAGGGAAAAAGTTAGGGTATTCAGAAACCATGGACGACACAATTTTTTGTAGGTGAGGGGGAGGATTTTAACCTACATGACTTAGTTTTGTGTGTGTATGTATGTTTGTATAACTTTTATTTATTTTTTTCTCCACAGTTGTGTCCTCTGTGTACATTTATTTTTTCACGATGTCATATACGTTTTGTTTTTTTCTGACTTCTCCCTCATGTCCACTGACTTCTCCATCCTGGCTCCTGACTTCTCCCTAAAGTCTCTGGAGGGAGAAGTCATTTCTCCCTAAAATCAGCTGCCAGGCTGACCCCTGATCCCCAAGGTTATGTCCTCATCCTTAGGGTGTTAGGGCATTTTGGTCATGTATCTTACATCCAATGTATCGTTTTTTCTTCTGAGGAAGATCTTGCTTTACATCAGATAGTCTTGTTTCTGTTAATGACTTTGGGCCATGTTGTCTGGGGTCTTGATACCGGTGTTTTGTTTACATTACATTACTCTAGGTAGTTTCCTATTGTTGTTTAGGAACAACAGTTGTAAGTAACATTAAATATTCTGATAGTGTGGTCGTTAATTTTACACAGTTTTTATAATTTTGTCCACACTTAAGCGTTTTGGGGCTCATCATTCTCTTTGGGAACTTGGGCCTCTTATATTAGGAAAATTTTTTCAAAAATTTTTTATTTTATTTTTGAAAGAGTTTTTCTTTTGGATATATTTATTTCATTGATTATATTTAATGTTATCTTATATGTAGATTTGGTGGTGGTACAATGACATATATTAGTTTTTATCTAATAGTATGGCAAATAAAGGAAACCTTTCCTTTATTTACTTGGTCGTTGTAATGAGTTTACTTGATGTACTACCACTAATTCTACTCTGTATCAGATTTGATAATCTGAATGACGGGCGTCATGGTTTGTGTTAGACGAATGGACTCTATTGGTCCTATTGTGGCGAGGGGACTCAGCTGGTCCTCTCGTTAAAAGGGTCACTATAGTTTTTTAGTTTCCATTTACAGAGGAACAAGAACATGAGGTGGCTTCGTGACGCCGTCAAGGAGTGTGCTGTCATTGTCGCAAATCAATGAAGAGCTAGCGGCAAAAGTGCTCAGGTATTAGACAAGTGCCTAGATCCTTAGTAGGATTGACGACCTTGTCACCAGCTAGCTCGACCAGCAGATCTAACTCGTATGTGAGGGACGTGATGCCGGGTATGTCTGTTGCAGTCGAGAGGAGGAATAAGGGTGTACCGAGCACTATAAACATATGAACATGCTCACCCTGCGACGACGGAAAGGAGGAAGCATGGGAAGGGGGAAGTAGACAAGTTCTGAGGTATGCTCGTCCAGGTCTTTCGTGATCGCGAGCAAGAGAGAGGTCTGTCTCTCTTATAACAACATCTGGGGCCAGAGGTTGTTGGTAGGAACTTGTTTGATGAGATCAAACTGCAGCCAATAACCATTAAGGGTTATAGGTCTTTGCTATCAGATACCTATGCTCATCATGATATGATACAGATTGGATCTAATGTCTCTTTATCTAAGTTAGTGAAAACTTTTTGATAAATAGACCTAGAACCCTTAGGTTAATTCCTAAGTGGAATTTAGCTTGGGTTCTTCTGAATCTAAAAGAAGCGCCATTTGAGCCACTTGATACAGTGGACTCCAAATTCTTATCTTATAAGACAGCTTTTCTCTTAGCCTTCTCTTCTGCCAGAAGAATTAGTGAGCTTCATGCACTATCGGTCGATGATTCTCACTATCGTAGTGTTGGTTATACTATTACTTTAACTACTAATGTTGGCTTTTTGGTTAAGAATCAGGCTCCTAATAAGTATCCTGAACCTATTGTTATAAAGGCTCTTCCATCTTCAGATGGTCATAGGCCTTTGCTCTGCCCAGTTAGAGCCATGCGCATTTACCAACGTAGATCTGAGTTTATCAGAAAGGGATGTAAGCATTTCTTTCTGTCTCTGCTGCCTAATAGAAAGGACATTACAGTCCATTCTATTGCAAGGTGGATTCACTTAACTATCCGTACTGCTTATGAAAAATTATCTTCAACTCAGCAGTCTGTGCTTAAGAGTTTGGCACATGAAGTAAGAGCACTGTCTACATCTTGGGCTTATGCTAATAGTATTGCTATTACTGATCTGATGAAGGCTGCTTATTGGTCTCAGCCTTCCACGTTCACGAATTTTTATCTTAGAAATATTGAGTCCATTTCTGGCGACCTACGTTGTTTAGGTCCATTATCTGTTGCTCCGAATGTCATCCACTAAACAGTTGCAACTATAGTCATGCAGGCTTTCTGTTCCGGTAGTGACTCTGTCCTGCTGCCCTCTTCGTTCTGGGCTATTTGACCCAGAGCAAGGGGAAGGGGGGGGGGGGGGGGATGGTGTTCCCTTATATCACCTGCTTTATAGTGAAAAGCAAGCGAATACCTCCTCTGGAGTCAGTAATTCTGAGTTGGTGCCAGGATGGTTTTAAAGTGTAAAGCTAATGTCTCTCATTTATGTAATATTTTTAAAGTGTAGCTCGGTGTGAAGCATTTGTATATGTCACGTGTCATACGAGCGTTAATATACAATCCTCGGACACTTTTAAATGAGTATAAAGAGTCTCATTCTCTGGACTATCTTTATTTATTGGCTTTCCTTTAAAAAGATTAGTATAATGGGTTATACTGGATGTTAATAGAGATCATTGATGTTATTGTGCTCAATTACGGAATGGTATTGTGTCTTTCTTTTTTGATACAAACAAGAAAGATACATGTAAAACCTGTTCTCCTCTTCTCCTTGAGGGGATAATTCTGTTTACATGTAATTGAGCATATTGGATTTTCCTTTATGTCCTAGGCCCTCCAGCCTTTTTTCTATTCAGCTAAGTCTGGGTCATTGGTACAGTATAAAAATGTTAAAATTTTTTTTAGTAATTGATATATTTTTTATACTTACCAATAACCCAGACTGGGATGGCCCTCCCATTCAGTTGGGAACTCATACCTCTCCGCTGATTACATAACGCTTACTAGGCACTGGTGGTAAGAATGAGGATTTGGCTCCAATTTCACACTTCCTTGACACTGAGCATGCTCAGTGGATAAAAGTATGGAGGACCACATAGGACATATATTTTTTTGATTTTGATGCAAATTTTGGGGATTGGGGGGGTGGGGGGGGGGGGGGGGGGCAAAATTTGTGTTTGGCCCTAGAATTTAAGAGTTAACACCAGCTAAGTCTGGGTCATTGGTAAGTATAAAAAATATATAATTTACTATAAATTTTTTAACATTTTTATGGTTGACTAGTCATGACTGGAGGATGGTTCCTTTCGATAACCAGCATTCTGGCATGTCCAATATGGCTGCCATGGCAACCATCTGGGAGTTCTGGTGACTTTGGATTCTTCACGCAATAACTTGAAAACAATATATTCAACTTTAATGGGTCGTAAGCCAGAAATGTACAATTACTTTTGAAGGAATTATTGACCTTTTGTTCAACTAAAAATTTCTTCACAAGCGCAATTTCTTCATAGGTGGCCGTATATTGATCCACCGCCTGGTGGTGCACTTCTTCATTTGGTGCTGTACACAGTGGTTTCAATTAATATTTGCGTTAATTTAACCCTTTTCAAAATGGTTTTCGAATTTAGTTTCTTTAAATTTGAAAATGGGCTTCCACCACCTACTTTGTAACTTTGTCACTTTTTGTTCTTGATCAATACAACTTTAATAATTGCATATGGGGGGGTGCGGTGGCTCAGTAGGTAAAGGTGCAGGCTGCAAGCCGAGAGGTCCTCGGTTCGAATCCCACCTGCAGCAACCGCGTTGTGTCCTTGGGCAAGACACTTCACCCCCATTGCCCACGTGGAGGCATGGGGGCATGGTGACGTTGTGTACTAAGGCGTAGTGCACGTCGATGGTGCACTGTCTTCAACCAGTGCTAACCCTGCTTGTGTGTAGTTAGTATGTTGGGGAGCTGACAGTTGCTCGCCATTGCTCGGTGGTTCTCTCCGGGTACTCCGGCTTCCTCCACCCATAAAACTGTCGAGGTATTGATTAGCCATTGTGCAGAAATATGTGACCTTAAACACCAATAAATAAATATAAATAAATAATTGCATATACAGATATGATTTCTTTTACTTGAATGCAGCTTTTTTTCTCATAACCTGAGCTTCACAGGTTTGAAATATAAACAAATGCCTTCTGCAGCATACTTCTGTTGTTTTACAAAAAGCAATACAGATGGGAAGGGAATGGGAGTGAGCGACTTTGATGTTGTCTCCAAAACTTTGAGAGAGATGGGTGAAATCAATCCGCCCCTCCCTCCTCCCCATGTTATCCAGAAGATAAATCCAGTTCTAATTCTCTTCAAATTTGATATTACTTTTTTATATGCCTGTTTGTAAAAATGGTCATATTACATAAATGGTCTGTCCATCTGTCCGTCCATCCATCTGTCTGTCTGTCTGTCCTTAAACAATTGGTTTCCGACTGATAGCACCAGTTTGGATTATTTGATATCAACCAAAGTTGGTATGCGTTTTCCGCAGCAAGTAATCATAACTTTGTTTATGGCATAACTTGAACAATAGTTAACAGATTTCAATTCATGTTTGGTATAAGTCTCCATAGCAACAATGTCTACATCAAGTTAGACGACCAACCATATTCAATGAAAATTATGGGATTTATTGCCCATTGTTAATAAATATCGTGTAATGCTTGTTTATGGAATAACTTAAACATTAGTAACCAATTATCAATTTTTGGGGGGTATATATCTCTTTGGGAACAGTGTCTACCTCAAGTTTGATGACCACTGTTATCCGATGAAAATTGTCAGAGGCATAGCCCTGCGCCCCCCCCCCCCCCTCCTCCCTGTCTTTAGTCAGTTTTTCCCAAAAAGCATTTTGAAGGATTGGGAGTTATGCCATGTAAAAAAAAAATTGACTTCTATAAACTCCCATCCCATTTTACACATTTATATATTTTTTTTTCTTTGCCCCAACATGCATTTTTAAAAATTTATTACATGCAGAAAAAAATGCCCCCCTTCCCCCCCCCTCCCCCCCCCCCCCCCCCTTGTGTCATTTAGGCAATTATTCCCAAAATGCATTTTGAAGGATTGGGAGTTACTAAATGCCCTTACCCCCACCCCCAATGTCATCTAGGTATTTTTTTTCTTTGCCACAAAATGCATTTTTAAGCATTTGGAGTGATTACATGCAGAAAAAAATGACTCCTGTAAATACCCTTCCCCCCCCCCCCCCCCCTCCTGCCCCCACCAGTTAGGCATTTTATTTCTTCACTACAAAATGCATTTTGAAGGATTTAGCGCTTGGCAATGCAGGCCTTTGTTCGATGAAAACAGTGATTATATACAAATTTGAAAAAGCCTAATGGGCGTATGATACACCGAGCGTAGCCCTTGTTTCAACAAGAAAATGCAAGTGCACTTCGAATTTGAAGTATAGTCTTAAAATTTAAACCACAAATTTTAAGTTAAAAAATTCCAACTTATATTGACTGCAGTTATATTTCCTAATCAACAGAGCTATGCAGCTTATGATTTAACTACAAATTTTATTGATATTTTCAGAAAACCCCTAATTTTATACTTTCTTTCAGAGAGATGAAAAGAGCAGAACATTTTTTCTTTTCACTTTTTACCAAAATTATTTTTCAGTAGTATAATAATACAAGATTTTAGAAAGAGAATGTTTTATGTACTGCATCTGTAACCTTTTACCTAACACAAGTTGAAGCCAACAATGAATAATTCAGTTCTATGACAGCCCACTCTCAACTTTTTGATGTCAGATTGGTTCATACACTTGCAGTTCCTTTTTCCTCCAAGAAAACTTGAAATATAAGACCTCAAAAAAATTAAAAATCTCTTTCTCAGGCCCTCCTGCATGGTCATTTTGGCTGCTGCATGCTCTCTTTTTATAGGCAATGTAAATGTAAAAAAAATAAATGTTAAATGGTTTATGTATGATATTTTGCCCAAGTTAAAAAAAAATGGTAAATTTATCCCTTGTTTGCAAGAAGGCTTTGCAATGCTTTAGCATTGCAAAGCCTTCTTGCTCTCAAGGGACGAAATACACCACCACCCATGCTATTCCGTGGATTATGAGGCCCAAAACATACACTAAGAACATGAACTTTTGATGGCAAAGAAATAATTACAGAAATAAAAAATAAAATAAAAAACTGCTCGCCTGCATGCAATTTTACAAATACTGGCCTGAGAAACAGAAGATCTACTTTTGTGGGTCCCAATGACCTTTGTATTTTGTTTGATAGGTAACACCAAGAAAAAAAAAAATCATCAAACTTTTTCAAAACTCAGGTATTGAAAATACCTACTACAGTGGAGCCCATTTAACCTGATACCTCTTTACTGAATAACCCTGTTAATTGATTATAACTTCTAAACAAGAAACCATTTACCATACATTCAATACAAATTTGACCCATTTATTGCATATAGGTTATAGAGTAAACACCTTTAATTTAAATGCAAAGTCTTGTTATACATCAAGAAATTACTCCAATAGTCCCCAAATTCCCCTATTTTATCTCTAAAATAAAGGAAAGTGAACAAATCCCTGTTAATTGAATACTCCTGTTAATTGAATATTTTTTTCTGGCAAAGTGGCTATTCAGTTAACAGGGCTCAATTGTATATTTTTCCCAGCAATGATAACAATGGTGCCATTTCAATTTCTCTTGAGAACTTTTACAAAATATTTCCCCAACAAGCATAAAATGTACTCTTTTTAGCAGAATTTTTCACCAGTCAGTTGATGTAATGGGTATTGTGAGAATTAAACTTTGAATTTCAATAAAGCAACTTCATTTGTTTGTCTACCTTGCAAAGCTTAACACTATAAACCTAATTTCAACACTGATTGATGCTAAGGTGTCAAGAAAGATGCTTCAGTGTGGAATTGTGAGGAAGTTTTTGAGATAATTATCAAATTCTTCTGTTAGTAGTTTCTAGTTAAGTCTTGTCTTGCATTGATGGTCAAGACTTGACAAGAAATAACAATCATGCAAATTTTTACTTCCTGAAAAAAGGGTTAAGCATTAAATTTCAATAAAGTAATTTCATTTTCTTTTTTTAGATATATATGAAGATGTTTTACCAACAGATGCTCCACCATCATTCAGAGGACAAGCTGTAAAATACTCATACAAATTGACGGTTGGAACCCAGAGATTCAATCACCCAACCAAACTATTAAGACTACCTTTTCGGGTTCTTGTTTTGTATGGTATACAAGTAGTTTGTTTTTCTAACACACAGAAGTTTAAAAATTTCCCCTCCCTTGTTCTACCAAGTTCTTTATAGTAAATTCCTTGGTAGTTAGCAGAACCTTGTGAACACTTTCAATTGTAACATCCTGAATCCTATAAAAGATTATTTTCAACAAAATCACTGGAAATATTTTATATTTGTAGGGAGATTCTTTAGAAACTTGATTATAGCACTTCAGAAATGAAACCCTTCCTCAGATACTCCCTCTTGGCACTTTTGGTGTTCATGCTACTAAAATAAAAAATATTGCAGCTTAATTGTATACTACTTAAAGTTTGCTAAGCACCAAGTACATCCAACTACCTGTTTTACGTTTTAGTTGAAATATTGTAATGAAAAGTGTATATATTTTTTATTTAATTATATCTTTAATGATTTAAGTACAGAAATTAAGATTTTATTTGTGTTTGACATTATTTTTTAGCTTTTGAATACGATAACCATGGAAAATGGATATTATTGGTAAAAGAAGAAATTTTTCAATATGCCAAAAAGTTGACGGTGCGAACCAGTATGACTTCAATATCGAGTATGAGACCCATTACTGTTAATTACAGCTTGACAACACCTTCTCATGGTCCCAGTGAGGTTCCTGGTGGTCGTTTGTGGGATGTTGTTCCATTTTTGGAACGGCATGGCACCAGGCTCCTGGTCACTTCCTGGCTGGACTGGATGGGCTGAAACTGCAAGCTGCAACACATTCCAGACATGTTCAATTGGACTGAGGTCAGGGGATCTTGCTGGCCAGTCCATGCGCTCAATCCACTCCCTCTTTCGGTACTCCCCAACAACATGGGCAACATGAGGACGGGCATTATCGTCCATCAGAATGAATCTATCACCCACTGCACCTGCATACAATCTGACATGGACATTCAGGATCTCATCAATATACCATTGTGCAGTCAATGTACCACGTTCAAGGATACAGAGCTCTGTACGTCCATTCCAGCTGATGCCGCCCCAGACCATGATTGACCCTCTACCATAGCGGTCATGCTCAGCAATGTTGGCTGCATGGAATCACTCTCCTGGTCTTCTCCATACCCTAGAACGTCTATCTGTGTGGTCTAGGCAGTACCTTGACTCATCTGTAAAAAGGACAGGTCGCCAATCTTCTCTGGTCCATCCAACGTGGTCCATGACCCGTTCATATCGTGCCTGGTGGTGGTTCTGGGACAGCGGAATGTGAATACATGGTCTTCTCGATCGGAGACTGCCTTTGTGCAACCTTGCCCGGATAGTCTGCGTCGAAACATTTACCCCGAATGCATTCTGAAGGTCACTGCGAAGCTAGGTTGCTGTGGCAAAGTGGTTCCTATGGGCCTGAATGATCAAAAAACGGTCTTCTGCTGCAGATGTTGCCTTGTCTCTGCCACCACCATGCCATCTTACTGGTGTGCCATACTGCTGAAATCTTGTCCAGGCTCTGGTGATCACTGTATGGTGCACACCAAGGGCTTCAACCTGACGATGGGGAGCCCCTTGCTCCATCATCCCTACAGCCTGCCACATTTCTGCTTCAGACAAATGTCTTTTTACATTTGCATTTGTCATATTCAATCATTAAATCACAAGGGTCTCTGTTGAAATGAAGATTGAATACCCTACACATGTCATGTGTATGTAGACAGTACACAAAACATCATGAAAATAAAGGGGTACATGCTTTCCATGACTGTCACGAAACGTCTGCCTGTCAAGAGAGCTAATGTAAACACTCGGGACCATCTCAATACATTCCTCAAAAATATTGCATATATGTCACAACACTGGGGACCATCTCAATACATTCCACCAAAAATATCGCATATATGTCACAAGCAAATTTCACAATAATGTGTCAAATATTTGGTGCTTAGCAAACTTTGAGTAGTATATGATTTCCTTATAAAAAATACACACATCATCTTAAAATGACATGATTGGTCTGTGTTCTTTAATTACGATACCTGGTCCATTTTGTAATGGGCTGTCCTCAAGATGGATAGGTGGAAATCCATATGCAGTCACACATCTCCTCAATGAATACATTTGTATGTTAATAGGAGAGTGTATAGCTTAGGAAACTTCAAGTTACCAGAGCTAAAAATTGCCCAGAAGAAACACTGCAGTTTAGTAATGGCTGGGACAAGTCCTGGAGAATGATTGAATTTCAAAATTGGAATTCCATGTCCTTGAATGTGCTTGAAAATTGAACCTTTCTGGAAAGGGCGTGGAAAGTGCTTGAAAAAAAAATTTATACAGCAAATTTTTCCTGTAATGCAACTACAACTTTAACCAATTCAGTCTTGTTTGTTAGAGCTCAGTAAGGTCTGTCAAACAAAATTAAATTGGTTAAATTCCCAGCAGGGTTGGGGTGAATACATTTATAATGTATTTGAATATGAATACTTCGAAATTTTATGAATATGAATACAAATATGCCAATTTTCAAATGTATTTGAATACTAATATGAATACTTTGAAATGTATTCATGGATACATTTTTGAATACTTGAATACCTTTTGAAATTGTAATTATTTAACAAAGCTTTCAGGATTTTTTGTTTATTTGGGTTAAGGTCACTTTTAAATGGGTGATTCATTTACTGACACTCTACTTGTGTTTTCCATGCTTGTCAGAAAATAGGAGTTATTTTCTGGAGAATCTCTGCTCCATCGATGACGTGGTAGTTGGGCTACTTTGCACCGCTTTCCTGCATACGGACAAGCAATGTTTTAACTGATGAACAGTCATGTTAAATCTTTAGGTCCATTGGCTGAAATTGCATATTTTTAATATGCTTTTTCACAGACAATCAGTTTTTGTCTAGGTTGAAACGCCACCTTGCAATTGTTTTAGTGGTGATCCATTCTCCACGTACAGTAACTTACATAACTATGTTGGGCTATTTTTAATTGTTACTTAACTGGTAGACTAGAGTGCTAAATTATTTTTGGTAAAGTTTGTTCACACATCTTTGCCTTGTTACAATTCATAGGAGAGTGACTACAGGCACTCCCGAAAACTGTAATGAGGCAAATCCATACAGAGTAAATATTTTCATTTCAAAGAAAATATGATACACATCCAATGAATATGAAAGTTTCAAACTGGTGTACCTGCACTTCATTGTAAAGCTCAAATATGGGCTTCCAGCACTCTACTAGTTAAAAGTTATTGTTTGTTAGGATAGAATGAAATCAGTACTGTATAACAACTATATCTTGAAATATTTACTTCATAAAATTTCTTTGCTTTCTCTGTAAAATAAATTAAGTTAGAGAAAGACTTGAAATAAATTAAAAGAACCTTCACTAAAAAGTATCATTAAAATTATATATAGTACAAGTCAAAATATGCACATGAGTGTGTAGCATAGCCACAGTAAACTGAGTATACTGCTGCTTCTACACTGATAAAATCAAAATCTGACATCATTTTCTGGAAAGCTCTCAGTGAGAGCTTTCCTCAAAATGATGTCAGATTCTGGTCTGATCAGTGTATAAAGAGAAAGATACATAGTTTATAGTGGTTATCCTACCACTTATTTTGACTTGTGCTGTATATGTTTATATTTATAGAAATGTCCATCTTACTACATGAGTATTTAAAGATTTTTAAAAAAGTTATATTATGGGGAAGTTTGAGAATTGAAATTTGGATTTTTTGACATTAGTGTGCAGTGAGTTGAGATGCTACAAGCACTTATTAGACCCCTAATTGTAGTTTTCAGCAATGAAACAAATATTCAATAGCTGTATTGCTCTTATTTTGTTTTTGTAATTTTATATTGAGCAGGTTTGAATGACATGAGTGTGTATAATGAAGCAGAAGAAGTTACTCCAAGCAATCCGTTTCTAAAGAAAAAAGAGAATTCTGTATTTGACATTGCTCTGCAGGTCCTTGCAACATTCACTGCCAGAAAATCACTTTGTAAGTACAGTTTTTACCCAACTGGATATTAATGGCATTTTACTCTCAATCACTCAAGTGATGAGCAGCAAATGTGCACATTCAAAAGGATCGTCCTTGAGTGTAAGAAGGCACCATCTTCAATGCTTTGCCATTGCAGATAGCACCTTGTTAGTTTTAGCAGTATTTTATGCAACAAATGAAAAAACATGAAAAATATGTGCAGTAGAAAGATATACATGTAATAGTAAAGGCATAGGTACAAGTTAAGTATAATTAAATGACTGTGTAAATTATCGTGATTCAGCTAGTGCTGAAACGATTAGCTATTTTCGAAAGTCGACTAGTCGCCGGTAGTAATCGACTTAAAGTCGACTAGTCGGCCCGTTTTGCTACAAAAATGCAAGATTACTTACCAAGTGTTAAAAAAAGTGCATATTTTTTCAGTGAAATGCTACAACTTAATTCGACACGTACTGTAATTTGCAAATTGGCAAGTGATCTGATTTGAAGTTTTGTTGACATGTCATCCCCCACCCACCTCCGATCTGCACCCATTCTTGAATGTATGATAAATGCCAGGTATATTTCTTAGTTGTGGAGAATAAAAAAAAACTTTTAAAACAAATACAGAAAGGGATATATTGATATTCATTTCTTAGAAAATTACCCCTACTATTTTGAAATGTTTCACTCACACGGGGCAGTTCAATAGTTATTTTTAGGCTGTATGTCATTTCGTTCGAAGCATCACAGACCACGTGGTTCCCCTCTGTCTCTCTTCAGAAATGGAATCCACATTGTGCATTTTGAGTTTCCTGTCACTTCGGCAGTTTCAGTTAAAAATAACTTTTCAAATACTTCACGTATGCGATTAAAACTTAGGCACCATATGTAGATATGTCATAAATACATATCTGTGAAATACGGTGCCAAAATGCGGTCTAGTTTTGATATACCAATTCTTCAAACAAACAAAAATTATAAATTTAACCGAATGACAGAGGATGTAGCATGAGACCAAAGACTTCCAATCAGATGATGTGGATATAAATCATTTGGCGCCAGAATAAAATACATTATTTAATTGGCTGAATTCCTTATTATTTTCACTCACATCGCCATATTAGGAAAGAATTATGTTAAATAAGCTTGTTTAGGTAATTCATATTCATGAAGATAGGTCATAGATAAGTGTATTTTTTTTACTTGATAGTAAGTTCTCGTAGCTATAACGGAAGCCGAATAAATCTTTGGTGATACATCCCTAATTGAATGAATTTGACAATATTTAACGTTATTCGCAAAATGTGATTCCAAATTATGAATTGTGTCGCTAAATAGGCAATTTGTATCGAAAATGTAATGCGAACCCGGTTATTTTAAGGCCTGGCCAATATGGGCATATAATGTAACAAATTGGATTGAACATGAGCGCGAAAGTGAAAGTAAACCTTTAAACAAATACAGAAGCAAGTGCCGGAATTGTAAATTTTCGTAAGTTGGGTTAAAATGAACAACATATTTTGCCTCAGTTTTCCGAAAATAGGGTTTTGCTGACTTTACTGTCAGTTGTGGCCAATCAGAGTATAGTATGTCTGACGCTTATACCTAACAATGATCTCCGTAATGAAGGTGCCTACTAGTCGACTGGCAAATTTCAGCATCGACTTTTTAAGTAATTGAGTCGAGGTTGACTAGTCGAACAATCGTTTCAGCACTAGATTCAGCATCAAGCATTTACTTATTTAAGCTGTCTCCTTCCTTTGTAATGATGCTTTTGAAAAAGAGGGTTGATACTGTTTGAAATGATCTGTTAGAGCTAAATTTGATTTCATTTTTATTGGAAGAGAGAAAGTAGAAGGGGAAAGATAGAGAGAGAAAGAAAGAAGAAGACCAGTTCAATTGGCACTGGTTGGTGTAGCTGAGTAACACATACAGTTCAAGTATTATAATCAAGGTTATAAACTTTGTGTGTGGTTCTCTTGAGGGTAGTGTGGACCTACCATGGCTGAATATGACAAGAAAACTTCAGCCCACTGATCTCACACATCCACACACATGCCCAGCACAATCAGAAGACAATTGTTGCAAACACAGTTTTGTGCAAGTAACATTTTAAGCCCCTTGCTCCAGAAGCAGATCCTCTGATGGTAACATACGATGCTGCAGTTGCAAGAACAGCTGATCAAATTTGGATGAAATTTTTCTTCAATGAAGGCACTGGCAGTTATGTATGGTAGTATGTTTACATTATGCAAGAGTATCACTTGTAACAATTAAAATCTGTTAATTTCAGTTTTTAACTCTTGAATTTTAAAAAGTATAGAATTTGTAATGTTATTATAGTATAGCCAACTAGCAGGGTATCCTTTTCTAATGGCACCTTGTTGCACTCAAGGGACGAAATGCACCTTGGTAATAGAAATCCCTAATAACTGAATATGAAAATTTCCACCTTTCTGGAATATGCAGACAAAAATACCAAACTTATCATGCTTAAGCAAACCCATTATATTTGAGAAGAGAAAACCCTGGTAAGAGGAGCAGTGTTTGTTTTCTGTAGCAAACAGGTTATCTTTTTACTCATAAAATGGGTGCTGTAATCAGTGCTTGGGGTGAAAGTCTGCTGGGTGCGGTGTCATGGGTATACATGATTGGCTATACTTGATTTTGTACTTATTCTGCAGTTGTGATATGTCCATAGATGTACAAAATGACCTTAAAATAAATAAACAAATAAATAAGTTAGTGCTGAGTGATCTTCCAATTATTCGGTATATTCTGTTGTAAAATACACATTGGTTTCAATATCAGGAGCTTTAAAAATACCGACATGTCAGCATATTTTTATACTGTACCAATGACCCAGACTTAGCTGGTGCTAACTCCACAAAAACCAGGGCCAAACACAAATTTTGCCCCCCAATCCCCAAAATTTGCATCCAAAACAAAAAGAAATCATGTCCTAAAGGACCTCCATAGTACGACTCTACTGCGCATGCGCAGTGACGCAGTCGTCCCGAAATTGGCGCCAAATATCATTCTCTGTTTGGCCCTTCATCAGTCAACATCTCACTGATCTTTGTGCTTGTAAATCTCAGTTTAAAGGATGCCAGACACGTAATTCTTGGAGAAAATGTGATTCTAAGGAGGATAGAAGGAGGAGAGGAAAAAAGAAGTGGCAAAAAATAATCAGGGCTGTACTTAAAATTTTTTGTTGAAATTATGTTAAGTTGCCTATTTTCGAGGCAAACGCCTCTTGTTGTCATTCTTGCTAATTGTTGCACTGCTTATTCAGTGTTTCCTCTCCCCTAACCTTCTAAAGTCCCCCCTTGCAATTCTCCCATGCTTTTGGCATATTTTTGAGAAGTTTCATTTCTAAAAATTCCCTGGGAGAGTTGCTTGGTTACAGAATGTTTTCTGTTATTTTCCCCATAGTTACGTTTTCACCCATGGGTGTATAACGTTTGTGTTCTGCATCTTCCATCTGATGTTCTGCAGATTCTCCCCTGGGAGTCTCTGTTTTGCATCAGATAGAGTGTAATTGATGACTGATTCCGGGCCAGTTTTTTCAGTGCCTGGAGTCATGTTTTCTTCTGTGTTTACACTGTTTGTTTTCATTGGCAACAGCCTTTTTTGAGGGGGGCTGTTTGCCTTTGAGGTAGTTTATCTCATTATAAGATACATTTATATTATCCGAAAGTGTCTCATTAATTATTTTATATAATTTTAAAATTTTTGACCACACTTTGCCATCGGATCCATCGGGGCTCAACGTTACTTTTCAGCAACTTGGGCTTCTCTGAAAAAATATTTTTTCAAAATTATTTTGTTTTGCAATTGTTTTTTCATTTATTAATGGATCATGTTATTATGTATCTTTGTGTCAGGGGTTTTTGCGAGTAACTAGGACTTATTGTTGTTCTTTCACAATGAAGGGAACTTGTTCAAATTGTAATAGGAAGAAATCTTCCTCTGACTTTCATGATTATTGCATTAATTGTAGTCAGTGTTCTCGCATTAATCCCTGTCCTGTATGTGAACATTGGGATGAGAAACATTGGAAACGTGTGTCACGATATGTTGTTTCTGGAGAAAGAGCGATGCCGGCTCTTTCTCCACAAGGTCACTCTACTCTCTCAGTTTCTATTTCAGAGGAACCAGAACAGGGTGATGTTTCCTTGTTATCTTCTTCAAGTGTGCGTCCGTCGTCACAATTAAATACAGAGCTAGCGGCAAAAGTGCTCATGGAGATTAGACAAATGTCGTCCGCTAGCTCGCCCGGTGTAGCGTCCATTCACCGAATGGTTCGGCAGCCGGGTTCGTCCGATGCGGTCCAAGAGGAAATTTTGGGTGATGCGAGCACTATAAAAATAATAGATGCACACCCAGTGACGGCGGATAGTGAACGAGAACGGAGGAAGCCTTTTAGTCCGGTTCCTAGCTCGTCCAGGTCCAGCCGGGCCGCGAGCGAGAGAGGCCCCTCTCTCGTACAACAACATCTGGGACCAGATGTTGTGGTACAAAATGTGTCTTTAGCGGAGCATACGTCCGTCGCTCGGGACGCTCCGTTGTATAAGCAGTCCGCAGAGACTGTTAAGGCTTCCTCTTCTCGCCGGCGCACACGACCGCACCTTGGCTGCGTGACCTCCGATATTTTGCCAGCTTCGCCGATGAAGGATTCTTCGGCGACCAGGTCACACCATCCGGCAGCCAGGGATTCGAGACCGATGGACTCCGGACGTTCGCATAGGAAAAGTATGCGGGAGCCATCTGATGCGGAGCTGCCCTCGGCAAAGCAGCGAAAGACCGCTCCTCCGCAGGTCTCGACGTCGGACATTCTAGTGCAGATAGCACAGCTTATCGCAGCATCCCAGCAGCCGACAGAGACGGTGTCGGATCGAGAATTATCCGACGGCGCTGGGTCGGTACGCTCCGCCGAAGCATCGGGGGCGGACGACCGGGAACATCGGGAGGTCCGACCGGATGGTGAAAGGGATACGGATGAATTGGAGCTATCCCTTTCGGAACAACACAAAGCTGCCGTGGACTTCATCCGGCACTTTCTTCCTCAAGTTGTTCCGTCGGGCCAGACTGCTGCGCTTCCGGACAGGAGAATTATAGCGTCATTGGACTCTGATTTTTTCGAGCGGTTCAGGGACATCGCTCCCGAGTTTCCGTCGCAGTCCAATAATGTTGCAAGAACATTTGAATTATTGAACGACGCTATTTTTAAACTTGCTTCCAGGACGGGGAAAGCAGGCTTCTTGTCCGCAAATACTCTCAACCTGCCTTTCATTAATGCAAGGAATAAATTCGACACGGCAGGTCAGGGTATACCGAGAGTTCCTCTGCGTATGGACGACGAGGCGGAAGACTTAGAGCTATCATTACCGTCGTCAGCTTCTATTCCAACCGCAGTGTTGGAAACAGCTATTGCGTCTAACAGAGCCAATTTAGATGCCTTATCTTACGCAGATCACCTTACGAAGGCGTTATCACTGCGTCTTCAAGGGGAAGAGTTTCAGGATATACAATCCTCCTTAAGACTTCTTTCAAGGGCAGTAGCTTATTCCACGTGTAACTCCGCCCTTTCAGTGGCAAATCTGGAGTTGGTTAGACGTGACGCAGCCCTGTCTACATCCACACTAGTGGATTCTAAGGTGAAGAACTCTCTTAGAGTCGCTTCGGTCTCAGGAGATCTTCTCTTTGACGGCAAGCTTTCCGCTATTTATGATAATATTAAAAAGAAAGCTAGTGATTCTCTGTTGTTTAGATCCGCTCCTAAAAGGTCGGATACAGCAGACACGAATAAGGCGGGCACTTCTGGGTCTTATCCGCCCAAGAGAGGTTCCTATAGAGGTTCCGGTGCGTCCTCTAGCTCTTATTCGAGAGACCGTCAGGATAGCGATTCTCGTTCGGGACGTCCTTCAGGCCGGGACAATCGGTCGGACGCCCCGAGGTCGACGAGGCGAGGTGCGGGTCGTGGAAGACGTGGTTTCTCCTACCGCAGGCCTCGCAGATCCAGGAGGTGATGGCTCAAACCTCTATCGCGTTCCGGTTGGCGGAAGGTTGTCGAGTTTTTCTCAAGAGTGGGCGTCGATTACGGACGACCCGTGGGTGAGAGGAGTGACTTCGGAAGGTCTAAAGATATCCTTCAAACGAAAGCCTCCATTAACTCGAAGTCCAAAGTGGACTCATCTTCCGTCAAACCCTCAGAAAAGAGACGCTCTGCTATCAGAGGTGCAGTCTCTTTTAATGAAGAACGCGGTAGAGGTCGTAGAAAACCAGGAATCGCTGGGATTCTACAGCCATCTGTTTCTGGTTCCGAAACCAGACGGCTCGTTCCGTCCAGTCATAGATTTGAGCTGGATAAACAAGCTGATCGTCGCTCCGAAGTTTTATATGGAGACGATTCGATCGGTCAGAGCGAGTATTCGGGTGAACGATTATGCAACGAGCATAGATCTCAAAGATGCGTACTTTCACGTCATGGTACATCCGACATTCCGAAAGTATCTACGCTTCGCAGTCCTAGGAGTGGTGTATCAGTTCCGGGCCATGTGCTTCGGATTGAATCTAGCACCCTGGGCTTTCACTCGGGTAATGAACTCGGTAATGATCTACTTCCGAGCTCATTCGTCTGCGGTAACGTCGGCCTACCTGGACGACATTCTTCAGAGGTACGGCAACGAGTTAACGCTTCAGAACGATGTTCAGAATCTTCTTCTATTGCTCCGACGTCTCGGTTTCATAGTAAACGAGGAGAAGTCGGATCTGGTGCCGTCCAAGTCATTCACTCATCTGGGAATGAGCTTCGAGACGCACAACAATCTCGTTCGTCTGCCGTTAACCAGAGCGAAATTAGTCAGTTGTTACGCTCGCTATTGTCTAAATACAGACAAAGTCACAGCGAGAGAATTTATGAGACTGATAGGTCTGTGCGGAGCCGCCGCGGATCTCATTCCGATGGGACGGCTACGCACACGGCCTCTTCAAATTTTCCTGACTCAGAATTGGAGTGTGAAAATTCATTCGCTCGATGTAGACGTTCTCTTGTCAGATCAAGTGAAACAAGAGATTCAGACTTGGGCAAACATTCAGTGGTTAACTCAAGGAGTTCCGCTGCAGTTGCCGGATCCGAGTTTTACCATTATGACGGATGCCAGTCAAACAGGTTGGGGTGCATCATTAATCCCAACGGATTCGAGATGCCAGGGTCTTTGGGATCCGCAATTCCTGTGCAAGCACATAAACATCAAGGAAATGATGTCAATTTGGCTTGCGTTACGTCACTGGATGGACATTATTCACGATGCTCATGTCCAAATCCTATCCGACAATACGACAGTAGTGGCGTATATACGGAATCAGGGAGGCACTCATTCAGTTCCGTTGTTCAATCTAACGGAAAGAATCCTTCTGTTTGCATTGGAACATCACGTTCTTCTTTCGGTCCGTCACATACCGGGTCGTCTGAATGTGCTAGCAGACTCCCTTTCACGAAAGGGTCGCTTGTTGCCGTCGGAGTGGACTCTCAACAAACAAGTATTCAATCAGATTTGCTACCAATGGGAACGGCCAATGATAGACTTATTTGCGACACATCTCAACAATCAGTTGCAGACGTATGTGTCCCCGTGTCCGGATCCAAGAGCATTTGCAGTAGACGCTCTATCGATCCCTTGGGACGGAATGATAGGATATGCGTATCCTCCAGCGCCGTTAATTCAACAAGTATTGCTAAAGATAAAACAATCTCAATGCAAGATTCTGTTGGTAGCATCTCTGTCGCCACAGAGACCGTGGATAAATCTACTCAGGTGTCTGTTGTGGGACCTACCGCGGAAGCTCCCTCCACGAGAGGATCTTCTTTGGCAGGGGAAATCGCGCCAACTACATCACAACCCGCAAGGTCTCAACCTTCGCGTTTTTCCGTTGTGCGGTCCTTCTTGCATGGCAAGCACTTTACAGGACGAGCAGTGGACGCGATTTCTAACTATAGGAGGACCTCCTCTTCGCTAAACTATGCAGCTAAGTGGAAGGTTTTCCGTCGTTGGTGTAGGGATCATTCTGTTGATATATTTGATCCCTCTATACCAGACATTGCTAACTTTCTAGTATACTTGTTTGACGAAATCAAACTGCAACCTGTTACTATAAAGGGTTATAGATCTATGTTATCTGATACCTATGCACATCATGATAGTTTACAAATTGGATCTAATGTCTCTTTATCGAAATTGGTTAGAAACTTTTCGATAAATAGACCCAGAACTCTTAGATTAATTCCTAAGTGGAATTTAGCTTGGGTTCTCCTTAAATTGAAGGAAAAGCCATTTGAACCTCTTGGGACAGTAGATTTCAAATTCTTATCTTATAAGACAGCTTTTCTCTTAGCTTTCTCTTCTGCCAGAAGAGTCAGTGAGCTTCATGCACTATCGGTGGATGATTCTCATTATCGTAGTGTTGGGAACACTATCACCTTCACTACTAATGTCGGTTTTTTAGCTAAGAATCAGGCTCCTAATAAATATCCGGAACCTATTGTTATTAAGGCTCTTCCGTCTTCAGACGGGCGTAGGCCTTTACTCTGTCCTGTTAGAGCACTACGTATCTATAAACAGAGATCTCAGTTCATCAGAAAGGGACGGAAACGTTTCTTTCTGTCTTTGATGCCTAATAGAAAGGACATTTCAGTCCATTCTATTGCTAGATGGATTCAGTTAACTATCCGTACTGCGTATGAATATTTATCTTCTTCTCAGCAGTCTGTGCTTAAGATTTCTGCTCATGAAGTAAGAGCTCTTTCTACTTCCTGGGCTTATGCTAATAGTGTTGCTATTACAGATTTAATGAAGGCTGCTTATTGGTCTCAGCCATCCACATTTACTAATTTTTATCTCAGAAATATTGAGTCCATTTCTGGAGACCTGCATTGTTTAGGTCCGTTATCTGTTGCTCAGAATGTCGTCCACTAAACAGTTGCAACTATAGTTATGCAGGCTTTCTGTTCCGGCAGTGACTGCGTCCGGCTGCCCTCTTCGCTCTGGGCTATTTGACCCAGGGCAAGGGGAAGGGGGGGGGGGGGCGGGTGTTCCCTTAGGTCACCTGCTTTATAGTGAAAAGCAAGGGAATGCCTCCTCCAAGACAGTATTTCTGAGTCGCTTCCGGGATGGTTTTAAAGTGTAATATTAATGTTTAATTTCATTCATGTCTTATTTTTAAAGTGTAGCTCGGTGTGAAGCATTTGTATATGTCAAGTGTCAAACGGGCTTTAATATACAATACTCGGACACTTTTAAATGATTATAAAGAGTCTCAATTCTCTGGACTACTTTATTTATTGGCTTGCTTTAAAAATAATTAGTATAAAGGTTATACTGGATGTTAATAGAGAACATGAATGTTATTGTGCTCAATTATTAAGGGTAGTGTATCTTTCTAATTTAAATATTAAATAAGAAAGATACATGTAAAGCCTAATACTCCTTTTCTCCTTAAGGGGTTACCTCTTTATTTTATAATTGAGCTTATTGGATTTTCCTCTATGTCCTAGGCCCTCCAGCCTGTTTACTATTCAGCTAAGTCTGGGTCATTGGTACAGTATAAAAATGTTAAAAAATTTATAGTAATTTATATATTTTTTATACTTACCAATGACCCAGACGGGGATGGCCCTCCCTGAGTTGGGAACTCTTGCCTCCCCGCTGAGTACATAGCGCTGACCAGGCACTGCCAGTAAGAATGATATTTGGCGCCAATTTCGGGACGACTGCGTCACTGCGCATGCGCAGTAGAGTCGTACTATGGAGGTCCTTTAGGACATGATTTCTTTTTGTTTTGGATGCAAATTTTGGGGATTGGGGGGCAAAATTTGTGTTTGGCCCTGGTTTTTGTGGAGTTAGCACCAGCTAAGTCTGGGTCATTGGTAAGTATAAAAAATATATAAATTACTATAAATTTTTTAACTTTTCTGTTGAATCACAGTTTTACTTGACTTTTTGTGAAAACTGAATATTGTTTTCCATTTGTTTCACACTTTCACATTCCCAATAAACAGCATAACATTGCATAGCATGTTTAACATTCACACCACTGATTGCATGGAGAAACTATCTCTATTCACAGGGTTACGTATTTTTTGTGTCTGAAACAGAAAATGAAGAAAATGCTCACACAGCCACAGATAAATCGTGGGCAAATAACTTTTTGACAATCCCATAATTTCTAGCTTCCATTTCAGTATCTGTAGAACTTTGAACTTTCCATATGATATAAATACTTTTATCAGCATGTGTCTCATTAACTGGTAGAGTGCTGGAAGCCCTTATTTGGGCTTTATTCTGAATGGCAGGTACCCCAACTTGAAAGCTCATATTCAGTGGATGTACTTTGTATTATTTTTGAAGTGATATCATTTGGTCTGTAAGGGTTTGCCTTGTTACAATTTATAGGAGTGTGCCCAAAGGCACTCTCCTATAAATTGTAACAAGGCAAAAACATGTGTACAAGATTTAATGGCCAAAAATAATTTAGCACTCTACCAGTTAATAATGCACACATAATTTGTGTGAATTGAGCTCTGAATCACAGGCTATAAATACTTATGGTCTTTGTCTGACATCCATCACTTTGAGGAGTTCCTGCAAAAGAAGGAAAGGTCATGATGATCACAACCATCACCCCCTCCTCATAGTCCTGTTACCCTCATCCTGCTCCTGTTCCTTCCTCCCAGCAGGGTTGAGCAGTGAAGTGTACAATGATAATGAGGTTGCGATGGAAACAGCTCTTTCACACCTCAATGTTCGAATGCTCTCCTTCTTTTGGACCAAAACTCCACCACAAAGATGGGATATGAATACGTCAAGGAAGCAGTAAAGAAGGGGTCAATGAAGCAACAAAGATTGAAGTACTGATGAGACTGGATGCAATGCAGCTAGAAAAAAATAGGTAGAAATAGAAGCTCAGCAATGATACTCTATCTCTCCCTTCAAGGCAACACCAACACCACTATCTCCAATGAAGACACAATCGTCGCCTCCATTCAAAAAAAGGGGAAAAAACACAAGCCATAAATCAAAAGCTGCAAAGGGGGATTGAAAGATAGCCACACCAAGTGTGGTCGCCTATCTCTGACCATGTGCCTGCAGTGCCTAAACCAACATGCCATTGTTTTAGCAAATATCAGTTGGGGATTAAAAATGACTTGTGAATGGTATACTGCACTAATTATTTGGGAAACGCAACAATATTTTTGCACTGTAAACCAATGGCCCAGACTAGCTGGTGCTTAACTCAAAGTTATTAAGGGCCAAACAACAAATTTTGAACCCCCCAATCCCCAAAATTTGCTTGCAAAACTGAAAATTAAAAGTCCTATCTGGCCCTCCATACATTTACTCTCCGCACATGCACAGACGTCAGGAAGTGACCGGAATTGGCGCAAACATCATTCTTTGTTTGGCCCTAAAGTCAGCACCAATGAACTGACATCTGCGCTCTAAAATCTCCTATTTCTATACTGTACCAATGACCCAGACATAGCTGGTGCTAACTCTTAAAAATATAGGGCCAAACACAAATTTTGCTCCCCAAACCCCAAAATTTGCATCTAAAACCAAAGAAAACATGTCCTGAATGGCCCTCCATACTTCACCTCTACTGCGCATGCGCAGTGTCAAGGACGTCCCGAAATTGGCGCCATTAATCATTCTTTGTTTGGCCCTTCATCAGTTAACATCTGACTGATCTTTGTGCTTGTAAATCTCAATTTAAATGATGCCAGACACATAAATATTAGTGAAATGGTGATTCTAAGGAGGATATAGAAGGAGGAGAGGAAAAATGAGTGACAGAAAATAATCAGGGCTGTAACTTAAAATTTTTTGATGAAATTATGTTAAGTTACCTATTTTCGAGGCAACAGCCTGTTGTGGTCATTCTTGTTATCAAGATTACACTGCTTATTCAGTGTTTTCCTCTCTCCCTTTCCTTTAAGTCCCCTTTTGCTATTCTCCCATGCTTTTGGCATATTTTCTGTAATATTATTACTAAAATTTCTTGGGAGTTTTAGCTGGATAACAGAATGTATTCTGTTTTTTTTCCCCATGTTTACGTCTTCACCTATGGGTGGTTAGGCGTAGTGTTCTGCATCTACCATCTGATGTTCTGCAGTTACTTCCCTGAAAGTCTCTGTTTTGCATCAGATAGTGTATTATTGGTAACTGATTTCGGGCCAGGGTGCCTGGAGTCTTGATCTAGTGTTTTTACACTTATTGTTTACATTTCCAACAGCCCTCTGTGTGAGGGGGGGATTTCTTGAAAATAATATCTTGATGTTAATTTAATCATAACTAGACAAATTATTATTGTTCGTAAGTGTTGCATAAATTGTTTAAAATATTTTTAGAATTTTTGACCACACTTAGACTTGGGATCCATTGGGGCTCAACGTTACTTTTCAGAAACTTGGGCTGTTCTGAAAAAATATTTTTTCAAAAGTTTTTGATTCAATTATTTTTTCTATGTTAATGGATCTTGTTATTATGTATTTTGATTGTCAGGGGTTGGTGCGAGTACTAGGACTTTGTTTTCTTTTCACATTGAAAGGATATTGTTCAATTGTAATAAGAGGAAATCTTCCTCTGACTTTCATAATCATTGTATAATGTAGTCAGTGTACTCGCACTAACTCCTGTTCTGTATGTGTTGATTACGATGACAACATGGGAAGCGTGTGTCACGGTATGTTAGTGGGGAATTGGCCATTCCGGTCCTTTCCCCGCAGGGTCACTCTACTTTATCAATCTCTATTTCAGACGATCATGATCAGGGTGATGTATCCGTGATGTCTTCCAAAAAGTGTGCCTCCGTCGTCACAATTAATGAAGAGCTAGTGGAAAAGTGCTCAGGTAATACGTCAATTGCCTAAGAGGACCCTAGTAGGTTCGACGGCCTTTGACGTCTGCTAGCTCGCCCGGTGTAGCGTCCATTCATCGAATGGTTCGGCAGCCAGGTTCGTCCGTTGCGGTCTAGAAAGGAGTTTTGGGTGATGCGAGCACTATAAAATATCCATGTGCACACCCAGTGACGGCGGATTAGAGGGGAGAACGGAGGAAGCCTTTTAGTCCGGTTCATAGCTCGTCCAGGCCATCCGGGCTGCGAGCGAGAGAGGCCCCTCTCTCGTACATCAACATCTGGCCCCAGATGTTGTGGTACAAAATGTCTCGCATTCGGAGCATACGTCCACCACTCGGGACGCTCCGTTATATAGACAGTCCGGAGAGACTGTCAATAAGGCTTCCTCATTCTCATGGCAGCGCACACGACCGCACCTTGGCTACGTGACCTCCGATATCCAGTCAACTTCGCCAATTAGAGAATCCTCGGCGACCAGGTCACGCCATCCGATAGCCAGGGACACGAGGCCTGGAGACTCTGGACGGTCGCATAAGAAAGTATGCGGGAGTCAACGTACACGGAGCTTCCAGTGGCAAAGCATCGTAAGACCGCTTCTGCACAGGCCTCGGTGACAGACGTGCTATCCCAAATAGCACAACTTATCGCAGCATCCCAGCAATGACAGAATCTCTGTCGCATAATATAATATCCGCGGAAGCATCAGGTGCGGACGTCCGAAAATTTCATACGGTCCGACGGGATGCCGAAAGGGATTCGGAGGTTTTCGAGCTTTCCCTTTCGGAACAACACAAGCTGCTGTATATGTCATCCGACTTCATCTTCTAGAGGTTCTTCATCGGACCAGCAGGCTGCAATACTGGATAAGAAACTGATAGCATCGGTGGACTTAGAAATTTTTGGTTTGGTTTAGGGACATCGTCCCTCAGTTCCGACACAGTCCAATAATGTCTCAGATACGTTCGACGCTATATATTTTTTTTTTATATGTTTGCTATGTACAAGCATATCTGGTTTCTTGTTCGCAAAATTACTGAGATGTCTTTCAAAAGTGTGCCTCTGTCGTCATAATTAATGAAGAGCTAGCGGCAATTAGTGCTCATGGATTACGTCAATCCCCTAAGAGGTCCCTAGTAGGATCAACAGAGTTGACATTTGCTAGCTCACCCGGTGTAGCGTCCATTCATCGAATGGTTCGGCAGTTGGGTTCGTCCGTTGCGGTCTAGGATGGAGATTTGGGTGATGCAAGCACTATAATAGACTTTAGTACACACCCAGTGACGACGGATTGGAGGAGAGATCGGAGGAAGCCTGTTAGTCCGGTTCCTAGCTCGTCCGGTCCGTCCGGGCGGCGAGCGAGAGAGGTCCCTCTCTCGTGCAACAACATATGGGACCGGATGTTGTGGTACAGCCATTTCACCTTCGGAGCGTATGTCCGCCACTCGGGACGCTCCGTTATATAGACAGTCCGAGTGACTGTCGATAATGCTTCCTCATCCTCACAGCAGTGCACACGACCGCACATTGGCTACGTGACATTGAATATCCGGCCAGCTTTGGCATTCAGTGATTCCATGGCGAACAGGTCACGCCATCCGGTAGCTAAGGGACACGAGGCCTGCACACTCCGGTCGCTCGCATAATAGAAGTATGCACGGGGTAACGAACACGGAGCTTCCAGCGGCAATGCATCGTAAGACCGCTTCTCCACAGGCCTCATTGATGGACGTGCTATCCAAAATAGCACAGCTTATCGTAGCATCCCAGCAAACGACAGATTCTTGGTTGGATCAGGAATAATCCGACAGCACTGGGTCGGTACGCTCCGCTGTTGCATCAGGTACGGACGACCGAATATTTCATAGTGTCCGACAGGATGGCGAAAGGGATTCGGATGATTTCGAGCTTTCCCTTTCGGAACAACAGAAGCTGCCATACATTTCTTCCGGCATTATCTTCCAGAGGTTGTTCCGTCGGACTACATTGCTGCGATGCTGGATAAGAGACTAATAGCGTCATTGGACACAGAGTTTTGGATCGGTTCAGGGACATTGTCCCTGAGTTGCCGACGCAGTCCAATAATGTCTTTAGAACATTCGAATTATTGAACGACGCTATATATATAAGCTTGCTATCAACATGCTAGTATAGTTTCTTGTCCGCAATGCTCTATTCTGCCTTTCGTGAATTCTAGGAAATTGTTTATTGGCAGAACTGGGCTTACCGAGAGTTCCTTTGCGTCTAAGACGGCGAGACTGAAGACTGCAAATTATCTTTTTCGCCGTCTATGTCAATTCCAACCATGATGTTGGAAACGACAATGATGTATAATAGACTTAACTTAGACGCTTTATCATATGTACACCACCTTACTGAGACGTTTATCATTACGTCTTCAAGAGAAAGAATTCCAGGATATGATCCTCAATGAGATTTCTTTCAGGGGCAGTAGTTTTTCCACGTATAACTCCGCCCTTCAGTGGCAACCTGGAGTTGGTTAGACGTGACGCAGCCCTAGCTACTTCCACGCGCGTGGATAGTAAGGTGAAGAACTCTCTCAGAGTCGCTTCGGTCTCCGAGAAGCTTCTCTTCGACGGCAACCTTTCAGCAATCTTGAATTGCTCGATATACACATTCTCTTGTCTATCAAGTGTAACAAGAGATTCAGACGTGGGCAAACATTCAGTGGTTGACTCAGAGAGTTCCACTGTAGTTGCCGGATCCGAGTTGTTCGATTATGACGGATATCAGTCAAACAGGTTGGGACACAATTTTGATCCCAACGGATTCGAAGTGCCAGGGTCTTTGGGTTCCGCAGTTTTTAGGCAAGCTCCTTACTTCCAAGGAAGAATATTATGTTGGCTTGCACTACGTCATTGGATGAATTTTATTCAGAAACGCATGTTCAATCCTGTCCGATAATACGACAGTAGTTGCGTATATCCGGAACCAGGGAGGCACTCATTCGGTTCCGTTATTGATTTTAACGGAAAGAATCCTTCTGTTTGTTATAGAACACCAAGTTCTGTTTCGGTTCGTCATATTCTCGGTCTTCGGATCGTATTAGCAGACTCCCTTTCACGTAAGGGTTGTTTGTTGCCGTCGGAATGGACTATCAACAAACAAGTATTCAATCAGATTTGCTATCAATGGGAGCGCCCAGTGATAATTTATTTGCGACACAACTCTCCAATCAATTGTAGACGTATGTGTCACCGTGTCCGGATCCCTGAGCATATGTAGTTAACGCTCTATCGATCTAGTAGGACGCGATGATAGGATATGCGTATCCTCCAGCACTGTTGATTCAGCAAGTATTGCTAAGATTATTCATTCACAATACAATTCTGTTGGTAGCATCTCTGTCTCCACAGAGACGGTGGATATTTACTTAGATGTCTACTGTGGGACTTACCGCGGAAACTTCCTCCACGAGAGGATCTTTTTTTTTGCTGGGGAAATCGTGTCAACTCTATCACAACCTGCAAGGTCTCAACCTTCACGTATTCCGTTGTGCGGTCCTTCTTGCATGGCAAGCATTGTACAGGACGAGCAGTGGACGCGATTTCTAACTGTAGAAGGACCTCCTCTTCTCTATACTATGCGGCTAAAGTGGAGGGTCTTCCGTCGTTGGTGTAGGGATCTTTATGTTGATATTTTTGATCCCTCCATACCAGACATTGCAAACTTTCTAGTATACTTGTTTAACGAGATCATCTGCAGCCAGTTACTTTTAAAGGTTATAGGTCTATGTTATCTGATACCTATGTACACCATGATAGTTTACAATGGAGCCTAATGTCTCTTTATCTAAGTTAGTTTGAAACTTTTCGATAAGAGACCTAGAATCGTTAGATTAATTCCTATTCGGAATTTAGCTTGGGTTCTTATTAATTAAAGCAACCATTTGAACCCCTTGAGACAGCAGTTTCAAATTCTGGCCTTTTAAGGCAGCGATTCTCTTAGTCTTCTCTTCTGCTGAAGAGTCAGTGAGCTTCATGCACTATCGGTGGACGATTCTCACTTTCGTAGTATTGGGAACTCTATTACCTTTACTACTAATGTTGTATTTTGGTTAAGAATCAGGCTCCTAATGATATCCGGAACCTATTGTTCTTAAGGTCCTTCCGTCTTCGAGCGGGCATAGGCCTTTGCTCTGTCCGGATAGACCTTTATGTATTTATTAACAGATCTCAGTTTATCAGTTGGACGTAAAGCTTCTTCTGGCTCTGATGCCTAATAGAAGGGTCATTACGGTCCATTCTATTACTTAATGCATTCAGTTAACTATTGGTACTGCTTAGGATAATCTATCCTTAACTCAGCAGTCTGTGCTTAAGATTTCGGCTCATGAAGTAAGAGCTCTTCTACATCTTGGGCTGACGTATAGTTTTGCTATTATAGATTAAGTAGGCTGCATATTGGTCTCAGCCATCCACATTCACGAATTTTTATCTCAGAAATATTGTATCCATTTCTGGAGACCTGCATTATTTAGGTCCATTATCAGCTGCTCAGAAAGTCGATCACTTAACAATTGCAACTATAGCTATGTAGGCTTTATGTTCCGGCAGTGACCCCGTCCTGCTGCCCTCTTCGCTCTGGGCTATTTGACCCAGGGCAAGAAAAAGGGGCGGGGAGGGTGTTCCCTTGGGTCACCTGTTTTATTATGAAAACAAGGGGATACCTCCTCCGGAGTTAGTAATTCTGAGCTGTTACTGGGATGGTTTCTTAAGTGAAAGTTATGTTTTTAAATTCATTCATGTCATAGTTTTAAAGTATAGCATTTGAATATGTCATGTGTCAAACGGATGTTATTATACTATCCTCGGACACTTTTAAAAGAGTATAAAGAGTCTCAATTCTTTGGACTAACTTTATTTATTGGCTTATTTTAAAAATAATTAGTATAAGAATTATACTGGATCTTAATAGAGAACATGGATGTTATGATGCTCAATTATAGAAGGTATTGTGTCTTTCTAATTTGTCATAAATAAGAAAGATACACGTGAAGCCTATTTCTCCTTTTCTCCTCCAGGAGATGACTCTATTTTATATAGTTGAGCTTATTGGATTTTCCTCTATGTCCTGGGCCCTCCAGCCCTTTTACTTTTCAGCTATGTCTGCGTCATTGGTACAGTATAAAAATCTTAAAAAATTTATAGTAATTTATATATTTTTTATACTTACCAATGACCCAGACGGGGATGGCCCTCCCAGAAGTTGGGAACTCATACCTCCCCGCTGAGGACATAGCGCTTACCAGGCACTGTTGGTAAGAATGATTAATGGCGCCAATTTCGGGACATCCTTGACACTGCACATGCGCAGTAGAGGTGAAGTATGGAGGGCCATTCAGGACATGTTTTCTTTGGTTTTAGATGCAAATTTTGGGGATTGGGGGGCAAAATTTGTGTTTGGCCCTATATTTTTAAGAGTTAGCACCAGCTATGTCTGGGTCATTGGTAAGTGTAAAAAATATATAAATTACTATAAATTTTTTAAGTTTTTGAGGATGCCAGACACAAATCAATGCAAGAATTGGTGGATACAAGGCTGTTATTGGATGAAGGAAGTATTCAACGGTGGTTTTGGACGTTCAGGGCTGTAACTTTATAATATTTATAAAATTATTTTATGTTTCACAATTTCGGGACATATGCCTGACATCATCATTTTTTAAATGATTATTCCACTGTTTGTTAAGTATTCCTTCCCTATCCTTCCATGAACCCTTCCTGTTAAACTCTTAAGCTTTTTGGCTAATTTTTATTGAAATTTTTTATTAAATTTCTTGGGAGTTTAACATTTGTTACAGAATATTATTCTGTTTCTTCCCCAGGGTTACATCCTCACCCTTGGGGTGTTAGGTCATTTAGTCTTGCATCTTCTATCCGACGTATCGTTTTTTCTTCAAATAGAAGATCTAGCTTTGCATCTGATAGCATTTCTATTGTTTCTGACTTTGGGCCTTTTTGTGTGCCTGATGTCTTGTTTACATTGACGTTGTTTACATTATCAACATCCTCATATACAGGTAGTTTTTTATATTCTATTGCTGTGGTATACTGTAGGATACATGGATTAGTATTCCGGTAGTGTAGCTCAAAAAAAATTTGGGTTTTGTCCACACTTAGGCTCTATTGGGATGCCCTTGGGCTCTTCATGTTCCCTTTGGGAACTTGGGCGTTTTTTCAAAATTTTTTGTTTACAAAAAATATTTCGAATTTAATTATGATTGCTATTATTCATGTATCTGAGTTATATATATATATTGTTGTGGAGTTTGGAGGACTGGTATCAACTTTAGTTGATACACTCCTGCGGACTCTTGTCATTCTTGTGTTGCACTGGGATGACTGATGTTGGAGTCGGGTGTCGCAGTATGTTGTTGGCGGTGAGGTTCTGAGGATCAGGGCCTCTCACCGCGTTTTAATGCATTCTGTCAGTTTCTATTTCAGAGGAACATGAACATGTTGATGATATTCTGGCACCCATCCAAGTGTGCTACCGTCGTCGCACTCCATGGAACATATAGAGCTAGCTGCAGTGCTCATTATTGCAAGAGTTAGGGCCTTTTGTTAAAGGTTTTAATCTCTTGCAAGCGGCTAGCACGACCAGTGAAGTGGTACTCCATTCGTGGGTGCCGTGACACCGGGTAAGTCCGTTGTGGTCTAAGAGGTGGATTGGGTAGAGCGAGCACTATAATATAAATAGCTCATCCAGCGACGACGGAAATAGGGAGGAAGTCAGCAAGTTCTTATACTCGGCAAGGTCTGATAGACTGCGAGCGGGAGAGGCCCCCCCTCTCTAATCTAGCAATGTCTGGGGTCAGATGTTGTTTTGAGAAACTTCCACAAGCCTGAGCATATGTCCGCCCTCCGCTCAGGATGCTCTGTTTAGTCTGCAGCCAGGGTCGGCTTCAGTCAAGGCTTCCTCCGCTACGTTTCACAAGGCTGAAATAGGTTTTCTGGTTGGAAACTTGCACGAGACGGAGCATATGTCCACCCGCCGCTCGGGACGCTCCATCTAGTCCACAGCCGGGGTCGACTTCATATACGGCTTCCTCCGCTACGTTATTTAAGCACACACGACCGCATCCTAGCTACCCGACTTCGGATATCTAGCCTGTTGCATGAAGAAGGAGTCACTCTTTGCCTGTGAAGTCGTACCATCCGGTAGCTAGGGAGATGAGGCCTTGATCATCAGGACGTTCGGAGAAAGGATCCATTTCTGACACACGGTCCCAGGAGCAGCATGCAGCTAAGGAACAGAAGACCTCTGCTCCTCAGGCCTCGATGATGGACTTGCTGTCGCAGATTGCGCAGCTGATTGCATCCCAGCAAGTGCAGATGCAGCCTCCCTCAGACTCAGAATCTGAGCTGTCGGACGGTGCTGGGTTGGTCCAGTCGTCTGTTCAGCAGATGTAATGGACCGAGATTCGCAACTGATTCTCTCGGATGGTGAAAGGGGTAAGGAAGAGGATTACCCTTCCCTTTCTGAACAGTACATGTTTGCGATGGCTTTCATCCATCAATACTACCCTGATTTTGTTCTGCCGAATCAGAATGCTGCGACGACAAGAGAGAAACCGCTGGCGTCGTTAGACGCAGACTTTATTCGGACAAAGGAGTCCTTTCTTTTCTGGTTCATTTTAAGCAGGTGTCGCAGGCCTTCGGCCATATGGACGATACCGTATTTATCCTCTTGAGTGCGTGGAAGAAGGCAGTTTCTTATCTTCATCTTCCGTATACATAACGTTTTTTCGACCACATTCATTTAAAAATGGTCAGGGAAGATGTTCAGAGAGTTCTTCTGCGTTTGGATGAGCAGGCCGGGGATCTAGAGGTATCCTTACCTGTACCATTCTCTATTCGCTCAGACACACTTGAGACAGCAATTTCTTCAAATAGAGCGAATTTGGACGCTATGTCTTACGCAGATCACCTTACAAGAGCTATGGCACAACGTCTCAAGGGAAAGGAATTTGAGGATGTTCGCACCTTTCTTAGAGTTCTTTCCAGGGCAATTATATACCACGTATAACTTCGCCCTAACAGTGGATAATCTGGAGTTAATCAGACGTGATGCTGCCCTTGCATCGTCATCACTGATAAGGTGACAAGGTGAAAAGCTCTCTCAGAGTCGCTCCAGTTTCTGGATATTTTATTTTCGACGACTAGCTTTCGTTAGACTATGAACAGGCTACTAAGAAAGCATGTAGTGCTCTGCTTTTGAAGTCGGCGTATCAACGAGCCATTTCAGCAGACAAGAGTAAAAGAGGACGTTCCAAACAGAAATCGTCAAAAGGGGACTCCTCATGAGGGTATAGGAAACCCTCTTATTCTTACTCTGGAGGTTGTCAGTATAGCGACTCGGGAAAGGGGCATAGATCTGATCGGGACTATAGGTCAGACTCCCCTAGGTCAACTAGACGAGGTTTTTCGCGGGGAGGACATGGCTCCTCCTCCCATAAGCCTCGCAGGTCATACAGTTGATGCTTTAGACCTCTATTGCTGGCCAGTTGGCGGAAGGTTATCAAGCTCCGCAAAAAACTGGATAATAATCATGGAAGACTAGTGGGTGAGAAGTGTAGTCTTGGACAGCTTACGTCTATCAAGTTGTCCGTATTGGACAAATCTTCCATCAAATTCTTGCATAAGAGAGTTTCTCCTACTGGAGGTATCAGCTCTCTTATCAAAGGAAGCAATACAGGTCATCGAGAATCAGGATTCTCAAGATTTTTACAGTCACCTGTTCCTCGTAACTAAGCCAGACTGCTCATTCCAACCGGTAATAGACTTGAGCTGGATAACAAGCTTATCATGGCTTATCATGGCTCAAAGATTTATTTATGGAGACCATTCGGTCGGTAAAAAGTGTGATCGAGTGATCGACTATGCGGCAGGCATAGATCTAAGGATGCATACTTTCATGTCCTTGTACTTCCGGCATTATAAAAGTACCTGCGGTTCGCCTTACAAGGGAAGGGGTATCAGTTCGGAGCAATATGCTTTGATCTGAATCTGGCCCACTGGGCGCTCACTCGAATAATAATGAACTCGGTAACGTCATACTTACGAGCTCATTCGTCTGTGGTAACGTCAGCTTACTTGGACGACCTTCGATAGGGATACGGCAACAGAATTATTCTTCAGAACGATGTTCAGAGTCTGCTTCTATTACTCCGACATCTCGGTTTCATCGTAAACCAGAAAAAGTCGGATCTTGCTCCGTACAAGTCGTCTATTCACTTGGGAATGAGCTTTGAGACTCACAAAATTCTGGTTCATCTGCTGTTACTCAGAGCGAAATTAGTCAGTTGTTATGCTCGCTTTTGTCTACACTCAGACACATTAATAGTGAGGGAATTTATGCGACAGTTGGAGCTGTGCCGAGCAGCTGTGGATCCCATTCCGATGGGTCGTCTGCGTGCACGTCCCCTCCAGATATTCTTTACTCAGAACTGGAGTGTGAAGACGCTTTCGCTTGAAAGCCAGTATTGTTTTAACAGGCCTAGTAAAACAAGGGTTCTGATTTGGGCAGATATTCAGTGGTTAACTCAGGGAGTTCCGCTGCAACTGCCGGATCCGGCTTTCACGATTATGACGGATGCGAGTCAGACGGGTTGGGGCACGACCCTAAGTACCGCAGTCTTGAAGTGTCAGGGTCTTTGGGACCCTCGGTTCCAGGAGAAACACATAAACATCAAAGAGATGATGTCAATATGGCTAGCACCACAACATTGGATTCACATAATAATGGACGTCCATATTCAAATTTGGTCGGACAACTCAACAGTAGTAGCGTATATCAGGAACCAGGGCAGCACAGATTCATTTCCGTTATGCCAACTAACGGAGATTTTTTATACGTCATGAATCATCATGTTCATCTTTCTATCCGTCATATACCGTGTCATCTGAAAGTACTAGCAGACTCACTCTCTCAGAAAGGTCGCCTGTTGCAATTGGAGTTGATGCTCAACAAGCGAGTATTTGGACAGATTTGCTGCCAGATGGATCGCCCCATGATAGATCTGTTTGCGACACACCAGAACAATCAGTTACCGTCGTTCGTGTCGCTATGCCCAGACCGTTGAGCATATGTATGCAGTAGATGCTCTGCCGATCTCATGGGGATGAATGATAGGATATGCGTATCCTCCAATTCAGTTGATTCAGTAGATTATGTTTAAGATCAATCAGTTTCATTGTGAATCCTACTAGTAGCACCTCTGTCATCACAGAAACCTTTGATCAGTCTTCTCAAGTGTCTTTTATGGGACGTTCCCCGGAAGCTTCCTCCACGAGAGGACCTTCTTTATCAGGGGAAGTTTTTGTTCTTCATGTCCTTCTCTGCCCATAGTGGCATAATGGAGTCAGTTAGACGTGAGGGAACCATTGCGGTTCCTATATTATTTTATGTCTAACACAAGAATGATTAAGTAATGCGGGTGAGGAGGGTTCAGTATGACTTCAAATCCCCCTATTTGCGTATGCCGTCTCCGGTGTACGTAATATAGCATGTGATAGTAAATACCGGGATCATCGCTATAGCCTTAGCTTCTGAAGTGGCATTAAGCACCATTTATTAATTATAATTAATACCTGAGTGCCTGTTCGAAGAATATTTATATTGTTTTTTGGTACTGCTTTTACTGATTCCAGAGCGCTCCCCTCTTTCTTTTTGAAGATTCCTTCAAAAGAAAAGGGGGGGGGGGGGGATTTTTTACCTCTCCTCCGGTTTGATAAGTATGTAACTATGAGTGAAGCTGTTTTGTCTGTAATTATATCCTGCATACAGCTCGAGTTTTATTATATATCGCGTATGTTTGTGGGGGGATATTCTCTCATTCTCAAATACGCCATACTTATTTTTGAGGCTTAGTTTGGGCTAGCCTTAAAAATTGCGATCTTCTTACATCCAATTAGCATAGTCTTCATGCTAAGTTTACAGAATTACTTGATCTGGGCTCCTTTTTATGATACATCTTCTTTTTTTCTGTACAGACAGACATACATGTAATTCCTAATAATTTTAATTTCCTTTCACTTTGGATTACAGGATTGGAACTATGTTGATCTACTAATTCTGAAGTCCTAGACCCTCCACCTTTTTACGATTCAGCTAGTCTGGGCCACTGGTTTACAGTGTAAAAATATTATAAATTTAAAGTAATTTGTATATTTTTATACTTATGGCCCAGATGGAGATGACCCTCCCATGAGTGGGCACTCATTGCTCCCCGCTGAATTATTATGTAGTACTTTCTTCTACAAAGAATGATGTTGGCGCCAATTCTGGTCACTTCCTGATGTCTGCGCATCCGCGGAGAGTAAATGTATGGAGGGCCAGATAGGACTTTTAATTTTCGGTTTTGCAAGCAAATTTTGGGGATTGGAGGGGTTCAAAATTTGTGTTTGGCCCTTAATAACTTTGAGTTAAGCACCAGCTAGTCTGGGCCATTGGTAAGTATAAAAATATACAAATTACTTTAAATTTATAATTTTTAAAAAACAAATGGATTGGCAATTTTGTTTCAGTGAATAAATGAGGGCAATTATGTTTCTTAATTCCAATGTGAACATTAGTTTTTATTACACATATGAAAACCCTAAATCAACAATTTATTTTGAAGTTTTGGACACTGTTGAGCACTCAATAACTATTTTTCCATGTTTGAAAACTTTGATACAGTACAGCTCTTCATAATTTCCTTTTCTCCAACCTAATTCCATACCATGGAAAGTAGGTGAAATCTTCAAGAAAATATTGTTGTAGAGCACCTCACGCTGCTGTAGAGAAACATTTTTGACTTGAGTTGGGAAAAAATTGGTTATTCATAAAACATTTGCATCACATGGCAACCCTAGAATACAACTCCAAAAAATCTTTATATTACAAAATTATTTGGTCAGTATTCGAGGGTAATACAAAGAAACCACTGAAAAAATATTATTTTAAAATGCTTGGTTATTGCTATTCTGAGGCATTTTATCTGTAGATAATTCTAGTACTTGATGTCACTTCTGTGGTCACTCATGAAAGTTCCCCCCACCCCCACCCCCACCCCACCCCCACCAATGGAAGTACAGATCACAAATTATGATTTAATAAACACTGAAAAATATAAGAACCATTAATTAAATTTTTAATACTTAATAAATGTACTTTTGTTTTTTTGTGTTTTGATATAACCCTGTACCCTAAAAATATTTTTAACTATGAGGAAAAGATCTTGAGAGTATCATCTCCCCGAAAAATTTTGGGGGATATAGTCATGGCAGTGTCTGTCTGACTGTAAACGAAGTTGGTTTGTGCTCTTTAACTAAAACTCCGCTTGGCCAACTCAAACCAAATTTGGCATGTGGGTTAGGTATGATGAGAAGAAGAACCTTATTCATTGTAGGATCATTGTGTTAAAGGTCAAGGTCACAGTGACCTACCTTAAACTTCAATTTTTTATCAGAGTTGGTTTCCACTCTGTAGTTAAAGTTCCACTTGTCCGATTGAAATCAAACCAGGCATGTGGGTTAGGCAAGATGAGAGGAACAACCCTATTTATTTTGAGGTCATTGTGTAAAATTTCAAGGTCACAGTGACCTTGAACTAAACAATTACCAGAGTTGACTTCTCTAATTGAAATTTTGTTTATCTGATCGAAACTAAACTGGGCTTGAGCATCTTGAAAGGAAGAACCCTATTTATTTTGGTGTTGTGTCAAAGTTAAAGATCACAGTAACCTTGAATTTGAAGTTTTATCTCAGAGTTGGTTTCCACTCTCCAATGAAAATGTTGTTTGCCTGATTGAAACCACACCATGGGTCGGGCATAATGAGAGGAAGAACCCTATGTATTTTTTTAGGTCATTGTGCCAAAGGTCAAGGTCACAGTGGCCTTAAAATCAAAATAAAATTTTATCGGTCGGAGCTGGTTTAGGCTCTCTTAATTATTAAAATTATGCATTCCCAATCGAAACCTAACTTGGCATGTGGGTTGAGCATGATGAAAGGAAGAACCCTACGTATATTTTTATACAACAACCAATGGCCCAGACTAGCTGGTGCCAACTCAAAAGTTAATCCAGGGCCAAACACAAATTTTGCCCCCCAATCCCCAAAATTTGCATGCAAACCCAAAAATTGAATGTCCTATCTGGTCCTCCATACTTTTGCAATCTGCGCATGTGCAGTATCCAGGAAGACTCCGAAATTGGCGCAAGCCATCATTCTTTGTTTGGCCCTGAAGTCAGTAACAATAAACTCATATCTGTGCTTTTAAATCTCATTTTTTGAGGATGCCAGACACAAATCAATGGTGAAGTTGGTGGATCCAAGGACATAATTGGATGATGGAAGTGAACAATGGTGCTTAGGAACGTTCAGGGCTGTAACTTTATAATTTTATTATTATTTCATGTCTCCCAATTTCGGGACATGGGCCTGATGTCATCATTCTTGCTAATGATTTTTCCACTGTTTGTTAAGTGTTCCTTCCCTATCCTTCCTTGAAGCCCCCCTGTTAATAAACTCCCAAGCTTTTTGGCTTATTTTTATTGAAATTTTTTATAGAATTTCTTGGGAGTTTGACGTGTATTACAGAATGTTTATTCTGTATATCCCCAGGGTTACGTCCTCACCCTAGGGTGCATCTGCTGTCCGATGTATCGTTTTTCTTCATCTGAAGATCTTGCTTTACATCGGGTAGCTTTAAAATCTGTTACTGTCTTCGGGCCTTTTTTATTCAGTGCCTGGGATCTTGTTTCCGTTTTTTTCATTGACGTTGTTTACATTGGCAACGTCCTATAAATATATGTAGTTTCAACTTATTATTACTGTAGGATTGTTATAGATACATGTTATAATATTCCGGTAGTGTAGCAATTATTTTTGGAATTTTGTCCACACTTTGACTCTATCGGGACACCCTTGGGCTCATCTTGTTCCCTTTGGGAACTTGGGCTTTTGTCAAAAAATTTTCGAAAATTTTTTTGAAATTAATTTTTCGATTTGTATTTTGAATGTTGATTATTATGTATCTTTATCATATATTTATTGTGGAGTTGGTGGGAGTACTATCGACTTTGTTTGATTAATTATGAAAGCTTATTGTTCAAAATACAAGGCGAGGAAATCTTCCTCAGATTTACATGCTTGTTGAATTGCTTGTAGTCGATGTACTCCCGCTAATTCTTGTCCTACATGTGTTGATTGGGATGACAAACGTTGGACACGGGTGTCACGGTATGTTGTTAGTGGTGAGAGGCCAATGCCGGTCCTCTTGCCACAAAGTCAATCAAGTATCTCAGTTTCTTTTTTCAGAGGAACAAGAACATTATTATAATGATTATGTGACACCTTCCAGAAATGTGCTACCATCGTCGCACTCTGATGAGCAAACAGAGCTAGCTGCCCAAGTGCACTTGAATATTAGGCAGGGGATAAAGCCAACAGCCGGTGGTTTTAGTCCCTTGTCTGCAGCTAGCTCGACTGCCAAAGCGGTTACTCCGTCCGTGGGTACCGTGACGCCGGGTATGTCCGTTGCAGTCTTAAGAAATGGATTGGGTAGAGCGTGCACTTTAAAACATAAACATGCTCACCCAGTGATGAAGGAACAAGTGAAGAAGCCAGCAAGTGTTGTGGGAAGCTCGGCGAGGTCTGAAAGGACCGCGAGCGAGAGAGGTCCCTCTTTATCACAGCAACATCTGGGGCCAGATGTTGTGATACAGAAATTGCGTGAGTTGGAGCATACGTCCACACCTGCCGTTCGGGATGCTCCATATAGATCGCAGCCATCCTCGGCTGCAGTTATGGCTTCTTCCACTTCATCTACTAAGCACACACGACTGCATCCTAGCTACCTGACTTCGGATATCCAGCCTGCTACGCGAAGAAAGGACCACTCTTCGCCGGTGAAGTCAGACCATCCGGTAGCTAGGGAAATGAGGCCTCGATCATCGGGACATTAGCAGAAAAGAGCCATCTCCGACACACCATCCCAGGAGCACCAAGCGACGAAAAAACAGAAGACCGCTGCTCCTCAGGCCTCTATGACGGACTTGCTGTCGCAGATTGAGCAGCTGATCGTCGCAGCATCCCAGCAAGTGCTAGTGCAGCCACCTCCAGACTCAGAACATGAGCTGTCGGACAGTGCTGGGTCAGTCCAGTTGTCTGTTCATGCCGATGCAAGGGACCGAGATTCACAACTGATTCTCTCGGATGATGAAAGAGATATGGAAGAGGATTACCCTTCCCTTTCAGAACAACACATGGTTGCGATGGATTTCATCCATCAATTCTACCCTGAATTTGTTCCATCGAATCAGAATGCTGCGACGACAAGAAAGAAACCGCTGGCATCTTTGGACGCAGACTTTATCCGGAGAAAGAAGGAGGTCCTTTCTTTTCCAGTTCAGTGTAGGCAGGTGTCACAGGCCTTCGGCTATATAGATGACGCCGTATTTAATCTCTTGAGTATGAGGAAGAAAGGCGGTTTCTTATCTTCATCTTCTATAAACATACTGTTTCTTGGACCACGTTCATTTAAAACGGTCGGAGAAAATGTTCAGAGAGTTCCTCATTGTTTGGATGAGCAGGCCGAGGATCTAGAGGTATCCTTACCTGGATCATTCACAATTTGCTTGGAGTGAATTTGGACGGTATGTCTTACGCAGATCACCTTACAAAAGCAAGCTATGGCACAACGTCTCAACGGAAAGGAATTTGAGGACGTTCGTACCTCTCTTAAGAGTTCTTTCCAGGGCAGTAATGTATACCACGTATAACTCCGCTCTAAAGTGGCTAATTTGGAGTTAATCTGACGTGATGGTGCCCTTGCGTCGTCATCAATAATAGATGACAAGGTGAAAAACTCTCTCCTGGTCGCTCCGGTCTCCGGAATACTATATTTGACGAAAAGCTTTCATTAGTCTATGACCAGGCTACTAAGAAAGCGTCTAATACTCTGCTTTTAAAGTCGGCGTCGAATCGACCCGCTGCAGCAGACAAGAGTAAAAGAGGACGTTCCAAACAGAAATCGTCAAAAGGGGACTCCTCACGAGGGTATAGGAAACCCTCTTATTCTTAATCTGGAGGTCATCAGTATAACAACTTGGGAAAGGGGCATAGGTCTGGTCGGGTCTATCGGTCAGATGCCCCTAGGCCGACGGGACGAGGTTCTAAGCGGGGAGGATGTGGTTTCTCCTCCCGTAGGCCTCGCAGGTCATACAGGTGATGGTCTAGACCTCTATTGCTTACCAGTTGGCAGAAGGTTATAAAAACTGGATAACAACCACGGAAGACCAGTGGGTGAGAAGTGTAGTCTCGGACGGCCTACGGCTATCATTCCGAGCGAAAACCCCCACTAACAAGATGTTGGACAAATCTTCCATCAGAACCTTGCAAAATAGAGTCTCTCATAGCAGAGGTACAAGCTCTCTTATCAAAGGAAGCAATAGAGGTGGTCAAGAATAAAAATTCTCATGGTTTCTACAGTCACCTGTTCCTCATACCAAAGTCAGATGGTTCGTTCCGACCGGTTATAGACCTGAGCTGGAAAAACAAGCTCATTGTGGCTCCAAAATTCTATATGGAGACCATTTGGTCGGTAAGGGCAAGTGTTCGAGTGAACGACTATGCGGCAAGCATAGATCTAAAGGATGCATACTTTCATGTCCTGGTACATCCGGCATTCAGAAAGTACCTGCGGTTCGCCGTACAAGGGAAGGTGTATCAGTTCAGAGCAATGTGCTTTGGTCTGAACCTGACTCCCTGGGCATTCACTCGAATAATGAAATCGGTAATGTCACACTTCCGAGCTCATTCATCTGCGGTAACATCGGCTTACTTGGACGACATTCTACAGAAATACAGCAACAGAATTATTCTTCAAAACCATGTTCAGAGTCTGCTTCTATTACTCCGACGTCTCGGTTTCATCGTAAACGAGAAAAAATCGGATCTAGCTCCGTCCAAGTCGTTCATTAACTTGGGAATGAGCTTCGAGACTCACAACAATCTGGTTCATCTGCCATTACTCAGAGCGAAATTAGTCAGTTGTTATGCTCGCTTTTGTCTACACTCAGATGCATTAACAGCGAGGGAATTCATGCGACTGTTGGGGCCGTGCAGAGCGGCTGTGGATCTCATTCCGATGGGTCAACTGCGCACGCATCCCCTCCAGATATTCTTTACTCAGAACTGGAGTGTGAAGATGCATTCGCTTGAAACCAGTATTGTTTTAACAGACCTGATAAAACAAAGGGTTCAGATTTGGGCAGATATTCAGTGGTTAACTCAGGGAGTTCCACTGCAACTGCCGGATCCGACTTTCACGATTATGACGGATGCGAGTCAGAAGGTCGGGGCGCGACCCTAAGTCCCGCAGACTTGAAGTGTCAGGGTCTTTGGGACCCTCGGTTCCTAGAGAAGCACATAAACATCAAAGAGATGATGTCGATATGGCTAGCGCTACAACATTGGATTCACATAATACGGGATGTCATGTTCAGATTCTGTTGGACAACTCGACAGTGGTAGCATACATCAGGAACCAGGGCGGCACTCATTCCATTCTGTTATGCAAACTAACAGAGAAGATTCTTCTATAAATCATGAATCATCATGTTCAGCTTTCTGTCCGTCATATACCGGGTCGTCTGAACGTAATTGCAGACTCGCTCTCTCGGAAATGTCATCTGTTGCCATCAGAGTGGACACTCAACAAGCGAGTATTCAGGCAGATTTACTACCAGTGGGATTGCCCCATGATGGATCTGTTTGTGACGCACCTGAACAATCAGTTACCAATGTTTGTGTCGCCATGTCCAGACCATCGAGCGTATGCAGTAGACGCTTTGTCAATCTCATGGGATGGAATGATAGGATATGCATATCCTCCAACTCCGTTGATTCAGCAGATTCTGTTAAAGATCAAACAGTCTTGTTGCAAAATCCTGCTAGTAGCACTTCTGTCGTCACAGAAACCGTGGATAAATCTTCTCAGGTGTCTGTTATGGGACGTTCCCTGGAAGCTTCCTCCACGAGAGGACCTTCTTTATCAGGGGAAGTCACACGCACTGCGTCACAACCAGGAAGGACCCAACATTCACATATTTCTGTTGTGCGGTCCTTCTTGCACGGAAAACAGTTTACAGGTCGAGCAGTGGATGCAATTTCTAACTGTAGGGGGGGGGGGGCTCCTCTTCATTGAACTACGCAGTGAAGTGGAGGGTTTTCTTCCGTTGGTGTAAGGATCAGTCGATAGACGTTTATGATCCGTCCATACCAAATATTGCCAATTTCCTGGTCTACTTGTTTGATGTTCTCAAACTGCAGCCCGTCACTATTAAGGGCTATAGGTCTGTGTTATCGGACACTTAGGCTCATCATGATAACTTGGCTATTGGATCTAATGCTTCATTGTCCAAGCTGGTTAGAAATTTCTCTATTAATAGACCTAGAACCCTCAGATTAATTCCTAAGTGGAATTTGGCTTGGGTTCTGTTGAAGCTTATAGAAGCTCTGTTTGAGCCGTTGGATGTTGTAGAGTTCAAATTCTTGACCTATAAAACATCATTTCTCTTAGCCATTGCCTCTGCTAGATGAGTTAGTGAACTTCATGCTTTATCAGTTGATGAATCTCACTACCTTAGTGTGGGTAATACCATTACCCTAACTACGGAAGTGGGATTTCTGGCTAAGAATCAGACTCCAGATAAATGACCTGAGCCTATTACCATTAAGGCTCTGCCATCCTCGGACAACCGAAGACCTCTGCTGTGTCCAGTCAGGGCTATGCGCATATATAAACGTCGATCAGATTTTATTAGAAAAGGAAGAAAACGTTTCTTTCTTTCATTGATTCCTAACAGAAAAGATATTTCTGTTCATTCAGTTGCTAGATGGATTCAGTTGGCAATACGCATTGCCTATGAAAATCTATCTTCGGGTCAATGTTCTGTAAATAAGATAATATCAGCGCATGATGTTAGAGTGCTGTCCACTTCTTGGGCTTATTCTAACAGTATAGCCATTACTGATCTCATGAAGGCTGCGTACTGGACACAGCCCTCTACATATACCAAGTTTTACCTGAGAAATTTAGAGTCCATCTCCGGTGACCTTAGATGTTTAGGTCCTCTTTCTGTTGCTCAGAATATCGTCCGTTAATGGTTACATCTATAGTTATGTTGGCAACCCGTTCCAGCAGTGACGCTGTTCCGCTGCCCTCTTCGTTCTGCGGTCTCGTACCTCAGAACAAGGGGAAGGGGGGAGGGGATGGGTTTTTTCCCATATGTTCATCTGGTTTTATAGTGAAAAGCAAGGGAAGACCTCCTCCGGAGTCAGTAGTCCTGAGTCGGTGTTGGGATGGTTTTAATGTGTAGCTCGGTGTGAAACAATAACTATGTCTCATTTATGTACTGTTTTTAAAGTGTAGCTCACTGTGAAGCATTTGTATATATAAACGGGCGTTAATATACAATCCTCGGACACTTTTAAATGAGTATAAAGAGTCTCATTCTCTGGACTATCTTTATATATTGGCTTTTCTTCACCGAATTACCATAATGGGTTATGCTGGCATTAAATGGAGAATTATATATTATGTAATACTCAATTACATTGTTGGTGTTATGTCTTTCTCGTTTCTCCTAAAGGAGAAAGACATATATAATTCCTTTTTTCTCCTATTCTCCTGTAGGAGATATCCTTTACTGAAGTGATTGAGAGATTGGATTTCCCTTTATGTCCTAGGCCCTCCAGCCTTTTTACGATTCATCTCGTCTGGGCCATTGGTTGTTGTATAAAAATATTATAAATTTTAAGTAATTTGTATATTTTTTATATTTACCAATGGCCCAGACGGGTATGGCCCTCCCATGAGTGGGTACTCATAACTCCCCGCTGTTTACAACATTTAACAGGCAATTATAGAAAGATTGATGGTTGGCGCCAATTTCGGTGTCTTCCTGGATACTGCACATGCGCAGATCTGAAAAGTATGGAGGACCAGATAGGACATTGAATTTTCAGTTTTACATGCACATTTTGGGGATTGGGGGGCAAAATTTGTGTTCTGCCCTGGATTAATTATTTTTGAGTTAGCACCAGATAGTCTGGGCCATTGGTAAGAATAAAAAATATACAAATTATGTAAAATTTGTAATTTTTAGGTCATTGTGCCAAAGGTCAAGGTTAAAATTTTATCAGTCCCACTCAAAATCAAACTTGGCATGTCATCAAATACAGGTAATCTTATCTGTATTATTTGAGTAAATACTACCAACAATGGCTGTGTTAATTTAATGTAAAATGTTACCAAGATTACTGTATCAGGGGGATTTTTCAGGGGGATTGGCCACCCCTGGTGGCTACCTCTAGTTTTATCACAATTGTTGTGTGTATTCAACATTACCCAATACAATACAGGTATTCAAAAATGTTAGGTAAACCACACATGGAATCCGGCCTACATTTAAGAACAGCATATAAGAATGCATCTGATTGATTGTGATGTATCTGAATGGTGTTATGACACATAAAAACAACAGTGTCATGCAAGAAAGGAAAGAGACCATGGAAAGTGATATTTTTCTTTAAAAATCTAACCTTCATTCACTCAATTCAAGATTAATTTTGGTATAAATACAAAACACAACTCAGGTAGAGTACGTAGGACAGGAATGAATGACCTTTGTGGAGTTTTTCTTATTTCACTTGCACCTATGGTGCTCATAAAACACCTAAAAAAAAGTCCAACTCAGTCATTGATTCTTGTCCCCCATACCCCTCCCTCATTGTGTTCCATTTTATTATGTCTAATTGTTCCTTTTGGCGTTTGGGATTCAGGTTTATTTTTCACTGAAATGTGGGGATATGGGGTTAAATTTGGACTTCAAAGTTTTCCATTCAGATTATACAGGAATTCATTTCAAGATCATATCTTTGAAATCATAGTTGTGTGAACTCCAGATTTATTAAGCATGCAATTTGATTTCAGGTTTCACTTATGTTGGAGATAGAATATTATAGCACAGTGTGAACCTGATAGATTTATTTTCTCATTTCTATAGCAGATCTGTACAACTTGAATGCAGATCATCCCTGGAATATTTTTAAAATGCTGATCATATACTTTATTATACCGTTAAAAGATCCCAAAGGACAAAACCAAAGACTTGCTATAATTTTGTTCTTGTTCCAGAAAATGGTCATTTCTGTAAAACAGTTGAATGTCTGAATTCGTCTGTGGCGAATTTGATTTCCATTTGAAATTTAAAAATTGAAACAGCCAAGGCTACAGTTCAGTGGTATATTTTTTTTTATCCTGCACCTAATTTGATCAGAAGAAGAAACCAAATGTTTTTCATAAAGTACCAAATAATTTTATTCTTGGCGTCTGAAGTGTAGCTTATGAAGATGCACTGGAAGGAGCTTGATATGCTTGTTAAACTGGGTGGTCATAAACTTTGATGTGGATGCAATGTTTGAAAAAATAAGAAAATCTGAATTATGATTTTTGTGCACAGCACCTGACACATTTAAGCAAATTGTTAGGTATAGGGGTAACTGATAGGCTGCAAAAGTTTTTGATTGTCATAATTTGTTTTCTTACAATTTATTGGATAGTGCCATAAACTTTAACCAAAACATTCAATATTTTCATAACACAATGAATTTAAACTGGTTGAAGAACAGGGACCAAATTTAGACATGAATCTGCAAATTGATTCGCATAAAGATTCGCCCAAATCTCCAAGTACATGAATCTTAACACATCCATACTCTGTCAAAACAGACTGAATTGGTTAAATTCCTAGTTGCATTATGGGAACACCCACCCACCCCCCACCCCCATCCTTGTGAGTTATTCACTCACACCTCCCCACATAGAACTATTTACACTTGAATTGAGGGACACTTCTTTGGCTCCACATATGTGCAGATGCTTTGTATGGAGAACCATACAGGAATTTATATTTTGTTGTTGTTTTGGTTTAATATTGGAGGGGGTTGTGAATTGAGCATTTGTCCAGAATTCTCACGAATAAAGGGCCAGACTTCTCACGAATAGAGTGCCAGCATGTCTGGCCATGTAGTAGGTATGATAAATACAGAGATTATATTTTTATACTCATTGGCATATTTTCAGTCTTTTTCCATCCTTTTTTTTTTATAGGTACATATAACATAACGAATTCGAGGGGGAAAGTTGCCAAATTCTCATTGTTTAAAACAGCATATAAACTTGGAGAAGATATTGTGGGGTCATTTGACTTTTCAGAGGGTACAGTTCCTTGTGTGCAAGTAAGTGATTTATATGTATGGCAAGCAGATTATTTTGTTCTGCTTATAATTTAACATGTTAAAAATTCAAAAATGCATTGTTTCTTATGGAAATATATTAACACTTTTAGAGAGTATCTTTAAATTGTTGCAGTAATAAAACACAGACAATACAGTGTAGCCATCTTAATTGGGGATCTCTTAACTGGTAGAATACAAAGTTATTTTTTGTCATCAAAATTCGTTCACATATCTTTGCCTTGTTACAATTAGGCACTCTCCCACAAATTGTAAAAAGGCAAATCCTAACACACTAAATAATTGCACTTCAAAGGTGATATGAACAATACACACAGAATATGAAGCCTTTAAGTTGTGGTGTCAGCACTTCAGAATAAGCACAGTTATGGGCTTCCAGCACTCTGCCAGTTAATTGAAGAACCCTTTTATTTGAATATAATTTCCAAACTATTCACCTTATCTTCCATACAAATGTGACCAGTTAATTGCAGGTAGGTTATAAACTCCTGTCAATTGAATAAAAAATCTTACATGGCATTAATCACCACCAAATGAATAAAAAATCTTGAAATCTGTTGAGAAATTACCTTGACAATCACCAAATTTCCATTATTTATCTATTTGACTGCCAATACCAGCATTTACTCTATTATATCTTGTGTGACAGAGGTCCCTGTGCTCTGTCAAACAAGATATAATAGAATAAATGCTCAGTGTATCTCTAGAAAACAAGAAAGTAACCAAATTGCTGCTAATTGAATAAATTTCACTGGGTTGGTGGCTATTTAATAAACAAGGTTCTACTGTATTTGAGAAATGACTGAATAAACCCCAAATTGGAAAGGAGAATTAGAAATAATTTTATCTTACAGGCTGTGGGGATGTTGAATTAAATTATTACTGATGCACTACAAATGCACTTTTTATTCATCATGATTGAGAAGGTTGATATTTTTATACTGTATACCAATGGCCCAGACTAGCTGGTGCTAACTCAAAAATATCCAGGGCCAAACATAAATTTTGCCCCCTAATCCCTAAAATTTGCATGCAAAACCGAAAATTAGAAGTCCTATCTGGCCCCCCCATATATTTACCCTCCGCGCATGCGCAGATGCCAGGAAGTCACCGAAACTGGCGCCAACATCATTCTTTGTTTGGCCCTCTGTCAGATAACAACAAACTGACATCTGTTGCCAGACACAAATCAATGGTTATTTTGGTGGATCCAAGGACACAACTGGATGAAAGAAGGAAAAAACGGTGGTTTGAAACATTCAGGGCTGTAATTTTATAATAATTATAAAAATTAGTTCATGTTCCCCAATTTCGGGACATGGGCCTGACGTCATCATTGATTGATAATGATCTATCCACTATTTGTTTAGTATTCCTTCCTTACCTTACCTTGATCTCCTCAGTTAAGCTCCCAAGCTTTTTGGCATGTTTTATTGAAATTTTTTATAAAAATTTCTTGGGAGTTTAACATATTATACAGAAGCTTATTCTGTATATACCCATGGTTACGTCCTCACCCATGGGGTGTTTGGGCATTTACATCCGATGTATCATTTTTTCTTCTGATGAAGATCTTGCTTTACATCGGATAGTTTATTTCTGTTACTGACTTTGGGCCGTGGGGTCTTGTTTCCGGTTTTTGTTTGAAGTTGTTCACATTACAATGCTCTAGGTAGTTTCCTGTTATTTAGAGAAACGACAGTTGTAAGTAACATAAAATATTCCGGTAGTGTGGCAGTTAATTTTATTACATATTATTATAATTTTGTCCACACTTAGGCTCTTTTGGGCTCATCGTTCCCGTTGGGAACTTGGGCTTTTATATAAGAAAAATCTTTTCAAAATTTTTTTTATTTTTTGAAGGAATTTTTGTTTTGGATGTATTTATTTCATCGATTATTTTAATGTTATCTTATATTTATGTAGATTTGGTGGTTGTACAATTGACCTATATCAGATCTTAGGTAATAATATTTCTCTAATAGCAGGGAAAATAAGAGGAAGCCTTTCCTCTATTTACATGGTCATTGTCTTGTTTATAGTCGATGTACTACCACTAATTCTTGTACCATATGTCAGATTTTGACAATGTTGCTGACTGGTGTCATGGTTTGTTGTTAGGCAAGTGGACTCTAGCGGTCATCTTGTGGCGAGGGGACACTGCTGGTCTTCTCGCCAAAATGTCACTATAGTTTGTTAGTTTCTATTTACAGAGGAACAAGAACATGGTGTGGTTTGTGACGCCGTCAGAGAGTGTGCTTCCGTCGTCGCATTATACTATTAGAGCTAGCAGTAAAGTGCTTAATGATATAAGACAAGGGCCTAGGCCTTAGAATATAGGGTTTATGTCCTTTTCTCCAGCTAGCTCAACCAGCAGATCTATCACGCAGAATATGGGTGGTGTGATGCCGGGTATGTCCATAGCGGTTGAGAAGAGGAACAAGGGTGTAGCAAGCACTATAAAAATATGTACATGCTCACCCTGTGATGATGGAAAGGAAAGGAGGAAGCAGACAAGTTCTGAGGTATGCTCGTCCAGGTCTACCATGATCGCAAGCAAGAGAGAGGCACCTCTCTCTTATCACAACATCTGGGGTCAGAGGTTGTTGGTAGGAACTTGCGTCAGTTGGAGCTTACGTCCATGCCTTCCTGTCCGGGACGCTCCTTCTAATAGGCTGCCGGGGTTGGCACGACCACACAAAAAGTCTGTTGTCGCATTTAGACACGGCTAAAAACCACGGTGTATGGTTTTAGTTCCCTGTCACCAGCTACCTCGACCGGTGAAGCAGTTACTCAGGCCTCTCAGAACTGACGCAGTTGGACTACAATGTACAATTAGTGCTAGTGGCAAAGTGCTCAATCATATAAGACAAGGTCCCAGATCACAGATCATGTGATTTTCATCCTTGTTGCCAGCTAGCTCAACCAGTGCTTCTTTCACTCAGAATATGGGTGTCATGATGCCGGATAAGTCTAGCGGTCGAGGAGAGAACAAGGGTGGAGCGAGCACTATAATATACAATTGTGCTCACCCAGCGAGGATGGAAGGAGGAAGCCGGCAAGTTCTGAGGTACGCTCATACAGGTCTGCCAGGACCGCGAGCAAGAGAGAGGTCTCTCTCTCTCTTACAGCATCATCTGGGGCCAGATGTTGTTGGTACAAACTTGCGTCAGTCGGAGTTTACGTCCATGCCTCTTGTCCGAGACGTCCCGTCTAATAGGCAGCCAGGATCTGCTAGTCTTATGGCTTCCTCTATATAAGGCTAAAGTGCTCTTTATATAGTACATGGCTATAAACCGCGATTGATGAGTGGTTTCAGTTCCCTGTCGCCGGTGAAGCAGTTACTCTTGAATATGAGAACCGTGACACCGAGTGTGTCGCATTTACATAGTAAATCAGAGCTAGCGGCAAAAGTGCTCAATGATATAAGACAAGGGCTTAGACCTTAGAATATAGGGTTTACGACCTTGTCTCCAGCTGGCTCAACCGGTGCTTCTTTCACTCAGAATATGGGTGTCATGGTTCGGGTTGATAGCTAGTCATTTGAGACTGGTACTACTGTTTGACAGTCTCCGATGGTGAGCTGTCAGACGGTGCTGCGTTGGTCCAGTCATCCGTTCAGTCGGATGGAGTTGACCATATTTTCAGATGGAACATTTGGATGGTGAGCGGGATACGGAGTGTGAGTCTCCATATCTCACAGAAAGGCACTTTAAGACTGTGAAAATTTTTAAGCTCTAAAGAATATTGTTCCATCTGAATATAAGTCTGCATTTAGATGAGCAGGCCAGGGATGAAAATATGTCCCTTCTTGCATCATTTAATATATGCTTGGAATGATGGAATGTGCTATTTCATTGAAAATAGCTAATCTGGGTGCAATGTCTCAAGCAGATCACCTTACCAGAGCTATGGCGCAACGTCTCAATGGAAAGAAATACGAGGACGTGGTTCCTCGCTAAGAGTTCTTTCCAAGGTAGTCATGTACAGCTCCACACGGACAGTGAATTTGGAGTTGGTAAAACATGATGCTGCCCTTGCGTCATCATCACTTATAGATGACAAGGTGAAAAGCTCTCTCTGAGTCACTCCGGTTACCGGAAATATACTATTTGACGACAAGCTTGCGTTGATATATGAGCAGACTACAAGAAAGCTTCCAGTGCTCTGCTATTGAAGTTGCTTTCTCATCAACACACTTCAGCAGACCGGGATAAGCGAGACTGTTCTGCTTCTAAGAAAGCATCATGAGAATGTCTCGCGAGGGTACAATAACCCTCTTATATTTCCTCTGGAAGTCATCATTATAGCGACTCGGGAAAGGGGCATAGGTCTGAACAAGGCTATGGATTAGACCCCCCTGCCCCCAGGCCGACGATTAACGGAAGGTTATCTTCTTCACGAGAAACTGGATGTTAATCATGGAAGTTCCTTTCAAAGAGAGTCGCTCCTTGTGGAGGTAAAGTCTCTCTTATTGAAGGGAACAATTGAGGTCGACGAGACAAGCTTCTTCGTGGGGAGGACGTAGTTTCTCCTCCCGTAAGCATCGTAAGTCGTACAGGTGATGGACATGATCTCTATTGCTTGCCAGTTGACGGAAGATTATCAGCTTCACAAGAAACTGGATGTTAAGCACAGAAGTTTCTTTCAAAGAGAGTCGCTTCTAGTGGAGGTAAAGGCTCTCTTATTGAAGGGAACAATTGAGGTCGTTGAGAATAGATTTTGGTTGCTTTCCACTTGGTCGTAGGTTATGAACCTCGCAAAAAGTGAATAAATTGTGGAAGATCAGTGGATGAGAATGTAGGCTCGGCAGGCCTGCGGCTATCAGCCCGAGCAAGCTCCACTCACAAGAATACTTGTTATACAAATCTTCCAAGAGAGGCTTTCCTTCTGGAGGTACAAGCTCTCCTATTGAAGAAAAGCATTAGACGTTGTCGAAATTATTCTCCAGATATATTATATTACAGCTGTTAGAATAACGGCTTGACATTCATTTCCTACTTGTGTGACGATGGTTAGGTCACTAGTTACACCAAGATATCTGTCTTCACAGAGAAGAAGACTTCTAGCTACGTTAGTTAGGCTCTGACTGCTGTCTTTTAGGAATCAATCCAAAAACGGTACTGTGCTTTTCGGTTTGTTTTTCCTAGGTGTCATGGACTTGAGTCTTTTTGTTTACACCTTAGTAGCCTAGCTAGAATCATGAGCGAAATTTTTTCAGTAATTATGCAATGACATAACTGAATTTATATCTCTTGAGACTGCGGTCTCTGGGAATTTAGGGCTGTTTATATAGCGGCTCTTCATTCCCAACTTTGCGCAACAATAATAGTAAGTCTCCGTTAAATGAGCCTTCAGGGTTGCAACTTACACCGATATATCTGTCTTCACGGACATGAAGACTAATGAGCTATGGCTAGCGTTGTAAGTCTCCATAGTGAGATTCCTCTCCCCGCCAAATGTGTTAAGAGGCGATTACTGGGCAAGACGTAGTTTTCTTCCCGTAAGCCTCGTGTGCATTTAAGTATATACATGCATTTCATGACTTCTCGGTTGGTGGCTGGGTCGTGTTCTATGGTGAGCTCATGGGACCATCCACTTTTTAGTTGGTTTGTTTCCTGTGGTTGTTTGTTTATTTGTCATATACCAGCATATGATTCATCATCAATAAATTGCTAGCCTTTGTGTACCTGTATGGCTGTCAAGTCAGTTAACTGGTATTCAGATGATTACATGCGGGATTTCAATGCTCGCATGCATAATAAGTGTATTATTAGGCAGACACATTATTGTATGTTATGGACCTTAGAAACAATGAATTATTTCGGGGGCAGTCCGTGACGAATCTGTTAATCATAGCTCGTTCCATTTCTAAATCCAGGTTTCTATAAGTTTCAGAACCCAAATCGAATATAACTTTTCTATGCATTCTTGTATATTCGCACATGTCTAGGAGTGTTATTTATTGGAATTTATTGTACTCCTGAACGGGGTCGCCTGTGGGTTGCCTCGGAAGTGTGTTCACTCTCCAGAGATCGTCCATTGTGATTCTATTGGACCTGTGTATGTTGTACATATTATATCACCGTTTTTCGACCTATCTACATATGCCGACTCCAGTATACGTTACAAGTGGGCGCTTTTAATTACCAGGATCGCTGAGATAGCCTTAGCTTCTGAAGTGGCATTAAGCACCAATTTATTAATAATAATTAATGTCTGGGTGCCTGTTCGGCGAATATATATTGTTATTTGGTACCCCTTTTACTGATTCCAGAGCGCTCCCCTCTTTATTTTTGAAGAAGATTCCTTCAAAAAAAAGGCGAGGGGGGATTTTTTTTTTAAATCTCCTCCGGCTTGATAAGTGTATAACTATGAGTGGAGCGGTTTTGTCTGTAGATTATATCCTGGATACAGCTTTTTTATTATTGTATATGGAGTATGTTTGTGGGGGTTAGTCTCTCACTCTCAAATACGCCATTCTAATTTATGAGGCTTAGTCCGGACTAGCCTTACAAATTGGGGGCTCATTACACCTAATTAGCATAATCATTCATTCTAAGAATATGGAATTACTTGGATATGGCTCCTTATTTATGATATGTCTTCTCTATTCCTGTATAGAGAGACATACATGTAATTCCTTTTAAATTTAATTTCCTTTCACCTTGGATTGCAGGCTTGGGAATTATGTTGGTCTGCTAATTCCGAAGTGCTAGGACCTCCGCCTTTTTATGATTCAGTTAGTCTGGGCCATTGGTTTATAGTATAAAAATATAAATTTAAAGTAATTTTTTGTATATTTTTTATACTAACCAATGGCCCAGATGGGTATGGCCCTCCCATCAGTGAGCACTCATACCTCCCCGCTGAGTTATTATATAGTACTCTCTTCTACAAAGAATGATGTTGGCGCCAATTCCGGTCACTTCCTGACGGCTGCGCATGTGCGAAGGGTAACAGTATGGAGGACCAGATAGGACTTTTAATTTTCAGTTTTGCAAGCAAATTTTGGGGATTGGGGGGTTCAAAATTTGTGTTTGGCCCTTGATAACTTTGAGTTTGCACCAGCTAGTCTGGGCCATTGGTAAGTATAAAAAATATACAAATTACTTTAAATTTATCACATTAGGACAATGTTTTCTATCAAAAATAAGTTTTGTACAATCATGTTGGGATGGTCAATAATTATTAAAGCTACTGTATTTCATCTAAGTTTTCGGACACCAAAAAATAATTAAAGTTTTGAGTGTCCGAAAACTTCGAAAACAGAAAAAATACACGCAAATTGCAGAAGTGGGGTCCAAATTTGAAATGAGTGTAGTGAAATATGGGACGCCAGTAAGTTACAATGCACACAATTTACCTCGGAAATGGGAAAGATGAAATATCCGAAACGGCTGTCCAAAACTGTGATTTGTCATCAGTATTCCCAACGAAAGAATAAATACATATGAACATACCTAATGTTAGTTGCAATTATTTAATTTCTCCAAAAGATCATTGAGAACAAATCACTTTTGATCTACCGGTACATGAAAGTTAATTATGTTGAACAGTTATCAAGCCATGTGCTTGTGTTGTTACTGTCAGATAAAAAAAGCCAACTTGCTTTGGTCTTTTCAAAACGGACCAATATTGGTATTGCCCTTTAAAGGCATTGCAATGCAAACAGTTATTGAATGTGGTCTGTTTTTAGGTTGGTTGTTTATTTTGTGAAAACTGTTCACTGTTGATTGATTGTGTAGCGGTGGACTTGAAAGAAGCGGTAGTATATTCTTGAGGTGCCAGTTAAATATAAATACTGGGCTCAGTACAGCATTCATTCATCAACCTTTGATATCTCAACAACTGAAGATGGACAGATTTCTAGTAAAATACAAGACAGCAGAAGAAGCGAGACCGAAGTGGAATTGACACACTGCAAGCCATCACCAAAGAGACCACTTGGACGACCAGTGAAGAGAAAAATAACAGATTCTGATGAAACAGCTGCCCCCTCACTGCCAGCAAAGAAACAGATCACAGAGAAGAACCTGAATATGTCCATTGACCCTCCAACTGTCGCAAGGGGTCACTACAAGAATTTTTAAATTATTGAAACTTGGTAGAGTGACTTAGTATGATGAGTAGTCATGGATGACCACCCATAATGGCCACCATGGCAGCCATCTTAGACATCTTCAGAATACTTTGCAGGTTGCTTTTGTGCAGCTGTTGTGGGCAGTCAAGCATGACCAAAATAGGATGTTCTCATCTATTCATCACCTTGCCGAGTTTCAAAAAAACTGATTAAAAATGCAACCTGTAGTCTGTGGCTATGGCTATGGCAGCCAACCATCACCAAAATGGGATGTTCTCATCTTGGCATGAATCTGAACATTCATAAAAATATGGTGATGATCAGAAGAAAACTGATGTGGGCCTAACCAACATAGGACATTCTGATCTATTCATCATACTAAGTCATTAAAATGAGTTTCAAGAAAATTGCATCAATGCTACCTGCGGGCTGTTCTGCTGAAATCCAACTGCACTCAACAGAGGTGGCCAACCGTGACCAAAATGGGACGTTCTCATCTATTCATCATACTGAGTCACCATGCTGAGTTTCAAGAAGATTGTTGCATAAATGTGACCTGTAGCCTGTGTTAAAGAAAGCCAATATGGCTGCTGTGGTTGCCATTCAGGGAAGCCAACCAGGACCATAATGGGACGTTCTCCTCTAGGCATGAACCTGAACATGTGCATGGCATTTGGTGATGATTGGAAAAGAACTGCTGGCTGCAGTCTGTGCTGAACAATTGTGGACAGACATACAGAAGTGCACCAATAATGTAAACAATGATACTGGTAAAAGATATTATAAGCCTGAAGACTTCCCAAGCTTATCAAAAAGTCAGAATATGAAAAACCTTTCACTGAAAAACCTTATTTAAGGCTGATATCCAATGACACTGATATAACGGTAAGCCGAAAACATTTCTGTCAGTAAAGGTCACGACAAAGTGAACAACATAAGGCAGCCTACTGAGAGGATGTATTATGACACCTCTCCAGACATATGTGTGACAGAAAGTTTGAAACAAAAAACAAACTCCAATTTCCAAAATTCAGAAATGTTTTTAAAATAATTTTTTTTTTAAAACATGTTTTACTTCAGCACAGACTATGAGTTGCGTTTATCTTATGTCTTCTCCTCACTTCCTTGTCTGCATGTTAACTCAACTACAAATCTCCTTATCTCACTGCTTTTTGGCATACTGATAGACAGTCACTAGTGCTTGGCCATCTGTATTATTCAGGTTCTTTGGGCATTGGGTGTGTTTTTTTAAACTGGGTCACGCTCATATCTCAAACATGGTATGACCTATGGATCCAGGACCAAATCCAAATGAGTTGAAACTTTATGGGATTTCAAAATACAGATGAATGTCACTGAGGTCACCCAGGGGTCATTGGGCGCAACTCTCAGAATTACTGGAAATCACATTTTAGGACCCCCTAATGGAGTTCTGAAGTTCATACATGTATTTTTACTCTGAGTAAAGTATGCAGGGACAAACATTTTGAAAGTGGATCACGCTTTTATCACTAGCATGGTATGATATATGGACCTGGGCCCAACACCAAATGAGTCAAAGCTCAGTGGAGGCTCAAAATATTGGTCAAGGTCACTGAAGTCACACAGGGTTCATTGATTGCTTTTTATATGCCCGTTTATAAAAACGGGATGTATTATGTTATCAGTCTGTCCGTCTGTCTGTCCATCTGTCTGTCCGTAAACAATTTGGTTTCCATTCATTTAAAGTCGAATGCCTTGACAGATCGACATTAAACTTTCAGAAGTTGTATTTAGCAATAAAATACAGGTCAAGTTCGATATTGGTGTTTCTCAGTCCATCCGCTGCAGAGTTATGGCCCTTTGAAAACACAATATTTTTATACTGTACCAATGACCCAGACTTAGCTGGTGCAAACTCCTTAAAATCTAGGGCCAAACACAAATTTTGCCCCCCAATTCCCCAAATTTGCATCAAAATCTGAAATTTCAATGTCCTATGTGGTCCTCCATACCTTTTATCCACTGTGTATGCGCAGTGTCAAGGAGGTCTCGAAATTGGCGCCAGTTGTCATTCTTTGTTTGGCCCTAAATTTAGTAACACCTCACTGATATTTGTGCTTGTAAATCTCAGTTTAAATGATGCCAGACACATAATTATAAAAGAAATGGTGGATCTAAGGAGGAAATAGAAGGATGAGAGGATGAAACAGTGGCAGGATGTGATCATGGCTGTAACTTATAATTTTTTTACGAAATTATTTCATGTTCCCTAATTTTGGGGCATGGCCCTGATGTTGTCATTCTTGCTATGAATTTACCATTGTTTGTTCAGTGTTTCCTCTCTCCCTTTTCTTTATTCCCCCCTTGCTATTCTCCCATGCTTTTGGCATAATTTTTGTAATTTGTTTTACTAAAATTTCTTGGGAGTTTTGGCTTGGTAACAGAATAATTATTGTTTTTCCCCATGCTTACGTCCTCACCCTTGGGTGGTTAGGCGTTGTGATCTGCATCTACCATCCGATGTACTGCTGTTTCTTCTCTGGAAGTCTCTGTTTTACATCGGATAGTGTTTAAATTGGTGACTGATTTTGGGCCATGTTTACAGTGCCTGGAGTCATGTTTTTGGTTTTTGTACACTTTTGTTTATGTTGACAATGGTTACTTCTGATAGTGATTGCTTGTCTTCTGTTTAGTTCTGCTCATAGCCAAATACATTAATATTGTCTGTAAGTGTTACATTAATTTTTAAAAATGTTTTAAAATTTTTGTCCACACTTAGGTTTTTTGGGGATCCATTTGGGCTTCTTGTTCCCATTGGGAACTTGGGCTCTTCTGAAAATTTTTCAAAAAAATTTTTTTTTTTCAAATTATTTTTTCGAAATGTTATTTGGATTATATTATATTATGTATCTTTGTTTCAAGGGTTAGTGCGAGTACTATGACTGTTTATACTTTTTCATGATGAAAGAATATTGTTCAAATTGTAATGCGAGGAAGTCTTCCTCTGATTCTCATGTTCATTGTGTTTCTTGTAGTCAATGTACTCCCACTAATTCTTGCTCAGTGTGTGCCAATTGGAATGACAAATGTTGGAGACGTGTGTCACAGTATATTGTTAGCGGTGAGGGGTCCATGCCAGTCCTCTCTCCGCAGGGTCACTCTAGTTTATCAGTCTCTTTTTCAGAGGAACAAGAACAGGGTGATGTCTTCAACAAGTGTGCCTCCGTCATTGCAGTCTAACGAAGAGCTAGTGGCAAAAGTGCTCATGGAAATACAACAATTGCCTAAGAGGTCCCTAGTAGGATCGACGGCATTGTTGTCCGCTAGCTCGCCCGGTGTAGTGACCATTCATCGAATGGCTCGGCAGCTGGGTTCGTCTGTTGCGGTCCAGGGAAGCAGTTTGGGTGATGCGAGCACTATAAACATTGAACGTGCACATGCAGCGACGACGGATCCGAGGATAGTACGGAGGAAGCCAGATGTTGTACGTGACGCTAGTCAGTCAGAGCATTCGTCCACTCCATCTGCTCGGGACGCTCCGTTGCATAGACGGTCTGCATCGACTAGTCTATCGGCTTCCTCATCCTCACGGCAGCACACATGACCGCACCTTGGCTACATGACCGCTGATATCCAGCCAGCTTCGCCGACCAGGGATTCCATGTCGACCAGATCACGCCATCCGGTAGCCAGGGATACGAGGCCTTTACAATTGGGACGTGAAGAAGGATGCGGGATTCAACGTCCCAGGAGCTTCCAGCGGCTAAATCATGTAAGACCGGGGCTCTACAGGCTTCTGTAACGGACTTGCTATCGCAGATAGCTCATCTTATCGCAGCATCCCAGTGGCCGTCAGAAACCTTTTCCGATCAGGAATTGTCTGAGGAAGCTGGGTCGGTTCGTTCCGCTGCAGAGTCAGCAAGGGACGACTGAGATTATCAAGTGGTCCAGCCGGATGGCGAAAGGGATTCAGAGAAGTTGGAATTTTCCCTTTTGGAGCAACATAAGGTAGCCATAGATTTCATCCGGCAATACCTTCCCGATGTTGTTCCTCCAGACCAAAATGCTGCATTGCCGGATAAGAGACTGATAGCGTCACTGGACACAGATTTTTTCGGCCGGATTAGGGACACCATCCCTGAGTTTCCAACCCAGTCCAGAAATGTCTCACGGACATTTGAACTTTTGAATGACGCTATATTTAAACTTGCCTCCAAGACGGGCAAGTCTGGTTTCTTATCGGCCAATGCGCTACAGCTGCCTTTCATCAATTCAAGGAATAAATTTGAAATGGCAGGGCAGGGCATTCCGAGAGTTCCTCTGCGTCTGGATGACCAGGCTGAAGACCTAGAATTGTCTTTGCCATCGTCTATGTCTATTCCAGCCACTACGTTGGGAACGACAATCTCGTCTAACAGGATCAGCTTAGATGCATTATCGTATGCAGATCACCTTACCAGAGTGTTATCATTACGCCTCGAAGGGAAAGAATTCCAGGATGTTCAGACTTCCTTAAGAGTTCTTTCAAAGGCCATAGCTCACTCTACATATAACTCCGCCCTTTCAGTGGCAAATCTGGAGTTAGTTAAACATGATGCTGCCCTGGCTGCATCCCTCGCGTGGATCGTAAGGTGAAAAACTCTCTTAGAGTCGCTCCGGTCTCCGGAGAGCTTCTCTTCGATGGCAAGCTTTCCTTAATCTATGATCAGATTACTAAGAAAGCTTCAGACACTCTGCTGTTCAAGTCCGCTTCTAAAAAGTCGGATTCAGCGGAGAAGAGTGAGACCGGCACTTCTGGGGCGAGTACGTGCAAGGGAAGTTCCTATAGAGGTTCTTATAAGTCCTCTAGGTCTTACTCCAGAGACCGTCAAGGTAGCGACTCAGGTAGGGGCCGTAATACTGGGCGAGCTAACCAGTCAGATGCCCCTAGGTCGACAGGGTGAGGTGCGGGTCGTGGAGGACGTGGTTTCTCCTCCCGCAAGCCTCGCAGGTCCAGGAAGTGATCGTGCAAACCTCTATCGTGTTCCAGTGGGCTTAAGGTTATGGAGTTGCTTAACCAATTGGTTGTCGATTATGGATGACCCTTGGGTTCGAGGGGTGATTTCAGAAGGGCTAAAAGTGTCCTTCAAAATAAAACCTCCATTAACTCGAAGTCCCAGATGGACTCAGCTTCCGTCAAATCCTCAGAAGAGAAGTTCGCTTCTATTAGAAGTCCAATCTCTTCTGGAGAAGAATGCGATAGAGGTCGTAGAAAACCAGGAATCTCCAGATTTCTACAGCCATCTGTTTCTGGTTCCGAAACCAGATGGCTCGTTTCGTCCAGTCATAGATCTGAGCTGGATAAACAAGCTGATCGTGGCTCCAAAATTTTATATGGAGACCATTCGATCGGTCAGAGTGAGCATTCGAGTAAACGACTATGCTGCGAGCATAGATCTCAAGGATGCGTACTTTCACGTCATGGTACATCCGGCGTTCAGAAAGTATCTCCGCTTCGCTGTCCTAGGAGTCGTTTATCAGTTCCGAGCGATGTGCTTCGGTCTGAATCTAGCACCCTGGGCTTTCACTCGAATAATGAACTCGGTAATGACTCATTTCCAAGCTCATTCATCTGCGGTAACGTCAGCCTACCTGGATGACATTCTTCAGAGGTACAGCAATGAGTTAATGCTTCAGAACGATGTTCAGAATCTGCTTCAACTGCTCTGACGTCTCGGTTTTATAGTAAACGAGAAGAAGTCGGATCTGGTGCCGTCCAAGTCATTCACCCACCTGGGAATGAGCTTCGAGACGGACAGCAATCTCATTCATCTGCCGTTAACCAGAGCAAAATTAATCAGTTGTTACGCTCGCTTTTGTTTTCACTCCGACATAGTTACAGCGAGAGAATTCATGTGACTGATAGGTTTGTGCGGAGCCGCCGCAGATCTTATTCCGATGGGGCGGCTACGTACCTGGCCACTCCAAATTTTTCTGACTCAGAATTGGTGTGTCAAGATTCATTCGCTCGATACGAACATCGTCTTGTCGAATCAAGTCAAACAAGAGATTCAGACTTGGGCAAATATTCAGTGGTTAACTCAAGTTGTACGATTATGACGGATGCCAGTCAAACAGGTTGGGGCGCAATTTTGAGCCCAACAGATTCAAACTGCCAGGGTCTTTGGGATCCGCAGTTCCTAAACAAGTACATAAACATCAAAGAAATGATGTCAATTTGGCTTGCGCTATGTCATTGGATGAACATAATTCAGAATTCACATGTGCAAATTCTGTCCGACAATTCGACGGTTGTAGCGTATATTCGGAACCAGGGAGGCACTCATTCCATTCTGTTATTCAACTTAACGGAAAGAATCCTTCTGTTTGTCCTGGAGCATCAAGTTCTCCTATCGGTCTGTCATATTCCTGGTCATCTGAACATTTTGGCAGACTCCCTTTCTCGGAGGGGTCGCATGTTACCGTCAGAATGGACTCTCAATAAACGAGTATTCAATAAGATTTGCTACCAATGGGAGCGTCCGATGATAGTCTTATTTGCGACGCATCTCAACAATCAGTTGCAGATGTATGTGTCGCCGTGTCCAGATCCTTGAGCATTTGCAGTAGACACTCTCTCAATCTCTTGGGATGGAATGATAGGATACGCGTATCCTCCAGCGCCATTGATTCAGCAGATATTGCTCAAGATAAAGCAATCTCACTGCAAAATTCTGTTGGTAGCATCTCTGTCAACCCAGAGACCATGGATAAATCTACTCAGGTGTCTGTTGTGGGACGTGCCGCGGAAGCTTCCTCCACGGGAGGATCTTCTTTCGCAGGAGAAATCGCACACACTGCATCACAACCCGCAAGGTCTCAACCTTCACGTATTTCCGTTGTGCGGTCCTTCTTGCACGGCAAGCAATTTACAGGACGAGCAGTGGATGCAATTTCTAACTGTAGGAGGACCTCCTCTTCGCTAAATTATGCTGCTAAGTGGAAGTTTTTTTATCGATGGTGTAGGGATCATTTTGTTGATATTTATGATCCCTCCATTCCAGACATTGCTAATTTTCTAGTCTACCTGTCTGATGAGATCAAACTGCAGCCTGTTACCATTAAGGGTTATAGGTCTATGTTATCTGATACCTATGCACATCATGATAGTTTACAGTTTGGATCTAATGTCTCTTTATCTAAGTTAGTGAAAACTTTTCGATAAATAGACCTAGAACCCTTAGATTAATTCCTAAGTGGAATTTAGCTTGGGTTCTTCTTAGGCTAAAAGAAGTGCCATTTGAGCCTCTTGACATGGTGGACTTCAAATTCTTATCTTATAAGACAGCTTTTCTCTTAGCCTTCTCTTCGGCTAGAAGAGTTAGTGAGCTTCATGCACTATCTGTTGATGATTCTTACTATCGTAGTGTAGGTAATACTATTACCTTGACTACTAATGTTGGATTTTGGGCTAAGAATCAGGCTCCTAATAAGTATCTGGAACCTATTGTTATTAAGGCTCTTCCATCTTCCGACGGGCATAGGCCTTTACTCTGTCCTGTTAGAGCTATGCGTATTTACAAACGTAGATCTGAGTTTATCAGAAAGGGACGTAAACGCTTCTTTCTGTCTCTGCTGCCTAATAGAAGGGACATTACGGTCCATTCTATTGCAAGGTGGATTCAATTAACTATCCGTACTGCTTATGAAAAATTATCTTCAACTCAGCAGTCTGTGCTTAAGATTTCGACGCATGAAGTAAGAGCGCTGTCTACATCTTGGGCTTATGCTAATAGTGTTGCTATTACCGATTTGATGAAGGCTGCATATTGGTCTCAGCCTTCGACATTCACAAGTTTTTATCTTAGAAATATTGAATCCCATTTCTGGCGACCGGCGTTGTTTAGGTCCGTTATCTGTTGCTCAGAATGTCGTCCACTAAACAGTTGCCACTATAGTCATGCAGGCTTTCTGTTCTGGCAGCGACTCTGTCCTGCTGCACTCTTCGCTCTGGGGTATTTGACCCAGGGCAAGGGGAAGGGGGGGGGGGGTGTTCCCTTAGGTCACCTGCTTTATAGAGAAAAGCAAGAGAAATTCAGTAATTCCGAGTCGATACCGCGATGGTTTTAAAGTGTAAAGCTAATGTTTAACTCATTCATGTAATATTTTTAAAGTGTAGCTCGGTGTGAAGCAATTGTATATGTCACGTGTCATACGAGCGTTAATATACAATCCTCGGACGCTTTTAATGAGTATTAAGAGTCTCATTCTCTGGACTTCCTTTATTTATTGGCTTTCCTTTTAAAATATTAGTATAATGGGTTATACTGGATGTTAATGGAGATCATTGATGTTATTGTGCTCAATTACAGAATGGTATTGTGTTTTTCTTTTTTGATACAAACAAGAGAGATACATGTAAAACCTGTTCTCCTCTTCTCCTTGAGGGGATAATTCTGTTCACATGTAATTGAGCCTATTGGATTTTCCTTTATGTCCTAGGCCCTCCAGCCATTTTTCTATTCAGCCAAGTCTGGGTCATTGGTACAGTATTATACTTCCCAATGACCCAGACGGGGATGGCCCTCCCATGAGTTGGGAACTCATACCTCCCCGCTGATTACATAACGCTTACCAGGCACTGCTTGTAAGAATGACAATTGGCGCCAATTTCGAGACCTTCTTGACACTGCGCATGCGCAGTGGATAAAAGGTATGGAGGACCACATAGGACATTGAAATTTCGGATTTTGATGCAAATTTGGGGGATTGGGGGGCAAAATTTGTGTTTGGCCCTAGATTTTAAGGAGTTAGCACCAGCTAAGTCTCAGTCCTTCATGTGAGTAAATTTTACGCTTGCAAAAAAGTGCACTCGCAAATTGTGTTGTGAGTGCGATTGCACTCGCAAAATTCCCCAAAGTTTTACAACTGTGCATGTTTGAGACAGATGTGTTTAAACACAGCTACCGTACTCACCCGTGTCGAAGCCCGTATTCGTGATTAGGCCCACCCTCGCTTTTTCAGATTTATGAACCAGAGTGCCCTACTCGAGTCAATGCCCCCCCCCCCCCCTCCCAAGTTTCAAATTGGACGAAAGTTTAGTTGTTTCAACTTGTTTGAGACGTCAGATTCAATACAGGCATCAAACGGAAAAACAGGTGACTTGTTGCAACACTGTACTTACCCCGGTATCAAATAGAACTGTAATACTGTATTATGTATATTTTTGGGAGTTGGGGTTTTTGTGTTGTTAAATTCGTCCTTTGTGTAATACATTATGTCTGTGTTCAGTGTAATAAGTCTTTATTAAAAAATTATATATCCCAAGCAAAATTGACTTGTTTATTTTTTTGTCGACCTCGTTTTGGAAGCTGTGACTTGTTTCAAATAAGTGTGCAGACTGCTGTCAATAGTTGTCTGAAACACACCCATAACATATAGTTTTCACAGTGGTCGAACATCATCACAAAGATACTGATTGAACACTGCCACTTTCGAGCGGTGCACCACTCATTGTGAAAGAACACTGCCACTTCCGAGCGTGCACAACTCACTGTGAAAACGGGTGTTCAGAAATTAATGAGAAAGTAGTAATTAAAAATAAAAAATAATTACAACTCTGGTATTTGAGAATTATATAACAATTTAACCAGCGATATGATGTATGACTTATTGGTTTAATAAAACATGCTCATTTATCATTTCATCATGCTCTGCAACATGTGAATTTATGACTTTCAGTGTAAAATCATTTTTTTGAATGTCGCCAAGGGAGGCAACTATTTTGTTATTCATATTCCGCTGTGTAAATTTTATCTGGTCTTCATGTTATGATTTTTTTTATTGATTTTGTGTGAAGCTATATTTTGTTTATTCGTAATAAATGTACATATTTAAAAAAACAGCTATTTTTAAACAGACTATGTTTGTCTGTTTTCAAGGGGGTGGTTTGCAGTGTTGATTGACATACTTAACTTACGTCCATTTCTTGCTTCGAGAGTAACCTGTACAAAAAATGGAAACAACACCGCATGGTTTTCTGTTTGTTTTATCATTAAATTGAGAATTAAAACCCGAAATCTGAAAATGAAACGTATGTACAAGATAATTATAAGAATTTTTAAAGCAAATTCTGATTAAATTAGCGCTGTACTTTCGGTTTCGTTTGCTGGATGAATGGGGATAATGACATGCGCAGTGAACAAAGGAAACTGGAAATGTTTCAGTTTTCACTGACAATATCGATTCCGACCTCTTGCGAGCGGATGGTGATATGGGGGTGGGGGGGGGGGGGGGGGAGGCATATAACAGCAGTTTTAATTTTGTTTTTGTTTTACCATTAACCAATGGACAATAACAAAATAGATGTCCATTCTGACTTGAAGCGTGGAAACGCTTGTGAGTTGAGTGCAATTTAAGTGAAGTTGAACTGTTCGATGACGGGTGCGATTTTTTGCGCTCGTCTTTTTTAAATTACGGGCATTTGCGAGCGCGAGCGCAATAGCGCCCGTCTCACGCGAAGGACTGAAGTCTGGGTCATTGGTAAGTATAAAAAATATATAAATTACTATAAATTTTTTAACTTTTCTAAAAAAATTGATTTCTGTTCATTTAAAGCTGAACACCTTGACGGATTAACACCAAATTTTTCAGATGTTGTTTTTAGCAATGAAATACAGGTCAAGTTCAATATTGGTGTTTCTCAGTCCATCCGCTGCAGAGTTATGGCCCTTTGAAAACACAATCTTTCGAAAAAAATTGGTTTCCCTTCATTTAAAGTCAAACACCTTGACGGATCGACATCAAACTTTCAGATGTTTGTAGCAATAAAATACAGGTCAAGTTCGATATTGGTGTTTCTCAGTCCATCCGCTGCAGAGTTATGGCTCTTTGAAAACACAACTTTTGAAAAAAAATTGGTTTCCGTTCATTTAAAGCCGAACGCCATGACGGATTGACACCAAATATTTTTATACTGTACCAATGACCCAGACATAGCTGGTGCTAACTCTTAAAATATAGGGCCAAACACAAATTTTGCCCCCCAATCCCCAAAATTTGCATCTAAAACTAAAGAAAACATGTCCTGAAAGGCCCTCCACACTTCGCCCCTACTGCGCATGCGCAGTGTCCAGGACGTTCCGAAATTGGCGCCATTAATCATTCTAAGTTTGGCCCTTCATCAGTTAACATCTGACTGATCTTTGTGCTTATAAATCTCAGTTTAAATGATGCCAGACACATAAATATTAGTGAAATGGTGATTCTAAGGAGGATAGAGAAGGAGGAGAGGAAAAGAATGTGTGACAGAATATTATCAGGGCTGTAACTTAAAATTTTTTAATGAAATTATGTTAAGTTACCTATTTTCAAGGCAGCAGCCATTTTGTTGTCATTCTGATTATTTACTTACACTGTTTTTTAAGTGTTTTCCTCTCTCCCTGTCCTTTAAGTTCCCCCTTGCTATTCTCCCATGCTTTTGGCATAGTTTCTGTAATTATTATTACTAAAATTTCTTGGGAGTTTTAGCTGAATAACAGAATGAATTCTGTTCTTTCCCCATGTTTACGTCTTCACCTACGGGTGGTTAGGCGTTGTGTTCTGCATCTACCATCTGATGTTCTGCAGTTTCTTCCCTAGAAGTCTCTGTTTTGCATCAGATAGTGTATTTTTGGTAACTGATTTCGGGCCTGGGTGCCTGGAGTCTTATTTTAGTGTTTTTACACTCATTGTTTACATTTACAACAGCCCTCTGTGTGAGGGGGGGATTTCTAAAGAATAATATCTTTATGTTATTTTAATCATAACTAGATACATTATTATTGTTCGTAAGTGTTGAATAAATTGTTTAAAATATTTTTAAAATTTTTGTCCACACTTAGGCTTGGGATCCATTGGGGCTCAACGTTACTTTTCAGAAACTTGGGCTGTTCTGAAAAAATATTTTTTCAAAATATTTTGATTTCAATTATTTTTCCTATATTAATGGATCATATTATTATTATGTATTTTGATTGCCAGGGGTTAGTGCGAGTACCAGGACTTGTTTTCTTTTCACATTGAAAGGATATTGATCAATTGTTTTAAGAGGAAGTCTTCCTCTGACTTTATTATCATTCTATATGTGGTCAGTGTACTCGCATTAACTCCTGTTCTGTATCGTATGATTTCGATGACAATATGGGAAGCGTATGTCACGGTATGTTGTTGGGGATTTGGACACTCCGGTCCTTTCCCCGCAGGGTCACTCTACTTTATCAATTTCTATTTCAGACGATCAAGATTAGGGTGATGTATCTGTGATGTCTTCCAACAGTGTGCCTCCGTCGTCACAATTAATGAAGGGCTAGCGGAAAAGTGCTCATGTAAATACGCCAATTGCCTAAGAGGACCCTAGTAGGTTCGACGGCCTTTGACATCCGCTAGCTCGCCCGGTGTAGCGTCCATTCACCGAATGGTTCGGCAGCCGGGTTCGTCCGTTGCGGTCTAGAAGGAATTTTGGGGTGATGCGAGCACTATAAATTAACTTAATGCACACCCAGTGACGGCGGATCGGAGGGAGAACGCAGGAAGCCTTTTAGTCCGGTTCATAGCTCGTTCCGGTCCATCCGGACGGCAAGCGAGAGAGGCCCCTCTCTCGTTCAACAACATCTGGCCCCAGATGTTGTGGTACAAAATGTGTCGCAAGCGGAGCATACGTCCGTCGCTCGGGACGCTCCGTTGTATAGGCAGTCCGCTGAGACTGCTAAGGCTTCCTCTTCTCGTCAGCGCACACGACCGCACCTTGGCTGCGTGACCGCCGATATATTACCAGCTTCGCCGATCAAGGATTCTTCGGCGACCAGGTCACTCCATCCGGTAGCCAGGGACACGAGGCCTGCAGACTCCGGACGTTCGCATAGGAAGTGTGCGGGAGTCAACGTACACGGAGCTTCCGGCGGCAATGCATCGTAAGACCGCTACTGCACAGGCCTCGGGAACGGACGTGCTTTCCTTAATAGCACAGTTTATCGCAGCATCCCAGCATCAACTGAATCTGTCGCATATATTTTATCCGACGATGCTGGGTCGGGACGCTCCGCGGAAGCGGGTACGGACGTCCGAAAGTTTCATCCGGTCCGACGGGATACCGAAAGGGATTCGGAGGATTTCGAGCTTTCCCTTTCGGAACAACATATGCTGTTGTGTATGTCATCTGACTTGGTCTTCTACAGCTTCTTTCGTCGGACCAGAATGCTGCGATGCCGGATAAGAAACTGATAGCGTCGGTGGACTTAGAAATTTTTGGTTCGGTTCAGGGACATCGTCCCTCAGTTCCGACATAGTCCAATAATGTCACACAAACTTTCGAATTATTGAACGACGCTATATATATTATTATTTTATGCTTGCTATCCAAGCATTTCTGGTTTCTTGTTCGAAGAGTTATGGAGATGTCTTTCAAAAGTGTGCCTCTGTCGTCATAGTTAATGAAGAGTTAGCGGCAATAAGTGCTCATGGAATATGTCTATCGCCTACGGAGTGACATTCGCTAGCTCACCCGGTGTAGCGTACATTCATCGAATGGTTCGGCTGCCGGGTTCGTCCGTTGCGGTCTAGGAAGGAGATTTGGGTGATGCGAGCACTTTAATTACTTTAGTACTCACCCAGTGACGGCAGATTGAGGACAGATCGGAGGAAGCCTGTTAGTCCGGTTCCTGGCTTGTCCAGGTCCGTCCGGGCTGTGAGCGAGAGAGGTCCCTCTCTCGCCCAACAACATAGGGGACCGCATGTTGTGGTTCAGATATTTTACATTCGGAGCATATGTCCGTTGGTCGGGACGCTCCGTTATATTGACAGTCCGAGAGACTGTCTTTAATGCTTCCTCATCCTCACAGCAGGGCACACGACCGCACATTGGCTACGTGACCTCGAGTATCCGATCAGTTTCGCCATTCAGTGATTCCACGGCGAATAGGTCGCGCCATCCGGTAGCCAAGGGACACGAGGCCTATACACTCCGTTCGCTCGCATATTGGTACTATGCACGGGGTAACGATCATGGAGCTTCCAGTGGCAATGCATCGTAAGACCGCTTCTCCTCAGGCCTCAGTGATGGACGTGCTATCCGAGTTAGCACAGTTGTTTCGCAGCATCCCAGCAATTGACAGTTTCTCGGTCGAATCAGGAATTATCCGACGGCGCTGGGTCGGTGCGGTCCGCGGTTGCATCAGCTACGGACGACCGAACGCTTTATAGGGTCCGACAGGAGGGCGAAAGGGATTCGAAAGATTTCGAGTTTTCCCTTTAGTAGTATCGGAAGATGCCTTTCATATCTTCTGGCATTATCTTCCAGTGATTATTATTTCGGACTTCATTGCTGCGATCTTGGATAAGAGACTTATAGCGTCATTGGACTCGGATTTTTCGATCGGTTCAGGGACATTGTCCCTGACTTACCGACGCAGTCCAATATTGTCATTACAACATGTGTTTTATTTTTCGACGCTATATATATATATATACAAGCCTGCTACTAAGCATGATAGTTTAGTTTCTTGTCCGCGTTGCTCATTTCTGCCATTTCATCATTTATACAAATAGTTTATTTTGGCAGAGCAGGGCATACCGAGAGTTCATATGCGTCTAGACGGTGTGATTAAAGACTGCATATATTCTTTTTCGCCGTTTATGTTTTTTCCAATTTCAATGTTGGGAATGACATTATGTATAGTAGACTTAACTTAGACGCTTTATTATACGTAATCTGCCTTACTGAGGCGTTATCATTACGTCTTCAAGAAAAGATTTACGGGATATTATTCTCAATGTAATTTCTTTTGAGGGCAGTAGTTTGTTCACGTATAACTCCGCCCTTCAGTGGCTGATTGGAGTTAGTTAGACGTGACGCAGCCCTAGCTACATCCACACGCGTGGATAGTAAGGTTAAGAACTCTCTCAGAGTCGCTTCGTTCTCGGAGGAGCTTCTCTTCGACGGCAACTTTTCGGCAATCCATGAATTGCTCGATTTATACGTTCTCTTGTCTATCTAGTGATACAAGAGATTCAGACTGGGGCAAACATTCGGTGGTTGACTCAGAGAGTGCCGCCGCAGTTGCCGGACCCGAGTGTGGCTGTTATGACGGTTGCCAGTCAAACAGATTGGGATATAATACTGATCCCTACGGATTCGAAGTGCCAGGGTCTTTGGGTTCCGCAGTCTTTTAGCAATCAGTTTAACTTCTGCGGAATAATGTATTTTAGGCTTGCTTTATGTCATTGCATGAACATTGTTCAGAAACGCATGCCCAAATTCCTGTCCTTTAATTCGACAGTAGTGGCGTATCTCCGGAACCAGGGAGGCACTCTTTCGTTTCCGTTATTCAATTTAATGGAAAGAATCCGTCTGTTGGTTATAGTACACCAAGTTCAGTTTTGGTCCGTCATATTCCGGGTCGTCTGATTGTTTTATCGGACTCCCGTTCTCTTACGGGTCGCTTGTTGCTGTCAGAATGGACTCTCAACAAACAAGTATTCAATCAGATTTGCTATCTATGGGAGCGCCCAATGATGATTTATTTATGACACAGCTTGCTAATCAATTGCAGACGTGTGTGTTGGCTTGTCCAGATCTCTGAGCTAATATTGTTAACGCTCTATTGATCTATAGGACGGAATGATAGGATACGCGTATCCTCCGGCGCTGTTGTTTTAGCAGGTATTGCTAAGATAAACAACCACAATACTTTTCTGTTGATAGCATCTCTATCTTCACAGAGATCTTGAGTAATTTACTCTCTTGTCTACTGTGGGTCTTAACGTGAAATCTTCCTCTATGTGAGGATCTTTTTCACTGGGTAAATCGTGTCATCTTTATCACAACCAGCAAGGTCGCAACCTTCATGTATTCCGTTGTGTGGTCCGTATTGCATTGTAAGCACTGTACTGGACGAGCTTTGGACGCGATTTCTTACTATAGGAGATCCTCTTCTTCGCTATTCTATGCGGCTAAAGTGGAGGCTCTTCCGTCGTGGTGTAGGGATCATTATGTTCATATTGTTGATCCCTCCATACTACTCATTGCTATTTTTTAGTATACTTGTTTCACAAGATCTACTGCAGCCTGTTATTATTTAGGTTATAGGTTTATGTTACCTCATACCTATGCACTCTACGATAGTTTACAATTGAGTCTTTTGTCTCTTTATCTAAGTCAGTTAGTAACTTTTTGATAAATAGACTTAGAATCTTTAGATTAAATTCCTATACGGATTTTAACTTCGGTTCTTATTTAGCTAAGTAATCATTTGAGCCTCTGGAAACAGTAGTTTTCAAATTCTGACCTTTTAGACAGTAATTCTGTTGGTTTCTCTTTTACTGTAGAGTCAGTGAGTTTCATGCACTATCGATGGATGATTTTCACTTTCATAGTTTCGGAATCAATACTTCCGTTACTATTTAGGTTGGATTGTTGCATAAGAGTTAGGCTCCTATTATCCGGAACCTATTATTTTAAGGTCCTTCCGTCTTCATATGGGCATAGGCCTTTACTCTTTCCGGGTACAGTTTATGTATTTATAAACAGATATCTGTTTATTACAAAGGGCGTAAGCTTCTTCTGTCTTTGATGTCTAGTAGAAGGACGTTACGCTCCATTTTATTGTTAATGGATTCTATTAACTATCGGTACTGCTTATGGTATATCATTGACTTAGCAGTTGTGCTTAAGATTTCGGCTCATGAAGTAAGAGTTCTTCTACTTCTTGGGCTTACATTAATAGTGTCGCTATTATAGATTTTTGAAGGCCGCTCATTGCGCTCAGCCATCCACATTCATGAATTTTATCTTAGAAATATCGAGTCCAATTCTGGAGGCCTCTACTGTTAGGTCTATTATCTACTGCTCAGAATGTCATTCACTTAACAGTTGCTACTATAGCTAGGTAGGCTGTCTGTTTCGGCAGTGTCTCCGTTCGGCTGCCCTCTTCGCTCTGGGCTATTTGACCCAGGGCAAGAAAAAGGGGGGGGGGGGGGGAGGGTGTTCCCTTGGGTCACCTGTTTTACTATGAAAACAAGGGGATACCTCCTCCGGAGTTAGTAATTCTGAGCTGTTATTGGGATGGTTGTTTAGTGAGAAGTTTAGGTTTTTAAAATTCATTCAAGTCTTAGTTTTTAAAGTATAGCTTTTGAATATTGCATATGTCAACGGACATGATTATGCAATCCTCAGACACTTTTAGGAGTATAAGAGTCTCTATTCTCTAGACTTACTTTATTTATTGGCTTACTTTAAAAATTATTAGTATAAGGATTATATTGGATATTAATAGAGTACATGGATGTATGAAGCTCAATTTTGGAAGGTGTTGTATCTTTCTAATTTATCATAAATAAGAAAGATACATGTAAGGCCTATTACTTCTTTTTCCCTACAGGGGATGACTCTATTTTATTTTATTGAGCGTATTCCATTTTGCTCTATGTCCTTGGCCCTCCAGCCTTTTTACTATTCAGCTATGTCTGGGTCATTGGTACAGTATAAAAATGTTAAAAAATTTATAGTAATTTATATATTTTTTATACTTACCAATGACCCAGACGGGGATGGCCCTCCCAGGAGTTGGGAACTCTTGCCTCCCCGCTGAGTACATAGCGCTTACCAGGCACTGGTTATTAGAATGATTAATGGCGCCAATTTCGGAACGTCCTGGACACTGCGCATGCGCAGTAGGGGCGAAGTGTGGAGGGCCTTTCAGGACATGTTTTCTTTAGTTTTAGATGCAAATTTTGGGGATTGGGGGGCAAAATTTGTGTTTGGCCCTATATTTTAAGAGTTAGCACCAGCTATGTCTGGGTCATTGGTAAGTATAAAAAATATATAAATTACTATAAATTTTTTAACTTTTCAGATGTTTTTTTTATACGCCTGTTAGAAAAACGGGACGTATTATGTGAATGGTCTCTCCACCCATCTGTCTGTCCATCCATGGACACTTTTCGTTTCCAGATGATAACTTTAGTTGCAATGGTTTGAGCTGAGTTAAATTTGGCATGTGAATTTAGTATGGCAAAATACAGGATGGGTTTGATTTCCGTTTCTAGCAGCCCATTTGCAGTAGAGTTATGGCCCTTTATTTATGGGAATTTAGCCCAACTTCTCGTTTCCGGACGATAACTTTAGTTTGCCTTGACCGATTTATTTCAAATTTTCAGTTTTTTGTTTTTGACCACAAAATACAGCTCAAGTTCAATTTTGACCAGAATCGCATATACCTTTCCAGAGTTATTCCCCTTGAATGATTGCAAATTTGTGGATTTTGTGGTTTCCGGATGATAACTTTAGTTTGCCATGACCGATTTTTTTCAAATTCTCAGATTTTGTTTTTGACCACAAAGGACAGTTCAGGTTCACCTTTGGCCATAATCGCATGTACCATTCCATAGTTATTCCCCTTGAATGATTGCAAATTTGTGAATTATGTGGTTTCCAGATGATAACTTTAGTTTGCCTTGACTAATTTGTTTCAAATTCTCAGATTTTGTTTATGACCACAAAGCACAACTCAAGTTCACTTTCGGCCAAAATCGCATGTACCTTTCCAGAGTTATTCCTCTTGAATTTGTGCATTTTGTGTTTTCCGGATTATAACTTTAGTATGGCCTGACTGATTTTTTATACGCCTGTTGAAAAACCGCCAATTTATGAAATCAGTCTGTCTGTCTGTCCATTTGTCCATCCATTTGTCCATCCGTCAGTCTATCCGTTCGTCAACATTTGGTTTCCAGATGATAACTTTAGTATTTTTTTTTTCAATTGACTCCTAAACTTGGTATGTGGTTTAATCAAAACAAAAGACAGGTCAAGTTCGAATATGGGGTCAGTTCGAAGTTCCCCTGAATTATGGCCCTTGTTGGACATAGAATGCATCAAATATTTGGTTTCCGGATGATAACTTTTAATATTTGTTTTCCGATTGGTTCCAAACTTGGTATGTTGTTTAATTACAACAAAATATAGGTCAAGTTCGAATATGGGGTTGGTCCGAACAATTTTCACCCTCACCCCCATCCTTACCCCAACCCTTCAAAAATACAAAACGGGCGTATTATGTCCTACTAGGCGGTGTTCGTGTTGCAAAGTGCTGGAAACTGCATTTTATAACCCCCACCCCCTCCCAATGCATTCCCAAAGTTAATACATGTATTTTTTAAACTAAAAAAAGTGGGTGGGGCCAGATATTTTGAATGTGGATCATACTCGAATCTTATGGATGGTATGGCATATGGACCTGAGACCAACACCAAATGAGTCAAAACTCTATGGAGGTTCAAAATATTGGTCAGGGTCACTGAGGTCACCCATAGTCATTGACTGCATTTTTCAAAATTGCTGGAAATCACAATTTATGACCCTCTAATGTATTCCCAAAATTCATGCATAGACAGAACCGCACAAGCGTTTGAATGGGTTAATGTTTATCGCACGAGTTTGGTTGGGCGTAATAATACCACAAGAGGCGAAGCCTCGAGTGGTATTCTGCGCCAAACCAAATGAGTGCGATAAACATTAACCCATTCAAACGCTTGTGCAGTTCTGTATTTATTACACACCTTCGCAAATTTCTAAAACAGGCCGTTTACAGTAATACTAAGTGAGAATTAACCTATCCTTCTGAGAAGTAAAGGAAATAAAATAAGACAAAAATCCAAATTATTCTTCACAAGCAGGAGACCAGTCTTATTGTTATTTCGTATACTGATTGAACTTTCATTCATAGTTTCAACTTGCAAATTGTAATGCATCACCACTTCGAAGGTCAATCGATGAAACACTGTTCATCTGAAATACAGTTCACCGTCTTTTTGTGCCTCAATTTTACAGCGCGAATTCTGAATGGTTGATGTGATCCCCACCAAAAAAGTTACCACACATTCACAAAAAAACAATAGGTGTAAATTCGGAAAATCCATCAATGAGAAATTATAAAAAAAACTCACATGTTTATCTGATTTCCAAATTCCCTGCGACTGTTGTTACTCGACTTGTTGACAGACCGGTTAAGATTTTAGTCAAGATTAAACTATTTACAGTAGCCATTGTCAATTCATCCCACGTAAATTAAATTTATATCCTTATTGTCCAAGAGAAATTATCGTATTGTTCACTATTCCTGCTCAAAATGTATTAAAGTTCGTGTTATAGCCTTTATCAGGGGATACAGAATCCATACGAATTCAAGTGAATATCGACAGGCAATTTGTTTTGGATTTTGATTTGGTGACCTAGAAACTTGCTCGCGCAATGTCATTCATTCGAAATGACGTCACTCATAGACGCTTTCATATTCTGTCTACATTGTTCTTTAGTTTGAACTGTATTTGAGTCATTTCCATGTCATACTTTAACCCATCGGGTTATTTAATCAATAGTCAGTCAGTATTGTTCATGTTAAGAAAATAAATTAGAAAGTTTCTTTTGATGGTCGGACAGTCATTACTACATGAGTTTCTTCAGAAACAATATAAACGCAGATACTATAGACTGCGAACATCCACTTTACAACATCAAAATAAATGACCTATCGCATCGAAACGGGCCCATGTACTGTATCCCCAGAAATATGACTGGTTCCATTCTTACATTAAAAAAGTGCCAAAATCTGTATCCCACACGTGTGCAATAAAAGTTTATTTTTATCACACATCCTAGAATGCCGTGGACAAACCTTAATTTTAAATGGGTGTGTAATAAATGTTATTTCTACACTCAAAATGAAGTGTGCAGAGCCTATAATTATGGCAGTGGGTCACACTCATATCTCAAGCATGGTATGACATGTGGGCTAGGACCAACATCAAATGAGTCAAAATATGGGTCAGGGTCACTCGGGTCACACAGAGTGTCACAGAATGCATTTTTCATAATTGCTAGAAATTGCACTTATGACCCACACTGCATTCCCTGTGTTCATACATGCATTTCATCACTCAGAAAAGTGGCAGGAGCCCAATTTTTTTTTTAAGTAACCCAATAAAGTACACATCATTGTGGAGGTCAGATTCAGGTTGGTTCACATCAAGTGCCTTAGTTAAAATTTGGTCTCCCTGAAGGAGGCTGAATTTTAACTTATTGCAATATGAGAAATAATCTTCAAAAATCTTCTGATTACTTTATTTACTTTTATTAATTCTTCAGATCCATCCTTCAGTATCTTTTGATATTAGGTATACAGCATCCTTAGGATGGTGTAGGTGATATTCAAGTTTGTTCAAATCAAATCCCTGGGTTGATATTTGGTCACCCTAAAAGCTCTGAATATTATAGAAAACAAGATATTTTTAATTCAAGGCACACAGCAGCCCCCTGATATCTCTTAGCCATGTTAATTTCATATCACTTCTAAATAACAAAACATTTATCATACCATCAGTACAAACATGACATGTTAATGGTTGTAGGTTATACTGAATAAAAATAGTTTAATCTGTCAAGACATTACCCTGACAATCCCTGAATTCCCATTGTTTATAGACTCATTTTGCCTTGTTGCATCCAACAACGGCACCTAATCAATTATATATTGTTTGAGCTCTGTATGTATGAGCTCTGTCAAACAACATACAATAAAATAAATGCTCACTTTATTTCTACAAAAGCCCAGTGGGAATGTCAGGAAATGGAGCAGTGCTTGTTTATTGTAGTAAACAAGCTCTGTTTTAATGGTAAAATCAGAGCTTGTTTACTACAATAAACAAGGCAACATGTGGATAAACGATTGGCTGGACTTGATTTTATATCAACGCTGCGGTCATGATTAGCCATTGTGCAGAAATATGGGACCTTAAACATAAATAAATAAACAAGAAGGGTAATGCAAAGCGTGTGCCAATGCCGCCGACCCGCCAAAAATGTTCTAAGTTGAAAGAGTGAAAAGGGCCATAACTCTGGAAAAAATCTGTGGAAGAAACTCGTGCTACACAGTTATCGTTGCCCCATGATGCTCTATCACAACACCAAATATCGTTCAAATCGGAGTAGCAGAGGCTAAGATGCAAGGGAAAATGTTGGTATGGATGAATGGACGGAGGTCTCCACTAGATACCCCTTCAACTTTTCAATTTGGGGGCATCATAAATAAATATCTAGAAAACAGGAAAATTACCAGATTCCTGTTAATTGAATAATCTGGTTCATTGAATATGTCTCAATGACAAAATGGCTGTTCAATTAACAGAGTTCCACTAGATTGAAAACCTGGAATTTCTAATGTTGATCATTGAAAATCATGGAAAATTGTTTGAGATGTTTGAAAAGATCTTTTTTACCAGCATCTAACATTAATTATTGGAAAGCTGCTGGTCAACCATACTGATTTTTTGTATGTGGGACGAGCTATGCTGATAACTCAGGTTAGATATGGACTTGAATGGACCAACCATCAAAAAATGGGTGACCAGTGATGGAATGAATATATTGTCTTCTTTCAAAATGTACATACAAAAAATGAAAATTCAGTTACAGTGGAGCCCACATAATTGGATATCTCTTAATTGTATATCCCTGTTAATTGAATATAATTTCCCAACACAAAACCATTTACCATACCTCCAGTACAAATCTGACCTGTTAATTTAATATAGGTTATAGAGTAAACTCCTGTTAATTGAATAAAAAATCTGCTGCATGCTGGCGACTTGCTACGAGGCATGCTTGCGACTTGCTTCCAGTCGGTTCAGTCACCACTGACACACCATCCTCCCAATGATAATAAAAGATTGATACTACATACTGATTTGTGTTGTTTTTATTTAAATCCATGCCCAATTTCAAACTTATTTAGAAGGGAAGTACAATTCACCAACGAAAGACATTCAAGTTGAGTTTGAAAGCAAATTTATCAACATCCTGGGAATTCCCTGTCCGTCCCACAATTCAGTCATGTAACACTTCCAATTCCCGATATCCTTTTGTTGATAAATTTGCTGTATGTATCATAGATGAAAAACAACATAGTAATTTCTTATAGTTTTATTGATTCACTGAGCAAAATGTGAAGAAATAACATAACAGTAATGAATAAGGGAAAATAACATCGATGAGTGTGAAACTCTATACAACATTCTACGAGATTTTCAATTGTGAATGGATCATACTATATATAAAATTTACTGAAATTCACCGAAATCGGCTGAAATCCATTTTCAGTTATTTTTCTTTCACTGATTCGAATTAAAACAAATCATAGAAAAGAAAATTTTCAATTGTGAATGGGTCCTACTAAATATAAAATGTACTGAAATCCACCGAAATCTGCTGAAAATCATTTTCAATTATTTGTACTCAGCGTAGTACGGATTTTGGCGAAGATAAAATGAAATATAAATAATTTTACTGGATTTCGGTGAAGATAAAATATAAACAATTTTTCCTGGATTTAAATGTACTTTAGGGTATAAGATGCAGGATAATCACAAGACAATTCTGCTTTCATTTTTCTTTCACTGATTCGAATATTGTTAAAACAAATCATTGAAAGGAAAATGGGAACGAATGTTTTGTGATTTTCTTGCAAATCATTTTCATTGGTAAATATTTTTACCATAGTTGTTTGTTGAGGAGTTACTTTCAGCGTAAGCGCTATATCTTGCCGTCACTGCCCCCCACCCCCCCCCCCCCCCCCCACTGCACAAGTACACGAAGAAGGACAACCATAACAACTTGAAAGAAATCAACAAGGACGACCAGATCATTTTATCAAGGACAAATCAGTTCCAGTATTATTCACACCTCGTCCACCTGTGGTCATAAATTGCAGGATAAGCACAAAATTTTGCTTCCATTTTTCCTTCACTGTTTCGAATTTTATTAAAATGAATCATTGAAAGGAAAATGGGAACAAATGTTTTGTGATTTTCTAGCAAATTATTTTCATTAGTAAATATTTTTACCATAGTTGTTTGTTGAGGAGTTACTTTGAGCGTAAAATGCTATATCTTGCCGTCAATGCCCCCCCCCCTCCCCCCACCCTCCCACTACACATTTACTCTAAGAAGGATAACAACTAAGAAGAAATCAACAAGGATGACCAGATCATATTTTTACCATAGTTGTTTGTTGAGGAGTTATAATATTATACACAGATAATACAATACACAGTTACTGTTCATCTGGAAGCTCATCACGTGAATCGTCACCGTCAGAGTCCAAGAATTCACGAACGGCCTGATCAACAGACATCAGGACATCAGTTTTATAACATGACTCGCACACCTCAGCAAGTTCTTCCAAGGTATTGAAGGGCTTTCTATTGGGAGCCAAGTCTCTTTTCCTACAAGTTGATCTTCAGCCCCATTCAAATGAATGTTAAGACCACAAACTTTGAGAGATTTTTGAATTAGTTCAGTTTTTTTCTTCAAATTATCTGCAGCATAACTTATCCAATCAACAACTTATTGTTTTGTTGCTGCTTTTATTCTCTCTTCCTTGTTTTCAACAATTTTTTTGGTTTCCTTGGACATGAACTCTGTCCATTTCTTTCTCAAGTTGCCCTTCACTGGCTTATTTATACTAACATCCAGGGGTTGTAATTTCGATGTGCTCCTTCCAGGAATAATGGCGGGAACAATGTTGTTTCTCCGTAATGCCTTTTTCACATTCTCTGCGAGATGTCCACGAAAGCTATCCATCACTAAAAGATCCTTTTTTGTGTGCTTCACTAAAATTTCTTTCGTCCATCTCACCATCAATTCCTTGTCCATCCACCCTTTTTGTTGAACACAAACAATCCACCCAGGTGGATATTTTAATTTGAGCTCCCTCTTCCCTTTGAAGATAACCAAAGGAGGAAGAACACAGCCACTGCTCGTGACTGCCAATACAAGTGTCAAATGTCTTTTTTCCGAGCCAGTTGTTCTCAAGCGCACTGACTGTGCTCCAACTTTATCAATTGTCTTATTGGGAAGCAGATCAAAATAAACTGGCGTTTCGTCCATATTTATTATGAAATTGTCCTCAAATTCGTCCTCTTCCCTCTTTTCTTTGATATAATTCAAGAATTTCGTTGTTTTCTCCTCTAAATCTTTTGGTAGTCTTGTAGCCAATGTTGTTCTTGCTCGTAATGTCAAATTGTGCCTTTTCATAAATTTGAAAACCCAGCCAGAGCTTGCCTTGAATTCATTTAACATGCTTGAATTCTCTCCTTCCTTCATTTGTACTAGCACTCTTGCATATGTACACATTCCTTCAACCGATACTGGAAGCTGTAGGTCACGCTGCACCAAAACCCACTCTGCAATTTTTTCATCAGTGTCTATGCCGTAAGTCACCGGGCGACCAGACTTGGGCAAATGTCCCAATTTATTTCTCTCCTCTTTTGAGAAATCTATCTTTGTCCAACGGCCAAAAGAAGCTCTGGGTATTTTAAATTTAGTTGCTGTCTGTCTTATACCAATTTGTCTTGCAATATCCACGGCCCGTTTTTTCTCTTTCATTGTAAAGCTAACACAGTGGCCTCATTTTACCATGGCACTGTCATTACAATCCTTCAAAATATCCTTTTCCAGATCTAAAGTCTCATTTTGTTTGGGGATTTTCTGTGGCTTTCCATCAATTTCCATTGCAGGCTTCTTGGGTGAGCTGTCCTTTGTACCATCAGTGTCGTCTATTTTTCTTTTAAGTGGCCGCCCCACAGGCTTTTTTAAAACTGGTTTTGGAGGGCTCAACTTAACTTTTGGCCTGGCTTTCTCTGCTGATTTATATTTAACAATGAACTTATCCATGTTGAAATTAATGAAAACTGAATGACTAGCATTGAACGAAATGATTTCGCGCGCCGAAGGCGCGCAGGGACGGTATGGTGGACTAGCCCCTTTTGACCCTCGATGGCTGTATATGATGGCTGTTACATGTCTAGACGTGTTGAAGGAGGAAAAGGATCCGGTACTCGGTAGGTGTCTCCAGTTGTGGGTAAGTGGTCTCGTTGACTGATGTCGGTTGGACCCTCGGGTGAGGACCAGTGTGGGAGGTTGGGTCCTCTCACAAAGGTACTACCTCTCCCCGAGGGTGCAGTCGATTTGGATTTTCGGGCAAGTATAGTCTGCCGCTTCGAGGATGATTATGAGTGATGGCCATCACTGGCAAGTATAATCTGCCTCAGGCTGTCTCTGTTGTAGTTGGACTCTTTGAAGGAAAACAACAACGACCCCTTTCGTGGATCACCAAGAAGAAGAAGACCCGAACTTCCCTGGTTCGGGGGTAGGCCTGCATTGTAATCCTATTGGGTTGGGACAAAAAGATGCGCAATGCGCTTACAAAAAGGGGCAGAGGCGGGACGCAGGACCAACGCTCGCCTCCCTTAAAGTGGTTGACCACTTTTAGGGATGGAGCGGAGGATGTTCAGGAACCGTGGGGGTGACTGTTTCCATAACGGTTAGACTGTCAGTAGCGGTTATTGGGGTACTGGTCAAAAAACCATCTGTGTACCTGCTTAAAAGAAGAAGGTAGAATTAGTAATATGTAAACTGTAAAGATAGAAGTAGCACCTCTTTAGTTGCGTGTCCTTGTGGTATCTGCTGTGTGTGGGGGGGAGAGTATGAAATGCACGAATCTTTACATTCGTAAGAGCAGTAACATACTCTCTCGTGCTTGGGACCCAGCCCGCCCCACCCCCCCCCCCCCCCCCCACCCCTCCCCTGTGTGGTATTGTGCTGTGTGTGTGCTTGTCGCTATGGGGGAGAGTATTAAATGCACGAATCTTTACATCCGTAAGAGCAGTAACATACTCTCGTGCTTGGGACCCCAATCGTTCCCTATTTATTATTTAGTTTTTATAACAGTATTTATTCTTGATGTAACTTTTAGTTGAGTCGGTGAAGGCAGCCCTTTCTGGTAGAAGGCCACAGTTAAGCTGTTTTTCTGCCTGTTTATTCACATTCTCATTCCCTATATATTTAGTTTTTAACAATATTTAATCCTGGTGTAATTTTACTTGAGTCGGTGAAGGCAGCCCTGGTAGAAGGGCACAGTTAAGCTGTTTTTCTGCCTGTTGGTTCACCTTGTCATTCCCTAGTTTTTATTCGAGCGGTCTTAGTTTTGGTTACAATTTTTGGGCTTTTGTCGGCTTTCGCAAATTGCTCCAAGTTCGGAGATTAGTTTGCTGTCGGCTAACCGGTCATGATTTTTCGTGGCCAGGGTGGCTAGGCCGTGGCCAGGGTGGCTAGGCAGTCTTTGATGGTGGGGATATCGGCCCTGTCGTGGAGTGTTTTGATGGGTGTGTCCCATGGGGCACGTAGGGCAACTCTAAGCGCGTGATTTGGGACCCTCTGGAGTTTTCCCATATTAGTTTGGTTGAGGTCAGTTAGTATGATTGCACCGTATTCGAGTACTGGGCGCACAAAGGCTTTGTATAGTTTGAGTAGGGTGGACTGGTTGGCTCCCCATGAAGTTCCCTTAAGCATTTTCAGTAAGTTAATACGTTTGGTAGCTTTTTTCGCCATGTCGGTATGTTTGTTGAAGGACAGTTTTTGATCAATGGTGATGCCCAGGAATTTCGCTTCTTTGCATTCTGGGAGGGTGTTATCCATAAGTTTTAGTTGTCTTGCGAGTAAAGGTGATTCGTTGGGTTTTATTGGCATTTAGCTTTATTCTCCATTTGGCACACATTTGTTCTAGGTCATCGAGAGCGCGTTGCAGAGGTTTTTGGAGTAGATAGGCCATGCTATTAGAGTCCCAGAGGCCCTTATCGTCCGCGAATTGTGAGACTTGAACTCGATCCTCGGTGAATTTAAGATCATTGACGTAGATGATGTATAGGAGGGGGCTGAGGACAGACCCTTGGGGAGTGCCTGCTTCTAGGGGGACACTGTCGGACATTTCGTTGTTAACTCTGACTTTAATTTCACGATCATTTAGGAAGAAGGAGAGTAGTCTAAGTAGTTTCATTGAGAGTTTCATTTTAGATAATTTGAGGCATATTCCGTTGTGCCAGACAGAGTCGAATGCTTTTTCGACGTCAAGCAGAACAGCCGCGCCTATTTGTTGATTGTTGATGGCAGTTTTCATTTGGGTTACTAGTCGGTATACATGCTCGATGCCTTCTTTACGGTTTCTATAGGCACTTTGCCATTTATTGAAAAACTTGTTGTCTTCAAGGTGCCCCCTCAGTCGATTGGTAAGGATTCATTCGAATACCTTGCCAATGCAACTGATGAGGCTGATTGGGCGGTAACTGGCCGGATCGGAGAGGTCTTTGTCAGGTTTTGGTATCATGACACCGATGGCTTTTTTCCAACATTTGGGAAAGTAGCCATGGGTGAGACAAGCGTTGAACAGTTTGTTTAGTTTTTCGATTCGGGAATTTGGGCTTTGTTTAAGAATTTTGTAGCCCACTCCGTCTTCTCCGGGTGAGGACGAATTTTTGCATTTTTTAATGACGTTGATGATTTTGTCATTGGTGATGGGGGTGACGAGGTCATCGTCGTCCCCGTCTTCTGGCTCATTATCGAATTTGGGGTCACAGTAGATATTAGGGTGTTCGTTGATGAAGTCGTCAATTGCGTTTATGACGGCGTCATCATTGCCCGATCCTTGATAAGGGCGATGCATTTTTCTTAGATGGTCGGCAAAAGTGTCGGCCTTATCTTTGTCGGTGCGCGTAAAGGAACCGTCTTCCCTTTTAAGAGGTTTGGCAGCGGCTTTGCCGCCTTTGTTCTTTTGCCCCGTTAGGATTTTGAAAGAGTCCCAGAATTTTTTAGCATCTTGGACCCCATTTAGGTTGGCTGTTACCTTTTCCCAGTTGGCTTGTTTTTCAGCTTTGAGGGCTTCCTTGACTTCGCCATGAAGGCGGTTATATGTTTTTTTGAGGTCAGCTTTCTTACCGGGGTCAATTTCAGCTTTAAGAGTGCGAAGAGCTTTCCTTTTAGTTTTGATTAGTGACAGTGTGTCGCCCGAGATGGTATTTCTCCAGGGGCGTACTTCTTCTTTTGGGCATATTTCATTTAGGGTTGAGTTAATGATTTTTTCTATGCCCTCGCATTGGGTTTCGAGTTCTGCTGCGTTCGATGGGGGGGTGTTTGTGAGTTTGACATCGATGATATCGCGGTAGAGGTTCCAGTTTATTTTTTTAAAATTCCTGCGGAGGGTGGGTGGGTACCTGAAGGGGCCATTGCCTAATTGCAGTGAGGCATGGACCGGGAGGTGATCGCTACCTAAGTCATCATCGCCGACCCAGTGGTCATCGATGTGGTTTATCAGAGAGTCACTGGCGATAATTAGTTCGAGGATATCAGATGAAAATAGTGGGTTGTTACTGATATAGGTTGCTGAGTTGTCGTTCATAACCACATGTAGGTTATGTTTTTTTGTTATATCGAGTAGGGCTTCACCGTTGGGGGTGGTTTTGTTGCAGCCAAAGTATAGGTGTTTGGCATTGAAGTCGCCGAGGAAGATGCAGTGTTTGTATTTCCTCTTAAAGAATTCAAAGACGGTGTCAGAAACCGTTTTGCTTGGGTCGTTGTAATAACAAACAATCGCGATGTTTTTATTATCAACTGTTATTTCAGTTGCAAGGTGATCAGTTTTAATGGTTTTGGCTTTGATGTTCCGCTTTATTAGAAGAGCAACACCACCGCCTTTTGTGAGCTGTCGGTCTCTTCTAATAATGCTGAATCCACTTAATGAAAAATTTTTATTGGGATATAGCCAACTCTCGCAGATGCAGATAATGTCTGTATTTTCGAAATATCAGCTGATTTGAAGTTTTTTGTTATTAACGCTTCTAGCGTTCCACATGGCTAGTTGTAGTTTATCCATGTTATGGTTTGGAATAAATCGCGTAGCTCAATTAGATAGAGTTAAGTTGGCGACAGTTTTAATTGGTGTTAATTGCGGCTTTGATAAGTGTTTCCGATATTTGGGTTTTAAATAGGCGAGACGCCGAACGGCTTACGTCTTGACAGATGTCAGTCAGATTGGTGTTCACGTGTTTGTTTAGCACGGAGTAGAGGGCCTCAGCTACAAGGGAGCATATTGTATGGGGAGAGGATGCATTAGCCGGTTTTGTCAGATTTAACTTTTTTAGTTCAATGTTTGTTTTTACTTTTTTAAAATGAGGACATCCGCGATAATTACTTGTGTGACTTCCCTTGCAGTTAGGGCAGGAGGGGGAGTCAGACTTGCATGCTTTTGTGAGGTGATTTCCACCACATTTCATGCAGGTCAGTGTCCCCCTGCATTTATTAGCAATGTGCCCAAACTTCTGACACTTGTGGCGTTTGACCGGAGGAGGGGTAGATCTATACTCCTCTGCTTCGTGCCTCCGGCCGTTTATGGTAATCCCGTTAGCCATAAATTTATTCTTAATTTCGCGGCTAGGACAGGTCACTTTCAGTTTCCACATGCTTTTGCCCGTGGCCCTAGAAGTGAATCTCTCCCATCTGCAGTTAGGGATGCTCTGGATGATGGCCTCGTTGGCCGTGTCAGGGTGAACCCTGGTGACCACACCTGTCAGATTAGCGCCATTGCTAGCGCTGCTACCAGGGTTACGGCGGGCTCGTTTAGTAGTGCGATTTTCACTGGCATTTTGAACGGGAGCTTGTTTTTTAACCGCTGCTGCGAAGTTTAGACCTGAGGAGGGGGTAGTAATTGATTCAGATTCAGATGAGGAGGGGGTACTAATTGATTCAGATGAATCAGATGAGGCAGCGGGCGAAGAGGGACAGTTCCTCACTTTCTTGACTTGTCTGTCAATTGTGTGGGAAAAGCCCTGATCGTCCGTAATCTCATCTGAGTCGATCTCCAGATCTTGGGAGTTCCTCCTTTTACTAGCATCTTACAGCAAAGCCTTTATAAATATATGAGATAAACTTGAAAAAACAAACCGTAAAGAAAATGAACTCACTTTGATTTCTTTATTTTGATTTTTAATCAACTCAAAATAAAAAAGATTCAGTCACATTCATATCTTTATTTTTATAATGTCAACAAAAGAACTAGCAACTAAAAATGAATACTGGTACTCATTGTTTACACAGCTGGTGGACCCCTTTCCTGTAACATTTTTCACTGACACTGAGTTGGTGTTATTATGAAAACAATGCATTTTCTGCCATGTGACTGCAAGTCAGTGATCCATGCCGACGTGTGAATAATCTCTTTTAATTTATGGAGTTACTGTTCTGTTGAATTCTTTTTCTTATGGATGTAAGGTGTTTAAAACAGGAGGTAATGACAACTAAACACTAATTGATTTATTGACTATTTTATTTTATTCATAAATAATATGAATGAAAGTATTCCTAAAAAAACGAAATTACCACAATCACTCACAACTTCATTCTGCTGGCAACAACAGGTGGGTTTGTTTACCTTTTATGAAGAATTGGAACACCTACAAAATTAATTATTTTTACCCGTTTCAATACATAGATCAAATACGGTAGACCCATTTGGTCTCAGTAGATCCAATATAGGCATTTAATCTATTATATCTTGTTGATAGAGCTCCTAGAGCTCTGTCAACAAGATATAATAGAATAAATGCTAAGTTTATCTCTAGAATACAGGAAAGTGACACAATCCCTGTTAATTTGAATACTCCTGTTAATTGAATAATTTTCATTGGCAAAGTGGATATTCAATTAACAGGGTTCCACTGTACTGTATTTATGAAAAATCTCCATCCACTTGTATAAAATGTGCTGCAACTAAATTGTGATCAGATGAAGAAAAAGTCTGCATTTTCAGAGCAGGGTGGTACTGAATTTCAGGCTAGGCATCGGCATGAGTATTTTGGGGATGATTTACCTTGGTATCGGTATGGTATTTAGTATTCACTTGATAATGATACAAACACAGAGCAGTATTTTTGGTATACTTAGTGGCAGCCTGTGACCATGGGGACCCCTGGCCAGAACTTGTATGGGGCCATGGCACTTAACACAGAGGTTGGAGAAAGTTTTGAAAATTGTATTAAAAGAAGTAAAATCCTTTACTCTAGGAGTCTAACAAGAGGTATATATACAGGAAAGTGACACAATCCCTGTTAATTGAATACTCCTGTTAATTGAATAATTTTCATTGGCAAAGTGGCGATTCAATTAACAGGGTTCCACTGTATTCAGACGAGAATATTTGTGCAGTCATATATTTTTTATACTACAACCCAAAGTTATCAACGGCCAAACACAAAGTTTGAACCCCCCCAATCCCCAAAATTTGCTTGCAAAACCGAAAATAAAAAGTCCTATCTGGTCCTCCATATATTTACTCTCTGCGAATGCGCAGTCGTCAGGAAGTGACCGGAATTGGTGCCAACATCATTCTTTGTTTGGCCCTAAAGTCAGCAACAATGAACTGACATCTGTGCTTTAAAATCTCCTTTTTTGAGGATGCCAGACACAAATCAATGCAAGAATTGGTGGACCCAAGGCTGTTATTGGATGATGGAAGTGTTCAGGGCTGTATCTTTATATTAATTATCAAACTATTTTGTGTTTCCCAATTTCGGGACATATGAATGATGTCATCATTTTTGTTAATGATTATTCCACTGTTTGTTAAGTATTCCTTCCCTATCCTTCCATGAACCCTTCCTGTTAAACTCTTAAGCTTTTTGGCTATTTTTTATTGAAATTTTTTATTAAATTTCTTGGGAGTTTAACATTTATTACAGAATATTATTCTGTTTTTTCCCCATGGTTACGTCCTCACCCTGGGGGTGTTAATTCGTTTAGTCTTGCATCTTCTATCCGATGTATCATTTTTTCTTCGTATGAAGATCTAGCTTTACATCTGGTAGTATTTAAATTGGTTTCTGACTTTGGGCCTTTTTTGTGTGCCTGATGCCTTGTTTACATTGACGTTGTTTACATTGACAAAGTCCTCATATATAGTAATAATAATATAATAACAATAATAATTTATTTATATAGCGCTTTTCCCAGCGAAACGCTGCTCAAAAGCGCTGAAAACATAGTTGACGGTAACAATGGTATAATCAGCAGCCGAAGGCTGCTTGAAAGAGATGGGTTTTCAGAGCTTTCTTGAAGTGATCTGCATTTAGGGTTTTTCTAAGGTTCTGAGAGAGGGCGTTCCAGAGTGAGGGAGCTGCAAAAGTGAACGATCTCTTCTCTGCCGTTGATCGAATTCGAGGTACAACAAGGAGACTCTCAGAAGCAGATCTGAGATTCCTCGACGGTATGTGTACTTTGATGACTTGCTTAAGGTAGATTGGTGCTTTGTCGCTATGTAAGATGTTGTGTGTCACCGCCAATACCTTATACTTAATGCGAGACTCAACTGGCAACCAATGCAGAGATTTCAGGATTGGTGTAATGTGGTCATATTTTTTCGCACCGGTAATGATCTTAGCTGCTGTGTTTTGAATACGTTGAAGCAGGTACATTGATTTCAGAGGAAGGCCGAAATAGAGAGAGTTGCAATAGTCCAAACGGGACAGGACCAAAGACTGTATAACAGTGTTTTGGTCAAGTAGCTTTCTGATTTTGTTGATGTTTCTTATTTGGAGGAAGCAGCTTTTGCTCACTTTTGTGATTTGGTTATGCAGATCAAAGCAATCATTAAAAGTGAAACCGAGGTTTAGGGGTAGTTATATAGGTAGTTTTTTATATTCTATTACTGTAGAATTACTGTAGGATACATGGATTATTATTCCGGTAGTGTAGCTAAAAAAATTTGCATTATGTCCACATTTAGGCTCTATCGGGATGCCATTGGTCTCTTCATGTTCCCTTTGGGAACTTAGGCGTTTTTTCCCAAAAAAATTGTCCAAAAAATATTTTGAATTTAATTTTGATTGCTATTATTCATGTATCTTAATTATATATTTTGTTGTGGAGTTTGGTGGACTGATATCAACTTTAATCGTTGCACAACTGCGGACTCTTGTCATTCTTGTGTTCACTGGGATGACTGATGTTGGAGTCGGGTGTCACGGTACGTTGTTGGCAGTGAGATTCTGAGGCCAGGCCCCCTCACCGCGTTATAATTCATTTTGTCAGTTTCTATTTCAGAGGAACATGAACATGGTGATGTTATTCTGACACCCATCCAACTACCATTGTCGCGCTCCATTGAGCATATAGAGCTAGCTGCAGTGCTCATGATTGCAAGAGTTAGGGCCTTTTGTTAAGGGTTTTAATCTCTTGCAAGCAGATAGCTTGACAGGTGAAGTGGATATCCGTCCATGGGTGACGTGACACCGGGTAAGTCCGTTGCGGTCGAAGGAAGTGTAGATGTGAGTAGAGCGAGCACATAAATATAAATAGCTCACCCAGCGACGACAGAAATAGGGAGGAAGTCAGCAAGTTCTGCTACTCTGCGAGGTCTAAAAGACCAAGAGAGGGAGAGGCCCCTCTCTAACCTAGCAACATTTGGGGCCAGATGTTGTTATGAGAAACTTGCATCCGCCCTCCACTCGGGATGCTCTGTTTAGTCTGCAGCCTGGGTCGGCTTCAGTCACGGCTTCCACCGCTATGTTTCACAAGCCAAAATTAAGTTTTCTGGTTGGAAACTTACACGAGACGGAACATACGTCCACCCGCTGCTCGGGATGCTCCGTATAGTCTTCAGTCACGGCTTCCTCCGCTACATTATTAAAGCACACACGACCGCATCCTAGCTACCTGACTTCGGAAGGAACCACTCTTCGCCCATGAAGTCGGACCATCCGGTAGCTAGGGAGACGAAGCCTCGATCATCGGGATGTTCAGAGAAGAGATCCATCTCTGACACACCATCCCAGGAGCAGCAAGCGGCTAAGAAACGGAAGACCGCCACTCCTCAGGCCTCGATGACGGACTTGCTGTCGCAGAATGCACAGCTGATAGCAGTATCCCAGCAAGTGCAGGTGCAGCCTCCCTCATACTCAGAACCTGAGCTGTCGGAAGGTGCTGTGTTGGTCCAGTCATCTGTTGTTCACGAAGATGCAATGGACTGAGATTCGCAACTGATTCTCTCGGATCGTGAAAGGGATAAGGAAGAGGATTACCCTTCCCTTTCGGAACAGCACATGGTTGCGATGGATTTCATCCATCAATACTACCCTGAATTTATTCCGACAAATCAGAATGCTGTGACAACAAGAGCGAAACCGCTGACGTTGTTGGATGCAGACTTTATATGGACAAAGGAAGAAGTTCTTTCTTTTCCGGTTCCGTCTAGGCAGGTGTCGCAGGCCTTTGGTCATGTAGACGACGCCGTATTCACCTCTCGAGTGCGAGGAAAAAAAAAGTCGGTTTCTTAATAACATCTTCCATAAACATACCGTTTCTTGGACCACGTTCATTTAAAACGGTTGGAGAAGATGTTCAGATTGCTCTTCTGCATTTGGATGAGCAGGCTGGGGATCTAGATGTATCCTTACCTCATCATTCACTGTTCGCTCACACACAATTAAAACTGCAATTTTATCAAGTAGAGCGAATTTGGAAGCAATGTCTTACGCAGATCACCTTACCAGAGCTGTGGTGCAACGTCTCAATGGGAAGGAATTTGAGGACATTTGTACCTCTCTTAGAGTTCTTTCCAGGGCAATTTGTATACCACGTATAACACTGCCCTAACAGTGGCTAATCTGGAGTTAATCAGACGTGATGCTGCCCTTGCGTCGTCATCACTTAGAGGTGACAAGGTGGAAAGCTCTCTCCAGGTCGCTCCGGTCTCCAGACATACTATTTTTGACAAGCTTTCGTTAGTCTTTGAACAGGCTACTAAGAAAGCGTCAAGTGCTCTGCTATTTAAGTAGGCATCTCAACAACCTGCTTCAGCAGACAAGAGTAAGGAGGACGTTCCAAATCTAAACATCAAAAGGGAACTCCTCACGAGGATACTAGAACCCTCTTACATTTACTCTGGAGGTCGTCAATATAGCAACTCGGGAGAGGGGCGTAGGTCTGATTGGGACTATCGGTCAGGTGCCCCTAGGCCGACGGGATGAGGTTCTTCGCGGGGAGGATGTAGTTTCTCTTCCCGTAAGCCTCGCAGGTCATACAGGTGACGTTCATGACAGTTGGCGGAAGGGAATCAACCTTCGCGAGAAACTGGATAGCAGTCACGGAAGATCAGTGGGTGAGAAGTGTAGTCTCGGACGGCCTACGGCTATCATTCCAAGCGGAACCCCCACTAACAAGATGTCCGCATTGGACAAATCTTCCGTCAAATCCTTTCAAAAGAGAGTCTCTCCTAGGGGAGGTACAGGTTCTCTTATTAAGGAAGCAATAGAGGTTGTCGAGAATTAAGATTCTTAAGGTTTTTACAATCATCTGTTCTTTGTACCAAAGCCAGTCGGCTCCTTCTGACCGGTAATAGACTTAAGCTGGATGAACAAGCTTATCGTGGCTCCAAAATTCTATATGGAGACCATTCGGTCGGTAAGAGTGAGCATTCGAGTGAACGACTATGTGGCAAGCATAGATCTATAGGATGCGTACTTTCATGGTCTGGTACATCCAGCATTCAGAAAATACCTTCTGTTCGTTGTACAAGGGAAGATTTATCAGTTCAGAGCAATGTGCTTTGGTCTGAACCTGGCTCCCTGGGCATTCACTCGAATAATGAACTCAGTAATGTCATACTTCTGAGCTCATTCGTCTGTGGTAACGTCGGCTTACTTGGATGACATTCTGCAAAGATACTGCAACAGAATTATTCTTCAGATCGGTGTTCAGAGTCTGCTTCTATTACTCCGACATCTCGGTTTCATCGTAAATGAGAAAAAGTTGGATCTAGCTCCGTCCAAGTCGTTCACTCACTTGGGGATGAGCATCAAGACTCACAACAATCTGGTTCATCTGCCATTACCCAGAGCGAAATTAGTTGTTATGCTCACTTTTGTCTACTCTCAGACGCATTAACAGCAAAGGAATTCATGCGACTGATGGGGTTGTGCGGAGCGGCTGCGGAGCTTATGCCAATGGGCCATCTATGCACGCGTCCCCTCAAAATATTCTTTACTCAGAACTGGAGTGTGAAGACGCATTCGCTCGAAACCAGTATTGTTTTAATGGACCTAGTGAAACAAAGGGTCCAGATTTGGGCAGATCTTCAGTGGTTAACTCAGGGAGTTCCGCTGCAACTGCCGGATCTGGCTTTCACGATTATAATGGATGCGAGTCAGATGGTGGGGCCACGACCCCTAGGTCCCAAAGACTTGAAGTGTCAGGGTCTTTGGGACCCTTGGTTCCTAGAAAAGACATAAACATCAAAGAGATGATGTCAATATGGCTGCGAATTATCGGAGAGGATTCTCCTATACGTAATGAATCATCATGTTCATTTTTCTGTCCGTCATATACCGGGTCGTCTGAATATACTAGCAGACTCGCTCTCTTGGAAAGGTTGCCTGTTACCATCGGAGTGGACTCTCAACAAGCGAATATTCAGGCAGATTTGCTACCAGTGGGATCATCCCATGATAGATCTGTTTGCGACACACCAGAACAATCAGTTACCGACGTTCGTGTTGCCATGCCCAGATCATCAAGCGTACGCAGTAGATGCTCTGTTGATCTCATGGGAAGGAATGATAGGATATGTGTATCGTCCATCTCCTCCTTTGATTCAGCAGATTCTGTTAAGATGATTTTGAATCCCCCCCCCTCCCCCCCCCCCCCCCCCCCCCCCCACTGCGAATGTGTTAAGAGGCAAGACATAGTTTTCTTCCTGTAAGTCTCGTATGCATTTAAGTACATACATGCATTTCATGACTTCTCGATTGGTGGCTGGGTCGTGTTCTACGGCGACCTAATGGGCACATCCACTTTTTAGTTGGTTGGTTTCCTGTGGTTGTTCGTCTATATGTCATATACGAGCATATGATTCATCATCAATAAATTTCTAGCCTTTGGGTACCTGGGAGGCTGTCTAGTCAGTTAACTGGTATTCAGAAGATTCATATATGTCATATACGAGCATATGATTCATCATCAATAAATTTCTAGCCTTTGGGTACCTGTATGGCTGTCAAGTCAGTTAACTGGTATTCAGATGATTACATGTAGGATTTCAATGCTCACGCGCATAATAAATGCATTATTAGGCAGACTCATTATTGTATGTTATGGACCTTAGAAACAATGAGTTATTTCGGGGACCGTCTGTTAATCATAGCTTGTTCCATTTCTAGATCCAAGTTTCTATTAATTTCGGTACCCAATCGAATACACCTTGTCTTACACTCTCATATATTCGCACGTTTCTAGGAACATAGATATCGGATAGTACACGTCGGGAGTGTTATTACTGGAATTTATTGTACACCTGAATGGGGTCGCCTGTGGGTTACCTCAGAAGTGTGTTTACTCTCCAGAGCTCATCCATTGTGATTCTATTGGATATGTGTATGTTGTATATTATATCACCGTTTTTTTACCTATCTACGTATGCCGACTCCGGTATACGTTGCAAGCGGGCGATATTAATTACCGGGATTGCCACTATAGCCTTAGCTTCTGAAATAGCATTAAGCACTAATTTATTAATAATAATTAATAGCTGGGTGCCTGTTCGACGAATATTTATATTGTTATTTGGTACCGCTTTTACTGATTCCAGAGTGCTCCCCTCTTTCTTTTTGAAGAAGATTCCTTCAAAAGGGGGGGGGGGGGTTTCTACCTCTCCTCCACTTTGATTAGTATGTAACTATGAGTGAAGCTGTTTGGTCTGTAATTATATCCTGGATACAGCTTGTGTTTTATTGTATATGGCGTATGTTTGTGGGGGATATCCTCTCATTCTCAAATACGTCATCCTAATTTTTGGGGCTTAGTCCGGACTAGCCTTAAAAAATGGGAACTTGTTACATCCAAATTAGCATAGTCTTCATGCTAAGTATACGGAATTACTTGAATTGGTCTCCTTATTTATGATATGTCTTCTCTATTAATGTATAGAGAGACATACATGTAATTCCTTTTAAATTTAATTTCCTTTCACCTTGGATTACAGGCTTGGAATTATGTTGGTCTACTAATTCTGAAGTCCTAGGCCCTCCACCTTTTTACGATTCAGCTAGTCTGGGCCATTGGGTTATAGTATAAATATATTATAAATTTAAAGTAATTTGTATATTTTTTATACTTACCAATGGCCCAGATGGAGATGGCCCTCCCATGAGTGGGCACTCATACTTCCCCACTGAATTATTATGTAGTACTCTCTTCTACAAAGAAGGATGTTGGCGCCAATTCCGGTCACTTTCTGATGGCTGCGCATGCGCAGAGAGTAAATGTATGGAGGACCAGATAGGACTTTTAATTTTTGGTTTTGCAAGCAAATTTGGGGGATTGGGGAGTTCAAAATTTGTGTTTGGCCCTTGATAACTTTGAGTTAAGCACCAGCTAGTCTGGGCCATTGGTAAGTATAAAAAATATACAAATTACTTTAAATTTATTATTTTACTTATTGTAGGTAAGGCATTACTCACTTCACTCATCTGCAGAACTATTTATTATCATGTATAATTTCAGTTTTCTGTGACACTTCAAAGTGAAGAACAGATTTCAGAAGAGTGTAGAAGAAAAGCTAGTCAGGGCAGTGCATTAACATCATATGTTAAACATCAGGAAATATGTCTTCATATTGATAAAACACATGTTTCCATTCCAGTTCCACTCACAGCTTCTCCAGCTTTCATCACCGATGTAGGTGAGTGACATTTGTCAGTCAACCCTGTCATATCACTGTTGAATTTTTTTTTGAAAAGTGTCTCCTGGTGTAGCATAAAAAAACGTTTTTTTTTAAATAATTTATGTTGAATTACAAACTTCATTCATAACTTTACAATAAAATTCAGCTAAATCTGTGTGAGTTAGTAGTGAAGATTAACCTTTGATTTTCCCCTGTACTTGATTTAGGTAACTTGTTAGGCAACCAAAATATATATGAATTACAACTACGCCTTATATTATGAACTGTTGTATCATAGCCAAGTTCTTGCTCCCCAGGGCAATGTCCTGATGAATAGAGATGAATCCTTAAGAACAATAATGAGACTATGTAGCAGCAATCCACATACAAATTAGTTGCAATGTAGCCTAATCTTGGCATGGGCTAGCATGCTGCAAAAGAGTATGGCATCCGTAATCAATATTTGTGGCAGAGACGTGAATTATTGCTATATTTTTACACAACAACCAATGGCCCAGACTTAGATGGTTCTAACTCAAAATTCTCCAGGGCCAAACACAAATTCTGCCCCCCAATCCCCAAAATTTGCATGTAAAACCGAAAATTTGATGTTCTATCTGGTCCTCCATACTTTTGACATCTGCGCATGCGCAGTGCCAGGAAGCACCAAAATTGGCACCAAGCATCATTCCTTGTTTGGCCCTCTGTCAGATAACAACAAACTGACTTCTGTGCTTTTAAATCTCAGTTTTGATGATGCCAGGCACAAATCAATGGTGATAATGGTGGATCCAAGGACAAAATAGGATGATGGAAGGAAGAAACGGTGGTTTTAAGTCTTCAGGGCTGTAACTTTATAAATTTTTATACTGTACCAATGACCCAGACATAGCTGGTGCTAACTCTTAAAATATAGGGCCAAACACAAATTTTGCCCCCCAATCCCCAAAATTTGCATCTAAAACCAAAGAAAACATGTCCTGAATGGCCCTCCACACTTCACCTCTACTGCGCATGCGCAGTGTCAAGGACGTTCCGAAATTGGCGCCATTAATCATTCTAAGTTTGGCCCTTCATCAGTTAACATCTGACTGATCTTTGTGCTTGTAAATCTCAGTTTAAATGATGCCAGACACATAAATATTAGTGAAATGGTGATTCTAAGGAGGATAGAGAAGGAGGAGAGGAAAAATGTGTGACAGAATATTATCAGGGCTGTAACTTAAAATTTTTTAATGAAATTATGTTAAGTTACCTATATTTTTATACTGTACCAATGACCCAGACATAGCTGGTGCTAACTCTTAAAATATAGGGCCAAACACAAATTTTGCCCCCCAATCCCCAAAATTTGCATCTAAAACTAAAGAAAACATGTCCTGAAAGGCCCTCCACACTTCGCCCCTACTGCGCATGCGCAGTGTCAAGGACGTTCCGAAATTGACGCCATTTATCATTCTAAGTTTGGCCCTTCATCAGTTAACATCTGACTGATCTTTGTGCTTATAAATCTCAGTTTAAATGATGCCAGACACATAAATATGGTGATTCTAAGGAGGATAGAGAAGGAGGAGAGGAAAAGAATGTGTGTCAGAATATTATCAGGGCTGTAACTTAAAATTTTTTAATGAAATTATGTTAAGTTACCTATTTTCAAGGCAGCAGCCATTTTGTTGTCATTCTGATTATTTAGTTACACTGTTTTTTAAGTGTTATCCTCTCTCCCTGTCCTTTAAGTTCCCCCTTGCTATTCTCCCATGCTTTTGGCATAGTTTTTGTAATTATTATTACTAAATTTTCTTGGGAGTTTTAGCTGATAACAGAATGAATTCTGTTCTTTCCCCATGTTTACGTCTTCACCTACGGGTGGTTAGGCGTTGTTCTGCATCTACCATCTGATGTTCTGCAGTTTCTTCCCTGGAAGTCTCTGTTTTGCATCAGATAGTGTATTTTTGGTAACTGATTTCGGGCCTGGGTGCCTGGAGTCTTATTTTAGTGTTTTTGCACTCATTGTTTACATTTACAACAGCCCTCTGTGTGAGGGGGGGATTTCTAAAAAATAATATCTTGATGTTATTTTAATCATAACTAGATACATTATTATTGTTCGTAAGTGTTGAATAAATTGTTTAAAATATTTTTAAAATTTTTGTCCACACTTAGGCTTGGGATCCATTGGGGCTCAACGTTACTTTTCAGAAACTTGGGCTGTTCTGAAAAAATATTTTTTCAAAATATTTTGATTTCAATTATTTTTTCTATATTAATGGATCATATTATTATTATGTATTTTGATTGCCAGGGGTTAGTGCGAGTACCAGGACTTGTTTTCTTTTCACATTGAAAGGATATTGATCAATTGTTTTAAGAGGAAGTCTTCCTCTGACCTTATTATCATTCTATATGTGGTCAGTGTACTCGCATTAACTCCTGTTCTGTATCGTATGATTTCGATGACAATATGGGAAGCGTATGTCACGGTATGTTGTTGGGGATTTGGACACTCCGGTCCTTTCCCCGCAGGGTCACTCTACTTTATCAATTTCTATTTCAGACGATCAAGATTAGGGTGATGTATCTGTGATGTCTTCCAACAGTGTGCCTCCGTCGTCACAATTAATGAAGGGCTAGCGGAAAAGTGCTCATGTAATACGCCAATTGCCTAAGAGGACCCTAGTAGGTTCGACGGCCTTTGACGTCCGCTAGCTCGCCCGGTGTAGCGTCCATTCACCGAATGATTCGGCAGCCAGGTTCGTCCGTTGCGGTCTAGAAGGAATTTTGGGGTGATGCGAGCACTATAAAATTAACTTAATGCACACCCAGTGACGGCGGATCGGAGGGAGAACGGAGGAAGCCTTTTAGTCCGGTTCATAGCTCGTTCCGGTCCATCCGGACGGCAAGCGATAGAGGCCCCTCTCTCATTCAACAACATCTGGCCCCAGATGTTGTGGTACAAATGTGTCGTTAGCGGAGCATACGTCCGTCGCTCGGGACGCTCCGTTGTATAGGCAGTCCGCTGAGACTGCTAAGGCTTCCTCTTCTCGTCAGCGCACACGACCGCACCTTGGCTGCGTGACCGCCGATATATTACCAGCTTCGCCGATCAAGGATTCTTCGGCGACCAGGTCACACCATCCGGCAGCCAGGGATTCGAGACCGATGGACTCCGGACGTTCGCATAGGAAAAGTATGCGGGAGCCATCTGATGCGGAGCTGCCCTCGGCGAAGCAGCGATAGACTGCGCCTCCGCAGGTCTTGACGCCGGACATTCTTGTGCACATAGCACAGCTTATCGCAGCATCCCAGCAGCCGACAGAAACGGTGTCGGATCGAGAATTATCCGACAGCGCTGGGTCGGTAGCCGGGGACTCGAGGCCTGCAGACTCCGGACGTTCGCATAGGAAGTGTGCGGGAGTCAACGTACACGGAGCTTCCAGCGGCAATGCATCGTAAGTCCGCTACTGTACAGGCCTCGGGAACGGACGTGCTTTCCTTAATAGCACAGTTTATCGCAGCATCCCAGCATCAACTGAATCTGTCGCATATATTTTATCCGACGATGCTGGGTCGGAACGCTCCGCGGAAGCGGGTACGGACGTCCCAAAGTTTCATCCGGTCCGACGGGATACCGAAAGGGATTCGGTGGATTTCAAGCTTTCCCTTTCGGAACAACATATGCTGCGATGCCGGATAAGAAACTGATAGCGTCGGTGGACTTAGAAATTTTTGGTTCGGTTCAGGGACATCGTCCCTCAGTTCCGACATAGTCCAATAATGTCACACAAACTTTCGAATTATTGAACGACGCTATATATATTATTATTTTATGCTTGCTATCCAAGCATTTCTGGTTTCTTGTTCGAAGAGTTATGGAGATGTCTTTCAAAAGTGTGCCTCTGTCGTCATAGTTAATGAAGAGTTAGCGGCAATAAGTGCTCATGGAATATGTCTATCGCTTACGGAGTGACATTTGCTAGCTCACCCGGTGTAGCGTACATTCATCGAATGGTTCGGCTGCCGGGTTCGTCCGTTGCGCTCTAGGAAGGAGATTTGGGTGATGCGAGCACTTTAATTACTTTAGTACTCACCCAGTGACGGCAGATTGAGGACAGATCGGAGGAAGCCAACAACATAGGGGACCGCCTGTTGTGGTTCAGATATTTTACATTCGGAGCATATGTCCGTTGCTCGGGACGCTCCGTTATATTGACAGTCCGAGAGACTGTCTTTAATGCTTCCTCATCCTCACAGCAGGGCACACGACCGCACATTGGCTACGTGACCTCGAGTATCCGATCAGTTTCGGCATTCAGTGATTCCACAGCGAATAGGTCGCGCCATCCGGTAGCCAAGGGACACGAGGCCTATACACTCCGTTCGCTCGCATATTGGAAGTATGCACGGGGTATCGATTTCGGAGCTTCCTGCGGCAATGCATCGTAAGACCGCTGCTCCTCAGGCTTCAGTGACGGACGTGCTATCCGAGTTAGCACAGTTGTTTCGCAGCATCCCAGCAATTGACGGTTTCTCGGTCGAATCAGGAATTATCCGACGGCGCTGGGTCGGTGCGGTCCGCGGTTGCATCAAGCTACGGACGACCGAACGCTTTATAGGGTCCGACAGGATGGCGAAAGGGATTCGAAAGATTTCGAGTTTACCCTTTAGTAGTATCGGAAGATGCCTTTCATATCTTCTGGCATTTCTTCCAGTGATTATTTTTCGGACTTCATTGCTGCGATCTTGGATAAGAGACTTATAGCGTCATTGGACTCGGATTTTTCGATCGGTACAGGGACTTTGTCCCTGACTTACCGACGCAGTCCAATATTGTCATTACAACATGTGTTTTATTTTTCGACGCTATATATATATATATATACAAGCCTGCTACTAAGCATGATAGTTTAGTTTCTTGTCCGCGTGGCTCATTTCTGCCATTTTATCTTTTTTACATATAGTTTATTTTGGCAGAGCAGGGCATACCGAGAGTTCATATGCGTCTAGACGGTGTGATTAAAGACTGCATATATTCTTTTTCGCCGTTTATGTCTTTTCCAATTTCTATGTTGGGAACGACATTATGTATAGTAGACTTAACTTAGACGCTTTATTATACGTAATCCGCCTTACTGAGGCGTTATCATTACGTCTTCAAGAAAAGATTTACGGGATATTATTCTCAATGTAATTTCTTTTGAGGGCAGTAGTTTGTTCACGTATAACTCCGTCCTTCAGTGGCTGATTGGAGTTGGTTAGACGTGATGCAGCCCTAGCTACATCCACGCGTGGATAGTAGGTTAAGAACTCTCTCAGAGTCGCTTCGTTCTCGGAGGAGCTTCTCTTCGACGGCAACTTTCCGGCAATCCATGAATTGCTTGATTTATACATTCTCTTGTCTATCTAGTGTTACAAGAGATTCAGACTGGGGCAAACATTCGGTGGTTGACTCAGAGAGTGCCGCCGCAGTTGCCGGACCCGAGTGTGGCTGTTATGACGGTTGCCAGTCAAACAGATTGGGATATATACTGATCCCTACGGATTCGAAGTGCCAGGGTCTTTGGGTTCCGCAGTCTTTTAGCTATCAGTTTAACTTCCGCGGAATAATGTTTTTTAGGCTTGCTTTATGTCATTGCATGAACATTATTCAGAAACGCATGCCCAAATTCCTGTCCTTTAATTCGACAGTAGTGGCGTATCTCCGGAACCAGGGAGGCACTCTTTCGTTTCCGTTATTTAATTTAATGGAAAGAATCCGTCTGTTGGTTATAGTACACCAAGTTCAGTTTTGGTCCGTCATATTCTGGGTCGTCTGATTGTTTTATCGCACTCCCGTTCTCTTACGGGTCGCTTGTTGCTGTCAGAATGGACTCTCAACAAACAAGTATTCAATCAGATTTGCTATCTATGGGAGCGCCCAATGATGTTTTATTTATGACACAGCTTGCTAATCAATTGCAGACGTATGTGTTGGCTTGTCCAGATCTCTGAGCTAATACTGTTAACGCTCTATCGATCTATAGGACGGAATGATAGGATACGCGTATCCTCCGGCGCTGTTGTTTTAGCAGGTATTGCTAAGATAAACAACCACAATACATTTCTGTTGATAGCATCTCTATCTTCACAGAGATCATGAGTAATTTACTCTCTTGTCTACTGTGGATCTTAACGTGAAATCTTCCTCTATGTGAGGATCTTTTTTCACTGGGTAAATCGTGTCATCTTTATCACAACCAGCAAGGTCGCAACCTTCATGTATTCCGTTGTGTGGTCCGTATTGCATTGTAAGCACTGTACTGGACGAGCTTTGGACGCGATTTCTTACTATAGGAGATCCTCTTCTTCGCTATTCTATGCGGCTAAAGTGGAGGCTCTTCCGTCGTGGTGTAGGGATCATTATGTTCATATGGTTGATCCCTCCATACTACTCATTGCTATTTTTTAGTATACTTGTTTCACAAGATCTACTGCAGCCTGTTATTTAGGTTATAGGTTTATGTTACCTCATACCTATGCACTCTACGATAGTTTACAATTGAGTCTTTTGTCTCTTTATCTAAGTCAGTTAGTAACTTTTTGATAAATAGACTTAGAATCTTTAGATTAAATTCCTATACGGATTTTAACTTCGGTTCTTATTTAGCTAAGTAATCATTTGAGCCTCTGGAAACAGTAGTTTTCAAATTCTGACCTTTTAGACAGTAATTCTGTTGGTTTCTCTTTTACTGTAGAGTCAGTGAGTTTCATGCACTATTGATGGATGATTTTCACTTTCATAGTTTCGGAATCAATACTTCCGTTACTATTTAGGTTGGATTGTTGCATAAGAGTTAGGCTCCTATTATCCGGAACCTATTATTTTAAGGTCCTTCCGTCTTCGTATGGGCATAGGCCTTTACTCTTTCCGGGTACTGTTTATGTATTTATAAACAGATATCTGTTTATTACAAGGGCGTAAGCTTCTTCTGTCTTTGATGTCTAGTAGAAGGACGTTACGCTCCATTTTATTGTTAATGGATTCTATTAACTAGCGTACTGCTTATGGTATATCATTGGCTTAGCAGTTGTGCTTAAGATTTCGGCTCATGAAGTAAGAGTTCTTCTACTTCTTGGGCTTACATTAATAGTGTTGCTATTATAGATTTTTGAAGGCTGCTCATTGCGCTCAGCCATCCATTCATGAATTTTATCTCAGAAATATCGAGTCCATTTCTGGAGGCCTCTATTGTTAGGTCTATTATCTACTGCTCAGAATGTCATTCACTTAACAGTTGCTACTATAGCTAGGTAGGCTGTCTGTTTCGGCAGTGTCTCCGTTCGGCTGCCCTCTTCGCTCTGGGCTATTTGACCCAGGGCAAGAAAAAGGGGGGGGGGGGTGTTCCCTTGGGTCACCTGTTTTTACTATGAAAACAAGGGGATACCTCCTCCGGAGTTAGTAATTCTGAGCTGTTATTGGGATGGTTGTTTAGTGAGAAGTTTAGGTTTTTAAAATTCATTCAAGTCTTAGTTTTTAAAGTATAGCTTTTGAATATTGCATATGTCAACGGACATGATTATGCAATTCTCACACACTTTTAGGAGTATAAGAGTCTCTATTCTCTAGACTTACTTTATTATTGGCTTACTTTAAAAATTATTAGTATAAGGATTATTGGATATTAATAGAGCACATGGATGTATGAAGCTCAATTTTTGGAAGCTGTTGTATCTTTCTAATTTATCATAAATAAGAAAGATACATGTAAGGCCTATTACTTCTTTTCCCTACAGGGGATGACTCTATTTTATTTTATTGAGCGTATTCCATTTTGCTCTATGTCCTTGGCCCTCCAGCCTTTTTACTATTCAGCTATGTCTGGGTCATTGGTACAGTATAAAAATGTTAAAAAATTTATAGTAATTTATATATTTTTTATACTTACCAATGACCCAGACGGGGATGGCCCTCCCAGGAGTTGGGAACTCTTACCTCCCCGCTGAGTACATAGCGCTTACCAGGCACTGGTTATTAGAATGATAAATGGCGTCAATTTCGGAACGTCCTTGACACTGCGCATGCGCAGTAGGGGCGAAGTGTGGAGGGCCTTTCAGGACATGTTTTCTTTAGTTTTAGATGCAAATTTTGGGGATTGGGGGGCAAAATTTGTGTTTGGCCCTATATTTTAAGAGTTAGCACCAGCTATGTCTGGGTCATTGGTAAGTATAAAAAATATATAAATTACTATAAATTTTTTAACTTTCGAGGCAGCAGCCATTTTGTTGTCATTGTGGTTATTTAGTTACACTGATTTTTCAGTGTTTTCCTCTCTCCCTTTCCTTTAAGTCCCCTCTTGCTATTCTCCCATGCTTTTGGCATAGTTTCTGTAATTATTATTACTAAAATTTCTTGGGAGTTTTAGCTGAATAACAGAATGAATTCTGTTCTTTTCCCCATGTTTACGTCTTCACTTACAGGTGGTTAGGCGTTGTGTTCTGCATCTACCATCTGATGTTCTGCAGTTTCTTCCCTGGAAGTCTCTGTTTTGCATCAGATAGTGTATTTTTGATAACTGATTTCGGGCCTGGGTGCCTGGAGTCTTATTTTAGTGTTTTTACACTCATTGTTTACATTTACAACAGCCCTCTGTGTGAGGGGGGGATTTCTTGAAAATAATATCTTGATGTTATTTTAATCATAACTAGATAAATTATTATTGTTCGTAAGTGTTGAATAAATTGTTTAAAATATTTTTAAAATTTTTGTCCACACTTAGTCTTGGGATCCATTGGGGCTCAACGTTACTTTTCAGAAACTTGGGCTGTTCTGAAAAAATATTTTTTCAAAATATTTTGATTTCAATTATTTTTTTCTATATTAATGGATCATATTATTATTATGTATTTTGATTGCCAGGGGTTGGTGCGAGTACCAGGACTTTGTTTTCTTTTCACATTGAAAGGATTTTGATCAATTGTAATAAGAGGAAGTCTTCCTCTGACTTTTATAATCATTCTATATGTGGTCAGTGTACTCGCATTAACTCCTGTTCTGTATCGTATGATTTCGATGACAACATGGGTAGCGTATGTCACGGTATGTTAGTGGGGAATTGGACATTCCGGTCCGTTCCCCGCAGGGTCACTCTACTTTATCAATTTCTATTTCAGACGATCAAGATTAGGGTGATATATCTGTGATGTCTTCCAACAGTGTGCCTCCGTCGTCACAATTATTGAAGGGCTAGCGGAAAAGTGCTCATGTAAATACGCCAATTGCCTAGGAGGACCCTAGTAGGTTCGACAGCCTTTGACGTCCGCTAGCTCGCCCGGTGTAGCGTCCATTCATTGAATGGTTCGGCAGCCGGGTTCGTCCGTTGCGGTCTAGAAGGAGTTTTGGGGTGATGCGAGCACTATAAATCAACTAAATGCACACCCAGTGACGGCGGATTAGAGGGAGAACGGAGGAAGCCTTTTAGTCCGGTTCATAGCTCGTTCTGGTCCATCCGGACGGCAAGCGAGAGAGGCCCTTCTCTCGTACAACAACATCTGGCCCCAGATGTTGTGGTACAAAATGTTTCGCATTCGGAGCATACGTCCGTCGCTCGGGACGCTCCGACATATAGTCAGTCCGGAGAGACTGTCAATAAGGCTTCCTCATTCTCATGGTAGCGCACACGACTGCTCTTGGCTACGTGACCTCGGATATTCAGTCAGCTTCGCCAGTCAGAGAATCATCGGCGACCAGGTCACACCATCCGGTAGCCAGGAACACGAGGCCTGCAGACTCCGGACGTTCGCATAGGAAAGTGTGCGGGAGTCAACGTACACGGAGCTTCCGGCGGCAATGCATCGTAAGACCGCTTCTGCACAGGCCTAGGGGACGGACATGGTTTCCTAAATAGCACAGCTTATCGCAGCATCCCAGCATCAACTGAATCTGTCACATATGTTTTATCCGACGATGCTGGGTCGGGACGCTCCGCGGAAGCGGGTACGGACGTCCAAAAATTTCATCTGGTCCGACGGGATACCGAAAGGGATTCGGAGGATTTCGAGCTTTCCCTTTCGGAACAACATATGCTGTTGTGTATGTCTTCTGACTTGATCTTCTACAGGTTCTTTCGTCGGACCAGAATGCTGCGATGCCGGATAAGAAACTGATAGTGTCGGTGGACTTAGAAATTTTTGGTTCGGTTCAGGGACATCGTCCCTCAGTTCCGACATAGTCCAATAATGTCACACAAACTTTCGAATTATTGAACGACGCTATATATTTATTATTATATGCTTGCTATTACCAAGCATTTCTGGTTTCTTGTTCGCAAAGTTACGGAGATGTCTTTCAAAAGTGTGCCTCTGTCGTCATAGTTAATGAAGAGCTAGCGGCAATAAGTGCTTATGGAATATGTCTATCGCCTAAGAGGTCCCTTGTAGGATCGACGGAGTGACATCCGCTAGCTCACCCGGTGTAGCGTACATTCATCGAATGGTTCGGCTGCCGGGTTCGTCCATTGCAGTCTAGGAAGGAGATTTGGGTGATGCGAGCACTATAATTACTTTAGTACTCACCCAGTGACGGCGGATTGAGGACAGATCGGCGGAAGCCTGTTAGTCCGGTTCCTGGCTTGTCCAGGTCCGTCCGGGCTGTGAGCGAGAGAGGTCCCTCTCTCATCCAACAACATAGGGGACCGCATGTTGTGGTTCAGATATTTTACATTCGGAGCATATGTCCGTCGGTCGGGACGCTCCGTTATATTGACAGTCCGAGAGACTGTCGATAATGCTTCCTCATCCTCACAGCAGGGCACACGACCGCACATTGGCTACGTGACCTCGAGTATCCGATCAGTTTCGTCATTCAGTGATTCCACGGCGAATAGGTCATGCCATCCGGTAGCCAAGGGACACGAGGCCTATACACTCCGTTCGCTCACATATTAGTAGTATGCACGGAGTAACGATCACGGAGCTTCCAACGGCAATGCATTGTAGAACCGCTTCTCCACAGGCCTCAGTGACGGACGTGCTATCCGAGTTAGCACAGTTTTTTCGCAGCATCCCAGCAATCGACAGTTTCTTAGTCGAATCAGGAATTATCTGACGGCGCTGGGTCAGTGCGGTCTGCGGTTGCATCAGGTACGGACGACCGAACACTTTATAGGGTCCGTTAGGATGGCGAAAGGGATTCGAAAGATTTCGAGTTTTCCCTTTCGTAGCATCGGAAGCTGCCATTCATATCTTCCGGCATTATCTTCCAGTGATTGTTATTTCGGTCTACATTGCTGCGATGTTGGATAAGAGACTTATAGCGTCATTGGACACGGAATTTTGGATCGGTTCAGGGACATTGTCCCTGACTTACCGACACAGTCCAATAATGTCATTTGAACATGTGTATTATTTATCGACGCTATATATACATATAAGCCTGCTTCCAAGCATGATAGTTTAGTTTCTTGTCCGCAATGCTCATTTCTGCCTTTTTATCATTTATACGAATAATTTATTTTGGCAGAACAGGGCATACCAAGAGTTCATATGCGTCTAGACGGCGTGGTTAAAGACTGGAAATATTCTTTTTCGCCGTCTATGTCTTTTCCAACCACAATGTTGGAAACGACAATGATGTCTAGTAGACTTAACTTAGACGCTTTATCATACGTAATCCACCTTACTGAGGCGTTATCATTACGTCTTCAAGAAAAGAATTACGGGATATTATCCTCAATGTGATTTCTTTTGAGGGCAGTAGTTTGTTCACGTATAACTCCACCCTTCAGTGGCTGATTGGAGTTGGTTAGATGTGACGCAGCCCTAGCTACATCCACGCGTGTGGATAGTAAGGTGAAGAACTCTCTCAGAGTCGCTTCGTTCTCGGAGAAGCTTCTCTTCGACGGCAACTTTTCAGCAATCCATGAATTGCTCGATTTACTCGTTCTCTTGTCTATCTAGTGTTGCAAGAGATTCAGACTGGGGCAAACATTCGGTGGTTGACTCAGAGAGTGCCATTGCCGTTGCCGGATCCGAGTTTTATAATTATGACGGTTGCCAGTCAAACAGGTTGGGATATAATATTGATCCCAACGGATTTGAAGTGCCAGGGTCTTTGGGTTCCGCAGTCTCTAAGCAAGCACTTATCTTCCGCGGAATAATGTTTTGTTTTTTTTTTAGGCTTGCTTTATATCATTGGATGAACATTATTCAGAAACGCATGTCCAAATCCTGTCCGTTAATTCGACAGTAGTGGCGTATCTCCGGAACCAGGGAGGCACTCATTCGTTTCCGTTATTCAATTTAATGGAAAGAATCCTTCTGTTTGTTATAGTACACCAAGTTCTGTTTTGGTCCGTCATATTCTGGGTCGTCTGATTGTTTTACCGGACTCCCGTTCACTTATGGGTCGCTTGTTGCCGTCAGAATGGACTCTCAACAAACAAGTATTCAATCAGATTTGCTATCGGTGGGAGCGCCCAATGATAATTTATTTACGACACAGCTTGCTAATCAATTGCAGACGTATGTGTTTGCTTGTCCGGATCTCTGAGCTAATGTTGTTAATGCTCTATTGATCTAATAGGATGGAATGATAGGATATGCGTATCCTCCTGCGCTGTTGTTTCAGCAAGTATTGCTAAGATAAACAACCACAATACATTTCTGTTGATAGCATCTCTGTCTTCACAGAGACCGTGGGTAAATTTACTCTGATGTCTACTGTGGGACTTAACGCGAAATCTTCCTCAATGAGAGGATCTTTTTCGCTGGGTAAAATCGTGTCATCTTTATCACAACCCGCAAGGTCGCAACCTTCACATATTCCGTTGTGTGGTCCGTATTGCATTGTAAGCATTGTACTGGACGAGCTTTGGACGCGATTTCTTACTATAGGAGATCCTCTTCTTCGCTATTCTATGCGGCTAAAGTGGAGGCTCTTCCGCCGTTGGTGTAGGGATCACTATGTTCATATTGTTGATCCCTCCATACTAGTCATTGCAACTTTTTAGTATACTTGTTTGACAAGATCTACTGCAGCCTGTTATTATTAAGGTTATAGGTTTATGTTACCTCATACCTATGCACTCTATGATAGTTTACAATTGAGTCTTATGTCTCTTTATCTAAGTCAGTTAGTAACTTTTTGATAAATAGACTTAGAATCATTAGATTAAATTCCTATATGGAATTTAACTTCGGTTCTTATTTAGCTAAGTAATCATTTGAGCCTCTGGAAACAGTAGTTTTCAAATTCTGACCTTTTAGACAGTAATTCTGTTGGCTTCTCTTTTACTGAAGAGTCAGTGAGTTTCATGCACTATCGGTGGATGATTTTCACTTTCGTAGTTTCGGAATCACTACTTCCTTTACTATTTAGGTTGGATTTTTGCATAAGAGTTAGGCTCCTAATTAATATCCGGAACCTATTGTTATTAAGGTCCTTCCGTCTTCGTACGGGCATAGGCCTTTACTCTGTCCGGTTAGAGTTTATGTATTTATAAACAGATTTCTGTTTATTACTACGGGCGTAAACTTCTTCTGTCTTTGATGCCTATTAGAAGGACGTTACGCTCCATTCTATTGCTAATGGATTCAATTAACTATCGATACTGCTTATGGTATATCTTTGACTCAGCAGTTGTGTTTGAGATTTCGGCTCATGAAGTAAGAGTTCTTCTACATCTTGGGCTTACATTAATAGTGTCGCTATTATAGATTTTTGAAGGCTGCTCATTGCGCTCAGCCATCCACATTCATGAATTTTTATCTCAGAAATATTGAGTCCATTTCTGGAGGCCTCTATTGTTAGGTCTATTATCTACTGCTCAGAATGTCATTCACTTAACAGTTGCTACTATAGCTAGGTAGGCTGTCTGTTTCGGCAGTGACTCCGTTCTGCTGCCCTCTTCGCTCTGGGCTATTTGACCCAGGGCAAGAAAAAGGGGGGGGGGAGGGTGTTCCCTTGGGTCACCTGTTTTACTATGAAAACAAGGGGATACCTCCTCCGGAGTTAGTAATTCTGAGCTGTTATTGGGATGGTTGTTTAGTGAGAAGTTTATGTTTTAAAAATTCATTCAAGTCTTAGATTTTAAAGTATAGCTTTTGAATATAGCACGTGTCAACGGACATGATTATGCAATCCTCAGACACTTTTAAGGAGTATAAAGAGTCTCTATTCTCTAGACTTACTTTATTTATTGACTTACTTTAAAAATTATTAGTAGAAGGATTGTACTAGATATTAATAGAGTACATGGATGTATGATGCTCAATTTTGGAAGGTGTTGTATCATTCTAATTTATCATAAATAAGAAAGATACATGTAAGGCCTAATACTTCTTTTTCCCTAGAGGGGATGACTCTATATTATATAATTGAGCGTATTCCATCTTGCTCTATGTCCTTGGCCCTCCAGCCTTTTTACTATTCAGCTATGTCTGGGTCATTGGTACAGTATAAAAATGTTAAAAAATTTATAGTAATTTATATATTTTTTATACTTACCAATGACCCAGACGGGGATGGCCCTCCCAGGAGTTGGGAACTCTTACCTCCCCGCTGAGTACATAGCGCTTACCAGGCACTGGTTATTAGAATGATTAATGGCACCAATTTCGGAACGTCCTTGACACTGCGCATGCGCAGTAGAGGTGACGTGTGGAGGGCCATTCAGGACATGTTTTCTTTGGTTTTAGATGCAAATTTTGGGGATTGGGGGGCAAAATTTGTGTTTGGCCCTATATTTTAAGAGTTAGCACCAGCTATGTCTGGGTCATTGGTAAGTATAAAAAATATATAAATTACTATAAATTTTTTAACTTTTTGACAAAATTATTTCATGTTTCCCAATTTCGGGACATGGGCCTGACGTCATCATTCTTGCCAATGAGTTTGCCACTGTTTGTTAAGTGTTCCTTCCCTATCCTTCCTTGAAGCCCTCCTGTTAAACTCCCATGCTTTTTGGCTTTTTTATTGAAATTTTTTTGTAAATTTCTTGGGAGTTTAACGTGTTTCACAGAATGTTTATTCTGTGTATCCCCATGGTTACGTCCTCACCCTAGGGGTGTTTAGCCGTTTTTGGTCATGCATCTTCCATCCGATGTATCGTATTTTATTCTAATGAAGATCTTGCTTTGCATCGGATAGTTTAAAATCTGTTACTGACTTCGCACCGTGTTGTTCAGTGCCTGGAGTCTTGTTTCTGGTTTTCTTTTTCCGTTGTTTACATTGACAATACTCTGCTTATGTATGCAGTTTCCTATTTATTAACTATGGTAGGACTATTATAAGATACATTATATATTCCGGTAGTGTAGCTTTCATTTTTGGAGAAGAAAAAAAAATTTTGTCCACACTTTGGCTCTATCGGGATCCATTTGGGCTCATCATTCCCTTTGGTAACTTGGGCTCCATTCAAAAATTTTTCGCAAATTTTTTTATTGTAAATTATTTTTCGAATTATTGTTTTCATTAATATTATTGTGTATCTTTTTCAGATATTTATTGGGAGTTGGTGCGAGTACTGTTGACTTTTATTTTATTCAAAATGAAAGCTTTTTGCTCAAATTGTAACTTGAGGAAGTCTTCCTCTGATTCACATGATAATTGTATCAGTTGTAGTCAGTGTACTCACACTAATTGTCGCTAATATTAAATTCGGGGTGTCCTTCCGTGTTTGTCGTTTCCAGACTCTAACTTTCCTTACAGTGACCGGATTTCGATGAAATTTAGGTAGTAGATCACTTTCATCAATTGTGGGTCCAAGTTCGAATATGGGCATTTTCCACGCATATTTAATTAGGTTGCTGAAATTTGATTGGCTGACGGTTTCCAGGCTCTTACTTTCCTTAAAAGCAACCGATTTTGATGAAATTTCATATATGGATTACTTTTATCAATACCTAGGTCAAGTTCCAATGTGGGAAATTTTGTACCGAAAATCTGTCCGTCTGCCCTGTGCATCAACGCACCTCGGATTAAAAGCCGTATTTATGAACCAATCTTCACGAAACTTCTTGTGTACCTTTGTTATCATTGTGAGTCCAGAATATGTGTTTTGGGGTTTGGTCCAAAATTCAAGATGGCCGCCAGTGGCCATTTTGTTCCGGAATTGGGTGTAATCATTTTTTGTACAGAACTTCTATATGAAAGTTCGGATTTGAATAAATTTTTGTATGAATGTTTAGTAACATGCAATACATCACATGTAATACAGGTTTTGTTCTCGTGCAAAAATTATGCAAATTACGGAAACTTTGATTTATTCAGTGCTACTACTAATACACGGTAAGTGCACACCTTCCGTGTTTTTCGTTTCCAGACTCTAACTTTCCTTACAGTCAGTCGATTTTCGATGAAATTTGGGTAGTAGATCACTTTCATCAATTGTGGGTCCAAGTTCAAACATGGGCATTTTCCACGCATATTTAATTAGGTTGCTTAAATTTGATTGGATGATGGTTTCCAGACTAACTTTCCATAGAGTCAACCGATTTCAATGAAATTTGATATATGGATTACTTTTATCAATACCTAGGTCAAGTTCGAATGTGGGAAATTTTGTACCGAAAATCTGTCCATCTTCCTGTCCGTCTGCCCGTGCATCAACGCGCCTCGGACTAAAAGCCGTATTTATGAACAGATCTTCACGAAACTTCTTGTGTATCTTTGTTATCATTGTGAGACCAGAATATGTCTTCATCATTACTTCTTTTGCAACTCTACAAAGTCAGACTCTCCCAGTACCATATACAGACCACCATATTATCTGGACATCACTTCCAAGGTTTCATTAGCTTCCAATCACAAGCTTTACAGGTTGGTTAACACTTTTCACATCAGTTTAATGTAATATGTCTTATCATACAGTCTTAATTTTTAGTGATTCTCACAGTTATACTCCACATCACTTTACTTGCTTTGACAGTGACCTCCGTGAAAATAAATCTGATAACCACTGTCTGAAGTACTGTCTGTTCTGTCTCTTCTAAATAACTTCCACTTGCAACTCAATTATATTCCACTGGATGTATTAATTCCCCTTGAAACTGCTGCCCAGCGGGAGACATGAATTCACTGAATTTGCTTGTTCCTGTTCAACTTGTGTCAATTGGGATGACAAACGTTGGAGACGGGTGTCAAGGTACATTGTTAGCGGCGAAAGGACAATGCCGGTCCTCTTGCCACAGAGTCACTCTAGCTTTTCAGTTTCTATTTCAGAGGAACAAGAACATGGTGATGTTTACGTGACTCCGTCAGAAAGTGTGCTTCCGTCGTCGCAATTAGATAGTCAGTCAGAGTTAGCGGCTAAAGCGCTCTTAAATATTAGACAGGGCAATAAACCACATGCCGGTGGTTTCAGATCCCTGTTGCCAGCTAGCTCGACTGGTGAAGCGGTGGGTACCGTGACACCGGGTGTGTCTGTTGCAGTCGAGGAGAGAATAAAGGGTAGAGCGAGCACTATAAAATACATACAGACTCACCCTGCGATGACGGAAAGGAAGAAGCCGGCAAGTTCAACAGTAAGCTCGGCGAGGTCTGACAGGACCGCGAGCGAGAGGGTTCCCTCTCTTTCACAACAATATCTGGGCCAGATGTAGTTCGGAACTTGCGTCAGTCAGAGCTTACATCCACGCCTCCTGTCCGGGACGCTCCGTTCAGTACACAGCCGGGGTCGGCTACAATTATGGCTTCTTCAGTGTTTACAAAGCACACACGACTGCACCTTGGCTACGTGACTTTGGATATCCAGCCTGCATCGCCGAGAAAGGACCTCTCTTCGTAAAGAAAGTCACACCATCCGGTAGCCAAGGAGACGAGGCCTCATTCATCAGGACATACGCAAAAAAGAGCCATCTTGGACACACTGTCCCAGGAGCAGCCGGCGGCCAAGCAACAAAAGACTGCTGCTCCTCAGGCCTCCATAATGGACTTGCTGTTGCACATCATGCAGCTTATCACAGCAGGTACAGGAGCAACCTATGGCAGCCTCGGAACCAGAGCCGTCGGATGATGCTGGGTCGGTCCAGTCATCTGCGTGTTAAGATGCCGATGACCGTGAGTCTTATCTGATTCCGTCGGATGGTGAAAGGGATTCAGAGGAAAATTACCCTTCCCTTTCAGAACAACATATGGTAGCGATGGATTTAATTCATCAATACTTTCATGAATTTGTTCCTGAGAATCAGAGTGCTGTGACCGCTCAAAAGAAGCTGCTAGCGTCGTTAGACGCTGACTATATCCGGTCAAAGGAGGAGGTCCTTTCCTTCCCGGTACAGTCTAAGTCAGGTGTCACAGACCTTCGGTCTTCTTAACGAGGCCATATTTAGTCCTTCCAGTGGAAAGAGAAAAGGCAGCTTTTTATCATCATCTTCCATACGTTTACCATTTATTGGACTACGTCCATTTAAAATGGTAGGGGAAGGTGTTCCGAGAGTTCCTCTGCATTTAGTTGAGCAGGTTGAGGACCTAGATATGTCCTTACCTCCGTCATTCACAATTCGCTCGGACACAATTGAGACGGCAATTTCTTCTAACAGAGCGAATTTAGATGCTATGTCTTGTGCAGATCACCTTACGAGAGCTATGGTGCAACGTCTCAATGGGAAGGAATTTGAGGACGTTCGTACCTCTTTACAAGTTCTTTCCAGGGCTATAATGTTTACCATGTATAACTCCGCCCTAACAGTGGCTAATTTTGAGTTAATTAGACATGATGGAGCCCTTGCATCATCATCTTTAATAGATGTCAGGGTGAAAAACTCTCTTCGAGTCACTCTGGTATCAGGTCACGATATCTTTGACGACAAGCTTTCTTTGGTCTATAACCAAGCCACAAAGAAAACGTCAAATACTCTGCTACTTAAGTCAGCGTCTAATAAACCCGCAACAGCAGAGAAGAGTAAAGGAGGAGGTTCGAGACAAAAATCGTCCAGAAGGAACTCCTCGCGAGGATATAAAAGATCCTCATATTCTTTCTCTCTAGATCATCAATATAGCAATTCAGGTCGGGGGCGTGGGTTTGACCGAGGCAACCGGTCAGATGCCCCCAAGCCGGCGGGTAGAGGCTCATCACAGGGAGGATGTGGTTTCTCCTCCTGCAGGCCTCGCAGGTCCTACAGGTGATGGTAAGGACCTCTATTGTGTTCCAGCTTGCGGAAGGTTATCAAGATTCGTGAGAAACTGGATAACTATTACGGAAGACCAGTGGGTGAGAAGTGTGATCTTGGATGGCCTAAGGCTATCTTTCTGAGCAAAACCACCGCTAACACGAAGTCTGCATTGGACACAACTTCTGCCAAATCCTGTAAAAAAAGAGTCTCTCCTTTCATAGGAAAAGTCTCTCTTGGAAAAGGAAGCAATAGAGGTCGTAGAGAACCAAGAGTCTCTAGGTTTCTGCAGTCACCTGTTCCTTGTACCGAAGCCAGACAGCTCGTTCCGACCAGTAATAGACTTGAGCTGGATAAACAAACTTATCGTGGCTCCAAAGTTCTATATGGAGACCATTCGGTCTGTAAGGGCAAGCATTTGAGTGAACGACTATGCAGGCAAGCGTAGATCTAAAAGATGCGTACTTTCATGTCCTGGTACACCGGGCATTCAGAAAGTACCTACGGTTCGCCATTCAAGGGATATATCAGTTCCGAGCAATGTGCTTCGGTCTGAATCTAGCACCCTGGGCATTCACTCGAATAATGAACTCGGTAATGTCTTATTTCCGAGCTCATTCGTCTGTGGTAACGTCGGCTTACTTGGACGACATTCTTCAGAGGTACGGCAACAAAACTACTCTTCAGAATGATGTTCAGAGTCTGCTATTACTCCGATGTCTCGGTTACATCATAAACGAGGAGAAGTCAGATCTAGCTCTGTCCAAGTCGTTCATTTACTTGGGGATGAGCTTCGAGACTCACAACAATCTGGTTCGTCTGCTGTTACCCAGAGCGAAATTAGTCAGTTGTTATACTCGCTTTTGTCTACACTCAGACGGATTAACAGCGAGGGAATTTATGCGACTGATGGTGTTGTGTGGAGCGGCTTCAGATTTCATTCCGATGGGTCGCTTACGCACACGTCCACTCCAGATATTCTTTACTCAGAACTGGAGTGTGAAGACATATTCGCTCGAGACCAATATTGTTTTAACGGACCTAGTAAAACAAAAAGTTCAGATTTGGGCAGACATTCAGTGGTTAACTCAGGGAGTTCCGCTGCAGCTGCCAGATTCAGCTTTCATGATTATGACGGATGTGAGTCAAACAGGTTGGGGCGCGATCCTCAACCTGTCAGACTCGAAGTGCCAGGGTCCTTGGGACCCAGAGTTCCTGAAGAAACACATAATCATCAAAGAAAAAATGTCAATATGGTTAGCGCTACAACAATGGATTCACATTGTAGAGAATACACATGTTCAAATATTGTCGGACAACTCGACAGTAGTAGCGTATATAAGGAACCAGGGAGGCACGCATTCGTTTCCGTTATACAAACTAACGGAAAGAATCCTTCTTTTTGTCTTGGAACATCAAGTTCATCTATCAGTCCGTCATATACCGGGTTGTCTGAACGTACTAGCAGACTCGCTCTCTCGTAAAGGTCGCATGTTGCCTTCAGAGTGGACTCTCAACAAGTGAGTGTTCAGAGAGATTTGCTACCAGTGGGAGCATGTGCAGATGTCAAAAGTATGGAGGACCAGATAGGACATCAAATTTGTGGTTTTACATGCAAATTTTGGGGATTGGGGGGCAAAATTTGTGTTGGGCCCTGGATAATTTGGAGTTAGCACCAGCTAAGTCTGGGCCATTGGTAAGTATAAAAATATACAAATTACTATGAATTTATCATTTTCTGTACTTACGTTACATCTTAAGGTGATCAACAGTTTACAGTGCTGTTGAATGTTAACCAGTCGTCAGCATAGGTGTTTGCATCTGCCTAAAGTATAGCTGCTTTGTTGGCTAATAATTTTCAGAACTGCCAATTGCATTAAGGTTGATATAAAAATTGTTGGATCTATCTTTTTTTCACTTTTGTTGGGAAGAGTAAATATTTTAACCCTTTACCCAATGCAGACAATATCAAAATTTATTATTTTAAATATTTTTTTTAAATTTTTCAAAATATTTTAACAAAACCATATCATGTGACCCCTCATTGGAACGGGCTCGATGAGCTCATTCCAAAGAGGGGTCACATCATATGGTTTTGTTGAAATTTTTTGAAAAATAGCATTTTATCAGCTGCTGAATTTGCATATTACGTGGGCGGATGTGGTCAATTTGTTTGGTAAAGGGTTAAACGCATTTATCAGAATCGGCTATGCTCAGTCACCATGCTGAACTCATTGGATCAGTGTAGGATATCCTCATCTAAACCTTTGGTGTTACAGTTCCAACTTAATTTTAAAAGGCAGTTGAAACATATATATTGAATTTTACTAAGTATAGCATGTAATCAGTTGAGGTGAATTCATTTCAGCAAAATTGTTTTATTACAGTGTATATGAGCAATATCATTTTTTATTGAACCTTTCAATCCAAGAACATGTTTAAAACTATTTATCATATGCTAGCCTGTGAATTATCACAAATTATCTAAAAGATATTTCTCAATATCCATTGACTTGATGGGTAACGAGGAATATCCCTCAATAGCTTCCTAAATGATGACTCTCTATGGTGCATCACTTCACCTTCGGTACTTTTACAAGCGATTCAGTGCCGGCTTTACCAGCAGTACCAGACGTTCATGCTATTCCAAGCCATTCTGGTGATTCTGTGACTGAAAAATTAGATGTATAATAATAAAAAAAATAAGAAAGTAAAGTAATTAGATATATAGAAAGTGACTCCGGGGATGATATTGAGCCTTGAACTGGTAACTTTTCTGAAAAATCTTGTTGATCAATTCACCCAGGAAGTTTTTTTTAAAGGAATTTCAAATTCCTTCTTATAAATTGACATTTAAAATGTTCTAAAAATTAATATTAATGAAAAATATGAGAATACTTTCATTTGTAGTATTATAATTATTAAATTTCATCTGTGAGTTGAACAATTAGTTGGTTAAATTATTGTGGGAAAGTGGGGCTATTTTGTTATGTTTGAGTGATTTGGCCAGTACAGGCATGAAAGAACGATCAGCTGATCTTTGTTATTGTTTTCAAATGTATGAGTTTGCAGTCGAATTGGGTTGAATATTGCACAGTAAAATGTCTCATAGCATATAATAAAAAGAAGAAAATCTATGCTATTTTAGTGAAAATCAGGAACTATCTCATTCAAGGGGACCAGAAAATATTATTTTTCACTTGTGCAAGTACTCGTGAAAAATAAAACTTTCAGATCCACACTCATGGCGAGATAATTCCCGATATTCACTAAAATAGTGTAGATATCCTCTATTTATTGCAGCTTCCAAAGCTTTTGTATGCAGTATGCAGAAAGAGGTGGATTACTACTGAACACCTAGAGTGGAGGTTTTGCCTAAGCAATGCCATAAGAAGCATAAGAAAAGTTTCAGCCAATGAACCTGATGGTCCATTGGCTGAAATATTGCTTGTGTTTCTTATGGTTTATCAGAGAAATTGTGTTATTATATGTGTGGAAACACCATTCTGCAAATGTTGTAATTAGTAATCCACTCTCCATGTAGGGGAGAGAAACCTAGCAATTACTTCTTTCGTTCTAAAAAATTTTCCAAGGAAGGGCAGTGCTTATCTCTTTCATTTAACACATTGGTTAATACGAGATGTATCAAAAGCACAAGTCAACTCAAGCACAGGATAGGTTGGTGTTCATTTATAGCAGGAAGGGCCCAAATCCATCCAGCACTGTAACCAAAAACATCATAAACATTTCATGATTTTTAGCTCAACTTGACAACGTCAAGTATGAGCTATTGGGATAGGGTGTGATCCATTGTCCATCCATACGTACGTACATCTGTACATATGTACGCCCATATGTCCACAATTCCTTTAGCACACCCTACAGACCACAGCTCTCACCCGATCAGTTCCAAATTTCATATGTGGCTTTGTGGCAATGTCTAGATGGGCACTATCAATATTTTTATACTAATAACCAATGGCCCAGACTAGCTGGTGCAAACTTGATATTATCAAGGGCCAAACACAAATTTTGAACAATCCCCAAAATTTGCAAACAAAACCAAAAATTAAAAGTCCTATCTGGCCCTCCATACTTTTATCATCTGCGCATGGGCAGTGGTCAGGAAGAGACCAGAATTGGCACAAACATCATTCTTTGTCTGGCCCTAAAATCAGTAACAATGAACTGATATCTGTGCCTTAAAATCTCCTTTTTTGGGGATGCCAAGCACAAATCATTGCAAGAATTGGTGGATCCAAGGCTGTTAATGGATGATGGAAGTGAACAACGGTGGTTTCAAATGTTCAGGGCTGTAACTTTATAATAATTATAAAAATTATTTCATGTTTCCCATTTTCGGGACATACACCTGACGTCATCATTCTTGCTAATGATTATTCCACTGTTTGTTAAGAGTTCCTTCTCTATCCTTCCATGAACCCTTCCTGTTAAATTCCTAATCTTTTTGTCTATTTTATATTGAAATTTTTTATTAAATTTCTTGGGAGTTTAACCCTTTACCTAACCTGAAAAGCAGACGACACTTGCAAAAATAATTATTGAATAACTAATTTTTTTCATTTTTTGTCTCAAAAACATAGGTTATGACCCCTCGTTGAAACGAGCTCGACGAGCTTGTTCCAACGAGGGGTCATAACCTATGTTTTTGAGACAAAAAATGAAAAAAATAATGAAAATTAACTGGCGATTTTTGAGAATAGCGCTGGCCGGTTTTGGCCGTTACGTTAGGTAAAGGGTTAACGTGTATTACAGAATGTTTATTCTGTTTATCCCCATGGTTAAGTCCTCACCCTAGGGGTGTTAGGTTGTTTTTGTCTTGCATCTTCTGTCCGATGTATAATTTTTAGTCGAGTTGTGACGAAGTCAAACTCGACTTATAGTTTGGTGAATGGCGGGCGGGCGAGCGGGCGGGCGGATGGGCGGGCGGGCGGGCGGGTGGGTGGGCGTAAACAATTGGTTTCCGGATGATAACTTGATACTGGTTCAACTCACATTCATTAAACTTCATACATAGGTTGGTCTTGGTGGGAGGAAGAACCCTATTTATTTTGGACATGCTACGTCGAAGGTCAAGATCACAGTGACCTTGAACGTAGTAAATCTTAAACAATTGGTTTCCGGATGATAACTTGATAATGGTTCAACTCACATTCATGAAACTTCATAGGTAGATTGGCCTTGGTGAGGGGAAGAACCCTATTGATTTTGGACTCGCTACGTCAAAGGTCAAGGTCAACGTGACCTTCAACATTGTAAATCGTAAACAATTGGTTTCCGGATGATAACTTGATAATGTTTCGACCCACGTTCATGAAACTTCATAGGTAGGTTGGCATCAGTGAGAGGAAGAACCCTATTTATTTTGGACTTGCTAGGTGAAAGGTCAAGGTCACAGTGACCATAAACAATTGGTTTCCGGATGATAACTTGACTATGGTTCAACCCACATTCATGAAACTTCATATGTAGGTTGGCCTTCATGAGAGGAAGAACCCTATTTATTTTGGACTCAATAGGTCAAAGGTCAAGGTCACAGTGACCCTGAACATAGTAAATCAAAACAATTGGTTTCCAGATGGTAACTTGATAATGGTTCGACCCATGTTTATGAAACCTCATAGTTAGATTGGCATCAGTGAGAAGAAGAACCCTATTTATTTTGGACTCGCTAGGTGAAAGGTCAAGGTCACAGTGACCTTCAACATTGTAAATCGTAAACAATTGGTTTCCGGACGATAACTTGATAATGGTTTGACCCACATTCATGAAACTTCATAGGTTGGTTTGCCTAGGTGAGTGGAGACCCCTATTTATTTTGGACTCACTAAGTCAAAGGCCAAGGTCACAGTGACCTTGAACATAATAAATCATAAACAATTGGTTTCCCGATAATAATTTGACAATGGTTCCACCTACGTCCATGAAACTTCATAGGTAGGTTGGCATTGGTGCAAGAAAGAGCCCTATTTATTTTGGAATCACTAGGTCAAGGTCAAGGTCACAGTGACCCTTCACATAGTAAATTGTAAACAATTGGTTTCCGGACGATAAGTTGATAATGATTAAACCGACTTTTGTGCTGTCACAACTCGACATTGGATCGGTGATCCTATCAGCATTTTATTTTTTCATATGAAGATCTAGCTTTACATCTGGTAGTATTTAAATCAGTTACTAACTTTGGGCCTTCTTGGGTGTCTGATGTCTTGTTTCCGGTTTTTTCTTTTGACGTTGTTTACATTAGCAAGGTCCTTAAATATATGTGGTATTTAGTATTATTTTACTGTAGGATTACTGTAGGATACATTGATTATGATTCTGGTAATGTAGCTCATAAAATTTGGATTTTGTCTGCACTTAGGCTCTATCGGGATGCCCTTGGGCTCATCATGTTCCCTTTGGGAACTTAGGCTTTTTTTAAAAAAAAATTTAAGAAATTTTGGGTTTAATTTTTCGAATTTAATTTTGATTGCTATTATTCATGTATCTTTATCATATATTTTATTGTGGAGTTTGTAGGAGTGCTAGCAACTTTGTATTTTGATTGTAATTATGAAAGCTTACTACTCTCAATGCAAGGCGAGGTAGTCGGCCTCGGATTTGCATGCTTGTTGCTTTGCCTGTAGTTGATGCACTCCTACTGATTCTGGTCCTACTTGTGTACATTGGGATGACAGATGTTGGAAATGGGTGTCACGGTACGTTGTTGGCAGTGAGGTTCCTATGCTGGAACTCTCACTGCAAGATAATTCGAGTTTTTCAGTTTCTATTTCAGAGGAACAAGAACATGGTGATGGCATTGTGACATCCATCCAAGTGTGCTACCGTTGTCGTGCTCTGATGAGCAAATAGAGCTAGCTGCAAGGTGCTCATGAATGTAAGCAAGGGATAAGGCGTCTGGTTAGTGTTCTTAATCCCCTGCAAGCAGCTTGCCGACCGGTGAAGCGGTTATTCCATCCGTGTGATCCGTGACACCAGGTAAGTCTGTTGCGGTCGAAGGAAGTGTAGATTTGGGTAGAGCGAGCACCTCAAAATCAAAAAGCTCACCCGGCGATGATGGAAATAGGGAGGAAGTCAGCAAGTTTCTTTTCAGGAGGCTCGGCGAGGTCTAACAAGGCTGCGAGCAGGAGAGGTCCCTCTCTAACCCAACAACATTTGGGGCCAAATGATGTTTTGAGAAACTTGCACCAGCCGGAGCATATGTCCACACCCGCCACACGGGACGCTCCGTCTAGACTGCAGCTGGCCTCGGCTACAGTCACCGATTCCTCCGCTATGTTACAAAAGCACACATGACCGCATGGTAGCTACCTGACTTCGGATATCCAACCAGTTGCGTGAAGATGGACCATCCGGTAGCTAGCGATCCGAGGCTTCGATCATCGGGACGTTTGGAGAAGAGATCCATCTCCAGATCTTCATCCCAGGAGCAGCAAGCAGTGATAAACCAGAAGACCGCTGCTTCTCAAGCCTCGGTAACGGACTTGCTGTCGCAGATTGCGCAGCTGATTGCAGCATCTTAGCAAGTGCAAGAGCAGCCTCCTGCAGACTCCGGTGATGAACTGTCGGATGGTGCTGTGTCGGTCCAGTCATCTGCACACGTCACAGCTGAATCAGTTGGATGGTGAAAGGGACAAGGAAGAGGATTACCCTTCCCTTTCGGAACAGCATATGGTAACGATGGATTTTATTCATCAGTACTATCCTGAATTTGTTCCACCTGATCAGCAAGCTGCGACTACTAGAGAGAAGCCGCTGTCTTTGGATGCAGACTTCGTGCAGAGGATACAGTCCCGATACAGTCTAGACAGGTGTCGCAGGCCTTCGGCAAAAACATGCATCAGCTGGCCGGTGTAAGCGAGGTCATCCCAGTTCACTATCATAGAAGGGAGCTCCTTGCGAAAGTCTAGGAAACCCTCTTACATTTACTCTGGAGATCGTCTGTTTAGCAACTCGGAAATAGCGACTCGAAAAGGGGCGCAAGTCTTATAAAGAATATAAGTCAGAAGCCCCTAGATTGACGGGACGAGGTTTTTTGTGGCAAGGACGTAGTTTCGCTTACTGCAAGACTCACAAGTTGTACAGGTGATGGTCTAGACTTCTGTTGCTTTCCACTTAGCGGAAGGTTATCAGCCTAGCATAAAGTGGATGATATTACGGAAGATCAGTGGATGAGAATGTAGTCTGAGAAGTCTGCGGCTATCAGTCCGAGCATGCTCCACTTACATGAAGTACATGTTGGACAAATCTTCTGACGAATTCTTCCACAAGAGTTTCTCCTTGCAGAGGTATAGGCTCTCCTATTGAAGAAAGCAATAGAGGTTGTTGATAATATTCTCCAGGTTTTTTTCAAGTCACCTGTTTCTAGTCCCGAAGCCAGGCGGATAGTGCATAGATAGGCTGAGACATCTGCCTTGTGTGGAATAGAGCTGTTAGAGGGCATAAGTACGTCTTTTCCCTCCCAGTGTTGTATTCCTTGGTGTCAAGACATTTTATGCCATTGTGAATGCCATAGTAGCCTTATGTACTGTTACAGCGTTTTTTTCTTATTATTAGCGGCTAGTGTTGTAAGTCTCCATTTAGTGAGCTTTTAAAGGCCGCAAGTGACAGAGTTATGTCTTCACGTAGACGAAGACTCATAACTGCGTAGCTACCTTGAGATTACTGTCTCTTTGGGAATTATGGCTGTTAGAATAGTGGCTCATCATTCCCTACCTTGCGCGACGATGGTTGTAAGTCTCCGTTTAGTAAGCTTTCAAGGTCGCTAGCTACACTGAGATATCTGTCTTCACGGAGAGGAAGACTTCTAAGCTATATTAGCTAGGCTCTGACCGCTGTCTTTTGGGAATAAAACCGATAAGAGTAGAGTCCTTTTCGGTTGTTTTCCTAGGTGTCATAGACTTGAGTCTTATTGTTTACACCATAGTAGCCTAGCGAGAATCATGAGCGATGTTTTTTCAGTATTTATGCAGTGACATAACTGAATTTATTGTCTCTTGGGACTACTATCTCTTTGGGAATTTAGGGCTGTTAAAATAGCGGCTCTTCATTCCCTACCTTGCATGACAATAGTTGTAAGTCTCCGTTCAGTGAGCCTTCAAGGTCACAACTTACACCGATATATCTGTCTTCACAGAGGTGAAGACTTATAAGCTACGGCTAGCTTTGTAAGTCTCCCTAGTGAGCTTCTAAGGCCACAGTTATCAGCCTTTTTACTGTCTTCACATATAGGAAGACCTTTAGATCCTTCAGCTAGGCTGAGTTCGTCGTCCTATCATGATATCGTATGTTAGAGGAGGTTATTCTCTTTCTACCGGTATGGTTTGGTGTTAGTTATATAAGGCGATAAGCTCTATTGTTGATGCCATATTTACCTAGTGTGATTAATGAGCGTTTCTTCAAACGCATATACTTAATTCCTTCTCAGAAATCGATTTCCTGATTTCAGTCCACACGTAAGGAGTCCTTCTACATTTTTATGTTTGGGTGTTGAAACATTGTTTTCATCTCCCTTTTCATTTCTATCCAATCTATTAATGTGGATTATACTTCCATCTTAGAGACTGGATATTATGTCAATATGGTGTATTTTTGTTTATCACATCTCTCTCCGTCCTTAGTGGCATTGTGGAGTCAGTCAGACGTGAGGAGCCCTGCGGTTCCTATACTATTTGATAACTAATACAAGAGCAATTCAGTGTGGGTGAGGGTTTGATAGGAATTATTCTTCGCCCCCCTCCCCCCCCCCTCTAACCCCCTCCCCCCCACCTTCTCCTGCCAGTGTGTTAAGAGGCTATTATGGGCAGGACATAGTTTTCTTCCTGTAAGCCTTGTATGAATTCAAGTATATTCATTCCTAGATTGGCTCCTAGATTGGTGACTGAGTCGTGTTCTAAAGGCGACCTCATGGGCACATCCACTATTTAGTTGGTTTGTTTCCTGTGGTTGTTCGTTTATAGGTCATATACGAGCATATGATTCCATATCAATAAAATTGCTAGCCTTCGTGTACATTTGTGGCTGACATGTCGGTTATCTGGGCGACATTCTCCAATGTGGCAATTAGTCCACTCTGAAAAGTTTCGCTCAGAGTGGTCTGGCCTTTTCTTACTACGTATGAGTTTATCACTCAGTTGACTGCATATTAACGTCGTATTTTTCATTCAGTTTCCTGGTTACACTTGTATCACTTGGTCTTACCGTGGATACAGGCTGTATTCAGATGAGAACAGTAAAACCTGTCTTGAGAGACCACTGTCTTGAGAGACCACCTGTCTTGAGAGACCACATCTGCCAGGCACCGATTGGTTTTACTCTATAATGGACCTGCTATGGGAGACCACCTGTCTTGAGAGACCACTGTGACCTGGTACCAACTTGTATTTTTATTTTGGGGCTCTTTGGATCAGTTATGGAACTTCCAACAGGCCGTCTATGCATATGTTCTCCATTTTTGGCATATTTATTTGGAGTAGCATCTTCTTTCTCCGAACAATCAATGGTTGTTGCAGACCTAGGAAACAATTAATTATTTCAGGGACAGTCTGTGACGAGTCTGTTAATCATAGCTCGTTCCATGTTCTAAATCCAGGTTTCTTGGAGATACAGTACACATTCTCATATATTTGAACGATTCATTGGAGTGTTATTATTGGAATTAATTATACACCTGAACGGGGTCGCCTGTAGGTTGCTTTAGAAGTGTGTTTGCTCAAACAGATAACTTGCCGTTGGTATTCAATTGGACAAGTGTATGGTCGTACACTTTATATCACCAGTTTTCATCCTATCTATGTATTCCAACTCCAGTATACGTTAGAAGCACATGCTGTTAATTATCGGGATCGCCACGATAGCCTTAGTTTCTGAAGTGGCATTAAGCACCAATAATTAATAATAATTAATAACCGAGTGCCTGTTGGGCGAATATATTTTGATTATTTAGTATCGCTTTTCACTGACTTCAGAGCGCTCCCCTCTTTGTTTTGAAGAATATTCCTTCCAAAAAAAGGGGGGCGATTTTTCTTCATCTCCTCCAGCTTGATAAGTGTGTAACTATGAGTGAAGCTATTTTGTCTGTAGATTATTACTAATCCTTGATCCTTGTTTATTATTTATATATGGCGTATGTTTGTAGGGGTTAGTCTCTCACTCTCAAATACACCATCATAATTTAAGGGACTTAGTCCAGACTAGCCTTGAATTGGGGGCTCGTTACACCCATTTAGCATAATCTTTCATGCTAAGATTACATAATTACTTGGATATGGCTCCTTATTTATGACATGTCTTCTCTATTATTGTATAGAGAGACATACATGTGATTCCTTTTACATTTAATTTCCTTTCACCTTGGAATGCAGGCTTAGGAGCTGGTCTGCTAATTCTTAAGTCCTAGGCCCTTTGCCTTTTTACAATTCAGCTTGTCTAGGCCATTGGTTATTAGTATAAAAATATGATAATTTTAAAGTAATTTGTACATTTTTTATTCTTAACAATGGCCCAGATGGGGATGGCCCTCCCATTATTGGGCACTCATACCTCTCCGTTGAGTTATTATTAGTATGCTCATCTACAAAGAGTGATGTTGGCACCAATTACAGTCTCTTCTTGACCACTGCGCATGCGCAGATGATAAAAGTAAGGAGGGCCAGATAGGTCTTTTAATTTTCGGTTTTGTAATAATAATAATAATTTATTTTCTTGAGCGTAAAACCACAAATAGTGTTCTAAAATGCTTGACAGAACTAAATACACTTCTCTGAAATAAAGAGTCACATCTGTTTTGGTTGCCTCTTACAGAGGTTCAGGAGAATGCTTCAGTGAATAGGAAAGTTTTAAGATTTCTTTTGAAGACGTCGAGAGTTTCTAAAATTCTGACACTAATTGGCAGGGAATTCCACAATCTGGGATCCACGATGGAGAACACACGATCATGAGCCTGATTAGATCTGCTGAAAGATACAACTGGTTGAATTTGGTTTTTTGATCTGAGACTGCGCGGTGGTTTATATACAGTGAGGAGCTCTTGCAGGTAAACTGGAGCCAGTTTGTGGATACATTTGAATACTAAGATCAATATTTTGAAATCAATTCTCTGTTTAACTGGAAGCCAATGTAGTTGTCTTAAAACAGGTGTTATGTGTTCAGAGCGTTTAGTAATTATCCTAGCAGCAGTATTCTGAACTTTTTGAACCTTCTGAATCAGGCACTGGGGCAGCCCCACTAACACTGAATTACAATAGTCTAGTTGTGAGGTGATGAAGGAGTGTACATGTTTTTCAAGTGCTGACTGGTTAAGATAAGGTCGCAGTCTTCCAACATTACAAAGCTGCCAGTAGCATTTTTGACATATTTTATTGATATGGATGTCTAGTTTTAAATTTGAGTCCATAATCAGTCCAATATTCCTGCCCGATTCACTTTTCACAGTGATGTTGTTTCCAACCAGAATTGATGTAACAGGGGGTGTAGGCATGCGAACCCCGGATATCACTAAGAATTCAGTTTTAGAGTCATTCATTTTCAGTTTAAAGTCTATCATCCATTCCCGCACAAGATTTATGCAAGTTTCCATGTTATTGACTGCGGTGAATGAGTCACTTGGAACAGATGGGTTGAATGTGATGTACAGTTGGGTGTCATCTGCATTCAGATGATATGATATGCCATGTTTTTTAAGAAGGCGACCCAGAGAAGAAGTGTACAGAGTAAAGAACAGTGGTCCAAGAACTGAGCCCTGAGGAACACCACACTTGTATGCAAATTTTGGGGATTGGGGGATTCAAATTTGTGCTTGGCCCTTGATAATATCGAGTTTGCACCAGCTATTCTGGGCCATTGGTAAGTATTAAAATATACAAATTACTTAAAATTTATCAATTTTTACACAGTAACCAATGGCCCAGACATAGCTGGTGCTAACTCTAAAATATCTAGGGCGAAACACAATATTTTTTAACTTTTGCCCCCCAATCCCCAAAATTTGCATGCAAAACCAAAAATTAGAAGTCCTAACTGGTCCTCCATACATTTACCCTCTGTGCATGCGCAGACGTCAGGAAGTGTCCGGAATTGGTGCCAACTTCATTCTTTGTTTGGCCCTTGTCAGATAACAACAAACTGACTTTTGTGCTTTTTAAATCTCAATTAATAATGATGCCAGACACAGATCAATGGTTAAATTGGTGGATCCAAGGACACAATTGGATGAAGGAAGGAAGAAATGGTGGTTTGAAACGTTCAGGGCTGTAATTTTTTTTATAATATTTATAAAAATTAGTTTATGTTCCCTAATTTCGGGACATGAGCCTGATGTCATCATTGTTGATAATGATTTTTCCACTGTTGGTTATTCCTTCCCTAACCTCCCTTGATCCCCCCTGTTAAACTTCCAAGCTTTTTGGCTTGTTTTTTTAAATTTTTTATATAAAAGTTCTTGGGAGCTTAACGTGTTATACAGAAAGTTTTTTCTGTATTTCCCCAGGGTTACGTCCTCACTCTTAGGGTGTTTAGGCGTTTTTAGTCATGCATCATACTTCCAATGTATCATTTTTTCTTCTGATGAAGATCTTGCCTTACATCGGATAGTTCAAAAACCTGTTGCCTGGGGTCTCGTTTCCGGTTTTCTGTTGGACGTTGTTTACATTAGCAACGTTTGTTATTTATGTGTAGGTTCCTATTTCTGATATGGTAGGTCTGTTGTAAGATACATTATACAGTCCCATAGTTTGGCAGTTAATATTTTTATACTGTACCAATGACCCAGACATAGCTGGTGCTAACTCTTAAAATATAGGGCCAAACACAAATTTTGCCCCCCAATCCCCAAAATTTGCATCTAAAACTAAAGAAAACATGTTCTGAAAGGCCCTCCACACTTCGCCCCTACTGCGCATGCGCAGTGTCAAGGACGTTCCGAAATTGGCGCCATTAATCATTCTAAGTTTGGCCCTTCATCAGTTAACATCTGACTGATCTTTGTGCTTATAAATCTCAGTTTAAATGATGCCAGACACATAAATATTAGTGAAATGGTGATTCTAAGGAGGATAGAGAAGGAGGAGAGGAAAAGAATGTGTGACAGAATATTATCAGGGCTGTAACTTAAAATTTTTTAATGAAATTATGTTAAGTTACCTATTTTCAAGGCAGCAGCCATTTTGTTGTCATTCTGATTATTTAGTTACACTGTTTTTTTTAAGTGTTTTCCTCTCTCCCTGTCCTTTAAGTTCCCCCTTGCTATTCTCCCATGCTTTTGGCATAGTTTTTGTAATTATTATTACTAAATTTTCTTGGGAGTTTTAGCTGAATAACAGAATGAATTCTGTTCTTTCCCCATGTTTACGTCTTCACCTACGGGTGGTTAGGCGTTGTGTTCTGCATCTACCATCTGATGTTCTGCAGTTTCTTCCCTGGAAGTCTCTGTTTTGCATCAGATAGTGTATTTTTGGTAACTGACTTCGGGCCTGGGTGCCTGGAGTCTTATTTTAGTGTTTTTACACTCATTGTTTACATTTACAACAGCCCTCTGTGTGAGGGGGGGATTTCTAAAATAATATCTTGATGTTATTTTAATCATAACTAGATACATTGTTATTGTTCGTAAGTGTTGAATAAATTGTTTAAAATATTTTTAAAATTTTTGTCCACCCTTAGGCTTGGGATCCATTGGGGCTCAACGTTACTTTTCAGAAACTTGGGCTGTTCTGAAAAAATATTTTTTCAAAATATTTTGATTTCAATTATTTTTTCTATATTAATGGATCATATTATTATTATGTATTTTGATTGCCAGGGGTTAGTGCGAGTACCAGGACTTGTTTTCTTTTCACATTGAAAGGATATTAATCAATTGTTTTAAGAGGAAGTCTTCCTCTGACTTTATTATCAATCTATATGTGGTCAGTGTACTCGCATTAACTCCTGTTCTGTATCGTATGATTTCGATGACAATATGGGAAGCATATGTCACGGTATGTTGTTGGGGCTTTGGACACTCCGGTCCTTTCCCCGCAGGGTCACTCTACTTTATCAATTTCTATTTCAGACGATCAAGATTAGGGTGATGTATCTGTGATGTCTTCCAACAGTGTGCCTCCGTCGTCACAATTAATGAAGGGCTAGCGGAAAAGTGCTCATGTAAATACGCCAATTGCCTAAGAGGACCCTAGTAGGTTTGACGTCCGCTAGCTCGCCCGGTGTAGCGTCCATTCACCGAATGGTTCGGCAGCCGGGTTCGTCCGTTGCGGTCTAGAAGGAATTTTGGGGTGATGCGAGCACTATAAATTAACCTAATGCACACCCAGTGACGGCGGATCGGAGGGAGAACGCAGGAAGCCTTTTAGTCGGTTCATAGCTCGTTCCGGTCCATCCGGACGGCAAGCGAGAGAGGCCCCTCTCTCGTTCAACAACATCTGGCCCCAGATGTTGTGGTACAAAATGTGTCGTAAGCGGAGCATACGTCCGTCGCTCGGGATGCTCCGTTGTATAGGCAGTCCGCTGAGACTGCTAAGGCTTCCTCTTCTCGTCAGCGCACACGACCGCACCTTGGCTGCGTGACCGCCGATATATTACCAGCTTCGCCGATCAAGGATTCTTCGGCGACCAGGTCACACCATCCGGTAGCCAGGGACACGAGGCCTGCAGACTCCGGACGTTCGCATAGGAAGTGTGCGGGAGTCAACGTACACGGAGCTTCCGGCGGCAATGCATCGCAAGACCGCTACTGCACAGGCCTCGGGAACGGACGTGCTTTCCTTAATAGCACAGTTTATCGCAGCATCCCAGCATCAACTGAATCTGTCGCATATATTTTATCCGACGATGCTGGGTCGGGACGCTCCGCGGAAGCGGGTACGGACGTCCGAAAGTTTCATCCGGTCTGACGGGATACCGAAAGGGATTCGGAGGATTTCGAGCTTTCCCTTTCGGAACAACATGCTGTTGTGTATGTCATCTGACTTGGTCTTCTACAGCTTCTTTCGTCGGACCAGAATGCTGCGATGCCGGATAAGAAACTGATAGCGTCGGTGGACTTAGAAATTTTTGGTTCGGTTCAGGGACATCGTCCCTCAGTTCCGACATAGTCCAATAATGTCACACTAACTTTCGAATTATTGAACGACGCTATATATATTATTATTTTATGCTTGCTAACCAAGCATTTCTGGTTTCTTGTTCGAAGAGTTATGGAGATGTCTTTCAAAAGTGTGCCTCTGTCGTCATAGTTAATGAAGAGTTAGCGGCAATAAGTGCTCATGGAATATGTCTATCGCCTACGGAGTGACATTCGCTAGCTCACCCGGTGTAGCGTACATTCATCGAATGGTTCGGCTGCCGGGTTCGTCCGTTGCGGTCTAGGAAGGAGATTTGGGTGATGCGAGCACTTTAATTACTTTAGTACTCACCCAGTGACGGCAGATTGAGGACAGATCGGAGGAAGCCTGTTAGTCCGGTTCCTGGCTTGTCCAGGTCCGTCCGGGCTGTGAGCGAGAGAGGTCCCTCTCTCGCCCAACAACATAGGGGACCGCATGTTGTGGTTCAGATATTTTACATTCGGAGCATATGTCCGTTGGTCGGGACGCTCCGTTATATTGACAGTCCGAGAGACTGTCTTTAGTGCTTCCTCATCCTCACAGCAGGGCACACGACCGCACATTGGCTACGTGACCTCGAGTATCCGATCAGTTTCGGCATTCAGTGATTCCACGGCGAATAGGTTGCGCCATCCGGTAGCCAAGGGATACGAGGCCTATACACTCCGTTCGCTCGCATATTGGTAGTATGCACGGGGTAACGATCACGGAGCTTCCAGCGGCAATGCATCGTAAGACCGCTTCTCCTCAGGCCTCAGTGACGGACGTGCTATCCGAGTTAGCACAGTTGTTTCGCAGCATCCCAGCAATTGACAGTTTCTCGGTCGATTCAGGAATTATCCGACGGCGCTGGGTCGGTGCGGTCCGCGGTTGCATCAGGTACGGACGACCGAACGCTTTATAGGGTCCGACAGGATGGCGAAAGGGATTCGAAAGATTTCGAGTTTTCCCTTTAGTAGTATCGGAAGATGCCTTTCATATCTTCTGGCATTATCTTCCAGTGATTATTATTTCGGACTTCATTGCTGCGATCGTGGATAAGAGACTTATAGCGTCATTGGACTCGGAATTTTCGATCGGTTCAGGGACATTGTCCCTGACTTACCGACGCAGTCCAATATTGTCATTACAACATGTGTTTTATTTTTCGACGCTATATATATATATATATACAAGCCTGCTACTAAGCATGATAGTTTAGTTTCTTGTCCGCGTTGCTCATTTCTGCCATTTTATCATTTATACAAATAGTTTATTTTGGCAGAGCAGGGCATACCGAGAGTTCATATGCGTCTAGACGGTGTGATTAAAGACTGCATATATTCTTTTTCGCCGTTTATGTCTTTTCCAATTTCAATGTTGGGAACGACATTATGTATAGTAGACTTAACTTAGACGCTTTATTATACGTAATCCGCCTTACTGAGGCGTTATCATTACGTCTTCAAGAAAAGATTTACGGGATATTATTCTCAATGTAATTTCTTTTGAGGGCAGTAGTTTGTTCACGTATAACTCCGCCCTTCAGTGGCTGATTGGAGTTAGTTAGACGTGACGCAGCCCTAGCTACATCCACACGCGTGGATAGTAAGGTTAAGAACTCTCTCAGAGTCGCTTCGTTCTCGGAGGAGCTTCTCTTCGACGGCAACTTTTCGGCAATCCATGAATTGCTCGATTTACACGCTCTCTTGTCTATCTAGTGTTACAAGAGATTCAGACTGGGGCAAACATTCGGTGGTTGACTCAGAGAGTGCCGCCGCAGTTGCCGGACCCGAGTGTGGCTGTTATGACGGTTGCCAGTCAAACAGATTGGGATATAATACTGATCCCTACGGATTCGAAGTGCCAGGGTCTTTGGGTTCCGCAGTCTTTTAGCAATCAGTTTTCTTCCGCGGAATAATGTTTTTTAGGCTTGCTTTATGTCATTGCATGAACATTATTCAGAAACGCATGCCCAAATTCCTGTCCTTTAATTCGACAGTAGTGGCGTATCTCCGGAACCAGGGAGGCACTCTTTCGTTTCCGTTATTCAATTTAATGGAAAGAATCTGTCTGTTGGTTATAGTACACCAAGTTCAGTTTTGGTCCGTCATATTCCGGGTCGTCTGATTGTTTTATCGGACTCCCGTTCTCTTACGGGTCGCTTGTTGCTGTCAACAATCAGATTTGCTATCTATGGGAGCGCCCAATGATGATTTATTTATGACACAGCTTGCTAATCAATTGCAGACGTATGTGTTGGCTTGTCCAGATCTCTGAGCTAATATTGTTAACGCTATATTGATCTATAGGACGGAATGATAGGATACGCGTATCCTCCGGCGCTGTTGTTTTAGCAGGTATTGCTAAGATAAACAACCACAATACATTTCTGTTGATAGCATCTCTATCTTCACAGAGATCATGAGTAATTTACTCTCTTGTCTACTGTGGGTCTTAACGTGAAATCTTCCTCTATGTGAGGATCTTTTTCACTGGGTAAATCGTGTCATCTTTATCACAACCAGCAAGGTCGCAACCTTCATGTATTCCGTTGTGTGGTCCGTATTGCATTGTAAGCACTGTACTGGACGAGCTTTGGACGCGATTTCTTACTATAGGAGATCCTCTTCTTCGCTATTCTATGCGGCTAAAGTGGAGGCTCTTCCGTCGTGGTGTAGGGATCATTATGTTCATATTGTTGATCCCTCCATACTACTCATTGCTATTTTTTAGTATACTTGTTTCACAAGATCTACTGCAGCCTGTTATTATTTAGGTTATAGGTTTATGTTACCTCATACCTATGCACTCTACGATAGTTTACAATTGAATCTTTTGTCTCTTTATCTAAGTCAGTTAGTAACTTTTTGATAAATAGACTTAGAATCTTTAGATTAAATTCCTATACGGATTTTAACTTCGGTTCTTATTTAGCTAAGTAATCATTTGAGCCTCTGGAAACAGTAGTTTTCAAATTCTGACCTTTAGACAGTAATTCTGTTGGTTTCTCTTTTACTGTACAGTCAGTGAGTTTCATGCACGATCGATGGATGATTTTCACTTTCATAGTTTCGGAATCAATACTTCCGTTACTATTTAGGTTGGATTGTTGCATAAGAGTTAGGCTCCTATTATCCGGAACCTATTATTTTAAGGTCCTTCCGTCTTCGTATGGGCATAGGCCTTTACTCTTTCCGGGTACAGTTTATGTATTTATAAACAGATATCTGTTTATTACTATGGGCGTAAGCTTCTTCTGTCTTTGATGTCTAGTAGAAGGACGTTACGCTCCATTTTATTGTTAATGGATTCTATTAACTATCGGTACTGCTTATGGTATATCATTGACTTAGCAGTTGTGCTTAAGATTTCGGCTCATGAAGTAAGAGTTCTTCTACTTCTTGGGCTTACATTAATAGTGTCGCTATTATAGATTTTTTAAGGCCGCTCATTGCGCTCAGCCATCCACATTCATGAATTTTATCTCAGAAATATCGAGTCCATTTCTGGAGGCCTCTATTGTTAGGTCTATTATCTACTGCTCAGAATGTCATTCACTTAACAGTTGCTACTATAGCTAGGTAGGCTGTCTGTTTCGGCAGTGTCTCCGTTCGGCTGCCCTCTTCGCTCTGGGCTATTTGACCCAGGGCAAGAAAAAGGGGGGGGGGGGGGGAGGGTGTTCCCTTGGGTCACCTGTTTTACTATGAAAACAAGGGGATACCTCCTCCGGAGTTAGTAATTCTGAGCTGTTATTGGGATGGTTGTTTAGTGAGAAGTTTAGGTTTTTAAAATTCATTCAAGTCTTAGTTTTTAAAGTATAGCTTTTGAATATTGCATATGTCAACGGACATGATTATGCAATCCTCATACACTTTTAGGAGTATAAGAGTCTCTATTCTCTAGACTTACTTTATTTATTGGCTTACTTTAAAAATTATTAGTATAAGAATTATATTGGATATTAATAGAGTACATGGATGTATGAAGCTCAATTTTGGAAGGTGTTGTATCTTTCTAATTTATCATAAATAAGAAAGGTACATGTAAGGCCTATTACTTCTTTTTCCCTACAGGGGATGACTCTATTTTATTTTATTGAGCGTATTCCATTTTGCTCTATGTCCTTGGCCCTCCAGCCTTTTTACTATTCAGCTATGTCTGGGTCATTGGTACAGTATAAAAATGTTAAAAAATTTATAGTAATTTATATATTTTTTATACTTACCAATGACCCAGACGGGGATGGCCCTCCCAGGAGTTGGGAACTCTTGCCTCCCCACTGAGTACATAGCGCTTACCAGGCACTGGTTATTAGAATGATTAATGGCGCCAATTTCGGAACGTCCTTGACACTGCGCATGCGCAGTAGGGGCGAAGTGTGGAGGGCCTTTCAGGACATGTTTTCTTTAGTTTTAGATGCAAATTTTGGGGATTGGGGGGCAAAATTTGTGTTTGGCCCTATATTTTAAGAGTTAGCACCAGCTATGTCTGGGTCATTGGTAAGTATAAAAAATATATAAATTACTATAAATTTTTTAACTTTTGGGAGGAAAAAATTAATTTTGTCCACACTTGGGCTCTTTTGAGATACATTTGGGCCAGACATGTTAACTCTCCCGGAATGCCCGGGAAAATCCCGGAATTTCAGTGTAGTTTCCGGCCTCCTGGACGGGAATCAGTTTTGGACCAAAAAATCCCGGAAAAACAACAGTCAAATATTTCGTTCCCGTTGTAACTTATGAAAAACATTCAGAGTCAAATCACATGCATTTCAAACTCTGGTAAAAACTCATGAAGCAGTAAAATATGGATTTAAGTTAAATTTATTTAAGAAAAGGATATTTTATGATATATATTTCAACTGTGTTCATGTTTATTTCTGGATTTTTTCTTCGGAGATTCGTGATCAATATGCGAGTGTTGAAGTGAAAATAGGTGACTTACTTTCAAAAAACTGAACACTCCACCTTCATTTAAATGCAGTTTTTGGAAATTAAAATATATGAAAAGGAACTAAATAATATATATTTATTTATTCCTTCATAGAATAGCTTTAATTCTCATCCCTTTTCCAAAATCAAAAAGTAAACAACAACTATTTAGCACAGTTTAAAAGTAGGTTAAAGTCACTTAGGATTCTAAAAAATTATGACTGCATATTTAAACACAATGGACTTATTTTCTAACACTACATTTATTCTGTTGTGCTGACTACAGAACTGTTAACTGTTGGCCATCTGTATCCAGAAAATTTCGAATGGAATTTAAAAAATGCTTCAATGATGAAAAGAAAAGTTTTGTGTTGGGCACAAACGTCCCACATGCATGAAGTTTGATAAAGATACTTTCTTAGTACTAATGTTCTCCATGACCCGGCACTCCCATCAGTGTCCCAGTTGATATGAAAGAATAACTAACACAAAGTAAGGCTGCCTGGCAATACGACAAAGTTTTAATAACAAAACTATTTACACCTTGTACATGTACAAGGGGGCGTGGTGGCTCAGTTGGTAGAGATGCAGGCTGCAAGCCGAGAGGTCCTCGGTTCGAATCCCACCTGCGGCAACCGCGTTGTGTCCTTGGGCAAGACACTTCACCCCCATAGCCCATGTGGGGGCACGGTGACGCTGTGTACTAAGGCGTACTGCACGTCGATGGCGCACCTGTCTTCAACCAATGCTAACCCTGCTTGTGTGGAGTTGGTATGTTAGGGAGCTGACAGTTGCTCGGTGGTTCTCTCCGGGTACTCCGGCTTCCTCCACCCGTAAAACTGTCACGGTCATGGTTAGCCATTGTGCAGAAATATGTGACCTTAAACACCAATAATTAAATAAATGTACATGTACACCTTCACTGTACACCTCGTTACACGTGTTATCATGGCTCATCAGCCGGAAACTCAACAGTCAATTTCCTTCATACACACCTTCCTCTTCGAAGATGGAAACAAGAGAAACAGAAGGTTGCTACTCACTAACACCGTGAAATTCATAAACTCTGAAAAAACAAAAGAAACAACTGATAACATTTAAGCCCAACTCATGTAAACCTTCGATTTCAACAACGGTAACAAATATAATGTGTGTCGTTTGCCTATCGCCCGAAGTGACATTCACTTCAGCCGGATACACGGATAATAAAGGAATTATCTCCCTTCAATGTGCAAATTAATTACACCATACATTATCTCCCTTGATAAACCTGCATCTGCTGACAACTGATGTGCCCACCCAAACCATGGAGAAAACTGTTTCCGTTTAGTTCGTGCCTCAACCAACGGAAACAGTATTTCTTGAAGTTACTGAACATCAGGACATCTTTTCTTAACATTTCCAGACTTGGGAAATTATTAACTAAGTAGACTTTGATAAGAGCAAACCACAGGTGGCGGTGCTCTGTGGGACAGTGTGGGTGGGTGGTGGTGGGGGGGGGGGGGGGTGCTCATGAAGAAGAGGGTCATGGGGGAGGGAGGGTGTCAAATCAACAGTTATTTTATGATTTTGTAACATAGCATAAATGCATCAGCATAGTTGACAACTAGTTCTGGATATAACCTGGTGTTAATAGTGGTTCATGAGCTGAAAATTCACATGTTTTTTCTTTTATTTTGTCCCCGCGTGAACTTTTCCCTGAAATCTATCCCATTCCCCTGAAAATCACCCTCAGGTTCCCTGAAAAATTATTCTGGAGGTTAACATGTCTGATTTGGGCACTTCGTTCCCTTTGGGAACTTGGGCTCTTGTCAAAATTTTTCGAAAAATTTTTTGGTGTAAACTATTTTCCGATTTATATTTTGAATGTTTTTGTTATGTATCTATATTTGTATTTAATGTGGAATTGGTGGGAGTACAGGCAACTTGGTCTGCTTCATTATGTAAACATATTGCTCTTTAAGCAAGACGAGGAAGTCGTTCCTCTTATTTTCTTGTAGGTTGCCTTGCTTGTAGTCGATGTACTTCTACAAATTTTTGCTCATATGTGTCGCATGGGATGACAAACGTTGCTGACGGGTGTCACAGTACGTTGTTAGCGAGGGACCACTGCTGGTTCTCTCGTAATGAGAGGCTGCCACCAGTCCTCTCGCTCTAGTTTATTAGTTTATATTTACCGAGGAACAAGAACATGGTGATGTTTATGTCACGCCGTCAAATAGTGTGCCTCCATCGTCGCATTAATTAGTCAATCAGAGCTAGCGGCAAAAGTGCTCATGAATATTAGACAGGGCAATAAATCACAGTGTGGTTTCAAATCCCTGTCGCCAGCTAGCTCGACTGGTGTAGCGGTACACCGCCTGAGGGTACCGTGATGCCAGGTGTGTCCGTTGCGGTCAAGGAGAATGGAAAGGGTAGAGCGAGCTCTATAATATAATATCAATATAAGGCTCACCCTGCGACAACGGAAAGGAAGAAGCCAGCAAGTTCAGCAAGAAGCTCGGCGAGGTCTGAAGGACTGCGAGAGAGGGCCCCCCACTCTCTTTTATTATGACATCTGGGGCCAGATGTTATGGATCGGAACTTGCGTCATTCGGAGCATACGTCCACGCCTCCCGTCCAGGATGCTCCGTTCAGTTTACAGCCGGGGTCGGCTATAATTACGGCTTCTTCAATGTCTACCAAGCACACACAACCGCACCTTGGCTACGTGACTTCTGATATCCAGCCTGCATCGCCGAGAGAGTCACTCTTCTTCAGAGAAGTCACACCATACAGTAGCCAAGGAGACGTGGCCTCATTTATAGGGACGTCCGCAGAAAAGAGCCATCTCGGACACACTGTCCCAGGAGCTCGGTCGGTCCAGTTATCTGCGCGTTCAGATGCTGTTGACCGTGATTTCAACTGATTCAGACGAATGATGAAGGGATATGGAGGGAATTTACCCTCCACATTCGGTTGAGAGGATTTATTCCATCAACACTACCCTGAATGTGTTCCAATGAATCAGAATGCAGCGTCGATTTACAAGAAACCGTTAGCGTTGTTGCATGCTAAATTATCCGAAATAAGAGAAGGAATGTCTTTTCTGGTTAAGTATAGACAGGTGTCGCAGGCTTTTAGCCTTTTAGACGACTCCACATTCAACTTTCCAGTGGAAAGAAGTAAGATGGTTTCTTGTCATCTTCTTCTGTTGTTCCACTGGTCGGAAAACAGTGAAGATGTATTGAGAGTTCCTCTGCATTTGAATGAGTAGGCTAAGGACCTAGCTATGGCCTTACCTTCATCATTCATTAATCGCTTGGTCACAGTTGAGACGACATTTATTCATTCAGAGCGAATTTAGACTCACTGTATTACGCAGATCACTTTTAAGAGCTGTGACGCTATGTCTCTACGGAAAGGAACTGGAGGACGTTTATACCTCATTTGAGTCCTTTCTGGGGCTATATATTTATCACGTATAGTTTTATGCGACTGGTCGAGATGTGCTGAGCGGCTACGCATCTGGTTTAGATGGGTCGCTTACACACACGCCCCCTCCAGTTATTCTTACACAGAACTGGAGTGTGACAATGCATTCGCTCAGGACCAGTATTGTTTTAATGGATATAGTAAACAAAAAGGTCCATATTGAGGCAGATTTTCAGTGGTTAACTCATTAGTTCCGCTGCAACTGCCAGATCGGCTTTCATGATTATAACAGGTATGAGTCTGTAGTTTGGGGCTTGGCCCTGAGTCCTACAGACTATAATTGCAGGGGGCTGAGACCCTCGGTTCCTGTAGAAACACATAATCATCAAGAATGATGTCAATATTGTTAGCGCTATATCAATGCATTCACGCTTGTTCAGAGTTTGTTGAACAACTCAATAGTGGTAGCGTACATCAGGAACCAGGGTGGCACCCATTCACTTTTGTTATAATACCTAACAGAGAATCATTTTCATGTCTCTCTATCCGTCATATACCGGGTCGTCTGAATGTACTAGCAGTCTCGCTTCTCAGAAAGGTCGCCTGTTTCATATGTATGGACACTCAACATGCGTTTATTTGTACAGTTTTGCTACCAGTGGGATCACCCCATGATTCTTTAGTTTGCGATGCACCGGAACAATTGTTACCGTCATTTGTGTTGCCATGCCCAGATTATTGAGCGCAGGCAGTAGACGCTCTGCAAATTCATGGGGAGGAATAATAGGATATGCGTATCCTCCTATTCATTTGATTCAGTAGCTTATGTTTAAGATTAAACAGTGAATCCAGCTGGTAGCGCCTCTGTTGTCACAAGAATCTTGGATCAATATTCTCAAGTGTCGGTTATGTGATGCTCCCCAGAAGCTTTCTCCCAGAGAGGGTCTTCTTTCAGGGAATGTTTTATTCTTCACGTTCCTCTCCATGCATAGTGGCATATGGAGTCGGTTAGACGTGAGGGAACAATTTTGGTTCCTATATTTTTTATCTTAACTGACACAGGTACGATTAAATAATACAGGTGAGGGGATTTCGTTATGATTTTGAATTCTCTCCCCCCCCCCCCCCCCACCCCCACCCCACCGTGAGAGAACCATTGCGGTTCCTATATTTTTCTGTTAACTGACACAAGTACGATTGAATAATGCGGGTGAGGAGGTTTCGTCATGACTTCAAATCCCCCCCATACTCCGACACTTCCTTATGTGTTATAAGCAATTACCGGGCAAGACGTAGTTCTCTTCCCGCAAGCTTTATTATTTTAATACATGCAATTTATGAATCTGTGGCGACCTCATGGGCTCATCTGCTTTTTAGCTGAATTAATGCCCTATTATTTTGGTTGATTTGTTATATACAAGCGTTTATTTATAAATCATCACAATTAAATTGCTACTCTTGAGTACCTCGCAAGCTGCATAACCAGTTAACTGGTATTCAGATGATTACATGCTAATATATATGCGATCGCGCATTATTATTATTAGGCTAATGCTTTATTGTATTCGGTGGACCTTGAAATAATAATTTATTTCGGGGGCGGTCCATGTAGGAGCCTGTTAACTCTTTGCATGCTGCTGGCGGATATTCCTGCCGGGACGAAATTCCTTTGCCATTGAAATAAGTATAATTTGGGTACATTTAATCAAATTTCCACTCTGTCAACTGAAGGGATTTTTCACCAATAGTTTCTTGAATTAAATTTAGATGAATATTTCATCCTATCTAGTCATGGCTGCTGTGTAGCAGCCATGACTAGATATGATGAAAAATATCTTGAAAATACTTAGCGGGTTAAGAGTTAATCATACTTTTGTACATCTCTAGATCCAAGTTTCTATTTTGTTTGGTACTCATATTACACGTGCTTTTACGATCATAGATATCGGATTATTCACGTTGGAGAGTGTTGTTACTGGAATTTATTGTACAGTGGCCGCCTATGGATCATTTAGGAAGTGTGCTTTCTCTTCAGGAATCGTTCAGTGTGGCTTGACTAGATATGTGTATGTTATATTTTATATCACCGGTTTTCGACGTATCTGTGTACGTTGTCTGTGGTGTATGCTATTTACTGTGCAATATTAATTTCCAGGATCATCGCTATAGCCGTAACTTCTGAAGTAACGTTAAGCACCATTTATTAATCATGAATTAATACCTGAGTGCATGTTCGACGATTAATTATATTGTTGTTGGGTACTGCTCTTATTGTTTCCAGAGCACTCCCCCTTTTTTAGCTCACCGAAGGGAGCTAAACTTATACTTGCCGTCCGTCATCGTCCGTCCAGCGTCGTGAACATTTTTCAAACGACTTCTCCTCTGAAACTGCTAGGTCGATTTGCTCGAAACTGGGTATGGATGTTCATTACCATATGTCAATTCAAGTTTGTTCAAATGAAATGGACATGCCCACTTGGAGCTCCATAGGGGGCATAACTCCGATAGCACCCTTTGTATATTAGAGAAATTACTAAAAAATCTTCTTCTCCCGCACAAGTGGGCAGAATCATTTGATATTTGGTATACAGCATTATGGGGTGGATCTGATTCAAGTTTGTTCAAATCGGCCCCCTGGATTCATATTTGGGCTCACTATAGAAGCCCAAATTTGAACTTAGTGCATTTCAGGCAAATTTCTTAAAAAATCTTCTTCTCCAGATCCAGCAGGCAGAATCTTTTGATATTTGGTATGCAACATTATGGGGTGCATCTGATTCAAGTTTGTTCAAATCAGCCCCCTGGGTTCATATTTGGGCTCAGTATAGGAGCCCAAATTTGAACTTAGTGCATTTCAGGCAAATTTCTTTAAAAATCTTCTTCTCAAGATCCAGCAAGCAGAATCTTTTGATATTGGGTATGCAGCATATGCTTAGGGGGGTGAGATTCAAGTTTGTTCAAGCAAAGTCCCTGGGTTCATATTTGGGTTCACTGTGGTAGCCCGAATTATAACTTAGTTCAAAATGAGGAATTTTCTTTAACTGGTAGAGTGCTAGAAGCCACTATCATGGCTCTCTTTAAAAGTGCTGAAAGCCACTTTAATGGCTTTACAATTTATGAAATAGCTTGTTGTTTACTAGGCAGTAGCAAGAAAAAAATGTATATAAAATTGCTTTGTTACAATTCATTGGAGAGTGCCAGTAGGCACTCTCCAATAAATTGTAATAAAACAATTTTTATGAACAAAATCTTGCACTACTAAGCCTCCCCATGCTGGTGGCATTGTATCCTTGAAAACAAATACTCATGTTACAAATCACCTTTGAAAAATAATTTAGCACTCTACCAGTTAAAAATCTTCTTCAGATCCAGCAGTCGGAATGTTTTGATATTTGGTATGCAGCATCCTTAGGGGGGGGGGAGATTCAAGTTTGTTCAAACCATGTCCCTAGGTCCATATTTGGGCTCACTGTGGGAGCTTGAATTGTAACTTAGTTCGAAGTGAGGTATTTTCTTAAAAAATCTTCTTCTTCAGATCCAGCAGTCAGAATGTTTTGATATGTGGTGTGTAGCATCATTAGGGGGTGAGATTCAAGTTTGTTAAAGCCAAGTCCATGGGTCCATATTTGGGCTCCCTGTGGAAGCCCGAATTATTACTTAGTCAATATGAGGAATTTTTCTTTAAAAATCTTCTTCAGATTCAGCCTTCGGAATGTTTTGATATTTGGCATGCAGCATCCTTAGGGGGTGAGATTCAAGTTTGTTCAAGCCAAGTCCCTGGGTTCATATTTGGGCTCCCTGTGGGAGCCTGAATGATAACTTCGTTCAAAATGAGGAATTTTCTTTAAAAATCTTTTTCTTCAGATCCAGCAGATGAATAGATGAATGCTTTTGATATTTGGTATGCAGCTTCCTTAGGGGGGGTGGGGGTGGGGTGGGGGGTGGGGGGGGTAAGATTCAAGTTTGTTCAAGCCATGTCCCTAGTTCCATAAAATTTGTCTCTCACGACTTCATTCCTTTGTAGTGTTGATGAACCATGTCTGACTGAATGTGACCCCAAATACTTTTTTGAACCACTTTGGCTGGTGAGCGATTAAGGCTCCTTGGGGGCCTCTTGTTATTTTGAAGGCTTCTTCAAAAAAAAAGGGGGGGGGGGGTGTTTTTACCCATAATCTGGCTTAAAATGTATGTATAATGTATGTATCTTTGAAGGATGCTGTTTTTATACGTACGCCATCCTAATTTTTGGAGCTCAGTCTGGGCTAGCCTTGGAAACTTAGGAACTTGTCTTCATACTTACTTCATTGGGCTCCTTGTTTAGAATATGTCTCCTCTATTACTGTATAGAGAGACATACATGTAATTCCTAACTGTTCTACATGTAAGTTCCTTCATTATGGATTGCAGGATTGGAATTATTTCAGAAGTCTTAACCCTCCACCTATTTACGATTCAGCTATGTCTGGGCCATTGGTTACTGTGTAAAAATATGATAAATTCATAGCAATTTGTATATTTTATACTTACCAGTGGCCCAGACGGGAAGGGCCCTCCCATGAGTGGGCACTCATACCTCCCCACTGAATTATTATGTAATACTCTCTCTTACAAAGAATGGTGTTGGCACCAATTCTGGTCACTTCCTGACGTCTGCGCATGCGCAGAGGGTAAATGTATGGAGTGCCAGATAGGACTTCTAATTTTCAGTTTTGCATGTAAATTTTGGGATTGGGGGCAAAATTTGTGTTTGGCCCTAGATATTTTAGAGTTAGCACCAGCTATGTCTGGGCCATTGGTAAGTATAAAAATATACAAATTACTTTGAATTTACCATTTTTTTCCAAATTCATAAAAAAACATGGCCACCAGCAGCCATCTTAGGTGTGGCATGTAATTGTCAACAATTCCATTAGCACACCCTACAGGCCGCATCTCTCACCAAATCTTTTTCAGATTTCATATGTAGCTTTGGAGTGATGTCTAGATGGGAGCTATTGAATTTTTCTGACATGGTTGCCAACAGCCATCTTGGATTTGGATATAAATTGTACAACAATTCCTTTAGCACACCCTACAGGCCATGGCTCTTACCCGATCAGTCCCAAATTTCATATGTTGTTTTTGTGGCATTGTCTAGATGGGAGCTATCAATTTTTTTCTAATTTTGTTGAAACACATGGCTGCCAGTGGCCATCTTGAATTTGGATATAAATTGTCCAACAATTCTTTTAGCACACCCTACAGGCCGCAGCTCTCACCCGATTGGTCTCAAATTTCATATGTAGCTTTGGGGCAATTTCTAGATGGGAGCTATTGAATTTTTCCAGATGTTGTTGAAAAACATGGCTGCCAGCAGCCATCTTGGATTTGGATATAAATTGTCCAACAATTCCTACAGGCCATGGCTCTCATCCGATCAGTCCCAAATGTCATATGTAGTTTTGGGGCAATATCTAGATGGGTGCTATCGATTTTTTTCTAATTTTGTTGAAAAACATGGCAGCCAGTGGACATCTTAGATTTGGCATATAAATTGTCAACAATTCCATTAGCACAACCTACAGGCCACATCTCTCACCCAATCTTTTTCAGATTTCATATGTAGCTTTGGTGTAATGTCTAGATGGGAGCTATCGAATATTTCTGAATTTTGTTGAAAAAACATTGCCGACAGCAGCTATCTTGGATTCGGATATAAATTGTCAACAATTCCATTAGCACACCCTAGAGGTCGCATCTCTAACCTGATCTTTTATGAATTTCATATATAGTTTTGGTGTGATGTCTAGATGGGAGCCATCAAATTTTTCTGAATTTTGTTAAAAAATATGGCTGGCAGCAGCCATCTTGGATTGGCATTTGAATTGTCAACAATTCCATTAACAAACCCTGAAGGACACATCTCCCACCCAATCTTTTTCATATTTCATATGTAGTTTTGGTGTGATGTCTAGATGGGAGATATCAAATTTTTCTGAATTTTTTTGAAAAAAAAGTGGTCGGCAGTGGCCATCTTGGATTTTGGCTTATAATTGTCAACAATTTCATTAGCAGAACCTACAGGCCACACCGCTCACCGATCTTTTTCAAATTTTATATGTAACTTTGAGGTGGAAGGTCGTTGTGGATTCAAGGAGGAAACTGGGAGGCAGGAAACGTGGGGGCCGAACGCTTAATGTGGGGGGTGTAACTGAGGAGGAGGGGGGGGGGGGATCCAGTAGGAAAATTCTGAAGGTTGTGTCAGGACAGGGCAGCGTAGAGTCAGGAAGCCAGAGTCAGCGTAAGGCTGCCAAGGTTGCCAGGTGGTGTTTAGAGAACAGGTTCAGTGTTTTAGATTCTGACACCCCTGGGGATGAGAGAGAGGGGGGACATTGATGGAGAAGAGGTGGTTGCTGATGTTGCTAGGACAGATGGGGTAAGGAGGGCGGTGAAGAGAAAGTGGGGGGCGGAGACATGCAAAATGAGGCGAGTTGCAGATGATATAGGAACTGGGGGCAGAAGAAGAAAATTAGTTGTAGCGGGGAGTAGCATTGTACGTGGGATCGACAATGTGGTTTGTGGTCCTGATAGTTCTAATCGAACAGTCTTGTGCTTTGCGGGGGCAAAGGTGTAGGATCTGATGGACCAGGTAGATGGTATTGTGGCAGGGTCAGTATCGGTACAGGTAGTGGTGGACCATGTGGGGACCAACAATATCAGGGAAAGAAAGTCAGTAAGTTTGGTATAGAGGTTTAGTCAGCAAACTGCTAAGTAGGAATGCAAGAGTAGTTGTATCCGGGGTCCTCCCTGTCCTTGGAGGTGGGGACGAACGGAACTCAAGGTTTTTGGCGCTGAATGAGGAGTTGGAGGACTACTGTGTTGGCCTGGGAAATACCCTTTACGACACGTTTTGGGGCAACGCGAGCATGTACGGGTGTGACAGGCTGCATCTTAGCAGGATGGGGAAACCGGTATTGGGGGATAAAATTCTACGGGTAGCGGCGCCTTTTTTGGAGAGGAGTGGGGTGGGAGGCCAGAGGCAAGTATAAATAGAGTAGACACAGGTGGGGTGAACAAGAGCAAGATGGACAGAATAAGTTTACCAAGGCTAGCGCCAGAAAACAATGGGACCAGTAGACGGAAGCCAATGAATCTCGGTACCCTGAAAGTGGGTTATAGCAACATCCAGGGTCTCCGCCGGAAAGTAAGTGAAATTGCTACATTGATCCAGGTAGAGGACTTTGATGTCATGGGCTTAAGCGAGATGTGGGTAAGACATGAGGAACGGGAACACCAAGTAAGGGTGTGCGTATGATAGGTGTAGGGCGAACGGAAGGCCAGAAAAAGGGGGGAGGGGTAGTCATGTACATTAAAGAGGATTTAAAACCATCTCTGATCACAAACCTGGAAGATGTCAGTACCTCGGCTGAGGTATCGAAAGAAATTGGATGGGTAAAGATCAATCTAAGAAACAAAAGTATTGCCTTTGGGATTGCGTACTGTGCGGTGGAGGGAAGCAAACCCTGAGTGGAATGACTCGATATACTCAACACTAAGGTCCAATATCACAGAACTAGAAAACAGGGGGCTCTGTATAATTCTGATGGTTGACTTTAATGGACACATAGGTGATAAGGAAGAAGGCATAGAGGACGGGGACAAGAAAGTCAACAAGAATGGAAGGAAGCTGTTGAACTTCACAAATGAGCTCTGTCTGAAAATTCTGAACAGGGACGCGAGGTGTAAGGGGAAACGGACCTGGGAGAGGAATGACAGAAAATCAATAATCGACTATTTTCTCACAGATATTAATGTATGGAAGGAGGTGATAGGGGTAGAAGTGGATGATGGGGGTAAAATGGAGGTGGATAGTGATCACAACTTGATTACAGTGAAGATCAGGGCCAAAAACCTAGTAAAAAGCAAAGGAAGCTTCAAGGAGATTTGGGAACTCAAAAAGGATGCTGACTGGGCGAAGTTCGAAGAAAAATTGAAACCAAAGCTTGCAACCATACACAAGGGGAGCAGTGTCCAGAAGATGGCCTGGTTGCGAGCCTAGTGGAGGCAGGGAAGGAAGTGTAGGAAAGATTAGGGTGCCAACCCAGGAACTTGGGTACAGAGTGAACGAAGAACTGAAAAGGGCCATAAAGGGTGGAAAAACTAAATGTGCTGCATACTGGAGAAGTAGAAAATTTAAGGGGGCGGAAAGCAACAAGGCCACGGTAGCAAAGGAAGAATACCAACAAGCACGAAATAAAGTAGACAAGATTAAAGACGATAATCGGAGAGTGCGAAATAGCAGTCTTATTAGGACGATAAGAATGACAGGGGAGTCATTTTCGAACATATTTTGGAAATGAGTGAATAAACGTAACAAAGGAAGTAACCCACAGAGTATTAAAGTAAATGGCAGAGTTACAGACGATCAAGATCAAATCGCATTAGAACTAGTCAAGCACTGGGAAAAGGTAAACGATAAGCAATGGGGCATGGGGAACCCACCGGAGTGTCCGAACCAGGTCGAGGAAAATCTATCGAACTTCATGTGCAGCGAAATTAAAACGGAGGAGGTGCGAAACATGATCTCAAAATTAAGGAATGGAAAAGCGGGAGGGGTGGACGAAATTCCTAACAAGTTTAACAAAAAAGGGGGAGAGGAACTCTTGGAAAGCATAACTGCCCTATTCAATTTAGCCATAGAAAAACAAGAGGTCCCAAAAAAGTGGAGAGAAAGTAAAGTGACTTTTATTCACAAAAAGGGGGAAAAAGATGTTTTGGATAATTATCGAGGGATCTCTGTCAGTAGCAACATTGGAAAAGTTTCTGTAAAGTCCTGTATGGGAGATTAGAGGAGGTGATTGAGGAGAAGGTTTTTTTGGGAGAAATCCCGAATGGCTTCAGGAAGGGAAGGAGAGTCACTGACCATCTTTTCATGCTATCCCAAATGATAGAATCCGCGAAAGCAAAAAAGAAAAAGATGTTTATGGCCTTTTCAGATGATAAAAAGGCATACGATAGAGTATGGAGGCAGGGTATGTGGCATAAGCTTGAGGCTCTGGGCTTGGGAGGCGAGTTTGTAGGAATTATGAAAGCATTATATAAAGATGTACAGAGTGAACTTAGCCTGGGAAACATAAGAACAAAACGTGTGCCTATGGACATAGGCCTAAAACAGGAGTGTATCCTTTCACCAATTCTTTTTGCATTGTGCATCAAAGGTTTAGGAGATGAGATGCTAGTGTCAGAAAGCAAAGAGGGCCTAGCGAAAATGCTGGGAATTGTTGGGAAATATGGAAGCAAATGGAGACTCTAACTTAATGAAAGCAAGAGCAAAGTTATACCTGTGGGCCGCAAAGTGGACCCCACTCGAAGGTGGAGAGTGGGGGAGTTCTGTATTCCAGAAGGTAGCAGCAAACTTCTTAGTGTAGGAGAGACATGTGACTACGAGTATCTGGGGTTACATCACAGGAAGAGGCATCAAATGAAACCACACAAATGAATTGATTCTGAAGGGGAAGCGAATCCTTAACCAAATTAAACTTATAGGGAGAAACAGTTTCAATAAGGTTTTCATGGGGAAAACCATTTGGGAAATGGTGGGTCTGCCAAGCATAACATACGGTACGGAAGTGGTACCCCTAAACCAGATGGCTATAAAGAGCTTGGAAATCCTGCAGGCCGATGGATAACGGGGTTGAGTAATGCCGCAGCACTAGAAGCAATCAGGGGTGAGCTTGGTTGGATGAGGATCAAGGACAGGATAGACTTATTGAAACTCGGTTATCTTAATTATTTGGTAAATCTCCCCAACAGCCGATGGTGTAAAGTAATGTTCCTGAGAATTTTCAGCTCAAATATCAAGACAGGGTGGATGGTCCAAGTGAGGGAGCTAATAGAGAACTACTCATTGGAGATCTCGGACCTAGACGTTGGGGAAAACCAGGGTAAAAAAAAAATTGTCAGAAAAAGGGTCATGGAGGATGGTAACCGTAATTGGCGGGAGGGGGTCAAATCAAAGAAGTCTTTGGGTGGCCTGCATGATAAAGAGAAGCCTGGTTTTGAAGAGTACCTTGATGGCACCTTTGGGGGGTCACGGTTGTTCAAGTTGAGGTCGCGGTCCTTGGAGTTGAGGGGAAAAATTGGGAAAAACAGTGAAAAGGAATGCCAGATGCGTAATATGGGCGTGGTGGAAACCCTGGAACACTTTCTTCTAGAATGCCCAAAATACCAGTCTAAAAGAATGAGATTCACTGGGAGTATAATGGGGAAGTGAGATGGGAGAATGAAGGACATGTGGTTAGTGGGAGACTCAAAGGAGAGGGTTAATATGCTAATCGGAGAGATTGGGAAGAATGGGGCAAGGGATGTCATCAAGCAGTTCGTCTCCGAGTGTTGGGAGGAGAGAAGTGTGGGAATAGAGAGGCAGTTGGGAGTACAGGGGTAACCAAGGCCTTCTCATCCGAGAACCACCTCAAATCAGCGGCCGGCCAAAGTGTTATTATTATTAGGTATGATGTCCAGATGGGAATTATCAATTTTTTCTGCATTCCATTGAAAACGACAGCCGCCACTGGCCATCATGGATTTGACATATAAATTTTCGACATTTTCATTATTACCCACAACAGGCCCCATCCCTCACCCAATTTTTTTCAGATTTCATTTATATCTTTGGTGTGATGTCTTTTCTGTAGAAACCTGAATGAGCGACATGGCATTACTGGATCTTTCTATTTAGTTCAGTGCCTTCTGGGACAAGTTGAGCTGCAGTGTCATTGACACTTTCATTTTAATTTTTGTTTTTCAAAACAGTTTAATAAATCCTGGCAGAATTGATTCAGTTTGTGATCATAAGCTGTTTTTGAATTCAAAATGAAAGTTTTAGATTGTTAGATATGAGGGTTGATCATATTATCCATAGTTTTGTTGAATAAAATAATAAGACAGAACTCAACGAAGGTGCTGTTGGAGTTTTTCTTGTATTTTGCAGGGGTCAAACCCTTGTCACTGCATTGTATCAGAGATGTGTGTGGAAAAGTTATCCAAACGGGAGCTCTCAAATGCATATGAGCAAAATATTTCAGTGAAGATCAAGAACAACTTTTTTGTTTATTTTCCCAATTTTCATCTATTTTTTTCCTGCTAATTACCAATAGTTTTGCAAAAGGGTGTGATTATTTTGAGGGAGTTGGGGGAAGGGAGTGGCACTCTTTCCTGATGGGGTTCAGTTCCGGATGTTGTTTAGCCCCAGCCAATTATTTGAAATAAATGCTTTTAGTGACCAGGTTTGTATCACTTATTTGGCAATAAAGTAAGACTTTTTGTTATCAGGGTCACTACTTGGCAGTAAAGTAAGACCTATTTTATATTATGACGATAAGATTTTACGAATATTTAATTTTTGCTAAAAATTTAGTAATTTGTATTGGACTTTGTTTCAGTTTGTCTTCGATGGAGACTGCATTTTGAATTTGTCACATCTACTGAAGCACTTCCAAAAGCAGAGAAACCAAAGGGTCCTGAAGATGCATCTACATGGCGAGGTCCTCCAAGCTTAAATGTTGAGACCATGGTTTGGGACTTGCCAATAAAAGTGTTCCCAACTAATCCAATTCATGCTTCCAGTGTCACACCATTAAAAGCATACTTAGTTATGAAAATGTGATTGAAAAAACTAAATTTGTTTTATTACACCAGATATATATTTGGCTGTATAATGAAAGTGTTGACTTTACATCCAAGCTGTAAATCAGATTATAAAATGTAGATGCAGTACTGTGATCACAAAAGCATAGTCGCCACCAGTCATTTGATGCAATAAAACTGGAGAGAGTGAAAATACCCCTCTGGGATTATTTTCTCTCAACATTTTTATTGCATCAAATAATCGGTGTTGAATGCCTGTGTTATTTCCAATGTTTTACACATAATGCATTCATTTTTCCTTAGGTTTGCCACATCTTATCATCATGAGTTGATAGTGGAATATGAGCATTCCAAATCTCTTACTACCATAGAATAGTGACCTTCAGCTGGCAGTATACCCAATGGCAGCTCGCCCCATGGGTCGGGATGGCCAAAACCTAGGAGGCCCATTGAGAATTGTTTGCGTATTCATTTATCCCATCATCTGCCAGTTAACTGCCCATTTTCCAGTATATATATATATAGGCAAATGATGCAGCACCAATTATTGAAATGAACAGATGTATTCGGTTAAGTAATATAATGAGTCAAACAAGAAAGTACAATAGAAACAAATGTGAAAAAATAGCATAAAGAATGAATTATAATAGTTCTAATGTTGCATTTTTGTCTTCCGAGATTTTAAAAAATGTCAAGGTTAACCGAAAATCAGAGGCTACGTGCCATTGGATTGCTTGAGGCTGGGATACCTCCAGATGAGCTTGCTGCTGAGTTTCGGAGTCACTGTGGCCACTATTTACCATCTGATTGGAAGGTATAGAACCACTGGATCTACTGCCAACTGACCGCGTTCAGGTCGACCAAGAGTTACGACCCCTGCACAAGACCAACACATAAGGACGTTTCACTTGCGGGATCGCTTCCTTTCGGCAATGAGGACAGCAGCAATTACTCCTTGTAGAACTAACAATAGAATCAGTGCACAAACTGTCTGCAACAGACTCGCTGAACATGGCTTCTGAAGTAGGCGTCCATACCACGGACCAATCCTTACTCAACGTCATCGTATTGTCAGAATGGAATGGGTACGTCAGCATGTTTGCTGGACTCAGCAGTGTTGGAGCACAGTTCTTTTTAGAGATGAATCACGATTTTGTCTACGGCTTGCTGATGGTGGGCAAGAGTGTATCACCGAAGAGGAGAATGGTTTTCTGATGCTTGTGTGTGGGAATGCGAGGTAGTCTAATGGTTTGGGCAGGAATTTCCTTGCACCATCAAATGCAGTTGATCTTCATCAATGGTAATTTGAATGGACAGTGATATAGGGATGAAATTCTTAACGCTGTTGTTGTCCCATTGTTCAACGCTAACGTCTGATTGCAGTTATTCCAGCAAGACAATGCCCGATGTCACATGCGCGTATCTGTCGTGACTTTCTTGAGGTGCAGAGCATCAGATTTCTTCCCTGGCCCCCACTTTTGCCAGATTTACCGTTGGGTTAGACTTCATGATCTTCAGATGCTAGGCGATTTACGTAATGTTCTAAGACAGGAGTGGAACGCAATACCACAGGGTGACATCCAGAGATTTATCAGGTCCATGTGCCGTCGATGTCTTGCCATCCAAGAGGCAAATGGTGGACATACACTCTATTGATTGCATGTGTGAACTTTTCATTTCACCCCATGTCTGAATTGCGACATCCTGATGTGACGCTGGCAACAATAAGAACATGAAATTATGCAAATTCATACAGCTCGACTAAAAATATGAATTTACAATAATTTGTTTGGGATTAAAGTCGATAATACTAAAAAAATGGCTCCCCAAAGTTTATTATACTTTCTTTTTTGACTCAGTATATATACTTCTTGTTAGATTCCTAGAGTAAAGGATTTTGCTTCTTTTAATACAATTTTCAAAACTTTCTCCAACCTCTGTATTAAGTGTCCCACGGCCCCATACAAGTTCTGATCAGGGGTCTCCATGGTCACGGCTGCCACTAAGTATACCAAAAATACTGCTCTGTGTTTGTATCATTATCAAGTGAATACTGAATACCATACTGATACCAAGGTAAATCATCCCCAAAATACTCATGCCGATGCCTAGCCTGAAATTCAGTACCACCCTGCTCTGAAAATGCAGACTTTTTCTTTATCTGATCACAATTTAGTTGCAGCACATTTTATACAAGTGGATGGAGATTTTTCATAAATACAGTACAGTGGAACCCTGTTAATTGAATATCCACTTTGCCAATGAAAATTATTCAATTAACAGGAGTATTCAAATTAACGGATTGTGTCACTTTCCTGAATTCTGGAGATAAACTTAGCATTTATTCTATTATATCTTGTTGACAGAGCTCTATGAGCTCTGTCAACAAGATATAATAGATTAAATGCCTATATTGGATGTACTGAGGCCATATGGGTCTATAAAAAAAGAAAAACTGGGGAGAGTCAGGGTAATTTCTCGACAGGTTACAAGATTTTTTATTCAATTAACAGGAATTTACTCTATAACCTATATTCAGTTAACAGGTCAGATTTGTACTGGAGGTATGGTGAATGGTTTTGTGTTGGAAAATTATATTCAATTAACAGGGTTATACAATTAAGAGATATCCAATTAAGTGGACTCCACTGTTTTACAAATCAAGACTTAATCAAGACAAACAAACAAACATGGAAACGGAGGTGCAATGTTTTTTCATTTCTTTTTTTGACAAGAGATTCTACAGTGTTGTGGGCACTAAAGCAGACAGACAGTTTCGGCCCCATCTCATACCTAGTCACAATTGGATTGAAATTTGAGACAATAGTACTCGTAGAATCAGTTGACTGATGAAGAATGATGTCATTATCAACCTCATTGTAATTTTTGTTGACAGCCGGTTAAATATTTACCTGGATTATGCAACATGTGGCGTTTATCTGCTAAATATTGCTCTGCACAATGTTTAATATTTAATTTTAAAAGTAACAAATGAATGTATTTGAGTAAGAGACCCCACAATATAGTTCATAATCACTTTTCTAGGAAATTTTTTTCACATGGTTTTTGATAATTGAAGGTCACTGAAGAAAATGAGTAGGGATATACAGTACACTCAACATGAATTTGGATTGTTTCATGCTTGAAAAATTCATGATAGTGTTGCAACAAGATTAATGATCAAGTGAAAATAAAATGATTTTTGTATCAGCAAAAAAGTATTGTGTTCCTGCCTGGATTCCACTGATGTTATGTTGAAACACGCTAATACTTGTTGAATTCAGCTGAGTGCAGAAACTCTCCGACAATTGCAATTTTACATGGTGTGAAGACAAGAATTGTTTCTAAGTGGAGTTCAGTTTCACAGCTGTAACTGCCCAGAATTTTATGAAAGTTTTTTGTTATTCCTAGTTCATGCTGCCAATTTAATAAATATAGAAGAATGTTGCACTCAATTCATTTCATTGTTTATTTCAATATGCAGTTTATTTCAACATATAAACCAGAAAGGTACGATTTATGCTAGGAGTCAACAACTTAGCATCAAAATTTTAAACTTTCTTCTCTCCTTTCTGGAGGTTCTTGCAATTTCTTATGTTTGGTCTCAAAAGATTCCTGAACTCGGCATCAAAAGATCCTTGAAAGACCTTGAATTCAGTTCCTGAAGTTATGCAGTTATCACAGATCTTTATACGGTTTGCTGAAATTTAGATACACACAGAATTCGATTATGAGGACACATTCTAATTTAATATAGGAGTCAAGACCACGATGTTTCCAACAAAAAAAATTAGTGATGCACATCATTGATGATTCATGTCAATTGTTTTCACAAAGTTTGGGGGTAATTTGATGGGCCTTCCACACTGCCAGCAAAATCTTTTCTACTAATATAAACTCAAGCAGAGTTGGTCAAAAGTAATGCAAACTGCATGTTTGAATGAATATCATCACTTCATATCAATAGAGGATATCTACATTTTTAGCTGCGACGAGCAGCTGTATATGAGGCAGTGTCGGTCTGTCTGTCGGTCAGTCTGTCACCAACGAGTTTAAAAAACACCATAACTCCTAAAATACTTGATGGAATGACACCACACTTGGTATGCAAGTGTATCTTCATGATGTCTACACCCTCTCAATACTGCACGTCATTTGGATAATTTCTGTCACATTTATGGACTTGTCACCAACAAGTTTTTTTGTCACCAACAAGTTTTTTTGTCACCAGCGAGTTTAAAAAACACCATAACTCCTAAAATACTTGATGGAATAACATCATACTTGGTTTGCAAGTGTATCTTCATGATGTCTACACCTTCTCAATACTGCACGTCATTCAGATAATTTCTCTCACATTTATGGACTTTCACCAATAAGTTTTTTTGTCACCAACAAGTTTTTTTGTCACCAACAACTTTAAAAAACACCATAACTCCTAAAATACTTGATGGAATGACACCACACTTGGTATGCAAGTGTATCTTCATGATGTCTACACCATCTCAATAGTGAATGTCATTTGGATAACTTCTGTCACATTTATGGACTTGTCACCAACAAGTTTTTTTGTCACCAACAAGTTTTAAAATATCATTGGCGTTGCACGAATCTCGCAGTTTCAGCACTGTGACAGTGCGCTCTAGTTTGAGTGGATATCAAAATTATTTCACAGTAGACAGCAATAGAGGAAAAGAATCATTTTGTATAATTCAATGCTATATCATCACTTTGTATACATAGAGGATATAGTGGAGCCCTGTTAACAGAATAGCCACTTTGGCAGTGAAAAATATTCAGTTAACAAGAATATATAATTAACCGGAATTGGATCATTTTCCTACTTTCTGATGATAAACTGAACATTTAATCTATTATATCTTGTGTGACAGAGCTCTTGGAGCTCTGTCATACAAGATATGATAGATTAAATGCCTACATTGGATGTTCTGTGACCAAGTATGTCAGAGACATGAGGAATTTGGTTGTCGGAAAATTTCTTTGATTGATCACAAGATGTTTATTCAATTAACGGGAGTTTACTCTATAACTTATATGCAATTAACAGGTCATATTTGTACTGAAGATATGTTAAGTGGTTTGGTGTTTGAAAATCATATCAATTAACAGGATTATTCAATCAAGAGATATCCATTTAAGTGGGCTCCACTGTATCTAAGTTTTTGGAGTGGATATCTAAATTATTTCATAAAAGAGGATGAAAACTAACATATTTTCACATGTGGCAAAGTCACACATGAAAATATATTAATTTTTATCCTTAAAGTCAAATGATTTCAGTATTCATTCAAAAAAGTAGAGCTTTTCTTCTTAGTATTATACAAGTTTGAAATTTGCTTTTTCAGAAAGCTTTTTCACCCTGACTCCCTTAAAAATCCAAGTAGCTGAGTGAAAGCTTGACTTTGCTCTTTAACCCTGTGCCTAACTCAACAAGGAGACAACACTGAAAAAAACATTCTTGAATTTTCACTTTATGCTTCCAAAAGATAGCTTAAGACCCTTTACTGAATCAAGTTGAACAAGCCCTTTCCAGTGAGGGGTCATAAGCTGTGGTTAGGTGGCAAAACTTGAACAAATAATTTCTTGAGTGCCACAAAGTGCCATTCATTGTTGCATTCAACAAAATAGCACTGGCAGGATATGGCCATTACATTAGGTGAAGGGTTAAAAAATAACATGCTGATCATCAGTTATTAGGACAGAACATACAATGAGGGTGGAGTACAGGGACTGGAATTAAGAACCCTTGGTGTTGTGTTCTGTATTTATACCACAAGTGAATGAAGCTAATATTTTTAACCCTTTACCCAATGTAACCGTTAAATCTACCAGCACTATTCACAAAAATCACCATTCAATTTTCATTATTTTTAGTCCGACTATTTACAGTGAGGGCTATAGTAATGACTTTTGTCCGTCCGTCCGTCTGTCCGTCTGTTAACTTTTAGAGTTTTGGTTAAAGTTTGTGGTTAAAGTTTTTTACTGAAAGTTCAAGTGTTTTTTGGGGGTTTTTTTCTCTTTCTTTTCCTGTTTAGTTGACATTTGGAGTTTTGGTTAAAGTTTGTGGTTAAAGTTTTTTATTCAACCTTCAAGTACAGGCTATACCCGGTAGTTCTTGTCTGATCGTCACAAAATTTCATATGCAGGTTTTAGGTCATGTCTACATGAGAACGTCCCCTTTTGGTCGTGATCGGTCAACCGGTAAGGCTGCACGAGCCCAAAACCCAAAAACCATTAGCACAGTCTACAGGTCGTAGTTATAAAGGAATTTCATTGCAACCTCATAGAATGCTTCTGTATAATGCCTAGATGAGAACGTCTCTGTTTGGGCATGATCTGTCATCTGTGATGGTTGCCCAAGCCCGAAACCCAAAAACTTTTAGCACAGTCTGCAGGTCATGTTTAATGTGGACGGATTTCATTGTAACTTGATACAATGACTCAGTATGATGTCTACATGAGAATTTCCCCATTTGGGCATGATCTATCAACCGTGACGACTGCCCGAGCCCAAAACCCGAAAACCTTTAGCACAGTCTACAGGTCATGTTTATGGAGGGATTTCATTGTAACTTGATAGGTTGACTTCATATAATGTCTACATGAGAAAGTCCCCTTTTGGACCTGATTGGGCAACTGTGATGGCTACAGGTGCCCGAAGCCCAAAAACCTTCAGCACAGTCTACACGTCACATTTATGAAGGGATTTCATTGTAACTTTGTAGGATCAATCCACATGATGCCCAGATGAGAATGTCCCCTTTTGGTTGCGATCATTCAACCATGATGGCTGCCCACGCCCGAAGCCCGAAAACATTTAGCACAGTCTACACGTCATATTTATGAAGGGATTTCATTGTAACTTCATAGGTTGACTTCATATAATGTCTAGATGAGAACATCCCCTTTTGGGCGACTGTGACAGCAACAGGAGCCCGAAGCCCGAAATCCTTTAGCACAGTCTACAGGTCATATTTATGGAGGGATTTCATTGTAACTTGATAGGTTGACTTCATATAATGTCTAGATGAGAACGTCCCCTTTTGGGCAACTGTGATGGCAACAGAGGCCCGAAGCCCGAAAACCTTTAACATATTCCACAGGCCAAAATTATAAAGGGATTTCATTGTAGCTTGGTAGGATGACTCCAAGTTTGTGGTTAAAAAGCCAGACAAACACCATCACCCCCCCTACCCCCCCCCCCCTCCCATTAGACTTTTTTTGTTCCTTTTTTTCTCCAATATGCATTTTGAACTATTTACAGTCGCTACATGTGGAACCTTTTTTTAAACTTACGTACACCCCCCACCCCCCCCCCCCCCACCCCCCATCCCCAGGGGCCAATTGGGCACTTTTTTTTCTTCCGTCAAAAATGCTGGTTTACAGATTTGGTTAAAAACCCAGACAAACACCACCCCACCCCCCACCCCCCACACCCTCCCCCAAATTAGGCAGTTTTTTTTAAATTTCCTCCAATATGCATTTTGAACTATTTACAGTCCCTACATGCAGAACCTTTTTTTTCCTTTTGTCAAAAATGCTTTTTGTGGTTAAAAACCCAGACAGAAATTATCCCCCCCTCCCCCCCCCCCCCCCCTCCCAATTAGGCTTTTTTTTTTATTTCCTCGAATATGCATTTTGAACTATTTACAGTCACTACATGCGGAACCTTTTTTAAACTCACATACCTTTTTTTTCTTTCGGCAAAAATGCCTTTTTACAGTTTTAGTTAAAGTTTGTGGTTAAAAACCCAGACAAACACCACCACCCCCCACCACCCACCGCTGGACTCCTGATTGCCAGGCGGTGTTGCCGAGGGTTCGAATCCCGCAAATGCGCATAATTAATAACAAAAAGTATAATGCCCACACAGAACCACTCTTCAAAAGGGACAAAATACTCAAGGTGACTGACCTGTATAAATTCCATGTATCCCTCTTCGTCTTTGATTGGAAAAACGACAATCTTCCCCAGTCATTTGATAACTTCTTCAGAGTAGCTAGTAGGCCTGTCAGAACCACTAGACAACGTGATCTTCTCCAAATAACTAGAACAAGGACAAAAGCCCTGGACCGTCTACCTACCAACCTGTATCCCAGGATTTGGAATGCGCTAGATAGAGATCTACGTATGATGAACAATAGAAACGTATTTAAAAAGAAGCTGTTGTCCAGGCTTCTAGCACTTTATTCAGACAATGTTGAATGCAGTAATCCTTATTGTCCAGATTGCACTATATAAAACATCGTAGCGGCGGTGATCACATCAGCGGTAGTATGACCCGTTCTCACCCCTGGATTGAGAGAGGGTGTGATCTTGCTGATTTGGACACCGTCAGAACACGTCTTCCTGCTTTACTTTACCTATATATGAACAAATTAAATGACCAGACGAAATGACATTCTGTCCTCCAAATAGCTATACCCACCTTGTCCACGTTAAATGACCTTGCCTGGGGATGTCTTATAGCTTTGGGCCGCTCTCAAGATAAATAAAGGATTGAAGCAAATTTTTATATCTCTTTTACTCGAATTGCTCAATTTAGGTTACTTCATTTGTAGCACACAGCCAGAAGGCCCCAAGCTGAAATACATCCACAAGAAAACACTTTAACTGCCAAGTCTAGCACAAGTCTAGCACAACCCTTACATAGTAAATTTTCTATAACCGATGAGATGATTTTTATAAGAACGTCGACAGTCTGGGCCTGTAAACAGTATTGCAAAATATTCCTTAGGGAGATGACTGGAAGACAGCCAATCTGGCTATGTCATCTCCCAGTAGTATACAAAATGTTATATATTAATTGAACTATGTGATTGTAACCATTGTATTTCCTGTATGCTACTGAACGAATAAATATCCATCTATCTATCCCGGCGGGTGATCAGAAACCAACATTCAAAATTTCTCTAAAACATGATTGTGTCAATTGGAAAAAACACACACAAGCCCGTGCCAGTCTTCGTCTGAGGCCACCCACAGCACTTTCGTCGTACTGTAGCCAGCGCATTCCACACTTTCATGCTGCTGCCGAAAGGAAGATGAACCAAGTAATCATGAGGACTTCATCTAAAAAGCTAGATTCCAGCCATCGTTTTTGACGGTGTGCAATGGTCTAGTGGTTTAGACGCTGGACTCCTGATTGCCAGGCGGTGTTGCCGATGGTTCGAATCCCGGCGGGGGATCAGAAACCAACATTCAAAATTCCTCTAAAACATGATTGTGTCATTTGAAAAAACATGCACAAGCCCGTGCCAGTCTTCGTCTGAGGCCATCCACAGCACTTTCGTCGTACTGTAGCCAGCGCATTCCACACTTTCATGCTGCTGCCGAAAGGAAGATGAACCAAGTAATCATGAGGACTTCATCTAAAAAGCTAGATTCCAGCCATCGTTTTTGACGGTGTGCAATGGTCTAGTGGTTTAGACGCTGGGCTCCTGATTGCCAGGCGGTGTTGCCGAGGGTTTGAATCCCGGCGGGGGATCAGAAACCAACATTCAAAATTCCTCTAAAACATGATTGTGTCATTTGAAAACACACACACACACACACACACACTCACTCTCTCTCTCTCTCTCTCTCTCTCTCTCTCTCTCTCTCTCTCTCTCTTAGGCAATTATTCCCAAAATGCATTTTGAAGGATTGGGAGTTATTACATGCAAAAAAGAAAATTGATTCATATAGCCCAACATTGCTTTATGTACTGCATCTTTAATCCTTTACCTAACACAAGTTCAAGCCAACAGTACAAATTATTTTTCTGAAACATCAGGTTTTTTCATTTTTTACTTCTAACCATGGCTTATTAGTCCTTATTGGAACAAGCTCATCAAGTTTGTTCCATTAATAGGTCATGAGGTATGTTTTGAAGTAGAGAAATGAAAAAATAAAATTTGAATAGCAAATTTTGTATATCATGAGTGCAGATATGGCAGATTCATTAGGTAAACTGTTAACAAAAAATGGCTCCGACTATTTTGCGTCTAAGCATTGCCATTCCTGGGACAGTCGGGCTGCATGCGTGACATCACTCTAGTTAATTTTTTGTCTCATAGCTATGTTTTTGATGCAAAAAATGACAAAATTGAGTTATTCCAAGAATTTTGTTTGCAAGTGTTGTCTACCTTTCTTGTTAGGTAAAGGGTTATAGAATAATATCACCTTTACGGTCTGATACCTTTCTTACTCGACACCGTTTTGGGTCAAAACATGTCATTGACCTCATAATGTCACTCAGACTTGTAACATCCAGTCAGATGTGTATTTACTTGTACTTTCCCAATGTCTGTATTGTATTGTGTAACATTGAATAATGCACAGCAATTGTTGTATAATCACATTTGTCTTTGCAAACATAATGTGAATCTGCTAAAAAAATATACATCTTTATTTCTTTATTTCTATACTTCTGTTGTGGTCATTTTCAGCATCTATGGCCACATCATGATCACATCACAAGTATGAGGTCATGTTTAACCAATTATTTATACCTGTGCTTCCCAATTTAAAGGACTTCCATGCAGGTGTTGGTTATCTGGTCCTACCATTGAAGAAGAACTTATTTACTTCAGTAAATAATCACTGCTCCACTTTCAAGGATTCTCAGGAATAAACTTAACTATAGGACCTATATGGGACAAATGGCTCCTTACCCATCAACACAGAAAATCTAAATGATTTCACAAAACAATATGAAATATTCGAGAATAAATAAATCAATGTGTTTCCAAATGCAGTGTGTATCCTCCAATAGAGAAGATATAACACTTTCACTTGTGAAGATATTATTTTTTATCATGGATTTTTCTCACTGATGCTTGATTTTATTGTACATTATTGAAAAGTATGTTATAAATTTTTTCATCAATTTCTAGTACTAAGCTACAATAGGGCATGGAGCAAGACATTTTAAAAAGATGGAGGATTTCAGTGAATGGATTTTAAAAACATCAACTTTTTTCAGTTTGGAATGATAAGTAACATTTCTGGTGAATGTTTTTGAGACTTTCTCATCGGGGGTAAAAACATGCTTGCAACAAAGTTCCTGACAGAAATATATCAATTTCTGTCAACTGATTTTGTTTCAAGATAGTGTAATGTAATTCATATTTTGGGGAAAACAAAACATAGTTCAAGTTTCTTGGAATGGAAGGAAGGTGTTCTTGCCAGCACCAAATAAAATCTTTACCAAATATAAAATATACCCAAATGATCATTTGAAAACAGATTGATAATTTGTCTTAGCTTTTTTTCATTCTAAGACCTAGCTAATCACCTGTCATGGTATTCACTGTTAATTTATTTATTTATTAGGGTTTAATGACACTTTTGACAGCCAGGGTCACATAATGTTAGAAAGTTTACGAGTGGAGGAAGCTGGAGTTCCTGGAGAGAACTACTGAGCAGCATTGAATAACTGTTGGTTTCAAAATTATTGACCTTGCATAAGTAGGGTTAGCATTGGGTGAAGGCATGTGTACTGTCGATATGCAGTATGCCTTAGCACAGTGTGCCTCTGTGCCCACACTCAGGCAGTTGGGTTTAAGTGTTTTGTCCAAGGACACAAACAATGATGTGGGTCAGGCTTGAACTTATGACTTTTTGATCTGAAGTCCCATAATCAGTGAGTCACCACTCTTCCACATCCTTCAAATGCTTCTCATTAAAGGCAGGTTTTTAAAGAAAAAATTAGAAGTTCAACTACTTTTGTACCTGTGGAAACCCTGGAAAGTGAAGCAGTGCATGTGTACTATTGTAAACAAGCCCTGTTTTACTGGTAAAATAGGACCCAGTCAACAATGCTAGGGGTGAAAGTCCTCTAAAATTGGTATCATGGGTATCAAAGATTGACTAAACTTGACTTTATCTCCATGTTTCGGTCACAATCAGCCATTTGCAGAAATATGTGACCTTCAAATAATAATAATAATAAATAAATAAATGACTATTTTTTTCGATTGATATTACTTCTGAAAGTGTATGACACCAAGAGTTGAATGGTGAATGGTATATTTAAAGTTATGAAGAATAAATTTATTTAAAACTCTGGATTGTTTCTGTTATGCATTGCCACCACCAATCTCCATATAACTGGATTTCTGGAATGTCAGCGAAAAACATTCCTCCTAAAACTGCCCACTTCCCCCCCCCCCCCCCCCCCAGATGGCATCAAGTCAATCAACACAGTAACTCCTCCCAATACATGATGTTTGATTCTGCAAAAGCTGTAAAAAAGTGATCGGCGTTTGTGAGGCGCTGGGAACTTGAAAACCTTTGTTGTGCATTTTTAGCTCACCTGACTTCAAGTCAGCGGGAGCTATTGCCATCACTTGGCATCCATCGTCCATGAACTTTTGGGAAATTGTCTTCTTGAACCACTAGGCCATATTCAAAGATATATTGCACAGACCATCTATGTGGTATACCCTTTCTATTTTGTTCAATTGACCTGGGGGGGGGGGGGATTGACCATCCCCTACTTGGCGGGACTTCAGGTGGCGGATAGAGGATGGCCTGCTCAATTGGGCAGGTTTGCTGGTTCTGAATTAGCAGGTTTCCTGCGAAATATTTGAATACGCAGCCCCGGACCAAAATGGTCAATCCTGCTAATACCATCTTGCATGCACCTTGTTCTCCCGTGAGGTGCATTCCCGGTTAGGGCAATTTCCAAGATGGAGATCAGGTCGTAAACCCTGTTTGGCACAGATCTCCATTTTTCAGATAATGTCCAACACACTGCTTTGGCCCCAATTTCGGGAGTAGACGGATGGTTGGATGGCCTGTTCTGGCCAATCGGGAGCCCCCACCCCAAAAAGTACTGGGTGTCACGTCGGGGGGCATTGGGTTGTCATTCAATCAGTCATTTCTTTTTTTAATTTGATTTTATCACTACTACCCTATACAGACTTATAAAGATCCTAATACTTGTTTAACAGCTTTCGTTCTGTTGCGCTGTTTGCATCGATCATTAGTAGTAGTTTTTGTTGCTCTTGTTAGCTTAACTTGACATAGTCAAGATAAGCTATTGCCATCACGCGTGCGGAAGTCTGTTAGTCTGTGAGTCTGTTCACATTTTCCTTTAGCACGGGCTACACCCCGCAGTTCTTGTCTGATCGTCACGAAATTTCATATGCATGTTTGGGGTCACGTCTAGATGAGAACGTCCCCTTTTTGTCGCGAACGGTCAACCGGTATGGTTGCCCGAGCCCAAAACCCGAAAACCATTAGCACAGTCTACAGGTCGTATTTATGAAGGGATTTCATTGTAACTTGGTAGGATGCCTCTGTATAATGCCTAGATGAGAACATCCCCTTTTGGGCATGATCTATCAACCATGATGGCTGCCCAAGCCCGAAACCCCAAAACTTTTAGCACAGTCTGCAGGTCATGTTTAATATGGAGGGATTTCATTGTAACTTGGTAGGATGACTCCTTATGATGTCTAGATGAGAATTTCCCCATTTGGGCGTGATCTGCCGACCATGATGACTGCCCGAGCCCAAAACCCGAAAACCTTTAGCACAGTCTACAGGTCATATTTACTGAAGAATTTCATTGTAACTTGGTGGGCTGACTTCATACAATGTCTAGATGAGAAACTCCCCTTTTGGTCCTGATTGGGCAACTGTGATGGCTACAGGGGACCAAAGCCCGAAAACCTTTAGCACAGTCTACAGGTCATATTTATGAAGGGATTTCATTGTAACTTGGTAGGATGACTCCAAATAATGTCTAGATGAGAACGTCCCATTTTGATCGCGATCATTCAGCCTTGATGGGTGCCCAAGCCCAAAAACCTTTAGCATAGGCAAAAGGTCATATTTATGGAAGGATTTCATTGTAACCTGTTAGGTTGACTCCATATAATGCCTAGATGGTGACATCCCCTTTTGGTCGTGATTGGTCAACTGTGATGGCTCCAGGTGCCCGAAGCTCGAAAACCTTGAGCACAGTCTACAGGTCATATTTATAAAAGATTTCAGTGTAACTTTGTAGGATCACTCCGGATGACGCCCAGATGAGATTGTTCCGTTTGGTTGCGATCATTCAACCATGATGGCTGCCCGAGCCCGAAGCCTGAAAACCTTTAGCACAGTCTACAGGTCATATTTATGAAGGGATTTCATTGTAACTTGGTAGGTTGACTTCATATAATGTCTAGATGAGAACGTCCCCTTTTGGACACGATTGGGCAACTGTGACGACAACAGGGGCCCGAAGCCCGAAAACCTTTAGAACAGTCTACAGGTCATAATTATGAAGGGATTTCATTGTAGCTTGGTAGGATGACTCCAAATAATGTCTAGATGAGAACATCCCCTTTCGGTCGCGATCATTCAGCCTTTATGGCTGCCCAAAGACCTTTAGCATAGTCTATAGGTCGTATTTATAGAAGGATTTCATTGTAACATGTTAGGTTGACTCCATATAATGCCTAGATGATGACACCTCTTTTGGTCGTGATTGGTCAACTGTGATGGCTACAGGGGCCCGAAGCCCGAAAATCTTGAGCACAGTCTACAGGTCGTATTTATGAAGGGATTCATTGTAACTTCGTAGGATCACTCCAGATGATGCCCAGATGAGAATGTCCCCTTTTGGTTGCGATCATTCAACCATGATGGCTGCCCGAGCCCAAAGCCCAAAAACCTTTAGCACAGTCTTCAGTTCATATCTATGAAGGGATTTCATTGTAACTTAGTTGGTTGACTTCATATAATGTCTAGATGAGAACAGCCCCTTTTGGACACCATTAGGCAACTGTGATGGCTACAGGGGCCTGAAACCCGAAAACCTTTAGCACAGTCTGCAGGTGATATTTATGAAGAGATTTCATTGTACTTTGGTAGGATGACTCCAAATAATATCTAGATGAGAACGTGCCCTTTTGGTCGCGATCATTCAGCCTTGATGGTTGCCTGAGCCCAAAACCCCAAAACTTTTAGCATAGTCTATAGGTCATATTTATGGAAGGATTTCATCGTAACCTGTTAGTTTGACTCCATATAATGCCTAGATGATGACATCCCCTTTTGGTCGTGATTGCTCAACTGTGACGGCTTCAAGGGCCTGAAGCCCGAAAACCTTGAGCATAGTCTACAGGTCATATTTATGAAGGGATTTCAGTGTAACTTCGTAGGATCTCTCCAGATGATGCCCAGATGAGAATGTCCCCTTTTGGTTGCAATATTTCAACCATGATGGCTGCCCGAGCCCAAAGCCGAAAAACCTTTAGCACAGTCTACAGGTCATATTTATGAAGGGATTCCATTGTAACTTGGTAGATTGACTTCATATAATGTCTAGATGAGAACGTCCCCTTTGGACGCAATTGGGAAACTGACGGCTGCAGGGGCCCGAAGCCCGAAAACCTTTAGCACAGTCTACAGGCCATATTTATGAAGGGATTTCAATGTAACATGATAGGATGACTCGTTTTGGAATAATTTCACTGTAACTTGGTAACTTTCGTTGATATACGTTAACTGTGAGGGCCATATACATTAACTTTGAGGTCATATTAACCCATTCCTCAGCTCTTTAGTACAGTGTACACCTCATATTATTTTTATCAAAAACATAGCATACAGGGAACATAAATGAACATATTCCCAATTATCACAATTCTTGTCTTATTTCATAATCCTTTCATAAACACTGAACATTATCTTTTTCATCAAACACAACACACAAGTTAAGCTACAGTGTCATTGACACTTTCATTTTTAATGAAATGGTTGGTTGAATGGCCGCCACGACCTGGCACTTCCCACAAACTCTACGGGTCAATCCTCCAGCGGCATGTGTTAGCATCAACGGTGGGGGAGTATGCTGTCTATGTACACTTGGTTTTGTCTCCAGCTCGTATTAAGCTGCAACACACCCACAGGTTGGGCTCAGAGTAGGGGCGAGAGGCATGGACTGAAGAATTAAAAAAAAACATGGAAAAAATCCCACAAAAAAAAACAAAAACGTGGTAGCGATACAACATTGACAATATCGGACTCTGATTCAGATTGTGAAACCTCGTATATTGAGAAGAATTGGCCTAACTTTGTCATCATTTATGCAAAAGAAGAAGGAAAAAAAAGTATCACTTGTCAACCCATTTGCTGTGGAGAAAACTATTAAAGGTATTGCTGGTTCAGTGAAGGAGATAAAAAAATTACGATCGGGAGATTTTAGTAGAATGTAGGTTGGAATTCCAGGCAAGAAATTTATTAAAATTAGATAACATTTTAGGTATCAAAGTTGTTGCATAAAACACAAAATACCAGCAAAGGTGTCATGAGAACTCGAGAACTTTCAGGCATGGATGTATTGGAAATAAAAGAAGAACTTAAATCACAGAATATTACAGACGTCAAACGAATTGAAATTAAAAAAAGATGGTTACATAACTAAAACCAATACTTATATTTTAACTTTCGGCTCTTCTATACCACCAAAATCAATTATTATTTTTATTTATTGTTTTTAATGTCACATATTTCTGCACATTGGCTAATCATGACCTCGACAGTTTTACGGGTGGAGGAAGCCGGAGTACCCGGAGAGAACCACCGAGCAACAGCGAGCAACTGTCAGCTCCCCAACATACTAACTCCACACAAGCAGGGTTAGCATTGGTTGAAGACAGTGCACCATCGACGTGCACTACGCCTTAGTACACAACTTCACCGTGCCCCCACGTGGGCAATGGGGGTGAAGTGTCTTGCTCAAGGACACAACGCAGTTGCCGCAGGTGGGATTCGAACCGAGGACCTCTCGGCTTCCAGCCTGCACCTCTACCTACTGAGCCACCGCCCCCCCCCCCTTCCCCCCTCCCATCCAAAACCAATTAAAGTGGGTTATTTGAACATCGGAGTGGACTTGTATATCCCAAATACACTTCGATGCTTCAAGTGCCAGAAATATGGTCATGGACAGAATAATTGTAGGGGACATGAAACCTGTTTTAAATGCGGCAAACAACATCAAGAACCCTGTAATAATGAAGTAAAATGTAACTGTCAGGGCAATCATACAGCTTCGTCCAAAGATTGCCCTGTTTGGAAACGGGAGAAAGAAATACAAAAAAGTAAAATGTGAGAAGCAAATTAGTTTTAAGCAGGCCAGAGACATTGGGTACGTTTCCGTGGGCCATTCCGAATATATTCAGAATAGTCTGAATTTACTTTTGAATGGTAAAGTGAGATGTGGCTGAAATAAATTGGTCTCACCACCGACACGGAATTATAAAGATAGTCTCAGTTTATTTTTCTATGAAATTAGAGAGCTAAAGTAAAGACTTGGGTACCAGGATAAGGCGTCGCCTCACAGAAACTTGGCCAGTAAATATATATGGGGCCAACAGGAGTCATGTGTTACGGCTTATTTCCAAATAGGTCAGTGGCGTAGTGTGTATTTGGGGCAGGGGGCAGGGGGCAGGGGAGGGTCCGGTCAAAATGCCAAGTTGCATAATTTAATCACCTACTGGATGAAGATTTTATGCGTGTAGCTGCGTTGTGCTGTAGGACAGGGGAATTAAAGAATCCGAAAGATTTCCCGTATGATACGGCAGTAAAACTCGCAAGAAGAAACGGAGGTAGGGGCGCGCGGTGGACACCTGTCACAAAAAGTCGACTAAAGTCCAGGTGGCAGTCAGATGTTTGGGCTCGGTGTATAAAGCTGGTAGAGCTGCATGGGACTTGCTCCGAGTCCTCGCGTGTTAAAGCGAATGGGCCGTAGCAGTGCAGTGTAACATGGGATAAAGCATGATAAGAACCATTTGCGTGGTGCGCAATTCTGTAGTCGCGGTTGAGTCAAAGAGGCCTTGTAGGCTACTAGAGTGACATCGCAAAAGAGTCATGGGCACGAGAGACGTCAGAACGAGATGGCGGCTGTGCATTGAGAATGCTCGAGCCATTGTAACAATGGAGGTGTGTGTGTGGGGGGGGGGGGGGGGGCGGGGTACAGTGTTATATAGGGTAAACAGGCTACGGAAAGAAGGCGTTGTGCAATAGCATCGGTAAAAGCATCGAGTCGAGCCGTATTGGAAAGGTCCAAAAGCCCCAGCGACGTTAAGGTCCCGATGACCGACAGACCACATCCTGGAAAATCCAACGGATTTGTTTAGGTAAATAAAACTGCTTCAGTGGTCATGGGCCTTCTTCAGAGACCCTTACCATAGGCATGGGGATACATGTGGGCTTCTAGCAATATATACTGTACATGCCAACACATATCGCTCTACTACTTTACAAGGTCTGTACCCAGTCATATAAGCCTTAAAATCCCATTCTAATACCACATCTGTGAACCATAAAGGTTTTATTTGCACAATCGCGTACGAAAGGTTGATGGTTGCACAGATGACGGAACTTGTCAATTCTTTTCTTAAATTGCACAAGTGCAACATGAAGGGACTAGGAGGCGTGCCCCCCCCCCCCCCCCCCCCCACACTCCCAAACAAAACAAAATCACATTAATTCTCACCCCTGAAGGCGTACTTGTACGCTATTTTTCAGGTGTGAGTGGGGTGGGGTGGTATTTTGGCTTACAGTACTGACTACGAAAACACCATTCTGAAAGGTTCTGCTGTGACATTTTCACGATACCCCCACCCCCCACCCCCCTTATCCTCCATCCCCAATTACATAACTTCTGCAAGTGCAATTCCGTAAAAGAAGACATCTTTCGGTCCCACCACTTTCCTATAATAAAACCCAATCAATCAGATTACTAAACTGTTATAACAGATAATTAGTTTGTTTATTGAGGGTTACGGCACTTTCGAATGCCAAGGCCATATCGTGTCGAGCAATTTTACAGATGGAGAAAGCCGGAGTATCTAGAGAAACCATCGCACAGCGACAAGTAATTGCTAGACTCTCCAACGGACTCACCAGACAAAGCCAGATGAGCATTGGTTGAATGCACGCGTGCCATCAACTTGTATCACATCTAAGAACACTTTGCATCTGTGCCCCTGTGTGCGCAGTTAGGAGTGACTTGCTCACTGTCACAATGCAAGTGGTATGGACCTCTTTCGAACTGTCGACCTCTCGGTCACAAGTCCGATGCGCCAGTCAATGAGCCGCCGTGCTCCCATTAGTTGCTTTTAAAAGATAACTATAACAGATCATTAATTGGTAAAAATAGATAAGGCCAACTTAATCTGTTACAAAAGAATATTAGTTGGCTATAACTGGATAAAAACTGTTAAAAACAGATTGTTAGTTGGTTATAACACATTACTAATTTGTTAAAACAAATTATGAATCTGTTATAAAAGTTTATTAATCTGTTGTAACAGACAAATAACTGGAGGCGGGTTGGCACTAATTCGCCACCTTTGAAAACAAATTTCGGCCTCAAGATTTGTGATGTACAAAACTATTTAGTCAGTGCGCAATACTGCGCATGTCTAGAATAACGTTTATTCTACCTCGTGAGGTGGATTAACAGAATACATTCCGAATATTATTCCAGAATACATTTGCTGGAACAAAACGACACGAATCGCATTCTGCCTTATCTGCGCATGTCCAGAATAACACTTGTATTCTCGAATGAGTACTGTGAATTTAGTTACTTATTTCCGTTTCCTTATTCGACATTCAAAATTCGAAAAAAATTACCGGATATTTTGGTGTTGATGGGTGGCCCCCGAGGAATAAAGAAGATTGATACCTCAACCGCCCCAATCGGACCACATTTAAGACCCTCCTTAGGCCCACAAAAGAGCTAGTTACAAAATATTACTGAAGGAAACAAACATCGCCAGATATTTTGATGTTGGTGTGCGACACGAGAAGAATAAAGAAGATTCCATTTAACGCCGTCCCCAAATTTGAGGATATGAGGAATGACGAATTGTGGCTTACTAAGAATTTTCTCGTGGCCCTTATGACCCAGAGGATATGTGGAATGGCAAGTTGTGCTTCACTGCCCTCGGCTTTTCATGTAATGAAAAGGGCATCCTGAAGGCCAGCCAAGTAACAGAAAGAGATTCCACAAGTCTATCTCTATGCAACATGGTCCGTAAATATCCCAAACCCGGGCCCAACTTCCACTTCACGACTTTACTCACCTTACCCTTACTTCCTATCTTTCCTATCTCTAAGTCTTGGCATGCCCAAGGCCCTGCCTGATGTTTGCTGGCTTCTCCAAGCATACCAATACCACCCATTTTCCTTCCACTTTCCTATTCTTTCTAAACTCTGGCATACTAACGGGCCTGTTGGTATATGCTTGCTTCGTCTTGCATACCAGCACTACCCATTCCCCCAACCTCACTATTCTTCCTAAGCCCTTACATGCCCGAGAGCCTACCCGATGTCTGCTTACTACGCCATTCATACTAACACTACCCATTCCCTCCCACATCCCCATTCTGGTATCTACTTACTATGCAAGCTAACACCACCCATTCCCGTCCACTTGCTTATTCTTCCTGCAGCCATAACTTGCCCAATCACCTGCCCGATGCCCATCTGCTATGCCATGCGTACTAACTCATGCAGTTGAATACTTGGGTCAGAGAGTAGTCAGAATACGCCACAAAAGTTAATTATAGTAACGAAACACCGATCTTACTCCAAGTATGGGGCTCTTTTATTCTACCGGAGTACATACCTCATCAATCGAAAATACCCCTTCTGGGTCATATAACACTTCGCGCGACTCTGTATCGGTACCATAAAGTCGATGTCGGTGATTTGGGGTAAGTGTCGAGCTTATTTTGGTAATTCGCAAGATTCCCGTTGATTCGAACACACCCTTAGAACAGTTCCCGTCCGTTTAGAGGTCTCCTCCGCTTCTATGACAACCCACGTGACACCCACAATACCCCGCGGTATGCTGTCCCTTCTGCGGTATGCTACCCACCCCCCCCCCCCCCTGAAGTCCTCCAGATGGAGCCCAGTTGGCACATTTCATACTACTAGAATAAATATAAAGTGCGGCGAAATGATAATACGCGCGAAATAATAATCCGTGCACACGAAATAATAATCCTTGTGCCCGGGTTATTATTTTGTATGTACCGATTATCAATTCGCCTTCGCGGATTATTATGTCGTGTGCACCGATTATTATTTCGTGCGCACAGATTATTAACTCGTGTGCTCGAATTAAAATTTTGTGCGCACGGATTAAAACATAAGGTGTCAGGACACCCACCCCCGCTGTCCCAAAAGACGGACCTACTATATATACTTACCACGCCATGAATTGGAATCCTGTTAAGTGGCGGAACCAGAATCCTTTATAGTGGAGAATTCCAATGGAGGGGGTAGCAATATGACGCGGGTATATCTCAAAGGCCGCAGACAGGGAGGGAAGGGTGTAGTCAGGTGAATCACCCTCTCCCATTTGTGTGACCTGGCAGTGCTAGAGCCAGAAAAATATCTGAGGGGAGGATGCAAGTAGGGGACATGCTCCGTATGGGTGGGTATCCTGAGTGGAGAAGCCAACATGCCCTCCCGGGAGAGGTAGGGAGGGGGGGGGGGGGGGGTCGCCTCCCAGACAAAAAAAAAATCACTGTGCATTTAAATCAAGTTTACTAGTGGCTTTTAGGGTAGATCGCCACATTTTTGGATGACCCACATTTTAGAGACAAGGTTTATACACGTACATGGCTCATAAGTATCTGCATCCGAACTTGCAAAATTCTAGTGGATTTATGTTTATCTGCTGAGTTTGTATATAAATAAAGAAAAGAGAGTCACTGTGTGTGTAAGAGAGGGTGGCTGGATGTGACAGTTTTGGAGAGGGTCAAATGAGAGAGAGAGAGGAGGAGGGGGGTGGCAAAGACTGTGTTCGGGGGCAAATGCCCTTTCATGACCTCCTGTAGCACCGCCACCGGATTCGGGACCTCTCCCCGAATTATAAATTTTTGGAGCTCTGTAAGGGACTCTGAAGCCTCCTTAGAGGAGGTGAGGCCATTGGTGTGGGCCGGTTATCCTTCCTCGGTAAATTTTTCAATTTTAACTGTGAAGCTTTGAGAGCGATTCTGGGGCCTAATGGAGGATGGCGAGGTCTTCGGTAAGGGCCTGAGTCTCTCTGAAACATTCTCAAATTTCGAAGCTATATCAACAGTTTTGAAGTCTCCCAATGGAAGGTGAGGGAGGGGGTCGAAAACATATATGGCAGTTTGTATTTATTATGAAGGGGGGAGGTGCAGTGTAAGTCTATTTGGGGGCGAGCTGTGTGCGTTTTCCCATGCCCCCGCCTCTGATCCCGACCTTCCCAGGGCCTACCAAAAAATATATATAATACCGCCAAGATTAGACATGTAGCAGACAAGCATAGGCATATGTTGCCATCCCAGCCAACTTAAGGTGACGTCCCATCCCAATTTCCCCCGGCATTGTGAAGTACTTTTCGATGGCTGCTTTATAGGCCCTTTTAGTCATCTGAATTTTATATCTTCGCTGACATATTTTTGCGCCCCCACGTCTCATCAAGAGATCCCCCCTCTCCCGCCACGCTTACATACACCTACTTACTGCCACAGGCCCAGAGTGCAGCGATGTGAGGTCTTACGCAGACTTCACTTCGCCCTAACTGGCCTATCGCACGTTAAAAAGGGAAGCATGCCTAACAAGGACGGACCTCGGGCCATTAGGTTACCCCTCCTGACCTTCCTTCTTGAAGAGATGAGGAGGCGGTAGCGTCCGAGGGCCGAATGGTCCTAGATAACTTAGATCCAAACAAGAACAAGTAGACCTAAGAATTGTTGTTTCAGCGATAAGATGATAGGATACCAGTATACCAAGGTCACAGGTTGGATGCCATTTTGACTAAATAACCTATACCATAGTTTTTTATATATTTCATTTCATGCGTACGGGTTATTATTTCATGTGCATGGATCAAAGTAGTAGTGCTCGTTCCTTTCGAGCAAGATCTGGTGAACCCCGCGGTGGACCCCGGAAGTGACATCACAGTCACGTGAGTGGGTGCCGCCATTTTGTGTTGTCATGGTAACGAGCTTAGCCGGCCATGTTGTGACGTCATCCCCATGGTGAAACGTTGTATTACTGCGCATGCGTAGCGCGTGTTGTTATGGTAATACGCATTTCCGTCGTCCATTTTGTATACAGGGCATCGCCATCTTGGTTTCTATGGTAGCACGCGGTTGCTAGGTGACCCAAAGGCATCTAATAAGACAGGGGTATGTTTGGAGGGTACGTTCGATGCAATGGGAGTACAACGAGTTAGCCAGATGATACCGTGAACGACTTATTTTCACCGTAAATCACCAAAATGGACCAGAATTATTTTAGAATATTGACCCTATAGCACCACGTAGTGTTATAAGATCCATAAAAGGTGTGTTCCTTATCTAGCTCGAATTCCATAAGAATCCTCGTTTAGTACTACATATTTTATACCCTATCTGTTCTACCTGACTTCTATCTACTCTAGTATACTGATTATCTCTGACTGCCCGTCGATTCTTATGCCTGTTCTACCCATGATATGATGGCATTGTCCGTGTGTTCATGGCTGTCTCTTACCTTAGTAGATTATTTGGCTTGTTCTACCCGTGATATGATTATTATCCACACTAGTCTACCATTTGTTTGGCTTACCAGTAGACCCAGACATAGCTACAGGGGACACTTTCCCGATGGCCATCGGTGCCCCGTTTTCTTCGTATGAGGCCATGGGAGCTATGAGGGCCATAAGGAAATGCCATTACTCTCATCCTCATCTCGGTATTTTGTCACCACGGTCCACAGAATCCCAATTGTGGAATCCCTTTCTAGTATCTGGATGGCCTTCAGAATCCCCTTTTCACCGTACGAGACCATGAGGACTATGAGGGCCATAAGAAAATGGCATTACTCTCATCCTCATCTCAACATTTGTCACCACAGTCCACAGAATCCAAATTTTGGAATCCCTTTCTAGTATCTGGATGGCCTTCAAAATCCCATTTTCACCGAATGAGGTCATAAGGGCTATGGGGGCCACAAATTCCATTGCTCTCATCCTCATCTCGGTATTTGGTCGCCACGGTCCACAGAATTCCAATTTTGGAATCCCTTTCTGGTATCTGGATGGCTTTCAGAATCAGAATCCCCTTTCATCGTATGAGGCCATAAGGGTTATGAGTGCCATAAGGAAATGCCGTTACTCTCATCCTCATCGCGGTATTTGGGTACCCCTTTTCGTCGTATGAGGCCATGAGGGCTATAAAGACCTCATAGCCATCATGGCCCTATGGTCTCATCTCGGTATTTGGGGACCCCCACCCCATGGGCAAACGATTACCGGTACCCCATTATGGAATAGGACTAGCCTTTGGCGCCCCTTTTTCGTCGCATGAGGCCATGAGGGCTATGAGGTCCTCATAGCCCTCATGGCCTCACACGAAGAAAACGGGGCGCAGATGGCCCGTCGGGAAAGTGTCAACTGCAGCTATGTCTAAGTCTACTGGTAAGCCAGATAATGGTAGACTAGTGCAGATAATAGTCATATCATGGTTAGAACAAGCCAAATAATCTAAGATAAGGGAGAGCCAGGAATGCACGGACAATGCCATCATGTCATGGGTAGAAAAGGCATAAGAATCTACAAGGACAGTCAGAGATAATCAGTATACTAGAGTAGATAGAAGTCAAGTAGAACAGATATGTTATAAAATATGTAGTTGTAAACGAGGATTCTTATGGAATTCGAGCTAGATAAGGAGCACATCTTTTATAGATCTTATACCATTACGTGGTGCTATTAGGGTCAATATTCTAAGAGAATTCGGGTCCGTTTCGGTTATTTCGGGTGAACAGCAGTCGTTCTCGGGTTCATTTGGGTAATTCGTTGGACTCCCATTGAATCGAGCGTACCCTCCAAACATACCCCCATCTTATTAGAGGCATTTGGGTAACCTAGCGACCACGTGCTACCACAGAAACAAGATGGCAGTGCCCTATATACAAAATGGACGACGGAAACGCGTATTACCATAACAACACGGGCTGCACATACGCAGTGACACCACGCGTCACCATGAGAATGACGTCACAACATAGCCACTCATGCGGGTTACCATGGCAATACAAGATGGCCACCCCAGCGACGTGACTAAGACGTCACTTCCGGGGTACACCGCGCGGTCCACCAGATCTTGCGCGAAAGGTACGTGACATACTACTGATCAATAATCCATTTGCACAGCTTATTAATTTGTGTGCATGGAATATTATTTCGTGTGCACAGATTATAATTCACGTGAATGATTTATTAATTCGTTCGCATTGATTATTGTTTTGTTTGCATGGATTATCATTTCGTGTGCGTGGATTGTTAATTCATGCACAGGGATTATTAATTCAAACACACGGATTATTAATTCGTCTGCCTTGATCATTACTTCATGCACGGATTATTAATCTGTGCGCATGAATTATTACTTTGCGTGCATGGATTATTAATTTGCAGGTCTGTCTTTTGGGACAGCGGGGGTGGGGGTCCTGACACCTTATGTTTTAATCCGGGCACACAAAATAATAATCCGAGCACACGAGTTAATAATCCGTCTGCACAAAATAATAATCGGTGACCACGAAATAATAATCCGCGTAGGCGAATTGATAATCTGTACATACAAAATAATAATCCGGGCACAAGGATTATTATTCCGTGTGCATGGATTATTATTTCGTGTGCGCGTATTATCATTTCGCCGCACGTTATATTTATTCTGAGTAGTATGAAATGTGCCAAATGGGCCCCATCTGGAGGACTTCGGGTGGGGGGGGGGGGGGGGCGGGGGTAGCATACCACAGAAGTGACAGCACACCGCTGGGTATTGTGGGTGTCACGTGGGTTGTTATAGAAGCGCAGGAGAGCGGGCATGTTGTGACCTCATCCCCATAGTGATACGTGGTTTTAGTGAGCATGCACATTGGCGACTACCATCTTGGTTTCTATGTTAGCTTGCTGTTGCCATGTGACCCAATGACCTTTAAACGGACGGGGGCCTGTTATATGGGTGTGTTCGATTCAACGGGAGTCTGGCGAATTACCAAAATAAGCTCAACACTTACCCCAAATCACCGACATCGACCTTATGTTACCGAAACAGAGTCGTGCGAAGTGTTATATGACCCATGGTATTTTCGATTGATGGGGGATTGACTCCGGTAGAACAAAAGAGCCCCATCCTTGGAGTAAGATCGGTGTTTTGTTACTATAATTAACTTTTGTGGCGTGTTCTGACTACTCTCTGACTCAAGTATTCAACTGCAGGAGTTAGTACGCATGGCATAGCAGACGGGCATAGTAAGTAGACACCATGGGGAAGTGGGAGGGAATGGGTAGTGTTAGTATGAATGGCGTAGCAAGCAGACATCAGGTAGGCCCTCGGGCATGTCAGGGCTTAGGAAGAATAGGGAAGTTGGGGGAATGGGTAGTGGTGGTATGCAAGACGTAGCAAGCAGACACCTACAGGTCCGTTGGTGTGCCAGAGTCTAGAAAGAATAGGAAAGCGGAAGGGAAATGGGTGGTATTGGTACTGGTATTGGTATGCTTGGAGAAGCAAGCAAACATTAGGCAGGGCCTTGGGCATGCCAACACTTAGAGATAGAAAGGAAAGGAAGTAAGGGTAAGGAGAGTAAATTATGAAGTGGAAGTTGGGCCCCGGTTTGTGATATTTACGGACCGTGTTGCATAGAGATAGACTTGTGGAATCTCTTTCAGTTACTTGGCTGGCCTTCAAGATACCCTTTTCATTATATGAAAAGCCGAGGGCAAAGAGGCACAACTTGCCATTCCATATATCCTCATGGTCATAAGGGACATGAGAAAATTCTTAGGGAGCCACAATTTGTCATTGCTCATATCCTCATATTTGGGGACGGCGTTCCATGGAATCTTCTTTATTCTTCTCGTGTCGCACACGAACATCAAAATATCTGGCGACGTTTGTCTCGTTAGGTAATATTTTGTAACTGGCCTTTTTGGGGGCCTAAGGAGGGCCTAAATGTGGTCCGATTGGCATGGTTGAGGTGTCAATCTTCTTTACTCCTCGGGGGCCACCCATCAACACCAAAATATCCCATGATTTTAACCTGCTTTGGTGATATTTTGTAACTGGCCCTTTTTGGGGCCTTAGCAGGGCCCCTAAATGTTGTCTGATTGGGGCAGTTGAGGTGTCAATCTTCATCATTCCTCGGGGGCCATCCACCAACGCCAAAATACCCCCTGATTTTAACCTGCTTTGATGATATTTTGTAACTGGCCCTTTTTGGGGCCTTACTAGGGCCCCTAAATGTGGTCAGATTGGGGTGGATGAGGTGTCAACCTTCTTTATTTATTCCTCGGGGGTCACATATCAACACCAAAATATCCCGAGATTTTAACCTGCTTTGGTGATATTTTGTAACTGGCCCTTTTTGAGGCCTTAGTAGGGCCCCTAAATGTGGTCCGATTGGGGCGGTTGAGGTGTCAATCTTCTTTATTCTTCGAGGGCCACCCATCAACACCAAAATATCCCGTGATTTTAACCTGCTTTGGCGATATTTTGTAACTGGCCCATTTTGGGGCCTTAGTAGGGCCCCTAAATGTGGTCCGATTGGGGCGGTTGAGGTGTCAATCTTCTTTATTCCTCGGGGGCTACCCATCAACACCAAAATATCCCGTGATTTTAACCTGCTTTGGTGATTTTTTGTAACTGGCCCTTTTTGGGGGCCATAGTAGGGCCCCTAAATGTGGTCCGATTGGGGCGGTTGAGGTGTCAATCTTCTTTATTCCTCCGGGGCCACCCATCATCACCAAAATATCCCGTGATTTTAACCGGCTTTGGTGATATATTGTAACTGGCCCTTTTTGGGGCCTTAGTAGGGCCCTAAATGTGGTCCAATTCAGGCGGTTGAGGTGTCAATCTTCTTTATTCCTCAGGTGCCACCCGCCAAGACCAAAATATCCAGTGATTTTAAGCTGTTTTGGTGATATTTTGTAACTGGCCCTTTTTGGGGCCTCAGTAGGGCCCCTAAATGTGGTCCGATTGGGGCGGTTGAGGTGTAAGTCTTCTTTATTCCTCGGGGGCCACCCATCAACACCAAAATACCCCTTGATTTTAACCTGCTTTGGTGATATTTTGTAACTGGCCCTTTTGGGGCCTTAGTAGGGCCCCTAAATGTGGTCTAATTGGGGCGGTTGAGGTGTCAATCTTCTTTACTCCTCGGGGGCCATCCATCAACACCAAAATATCCTGTGATTTTAACCTGCTTTGGTGATATTTTGTAACTGTCCCTTTTCGGGGCCTTAGTAGGACCCCTAAATGTGGTCCGATTGGGGCGGTTTAGGTGTCAATCTTCTTTATTCCTCGGGGGCCACCCATCAACACCAAAATATCCCGTGATTTTAACCTGCTTTGGTGATATTTTGTAACTGGCCCTTTTTGGGGCCATAGTAGGGCCCCTAAATGTGGTCCGATTGGGGCGGTTGAGGTGTCAATCTTCTTTATTCCTCCGGGGCCACCCATCATCACCAAAATATCCCGTGATTTTAACCTGCTTTTGTGATATTTTGTAACTGGCCCTTTTTGGGGCCTTAGTAGGGCCCCTAAATGTGGTCCGATTGGGGCGGTTGAGGTGTCAATCTTCTTTATTCCTCCGGGGCCACCCATCAACACCAAAATATCCAGTGATTTTAACCGGCTTTGGTGATATTTTGTAACTGGCCCTTTTTGGGGCCTTAGCAGGGCCCCTAAATGTGGTCCGATTGGGGCGTTTGAGGTGTCAATCTTCTTTATTCCTCGGGGGCCACCCATCAACACCAAAATATCCCGTGATTTTAACCTGCTTTGGTGATATTTTGTAACTGGCCCTTTTTGGAACCTTAGTAGGGTCCCTAAATGTGGTCCGATTGGCATGGTTGAGGTGTCAATCTTCTTTATTCCTCGGGGGCCACCCATCAACACCAAAATATCCTGTGATTTTAACCTGCTTTGGTGATATTTTGTAACTGGCCCTTTTTGGGGCCTTAGTAGGGCCCCTAAATGTGGTCCGATTGGGACAGTTGAGGTGTCAATCTTCTTTATTCCTCGGGGGCCACCCATCAACAACAAAATATCCAGTGATTTTAACCTGCTTTGGTGATATTTTGTAACTGGCCCTTTTTGGGGCCTTTGTAGGGCCCCTAAATGTGGTCCGATTCGGGCAATTGAGGTGTCAATCTTCTTTATTCCCCGGGGGCCACCCATCAACACCAAAATATCCCGTGATTTTCACCTGCTTTGGTGATATTTTGTAACTGGCCCCTTTTTGGGGCAGTTGAGGTGTCAATCTTCATTCTTCCTCGGGGGCCATCCACCAACACCAAAATACCCCCTGATTGTAACCTGCTTTGATGATATTTTGTAACTGGCCCTTTTTGGGGCCTTACTAGGGCCCCTAAATGTGGTCAGATTGGGGTGGATGAGGTGTCAACCTTCTTTATTCCTCGGGGGTCACATATCAACACCAAAATATCCCGAGATTTTAACCTGCTTTGGTGATATTTTGTAACTGGCCCTTTTTGGGGCCTTAGTAGGGCCCCTAAATGTGGTCCGATTGGGGCGGTTGAGGTGTCAATCTTCTTTATTCTTCGGGGGCCACCCATCAACACCAAAATATCCCGTGCTTTTAACCTGCTTTGGCGATATTTTGTAACTGGCCCATTTTGGGGCCTTAGTAGGGCCCCTAAATGTGGTCCGATTGGGGCGGTTGAGGTGTCAATCTTCTTTATTCCTCGGGGGCTACCCATCAACACCAAAATATCCCGTGATTTTAACCTGCTTTGATGATATTTTGTAACTGGCCCTTTTTGGGGCCATAGTAGGACCCCTAAATGTGGTCCGATTAGGGCGGTTGAGGTGTCAATCTTCTTTATTCCTCGGAGGCCACCCATCAATACCAAAATATCCCGTGATTTTAACCTGCTTTGGTGATATTTTGTAACTGGCCCTTTTTGGGGCCTTAGTAGGCCCATAAATGTGGTCCGATTGGGGCGGTTAAGGTGTCAATCTTCTTAATTCCTCGGGGGCCACCCATCAACACCAAAATATCCCATGATTTTAACCTGCTTTGGTGATATTTTGTAACTGGCCCTTTTTGGGGTCTTAGTAGGGCCCCTAAATGTTGTCTGATTGGGGCAGTTGAGGTGTCAATCTTCATTATTCCTCGGGGGCCATCCACCAACTCCAAAATACCCCCTGATTTTAACCTGCTTTGATGATATTTTGTAACTGGCCCTTTTTGGGGCCTTACTAGGGCCCCTAAATGTGGTCGGATTGGGGTGGTTGAGGTGTCAATCTTCATTATTCCTCGGGGCCACCCACCAACACCAAAATATCCCGTGATTTTAACCTGCTTTGGTGATATTTTGTAACTGGCCCTTTTTGGGGCCTTTGTAGGGCCCTAAATATGGTCCGATTGGGGCGGTTGAGGTGTCAATCTTCTTTATTCCTCGGGGGCCACCCATCAACACCAAAATATCCCGTGATTTTAACCTGCTTTGGTGATATTTTGTAACTGGCCCTTTTGGAGCCTTAGTAGGGCCCCTAAATGTGGTCCGATTGGGGCGATGGAGGTGTCAATCTTCTTTATTCCTCGGGGGCCACCCATCAACACCAAAATATCCCGTGATTTTAACCTGCTTTTGTGATATTTTGTAACTGGCCCTTTTTGGGGCCTTAGCCTTAGTAGGGCCCCTATATGTGGTTCGATTGTGGCGGTTGAAGTGTCAATCTTCTTTATTCCTTGGGAGCCACCCATCAACACCAAAATATCCCGTGATTTTAACCTGCTTTGGTGTTATTTTGTAACTGGCCCTTTTGGGGCCTTAGTAGGGCCCCTAAATGTGGTCCGATTGGGGCGGTTGAGGTGGCAATCTTCTTTATTCCTCGGGGGCCACCCACCAACACCAAAATATCCCGAGATTTTAACCTGCTTTGGTGATATTTTGTAACTGGCCCTTTTTGGGGCCTTAGTAGGGCCCCTAAATGTGGTCCGATTGGGGCGGTTGAGGTGTCAATCTTCTTTATTCCTCCGGGGCCACCCACCAACACCAAAATATCCAGTGATTTTAACCGGCTTTGGTGATATTTTGTAACTGGCCCTTTTTGGGGCCTTAGTAGGACCCCTAAATGTGGTCCGATTGGGGCGGTTGAGGTGTCAATCTTCTTTATTCCTCGGGGGCCACCCATCAACACCAAAATATCCCAAGATTTTAACCTGCTTTGGTGATATTTTGTAACTGACCCTTTTTGGGGCCTTAGTAGGGCCCCTAAATGTTGTCTGATTGGGGCAGTTGAGGTGTCAATCTTCATTATTCCTCGGGGCCATCCACCAACACCAAAATAACCGGTAATTTTTTTCGAATTTTGAATGTCGAATAAGGAAACGGGAATAAGTAACTAAATTCACAGTACTTCTCGAATGGCCCACGGAAACGTACCCAATGTCAATGCCTGGAATGAATATAACATCACCCTCCTATGCAACAGCTTTAAAACAAAAAAGCCAAACTGAATCAGTTGAATGTCAGACACCTTGGATGGGGCTTACCACCAGTACAATTCCATCCTTTGTACAAGCTTTTACCATCGAGCAAACCACGCAAAATGAACCGAAGTCAACTCAAACACAAGAGAATACTGCTAAAACGTCAGAGTAAAAAATAGTCCACACCCAGAGAAAAGATACACCAAAATCACAACAGAACATTGACCAAAAAACTACAACGGACTGAAAAAAAACAACGAACGATCCAAACAAACGCAAGGATCACAGCAACAAACCCTGAGTCAGAGTCAGAGACGAAAACTGGAAAAAGTAAAAAAGAAGATTTCAGAAAAGGAAAAAGCAAAACATTTATCAGACAGAACTCTCAAAATTTTACAGGACCCTGTTATGCGTAACAGGTTCGAGGGTTTGGAAGAGACGGAAGTCGGTGAGTGCATGGACGAAACGTTCTGGCACTTGCGCCCGAACTCCACTCAGAATAAGTCCCCGAAGGTAAAATGACCCCAAAAAGCTGCTGGGGCTATTTCGCCCATACGTCTGCCATCTCAATAACTTGCAAGTTCAGTGAGAGACTGCATATTAGGACAACTGTTCTGTAGCGGTGAAAGTGATCAAAGTCAGAATAAGGCCTTTAAGGATTAAAATTTGTTTATTATGATCGATATAATATAACGATCTGTGAGTTGGAAACTTGAAAAGTATGATTATAGTCATAATTCATGTCCTTTACACTACTTGACTTGAAAATGAACAAAAAAAATGGAAAAAGCACTCCCGCATATTATCCAGTCAGATCAAATAGAAAAACTTCATGTACAAAAAAAAAAACAATTGTTGATGATTTCAACAGTCTCAAAGTTGTTTGCCTCTTTTCCCCTCCTAGTTCCAGTTTTAGTGAAACTGTAAATCTATATCTTGACATCAATATTCCAGTCATCTGTTCAATGGTCTATTATATACGGAGATCCAACAGCTTTGGAGTACTTGTGAGGGCCAAGCAACTGAAGCAATGCTCCTTTACTCTAGTAGACAAGTTTTACTCCACTGATATAATAGGACCTGGTAACCAATACATGGGGCGGAGCATCTGAAGGCAACATGATTGACAAAACTTGACTTTATTCTTGAGTTATGGTCATGATATAGCCACAGCCACTGTAACTTACCATAAATTCCAATAAACAATTAAGTAGAACTGCTTGGAGTTTGGGGCAACCTGTAAATGAAGCTTGAGTGTTGTAAGCCCAAGAAAACTAAATTTAAAATACAGAAACTGTAATTATATTTATAACCTTTATAGTAATGGTAACCTTGACCTTTAACTTGTTGAATACATATGCACTCCCAAACATCCATTCCTTATAACATATGTATGGTTGAGTGCTGTGTGTCCAAATGAACTAACAATTGAAAACTAAAATTATATTTACAGTAACAATGACCTTGGCCTTTTATCTTCTGATCCCAAAGCATTATCCTATATTGACCTATCTCTGTAATTTGTATTTGAAGTATGAGCGTTGAACATGTATGGAAACTAAAGTCATGGCTTAGAAACAGGCAGGAAGGAAGGACAAATGGCCAAAGTGATTACCACAAAAATGCCCCCATTATCCCTTCTTGAAAAGTGTGGGGTGGGTGTGGGGTAGAATTAAGAATTCAATTTGTATCTTGTTTGGTTTAGTAGATCTAATATTGCCCTTTCAAACAAAGTAATAAGAATTACTCTTTACATGCTGCTTGCAAATACTCATGTAAGTGAGCCTGAAAATAACCTGTGAACAATCACTTGGGTAATTTCATTTGTGAAATATGCGAACGAAGTACAGGTTATGATGAAATAATACAATGACAAAATAGTATAACATTCATTAAATTTAATCCAGAATGTTTTGCAGATGTATGTTCTTCGCTTATCTTTGAAGAGAAATTGTTTTGTCTGTATTCATTTGCCTTGTTACAATTCATGGTAGCGTGGCTATAAGTTTTACGACCACAACTCAATTAGGCACTCTTAGCAACTAACAAAATTTGTCCTTGTAAGTTGAATCGATGATTTCCTGGATGATTTCAGGTCTTCTTTTGTCATCTGCTTGACAGCTTCAGTGACAGGGTGTCATGAAAAAAAGAAATCAAGAAAATACTCGACTGGTAACTAGTGAATCAGTTCTTTTGAATTTTAAAATTTTCAGAGATAGAAAAGGTATTCAGTTAGCAGGATTGGCTTATGCAATTATTATACAATCACCGGGGAATACTTCTTTAGAATGTGTGACACCCCGGTGGGAAGTGATGCGGTGCTTGTTTACTGTGGTAAACAACCTCTGTTTTAGTGGTAAAATATGTCATTAGCCATTGTGTAGAAATATGTGACCTTCAAAACCAATAAATCAATTATGGGTAAAATAGGACTCAGTCACCAATACTTGGAGTGAAAGTCCTCTAAAATGGGTATGAACGATTTCCCAAATTTGACTTTATCTCCATATTGCGTTGAAGATTAGCCATTGTGTAGAAATATGTGACCTTAAACACCAATAAATAAATAAATAGAATGTGTGACGAATGCTGGAAATGTTTGCCAGTAACAATAAACTATTAACCATTATGTGATTAAGCTAACAAAACTTGTAATGTTATCACTGTTTAACTAAACAAGACTACAGACAGAGGGGAAAACTCATGAACTTTGAAACATCTTCGAAACAACTGAGAAATATTATAAACAATACCCGTCCAATCAATATTCGGAATGCAAAAACTGAACAACACAAAAAAACTCGTCCTTTGTAAAAACAGCCATAGACTGGAACAAATTACCAGAAAATATAGTCCGCGAGAAGACAACTGAGAGATTCAGATCTGCCCTCAATTCATCGGTGAAACTATTTACCGAGCTGAGAACCGAGAATAAAACAAAAATAATAAATAAAGGCAAAAATGAATATTAATTGTGAGCATATAGGTACTCTATTTATGAAAAAGCTAGAAAAAAAACAAGAACTTTAAACCGACCAAGTCTATGGTGAAGGGGGTTATTCATTAATCATCCGCCTTCGGCGCCGAACCGAGGAGAGGCTACTTGCCGAGAACAAACCAAAATAATATATAAAGATCGAAATAAAAGTTTATTGTTAGCGTATAAAGCATGTATGTTTTCTACATTATGTACAAATTAGTAACAAAACAATTTATGACCGACCAGATCGATGGTGAATGGGATGATTTATTAATTCCCACATTCAGCGTCGAACCGAGAAGAGGCTACTTGCCGAGAACGAAACCAAATAATATTTAAAAATGAAAATAAAAGTTTATTGTTACGTATAAGGCATGTATCTTTTTTCTGTTTTATTTTGTGTTGACGTCTTGACGACTTGGAAAATAAGCAGCGTCAAGAACGTGGGCGCTTCGACCTTGAGACGTTTCGGCCCTGAGACGTTCAGATCTTGAGATGGTTTCGGCCTGGGACGTTTCGGCCTTGTAGAAAGAGAGTGGAGAGACAACGTAAATAAGATAGATTCAGCCGAAGAATGCTCTGACAATGTGTGTACACTGATTTTCTGCCTGACAATACACATACTTCTGCAACGAAATCGAGCATTCTTGGAAAGGAGTGGATTAATAAATAAAACATTAAACTCTGTCTCTATAAATTGTATAGATTTATGTGGATTAGTGAAAATTAATCTACGCCTCATACAACAAAGTGACGTCAGGAGAGTAATTTTAATTATTAGATACTATCTAATGGCGAAAATAACCTATTGTTCCCATGTTTCGCTGGGATTGTGCCATAAGTTGCTATTTATTGGCCCGACTGATTATAGTGAAAACAAGCCGTGGCTCCCGCATTATACTCAGTTCGTCAATTATTCCATTGGTTGATTATTTGCATTATTAACACGGGAAGTTGTTTGCCAATGTTTGGGAACACGTGATAGTACCAGTTTATTAAATATTAAATCTGAAAAAAAGTGTAATAATTTTGCGTTTATTCGTTGAAAACGCTGCAGCGGAGCTTTTTCAGTGAATAAACACGAAATTATTGGTGACAGATATATATAAAAAATAAGCTTAGTCTTATCTAGCAATGCATTAAATTATATTAAATCTGATAGAATTGTAATAATTTTGCGTTATTCGTTGAAAAAGCTGAAGTGAAGCCTTTTCAATGAATATTTACTCGAAATTATTGAGACAAATTTAGATAACAGGAGGGGGGGGGGGGGGGTTGTATGCTCCCATTTACTCCAAGCTTCCTTTAGTCGTTTTTCAAATTTGACACATGATGGCTTTCTGTTTTTCAATACAAACTGAGTCGCGAAAACCAAACTCAAGAATCATCTATATGAGTGACAACTGACAACTTGTCACTGTATTTAATTATGTACTGAGCTGTGGGAAAAAAACCTCTCCAGAGGTGTAAATGTTGAATAATATTTTAAAATATTTTCTGACTCATAAGCAAATTTTTATTTATTGGGGCCGAAATAACTTGGTAAAGGTTGAAAAATTGAGACGTTTCGGCCCCCTAAAGTGGGATGTTTCGGTCTTTTATGGGGCCGAAACGTCCTGGCCGAAACGTCCCAGGTCGAAACGTCTCAAGGCCGAAACGTCACGAACCCGTTATAGTGTTCATTCTGATGATTGTGGTGTCTGGTCTTCAAAGAGTATTTCAGTTAATAAAACATATTCTCTCAAGTCTGACACTGGTCTATCTCATATTCAAAAGAAAGGTGATTTTTTGGGAAGAAAGTTAGGAAGGCTTTTGTTCCATTTGGCCCCCAGACTGAACGTTCAAGTTCACTGGTTGTCGAAGTCGCCAGAAAGTATGCTTCTCTCCTACGTCAGTTGGAGTACAAAAAAGAGTGACTTGGTTTTCGGGCTTGAGTACGGCAGTTGTCGAGTATATTGGCCCGTATCCTGAAAAGGGCAGTATGCACGGCAGCCCCAAGGAGCCAGAATCTAATTACCAGAGAATTACGTCTTCCCAAACTCAAATTATAAATCGACAATGGCAAAAAGCCACGTGAGATCAAAAGGACTGTATCCCAGGAATGTCCCGACGACAAAATTGATATCAAACAAATAAAAAAACATGGTGTATACCAAGAGTTTAGACTTGCATGCCAAGTCTACATGTATGACTTGCTGGTCCAAAGCCCTGATAAATGGTGATGGTAATTGTGTGTACCAGTGTAGGCGACAAAAAGAACAGACAATCAATTTTAAACCAGCCAAGTCAATGACTTGCAGGTCCATAGCTCTGGTAAATGGTGATGGGAATTGTATGTACCAGTATAGCCGACAAAAGAACAGACAATTTTAAACCTGCTAAGTCTATGTAAATGGTGATGGGAATTGTGTTTCTATCTTTAAAAAAACAAATTTGAAGTCTACGTGATGGGAATTATTTATTAATCCTGTAGTTACACCGAGAACAAATGAAACTACATGCAGTCAGTGTTAATTATCAGTCACAATCACATTCTTGGTGAGTAGTCTCTTCTCGGTTCGGCGGCGAATACGAAATTGATAAATAATCCCAATCACCACAGACTGAGTTGGTCTAAAAGCTCTAAATTTGACTTTTCTTATTTTTTTATACAACATAGAGTACCTATATGCTAACAATTAATATTATTTATGCTTTTATTTATTATCTTAATTTGTTCTCGGTTATTCTCGGTAAGTAGTCTTACCCCAATTCATACAACCATTAAGCGCTCTCTCCGTCGTGTTATACCATTAGTGGGTTCTAACGACATAACCGATACATATATCGTTTTCAAATTGTTCAAGACAATGTTAATACAAAGCAGTACACCACAATTTTGTTGAGTTGTGATAGTTACTTTTAAGGTTGTCACACAAACATCAACTTTTCCAATAAAAATAAAACAAATGGAAATAATCGTCCCTCAATATTTGACAAATCCCCAGGGCTGTTGGCTTTTCTGCAAGAATAAAATATATTAAAATCTAGTGACTACAGAAGCATTAAAACAATTGAATTAAACTGGCATTTACAAAAACCAATAACTCTCTTAATTTTCGAGTTGTCGTGTTTTTTTTTATTTTCATGACAATTTTAAAACAAAGTAGCATACCAAAATTTAATGAAATCGGGTGATTACTGTTCCAAGTTATTGTGCACACAACTGAATTTCGAACAAACTTCAATGAACAAAGGGCAATAACACCATCGGTATATTAGTATTTCCTAGGCGAAAAAAGGTATTCAGCTCATTGGGACCTAGCATTCGGCTCATTTGGATCTCGGCTCATTGGGGCCTTAATTAAAAAATGAATGGAATTTAAGATGAATGGAATCTAATTTATTGTAAAATTGTTTTCTTTTTTTTTCATTTTTTTAAACAAATTTTACCTTGGCTCATTGGGACCTCGGTTCATTTGGACCTTAATTGAAAGTTGAATGGAATCTATTTTATTTATTATAATATTTTACATTTTATTTTATGTTTTATTTAGCAAGTTCTTCTTTGTCATACTCTCAACTTCTATGATAAATAAACGGTGTAAACAGTATGCCGAATTCAGGTGTTTTCTTGTTACTTATTGTTGTGGTCTCCTGTGTTTTTATTGCAGCTGGAAATTGCCTTCAACTTTCACTCGTGCTAATTAGATGATCATGGCTTACTGATTGGCTGTCAACTGTGTTGTTACAAGAATGCATCAATAAGCCCTCTGCCCATTCGCCATGGTTTGACGTTGATGATATGCAAGGTCAAAATTACGAAACAGAGGAATATCGTGTACTTCCGCAACCCGTTCAGTGTCACCCCCCCCCCCCCCCCCCCCCCTGCGGTCAGAAATGTGTCCTTTTGGTGCATGAAAACATAAACATCAACAGATCATACAAACTACTGCTTGTAAAAACTGTCGCCCAAAGTCCTGTTACCCTGAATATATCAGAATGTATAATAATAATAATAATAATAATAATAATAATAATAATAATAATAATAATAATAGTTGCGGTTCTCATATGATAAGGCCTTGATTACTTCCAAATGCCACTCACACGCCCTTCATCTCCTTTCAGCACACAGAAACGAATCGTTTAATGCTATTCCTTACATCTTTCTTCCCACTTTCACAAACCCTTCATTTTGTATCACCCAATAACCACCTGACCTTCATTAGGTGAATCCTATTCTGTCAGATTGGAAATTTGGACACTTTAAAAGAAAGGGTTCCAGAGTCTCCATCACTCCCAAATTACACATTTGGCACACTATGCCACCGTCTCCCCAATCACCATCCCGAGGTTCTAACGATCTTGACCTCACTTAGAACATCAGTGATCCATCAAACGTGCCATCCAGGTACCCCCTCAATTACTGGCTTCTTATATTATCATGGATACCTACAAGAGACCTATTTTCCCTGACCCCTTCTCGCCAATTTCGGTTACAATCCTCCAGGATTCTCTCCATGGGGAGTCTTTTACCTCAGTACCCCCCCCCCCCCCCCCCTCCAGGTAAGAGGACCGTTTTTCATTAACTCTCTCACTTGCCCAGTCCACACCGCTTGATCTTGGTATTTATATCCTAAATATTCTGAAACGTTAGTTTACACGACCGGCTTTCGGGGAGATAAACCAAATTGTTCAGGTAACACAGTCCTCATCTACCCAATCCTTACCTCCCCGACTGCTTCCTGTGCTATTGAATTGCTCGAACCCGTTATCCATCCTCTCCGTCGTTCTGTAAAGTTTAAAAATTCTTTACAACCCTTTTGGTTTAGAGGTATCACTTCCTGCCATATGTTACACGTTATACTTGTCCCCTTCCCTCATTTCCCAAATGTCCAAATGGTTTTCCCTAAAAGCAACTTTTTGAACCTATTTCCCCCTAAAAGTTGCAGCTGATTGAGAATTCCCTTTCTTGGTGTATTCATGTGGTTTTGGTTGAAGACATCAGAACTAAACTCTCTAAAAAGCGAACTGTCGGAAATTTATTTTCGGTAGTAAAATACCCTCAAAGAATCGGAAATGTGTTTTTGTTCACAGCATTTAAACTTTTCGAAAAGGAATCAGAAATTATTTTTTAAAGAAATCAGAAATAATCATTGCACACAGCATTTAGCGAGTCTCATGAAGGAATCAGAAGTTTATATTGAGGAAATCAGAATACATCAGGTCCCAAAGTCAGTATGTCATTTCATGACTGATACTGATATAAGTGTGTTCTGCTTTCAAAATTTTGTCTTGCTCCCTATCTCAAATTTGTTGGCCCCACTCATTTACATATGAACTTTAGGAATGCACTCGGGTCTAAAATGTGTTCGACTTATTGATTTGGTGTTGGTCCCAGGACCATAGGTCATACCATGCTTGAGATATAGGCATGACCCACTTGCAACTTATTTGGATCCACACTCTTTTCTAAGTATATAAATAAATGAATGGACTTCGGGAATGCATCAGGAGTCCATGAAATGCTATTTCCAGCAATTCTAAAAAATGCACACAATGACATCTACATGACCCAGGTGACTTTAAGTCCTGTTTTGAACTTCCATTGAGTTTTGATCCATTTAGTGTTGGTCTCCAAGTTCCTGCTCAAGATGGATGTAAAAGCATCACACCAAAAAATGTAAACTAAGAAAGTGTTGTAGCATCGGAACTCCAAACGCTCTCGGAAACAATCAATATGTACATCAAAAGCACCGACATCCAAGAACTTTGGGATACATCTAAATCAAAACTTGCCAATAGTATCGAGAAAAATGTACCCTCAAGACAAGTGAAATCAAATAACACCACATGGACAACAAAATAAAAAAAAAACTCCCCCGGAAATGAAATGCTATTTCCAGCAATTCTAAAAAATGCACACAATGACATCTACATGACCCAAGTGACTTTAAGTCCTGTTTTGAACTTCCATTGAGTTTTGATCCATTTAGTGTTGGTCTCCAAGTTCCTGCTCAAGATGGATGTAAAAGCATCACACCAAAAAATGTAAACTAAGAAAGTGTTGTAGCATCGGAACTCCAAACGCTCTCGGAAACAATCAATATGTACAACAAAAGCACCGACATCCAAGAATTTTGGGATACATCTAAATCAAAACTTGCCAATAGTATCGAGAAAAATGTACCCTCAAGACAAGGGAAATCAAATAACACCACATGGACAACAAAATAAAAAAAAACTCCCCCGGAAAAACAAAGACTATATAAGAGAGCAAAGAAAAGCAACAACTAGAAAAACTATAAAGAGCATCTGCCATCAGAAACTATGTAAAAACAACATAAAGAAAGTGGAGTGGAATTATATCAACTCCTCAATTTTCAATGGACTTGAAAAAAAAACCCAAACCTTTTTGAAAATATGTGAAATCAAGGAAACAAGATAATATTGGAGTCGCACCACTCAAGGCAAGGAGAACACTAATCAGTGACAGCAAAACCAAGGCTGAATTACTGGTCCAACAAATCCAGTCTGTATTTGCCAAAGAAAAAAGCCGAAAACTCCAAAATTCATACAAGAATATACGGTATTGCAAATATTAAGGTTGACATCAATGACACAGTAACACTACTAAACTGAATAAATCAAAAGGCATCACGTCCAGATAACATCCCAAATTTAGTTCTCAAAGAATACTCAAAATAACTGGATCCTAACATTTCAGCAGTTTCTCCCAGCTCTCATTAGATTCTGGTATACTACCATCAGATTGGCCAACAGCAAATATCTCAAGTATATACAAAAAGGAGACAAACTTCTCCCAGAAAACTACCGACCAGTATCACGTACCTCTGTGCTCTGTACGCTTTCAGAACATATTGTTTTCAGACACATGCTGAAACACCTTGAAACACATAAAGTACTAACAAACTTGAACCATGGCTTTTTGATCAAGCTATTCGTATGAGAACCAGCTGCTAACCACTATACATGACCTTTTAAAATATAAAACTTCAGTGGAAAGCAGATCGACATGGCCATTTCAGATCTCTCAAAGGCGTTTGACATAGTGCCGCACCGAAAACATCTACATAAATTAGACCGTTGTGGAGTAAGGGAAACATCCATAAATGGGCAAAATGGCTAAACAACTTCTTGACCAAAAGAACATTGATAGAAATCCTCGATGGAGAATCATCATCGGAAGTGAAAGAGGACATGGGCGTATCCCAATGGATATTGGGACCGGTACTCTTCCTATGCTACATCAATGATTTCCAGACTCTCTCAGCTCAACAGTACGACTCTTTGCAGATGACTGCCTGCTGTAAAGGGAAATCAACATCTTTGAAGACCACATAAAATTAAAAAAAAAATACCTATGTAACCTTGAAGACTGGGCCAGTGACTGGAGCACGAGATTCAATGTAACAAAATGCTACATCGTAACAATAAAAAGTCAATCCTTCTATATCTTATACAATCATATACCACAGCAAGTACATTCAAATCCATATCTAGGCCTACAAATCTCCAACGACCTATAATTGGGAAATCACACCAGGAATGTAGCAAATAAAGCCAATTCCACGCTTGGCTTCCTTGGAAAAAACCCAAAGTATTACCGCAGTGAATGCAAGACACTCTCATTCATCTATGCTGCCATCGTACGCTCGAATATGGCTGGCGCTATCGAATGTGACACCTAAGCCAAGAACGACATCAACAAACTACAGGAAATCCAAAAACTTGCAGCTTAATTCATCATAAACGATTATAGATCTGAAGAGGAAGGCAGTGTAATAGCAACCTTGAAAGACTTGAAACTATCGCCTCTTGAAGTCCGAAGGAAACACCAACGACCGACATTTCTATTCAAAGTGGTTTAGGGGCTGTTACGAGCTCTTCTCATAAACGATTATCTAACCCCAAACAAACGAAAACAGTTTGTCAGAACTAAACAATATCAAGGAAAGACAAGCCAAAACACCATAGAAAACATCACAGGGAACAATACTAGAACTTTTCAGATACAAAACAGTACCACTAAGCAACATTCCTTCTCCGTAAGAACCACTATCGACTGGAGTAAGGTCAGTGCATGCATCCACTGTAGACCAATTCAAGGCTACAACTGAACGAGAAACACCATAGCGCACTCCTACTCCGTCGTATAAAAGCTAAAATAGGATACTACGGCGTATCCGAATGCGAATACAGACATACGAAAACAATAGTCTTTGTTACACACAGACTAATAAACAACCACTTTACCGAAGTTGTCTCCCATAATCTGTTTCAGTATATTAAGGGAGAGAACTGCCAGTGAAGCTTTTCAATTTTACTTGTACCATCGAAATGGACCAGGTTCCGAATTTTGGCTGGCGTGTGAAGTTGAATTATGAATGCCTTGAAAAGTGTTCTCCTTTTCAAAGGCCGCGCCTCAAACAGGCTCTCTCTTTTATTCCACTGTCTGTCAGGTGAGTACGAAAAGGCTCCGAATATGATTTTGAAGCCAATACAGTTGTCAATTATAATATCGAATTACCGAAAGGAGGAGCTATAACACCTTCAAGATAAGGACATTTTACAGTCGATGCGCATACTTTATAAGTATCGTAATCTCATTAAAATGTTGATACGTGGAGATTTATGGATATGTTCTATGGATTTTTCGGGATCGGGAAGTTTCGTCCATGGGAAGATTCGTCCTCGGGAAGTTTCGTCCCCGGGAAGATTCGTCCCCAGTTAGTGGGAAGTTTCGTCCCCGGGAAGTTTCGTCCTCAGTACTTGTTAAATAATCATAAGCTTAGGGCTGGCGTGGGATTGTAAGGTACATGGACAAGTAATAGTATCTTGGTTAATCACATTTTATTCAATTTGTGCTCAATGGTTTACAGGTCAAAAACTGATAACAACAAAATAGTCTGTTATTCTGAGGTCATTATCTCTATATCTCATCCAAAGCTGGTCTATCGCTTTGTCAATTGCTGTGTATTTCCTACTTATTTCGGTTTCCAGGTCTCGAGCCTCTACAGACAGCTGGACATGTTCTGCTTCCTGCTGGAGCACCATCACTAGCTTGTGAAAGGACAGTCTAGTTCCCTTGGCATTCATCCAACGGTGCCAAGCTGAAAGTAAAAAAAAACATTGTTATTGATCACAATCCGTTTGTTTTGACAGCACATGAACTTATCTATAATTTTTTATATAACGACTAGTGTTTTGACAACATTAATTTGACGTGAAACTAATGTGTGAACTAAAGAGTGTGAAACTAATATATGGGATTTTAATCTCATGAAGTTATTATCAGTACATACACCTTCTATGTGATTATTGGTCCGTATTGTATGCTCGAAGATACACCAAGACGAGATGCTGAAGTGGTCACTGTTAATCCACTGGTCTTTCACATATTGTACAAATTCTCTAAGACTATCACTATTGGCCTCTGGAGCAATATGATCAAACGTCGGCTTTATGTGTTCTGGTGGCAAGAATGGTAAGGCCAGGAACTGTTTGATATATTTCTTGACTGCTGGGTTGGTATTATAAGCTGGCTGCAGCCCCACATTTCCCACCTTGGCGAATACAGCCTTTGTCCAATGAAACACACACCCCTTTATTTTTTTTAACCCTAACTTACCAAACCAATTTCCAGGGTTTTTTTTTTTACCCTTTACCGCAAGTAACGCTATTAACAAAACATAACTTAAATATAATGGCGAATGCTTAAAAAATGTATTTTTATACCTAACTTACCAATTTCCAGGCTTTTTTAACGCTTTTTTACCGCAAGTAACGCTATTAATAAAACATAACTTAAATATAATAAGGAATGCTTAGAAAATATATTGTTCGAACTTTCCAATTTCAAAGTCACTGACGAATTTCTCTACTGAAGGTTCGTCGAGACGTTGCAAGATTGCCTGCAGAACTTCTTCATAATCGCTTTGTCGTACATGTACATTTTGATTAATTACAATTATAACGTTTCGTTCAGTTTCTTGTGACATATGAAATTTTAAATTGTAAATTCTTAAATTGTGAATCGTAGGTCTGCAAATAAAAATTTGTTTGGTATAAAATGTACACCAACCTTGATGCCATAGGAATTATAAATTTTTCATGCCCCCATGAAATTTATTTTGTGACCATTTATTAGTGAATGCCCGCTGCCATTCGCCAATAGATTGTCACAAAATAAAAATCAATGGGCTTGCGTGAACTAACTCCTCGTATATTAAATACAGTGGCGAATGTACGGACAAAAGACTAAAATATTATTAAATTTTTATACTGTACCAATGACCCAGACTTAGCTGGTGCTAACTCTAACAAAACCAGGGCCAAACACAAATTTTGCCCCCCAATCCCCAAAATTTGCATCCAAAACAAAAAGAAATCATGTCCTAAAGGACCTCCATACTACGCCTCTACTGCGCATGCGCAGTGACGCAGACGTCCCGAAATTGGCGCCAATTATCATTCTCTTCTTCAGTCAACATCTCACTGATCTTTGTGCTTGTAAATCTCAGTTTAAAGGATGCCAGACACGTAATTTTTGGAGAAAATGTGATTCTAAGGAGGATAGAAGGAGGAGAGGAAAAAGAAGTGACAAAAAATAATCAGGGCTGTACTTAAAATTTTTTGATGAAATTATGTTAAGTTGCCTATTTTCGAGGCATGGGCCTCTTGTTGTCATTCTTGCTAAATGTTGCACTGCTTATTCAGTGTTTCCTCTCCCCTAGCCTTCTAAAGTCCCCCCTTGCAATTCTCCCATGCTTTTGGCATATTTTTGAGAAATTTCATTTCTAAAATTTCCTGGGAGAGTTGCTTGGTTACAGAATGTTTTCTGTTATTTTCCCCATAGTTACGTTTTCACCCATGGGTGTATAACGTTTGTGTTCTGCATCTTCCATCTGATGTTCTGCAGATTCTCCCCTGGGAGTCTCTGTTTTGCATCAGATAGAGTGTAATTTGATGACTGATTCCGGGCCAGTTTTTTCAGTGCCTGGAGTCATGTTTTCTGGTGTTTTTACACTGTTTGTTTACATTGGAAACAGCCTTTTTTGAGGGTGGCTGTTTGCCTTTGCTGTAGTTTATCTCACTATAAGATACATTTATATTATCCGTAAGTGTCTCATTAATTATTTAATATAAATTTAAAATTTTTGACCACACTTTGCCATCGGATTCATCGGGGCTCAACGTTACTTTTCAGCAACTTGGGCTTCGCTGAAAAAATATTTTTTCAAAATTATTTTGATTTGCAATTGTTTTTTCATTTATTAATGGATCATGTTATTATGTATCTTTGTGTCAGGGGTTTTTGCGAGTAACTAGGACTTGTTGTTTTTCTTTCACAATGAAGGGACATTGTTCAAATTGTAATAGGAAGAAATCTTCCTCTGACTTTCATGATCATTGTATTAATTGTGTTCTCGCATTAATCCCTGTCCTATATGTGAATATTGGGATGAGAAACATTGGAAACGTGTGTCACGATATGTTGTTTCTGGAGAAAGGGCTATGCCGGCTCTTTCTCCGCAAGGTCACTCTACTCTCTCAGTTTCTATTTCAGAGGAACCAGAACAGGGTGATGTTTCCATGTTATCTTCTACAAGTGTGCGTCCGTCGTCACAAATGAATTCAGAGCTAGCAGCAAAAGTGCTCATGGAGATTAGACAAATGTCGTCCGCTAGCTCGCCCGGTGTAGCATCCATTCACCGAATGGTTCGGCAGCCGGGTTCGTCCGATGCGGTCCAGGAGGAAATTTTGGGTGATGCGAGCACTATAAACATAATAGATGCACACCCAGTGACGGCGGATAGTAAGCGAGAACGGAGGAAGCCTTTGAGTCCGGTTCCTAGCTCGTCCAGGTCCAGCCGGGCCGCGAGCGAGAGAGGCCCCTCTCTCGTACAACAACATCTGGGACCAGATGTTGTGGTACAAAATGTGTCTTTAGCGGAGCATACGTCCATCGCTCGGGACGCTCCGTTGTATAAGCAGTCCGCGGAGACTGTTAAGGCTTCCTCTTCTCAGCGCACACAACCGCTCCTTGGCTGCGTGACCGCCGATATATTACCAGCTTCGCCGATCAAGGATTCTTCGGCGACCAGGTCACACCATCCGGCAGCCAGGGATTCGAGACCGATGGACTCCGGACGTTCGCATAGGAAAAGTATGCGGGAGCCATCTGATGCGGAGCTGCCCTCGGCGAAGCAGCGAAAGACTGCGCCTCCGCAGGTCTCGACGCCGGACATTCTTGTGCAGATAGCACAGCTTATCGCAGCATCCCAGCAGCCGACAGAAACGGTGTCGGATCGAGAATTATCCGACGGCGCTGGGTCGGTACGCTCCACCGAAGCATCGGGGGTGGACGACCGGGAACATCATGAGGTCCGACCGGATGGTGAAAGGGATACGGATGACTTGGAGCTATCCCTTTCGGAACAACATAAAGCTGCCGTGGACTTCATCCGGCACTTTCTCCCTCAAGTTGTTCCGTCGGGCCAGACTGCTGCGGTTCTGGACAAGAGAATTATAGCGTCATTGGACTCTGAATTTTTTGAGCGGTTCAGGGACATCGCTCCCGAGTTTCCGTCGCAGTCCAATAATGTTGCAAGAACATTTGAATTATTGAACGACGCTATATTTAAACTTGCTTCTAAGACGGGGAAAGCAGGTTTCTTGTCCGCTAATACTCTCAACCTGCCTTTCATTAATGCAAGGAATAAATTCGATATGGCAGGACAGGGTATACCGAGAGTTCCTCTGCGTATGGACGACGAGGCGGAAGACTTAGAGCTATCATTACCGTCGTCGCTTCTATTCCAACCGCGGTGTTGGAAACAACTATTGCGTCTAACAGAGCCAATTTAGATGCCTTATCTTACGCAGATCACCTTACTAAGGCGTTATCACTGCGCCTTCAAGGGAAAGAGTTTCAGGATATACAATCCTCTTTAAGACTTCTTTCAAGGGCAGTAGCTTATTCCATGTGTAACTCCGCCCTTTCAGTGGCAAATCTGGAGTTGGTTAGACGTGACGCAGCCCTAGCTACATCCACACTAGTGGATACTAAGGTGAAGAACTCTCTTAGAGTCGCTTCGGTCTCAGGAGAACTTCTCTTTGACGGCAAGCTTTCTGCTATTTATGATAAAATTACAAAGAAAGCTAAGGATTCTCTGTTGTTCAAATCTGCTCCTAAGAAGTCGGATACAGCAGACACGAATAAGACAGGCACTTCTGGGTCTAATGCGCCCAAGAGAAGTTCCTATAGAGGTTCCGGTGCGTCCTCTTGGTCTTATTCGAGAGACCGTCAGGGTAGCGACTCTCGTTCGGGACGTCCTTCAGGCCGGGACAATCGGTCGGACGCCCCGAGGTCGACGGGGCGAGGTGCAGGCCATGGAGGACGTGGTTTCTCCTACCGCAGGCCTCGCAGGTCCAGGAGGTGATGGCTTAAACCTCTATCGCGTACCGGTTGGCGGAAGGTTGTCGAGCTTTTCACAAGAATGGGCGTCGATTACGGACGACCCTTGGGTGAGAGGAGTGACTTCGGAAGGTCTAAAGATATCCTTCAAACGAAAGCCTCCATTAACTCGAAGTCCAAAGTGGACTCATCTTCCGTCAAATCCGCAGAAAAGAGACGCTCTGTTATCAGAGGTGCAGTCTCTTTTAATGAAGAACGCGGTAGAGGTCGTAGAAAACCAGGAATCTCTGGGATTCTACAGCCATCTGTTTCTGGTTCCGAAACCAGACGGCTCGTTCCGTCCAGTCATAGATTTGAGCTGGATAAACAAGCTGATCGTCGCTCCGAAGTTTTATATGGAGACGATTCGATCGGTCAGAGCGAGTATTCGGGTGAACGATTATGCAACGAGCATAGATCTCAAAGATGCGTACTTTCACGTCATGGTACATCCGACATTCCGAAAGTACCTACGCTTCGCAGTCCTAGGAGTGGTGTATCAATTCCGGGCGATGTGCTTCGGATTGAATCTAGCACCCTGGGCTTTCACTCGGGTAATGAACTCGGTAATGATCTATTTCCGAGCTCATTCGTCTGCGGTAACGTCGGCCTACCTGGACGACATTCTTCAGAGGTACGGCAACGTTAACGCTTCAGAACGATGTTCAGAATCTTCTTCTATTGCTCCGACGTCTCGGTTTTATAGTAAACGAGGAGAAGTCGGATCTGGTGCCGTTGGAGTCATTCACTCATCTGGGAATGAGCTTCGAGACGCACAAGAATCTCGTTAGTCTGCCGTTAACCAGAGCGAAATTAGTCAGTTGTTACGCTCGCTATTGTCTGCACGCAGACAAAGTCACGGCGAGAGAATTTATGAGACTGATAGGTCTGTGCGGAGCCGCCGCGGATCTCATTCCGATGGGGTGGTTACGCACACGTCCTCTTCAAATTTTCTTGACTCAGAATTGGAGTGTGAAAATTCATTCGCTCGATGTAGACGTTCTCTTGTCAGATCAAGTGAAACAAGAGATTCAGACTTGGGCAAACATTCAGTGGTTAACTCAGGGAGTTCCGCTGCAGTTGCCGGATCCGAGTTTTACCATTATGACGGATGCCAGTCAAACAGGTTGGGGTGCATCATTAATCCGAACGGATTCGAGATGCCAGGGTCTTTGGGATCCGCAATTCCTGTGCAAGCACATAAACATCAAGGAAATGATGTCAATTTGGCTTGCGTTACGTCACTGGATGGACATTATTCACAATGCTCATGTCCAAATCCTATCTGACAATACGACAGTAGTGGCGTATATACGGAATCAGGGAGGCACTCATTCAGTTCCGTTGTTCAATCTAACGGAAAGAATCCTTCTGTTTGCGCTAGAACATCACGTTCTTCTTTCGGTCCGTCACATACCGGGTCGTCTGAATGTGCTAGCAGACTCCCTTTCACGAAAGGGTCGCTTGTTGCCGTCGGAGTGGACTCTCAACAAACAAGTATTCAATCAGATTTGCTACCAATGGGAACGGCCAATGATAGACTTATTTGCGACACATCTCAACAATCAGTTGCAGACGTATGTGTCTCCGTGTCCGGATCCAAGAGCATTTGCAGTAGACGCTCTGTCGATCCCTTGGGACGGAATGATAGGATATGCGTATCCTCCAGCGCCGTTAATTCAACAAGTATTGCTAAAGATAAAACAATCTCAATGCAAGATTCTGTTGGTAGCATCTCTGTCGCCACAGAGACCGTGGATAAATCTACTCAGGTGTCTGTTGTGGGACCTACCGCGAAAGCTTCCTCCACGGGAGGATCTTCTTTCGCAGGGGAAATCGCGCCAACTCCATCACAACCCGCAAAGTCTCAACCTTCATGTTTTTCCGTTGTGCGGTCCTTCTTGCATGGCAAACACTTTACAGGACGAGCAGTGGACGCGATTTCTAACTGTAGGAGGACCTCCTCTTCGCTAAACTATGCGGCTAAGTGGAAGGTTTTTCGTCGTTGGTGTAGGGATCATTCTGTAGATATATTCGATCCCTCTATACCAGACATTGCAAACTTTCTAGTATACTTGTTTGACGAAATCAAACTGCAGCCTGTTACTATAAAGGGTTATATAGCGGGGGAGGAATTCGCTAGAATTGTGCACTTGGTGATACCTTCCTGAAATTTGGCATGATGTAAGGGTAGGCATCAGAGATTTCAAAATCGATCGGCTACAAGTTGGCACCATCCTCTAGCCACCACTAGCAGCGAAATCCAAAATGGCCGCCAAGCGGATCGAAAAAAAGCTATTTTCGCCGATCGCACAACTGAAGCTCCAAACCTAACACCATACATGTGCTGTAATTGATGTGAATGATGGAGTGAAGCCCTTGGAACAAGTTGGGGGGAAGATTAATGGATAATGGGATCAGAATTTCCGTCGATGTGTGCGTCTGTGTGTCTGACTGTCAGTATGATCGTCCGTCCATAGATAAATTAGTGTTGAATGTTTCTCGGGAATGCAATGGTCAAATGAACATGGTATGAGAGATTCCTGTCAACACATGAACAAGGGTACTCGATAGTATGCAGCAGTGGGGATACTTGGACATTTGATAATCCAATTAAAGTGACAGTCTATTCTCAACTTCCGGCATTTTCGATAGATTTATTTTCTAAGAAAATAAAACTATCAAATTTCTAGAGGAGTTCTGGTTCAATCTCAACACCATAGCGACACGTCTGCCAGCAAGGGCAGTGCTGGAATGAACTCGGGATGCATTAGTTCCCGTTGTTAATTATACAATGTTATCTTGCCAGTATAGAACATTGGCAAAATGGGACTAGAAGGGGTGAGTGTATGTTTGCAGTCATTCGAGGTACAGGAATATTTTTTGACTACAAGTAGTATTCTTCATTTTCGGCCAGTTAAGATGTGGTGTGTTCCAAGTCAGGATTAATGTTGCCGACACTTAATGCCCATCCCTCATGGTATGCTACTTTACCAGGGATATAGAGATATAGCCACCACTGGGAGCCAAAACATGACCTTTGATGTCGATGAGTGGTCGAAATGTTTTAGCGAATAACTTATCGAAATATGATCCGGTATGGCAATTTGATACCTTACGTTAGATTTATTAGATCAACTCAGGTATGGATTCATTGAGACATGAGTGCGCTACAAGATGAAGGATTTCCAAGTTGATTTGCTATGGAGTAGGAACTGACTAGTCACATGTGGCCTATGGCCAGAGAAAGACAAGGATACCATAGATGAACACACGGGTGAACGAAGGTATCAACTGTTGTACAGAGGCAAAATAGTTGGGGATATTGTATCATGCTATGCATGAATTAACACCGTCTTGTGCAGTAAATAACAGACTATTTTCCGAAATCTAAAACTGTATTCCTATACCCCGGACAATGTAGCAAGCCACATGGGATGAACATTTGTTAGCAAAATCAACTCAACTAGAAACATGACATGTGTTAACTGGCCGAAAATGGAAAAAAAAATACCAGAATAGGAGATGACTGGTCCTAACATGACAGTATACTACTCAATATTGTTACAACAGCCACCTTCACACTTACACAAAGGTGTGCACCTTAATCCAGCTTTCAAGCATTTGCAATTGCCCTTGCAGGCCTTGGCACAACTACAGTGGAGCATCAGTGCACATGCAGCACTTGCGTCTCCTAGGTGAGTCCAAAATGGGACCAGAATATTGAGACGTGGATTCCACTCCCATCCGTACTGTGATGGGTCTGGCACACATAAGTGTTTCTGCAGAGCACGATGCCAAATGAAAGATGACACAAGAATTACCCTTTTTACATGTTGATACAGAGCTGCTTTGGTGGGCGGGATGTTTTCCATAGACTTAAGGCCATGTGTGAACATATGCCGTCTCGCATCATTGACACGTGTACTGACACAACTGTTACTGTACATCTGTATGGTGAGTTTTTCGATATGCTGCATATGAGGGGAATCCTCTGAAAAGACTTGCGGATTCTCAGTCAATTCTATCATCATTTCAGTTGATGCGGGAAAATTCATCCATGCATTCCATCCTGTCTTCTTCCCAATGCCGAGCATGCTGGATGTTACATCACAACCTGTGAAGGCGTGGAAGAAAGTCAGGGCCTTACAGTAATCAGGTCCAAGTTGTGAAGCTATCTCATGAATTGGCATATCTTTATATGCCTTTCCAATTCCAAACCCAATCCACAGCTCACTGAGTCCAAGGTCACGGAATGTTGCGAAATGGTGCAAAGACAGAATGACGACATCAGAATCAACCGTGCGAAGAAAAGCTATTTTGTGACCTTGTGAGACTGCATGGTTGAGATGAAGCATCATGCGCGTGTCTGCTTCCTCGTGGTTCGATGGAGATATGTCACATAAGCTAACATCCTTATTGCATAGTACATATTCTCCTGATGTCGTTAACAACTGGTACTCGGATGTTGATGTTAATTTCAGCAGTTCAGCAGACAGGAACTTGAAAAATTCGTCTTTATTCTCACTAACTTTCAAGAATGCCTGCCAATTCTTCCCTTTAGGTAAAGGGACGTTCTCGGACACCCGTATCAACCTAACTGCTGTCTCACCGAGGCGTTTTGCTCGCGTCTGATTCTTCAAACTGCCTTCGGGGTAACAGTCATAGATCGCATCAACCCTTGTGGTGTTCGTGTTAATCAGAGATTCGATGTATGGCAATAATTGCAATCGAGCATATTCTCCAAACAGATCCGCTTTCTGTGGTTTGATTACATGGACTACAGCAGGCATATCCAAGATGACAACTGAAGCTTGTCTAGCTGCTGAATTCTTCCCTTGTGCAGGAATAGCTGGTAAACAATTGAGAATTTGAGATTTTGTCCCACTCCGTAGCTTACCTCTATCGGATAATGCTGGCGGATCACGTGCATTCTCGTGCATGAAAAACTCATCCATGTTTGAATCAGGCCGGGCTTGCAGTGAAACGAACATCTGGGTAACTATTGCGGCAGTTGCTTTACTTGACATGAGTTTGTCTCGGCCTTTGTCCAGGTTGGCTGGGGGTGGGTTAAGGAAGGTATATATATTTGCCTTGGGAATAACATCATTCAGGGGTACGGTGCATTCCACAAGCCTTTCCTTCAAGAAAGTGGAATATAAATGCTTGCCCCTTTCGGGTAATGACCGTAAACTCTTACTAACTTCGGGGTCCATATATTCACCAGTATCTAATGTCACCAGCTGACCACTAGTTTCATCATAAGGGTTGATAATGAGTCCCTGATTCACCAGATCGAGGAGAGATTTCAATTGATTCAGAAATTTTTTCTGCTCTGATACCGAACTTTCCGGGTGTTCCGTGTTATCTGATGATGTTGTGTGGAAACTTGCATATTCATACTCATCTATAACACGCAGAACTTCTGACCTTGAAAGCTCAATAACGACTTTCTCTTCAGCCTGGCCATAGAGACCTTTTGGACCACTGTCTTCTTTGAGTAGTTGGATACTATGTTCTTGGCTCTGATCTAAACCCATCATACTGAACTTCCTCTCACTACGCTGGACCACAAAATGGCCTTCCATGAATTTGTTGTGGATTGAAGGATGCCGCCTGGGTAGCTGAGACATGTCTCTCAGAAATACGGGGACCCACCGACAATAATTTGTATGTCCTAGGGCAAAAAAGTAACTGCACAACTCATCGATAGAACACAGTGTACCAGGCCAGTTACCGATTCGTTGGTTCCGAACGAATTGACAGCTTGTCAAGAGAAAGTTCCGAACGATTTCACCCCAATAGCGCGCAGTTGGAGATTGTGAAAGAATCCTCTGTTCCCACATTTCAAATGACTCATGGGGCCCAGTCTGCTGACAGTAAATCTCATAAGCATTCTTTCTGAGGATCTCAAGCCAAGCTAGAGTGAGAAGATATGCCTGTCGCGTCCTCTTGACATGTTTCCCACCAAGTAGGGATGATGCCACATCTTTGCGAGGTGAAATATTCGCTCCCAACCAGAACCACCCATAAGCTTACCACCAGCTTCTTGGGTGCACATTTCAAGATGCAGGAATCCAATCATACACACCATTCGATCCTCACCTATCTCCTCTGGGAACAGCCATTGACATTTTTTCTGCCTGGCATACAACGGACAGTCACCTTCAATGACAGGTATCTGGCCGGGGTTTACGAAAGCAGTAGCTTCCCTGACCACATACATAGCATGCTTCTGCATACTGAGTGAGTCCGCTTTCTGCTCACTGAAAACAGGGAATACCCCAATAACTGCACGAGGTTTGACATTGTCTTGATCTTCATGTTTTGAAAAGAAGCCTGAAAAGGTCACAGGGACTTCATCAAGCTGCCAGCTGCCATCAACCTTCCCTTTATTGCTGATCTGTGACACATGAGACAACCAGTCATTCTCTCCCACGTTCAAATCTGCATATTCATTGGGCCGTACATTACATTCATCTGGAGATTCAAGCCTGATGTCCCCACCAAAGTCTTCAACGAAAGGAACAAATGCATAGTCGTCTGGGAGTTCAATTTGTGTGTCTTCTGGAACATCTAAACTCAGTGGTGGGGGATCAGTACCCACATTGTCCCTGCTCAGTTGACCAATGAGTGTGATGGACGTACCATGCATATCAGATCTACCAGATACATCAATGTTATCAGTGGTTCCTATCGAGAAAACATTACGTTTGCAGTTAGCTGGGACTACAACACCTTCGTTCTTGAACCGCAGTGAAACAGCTCTCGCGAAACTCCTGCGAACATCCATTACGCGATCATAAGAGACAGAGAGTCCCATTTGATGAAAATCTCTGATAAGATTTTTCATACGATCATGGGCATGCAACTTCAAACCCACATAAAGAGGCATTGGAGTTTCTCTGTCACGTCTCTGGTGAACATTTTGTGCATGTTCGGAGCGTTTCGCTGAATTGCTGATCAACATCTGTGAAATAGTACAAGCCACTCGAGTCTTGGCATTAACAGTCTCATCATCGCCTAAGTTCTGTATACTACATGTGCCCTCAAGTAGAACTCTAAGAAGAGTCAGGAGTGAGTTGGGTACAGGCTCGCTCAAGCAATAAGATGAAAATGATCCCGTGAAAGGAGCTTGAGATATGAGTATGTGTTTACGCAGAAGAAGACCCACATCAACTATCTTTTTTGCCTCTTCCTCAGACACTATACGAGTTAAAGATTCGGACAACAAGGAGCCAACTCGAAACCTACTTGAAATAAACACATCTCTACCCTGTGTGAAGGCGTCCCAGCCATCGCCCAATTTCTGCAACAAATGTTCTTTGAATCGAGTGGAATGTATTTCTTCACTAAGCCAATCAGAACCGACTTGCTTCAACCTCCGACTGTACAGATTCTTGAGATCGACAAGCTTCATCGCGGAATCGTTGTGTTCAACAAATGTTATGAGCTCTGCCATAACGAGAGGGTCATAGGGCAGGCCTGACGCGGAATGTTCGGCGTTCTTCGACTTTTTAGATTTAGCCGCTCGTGCTTCATTGGCAAGCTTACAATAACAGGTTTTGTGATAGTAAAGATCACTAGCAGCGGAATCAAATGCTGCATTGACCCGAGAAAAAACAACCCAGTTCTCGGCTTCCTTTGCCATAATTTTGAGTTTATTGTTATCAGACATTGATCTGCAAATAGGCTCACTGCTGTCACCTTCGCGTTTGTGACAATAAACACACTGGGGCAGTTTCCTGTCACAGCCAGATTCAAAACTTGTCCGTGTTCTTTTAGGACTCAGCGTGGAGCAGGATGCCACTGCCTCATTTCGCTCTCGCTTGTGTAGCACGCGCTGTACGATGTGAGTCCGAATACTGTCACGGCATGTCTTATGATATATTGCCTTATTCGTCAACAGTGACATCGACATACACTCATCACTCTCTCTCATCAAACAATCAATGGTCAAATTATATGGAAGCTCAACGCCATTATCTAGGAAGCGCGTTATGTCTTCCTCAATAGCTTTATAGGCGTCATGAAAACGAGATTCTCTATACGGACGCATCAATTTCTTGGAACTGTCTTGCTGGCAAAAGCAACAACATTCCCAGTCAGTACTAGTCCGTACACGAAGAGGATTCTCACTCATTCTGTGAATGATTTTTGTGAACAATCGCGTTCTCGAATTAATTTCGACAGACAAATCAGAATTGCTTGCGGAATTACGCCAAACAAGAGATTGTATGGCAAAGAGACTGCTTCATAAAGAGCGTTGTTTCTCCGGGATCAGCGTCATTCAGGTTTGCCTGAATGACGCTGATCCCGGAGAAACAACGCTCTTTTCAAGTTCCAAGAAATTGATGCGTCCGTATAGAGAATCTCGTTTTATTCTACATCATCTCCCACGTCTGTTTCCAACACGTGCGTGGATCAGAGTTCACTTTCGCGCCCTTACAATCGGATGTATAGTCGGTAGACCGTCGAAAAGGAGGTTCCCTTCAGCCGCTGGCGGCCATTTTGGATTGTGCCGCTACTGGTCGCCACCGGTCGGTGTCAACTTGTAGCCGATCGTTTTTGAGAACCTCATAGCCTACACTAACAGTGTGCCAAATTTCAAGAAGGTATCACCAAGTGCACAATTCACCTGTATGTGACGAATTCCTCCCCCGCTAATAGATCTATGTTATCAGATACCTATGCACATCATGATAGTTTACAAATTGGATCTAATGTCTCTTTATCTAAGTTGGTTAGAAACTTTTCGATAAATAGACCCAGAACTCTTAGATTAATTCCTAAGTGGAATTTAGCTTGGGTTCTTCTTAAATTGAAGGAAAAGCCATTTGAACCTCTTGGGACAGTAGATTTCAAATTCTTATCTTATAAGACAGCTTTTCTCTTAGCTTTCTCTTCTGCTAGAAGAGTCAGTGAGCTTCATGCACTGTCGGTGGATGATTCTCACTATCGTAGTGTCGGGAACACTATCACCTTCACTACTAATGTGGGTTTTTTAGCTAAGAATCAGGCTCCTAATAAATATCCGGAACCTATTGTTATTAAGGCTCTTCCGTCTTCAGACGGGCGTAGGCCTTTACTCTGTCCTGTTAGAGCGTTACATATCTATAAACAGGGATCTCAGTTTATCAGAAAGGGACGGAAACGTTTCTTTCTGTCTTTGATGCCTAATAGAAAGGACATTTCGGTCCATTCTATTGCTAGATGGATTCAATTAACTATCCGTACTGCTTATGAAAATTTATCTTCTTCTCAGCAGTCTGTGCTTAAGATTTCTGCTCATGAAGTAAGAGCTCTTTCTACTTCCTGGGCTTATGCTAATAGTGTTGCTATTACAGATTTAATGAAGGCTGCTTATTGGTCTCAGCCATCCACATTTACGAATTTTTATCTCAGAAATATTGAGTCCATTTCTGGAGACCTGCATTGTTTAGGTCCGTTATCTGTTGCTCAGAATGTCGTCCACTAAACAGTTGCAACTATAGTTATGCAGGCTTTCTGTTCCGGCAGTGACTCCGTCCGGCTGCCCTCTTCGCTCTGAGCTATTTGACCAAGGGGAAGGGGGGGGGGGGGGGTGGGTGTTCCCTTAGGTCACCTGCTTTATAGTGAAAAGCAAGGGAATGCCTCCTCCAAGTCAGTATTTCTGAGTCGTTTCCGGGATGGTTTTAAAGTGTAATATTAATGTTAAAATTCATTCATGTCTTATTTTTAAAGTGTAGCTCGGTGTGAAGCATTTGTATATGTCAAGTGTCAAACGGGCTTTAATATACAATACTCGGACACTTTTAAATGACTATAAAGAGTCTCAATTCTCTGGACTACTTTATTTATTGGCTTGCTTTAAAAATAATTAGTATAAGGGATATACTGGATGTTAATAGAGAACATGAATGTTATTGTGCTCAATTATTAAGGGTAGTGTATCTTTCTAATTTAATATTAAATAAGAAAGATACATGTAAAGCCTAATACTCCTTTTCTCCTTAAGGGGTTACCTCTTTACTATATAGTTGAGCTTATTTGATTTTCCTCTATGTCCTAGGCCCTCCAGCCTGTTTACTATTCAGCTAAGTCTGGGTCATTGGTACAGTATAAAAATGTTAAAAAATTTGTAGTAATTTATATATTTTTTATACTTACCAATAACCCAGACGGGGATGGCCCTCCCTGGAGTTGGGAACTCTTGCCTCCCCGCTGAGTACATAGCGCTGACCAGGCACTGCCAGTAAGAATGATAATTGGCGCCAATTTCGGGACGTCTGCGTCACTGCGCATGCGCAGTAGAGGCGTAGTATGGAGGTCCTTTAAGACATGATTTCTTTTTGTTTTGGATGCAAATTTTGGGGATTGGGGGGCAAAATTTGTGTTTGGCCCTGGTTTTGTTAGAGTTAGCACCAGCTAAGTCTGGGTCATTGGTAAGTATAAAAAATATATAAATTACTATAAATTTTTTAACTTTTTCATGCATCCATGAAATTTATTTTGTGACAATTTATTAGTGAACCAACTCCTCGTATATTAAATACAGTGGCGAATGTGCGGACAAAAGACCGTAAGATCCAACCGAGTGTATTCACATCAAAAGAATTATGCAAACATATTTATATTAATAGGGAAAAATAAAGTCAGAAGAGTAACATTCCACGCATACATAACATATATGAACATGATACACACAGGTCCTTGATTAATTTTTTTATTAAAAATATGTCAGAATTCTATACAATTTACCATTCAAGTGGGAAGTTTCGACCTCTATAGAGGACGAAACTTCCCGGGGACGAAACTTCCCACTAACTCGGGGATGAAACTTCCCGGGGACGAAACTTCCCTGACCCGATTTTTCAAAATAACACCCCAAAAAACATTTATTATACATTGTTCTGACGGTGACACTGCAGTATTTGTAAACATCTATTAACTCACCTGGAATCGACAGGCACCCTTACAAACCTAAACCATGGCTTCAGATCAGGGTTCTCATGTGAGACCCATCTACTTACAACAATGCAGGATTTTTTTTACACACCACGAACATAACACACAAAATGATATAATCATACTCGACTTCTCAAAAGCCTTTGATACAGTACCACACAAACACCTTCTGTATAAACTTCAACATTATGGCATCAAAGGCTCCATCCATGATTGGCTCACCACATTTCTCACGAAACGACACATGCGGGTAGTTATTGACGGTGAAGGCTCCACATCGGTCCCAGTCAAGTCAGGAGTACCACAGGGTACAGTCCTGGGCCCCATACTGTTCTTATGCCACATCAATGACCTGCCGCTTTCAGTAAATTCCCAGGTAAGATTATTTGCTGATGACTGCCTGTTATACCGCCCGATGAAATCACAGGCTGATCACAGTATTCTCCAAAATGACTTGATCCAACTGGAAAAATGGGCTTCAAACTGGGGCATGAAATTTAATGCCAAAAAAATGCTACCTCATGTCCACTAATGAAAGGTCACCCCATTTCTACACCCTGGATAATGAAATTCTAAAACAAGTTTCCCAATCACCATACTTGGGGGTGATACTATCCCAGGACCTGAAATGGGACTCCCACATATCCAAAATTGTAAGCAAAGCCACTTCAACCACTGGCTTCTTGAGAAGAAATTTAAAATTCTGCCCCGAGAACTGCAAAAAAACAGCATATATTGCAATGGTCAGGTCAGTGATTGAATACGCATCAACAATATGGGACCCTTACCTACAAAAGGATATTGATAAACTGGAACGGGTGCAAAGAAAAGCTGCCAGGTTCATCACAGGTGACTATCACTCAAGAGATGAGGGCACCTCCACAAAAATGCTTCTCAAACTGGAACTAGATGCCCTCCAGATTAGACACAGACATAAAAGGCTCACCCAATTCTACAAGATTATTGAGGGGTCAGTGCCAGCCATCCCCCCAGATAAGTTCCTGCAAAAGCATAACAGAAGGCAAATTAAAAGCAAATCATATACTGACTGTGTCACTCAAAACATCGTTGATAGACACACATCTAAGAATACCAGAGCCTATAAAGTCGGAACTGCTAAAACCGTAGAATACCGGAATTCATTTTTTATCCGCACCGCTATTGATTGGAACCACTTAGGCAACAATATAGTGCATGCGCAGACAGTGGAGGGCTTTCAATCTGCCCTCTTGAAAAGCCACTAACGGCTCCCCACCTGGTGTTTTTACGCCAAACGGCCCTACACCGTACAAATACAGATACAGATACAGTATAAAAAAATTAAAAATGCAGCTGTCACTGTCATTTTAAAAAAAACTCATTAATCATTGATGGAAAAGGAAGAGACGTGAAAATTTGTTGCTTACCTCTCTGCACACTGATATCAAAATACCAAAATTTCAAGTAGCACATATTGTTGTTAGCTCAACTTTTGAGCTTTGTTTGCAGTTTCTATTTAAAATCGGATATTTATTGCTGCAGACAAGTAGAATAGCACGTAATTATCAAAACTATAATATTAGCTATTCTCCACTGGAATTCCAGCTAATATTGTTGCAGGGTATTTAATGACTGGATTCGCATAGCAAAATGCTAGTCAAAAATGGCCAAATGCTAACCATTTTTCTTTCATTTTGCCCTTATATTCATTATTTATCATCACTTTTTGAAACCAAGATGGAAACTGCTAATCAAATTTTTAAAAACAAAAAATACCCTGTTGTTGTCTCCAGTACATCTGTCCATCAGTATGAATGTACCCATACAGTTGAAATCCTTGGGTGTGCTACTTCTCCCACATGTTTGAACATCAACATTGAAAAAGTTGCCTTAGCAAAGAGACTTCTGTGTGATTACAAAGAACAGAAGGCATTTAGTGGTCTTTATTTTAGTAATGAATTTACTGAAAATTTGAAAAGTTTGATCAGCACTCCCTCACTTATTATTTTGTAACTGTTCAACTTGAGCAAAGTTCTGTTAATATTGCCATAATGCAGTAACACTATGGCAAAAACATGGTGTAATAAAGCCCTAGTGAATTACAGACAACTCGGACCAAAGACAACTCAGACCACTTTTGAAGACAACTCGGACCAACTTTAAAGACAAGTCGGCCCAACTTTGAAGACAACTCTGACCAACTTTAAAGACAACTCGGACCAACTTTAAAGACAACTCGGACCAACTTTGAAGACAAGTCGGCCCAATTTTCAGGACAACTTGGACCACTTTTGAAGACAACTCGGACCAACTTTCAAGACACCTTGGCCCAACTTTTGAAGAAGTCGACCCAAGTTTCAAGACAAGTCGGACCAACTTTCTAGGCAACTTGGATTGACTCGGTGAATAATTCGGACCTGAATAGTGGACAAACGAAGATTCGGAGTTGGTGGGGAAAGACACAGAACAACCAATCACGGTTTAAACGATTTATTAAAAACTGAGGCATGGCAATCAAAGACATGAATAAATGAATGAATAAAAGTTCAAATAAAAAACAATGTTCAGCACATATTTTATCAAACTATATGTACAGTATATATGTATTGGTATTTTGAGTCATAATTCTTCAAATTTAAGTCCGTATGAACATCTGCATTATTATCTGAATGATATATATACATTAACCCTTTACCTAACGCTTGTTGCAGGTGACACTCGTAACACGCGTTACTAATTTTTTTTTTGCTTCATAAACATAGGTTATAAAACCTCATTTGAACGGACGGCATTCGCTCGTTCCAATGAAGGATCATAATCTACGAGAAATGATGTTAAAATAGGTATGACATTGCATTCAATTGACATACATCCCTCCCTCTCTACCTCCCTAACCAACTTGCTTCGCGTTCATTTAAAACTGTATGGCTGAACCAGTTAGTGAATTAACTCAGAGTTGTCAATTTTCTCCTGTAATTACATTGATTATAATCCCATGACTGAGTCTCTATTGTTATATTTGAGGTGTTTATTCGTAATAATAATTGACTTGAAAGTTGGTTTGAGTTGTCTCCAAAAGTGGTCCGAGTTGTCTTGAAAGTTGGGCCGACTTGTCTTGAAAGTTGGTCCGAGTTGCCTTCAAATGTGGTCCGCGTTGTCTTGAAAGTTGGGCTGACTTGTCTTCAAAGTTGGTCCGAGTTGTCTACAAAAGTGGTCCGAGTTGTCTTCAAAAGTGGTCCGACTTGTCTTGGTCCGAGTTGTCTTTGGTCCGAGTTGTCCTGATCCCAGCCCTAGTAACCCCACCAGTTCACTACTTTATCACAGGCTGCAGTATATGCAGGATGCATTGGTTACAGACTACAGTTACATACACAAGGCTCTTAATTTAAATAGACATTGTTTCACCAAAGGAAGTTGATATGAGTGTTGCTTTTAATTAATTTTTGATGGTTCTGTTTATTAAATATAGTTCATTCTTGGATCAGACATCTTGAATAATTCACAAATTCAGCTGTTGAAAAATATAATGTCTTGATTTTTTTTTACAAAACTGTATTGTGTGACCCCTTATTGAAAGAGGCTTCACAAGCTCAACAAGTAAAGGGTTATGTGATATGCATTTGATTAACTTTGTGGAAAAATTGAAAAAACTTGAAAATGAAATAATTTGTTTTTGTCATTCACTTTGGGTAAAGGGTTAACAACATACACAAAGCTTTCCACTAAATTATTGTATTTTTAAGTTATACCATCCTGGCATGCACTCAGCTCTGTTATGAGGCACACTGTTTGTAAAGCTATATGTAAGTTAGTTTTTCCAGCAGCATGTTTATAGCAGTGAAAGCAGAAAAATCTAGCTTGTACCATTCAGCAAGAATGGTATAATTATACTCACTACAATGTAAGTTTGACCACAAAATCAAATTAACTACATTATACAGAATAACAAAGTATGTAATATTATCAAGATAAATGAATGAAACTACAATTATTAAGACAAGATTTGGCAGGAAGCTAAGAGCTTATTTTGAGCCATCTCCCTAAATAAATAAAGTAATTCTGTATTTGAAATATTTGGCATTGCATACAAAAAACACTCTGTGTGAACTGAATATAAAATCTGATTTTGAGTAGGTCAATGTGACATACCAAGAAAGGAAATTTTCAGTAAACAGACATTGATATTGCTAGCCATTTTTATTACAGTAAAGCCCACTCAATTTGATATCTCATAACTGAATAACCCTGTTACTTGAATATAATGTCTAAACACCAAACCATTTGCCATACCTTCAGTAAAAATTTGACATGGTAATTAGAGTAGACTCCCAGTAAATGAATAAAGAATTTTCTGATATGTAGAGAAAATACCTTAACAATCAGCACCTTCCTTTGTTTATAGATCTACTTTACCCCAGAGCCCTTATTACAGCCAATACAGGCATTTAATCTCAGAAATCTTGATTTTTTGGGGTTGATATTTTCGCAACCCACACAACAAGGGAAGTCACTCTTCCCAAACATACATGTAACACAAAATACGTACCCGGAAAACTCGGTGCATTGGCACCTCTACAGCTCAACAACATAACACCCCTACCTGCAGAGTACTTATTTAAATTTTTCATTAATAAAGTCATGGCTGTTTTGCAGCAGCCATGACATGATTTTTGAAAAAAATCAAATAAAGACTCTATTAAACAAATTAACTTTACAACACTTGAAGAAACTTTAATATGATCTGTTAGGTTAACATAAAACCTGATGTAAACGTAAATAGACCTCTCAGAAAAATAATAAGGTTACATCAATCAGCAGGGATATCAGCATCAGCATGCAACCTTTCACTATTAAACCATACTAGTTAAATTTGGTATACATGTATTTATAGGTTATTAGAGAACTAAATGCAAATCTTGTTCCCTTGATATTGTATTAATATTACCAGACACATACAGTAATTTTTAGAAAATTTTATTTTTAGCTCATCTGACTGAAAGTCGGTGGGAGCTATTGCCATCTTGGCATCCGTAGTCCATCGTCCATTAACTTTTGAAACTTGTCTTCTTCTCCAAAACCAGTGGGCCAAATTCAAACATATATGGTACAGACCATCTTTGGAGTATACTTTCTTCAAATGAAATTGCTGCCATCTTTGAGCTGTGGTTAATGCCCAAAAATGCCCTTCTTCTCATGAGCCACCAGAGAGAATACCTTGATATTTGGTATGGAACTTTCTTTGGTGGTGAAGATTAAAGTTTGTTCAAGGGAAGTTTGTAGGTCAGTATTTGGGCTCTCTGTAGCAGCATACCCATTTTGGGCTGCACCCCATATTTGTATTTCAAGAACCGATAGGCTGATTTGAACCAAATTTGGCATATAGTATAATTGGGTCATAAGTACTTGATTGATGCCCGAAAAATCTTTTTTCACAGCCCTGTGGGAACATCCAGGAGCTAAAAATAGAAAAAATTCAAATGCCCCTATTTCAAAAACTGCAGAGACCAGGATATTTTTTTTGGTAGAATGAGATGGACCAAAAAAAATTTGTGTGTAGTATAATTAGCTCATAAGTACTTGATTGATGCCCAGAAAATTTTTTTGCAGCCCTGTGGGAACTCCGGGGGCTAAAAATAGAAAAACTTTCAAACGCCCATATTTCAAAAATTGCATGGACCTGAATATCATTTTTAGCTCAACTTGACAATGTCAGGTATAAGCTATTGGGATGGGTTGCAGTCCGCCATCCGTCTGTCCATACGTGCATAAATCCATCCATTCCTCTGTCCACAATTCCTTTTGAACACACTACATGCCGCACCTCTCATCTGATCAATTCCAAATTTCATATGTGTCTTTGGGGCAATGTCTGGATGGGAGCTATTGAATGTTTCTGAATTTCTTTCAAAAACATGGCTGCCAGTGTCCATTTTAGATTTGGCATATAAATTGTCAACAATTACATTGGCACACCCCAAAGGCCGCATCTCTCACCCGATCTTTTTCAGATTCCATATGTAGCTTTAGTGTGATGTCTAGATGGGAGCTATCAAATTTTTCTGAATTTCATTAAAAAACATGGCCTCCAGCAGCCATCTTGAATTTGACATATAAATTGTCAACAATTCCACACCCTACAGACCGCATCTCTCATCCGATCAGTTTCAAATTTCAGACATGGCTTGAGGACAATGTCGAGATGGGTGCTATTGCATTTTTCCAAGTTTTGTTGAAAAACATGGCCGTCAACAGCCATATCAGATTTGTCATATAAATTGTCAACAATTCCAGAGCACCCTACAGGCCACATCTCTCTCCAGATTTATTTCAAATTTTGTATGTAGCTTTGGTGCGATGTCTACATGAGAGTGATCAAGCCTTGGTTACAATACAGTGTTTTCGTGCAAACAGCGCCTCTAATGGTTGACACCCAACCTTTAATGGAGGATAAAAGTTCCTGGAATTATCCGATTGGTGGAAAATGAAACGAGCTTGTAAGTGTGAATAAAATTTTTAAAGTGCATGTTTTGGAAAAGATATAAAATATTGGTGACTACTGTCTTCTGAAATGTGTGAGAGAAGATTAAAATTGGGTGGGGGTAGGTAAAAATATGTCTATTTCATTCAGTGCAAAACTGGACGGGAGTATAGGAAGCTCCAAATTTAAAGGCAAAATTCACGTGGCGACCTATTTTTTTTTTCAGTATCTTTTTTTCATGAGATGATAAACTAAATGGATAGATGGTTGTTTTTGCCCAAATCAGCTTGATGAGATGGGGAGAGGAGGAAAGATTAGTACTGTTGTCAATGGAAAAAAACACTGTATTGTAACCTAAAGCAGTATTTCTTGTGATTTCTGTCGAGTGATATTTTAAAGAATAGTTTTGGATGTTGGCTCTACCGGTGTTATTACTTCGATGACTGAAGCCAAGTCGCTTTGTACTTGGATGGAAATTTTTGAGGAACGGTAATTTTGAACATGTAGAATGCCCATATTTTTATACTGTACCAATGACCCAGACATAGCTGGTGCTAACTCTTAAAATATAGGGCCAAACACCAATTTTGCCCCCCAATCCCCAAAATTTGCATCTAAAACCAAAGAAAACATGTCCTGAATGGCCCTCCACACTTCACCTCTACTGCGCATGCGCAGTGTCAAGGACGTTCCGAAATTGGCGCCATTAATCATTCTAAGTTTGGCCCTTCATCAGTTAACATCTGACTGATCTTTGTGCTTATAAATCTCAGTTTAAATGATGCCAGACACATAAATATTAGTGAAATGGTGATTCTAAGGAGGATAGAGAAGGAGGAGAGGAAAAATGTGTGACAGAATATTATCAGGGCTGTAACTTAAAATTTTTTAATGAAATTATGTTAAGTTACCTATTTTCGAGGCAGCGGCCATTTTGTTGTCATTCTTGTTATTTAGTTACACTGATTTTTTAGTGTTTTCCTCTCTCCCTTTCCTTTAAGTCCCCTCTTGCTATTCTCCCATGCTTTTGGCATAGTTTCTGTAATTATTATTACTAAAATTTCTTGGGAGTTTTAGCTGAGTAACAGAATGAATTCTGTTCTTTTCCCCATGTTTACGTCTTCACCTACGGGTGGTTAGGCGTTGTGTTCTGCATCTACCATCTGATGTTCTGCAGTTTCTTCCCTGGAAGTCTCTGTTTTGCATCAAATAGTGTATTTTTGGTAACTGATTTCGGGCCTGGGTGCCTGGAGTCTTTTTTTAGTGTTTTTACACTCATTGTTTACATTTACAACAGCCCTCTGTGTGAGGGGGGGATTTCTTGAAAATAATATCTTGATGTTAATTTAATCATAACTAGATACATTATTATTGTTCGTAAGTGTTGCATAAATTGTTTAAAATATTTAAAAAATTTTTGTCCACACTTAGGCTTGGGATCCATTGGGGCTCAACGTTACTTTTCAGAAACTTGGGCTCTTCTGAAAAAATATTTTTTCAAAATATTTTGATTTCAATTATTTTTTCAATGTTAATGGATCATATTATTATTATGTATTTTGATTGTCAGGGGTTGGTGCGAGTACCAGGACTTTGTTTTCTTTTCACATTGAAAGGATTTTGATCAATTGTAATAAGAGGAAGTCTTCCTCTGACTTTTATAATCATTCTATATGTGGTCAGTGTACTCGCGTTAACTCCTGTTCTGTATCTGATGATTTCGATGACAACATGGGAAGCGTATGTCACGGTATGTTAGTGGGGAATTGGACATTCCGGTCCTTTCCCCGCAGGGTCACTCTACTTTATCAATTTCTATTTCAGACGATCAAGATTAGGGTGATGTATCTGTGATGTCTTCCAACAGTGTGCCTCCGTCGTCACAATTAATGAAGGGTTAGCGGAAAAGTGCTCATGTAAATACGCCAATTGCCTAAGAGGACCCTAGTAGGTTCGACGGCCTTTGACGTCTGCTAGCTCGCCCGGTGTAGCGTCCATTCATCGAATGGTTCGGCAGCCGTCACAATTAATGAAGGGTTAGCGGAAAAGTGCTCATGTAAATACGCCAATTGCCTAAGAGGACCCTAGTAGGTTCGACGGCCTTTGACGTCCGCTAGCTCGCCCGGTGTAGCGTCCATTCATCGAATGGTTCGGCAGCCGGGTTCGTCCGTTGCGGTCTAGAAGGAGTTTTGGGGTGATGCGAGCACTATAAATCAACCTAATGCACACCCAGTGATGGCGGATTAGAGGGAGAACGGAGGAAGCCTTTTAGTCCGATTCATAGCTCGTTCTGGTCCATCCGGACGGCGAGCGAGAGAGGCCCCTCTCTCGTACAACAACATCTGGCCCCAGATGTTGTGGTACAAAATGTTTCGCATTCGGAGCATACGTCCGCCGCTCGGGACGCTCCGACATATAGTCAGTCCGTAGAGACTGTCAATAAGGCTTCCTCATTCTCATGGTAGCGCACACGACCGCTCTTGGCTACGTGACCTCGGATATCCAGTCAGCTTCACCAGTCAGAGAATCATCGGCGACCAGGTCACAACATCTGGTAGCCAGGGACACGAGGCCTGCAGACTCCGGACGTTTGCATAGAATAGTGTGCGGGAGTCAACGTATACGGAGCTTCCGGCGGCAATGCATCGTAAGACCGCTTCTGCACAGGCCTCGGGGACGGATGTGCTATCCTAATAGCACAGCTTATCGCAGCATCCCAGCAACAACTGAATCTGTCGCATAATGTTTTATCTGACGATGCTGGGTCGGGACGCTCTGCGGAAGCAGGTACGGACGTCCGAAAATTTCATCCGGTCCGACGGGATACCGAAAGGGATTCGGAGGATTTCGAGCTTTCCCTTTCGGAACAACATATGCTGTTGTGTATGTCATCTGACTTGATCTTCTACAGGTTCTTTCGTCGGACCAGAATGCTGCGATGCCGGATAAGAAACTGATAGCGTCGGTGGACTTAGAAATTTTTGGTTCGGTTCAGGGACATCGTCCCTCAGTTCTGACATAGTCCAATAATGTCACACAAACTTTCGAATTATTGAACGACGCTATATATTTATTATTATATGCTTGCCATTACCAAGCATTTCTGGTTTCTTGTTCGCAAAGTTATGGAGATGTCTTTCAAAAGTGTGCCTCTGTCGTCATAGTTAATGAAGAGCTAGCGGCAATAAGTGCTCATGGAATATGTCTATTGCCTAAGAGATCCCTTGTAGGATCGACGGAGTGACATTCGCTAGCTCACCCGGTGTAGCGTACATTCATCGAATGGTTCGGCTGCCGGGTTCGTCCGTTGCGGTCTAGGAAGGAGATTTGGGTGATGCGAGAACTATAATTACTTTAGTACTCACCCAGTGACGGCGGATTGAGGACAGATCGGAGGAAGCCTGTTAGTCCGGTTCCTGGCTTGTCCAGGTCCGTCTGGGCTGTGAGCGAGAGAGGTCCCTCTCTCGTCCAACAACATAGGGGACCGCATGTTGTGGTTCAGATATTTTACATTCGGAGCATATGTCCGTCGCTCGGGACGCTCCGTTATATTGACAGTCCGAGAGACTGTCGTTAATGCTTCCTCATCCTCACAGCAGTGCACACGACCGCACATTGGTTACGTGACCTCGAGTATCCGATCAGTTTCGTCATTTAGTGATTCCACGGCGAACAGGTCACGCCATCCGGTAGCCAAGGGACAGGAGGCCTATACACTCCGTTCGCTCGCATATTAGTAGTATGCTCGGGGTAACGATTTAGAGCTTCCAGCGGCAATGCATCGTAGGACCGCTTCTCCACAGGCCTCAGTGACGGACGTGTTATCCGAGTTAGCACAGTTTTTTCGCAGCATCCCAGCAATCGACAGTTTCTTGGTCGAATCAGGAATTATCCGACGGCGCTGGGTCGGTGCGGTCCGCGGTTGCATCAGGTACGGACGACCGAACGCTTTATAGGGTCCGACAGGATGGCGAAAGGGATTCGAAAGATTTCGAGTTTTCCCTTTCGTAACATCGGGAGCTGCCATACATATCTTCCGGCATTATCTTCCAGTGATTGTTATTTCGGACTACATTGCTGCGATGTTGGATAAGAGACTTATAGCGTCATTGGACACGGAATTTTGGATCGGTTCAGGGACATTGTCCCTGACTTACCGACACAGTCCAATAATGTCATTAGAACATGTGTATTATTTATCAACGCTATATATATATAAGCCTGCTACCAAGCATGATAGTTTAGTTTCTTGTCCGCATTGCTCATTTCTGCCTTTTTCATTTATATGAATAATTTATTTTGGCAGATCAGGGCATACCGAGAGTTCATATGCGTATAGACGGCGTGGTTAAAGACTGGAAATAATCTTTTTCGCCGTCTATGTCTTTTCCAACCACAATGTTGGAAACGACAATGATGTCTAATAGACTTAACTTAGACGCTTTATCATACGTAATCCACCTTACTGAGGCGTTATCATTACGTCTTCAAGAGAAAGAATTCCGGGATATGATCCTCAATGTGATTTCTTTTGAGGGCAGTAGTTTGTTCACGTATAACTCCGCCCTTCAGTGGCTGCTTAGAGTTGGTTAGACGTGACGCAGCCCTAGCTACATCCACGCGCGTGGGTAGTAAGGTGAAGAACTCTCTCAGAGTCGCTTCGTTCTCAGAGAAGCTTCTCTTCGACGGCAACTTTTCAGCAATCCATGAATTGCTCGATTTACACGTTCTCTTGTCTATCTAGTGTAGAAGAGATTCAGACTGGGGCAAACATTCGGTGGTTGACTCAGAGAGTGCCACTGCAGTTGCCGGATCCGAGTTTTATAATTATGACGGTTGCCAGTCAAACAGGTTGGGATATAATATTGATCCCAACGGATTCGAAGTGCCAGGGTCTTTGGGTTCCGCAGTCTCTAAGCAAGTACTTATCCTCCACGGAATAATGTTTTTTTAGGCTTGCTTTATGTCATTGGATGAACATTATTCAGAAACGCATGTCCAAATCCTGTCCGTTAATTCGACAGTGGTGGCGTATCTCCAGAACCAGGGAGGCACTCATTCGTTTCCGTTATTCAATTTAATGGAAAGAATCCTTCTGTTTGTTATAGTACACCAAGTTCTGCTTCGGTCCGTCATATTCCGGGTCGTCTGATTGTATTACCAGACTCCCGTTCACTTATGGGTCGCTTGTTGCCATCAGAATGGACTCTCAACAAACAAGTATTCAATCAGATTTGCTATCAATGGGAGCGCCCAATGATAATTTATTTACGACACTGCTTGCTAATCAATTGCAGACGTATGTGTTTGCTTGTCTGGATCTCTGAGCTAATGTTGTTAACGCTCTATTGATCTAATAGGACGGAATGATAGGATATGCGTATCCTCCGGCGCTGTTGTTTCAGCAAGTATTGCTAAGATAAACAACCACTATACATTTCTGTTGATAGCATCTCTGTCTTCACAGAAACCGTGGGTAAATTTACTCTGAGGTCTACTGTGGGACTTAACGCGAAATCTTCCTCCATGAGAGGATCTTTTTTCGCTGGGTAAAATCGTGTCATCTTTATCACAACCCGCAAGGTCTCAACCTTCACGTATTCCGTTGTGTGGTCCTTATTGCATTGTAAGCATTGTACTGGACGAGCTTTGGACGCGATTTCTTACTATAGGAGAGCCTCTTCTTCGCTATACTATGCGGCTAAAGTGGAGGCTCTTCCGTCGTTGGTGTAGGGATCACTATGTTGATATTGTTGATTCCTCCATACTAGTCATTGCAACTTTTTAGTATACTTGTTTGACAAGATCTACTGCAGCCTGTTATTATTAAGGTTATAGGTTTATGTTACCTCATACCTATGCACTCTATGATAGTTTACAATTGAGTCTTATGTCTCTTTATCTAAGTCAGTTAGTTACTTTTCAATAAATAGACTTAGAATCATTAGATTAAATTCCTATACGGAATTTAACTTCGGTTCTTATTTAGCTAAGTGATCATTTGAGCCTCTGGAAACAGTAGTTTTCAAATTCTGACCTTTTAGACAGTAATTCTGTTGGCTTCTCTTTTACTGAAGAGTCAGTGAGTTTCATGCACTATCGGTGGATGATTTTCAGTTTCATAGTTTCGGAATCACTACTTCCTTTACTATTTAGGTTGGATTTTCTCATAAGAGTCAGGCTCCTAATTAATATCCGGAACCTATGGTTATTTAGATCCTTCCGTCTTCGTACGGGCGTAGGCCTTTACTCTGTCCGGTTAGAGTTTATGTATTTATAAATAGATATCTGTTTATTACTACAGGCGTAAGCTTCTTCTGTCTTTGATGCCTAATAGAAGGACGTTACGCTCCATTCTATTGCTAATGGATTCAGTTAACTATCGATACTGCTTATGGTATATCATTCACTCAGCAGTTGTGTTTGAGATGTCGGCTCATGAAGTAAGAGTTCTTCTACATCTTGGGCTTACATTAATAGTGTCGCTATTATAGATTTTTGAAGGCTGCTCATTGCGCTCAGCCATCCACATTCATGAATTTTTATCTCAGAAATATCGAGTCCATTTCTGGAGGCCTCTATTGTTAGGTCTATTATCTACTGCTCAGAATGTCATTTACTTAACAGTTGCTACTATAGCTAGGTAGGCTGTCTGTTTCGGCAGTGACTCCGTTCTGCTGCCCTCTTCGCTCTGGGCTATTTGACCCAGGGCAAGAAAAAAAGGGGGGGGGGGGGAGGGTGTTCCCTTGGGTCACCTGTTTTACTATGAAAACAAGGGGATACCTCCTCCGGAGTTAGTAATTCTGAGCTGTTATTGGGATGGTTGTTTAGTGAGAAGTTTATGTTTTAAAAATTCATTTAGGTCTTAGTTTTTAAAGTATAGCTTTTGAATATAGCACGTGTCAACGGACATTATTTTACAATCTTCAGACACTTTTAAGGAGTATTAAGAGTCTCTATTCTCTAGACTTACTTTATTTATTGGCTTACTTTAAAAATTATTAGTATAAGGATTATACTAGATATTAATAGAGTATATGGATGTATGATGCTCAATTTTGGAAGGTGTTGTATCTTTCTAATTTATCATAAATAAGAAAGATACATGTAAGGCCTAATACTTCTTTTTCCCTAGAGGGGATGACTCTATTTTATATAATTGAGCGTATTCCATCTTGCTGTATGTCCTTGGCCCTCCAGCCTTTTTACTATTCAGCTATGTCTGGGTCATTGGTACAGTATAAAAATGTTAAAAAATTTATAGTAATTTATATATTTTTTATACTTACCAATGACCCAGAGGGGTATGGCCCTCCCAGGAGTTGGGAACTCTTACCTCCCCGCTGAGTACATAGCGCTTACCAGGCACTGGTTATTAGAATGATTAATGGCGCCAATTTCGGAACGTCCTTGACACTGCGCATGCTCAGTAGAGGTGAAGTGTGGAGGGCCATTCAGGACATGTTTTCTTTGGTTTTAGATGCAAATTTTGGGGATTGGGGGGCAAAATTTGTGTTTGGTCCTATATTTTAAGAGTTAGCACCAGCTATGTCTGGGTCATTGGTAAGTATAAAAAATATATAAATTACTATAAATTTTTTAACTTTTCATGAAATAAAGCCTATTTTAGAGGGCCCATGTGCATAAAATGCTGGCCAAATGAAGAGTGAATCTTAGGTGGAGAAAAGATGGTACAATTTGGTTATTTTGTTGTGTTTGTAGTTAATCAGAAGCAGGCCAATATGAAATGGCAGTATTAATTGAGCTAAATGTTGTTGTCTGTGCAAAATAAGCAAGTTTTAACCCACCGTGGCCAAACTTGGAATGGAGCATATTTTCAACCTGAAAAACATTCAGTCAAGTTTATTATTGATTTCCACTTGCTAACTAACCCCCATCCCCAAATATAGTCAGTAGAAGTATCATTTTTTTTTATTCCAGAATTTAACCCCCTCTGTCTATATATGCTTGCTGAAAGTATGATTTGTTACATTCTGCAGTGTGAGAAACAGTCACTGAACAGGGGTTTTTCTTTATTTTGGCAGCTGTGATGGTCAAATTAATGAGAAATATCCTGTTTCAGCCTGTGATTTGATTCAAATGTTGTTTTTATGAGATGCATAGGAGGTTTTTACTCCATGAGAGCAATTTGGGTGTGGCACTACTTGATTTTTCTATGTTGCAATTACTATATTTTTATACTGTACCAATGACCCAGACTTAGCTGGTGCTAAACTCCTTAATTCAGGGCCAAACACAATTTGACCCCCCCCCCCCCAATCCCCAAAATTTGCATCAAAAACTGAAAAATACATGACTATATGGTCCTCCATACATTTACTCCTCTGTGCATGCGCAGTGTCAAGGAGATCCCGAAATTGGCGCCAATTATCATTCTTTGTTTGGCCCTCAAAACAGTCACACTTCTCTGTTATTTGTGCTTCCAAATCTCAATTTTCATGATGCCAGACACATTTTCATGAGAGAAATGGTGGAAATAAAGAGGATACATAGGAGGAGAGGAAAAAATTTAGTGCAAGAAAATGTTCAGGGCTGTAACTTATAATTATTTTATGAAATTATTTCTAGTTGCCTTTTTTCAAGGCATAGCCCTGATATTGTCATTCTTGCTATAAAGTACCATTGTTTGATCAGTGTTTCCTCTCTACCTTCCTTATTCCCCCCTAGCTATTCTCCCATGTTTTGGCTTATTTTTTGTAATGTTTATTACTAAAATTTCTTGGGAGTTTTGGCTTGGTAACAGATTTATTTCTGTTTTTTCCCCATGTTTACGTCCTCACCCTAGGGGTGTTTAGGCGTTTTGGTTTGCATCTACCATCTGATGTTCTACAGTTTCTTCTCTGGAAGCCTCTGTTTTGCATCAGATAGTGTTTTAATTGGTGACTGATTTCGGGCCATGTTTGTTTCAGTGCCTGGAGTCATGTTTCCGGTTTGTTGACACTTTTGCTTAGATTGACAACAGTTACTGCTGATAGTGATTATTTGTCTTCTGCATCTCTTATTCATAGTAAGATACATTATTATTGTCCGTAAGTGTCTCATTAATTTTTTCAAAATGAATTTAAATTTTTTGTCCACACTTAGGCTTTTTTTGGGATCCATTGGGCTCAGGGTTCCCTTTGGGAACTTGGGCTCTTCGGAAAAAATTTTTTCTTTTCAAATCATTATTTATTAATGAATGTAATGGATTGTTGTATTATGTATCTTTATTTTCAAGGATTAGTGCGAGTACTTTGATTGTTTACATTTCACAATGAATGATTATTGTTCAAATTGTAATAGGGGGAAATCTTCCAATGATTCTCATGATCTCTGTATTAATTGTTCTCTCTGTACTTGCACAGATCTTTGTTCTGTGTGTTTCAAATGGGATGAAAAACATTGGAAACGTGTGTCACGGTATGTTGTTCCTGGAGAAAGGTCCATTCCGGTTCTTTCTCCTCAGAGTCACTCTAGTATTTCACTCTCTTTTTCAGAGGAACAAGAACAGGGGGATGTTTCCGTGATGTCGTCCAGAAGTGTGCCTCCGTTGTCACATACAAGCGAAGAGCTAGCAGCAAAAGTGCTCATGGAGATTCGTCAGTTACCTGAAAGGAACCTGAAGGGGTTGACGTCCGCTAGCTCGACCGGGGTTGCGTCCATTCACCGAATGGGGCAGCACCCGGGTTCATCCGTTGCGGTCCAGCAGAGAGAGTCGGGTGTTGCGAGCACTATAAAACATCCACGTGCACACCCAGTGATGACGGAAAGGAGGATGGATAGGAGGAAGCCTGACAGTCCGGTGTTTAGCTTGTCCAGCTCGGCACGGGCTGCAAGCGAGAGAGGTCCCTCTCTCATACAGCAGCATCTGGGACCAGATGTTGTAGTCCGTAGTGTTACGCAGTCGGAGCATACGTCCGCTGCTCGGGACGCTCCGGTATATAGGCAGTCCGGCGAGGCTAGCTATAAGGCTTCCGTATCCTCTCAGCAGCACACTCGACCGCACCTTGGCTATGTGACCAGTGAATTACAGTCAGCTTCGCCGACCAGGGATTCCATGGCGACCAGGTCACGCCATCCGGTAGCCAGGGATACGAAGCCTTCTTCATCCGGACGTTTGCTTAAAAGATGTATGCAGGATGCAACGTCTAGGGAGCTTCCAGTGGCTAAATCCAGTAAGACCGCCTCTCCCCAGGCCTCCATAATGGATGTACTATCACAGATAGCAAAGTTAATCGCAGCATCCCAGCAACCGGCAGAGCTTCTGTCGGAACATGAAATGTCAGAAGATGCTGGGTTGGTAGGTTCCGCCGCTGGATCGGGTGTGGACGACCGAGATTTACATGATTTACATGAGGTCCGGCAGAATGGCGAAAGGGATTCTGATGAATTAGATATTTCCCTTTCGGAACAACATAAAATAGCCGTAGAATTCATCCGGCATTACCTTCCAGAAGTTGTTCCGCTGGACCAAAATGCTGCGCAGCCGGATAGGAGTGTGATAGCACCACTGGACACCGATTTTTTTAATCGGTTTAGGGACATTGTCCCGGAATTTCTGTCACAATCCAAGAATGTCTCTTGGATTTTTGAATTATTGAATGACGCTACTGATAAACTTGCCAACAAGACGGGCAGGTCAGCCTTCCTACCGGCATCTGCTCTACAGCTGCCGTTTATTAATCAAAGGAACAAGTTTGATACGGCAGGTCAGGGCATCCAGAGAGTTCCTCTGCGTTTAGACGACCAGGCTGAAGACCTTGATATATCCATGCCGTCGTCTATGTCACTTCCGTCGTCTACGATGGAAACGACGATATCGTCTAACAGAGATAGTTTAGACACTCTTTCCTACACAGATCACCTTACTAGAGCATTGTCATTACGCTTTGAAGGACCAGAATTTCAAGACGTACAAACGTCTTTAAGAGTTCTGTCCAGGGCAATAGCTTTTTCCACTTATAACTCCGCCCTTTCAGTGGCAAATCTGGAGTTAGCTAGATGTGACACGGCCCTGGCTACTTCCACACGCGTGGACAGTAAGGTGAAAAACTCTCTTAGAGTCGCTCCGGTCTGTGGAGATTTTCTCTTCAGTGGCAAGCTTTCTGATATATATGATAAATTAACAAAGAAAGCTTCGGACTCTCTGCTGTTTAAGTCTGCTTCCAAGAAATCGGAACCAGCAGACAGGAGTAGGCCAGGCACTTCCGGGACGAGTTCGTCCAGGGGAAGTTCCTATAGAGGTTCCTATATGTCCTCTAGGTCTTACTCTAGAGACCGGCAGAGTAGCGACTCCACTAGGGGCCGTTATGCTGACCGAAATAACCGGTCAGACGCCCCTGGGCCGACGGGGCGAGGTGTGGGTCGCGGAGGACATGGTTTCTCCTACCGCAAGCCTCGCGGATCCAGGAGGTGATGGTCTAGACCTCTGTCGCGTTCCGGTGGGCGGAAGACTGTCGAGTTTCTCAAGCAATTGGGAATCAATTATGGAGGACCCATGGGTTCGAGGGGTTATTTCGGAAGGACTAAAACTGTCCTTCAAAGGCAAACCTCCATTAACTCGAAGTCCAAGATGGACTCAGCTTCCGTCAAATTGTCAGAAAAGAACGGCACTTCTATCAGAAGTCCAGTCTCTTTTAACGAAGAACGCGATAGAGGTCGTAGAAAATCAGGAATCTCCAGGTTTCTACAGCCATCTTTTTCTGGTTCCGAAGCCAGATGGCTCGTTCCATCCAGTGATCAACTTAAGCTGGATAAACAAGCTGATCGTGGCTCCAAAGTTTTATATGGAGACCATTTGATCGGTCAGAGCGAGCATTCGAGTGAACGACTATGCTGCGAGCATAGACCTCAAGGATGTGTACTTTCACGTCATGGTACATCCGGCGTTCAGAAAGTATCTTCGCTTCGCTGTCCTAGGTGTTGTTTATCAGTTCCGAGCGATGTGCTTTGGTCTGAATCTAGCGCCCTGGGCATTCACTCGAATAATGAACTTGGTAATGACTCATTTCCGTGCTCATTCGTCTGCGGTAATGTCGGCTTACCTGGACGATATCTTCAGAGATACGGCAACGAGTTAATGCTTCCGAACGACATGCACAATCTGCTTCTATTGCTCCGACATCTCGGTTTCATAGTAAACGAAGAGAAGTTGGATCTGGTGCCGTCCAAGTCATTCACCCACCTGGGAATGAGCTTCGAGACGCACAACAATCTTGTTCGTCTGCCGTTAACCAGAGCGAAATTAGTCAGTTGTTATGCTCGCAATTGTCTTCACTCAGACAAAGTGTCCGCGAGGGAATTCATAAGACTAATAGGTCTGTGCGGAGCTGCCGCGGATCTCATTCCGATGGGGCGGCTACGCACTCGTCCTCTCCAGGTCTATCTGACTCAGAATTGGAGAGTGAAGATTCATTCGCTCGAGTCGGACATCCTCTTGTCAATCCAAGTGAAACAAGAGATTCAGACTTGGGCAGACATACAGTGGTTAACTCAGGGAGTTCCACTGCAGTTGCCAGATCTGAGTTTTACGATTATGACGGATGCCAGTCAAACAGGCTGGGGCGCGACACTGAGCCCATCGGATTTGAAGTGCCAGGGTCTTTGGGATCCGCAGTTTCTAAGCAAGCACATCAACATCAAAGAGATGATGTCGATTTGGCTTGCTCTACGTCATTGGATAGACGTTATTCAGAATGCACACGTGCAAATTATGTCCGACAATACTACAGTAGTTGCGTATATTTGGAACCAGGGTGGCACTCATTCCATTCCGTTGCTCAATCTAACGGAAAGTATTCTTCTGTTTGTACTAGAACATCAGATTCTTCTCTCCGTCCGTCATATTCTGGGTCGTCTGAACGTCTTGGCAGATATTTATGATCCCTCCATTCCATACATAGCAAACTTTCTAGTATACTTGTTTGATGAGATTAATCTGCAGCCTATCACCATTAAGGGTTATAGGTCTATGCTATCCAATACCTATGCACATCATGATAGCTTGATGAATGGAACTAATGTCTCTTTATTTAAGTTAGTTAGAAATTTTTCGATAAATAGACCTAGAACCCTTAGATTAATTCCGAAGTGGAATTTGGCCTGGGTTCTTCTTAAGCTAAAAGAAGTGCCTTTTGAGCCTCTTGATACAGTTGACTTCAAATTCTTAACATATAAGACCGCTTTTCTCTTAGCTTTCTCTTCTGCTAGAAGAGTTAGTGAGCTTCATGCACTATCTGTGGAGGATTCTCACTACCGTACTGTCGGTAATACTATTACCTTTACCACCAATATTGGATTTTTGGCTAAGAATCAGGCTCCTAATAAGTATCCTGAACCTATTATTATTAAGGCCCTTCCATCATCTGATGGGCGTAGGCCTCTACTGTGTCCTGTTAGAGCAATACGTATTTACAAACGTAGATCTGAGTTCATCAGAAAGTGACGTAAATGTTTCTTCCTGTCTTTGATGCCTAATAGAAAGGATATTATGGTTCATTCTATTGCTAGATGGATTCAATTAACTATTCGTACTTCTTATGAAAAATTATCTTCTTCTCAGCAGTCGGCACTCAAGATCTCAGCTCATGAAGTAACAGCTGTTTCTACTTCTTGGGCCTATGCTAATTGTATTGCTATTACTGATCTAATGAAGGCTGCATATTGGTCTCAACCTTCCACATTCATTAATTTTTATCTCAGAAATATTGAGTCCATTTCTGGAGACTTCCATTGTTTAGGTCCGTTATCAGTTGCTCAGAATATCGTCCACTAAACAGTTGCAACTATAGTTAGTTAGGCTTTCTGTTCCGGCAGTGACTCTGTCCTGCTGCCCTCTTCGCTCTGGGGTATTTGACCCAGGGCCAGGGGAAGGTGGGGGGGGGGGGGGGCAGGTGTTCCCTTAGGTCACCTGCTTTATGGTGAAAAGCAAGGGAATACATCCCCCAGAGTCAGTAATTCCGAGTCGGTACCAGGATGGTTTTAAAGTGTAAAGATAATGTTTAATCATCCATGTAATATTTTTAAAGTGTAGCTCGGTTTGAAGCATTTGTATATGTCATGTGTCAAACGAGCGTTAATATACAATCCTCGGACACTTTTAATGAATATAAAGAGTCTCATTTCTCTGGACTTCCTTTATTTATTGGCTTACCTTTAAAAATATTAGTATAAAGGGTTATATTGGATGTTAATAGAGATCATTGATTATTATGCTCAATTACTGATCGGTATTGTGTCTTTCTTCTTTATTATAAATAAGAAAGATACATGTAAAGCTTATCTCTTCTTTTCTCCTGGAGAGGATATTCTATGATACATAATTGAGCTTACTGGATTTTCCTTTATGTCCTAGGCCCTCCAGCCTATTTACTATTCAGCTAAGTCTGGGTCATTGGTACAGTATAAAAATGTTAAAAAATTTATAGTAATTTATATATTTTTTATACTTACCAATGACCCAGACAGGGATGGCCCTCCCAGGAGTTGGGAACTCATACCTCCCCGCTGAGTACATAACGCTTACCAGGCACTGGTTGTAAGAATGATAATTGGCACCAATTTCGGGACCTCCTTGACACTGTGCATGCGCAGAGGAGTAAATGTATGGAGGACCATATAGGACATGTATTTTTCGGTTTTTGATGCAAATTTGGGGGATTGGGGGGGGGGGGGCAAAATTTGTGTTTGGCCCTGATTTAAGGAGTTTAGCACCAGCTAAGTCTGGGTCATTGGTAAGTATAAAAAATATATAAATTACTATAAATTTTTTAACTTTCACTTATTTTTTAACAGAACTGTAGCTACTTTATTACCCTTGAGTGCTGGACACCCTGGGCAACTTTCTAATCTTATTTTAGAGAAAAACTCTGCTTTGAAGAGTTTTTTGTGGCCATGAGTGCAAAAACTACCTTTTGGGCAATTTCTAGATGCACAAAATCACTACACTGTATGCAACTGCTCCTCTCATATTGACAGCATTCACTGGGCTTAACATTTCTATTCTCACAATCAAACTTGTAGCTCTAAGGGGTTAATCTGTAATAGTTTGGTCTATTATATGTGCTTTGTTATTCACAAGGTGAGGCCTTCACAAGAATGTAGATATCTGTCTTATAAATGGCATTTTATGCGCTTCCTCTGCCCTTGGTGTTTCATTTGTCATTTTTCTTACCAAGTACTTGTACAACCACCTTAAAAACTTGCATCCGGTTCATGTAGAAGGTAATATTCCATTCATTGTTATAGACAAATAAAGAGAGATACCTAGTAGTTTAATGTATCTTTATTTTCAAGGATTTTTGCGAGTACCTTGATTGTTTGCATTTCACAATGAATGATTATTGTTCAAATTGTAATAGGAGGAAATCTTCCAATGATTCTCATGATCTCTGTATTAATTGTTCTCTCTGTACTTGCACAGATCTTTGTTCTGTGTGTTTCAAATGGGATGAAAAACATTGGAAACGTGTGTCACGGTATGTTGTTCCTGGAGAAAGGTCCATTCCGGTTCTTTCTCCTCAGAGTCACTCTAGTATTTCACTCTCTTCTTCAGAGGAACAAGAACAGGGTGATGTTTCCGTGATGTCGTCTAGAAGTGTGCCTCCGTTGTCACATACAAGCGAAGAGCTAGCAGCAAAAGTGCTCATGGAGATTCGTCAATTACCTGAAAGGAACCTGAAGGGGTTGATGTCCGCTAGCTCGACCGGGGTTGCGTCCATTCACCGAATGGGGCAGCACCCGGGTTCATCCGTTGCGGTCCAGCAGAGAGAGTCAGGTGTTGCGAGCACTATAAAACATCCACGTGCACACCCAGTGATGATGGAAAGGAGGATGGATAGGAGGAAGCCCAACAGTCCGGTGTTTAGCTTGTCCAGCTCGGCACGGGCTGCAAGCGAGAGAGGTCCCTCTCTCATACAGCAGCATCTGGGACCAGATGTTGTAGTCCGTAGTGTTACGCAGTCGGAGCATATGTCCGCTGCTCGGGACGCTCCAGTATATAGGCAGTCCGGCGAGGCTACCTATAAGGCTTCCGTATCCTCTCAGCAGCACACTCGACCGCACCTTGGCTATGTGACCAGTGAATTACAGTCAGCTTCGCCGACCAGGGATTCCATGGCGACCAGGTCACGCCATCCGGTAGCCAGGGATACTAGGCCTTCTTCATCCGGACGTTCGCATAAAAGATGTATGCAGGATGCAACGTCTAGGGAGCTTCCGGTGGCTAAATCCAGTAAGACCGCCTCTCCCCAGGCCTCCGTAATGGATGTACTATCACAGATAGCAAAGTTAATCGCAGCATCCCAGCACCGGCAGAGCTTCTGTCGGAACATGAAATGTCAGAAGATGCTGGGTTGGTAGGTTCCGCCGCTGGATCGGGTGCGGACGACCGAGATTTACATGATTTACATGAGGTCCGGCAGGATGGCGAAAGGGATTCTGATGAATTAGATATTTCCCTTTTGGAACAACATAAAATAGCCGTAGAATTCATCCGGTATTACCTTCCAGAAGTTGTTCTGCCAGACCAAAATGCTGTGCAGCCGGATAGGAGGGTGATAGCGCCACTGGACACCGAGTTTTTTAATCGGTTTAGGGACATTGTCCCGGAATTTCTGTCACAATCCAAGAATGTCTCTTGGATTTTTGAATTATTGAATGACGCTATTGATAAACTTGCTAACAAGACGGGCAGGTCAGCCTTCCTACCGGCATCTGCTCTACAGCTGCCGTTTATTAATCAAAGGAACAAGTTTGATACGGCAGGTCAGGGCATCCAGAGAGTTCCTCTGCGTTTAGACGACCAGGCTGAAGACCTTGATATATCCATGCCTTCGTCTATGTCACTTCCGTCGTCTACGATGGAAACGACGATATCGTGTAACAGAGATAGTTTAGACGCTCTTTCCTACACAGATCACCTTACTAGAGCATTGTCATTACGCTTTGAAGGACCAGAATTTCAAGACGTACAAACGTCTTTAAGAGTTCTGTCCAGGGCCATAGCTTTTTCCACTTATAACTCCGCCCTTTCAGTGGCAAATCTGGAGTTAGCTAGATGTGACACGGCCCTGGCTACTTCCACACGCGTGGACAGTAAGGTGAAAAACTCTCTTAGAGTCGCTCCGGTCTGTGGAGAGTTTCTCTTCAGTGGCAAGCTTTCTGATATATATGATAAATTAACAAAGAAAGCTTCGGACTCTCTGCTGTTTAAGTCTGCTTCCAAGAAATCGAAACCAGCAGACAGGAGTAGGCCAGGCACTTCCGGGACGAGTTCGTCCAGGGGAAGTTCCTATAGAGGTTCCTATACGTCCTCTAGGTCTTACTCTAGAGATCGGCAGAGTAGCGACTCCACTAGGGGCCGTTACGCTGACCGAAATAACCGGTCAGACACCCCTAGGCCGACGGGGCGAGGTGTGGGTCGCGGAGGACGTGGTTTCTCCTACCGCAAGCCTCGCGGATCCAGGAGGTGATGGTCTAGACCTCTGTCGCGTTCCGGTGGGCGGAAGACTGTCGAGTTTCTCAAGCAATTGGGAATCAATTACGGAGGACCCTTGGGTTCGAGGGGTTATTTCGGAAGGACTAAAACTGTCCTTCAAAGGCAAACCTCCATTAACTCGAAGTCCAAGATGGACTCAGCTTCCGTCAAATTGTCAGAAAAGAACGGCACTTCTATCAGAAGTCCAGTCTCTTTTAACGAAGAACGCGATAGAGGTCGTAGAAAACCAGGAATCTCCAGGTTTCTACAGCCATCTTTTTCTGGTTCCGAAGCCAGATGGCTCGTTCCATCCAGTGATCAACTTAAGCTGGATAAACAAGCTGATCGTGGCTCCAAAGTTTTATATGGAGACCATTCGATCGGTCAGAGCAAGCATTCGAGTGAACGACTATGCTGAGAGCATAGACATCAAGGATGCATACTTTCACGTCATGGTACATCCGACGTTCAGAAAGTATCTTCGCTTCGCTGTCCTAGGTGTTGTTTATCAGTTCCGAGCGATGTGCTTTGGTCTGAATCTAGCGCCCTGGGCATTCACTCGAGTAATGAACTCGGTAATGACTCATTTCCATGCTCATTCATCTGCGGTAATGTCGGCTTACCTGGACGATATTCTTCAGAGATACGGCAACGAGTTAACACTTCAGAACGACATGCACAATCTGCTTCTATTGCTCCGACATCTCGGTTTCATAGTAAATGAAGAGAAGTCGGATCTGGCGCCGTCCAAGTCATTCACCCACCTGGGAATGAGCTTCGAGATGCACAACAATCTTGTTCATCTGCCGTTAACCAGAGCGAAATTAGTCAGTTGTTACGCTCGCTATTGTCTTCAATGAGACAAAGTGTCCGCGAGGGAATTCATAAGACTAATAGGTCTGTGTGGCGCTGCCGCGGATCTCATTCCGATGGGGCGGCTACGCACATGTCCTCTCCAGGTCTATCTGACTCAGAATTGGAGAGTGAAGATTCATTCGATCGAGTCGGACATCCTCTTGTCAAGCCAAGTGAAACAAGAGATTCAGACTTGGGCAGACATACAGTGGTTAACTCAGGGAGTTCCACTGCAGTTGCCAGATCTGAGTTTTACGATTATGACGGATGCCAGTCAAACAGGCTGGGGCGCGACACTGAGCCCATCGGATTTGAAGTGCCAGGGTCTTTGGGATCCGCAGTTTCTAAGCAAGCACATCAACATCAAAGAGATGATGTCGATTTGGCTTGCTCTACGTCATTGGATAGACGTTATTCAGAATGCACACGGGCAAATTATGTCCGACAATACGACAGTAGTTGCGTATATTCGGAACCAGGGTGGCACTCATTCCATTCCGTGGCTCAATCTAACGGAAAGAATTCTTCTGTTTGTACTAGAACATCAGATTCTTCTCTCCGTCCGTCATATTCTGGGTCGTCTGAACGTCTTAGCAGACTCCCTTTCACGGAGGGGTCACCTGTTGCCGTCAGAATGGACTCTCAACAAGCAAGTATTCAATCAGATTTGCTACCAATGGGAACGGCCAATGATAGATTTATTTGCGACACATCTCAACAATCAGTTGCAGACGTATGTGTCACCTTGTCCGGATCCTCGAGCGTTTACAGTAGACGCTCTCTCGATCTCTTGGGACGGAATGATAGGATATGCATATCCTCCAGTGCCGTTGATTCAGCAGATATTGCTCAAGATAAAACAATCGCAATGCAAGATTCTGTTGGTAGCATCTCTCTCTCCACAGAGACTGTGGATAAATCTACTCAGGTGTCTGTTGTGGGACATGCCGAGGAAGCTTCCTCAACGGGAAGATCTTCTTTCGCAAGGGAAATCGCGCATCCTCCATCACAATCCGCAAGGTCTAAACCTTCACGTATTTCCGTTGTGCGGTCCTTCTTGCAGGGAAAACATTTTACAGGACGAGCAGTGGACTCGATTTCTAACTGTAGGAGGACCTCCTCTTCGCTAAACTATGCTGCTAAGTGGAGGGTCTTTTGTCAGTGGTGTGAGGATCATTCCGTAGATATTTATGATCCCTCCATTCCATACATAGCAAACTTTCTAGTATACTTGTTTGATGAGATTAATCTGCAGCCTATCACCATTAAGGGTTATAGGTCTATGCTATCCAATACCTATGCACATCATGATAGCTTGGTGATTGGAACTAATGTCTCTTTATTTAAGTTAGTTAGAAATTTTTTGATAAATAGACCTAGAACCCTTAGATTAATTCCGAAGTGGAATTTGGCCTGGGTTCTTCTTAAGCTAAAAGAAGTGCCTTTTGAGCCTCTTGACACAGTTGACTTCAAATTCTTAACATATAAGACAGATTTTCTCTTAGCTTTCTCTTCTGCTAGAAGAGTTAGTGAGCTTCATGCACTATCTGTGGAGGATTCTCACTACCGTAGTGTCAGTAATACTATTACCTTTACCACCAATGTTGGATTTTTGGCTAAGAATCAGGCTCCTAATAAGTATCCTGAACCTATTATTATTAAGGCCCTTCCATCATCTGATGGGCTTAGGCCTCTACTGTGTCCTGTTAGAGCAATACGTATTTACAAATGTAGATCTGAGTTCATCAGAAAGGTACGTAAGCGTTTCTTTCTGTCTTTGATGCCTAATAGAAAGGATATTATGGTTCATTCTATTGCTAGATGGATTCAATTAACTATTCGTACTTCTTATGAAAAATTATCTTCTTCTCAGCAGTCGGCACTCAAGATCTCAGCTCATGAAGTAACAGCTGTTTCTACTTCTTGGGCCTATGCTAATTGTATTGCTATTACTGATCTAATGAAGGCTGCATATTGGTCTCAACCTTCCACATTCACTAATTTTTATCTCAGAAATATTGAGTCCATTTCTGGAGACTTCCATTGTTTAGGTCTGTTATCAGTTGCTCAGAATATCGTCCACTAAACAGTTGCAACTATAGTTAGTTAGACTTTCTGTTCCGGCAGTGACTCTGTCCTGCTGCCCTCTTCGCTCTGGGGTATTTGACCCAGGGCAAGGGGAAGGGGGGGGGGGGGCAGGTGTTCCCTTAGGTCACCTGCTTTATAGTGAAAAGCAAGGGAATACCTCCCCCAGAGTCAGTAATTCCGAGTCGGTACCGGGATGGTTTTAAAGTGTAAAGATAATGTTTAATCATCCATGTAATATTTTTAAAGTGTAGCTCGATGTGAAGCATTTGTATATGTCATGTGTCAAACGAGCGTTAATATACAATCCTCGGACACTTTTAATGAATATAAAGAGTCTCATTTCTCTGGACTTCCTTTATTTATTGGCTTACCTTTAAAAATATTAGTATAAAGGGTTATATTGGATGTTAATAGAGATCATTGATTATTATGCTCAATTACTGATCGGTATTGTGTCTTTCTTCTTTATTATAAATAGGAAAGATACATGTAAAGCCTATCTCTTCTTTTCTCCTGGAGAGGATATTCTATTATACATAATTGAGCTTACTGGATTTTCCTTTATGTCCTAGGCCCTCCAGCCTATTTACTATTCAGCTAAGTCTGGGTCATTAGTACAGTATAAAAATGTTAAAAAATTTATAGTAATTTATATATTTTTTATACTTACCAATGACCCAGACAAGGATGGCCCTCCCAGGAGTTGGGAACTCATACCTCCCCGCTGAGTACATAACGCTTACCAGGCACTGGTTGTAAGAATGATAATTGGCGCCAATTTCGGGACCTCCGTGACACTGTGTATGCGCAGAGGAGTAAATGTATAGAGGACCATATAGGACATGTATTTTTCGGTTTTTGATGCAAATTTGGGGGATTGGGGGGGGGGGGGGGGCAAAATTTGTGTTTGGCCCTGAATTAAGGAGTTTAGCACTAGCTTAGTCTGGGTCATTGGAAAGTATAAAAAATATATAAATTACTATAAATTTTTTAACTTTCACTTATTTTTTAACAGAAGTGTAGCTACGTTATTACCCTTAGTGCTGGACACCCTGGGCAACTTTCTAATCTTATTTTAGAGAAAAACTCTGCTTTGAAGAGTTTTTTGTGGCCATGAGTGCAAAAACTACCTTTTGGGCAATTTCTAGATGCACAAAATCACTACACTGTATGCAACTACTCCTCTCATATTGACAGCATTCACTGGGCTTAACATTTCTATTCTCACAATCAAACTTGTAGCTCTAAGGGGTTAATCTGTAATAGTTTGGTCTATTATATGTGCTTTGTTATTCACAAGGTGAGGCCATCACAAGAATGTAGATATCTGTCTTATAAATGGCATTTTATGTGCTTCCTCTGCCCTTGGTGTTTCATTTGTCATTTTTCTTACCAAGTACTGGTACAACCACCTTAAAAACTTGCATCCTGTTCATGCAGAAGGTAATATTCCATTCATTGTTACAGACAAATAAAGAGAGATACCTAGTAGTTTAAAGGACTGTTGCATTAGGGAGATTTCAGTTAAAATAAGTTGTTGGACCTGGCTGGAATGAGCTACTTTGCTGATCCCATCCAGGTTCAGCAACTTATTTTTTTTTGATAATGTCAAACAAGTGGAGATAGAGTGGATTTGGCATGTGGCTAAATGTACTATGCTGGCTTGATACTTGAGAATGTGGGTCAAATGAAGAAAAGTTATTTTGGAAAATTCTCTTTTCACGACCCCCCCCCCCCCCCACACACACACACACACACAGTTTAATCTATCCTGATCAATTTAATTTGGAAATATTTCTCCCATGAGTACCACTGGATGCCTCATATGGTTCGTACTCACACATTTTTTATAACATGTAGGTTCCGCTCAATGTGCTGAGAGCACACCAGTTCTTAATCTGGTCTTAGTACAAAACCAGGAGAAATTTCCACTTTCATCTCATTTTGGCAGTGTCTGTATCACCCAAATGTAGGATTTATTAATTTTTCAAGTACCTTGTTAACTCTGTGCACTATATATGTGGGAAACAGTTGGGGATTCTGACACTAGAACTGAAGTGTGTGGACTCAAAAGGGTTGAATGTAGGCTTTTCTGCTAAACTGGTTGCAGGGGTAGGGGTCAAATAGCCAGCACTGCTTGTTCATTTGTTTCTTTCTTCATTCAAGTCATATGATTATCTCATGTTAGAGTGCGCTTCTGCCAAATGGTGTACTTCTACTGTAAATTGTACTTTATCCAAACATCTTTATCAAACAAAAGTACATTTTTTTTTCATTTTTATTAGCTCAACTTTGACGAAGTCAGATTTGAGCTATTGTCATGGCCCATCGTCCGTCTGTCCATCCGTCCATCCATCCATCTGTCCGTCTGTCCGTCCATCCGTCCGTTCATCTGTCCGTCTGTCCGTCTGTCCGTACGTCAACAATTGGCTATGGCTCGGGCTAGAGGTCGTATTTATGAACCGATCTTTACGAAACTTCTTGTGTACCTTTGTTATGACCCTGGGACGGGAACAAGTGTTTTTAGGTGTGGTCCGAAATTCAAGATGGCTGCCAGCGGCCATTTTGTACCGATGATGCAAAAATCAGTTTTTTGTACAGAACTTCTGTATGAAAGTTCTGATTTGAATAAAGTTTTGTATAAATGTTTAGTACCATGGGATACATCACATATAATACGGGTTTTTTTCTCGTGTGTAAATTATGCAAATTAGACTGACTTTGATTTATTTAGTGTTACTTTCAGAGCTGTAAGTGCCAAGCTGCTATGGCTCAGGCTAGAGGCCGTATTTATGAACCAATCTTTACGAAACTTCTTGGGTACCTTTGTTATGACTGTGGGATGAGAACAAGTGTTTTTGGGTGCAGTCCGAAATTCAAGATGGCTGCCAGCAGCCATTTTGTACTGACGATGCAGAAATTTTTTTTTTTGTACAGAACTTCCATATGAAAGCTCTGATTTGAATAATTTTTCGTATGAATGTTTAGTACCATGAGATACATTACATATATTATGGGTTTTTTTCTCGTGCTTATATTATGCAAATTAGACTAACTTTGATTTATTTAGTGTTACTTTCAGCACTGTAAGTGCAAATCCCTATACGGCTCGGGCTAGAGGCCGTATTTATGAACCGATTTTTACGAAACTTCTTGGGTACCTTTGTTATCACCGTGGGATGAGAACGAGTGTTTTTGGGTGTGGTCCAAAATTCAAGATGGCCACCAGCAGCCATTTTGTACCAAAATTAGTGCAATCAGTCTTCTGTACAGAACTTCTATATGAAAGTTCTGATTTGAATAAATTTTTGTATGAATGTTTAGTAACATGGAATACATCACATATAGTACGGGTTTTTTTCTCGTTCAGAAATTATGCAAATTAGATGAACTTTGACTTATTCAGTGCTACTTATACACTGTAAGTGCACATGTCAATACGGCTCATGCTAGAGGCTGTATTTATGAACCGATCTTCACAAAACTTCTTGGGTACCTTTGTTATCACCTTGGGACGAGAACGAGTGTTTCTGGGTGCGGTCCAAAATTCAAGATGGCTGCCAGTGGCCATTTTGTACCGAAATTAGGTCCAATCAGTTTTTTGTCACAACTTCTACACAGCTCATATTTGTGAACTGATCTTCACGAAACTTCTTGGGTACCTTTGTTTTCACCTTGGGACAGGAATGAGTGTGTTTTGGGGTGCCTTTGTTATCATTGTGCCATGAGAACAAATATTTTGGGGTTCAGTCAGACCCACTCTGGGACTCAAAGATTTTTTTCTAGTTTAGCATCTGACTGTCACCCACCTTTACAATACTTTACCTATACATTTGTTACAGGCAACAGTCAGTATTTATGTACAGACCATTACAATACTTTATATGTACCTTTGTTATCAGGTCATTACCTAGATGTTTGTCATTGCTGTGTCACATACTATACATGTACATGTCTTTGTCTTGACAAGTTGAGCTACAGTGTCATTGACACTTTCATTTTGAGAATAATGGAAGGGTTAATGTTTTGGGCTTTCATTACTTTGAGAATAACTTTTTTACTTTGATAGTTTATACAGCTACTCTCTTGGTATACTAATGCAAAATGATGACAGTTTGAGGACAACAAATTCATTAAACTTGTTGTTTGGAATCAGTTTAAAGGGCAAAATGTAAAAAGTGACACATGACTTTTTTTCACTCAACCAGTTGGGATGGGTTAATTGTAATGCTGATAGATTAGGCAAAGAGCATTGAAATTTGACAAAAAGATATTTAATATATTAGACGGTATTTTTTCTTTAATTTAAACCCATAATTACATATATTTTTATCGACTTTGTAGAAAGTTTAGGTTACAATACAGTGTTTTCGTGCAAACAGCGCCTCTAGTGGTTGACACCCAACCTTTAATGGAGGATAAAAGTTCCTGGAATTATCCGATTGGTGGAAAATGAAATGAGCTTGTAAGTGTGAATAAAATTTTTAAAGTACATGTTTTGGAAAAGATATAAAATATTGGTGACTATTGTCTTCTGAAATGTGTGAGAGAAGATTAAAATTGGGTGGGAGTAGGTAAAAATATGTCTATTTCATTCAGTGCGAAACTGGACGGGAGTATAGGAAGCTCCAAATTTAAAGGCAAAATTCACATGGCGACCTATATTTTTTTTCAGTATCTTTTTTTCATGAGATGATAAACTAAATGGATAGATGGTTGTTTTTGCCCAAATTAGCTTGATGAGATGGGGAGAGGAGGAAAGATTAGTACTGTCGTCAATGGAAAAAAAACACTGTATTGTAACCTATCTTTTTGATTTTTTATGAAAAATATGGCCGCCATTGGCCATCTTGGATTTTGCATATAAATTGTCAACAATTCTATTAGTACACCTTATAGGTCGCATTCCTCACCAAATCTTTTTCGAATTTCTTATATAGCTTTAGTGTGATCTCCAGATGAAGAAAAGACACAGATTCTTCACCCTTAACAACCACATTCTACAACAAGTAACATCAAATCTGTACCTAGGTCTGCAAATATCCGAGGACCTAAAATGGAAAGAACATATAAACAACATCAGCAAAAAGGCCGGTTCAACCCTTGGGTTCCTTCGCAGAAATCTCCAACACTGCTCAAGGGAATGTCGCAAAACAGTATACATCACTCTAGTTAGATCCATCATGGAATATGGGGCAATAATCATCTGGGACCCATGCACTAAAAATGAAATAATTAAACTGGAAAACATCCGCAGAAGAGGTGCGAGATTCATCACCAAAGACTACAAATCTAGGGAAGACGGCTGAATGATGAGAATGCTGGAGGACTTAAAACTACCAACCTTACAAACCAGACGCCAACAAAATTGTCTAATATTCTTTTATAAAGTAGTTGAGGGGCAGATACCAGCAAAACCAACCAACAGTCTTATAAAATTCCAAAAATCAAAACGTCAAATTGAAGCTAAACAATACACAGACTGCCAAACATCTAACATTGTAAGTTCATCTGCAAGAAACAACAGCAGAGAGAGCAGACCAGTGGAAATTCCATCAAGCAGAACAGAACAATATAGAAACTCTCTCTTAGTCCGCATGGCAGTAAATTGGAACCATCTGGAAGAAAATATAGTCTGCGCACCGAAGTTAGAAAAGTTCAAAACAGCATTACTGGACCATCGTGACTAATGCACCCTCCCCATCACATCAAAGCCCAACATGGATATCTGCGATGTACAGATACAGACAGAGAGATGGGAGCTATCAAATGTTTCTGAATTTTTTTGAAAAATACGGTAGCCAGCAGCCATCTGGGATTTGGCGAATCCCAGACATCTGCCCCCGGCTGTCTGCCCCCCTGTCAAAATTGATAGAAGAGGACACCTGCCCCCCCCCCCCCCCCCTCATGACTTTCAAGAGCTGGACACCTGCCCCCCCTACTAAATTTTATTAACAGGACACCTGCCCCCCCAGCTAATTTGTATACTGTGGACTGAATGAATGAAAGGTTTTAGCACGCTGAAGGCGTGCAGGGACGATGTGGGATTTACAAATCCCTTGCGACCCGGTTAACCTTATTTTATTTCACTCGGATCACACAGGCCTAGCTTTCCTATTGCCTCGAATGGGGTCTGCGGGGGTATGCACGCGGTTAGAATTTCCAGCAGTTTACGTTGGCGTGATAGATTGTCAATAATCAATCCCTCAATGCCATTAAGACTGTTGGAGAGTGGGCTCTATTCGGTTCTAGCTTGGCGATGGTAGAGGTCTGAGTCCCACCGTGGTGGCGAGCCAGAATATAATGTTGTCCGATGACAAATTTATGGGAAGAAGAGAAAAGAAAACCAAACAGCAACGCCGGTTTGGTAGTGGCCCCGGTATATGACCACAGCGGTTAAAAAGGAATGGAGAAAGCTCCAACAGTTTAGTTTGAAAAACCAGGAGTCATCCATCAAGCCTTCTGGGAGATAGGATACCGTGGACACCTGCCCCCCTGTTGGTTTATGCGCCTATAGGACATATGGCCTATTTTCTAACAAAAATGTTATAGTAACTTATTGATATGAGCAGGCTTTTTATTGTAAATATTGAACAGATGCATTCTCAAAACACAAGCTAAAGCAAAGAAATGAATCCACACAGTTATCCTTTTGCTGGTATGCTTTGAAGTCTGCTGAGATAGACATTGTTATTCATTAAAGACAAGCAAATAGAACAGATGCTTACTGTAAACAAAAGCAACAAGTACAGTCATAACACTTTGCCCATACATAAAATAAACACAAGCTATATCAAAGTGGTTGCTTACTTACTAGTTGTCTATATAAGATACAACAACCCCTCTTCATTTCAGTTCTAAGTCCGCTTCTTTTCATAATATATGTGAATGATATAGAAAAAGTAGGGAAAAACTTTGTTGAACTATCGCAGTTCTCAGATGACAAAGGCATTTGGACAGCCAGCAAGTCCAGAAACATAATTAAAAATCGTCTGCAGGATACCATTCGCGATCTTGAAAGCTGGTGTGCCCTGTGGCGCATCAAACTCAATGCCGCCAAAACTCAAAAAGTTACGTTCTTCAAAAAGCAAAGGAAAAAACCAGTCCCGAGTATCGATCTCCAGTTATACGATCACAAACTAGAAGCAAACAAAGAGGCCAAATTTTTGGGATTTATCCTAGATAGCAATCTCAGTCTAAACAGTCACGTAAACTCCATTACGGTTAGAGCTACTAAACGTATTAATTTTCTGAAGATGATCAGAGGTAGAAATTGGGGAGCAAACAAAGATGTGCTTCTCAAGCTCTACAAAACATTTATACGTCCGGTACTAGAATACGGTGCCATAATAACAAGCGACCTAAGCAAAACCAACATTCAGAAGCTACAGAGGGTTCAAAATTATGCCCTGCGAGTGGCACTATGCAAACCGAAATGGACACCGATAAAGGAACTTCACGAGCTAGCAAAAATAGAAACTATTGATACGCGATTAAAAGACCTACAAACCAAAACCCTCAACAGACTCCAAGATAGTGAATTAATGGTTGAGTTGAACGAACACCGATCCCTTAACAGAAAAACAAAATAAGTTTCCAGAAAATAAAAAAAAAAAAAAAAAAATAATAATAAAATAAAATAAAATAAAAATTATACAATATAACTAAATCGCGTGGAGTCAGTGAGGATTGCCTCGCTACTCATTGGGAACTTTAGGATAGAGTCTGTGAGGACTGCCTCGCAACTCTGCTGAAGCGCGATTGAAACGCGTTTAATAAGATCTATATAACAAAACCCTCCACATACTCCAGGATAGTGAATCAATGGTGAAGCTGAACGAACACCGAACCCTAAACAGAAAAACAAAATAATCCACAGTAAATTAAAATTACTCAATAGAATTAAACTGCGTGGAGTCAGTGAGGATTGCCTCGCTACTCATTGAGGTCTTTAGGATTGAGTCTGTGAGGATTGCCTCGCAACTCTGCGTGTTGGGAGTGGACTCCGAAGAAACACACCCCTTACCCCATCCATAGCAACAATCACACAGCAGGCACAATATACAATAGCGGATACCTATCTTTCTCTCTACCTTTTACTTTTCTAACTGAACATTCTCAAATTTTCTTGCAACACTCTTATCAAGAAGACGCATGGAAATGGTAGACAAAGCGTAGGAGGAATTGGTGCAACCTACCTTTCTGCAACATATACAAGAAACCACCAAACGCTAGGCAAGGATTGAAACAAGCTTGTCTGGCTGGGAACGAGTGTACATTTGATATAAATAAACATTTGAATAAAGATTTAACAGCCCTTTTAAGGGCTTGAGGGTGTGTGTCAGTGATTTTTTTTTTTTTTTTTTTTTTTTTTTTTTTGGGGGGGGGGTTGGGGTGGGGTGGAGGAGGTCATTTGGGATTCCCGAAGGATAACCAGATACCTCAAAATCACATACGCCATCCTATCTCCCAGAAGGCTTGATGGATGACTCCCGGTTTCTTAAAACTAAACTGTTGGAGCTTTCTCCACTTCTTTTTTGTAACCGCTATGGTCATATACCGGGGCCGCTACCAAACCGGCGTTGCTGTTTGGTTTTCTTTTCTCTTCTTCCCTTAAACTTGCCATCGCACAACATTACATTCTGGCTCGCCACCATGGTGGGACTCAAACCTCTACCATCGCCGAACTGGAACCGAACAGAGCTCGCTCTCTAATAGTTTTAAAGGCGTTGGGGGATTGAGTATTGACCATCTAACACTCCAGTTTAAACTGCCGGGTATTCTAACCGCGTGCATAACCCCCTCAGACTCCATTTTGGCAATAGGAAAGCTAGGCCTGTGTGATCCAAGGAAAAAAAAAAATAAGGTTAACCGGGTCGCAAGGGATTTGTAAATCCCACATCGTCCCTGCGCGCCTTCGGCGCGCTAAAACCTTTCATTCATTCATTCTTCATTTCAGTTAAGCTTTACAATGGAAATTATCAAAATTATTAGAGGTTCTGACAAGTTGTGTGCTAATGGTTACACATTTACAAAAAAGAAAACTACCAAGTCGACAATCAGATGGGAATGTTCTAGACGGCGAGCTTTAGGTTGCAATGGAACTTTGAACACTGACTTGCATATTTCTGAAATTAGATCCATCTCAGATCACATACACCTAGCCGATGTCATGTCTGTAGAGGCTATGAAAGTAAGAGAGGACATAAAAGTCAGTATTACTATGAACAGAGCAAATCCCGGACAGATTGTGCTTGATAAATTAGCCGAGCATCCAGTTGGGGTGCGAGTTGCTGCTGGAAAAGTAGAGACAATAAAGCGTTCTATAAGACGTCACACGTGCCGAAGCACACCTAAAGAGCCACAGTCTATAGATATGATCCCTGAGCTACCAGGAGAATTTGTGACGGCAGGAGGGGCAGATGAACTTCCCTTTCTCATCTATGACAATTACATTGAGGATGGAAACAATTCAAATCGTGTGATTGTTTTTGCTACAGAGGAAGGACTTAAGTGTCTTTGTGACAGTGAACACTTTTTCGTGGATGGAACATTCAGTGTAGCTCCTAGGCAGTTTCAGCAGCTCTTTGTGATTCGAGCTATGAAAGAGAACATTCCTATTTCATGTGTTTATGCTCTGCTCTCTCATAAAGATCAGTCGAGATATGAGGAAGTTTTTACTGCTGTTTTAAATACTTGTGATGAACAAAATGTAGTTCTCTATCCTGTTTCAGTATCTTGTGATTTTGAATTGCAATACACAGTGCCGTACATACAATGTTAGGTAGTCATATAAGGATTCAAGCGTGTTTCTATCATCTGACCTAAAGCACGTGGAGACACATACAGAAAGAGGGATTAGCCACTTGTTACAAGGAGGATGATGAAATTAAGCATTTTTGTGGAATGCTAGATGGATTGGCTTTTTTGCCACCTGACTCTGTTAAGGAAGGTATGAGGTATTTGAGAACTGTTGTGCCCAGGGAACTGAACAATCTCATTGAATACTTTGATATCACACACATAAATGGTCGCTTAAGAACAATGAGAGGAGCAGGAGGTGTTATCAGAATATGCCGCACTGGTGCACCCACATACTCAATTGAAATATGGAATGTTAACTCAGCCACTATCAATGATGGACATAGAACCAACAATATATGTGAGTCATGGAACCATGGTTTCACCTGTTTGGTGGGACACAAAAATCCTGGACTGCAGCACAGTATAAGGTGCATTCAAAAAGATCAATTGGCAGCATTGACTGAATTGGAAAGGGTTAGGCTAGGGGATCCTTCACCTAGGCGAGTGAGAAAAGAAACAGAAAAACTTCAGAAAAGACTTTAAAAGCATTGCCAAGCATTTCAGACTGGTGACAAAACTATCATGGAATTGTTACATGCTGTAGGGAAGTGTATTAGGTTTTAAGTGGTCCAAGATATGTTGTTGATGTGCTGTCACATTTTTAAGTTTTATCCAAGTGCTGAAGATATATATTTCATTCCACTGACAAAATACATTTTACTGAGGTTTATTTTAGTGCTGAAGAGAACATATATAATTTTTTTGTCAATGAAATTATAGAAAAGTTAGCTTTACTGGAACAAGCTCTTTGAGCTCGTTTCATTAACAGCCACATTTCTATCATTTCGTTGACAAAATACATTTTACTAGGTTTATTTTAGTGCTGAAGAGAACATATATAATTTTTTTGTCAATGAAATTATAGAAAAGTTAGCTTTACTGGAACAAGCTCTTTGAGCTCGTTTCATTAACAGCTACATTTCTATCATTTCATTGACAAAATACATTTTACTGAGGTTTATTTTAGTGCTGAAGAGAAGATATACAACTTTTTTGTCAATGAAATTATAGAAAAGTTAGTTTTACTGGGAACAAGCTCCTTGAGCTCGTTCCATTAACAGCAACATTTCTATCATTTGATTGACAAAATACATTTTACTGAGGTTTATTTTCGAGCTGGCAATATATAAATTTTGTCTTAAGTGGAATTGGACTAAGTGGAATTCGTCTAAGTGGAACACACAATATATTTTTAGGTTTTAGCCAGTGAGGAATAGAATATAATGAAGAACATTTATCATTGAAATTGTCGACACATTTTCGACTGCTTGGCCTTTATAAAGTGGGAAAAATAGATTTTCTACTTATTCCAAAACAAATTCATATGAATCTTCAAGAAAAAAAAAAACTATGTGCAATGGTGGAGATATACTTGAGTGGTTTTAAAATGAGATTAAATTGGTTTGTATTGTATTGATGTTTCTATTTATTCTATTTATTACTCAGACAAAACACTTCTTAGCAATAAATCAATTTTGCAAACAGAGTAATAATATAAGAAGTATGGTGTTAAATTTTAGAGTCTAATTCAGTTAATTCACACACAATGTATTATATGTAATTGCTTTATTGTTCAAGATTATGTACCTGTATGTTATTGTTGTTATTTGAGACAATTGTGTTAATAATGTTAATGTGGAAATAAATCACATTGACACTTTTTTGACAGTTTTAGTTTTTATTATTAGATGTGTCCTATAGGTGTATAAACCAGCAGGGGGGCAGGTGTCCACGGTATAAAAATTAGCTGGGGGGCATTTCATACTCTCCCCCATAGCGACAAGCACACACACGCACAGCAGAACACCACACAGGGGGGGAGGGGGGGGGGGGCTGGGTCTCAAGCACGAGAGTATGTTACTGCGCTCACGAATGTAAAGATTCGTGCATTTCATACTCTCCCCCACATACACAGCAGATACCACACGGACACGCAACTAAAGAGGTGCTACTTTTATCTTTACAGTTTGCATATTCTAATGAAAACTAATTCTACCTTCTTCTTTTAAGCAGGTACACAAAAGATGTTTTTTTGACCAGCACCCCAATAACCACTACAGACAGTCTAACCGTTATGGAAACAGTCACCCCCACGGTTCCTAAACATCCTCCGCTCCATCCCTAAAAGTGGTTGACCACTTTAAGGGAGGTGAGCGTTGGTCCTGCGTCCCGCCTCTGTCCCTTTTTGTAAGCGCATTGCGCATCTTTTTGTCCCAGCCCAATAGGATTACAATGCAGGCCTGCCCCCGAACCAGGGAAGTTCGGGTCTTCTTCTTCTTGGTGGTCCCCGAAAGGGGTCGTTGTTTTCGTCCAAAGAGTTCAACCAAACAGAGACAGCCTGAGGCAGATTATACTTGCCAGTGATGGCCATCACTCATAATCATCCTCGAAGCGGCAGACTATACTTGCCCGAAAATCCAGATCAACTGCACCCTCGGGGAGAGGTAGTACCTTTGTGAGAGGACCCAACCTCTCACACTGGTCCTCACCCGAGGGTTCAACCGACATCAGCCAAGAGACCATCATGACGCGACTGGCGACACCGGCCAAGTACCTGAAGCAGTTCCTCCTTCAACACACCTAGACATGTGAGAACGAATCACAGTCAACGAGGGTCGAAAGGGGCTTGCCCCCCATACCGTCCCTGCGCGCCTTCAGCGCACGAAATCATTCCTTTCGGGATCATTACACTGTGTCCTGTTACATTTGCACCTTGGACTCTGAGGTGTAAACATCTAGAGAACAATGGAGCTACCATTAGTCATTCAAGAAACACTGATCAAAGTGAAGGAGTATCCAGGTGCGCAAGGGAACAATTCACTTGACAGTGGATTTTGATACTAATACAGAACCGACGTCCTTGGAGAGGTGTAGCACCTTTCGTGGGGGGATTTCCTCCCGCACTGGTCACCCTCCTTGTGGCTCGGACAAGCTGGACAAAGACCGCCAGAGCAGTACAGCCACCACCAAGAAGAAGAGAAAGAAGGGACCCTCCGCCAGACGAGATGCCCGCCGAATGACAGAGTTTCTGGAGAAGAAGAAGAAGGAGAAGGAAGAGAAGGAGGCAAGTGAGGGTGTCATAGGGTCAACACCTGTCACCCCTGACCAACCCTTGTCCAGCTCGGCACCCCCCTCCCAGGAGGAGGGTCCGGAGGACCATGGGTCGTCAGGTGACAGATCAATCTCCAACCCATCTGACTCTTCATCTGAAGAGGAGATGGAGGAAGATGACCTGTCTATGGTACAGGAAGTTGTCCCAGACGACGCATCTTCCACCCCTCCAGCTTCTTCGGACCAGGAGTCTGACCAGGAGGAGAGCATCCCGGATTCCGTGGAGGCATTCCTCGGGGAGTAGATCCAGTGCGATTATTTCCGTGCCACACTCCAGAAGACATACAACTACCAACTAGAAGCAGGTACCTCATCCCAAATGATCAGGACAATACTCAAAATGATTATCGGACATTCCAACAGCTCTCAAGAAACAGCAGAAACAGCAGCAAGGATCAGGCCGTACACCGCCAAAGAAGAGCCTACTCTTCCCCCTGATCCAAAAACACCACCTACAACTATCTCACCGACACATCCTCCTCCTCCCAAGAAAAAACGCAGGAGACACAGACGCCGCTGACTACCTTAACTCCTTCCCTCCTTTTCCACATCCAGACAAGCCAAAAACTTATACAGTTACAGAGGGTCGAAAGGGGCTTGTCCCCCATACTGTCACTGCGCGCCTTCGGCACGCGAAATCATTTCGTTCGTGTCCTGTTAGGTAAAAAATTTGCCAATGGCAAAATAGCAGCAAAATCCTCTACTAAAAAAATAACCCCGCTAATGGAGGTCAACACCTGCCCTCCTAAGGAATCAGATAAAGAGCCTATCCACACAATTAACAGCCCTACACCAGGGCCAAGTCATCAGGGGCCCCAAGCCATAACAATCCCAGCACATCAGATGGGCATGGACTATGCAGTGGCCATTAAAAAACAAACCACTGCCCCCAGAACCAGTCAGAACCGTCAGAAGAAGCTACTAACTCCATCCCAAGGAAAAACATCTTCATTCATAGTGGTAGTGACCAGGGTACACCCCGATACTAGCAAACAGGAGATCAGCCAAAGCATCCCAGAATGCAGCTGGGACAGGTTTACCTCGAGAGTCACGGGCAATTGCTCGTGGAAGCTGAAAGTGACCTGTCCTAGCCGCAAAACTAAGAATATTGACTGAAGGTATTATCATAAACGGCAAGAGGCATGAAGCGGAGGAGTATCGGTCCACCCCTCCTCCAATTCAATGCCACAAGTGCCAGAAATTTGGACACGTAGCCAACAAATGTAGAGGGACTTTGACCTGTATGAAATGCGGAGGTAACCACCTAACCAGAGCATGCAGTTCCAACTCCCCCTCTTGTACTAACTGTAAGGGCAGTCATCTTAGTAACTATTGTGGGTGCCCCATTATAAAAAAGTCAAAACAAATATTGAACTAAAAAATCTAGACTTGAAAAAACCCGACAACGCATCATCCCCCCACGCAATATGCTCCCTAGTCGCAGGAGCGTTTTACTCTAACTAAACATGTCAGCGCTAATCTGACATCTGCTACGATGTAAGCCGTTCAGTGATAAATCATGTCGACGATCACTGGGTCGGCGATGATCTAGGCAGCGACCACCTCCCGGTTCATGCCTCAATAAAACTATGCAACCCCTTTGGTACCCCCCCCCCCCCCCCCCCCCACTCTCCACAGGAATTTTAGAAAAATCAATTGGAACCTCTACCGCGACATCATCAACGTCAAATTCACAAACACCTCCCCTTCAAATGCAACTGAACTCGAAGCCCAATGCGATGGCATAGAAAAAACCATCAACTCTACCCTTAATGAAATATGCCCAAAAGAATTAGTATGCCCCTGGAGAAGCACTATCTCGGTCGACACACTTTCATTAATCAAAACCAAAAGGAAAGCTCTTCGAGCTCTTAAAACCGAAACTGACCCTGGTAAGAAAGCTGACCTCAAAAAAACATACAACCGCCTTCATGGCGAGGTTAAAGAAGCTCTCAAAGCTGAAAAACAAGCCAACTGGGAAAAGCCAACAGCCAACCTAAACGGGGTCCAGGATGCTAAAAAATTTTGGGACTCTTTCAAAACCCTAACTGGGCAAAAAAACAAAGGCCGCAAAGCCGCAGCCAAACCTCTTAAAAGGGAAGACGGTTCCTTCACGCGCACCGACAAAGACAAGGCAGACACCTTTGCCGACCTCCTAAGAAAAATGCATCGCCCGTATCAAGGTCCGGGCAATGATGACACCATCATAAACGCCATTGATGGCTTCATCAATGAACACCTGGATATCTACCATTACCCCAAATTCGATAACGAGCCAGAAGACGGGAATGACGATGACCTCGTCACTCCTATCACCAATGATGAAATCATCAACGTCATAAATAAGTGCAGAAATTCCTCCTCACCCGGCGAGGACGAAGTTAGTTCCAAAATTCTAAAACAAAGCCCAAATTCCCTAATCGAAAAACTGAAGAAAGTGTACAACGCATGCCTCACCCATGGCTACTTTCCTAAATGCTGGAAAAAAGCCATCGATGTCATGATACCAAAACCAGACAAGGACCCATTCGATCCAACCAGCTACCTCCCAATCAGCCTCCTCAGCTGTATTGGTAAGACATTCGAACGAATCCTCACCAATCGACTCAGGGGGTGCCTTGAAGACAACAATTTTTAGCTCAACTTTGGCAAAGCCAAATTTGAGTTTTGTCATGGCCCGTCGTCCGTCTGTCCGTACGTCAACAATTGGATACGGCTCGGGCTAGAGGCCGTATTTATGAACCGATCTTTATGAAACTTCTTGGGTACCTTTGTTATGACTGTGGGACGAGAACGAGTGTTTTTGGGTGCAGTCCGAAATTCAAGATGGCTGCCAGCTGCCATTTTGTACCGACGATGCAGAAATCTGTTTTTTGTACAGAACTTCCATATGAAAGCTCTGATTTGAATAATTTTTTGTATTTTGTATGAATGTTTAGTACCATGGGATACATCACATATAATATGGGTTTTTTCTCGTGCGTAAATTGTGCAAATTAGACTAATTTTGATGTTTTTTGGTGTTACTTTCAGCACTGTAAGCGCAAATGCCAATACTGCTCGGGCTAGAGGTCGTATTTATGAACCGATCTTTACGAAACTTCTTGGGTACCTTTGGTATCTCTGTGGGATGAGAACGAGTGTTTTTGGGTCCGACCCAAAATTCAAGATTGCCGATGGCAGCCATTTTGTACAAAATTAGGTGCAATCAGATTTTTGCACAGAACTTCCATTTGAAAGCACTGATTTGAATAATTTTTTGTGTGAATGTTTAGTACCATGGGATACATCACATATAATACGGGTTTTTTTCTCGTGCAGAAATTATGTAAATTAGATGAACTTTGATTTTTTCAGTGCGACTTACACACAGTAAGTACACATGTCAATACGGCTCAGACTAGAGTCTGTATTTATGAACTGATCTTCACGAAATGTCTTGGGTACCTTTGTTATCACCTTGGGACAAGAACGAGTGTTTCTGGGTGCGGTCTAAAATTCAAGATGGCTGCCAGTGGCCATTTTGCACCGAAATTAGGTCTAATCAGTTTTTTGTACACAACTTCTATACGGCTCAGACTAGAGGCCATATTTATGAACCAATCTTTACGAAACTTCTTGGGTACCTTTGTTATCACCGTGGGATGAGAGCGAGTGTTTTTGGGTGTGGTCCGAAATTCAAAATGGCCACCAGCAGCCATTTTGTACCAAAATTAGTGCAATCAGTCTTTTGTACAGAACTTCTGTATGAAAGTTCTGATTTGAATAAATTTTTGTATGAATGTTTAGTAACATGGAATACATCACATATTGTAAGGTTTTTTTTTTCGTGCCGAAATTATGCAAATTAGATGAACTTTGATTTATTCAGTGCAACTTACACAATGTAAGCACACATGTCAATACGACTCAGGGTAGCGGCTGTATTTATGAACCGATCTTCACAAAACTTCTTGGGTACCTTTGTTATCACCTTGGGACGAGAATGAGTGTTTCTGGGTACGGTCCAAAATTCAAGTTGGCTGCCAGTGGCCATTTTGTACCGAAATTAGGTCCAATCAGTTTTTTGTCACAACTTCTACACAGCTCATATTTGTGAACTGATCTTCACGAAACTTCTTGGGTACCTTTGTTTTCACCTTGGGACAGGAATGAGTGTGTTTTGGGGTGCCTTTGTTATCATTGTGCCATGAGAACAAATATTTTGGGGTTCAGTCAGACCCACTCTGGGACTCAAAGATTTCTTTTCTAGTTTAGCATCTGACTGTCACCCACCTTTACAATACTTTACCTATACATTTGTTACAGGCAACGGTCAGTATTTATGTACAGACCATTACAATACTTTATATGTACCTTTGTTATCAGGTCAATACCTAGATGTTTGTCATTACTGTGTCACATACTATACATGTACCTGTCTTTGTCTTGACAAGTTGAGCTACAGTGTCATTGACACTTTCATTTAATAAGTCACAAAGAGCCTATAGAAACCGTAAAGAAGGCATCGAGCATGTCTACCGCCTAATCACTCAAATGAAAACCACAATTAACAATCAGCAATAGGCGCGGCGGTCCTGTTGGATGTCGAAAAAGCATTTGACTCTGTCTGGCACAATGGAATGCGCCATAAATTATCTAAAATGGAACTCCCCACGAAATTGCTTAGATTACTGTCCTCCTTCCTAAATGATCACGAAATTAAAGTCAGAGTAAACAATGAAATGTCCGACAGTGACAGTGTCCCCCTAGAAGCAGGTACCCCCCAAGGATCCGTCCTCAGCCCCCTCCTTTATATCTATGTAAATGATCTCAAATTCTCCGAGGATCGTGTTCTAGCCTCCCAATTCGCGGACGATAAGGGCCTCTGGGACTCTAATAATACAGCCAATCTACTCCAAAAACCTCTGCAACGCACTCTCGATGACCTAGAACAATGGTGTGCCAAATGGAGAATTAAGCTAAATGCCAACAAAACCCAACAAATCACCTTTACTCGCAAGACAGGCAAACGAGACTGTGACCTGAAACTAATGGATAAAGTCCTCTCAGAATGCAAAGAGGCGAAATTCCTCGGCATCACCATTGATCAAAAACTGTCCTTTAATAAACACACCAAAGATATGGCGAAAAAAGCAACCAAAGGCATTTACCTATTGAAAATGTTAAAGGGAACCTCCTGGGGAGCCAACCAGGCCACCCTACTCAAACTATACAAAGCCCTTGTGCGCCCAGTACTCGAATACGGGGCAATCATCCTAACTGACCTCAATCAAACTAATATGGGAAAACTCCAGAAGGTCCAAAATCACGCACTTGTGGTCACCCTCCATGCCTCATGGGACACACCTATCAAAACACTCCACGACAGGGCTGATATCCCCACCATCAAAGACTGCCTAGCCACCCCGGCCGCGAAAAATCATGACCGGCTAGCCTACAGTGAACTAATTTCCGAACTTGGAGCTATTCGCGAAAGCCGACAAAAGCCCAAAAATTCCAAGCAAAACTAAAATTGATTGAGAAAATCTAGGGAACGAGAAGGTGAGCTAACAGGCAGATTAACAGCTTAACTGTGGCCTTCTACCAGAAAGGGCTGCCTTTACCGACTCAGCAAAAATCATAATCCCATTCAATGACTGCATTAAACTAAAGGTGCTACTTTTATTTTTTATTTTACTTCATTTTACATACTCTAATGAAAACTAATTCTGCCTTCTTTTAAGCAGGTACAGAGAAGATGCTTTTTGATCAGCACCCCAATAACCGCTATGGAAACTATAACCGTTATGGAAATTGCAAATCCCATGGTTCCGGAATATCCTCCACTCCATCCCTAGAAGTGGTCGACCACTTCAAGGGAGGCAAGCATTGGTCCTGCGTCCCACCTCTGCCCCTTTTTGTAAAGTGTCCACATTGTGCATTTTCTGTCCCACCCAAATAGGATTATAATGCAGGCCTGCCCTGAACCAGGAAAGTTCGGGTCTTCTTCTGGTGGTCCCCGTAAGGGGTCGTTGTTGCTTTCTTCCTAGACGTCCTACCACACAATCAGAGACAGCCTAAGGCAGACTATACTTGCCAGTGATGGCTAACATTCGAAATCATCTCCTAAGTGGCAGACTATACTTGCCTGAAAATCTAAAACTACTGCACCCTCGGGGAGAGGAAGTACCTTTGTGAGAGGACCCAACCTCCCACACTGGTCCTCACCCGAGGGTTCATCCTACTCCAATCAACAAAGCCATCCACCCACCACGCCGCAAGCGGGGACTCCGCCGAGTACCTGAACCCTTCCCTCCTTCAACATGCTTCGACATGAGTAAACGAACCATATACAGTCACTGAGGGTCGAAAGGGGCTTGTTCCTTAAACCGTCCCTGCGTGCCTTTGGCGTGTGAAACCATTCCGTCCGGTGTTCTGTTAATAAAATTTGGTAGGGGGGCAGGTGTCCAACCCTGGAAAATCATGAGGGAGCAGGTGTCCTCTTCTATAAATTTTGACGGGGGGGGGGGGGGGGGGGGGGGGGGGGGGGCAGACAGCCGGGGGTAGGTGTCCGTATCCCGATTTGGCATATGAATTGTCAATTCCATTAGCACACCCTGCAGGCAGGGTTGGGGTATTGTATTCCGTATTCAGTCATGTTCAATACATTTTTTCAAGTATTCGGATGTATTCAGTATTCATGCAATTTTAAAGTATTCATATTCGTATTCGAATACAGTCAAATTTGAGGTGTATTCATAAATACATTTGAATACTTTTCTTATTTTTAATACATAGAGTATTTTGTAAAAAAAAATTTGATTATCAATATCAGAGAATAGTCAAGAATTAAACTAGTACATTTGAAGTGCCTGGTTTTTCAATATATTAAAATTATATCATTATATTTAATAATAGAATATATTTATTTTTTTGTATGTGTTACAATATTTTTAACTCCAGCAGGCTAATTCAAGGCAAATGCTGATTTATAATAGCTTATTTGTCTTGACCTTCAAAGAAATGTTTCAAAGCAGATGATCATATTTGATATGGATTCATGATGAAGACAATGGTTAGATAAAAGACTAATTATTATTAGAATTATTATTCTTAGAACAAAGGATATCAGTCTGGCCACTGTACAGATTCTTAATCCTTAAATAACTCCAATATCCAGTTAGCACTAATCTCATATTTTTTAGCTCACCTGAGCAAAGCTCAGGATGAGCTTTACTGATCACTTTCCATCCGTCGTCGTCGTCCGTCGTCGTTGGGCGTCAACAATCATCTCCTCCCAAACCGCTAGGCCAATTTTAATAAAATTTTGCGGGATTGATCATTGGGTGGAACACTCGAAGAATTGTGTTTGAAATCTCCGTCGCCCATCTAATATGGCTGCCTTGGCTGCTGATTGGCAAAAACACATTAAAATCTTCTTCTTCAGAACCGCTGGATCAATTTGAATAAAATTTGCTGGGGATAACCAGTGGGTGGTCCTCTCTCAGAATTGTGTTCGGTTTGTACGCCCGCCATCCAACATGGCTGCCACAGCTTCTGATTGGCTGACGCTCCACCCCTAAATTTCTATTTTTTGAATCAAGAGATCGATTTGAACCAAATTTTTTTTGAGGACTTATTGGGTCATAAGTATCTAATTTATGCCGAAAAAAATTTTCACGTAGCCCCATGGGAACCTCAGGAGCTAAAAATAGAAAAAATTAAAATTGCTCATATCTCCAAAACTGCACGGCTCAGAAACTTTTTATTTGCTGTGCAGCTTGCTTATGAGCAATGGAAAGGAATGGTAGAAAAAAATCGCTAACGGTTTTTTTCTAAGGGACTTTCTTGGGACTCTGAAAAAGTGCTGACTCGGCACTTTTTAACACTGAAGGTAATGCAAAAACATTAAAAACTCTTATTCTCGCGTCAACAATCATCTCCTCCCAAACCACTAGGCCAATTTTAATAAAATTTTGTGGGATTGATCATTAGGTGGAACACTCGAAGAATTGTGTTCGAAATCTCCGTCGCCCATCTAATATGGCTGCCTTGGCTGCTGATTGGCAAAACACATTAAAATCTTCTTCTTCAGAACCGCTGGATCAATTTGAATAAAATTTGTTGGGGATAACCAGTGGGTGGTCCTCTCTCAGAATTGCATTTGGTTTGTCCGCCCGCCATCCAACATGGCTGCCACAGCTTCTGATTGGCTGACGCTCCACCCCTAAATTTCTATTTTTTGAATCAAGAGATCGATTTGAACCAAATTTTTTTTGAGGACTTATTGGGTCATAAGTATCTAATTTATGCTGAAAAAATTTTTCCCATATCCCCGTGGGAACCTCAGGAGCTAAAAATAGAAAAAATTAAAATCGCTCATATCTCCAAAACTGCACGGCTCAGAAACTTTTTATTTACTGTGCAGCTTGCTTATGACCAATGGAAAGGAATGGTAGAAAAAAATCGCTAACGGTCTTTTTCTAAGGTACTTTTTCGGGACTCTGAAAAAGTGCTGACTCGGCACTTTTTAACACTGAAGGTAATGCAAAAACATTAAAAACTCTTATTCTCACGTCAACAATCATCTCCTTCAAAACCAATGGGCCAATTTCAATAAAATTTTGTGGGCTTGATCATTGGGTGGAACACTCGAAGAATTGTGTTCGAAATCTCTGTCGCCCATCTAATATGGCTGCCTTGGCTGCTGATTGGCAAAACACATTCAAATCTTCTTCTTCAGAACCGCTGCATAAATTTGAATAAAATTTGCTGGAGATAACCAGTGGGTGGTCCTCTTTCAGAATTATGTTCGGTTTGTCCACCCGCCATCCAACATGGCTGCCACAGCTTCTGATTGGCTGATGCTCCACCCCTAAATTTCTATTTTTTGAATCAAGAGATCGATTTGAACCAAATTTTTTTTGAGGACTTATTGGGTCATATCTAATTTATGCTGAAGAAAATTTTCCCGTAGCCCCGTGGGAACCCCAGGAGCTAAAAATAGAAAAAATTAAAATCGATCATATCTCCAAAACTGCAGGGCTCAGAAACTTTTTATTTGCTGTGCAGCTTGCTTATGACCAATGGAAAGGAATGGTAGAAAAAAATCGCTAACGGTTTTTTTCTAAGGTACTTTTTCGGGACTCTGAAAAAGTGCTGACTCGGCACTTTTTAACACTGAAGGTAATGGAAAAACATTAAAAAATCTTTTTCTCGCGTCAACAATCATCTCCTCCCAAACCACTGGGCCACATAAAATTTTCTGGGATTGATCATTAGGTGGAACACTCAAAGAATTGTGTTTGAAATCTCTGTCGCCCATCTAACATGGCTGCCATGGCTGCCATGGCTGGTGATTAGGAAAACACATTAAAATCTTCTTCTTCAGAACTGCTGGATCAATTTGAATAAAATTTGCTGAGGTTAACCAGTGGGTGGTCCTCTTTCAGAATTGTGTTCGGTATGTCCGCCCACCATCCAACATGGCTGCCACAGCTTCTGATTAGCTAACGGCCCACCCCTAAATTGCTATTTTTAGCTCACTGAAGGGAGCTCAACTTTATCACTTTCCATCCGTTGTCCGTCGTCGTCCGTCGTCGTGAACACTTTTCAAACAACTTCTCCTCCTAAATCACTGGTCCAAATTGAACTAAATTTGGTTGGTATCTTCCTTAGCATGTGTCATTTAGAAATTGTGTGACTAAAGTTACCGCGCCCAATGGGGACCCCAGAAGGGGCGGAAAGGTGCAAAAACCTTTAAAAATCTTCTCCAGAAACAGTAAAGTAAAAAAAATAAAAATGGCCATATCTCAAAAATTGCACGGCTCAGAACATTTTTTTAAGCACTAAGCTTCCTCATGACCAGCCGAATAGAGCTGTACAAAAAAAAAAAATCGAAAATAGTGGGGGAGATTTATAAAGGGGTCTGGGTTTAAGTACCTTGGTCAACAGGGCGGAATGAGGGTGACCATGGTTTACCTCATTGGAAGAGGTTAAGTTGTTGGTACAGAAATAAGAATTTCCTGTCAGCAAATGGAGATGGAGTATGGTAAATGGTTTTGTGTTTCAAAATTATGGGCAGACACCCCCAAAGGCAATTCCACTCTGCAAGTTTTGTGGAGATCAACTTAAGCACCATTGAGAAAAGAATAACTGAAGTATGGTAAATGGTTTCATGTTTCAAAATTATAGGCAAATACAACAGAAGGACAATCTGGGTCAACCATTCAGACAACGTGCAAGTTTGACAGAATTGCCTGGGCACCTTGAGGAATAATTGGTTAAACAAATGGAGAGACTTAGTTTGACTGGTGTATGGTTTTGTGCTTCAAAATTGTAGACAAATAACTAACATGAGCAAGCCTAGGGCTTCAACCAAAAATTCGCTATTCAGAATTTTTCAGATTCTCATTTTGTGCTTTTGGAACATGGGTTGTAATACCTGACGTGCGCCGGATATTTGTGGTTTGTACTATGCGCTTTTTAGTGACACCTGTTCTAAATCATAAAGCCGGATATGTGTGGTTTGCAGTAGGCACTTTTTAGCGACACCTGTTCTAAATCATCAATCGAGTGTACCTCTTCGTTAGCTTTTATGAAATCGAGTATCACATGTTATTGTGTTTTAGAGAAAAAGCTAACATCATGTTAACAATTGATCTGCGATCACTTTATTTGCTTTGTTTCTCGTCCAGAACTTCAATCGCGTGGAACATGATGAAAATGCTTGGTTTTGTTCAACAGACGGATGAAAACGACAAATGATTCTGAAGACAACAGAAAACAGCTTTATCATTTTGCGTCCCACGTCCATACGTTTCCGAGACGTTTCGGCCTTTAGGCTTTACTAGGCTTTAGACGTTTCAACATGGGACGTTTCGGCCTCCTCGAAACACCCGAGACAAAAAGGCCGAAACGTCGCACTTCTTCGAGACAAAATTAAGGCGTCATCCAACAAAACTTGTTTTAGATAAATACACAATTTTAAATTCAACTTTGTTCCATGAAATCAGCCACAAATTTAAAAGTTTTTCTGCTGTAGTCCCTGGAAAAGTTCACATGGAGAGTATCGGGAAAAGAACTTAAACACAGGCAGTTTTAATCAAGAAATCTACGGGGGAAATATGGAGTTTTGTAGCACAGATGTTTTGTTTGATGGCGCCTTAAAACTTATCTTTCTTTGAAAATTGAAAAATTAAAAAGAGTCACAGATCATAAGTCCAGTGCCATAGTTCAGCTATCCGAACATTGTGGCTGCCCACTACATTCATATTCAGTACAGTGAAATCAGTGACAGTTTCCCCCGGTGCTATCACCGGGAGATATAGCCGATGTCTGAATGCGAAAATGGGTTTTATATCAATTGTTTTTGATTAGTGAATTACTTATGTGTGGTATTTTCAACCGAGTGGGGATTTTATTCATTTGATACACACAACGAGACATAAATTTCCATCGACATTCCGCTGTTGTTGCTTTTAATTCTCAAAACAATAATCGGGCAGTCTGCTGAAACCAGTACTCAAACGATTAGTCGACTAGTCGATGTCGACTCTGGGCAAGCCAGTAGTCGACTCTCAATTGTACAGTCAACTAGTCAGAGGATTTCAAGCTTTTAGGTAAATAGTATCACCTCTCTGCCACTGTCAGCCAGTTTGAACAGCAGTATTGGGCAATCAATGTATACATCTATTGCCATCTAATAGTAGTGACAGTAGTTTGTTTTAACTGGTACTAGTAGAGTGCTGAATTATTTTGGGCTATCAGGATATGTTATTAATTTGCCTTGTTGCAATTTATGGGAGAGTGCCTATAGGCACTATCCCATAAATCACAACAAAGCAAATTAAATAAGAGTGTATAATTTCACTCTTAGCATAATTAGAAGCACATTAACAGAATAGTTTTCCAGTAAGTTGCTGTATATGAATGCCCAAGTGAAGCCAAATTTGGACCTTCAGCACTCTACCGGAACACCAACACTGTTATAAGGAGACAAGTTTAGAGCTGAAACGATTAACCAGTTAATCGATTAACCGACGATCAACAGCATGATCGATCAAAAAAGTCCTTGATCGATTAACCGTTACCTTTGAACTACCGCATTTCAAGTGTTAATACTGTAAAAAACATTCCCCGACATACGTAGACATTGCCACACTCACTCGTCGGCGAATTGTCAGTTTCAAATGCATGCAGTACTCGCTATGATGTTGTTAAAACTTATAACATCAGTGAAGTCGGCATGTGTTTTATCCTGATAACGTTGTCTCTATGATTCCGTTTGATGTCATTGGAATGTGTGGGCAGTGTGCCTGAAATGCGATACTATGGCGAGAGTTATTGTTTTGAGGTAATCAGCATGCAATGAATGGTTGATGACTTATCAGGAGAGCACGTGCGCAATTGTTCTGTTTGTGCCAGAAACTCTTGTTATATTTCACATATAACATCTTTGGAAGATTCATTCACATGTTTGTTGAAATCAAATCCCTGGGTCCATATTTGGGCTGTCTATGGGAACCCAGATGTTCAGATTAGTGCAATATGAGGAATATTCTTTAAAAATCTTCTTCCAATCCACCAGTCAGAAGCTTTTGATATTTGGTATGCAGCATCCATAAGAGGGTGAAATTCAAGTTTGTTCAATTTGAGTCCCTGGCTTAATATTGGGGCTTTCTATGGGTGGGGTGAAGGGGTAGCAGGGGGCTGCATGTTAGGTACAGGTTTGTTCAAATCCATTCCCTAGTGTTTTTCCATAAAATTTGCCTTTCATGACTTCATTCCTTTGTAGTGTTGATGAACCATGTCTAACTGAATGTGACCCCAAATACTTCTTTGAACCACTTTGGCAGGTGAGCGATTAAGGTCACTTGGGGCCTCTTGTTTACAGTACTAGTAGAAATAATGTGTAGACTGATGGAGCTGAAATATTATTGTGGCTAAAGTACAACTTAATTTCAACAGTACAGTAATTGAATAATTGATTAAATGTAAACTCTGTTATCCCTTAATTTACCCAATACGGTGTTCAGAACAAAAAAATTATTATTAGCTTGATATTAGTTGGTTCCAACAAAGGACCGTAGTCTATGTTTTAGATAAAGCTGAACTATTATTGTGGTTAAATTACAACTTAATTCCAGCAGTACAGAAACTAAATAATTGATTAAATGTAAACTTAGTTATTTATTTACTTATTGAGGTTTAACGACACTTTTGACAGCCAGGGTCACCTTATGTTGGACAGTTTTACAGATGGAGGAAGCCGGAGTACCTGGTGAAAACCACCGAGCAACAGCGATCAACTGTCAGAATCCCCCAACGTACTAACTCCACACAAGCAGGGTTAGCATTGGTCGAAGACAAGTGCACCATCGATGTACAGTATGCCTAACAACACAATGCCACCATGCCCCATGTGGGCAATCAGGATCAAGTGCTATAACAATATAATAATGCAATTGCCCCTGGCGGGGATCGAACCGTGGACCTTTCGGTTTGAAGTTCAATGCCGTATCCACTGGGCCATTGCTCTCTCGTAAACTTAGTTAACCTTTTATCAGACAAAGTGTTTTGAAGAGCTCGTTCCACATTGATATTTGTATGATTTTATTGACAATGTTCGAAGATATTCCAGTTTTTTTCAATTTAATTTCTATGATCCATTTGGAAGAAATAATTTGAAAAGTATTCAAATATTCATATTTGTATTCATGAATGCATTGTAAAGTATCCATACTTGTATTCAAATACATTTGTAATTTGTATTCGTATTCATAAAATTTCAAAGTAGTTGTATTCAATACATTTGCAGTGTATTCGCCCCAACCCTGCCTGTTGGTTGCTTCTCTCACCCAATCTTTTTCAAACTTCATATTAGTGTTGAAACGATTAGTCGACTAGTCGAATTTGATTCGATTTTTGGAAAAATCGACTCTGAAATCCGCCAGTTGACTAGTCAGGAAACTCAAAGATGAAGTCGGAAAATGCCAATAGTGGGGGTTAATGATTACAAACATCAGACGTTTCTGCTTCGTGGTGGACCTATTTTAAATTGTATTGAGAAGTGGATATCAGTGCAATCATTGTCGTTTGTTGATGCCGATAATGTTACAACTTAGATTTCAGCAGCATTACAAGCACTGATTTCACCTAACCAAATCACTGGCAAGCGTTGAAGAAATATACTTTGATGTACAACTTCAAAGATGCCGTTAATCCATGCAAGTGTTCTGTCCCTCACCCAAGTTGCCCACACTTTTTAATTGCAGTTTCTGCAGAGTTCCCGTGCTTAAACTGACTCTTGTACGTGTATATAAGTGAACCTTCTTTGAGCCAATTGCCCTGTCTTCCTCAAAGGTAAATCAATGCTATAGCTCCATATTCTATGATAATACTGTACTGGTTTAGGTGCGAGCTGGCAATAACCGGATCTGAAGGTGAGGAAACTGTCCGTCACAAAATTTGACCTAGGAGTTTTAAATTAATTGCACCGGGCGAATGGTGGCACACTTCAAACATTTTACAAATTCACGAAACTTCTGTTTTAACATCATTGGGTACTTTTTCCACTGTACGGACAGAGGACTAGGAGGCACGCACTTCCCAGGTATCCTAATTTTTTTACTGAATGGTTAAAGCTATAATATGCATGATGTTTTAAAAAACTCAAAATACGAAAAAGAGAACAGCTACGTTCATGACTTTGACAAGGAAACTTCATCAAACACCTGTCAAACGAGTCATTAAACGAAAGGGTTATCAACTTACATTTAAAGTCTCTTAACACCTAATTTACGGAGACAATTATGTTTTCAACAGAAAAACCGACTAGTCGATTTTGAATCGATTACTCCCGTCGATTAGTCGACTTTGAAAAATAGGTAATCGTTTCAACACTACTGCATATGTAGCATTGATGTGATGCCTAGATAGGAGCTGTTGAATATTTCTGAATTCTGTGCACATATATGTTTTTTTTCTGGTTTCTTGGAAACATTTATCTGATTCCTGTATGCATGTCTTTAATTTAACCCTCTTAAGACTGCAATGTGCGTTCCAAAGATTATATTGATGCCATGATCAAACCCTTTCAATGCTGTGCACAAATATGTTTTTTTCTGGTTCCTTGGAAAAAATTGATCTGATTCTTGTTTGAATATCTTTTATTTATCCAATTCATGACTTCAGTGTATTTTCCAAAGATTTTATTTCATGTTGAACCCTTTCAATGCTGTGCACATATATATTTTTTTCTGGTTTCTTGGAAACATTTATCTGATTTCTGTATAGATATCTTTAATTTAATCCTCTCAAGACTCAGTGTGGGTTTCAAAGATCTTATCGATGCCTTGATCAAACCTTTTCAATGCCGTGAACATATATGTTTTTTCTGGTTTCTGGGAAAAAATTTCTTTGATTCCTGTATGAATATGTTTAATTTAACCCTCTATAGGCTTCAATGTGGGTTCCAAAGATTTTATTCCATGTAATACTGTTAATGAAAACCTATTTCTAATTTCTTTAAAAATATTTTGCCTCCTAAAATAAGCCTCCATAAATTCTCTTTCTGTTTTGTTTATTTTTGATGCTTTATTTATTTATATTTATTTATTAGGGTTTAACGACATATTAACAGCCAGGGTCATATCATGTTGGTGACAGTTTTATGGGTGGAGGAAGCTGGACTACCCAGAGAGAACCACCGAGCAACGACGAGCAGCTGTCAGCTCTCGAACATTGTAACTCTGAACTCTGCACCATGGCACAGGCAGGTTTAGATTGGTTGAAGACATGCGCACCATCGATATGCAGTACGCCTTAGTACACAGCATCATCGTGCCCCCATGTAGGCAATCAGGGTTAAGTGCTTTGCCCAAGACCACAACGTGGAAAAGGAATCAGTCGCTGAAATGGTCACCCAACCAACTACTAACCGCACTCAACGTTGCTTAACTTCGGTGATCTGACTAGAACTGGTTACCACGACGCCACCATGCCCCCTTCCCCTCCCCCACCCACCCCTTTTGATGCTTTAACCATTTTCATACAGACTTGAATTTACTGGTGACAGTAAAATTTTGTTTCTCTAGTTTGAAATCCTTCTTATTGTTTGGAACCACTGGGTCAAATTCATTCATTTATGGCACAGACCATCTTTGGAGTAAACCTTTTCTCCTTTGTTCAAATGAAGCTGCTGCCATCTTCAACCTAGTGGAATTTACTCTTCTGATTCCCCCCCCCCCCCCCCCCCACCCCCTCCCATCCCCACACACACACACAAATTACTATATCCCTTAGGGTGGGGTTAATGTTATTTAATAAGCCTAATATGCTTTTAAAATTCTCTTTTTATAAGCCACTTGCAATAATGCTTAGATTTCTTGTTTGGAACATACTTAGTGATGCAGATTTACTTATTTTCAAAGAAATTTGGGCTCCCAAATTTTAGGCTACACTCAAAATTTCTATTTTCAGAAAGAAAAGGCAGATGTGAACCAAGTTTGTCATGTAGCATATAACTGGGTCATTGCTATTTCATTTATGCCAGAATGTAATTAGTTCATCTAATCTATGTTGTGTTCTCATTGTCACATTTTCTCCCTTATTGTCTGGTGAACAAGTCAGTAAGGAGAAAACGTGACAATAAGAACACAACATATTTGTCCCTTTAACAGATAGATCAAGTGACGAGAGTTCATAATAATAATAATAATAACCCTTTGGCCAGCCGCTGATTTGTTGCGAATCTCGGACGAGAAGGCCCCCATTGCTTTTTAGTCGAGTTGTGACGAAGTCAAACTCGACTTATAGTTTGATGAATGGCAGGCGGGTGGCCGATTGGGCAGGTGGGCATAAACAACTGGTTTCCAGATGATAACTTGATAATGGTTCAACCTATGTTCATGAAACTTCATAGGTAGGTTGGTATTGGTGAAAGGAAAAACCCTATTAATTTTGGACTTGCTTGGTCAAAGGTCAAGGTCACAGTGACCTTGAACATAGTAAATTGTAAACAATTGGTTTCCGGATGATAACGTGACTACGGTTCAACCCACATTCATGAAACTTCATATGTAGGTTGGCCTTAGTGAGAGGAATAACCCTATTTATTTTGGACTCACTAGGTCAAAGGTCAAGGTCATAGTGACCCTGAACATAGTAAATCAAAACGATTGGTTTTCGGATGCTAACTTGATAATGGTTTGACCCATGTTCATGAAACTTCGTAGTTAGGTTGGCATCAGTGAGAGGAAGAACCCTATTTATTTTGGACTTGCTAGGTGCAAGGTCAAGGTCGCAGTGACCTTCAACATAATAAATCATAAACAATTGGTTTTCGGATGATAACTTGATAATGTTTCGACCCACGTTCATGAAACTTCATAGGTAGGTTGGCATCAGTGAGAGGAAGAACCCTATTTATTTTGGACTTGCTAGGTGAAAGGTCAAGGTCACAGTGACCTTCAACATAGTAAATCGTAAACAATTGGTTTCCAGACGATAACTTGATGATGGTTTGACCCACCTTCATGAAACTTCATAGGTAGGTTGGCCTAGGTGAGTGGAAGACCCCTATTGATTTTGGACTCACTAGGCCAAAGGCCAAGGTCACAGTGACCTTGAACATTATAAATCGTAAACAATTGGTTTCCAGATAATAATTTGACAATGGTTCCACCTACATTCATGAAACTTCATAGGTAGGTTGGCATTGGTGCAAGAAAGAGCCCTTTTTATTTTGGAATCACTAGGTCAAAGGTCAAGGTCACAGTGACCCTTCACATAGTAAATTGTAAACAATTGGTTTCCGGACGATAAGTTGATAATGATTAAACCCACTTTTGTGCTTTCACAACTCGACATTGGATCGGTGATCCTATGAGCATTTTTTTTCAATAGGGTCCTCACTTTAACACTATTGGAAATGTCAAAAGCGCATATTAAAACCTTCTTATAAGCTTCAGTCCAAATACTTACACAAGTTAGAGATGGGCAGTATTGGAATTTTGAGATCGGTATCGGTTTAGGTATTTTTAGAGGGGTATACCTCAGTATCGGTTTAGTGTTTGGTTTCTGACTGGACTGAAATTTGCTGATAGTTTCAAAGAGGAATTCATATCAAGAAAAATGGAATAAGTTGTTGTAGTATCATTCTACCACAACTCAATAAATGACACTGCCAATGAGCTAACAGTGGCATTATTTTACTACCACAAATCATATCTACAGTAATTTTGTGACTTGTCCTAAATACACCTTAAAATTTAAAGACCTATTTCAGGCTTTTGTGATCTCAGAGCATGTGCTCTGACCATGCCATCTATAGGAGGTTCTGCTGACAATAGACAAAACAACTGGGAAGTGATTTCTAGTGAAGTCTTGGCTGCCTTAACAGGCAGCCAAGACTTGACTAGAAATCACTGCTAAGAAATTGGACATGTACAGGTTGTAGTCTAGTGGGAATTCAGGCAGTTGCCCAGTCCTATGATGGTTAACCAAACTGAAAATAAAATCGGTCACTTCTTTGATGAAAATGAACATTTCAACTGTTGTCAAGCCTCAACAGGAACTTATAAATAGCTAATGTAGGAAAATTTGAAAATTCAGATGGTTTCGGTATTCAACGATTGGTTCGGTTCAGTTTTTCGGTATCCCATGATATCGTTATCGGTTTTGTTTTTTGGTATATTGCCCAACTCTAACACAAGTGACATAATTTATCTCTGTAGGGATGATTTAGAAGTTAGTGCAAATCAAGCCCATAATATCACATTTATGTGTGTCAGGGGGGCACTTATATTTGAACACAGTTAAAAATAATATAATGGAGAAAACAATATTAAAATGGGGGAAAACAATATAGAAATGGGGAAAACAATATAAAAACCATCTCTCAAATTACTGCTTTAAAAGCTTCTGTGTTTGACGCATACTTGTAATATCTTTGTAAAGGTGATTTAGTAATAATAGTTTAAAACCACTATCCTAAGTGTTTTGTTGTTTGATAAATAACAGTTTTGTTTGGATAATGTACAAGTTTGTTCAAATCAAGCTCCGTCTTTATTAGGGATGTTATGGAGCAAGACTTGGAGTTTGTATTTAGGGGTATTATGGCCCCAGATTTTAAAACTATGGATACTGAGGAAGACATTTAAAAAATATTCTTCTCTGAAACCACTACTCCAAATATTTTCATGTTTGTAATGTGAGATGTTTGCAAATTTGTTTAAATTAAGTCTCTGGTATCATAGTTAGGGCGTGTTGAGAGTATTTGTAAATGTGTGTGTGTGGAAGGGGGAGGGGAGGGGACTTTGACACTGTTGGTAAACATGTCACCATGCTGAAAAATTTCAACCTTATATACATAAAATATTCACCCCCACTTCCTGTAGCCTAGCCATGCCTTGAGTAACAGAACAACCATGACTGGTGAATTTGAAATATCTTGGTTTGATTGTGCCATCATATTTTAACCACAGCAAATGGGGTGAAGTGTTTTGATTAAGAAACCAATGGTCTGTTTCAGCTCCCAGTTGCAAGGTCTGTACACTAATCAATGATCCATTCCTAAGTCATTTCTTTGTATAGAGTTTGGAACCAGTCAAATTTGTATTGAAGGAAAAGAAAGTAGTTTGGGGTTTGGGAGTTATATGCATTTAAAATGATTATTCAATCAAACGGGGTCCACTGTACAGAACTGTGATCACAAAAGTGGTATTTCTATCAATCAGATCATTATCAGGTCATGACACACCTATACACCCTTAATGTTGGGATGTCATAAATTGTTGTGAAATGAAAACCGAATAATGAAAAAAATCCACAAAAATAGCAACTTAGATTCAGTATTCTTGTGTTTCTTTTCTGATGGGCAGGCCTGAAAATAAGCAGTCTGACATTTGCAGAATGAGGTCCTCAGAGGGTGAATTTGATGCTATCCCATACAGTGGGCCAATTTATTCACTGGGTACCTCTTTCTGTTTAGTTTTGAGACCCTGATTCAGATTGAGGTTCACAGATGACAGTATGCTTATTTTCTGGCTTGCTGATGGGTGAGATTCTACACTGTGGTGGGGAGGTATCCGGACAAAATACCCTCAGACAAAATACCCTTAGGACATAATACCCTAAAAAAAATACCCTTAGGACATAATACCCTCAATGGGTAGGACAAAATACCTTGGACAAAATACTCTCAGACCAAATGTACATAAAGTTGCATCTAAGGCACTAGCCGGTAATAATAATAGTAATAACACTTTGGCCGGCCGCTGATTTGTCACGGTTCTCGTTTGAGAAGGCCTTGGTTACCCATCTTCTACCAACTGCCTCCCTATTCCCGCGCTTCTTCTCTCCTCCCAACACTCGGAGACGAACTGCTTAATGACATCCCTTGCCCCATTCTTCCCAATCTCTCCGATTAGTATATTAACCCTCTCCTTTGAGTCGCCCCCTAACCACATGTCCTTCATTCTCCCATCCCACTTCCCCATTATACCCCCCGTGAATCTTGTTCTTTTAGACTGGTATTTTGGGCATTCTAGAAGAAAGTGTTCCAGGGTCTCCACCATGCCCAAGTTACACATCTGGCACTCCTTTTCACTGTTTTTCCCAATTTTTCCCCTCAGCTCCAGGGACCGCGACCTCAGCTTGAACAACAGTGACCCCCCAAAGGTGCCGTCAAGGTACTCTTCAAAACCAGACTTCTCTTTATCACGCAGGCCACTCAAAGATCTCTTTGATTTGACCCCCTCTCGCCAATTACGGTTACAATCCTCCATCCTCCGTTAGGCTTTCCAAGAGTTCCTCTGCCCCTTTTTTGATAAACTCGTTAGGAATTTCGTCCACCCCTCCCACTTTTCCATTCCTTAATTTTGAGATCACCCTTCGCACCTCCTCAGTTTTGATTTCGCAGCACACGAAGTTCGATAGATTTGCCCCATTGCTTATCGTTTACCTTTTCCCAGTGCTTGACTAGTTCTAATGCGATTTGATCTCACTCTTCTGTAACTCTGCCATCTACTTTAATACTCTGTGGGTTATTCCCTTTGTTACGTTTGTTCACCCATTTCCAAAATACGCTTGAATTCGACCCCCCCTGTCATTCTTATCGTCCTAATAAGACTGCTATTTCGCACTCTCCGGTTGTCGTCTTTAATCTTGTTTACTTTATTTCATGTTTGTTGATATTCTTCCTTTGCTACCATGGCCTCATTGCTTTCCACGCCCTAAAGTTTTCTACTTCTCCTATATGCAGCACATTTAGCTTTTCTAACCTTTATGGCCCTTTTCAGTTCTTTGTTTACTCTGTACGCAAGTTCCCGTATTGGCACCCTAATCTTTCCTACACTTTCCTTCCCTGCCTCCACTAGGCTCGCAACTATGGCATCGGCCATCTTCTGGACACTGCCCCCCCCCCCCCCCCCCCCCCCCCCCTTGTGTACGGCTGCAAGCTTTGGTTTCAGTTTTTCTTCGAACTTCGCCCAGTCGGCATCCTTTTTGAGTTCCCAAACCTCCTTGAAGCTTTCTTTGCTTTTCTCTAGGTTTTTGGCCCTCATCGCCACTGTAATCAAGTTGTGATCATTATCCAACTCCATTTTGCCCTCATCATCCACTTCTACCCCTATCACCTCCCTCCATAAATTCATATCTGTTAGAATGTAGTCAATTATTGATTTTCTGTCGTTTCTCTCCCAGGTCCATTTCCCCTTACATCAAGCGTCCCTGTTCAGAATCTTCAGACCGAGCTCATTTGTGAAGTTCAACAGCTTCCTTCCATTCCTGAAGCCATTCTTGATTTCTCCCAAAAAAAACCCTTCTCTTCAATCACCTCCTCTAATCTCCCATACAGGACTTTACAAAAGACTTTTCCAATGTTGCTGCTAACAGAGATCCCTCGATAGTTATCCAAGACGTCTTTTTCCTCCTTTTTGTGAATAAATGTCACTTTACTTTCCCTCCACTCCTTTGGGACCTCTTGTTTTTCTATGGCTAAATTGAATAGGGCAGTTAGGCTTTCCAAGAGTTCCTCTCCCCCTTTTTTGATAAACTAAAGTAGACCAAATTGCTACAATTGTAGATTAAATTAACCCTAAAAAATTGAAAGAGAAAAGATAGAATAAAGTTGTGGAAGAACTGAAACACTGATAGAAGAATGTAGAAAGTAATGGAAAAAATTACAAGAGCCAGCTTGAACCCCCCCCCCCCCCCCCCCCCCCCCCCCCCCCAAAATCCAACTTTATATACATTTGGTCTGAGGGTATTTTATCCGAGGGTATTTTGTCCTACCCATTGAGGGTATTATGTCCTAAGGGTATTTTTATACGCCCGTTTGAAAAACGGGACGTATTATAGTATGGCGTTGTCCGTCCGTCTGTCCGTCCGTCCGTCCGTCCGTCCGTCCATCCATCCGTCCATCCGTCCGTCCGTCCGTTTGGTTTCCGAACAATAACTTTAGTATTTGTTTTCCGATCGGCTCCAAATTTGGTATGTGGTTTAATCACAACAAAGTACAGGTCAAGTTCGAATATGGGGTCGGTCCGAACATTTTTCGCCTGAATTATGGCCCCTGTTGGACTTGGATTCGTCAAATATTTGGTTTCCGGATGATAACTTTAGTATTTGTTTTCCGATCGGCTCCAAATTTGGTATGTGGTTTAATCACAACAAAATATAGGTCAAGTTCGATTATGGGGTCGGTCTGAACAATTTTTGCTTGAATTATGGCCCCTGTTGGACTTAGAATTCGTCAAATATTTGGTTTCCGGATGATAACTTTAGTATTTGTTTTCCGATCGGCTCCAAACTTGGTATGTGGTTTAATCACAACAAAATACAGGTCAAGTTCGAATATGGGGTCGGTCTGAACAATTTTTGCCTGAATTATGGCCCCTGTTGGACTTGGAATTTGTCAAATATTTGGTTTCCGGATGATAACTTTGGTATTTGTTTTTCGATCGGCTTCAAACTTGGCATGTGGTTTAATCACAACAAAATAAAATTTCTAATATATATATATCTATATAAATATGTTACAGTCAAACTGTGAAATCAAGAATTTTTTTTTGAAATTATTAAATTATTGAGTCCTTTTGTGAAGCTATTGTCCTTAATTTTTAGTCTTTTTCTCAAATGACTGAAAAATTTAGTCATTTCACAAAATCACTGATTTCAAAGTCTGACCGTAACATATATATATATGCCAGTATAAATTTCTCGCACTCTAAAAAAATTGCAAATGTGTTAAAATGGTACAATTTGAACAGTTCACGGGCGTATAATGCAATGCCCAGTGGTGCTCTTGTTTTTTAGGGTATTATGTCCTAAGGGTATTTTGTTCGAGGGTATTTTATCCTACAATCGGTGGGGAGGCGCAGGAAAGATAATTTTGACCGGATCACGGCCCAGTCACTTTTGTGAACACAGAACTGTATATTAGAGTATGAAGTGTGAATTTTCTGTTTCTGCCAACATCCCTGTAAAGTTTGCATGATGCTAGAAGTTCTTTTCTGGTGTAATCTCCATAATGGCAGTTTAGTGTTATATACACAAGCTCATGAATGTTTTGTACTCAATATATATAAATGTTTGCAAATGAAATTTGTCCATTTCAGATATACAAAATATGCGATGAAAAAGAAGTTCCAAGGCAAAAAGGTTTTCATAGATTTCACAAATCCAATTCCACACACTCCTATTTATGGTAAGATTAACTAGAATGCATGTTGATTTTGTGTATGAAACTGCAGACATCAGTTTTGAATTTACTTTTTAGAGTGGTAAATTATTTTTCAAAGGTAAGTATAGTGATGTTTTTTCAACGATATCAGGCTACCAAACTTGAGATTAGTAATCATTAGACCATATAACAGTTGCATATTTTGTAAAACAATGCTCATAACAAAAAGAACACACATCAAATGAATTCCAGGTCTGCGATTTACTACACACTAGAGTTGGGCGGTATTGAAATTTCAAGTTCATTTTTGGTATCAGTATATTGAGAATGATTAACCTCTGTATCAGTATGCTATTTGTTGTCAACCACATGCATGTACCCACACCAATACAAATATCAAATGATAATTTTTGTACCCTGCCGAGCTGTTGTTCACCGTTTTGCAACAGACAAAGCCACCAAAATGTCAGTGTTGGAAGCTACTTGGGCACTCGCCATCGGTCATTTGATGTAACAAAAAGATAGAGAAATACCTGCTGAGTATTTTCTCTCAGCTTGTTTGTTACTGGTGCTTCATTAATTAAAATTTTGCTGATAATTATTTTTAGCTTAACTTGACAAAGTGATTTGAACTGATTTGAATTGAAAAATTGACTAAAAACTGCTTTTATTTTCAAATTATTTTGATTAATTATGTATACAGCAGTCTAGCCAAAGCATATTTTATGGTAATTGAACATAGGTGGGCAAATAATACGCCTGTTATCAGTATACAGATACAATATAAGTGATGAATAGTTATAAAAATGAGGAACCGGAATGGAGACGGGGATGGCGGTGGAAATGTTTGACTGCTTTAACTTTGAAAATAATAAATGTTGGAATGACTGCTTCCCGGCCCAAAAATTTGACAGAACACCGTTTGAAAACCACCGAGAAAATAATCCGTATTTCTATTGGATAATCTCGCAGGATCAAAGGGACCGGTCGAGTGGTCATTCCCATATTCTTGTGCGATTATTTTATGACCTAGTGGAGGGTTCCGTAAATGAGTGAACTTGCAGAGTTACCTACTAAATGGGATTCAGCATGATTAAAATTAAAACTGGATCTGAAAAGGTGGAACCGATATGGCGTCGGGAACAGGCAACTAATGATAACTGATTCCCGGACGAAGTTTGTCGATTTCTTTTATGCATTAAACCTGCTGTTGCATAAATACAGATAGTTGCATTAATGAAACTATCTGGATATTTGTTCACTAAAGGAAGTCCCAAAAAGAATAAATAAGTGCTAAAATTCTTGTAAATTAAGCAACATTTTAAGGTCTGTTTCCTGTTTCCCACCTGCCTCCTGATAATTTTCAAATGATGTTATACCCAACAAACATATTATTGAAATGAAGAAGAAATAATAAAGGATAGATGGCTGAAAGGGGACACAAGGGAGAGGGTAGGAATGGTTACTGAAGAAACTGAAAATGTGGAAATCAGGAACATTATTAAACGGTTTATATCTGAATGTTGGGAGGAAAGGAGGGGGGAGAGGGAGTGGAGTGCAGGGAAAATGATGGCCTTCTCTTAGGAGAACCATGACAAATCAGCAGCTGACCTAAATATTATTATTATTAGTAGTAGTAGTATTAAGGGTGGCCTAATGTTATGAGGTAAAACAGTTAATATATATAGTGTGCTCAAACTTATATTTTGTTCTTAACATGCTTAACAGACATGCCTTATTATGGTAAAACAATAATATTTCTATCACACATCCTTGTCAATATCCTCACTATGCATAAAATCAAGTAATATATTATCAACAGCCAAATTAAGGTGGGGGGGGGGGGGGGAATTTTCAGGGGAGGGGGGTATATTTCCTAGTATATTTACCCCCCTGGGGGAAAGATTTTCAGGGGGGGGGGGGGTAAATTTCCTGTTACACCAGTGTAATTACAAAACTATCGGTTTATCGTCATTATTTATTTACCCTCAATTTAATTTTCAAGATGTCTTGACTTTTTTAACTGTAGCTCCGAATGAATAATATTATCCCTTTATCCAAGGAATCGTCTGCTTGAGCCCTCAAAATACAAAAATTCAGCAGTTGAAAACATAATTTTCAAAAGTTTCAACAAAACTATATCAGTGACCCCTCATTGGAATGAGCTCGTTGAGCTCATTCCAATGGAGGATCACATGATATAGTTTTGTTGAAATCTTTGGTTAAAATCTGATAAACTAATTTTGAAAATAATAAATTTTGATATCGTCTGCGTTGGGTAAAGGTTTTACGAACTGCGTCATCAAGGCGTGCTAATTCGTTCCGACTGTGATGCCTCGAGTCTCGATTGTGGTACTTGTGTTCATATATCTGAACAGTTTTCGATATACCGGTATACCGCGGTATTTCATTGAATACCGATACCGGTATTCAGTTTTGAATATCGTGCAGCCCTATTTACATCTGTACTTCGCAGTCATGACATTATTGGGGTCCGATTCCAGGACTTGGATAATTAGCTGAGGTATCTCAAGTCTCTAACTGATGAGTACAAAACTGGTCAGGCAATTTTACAATAAATTTCGAAAACTAATATGGATATAAGGAGTATCAGTTGGCTCCTCTGCACCTTGTGTGATTTATAATCTTAGATATATGCGAACAAATTACCCGGCACCATGGGGACCCACAAGTACCAAAGATAAAACAGAAATTCAAGTCTTTTCTCTCTAAATTGCACAACAAAAAGTATCCTCAGAGGACTAAGATCAAAATGGTTTAACCCTTCAACAATTAGTGTGGTGCTTGACAGACCATTCAGAGCTCTGTGAAGCAATCCGCTAGTTATTGAAGTACTGACTACAAAGGGGGAGATAATTTATATTGAAAATTGAAGACTTTGACATTTGTGTGCAGGGGGTTCATTTTCCTTTATATTTTACATAAAACAACAAAATTTAAAGAAATTGTCATGTCATTTCGAAACATGATTATATTTATTGAAACAGGGAAGGGATTTTAATCAGATTTTACCTATTGTTTGAAATATTTTAGGATTATGGTTCAGTTTATACCTAACATCTGTTAGTTGCTGCGGGGCCCACAGAGATGGATTCCATCTCCGTGATATCTAGTTATTTTTCAAAAATATGGCCACCCCATTTTTGAAAGCCCTGATAGTGGCTTTTAGCACTCAACCATTCAAAGTCATAACTAGACAATACAATTCTAGATAATACAAGTTGTAAAAGTTTTATAGTGTTGGACCCTGGTTACCAATACCTGGGGTGAAAGTTCTCTGAAATTGGCAGAATAGTATAAACAATGGGCTAAACTTGATTTCATGCCAGTGTTGTGGTAATGATATAGCCACAGATGCCAAAAGTGACCTTAAACACTAATAAATAAAAGAGGAAAACATCATAAATTTTTTTCTCTCTCTCCCAAACCACTAATCTTTTGATTTTTTACATTTTTAGCTCACCTGACTTTAGTAAGGATGAGCTATAGTGATTGCTTCCCATCTGGCATCCTGTGGTGGGTGTGTGGCTTTTATTCAAGAAACACTGAACCAATTTTGAAGAAACTTTGGGGAAATGTTGGTCATGGGTTGCATTGTGATTTTATCTGAATGAAGTCTCCATGTCCCATAGGAAGATGGTGGGGGAAAATTGCACCAATTTCAATTTAAAAAATTTTTTAAAAAATTCTCATGATCCAATGGATGGAATAAGTTGATATTTGGTATTTAATTTCTTTTCGAGGTGTACACTCAAATTTGTTCAAAAGAGCTTTGAGGGCAAATATTTACAGTTGTTCTGGGTGAGGCAAGATTCCTTGCCCCATACAAATTGTTAGCTCACCTGGAAGTCAGGGGGAGTTATAGTGATCACATCGCTGTTGTCAAGCATATCTGAACATGGTGTTTGTAACTTCTTCTCCAACTGATTTCAGTGAAATTTGAAGTGATTGTTGTTCAAATTAACTTGCTCCACCCCATAGAAGGGGGGGGGGGGGGTGCTCATGAACAAGTTGGTATAATAACTTAATGTTTGGTACTGAGCTTCCTTTCAAGGTGTAAAATAAACTTTGTTCAAACTTTGGTCTCTTGTTGTAAGTGCAGTTTACAAATTTGTTCAAATCAAAGCCCACTGGGTTGCATGGGCCTCCAGGTTTTCATGCTGTGAATAATGAGAGAAAAACATTAAAAATCTTCTTCCTCCAAACTACTATTTCAAATGCTTCTATATTCGACATATAACATCTTTGTCAGGATGATTTTCAGGAATATTCAAACCACCCTCTGGTGTCATATTTAGGGTTATCTTGGGTCCTCAGACATCTACATAAAAAATAGTTTCCTCACAAAGCACTGGTCGAAAAAACACAAATACTAATCAAAGTTTGCTAAGCACCAAATATTTGACACATCATTCTGAAATTTGCATGTGACATATTTGCGATATTTTTGGTGGATATGATTGAGGAATGTATTGAGGTGGTCCCCAGTGTTTTTATTGGCTCTTTGTGACAGTCATGGAAAGCATGTACCCCTTGATTTCCATGATGTTTTCGTGTACTGTTTACATGTACATGGCATGTGTAGGGTATTCAGTCTTCATTTCCACACAAACCCTTGTGATTTAATGATTGGATATGGCAAATGCAAATGTAAGAAGACGATTGTCTGAAGCAGAAATGTGGCAGACTGTAGGGATGGTGGAGCAAGGGGCTACCCATTGTCAGGTTGGTGAAGCCCTTAGTGTGCACCATGAGGTGATCACCAGAGCCTGGGCAAGATTTCAGTAGTATGGCACACCAGTAAGACGGCATGGTGGTGGCAAAGACAGGGCAACATCTGCAGCTGAAGACCATTTTTTGATCATTCAGGCCCATAGGAACCGCCTTGCCACAGCAACCCAGCTTCACAGTGACCTTCAGAATGTATCCGGGGTAAATGTTTCGACACAGACTATCCGGGCAAGGTTGCACGAATGTGGTTTCCGATCGAGAAGACCATGTATTCGCATTCCGCTGTTCCAGAACCACCACCAGGCATGATATGAATGGGCCATGGACCACGTTGGATGGACCAGAGAAGATTGGCGACCTGTCCTTTTTACAGATGAGTCCAGGTACTGCCTTGACCACACAGATAGGCATTCTAGTAGGGACCTGCGAACCGTTCGAGATTCGGCTCGACTCGAAACCATCGCCGAGATTCGATTCGACTCGATACCTCACCGTCCGATTCATATTTTTCGAACCGACCTCTGTTCAAACGGCGAATTATATGTGCACTCACTCGCATCAAGAACACGCCGTCATACGCTAACGATAGTGTAATAAATCGCTCTCTGAACGTATTAGCTCTCCAATTTTGTTGATTATTAAACCCCCGGGCTACCGTACGATCTCTGAGGGTCAGGGAAGATTCGTCCCCGGGAATATTCGTCCCCGGGTTTTTGAGAATATTCGTCCCCGGGAATATTCGTCCCCTGTAGGGGACGAATGTTCCCACCTGAAGGGGACGAATATTCCCACTGAGTGGGGACGAATATTCCCGGGGACGAATATTCCCAGGGGCGAATATTCTCGGGGACGAATCTTCCCGATCCCATCTCTGAAGGACGACATCACGCCACTCCAGTATAATGTCGCCGTCGCGCCGGTTTCAAGGTTCGAGATTCGACTCGACTCGATACCAGAGGGATGATTCGGCTCGAGATTCGGCTCGAAGTTTTATCCCCGGCTCGCAGGTCCCTACATTCTAGGGTATGGAGAAGACCAGGAGAGCGATTCCATGCAGCCAACATTGCTGAGCATGGCCGCTATGGTGGAGGGTCAATCATGGTCTGGGGCGGCATCAGCAGGGATGGACGTACAGAGCTCTGTGTCCTTGAACGTGGTACATTGACTGCACAGCGGTATATTGATGAGATCCTGGATGTCCACGTCAGGTTGTATGCAGGTGCAGTGGGTGATAGATTCATTCTAATGGACGATAATGCCCGTCTTCATGTTGCCCATGCTGTCGGGGAGTACTGACAGAGGGAGGGGATTGAGTGTATGGACTGGCCAGCAAGATCCCCTGACCTCAATCCAATCGAACATGTCTGGAATGAGTTGCAGCTTGCAATTTCAGCCTGTCCAGTCCAGCCAAGAAGTGTCCAGGAGCTTAGTACCATGCTGGTCCAAGAATGGAACAACATCCTACAAAGGACCACCAGGAACCTGATTGGGAGCATGAGAAGGCATTATCAAGCTTAATTAACAGTAATGAGTCTCAAACTCAATATTGAACCCATACCAGTTCGCTCTGTCAACTTTTTGGCAAATTGAAAAATTTCCTCTTTTACCAATAATATCCATTTTCCATTGTTATCGTATTCAAAGGCTAAAAAATAATGTCAAACACAAATAAAATCTTAATTTCTGTACTTAAATCATTAAAGATATAATTAAATATATACACTTTTCATTACAATATTTCAACTAAAACATAAAACAGATATTGGATATACTTGGTGCTTACCAAACTTTGAGTAGTATATTTGACGTATCACATCTTTGCAATGACCATTTACATGTATATGCACAAGTTTGTAGATGTTAGGCAGCCACTGTGGACATTTTGAGAGGTACTAACTCCTCCCCCCTTCACTTGCCCATTCTAACATGGTTGGTAATGTGGGGGAATTGGAGGTGGGGGTGGCATTAAGAAAATCTTATCTCAAGCTGTAGCAGATTGACATCTCATAAGTGGTGAATAATGAATGGTTGATTATTTTAAAAACATTTTAAATTACTTTGAAGAACCAATTAGCTTTTTTTTAGATCTTTAGGTCCTCATGTTGAATCAACACTAGCAATGTTATACAAGTGCATCTAACAAAGAAACTTTTTAAAAATCTGGAAGTGTTAACAGATGATAATCTTAATCCTTTGCACACTGATATCAAAATATAAAATATTCAAGCAGCAAATTCTTCCCATAAGACAACTAAAAATTTTTAGCTCTGAGCTCTGTCAAACAAGACTGAATTGATTAAATTCCAAGCTTGATTATTGGAGAAAAATGCAGCTTGAAGTTTTGAATCAGTGTGCTAATGGTTAATAGATAATTAGATACAGTATGTTACATTTTGTTTGGATGTCATTTGTGTCAGAGTGTCATATACATTGAACTCTTAACCTACTGAGTATTTTCAAGATATTTTTATCAAATCTAGTCATGGCTGCTTCAGAGCAGCCATGACTAGATTTAATGAAAATTTTATCTAAATTTAACTCAAGGAATCATTAGTGAAAATAGTGCATTCAATTTATCTGTCCAGGCAGGAATATCTGCCAGCAGCTTGCAAGCAGTTAAGAGCCATAGAAAACCCTGTCTTGTTTAGCTGGCAATTCACCTGATACCATTTTCTCTTTATATTATGGAACTTGGTACCACCTTACTAAATTGATTTATAACCAATTATATCCTTGGACTGTGAATATGCATAAACCAAGGGCAAACAACATGTACACAGAAACTCGCCACTCAGGTACAACGTTTTTCAACCAGCTGTGCCAGAAATGCACAAAATATATTTTAACAATAATATGATTATGAAAAGTTTAGAAATTTCAAGTAGGAATGTTGGAAGTTTTGACTTCTATCTGTATAAGAATCTTTATGTAACTATTCTAGGATGTCCAATAGGTGGTATAGGAAGTGGCAGTATTGGCCGAGGTTATAAGGGAGAGTTCTGCCGGTTCCAAATGGTACCAGGAATGTATGAGCACAATATTATTGAAGCTAATCAGGTTTGTTCTAGATATAAATTGGGGTATGTTAATGGGTAGAGGAAAAGTGGATCGGTGTCTTTCCTTTTTAGTCCACTACTTTTAACAGATGCTGTTTACTGTAGTATTTAGCTCTTCATCTGTGCCTCCTATTTTGATTAATCTACATCCTCTGTCCTTCTTCCTCTCTATGTGAAACCAAATGTCACAAACTTCCATATGTCTTGGAACAAATTTCTGTTGGAACAAAATTCTTCAGAATCATGCATTGTTGATATTGCTTTTCAACGCCAGACGTATCATGCCACTTTTAACCCTTTATCAAACCGCAAATAGCAGATGACCATCTTTATCTTGACTTTCTTAAAAAATTTAATTTTTGGCCTCAAAAACACAGCTTTTGAAGCCTCATTGGTTGTCTATCTTTTACCTTTCCTGCTGTGTGAATCACTTATCACTCTTAAATAATTTAGAATTTTATATTACTATTATACCATTGTGACTTCAACAAGCATATGCCATAGAGAAAAAAACAAATCTCATATTTATATATTTACTAAAGTTTTACACTCCGGATTAGTTCCATTTTTTGTGTGTTTTTTTTTCTGTCTTACGTTGTACATGTTTAACCCTTTACCTAACATGAAAAGCAGACGACACAAAATTTTTGAATAACAAATTTTTTCATTTTTAGCTCAACTTTGACGAAGTCGAATTTGAGCTATTGTCATGGCCCGTCGTCCGTCTGTCCGTCTGTCCGTACGTCAACAATTGGCTATGGCTCGGGCTAGAGGTCGTATTTATGAACCGATCTTTACGAAACTTCTTGTGTACCTTTGTTATGACCCTGGGACGGGAACGAGTGTTTTTAGGTGTGGTCCGAAATTCAAGATGGCTGCCAGTGGCCATTTTATACCGATGATGCAAATATCAGTTTTTTGTACAGAACTTCTGTATGAAAGTTCTGATTTGAATAAAGTTTTGTATAAATGTTTAGTACCATGGGATACATCACATATAATACGGGTTTTTTTCTCGTGCGTAAATTATGCAAATTAGACTGACTTTGATTTATTTAGTGTTACTTTCAGAGCTGTAAGTGCCAAGCTGCTATGGCTCGGGCTAGAGGCCGTATTTATGAACCGATCTTTACGATCCTTCTTGGGCACCTTTGTTATGACCGTGGGACGAGAACGAGTGTTTTATGGGTGCGGTCCAAAATTCAAGATGGCTGCCAGCTGCCATTTTGTACCGACGATGCAGAAATCTGTTTTTTGTACAGAACTTCCATATGAAAGCTCTGATTTGAATAATTTTTTGTATGAATGTTTAGTACCATGGGATACATCACATATAATACAGGTTTTTTTCTGGTACGTAAATTGTGCAAATTAGACTAATTTTGATGTTTTTTGGGGTTACTTTCAGCACTGTAAGTGCAAATGCCAATACGGCTCGGGCTAGAGGCCGTATTTATGAACCGATCTTTACGAAACTTCTTGGGTACCTTTGGTATCACCGTGGGGCGAGAACGAGTGTTTTGGGGTCTGGTCCGAAATTCAAGATGGCCGATGGCAGCCATTTTGTACAAAATTAGGTGCAATCAGATTTTTGCACAGAACTTCCATATGAAAGCCCTGATTTGAATAATTTTTGTGTGTGAATGTTTAGTACCATGGGATGCATCACATATAATACGTGTTTTTTTCTCGTGCAGAAATTATGCAAATTAGATGAACTTTGATTTTTTCAGTGCGACTTACACACAGTAAGTACACATGTCAATACGGCTCAGACTAGAATCTGTATTTATGAACTGATCTTCACGACATGTCTTGGGTACCTTTGTTATCACCTTGGGACGAGAACAAGTGTTTCTGGGTGCGGTCTGAAATTCAAGATGGCTGCCAGTGGCCATTTTGTACCGAAATTAGGTCTAATCAGTTTTTTGTACACATCTTCTGTACAGCTCAGACTAGAGGCCATATTTATGAACCAATCTTTACGAAACTTCTTGGGTACCTTTGTTATCACCGTGCGATGAGAGCGAGTGTTTTTGGGTGTGATCCGAAATTCAAGATGGCCACCAGCAGCCATTTTGTACCAAAATTAGTGCAATCAGTCTTTTGTATAGAACTTCTGTATGAAAGTTCTGATTTGAATAAATTTTTGTATGAATGTTTAGTAACATGGAATACATCACATATTGTAAGGGGTTTTTTTTCGTGCAGAAATTATGCAAATTAGATGAACTTTGATTTATTCAGTGCTACTTACATAATGTAAGCACACATGTCAATACGGCTCAGGGTAGAGGCTGTATTTATGAACCGATCTTCACAAAACTTCTTGGGTACCTTTGTTATCTCCTTGGGATGAGAATGAGTGTTTCTGGGTACGGTCCAAAATTCAAGATGGCTGCCAGTGGCCATTTTGTACCGAAATTAGTTTTTTTTGTCACAAGTTCTATACAGCTCGTATTTATGAACTGATCTTCACAAAACTTCTTGAGTACTTTTGTTTTCACCTTGGGACAGGAACGAGTGTGTTTTGGGGTGCCTTTGTTATCACTGTGCTATGAGAACAAATATTTTGGGGTTCAGTCAGACCCACTCTGGGACTCAAAGATTTTTTCTAGTTCAGCATCTGACTGTCACCCACCTTTACAATACTTTACCTATACATTTGTTACTGGCAACGGTCAGTATTTATATACAGACCGTTACAATACTTTATATGTACCTTTGTTATCAGGTCATTACCTAGATGTTTGTCATTGCTGTATCACATACTATACATGTACATGTCTTTGTCTTGACAAGTTGAGCTACAGTGTCATTGACACTTTCATTTTGTCTCAAAAACGTAGGTTATGACCCCTCTTTGGAACAAGCTCGATGAGCTCATTCCAAAGAAGGTCATATGACCCCTCTTTGGAACAAGCTCGATGAGCTCGTTCCAAAGAAGGTCATAACCTATGTTTTTGAGACAAAAAATGGAAAAAATAATGAAAATTAATTGGCGAATTTTGTGAATAGCGCTGGCCGGTTTTGGCCATTATGTTAGGTAAAGAGTTAACATATGTTCCAGCAAACAAACTTTTGGTGGTCTTTCTGATGGAAGTTGCAGTACCTTGGCAGTGGCTTCCAGTGAAGTCTTGGCTGCCTGCATAGGCAGCCAAGACTTCATTTGACACCACTACTAAGAAATCAAAGTGTTAGTTATTATGAGCAGACATGTTAACTCTCCCGGAATGCCTGGGATTCTCCCGGAATTAGCTATCCCCTCCCACCCTCCCGCACGGGAGTCAATTTGGACAAAAAATCTCCCTGAAAGTCGTCATACCAGACAAAAACTGAATCCACCAGCTTTTGTTTACAAATACAAAAGCATGTGCTCTACTCTCAATGGCAAGGTCATTAAGTTTGTGTGAAACGTCACCACTTACGTAAGAACTGATGACCAATTCTCATTTCTGTCAATGGCCGTGTTGTGATTATTGCAACACGTTTGACAGACGGATTAAATGAATTTGAGATGCAGGATAATTGCTGAAATTGATTATATATTAAAGGCACACCTTTGCTTGTATACAGGTAGCAGTCAAATCGAAAAATAAATTCCATACGTATAAAATCTTGTCCAATCGAAAAATGTGCAAAAATACGCACAAATTTATTGTGCATTTTGGATTTCACTTTCAGATAATTATAGCCAATTTTGGAGACAAACGGCTCAAACATATGAGTTGCTGTAATTTTCAATATATTGGAAAAATTTCCGATTCGCAATTTTATAAAGCAGGCTGTGAAAAAAATTATGTTTTTGGTGAAAAAAATCTCTAAAAAGTTGGTAATTTACGGCACTTGCACGTTTTTTCATTCGTAGTGATAAATGGACAACAAAATATCCCCGAGATGTTTCGTCCTGGGTTGGCTGTGGCATAATTTTCACGTTTCACTGAAAAATGATCACCCCATTCCAAATCCCCTTCGTAAATGACCAACTACTTCCAGTGAGTAACCGGTGTGGTTAGGTGGGGCGCTGGGCTTTGGAAGATCGAATTACCACAACAACCAGGCTCTGGGGTGTGCCTAAACACCACAGATCGTCGCAGGTTACCGCAGGTCGCCGCAAGTACCCATAATTACCCAAATGGATCCAAAACTTTCATCACAGCACCATAAATGATATAGTGCTGAAAAGGTCGAAAATATCTCCTAACATTTTGTACATAAAACCATTGAAATATGGATGTCATTGGAACAAGCTCAGATATTGGCACATGACCACATCCATATTTCTGATTTCTGTTTTTCTCTATATTTCTATGGTTTGGCTTTTGAAAGGACAAATTGTTCAAATAAAACACATTAGGGTGGAATGTTTAATGTATGTGTGTGTGAGGGGTAACATGGAAATTATTGATGTGCTGCCCACGTGCAAAAATCTCACTGACAAGCATCCGAGTCTCACTGGGAGCTCATCAAAATCTCACTGACAGTCACCTCCAGAGGTTAACAGGTCTGGGTCACTCACCACCAGTTAGTAGAACGTTGACGTATGTTCCTTTGATGTATTGTTGTTGGGCTGTTTCCTGTTATGTGTGTGTGTGTGGGGGGGGGGGGAGGGGGTATTTGGTATTAATTTATATTTAAAATTGATCGATCCACACATGGTTTCTACGCGCAAAAAAAATCTCCCTGAAAATCATGTCATCTCCCTGAAAATTTTCTTCAATCTCCCTGAAAAAAATTTTGGGAGGTTAACATGTCTGATCATGAGAGATAAAAAAAATACATGTAAGCAGAAGTCTTCAGGACTTAAAGGACACTTTTAGAAACTATGACAAGAATCAAATGAACATTTTGTGAGAGTCAGAGTTGATTCTTTTTGTTTTCCTTCCAAGAATTATTTTTGAGAATTGATTCTGATTCTTTTTAACCAATTAATTTTATGTGTGGCCTTTAATAAGGGGTTTGAAAACAATGGTTACAAATAACTGTCTCTTCCAATCAATGATTACTTTAAAAATGAGACAGTTAACTTATCTTCACATTTTGAGGAATGGAGAAGCCAACTTTTTACCATAGGTAAAAGGGCTGGAAAAAATGGAAAACAGTATGGTTATTGTAAAGTTGTGAGATTTTGAAATTTCAGCTTTGTTGGGGTTTGACCAAAACGCTTGATATTTTTATACTGTACCAATGACCCAGTCTTAACTGGTGCTAACTCTTTAAATTTCAGGGCCAAACACAAATTTTGCCACCCCCCCCCCCCCCCCCAATCCCCAAAATTTGCATCAAAATCAAAAAAATCCATGTTATATGTGGTCCTCCATACTTTTGTCCACTGCGCATGCGCAGTGTCAAGGAAGTACCGAATTTGGCGCCAAATCTTCATTCTTTGTTTGGCCCTTCAATCAGTAACATCTCACTGATATCTGTGCTTATAATCTCAGTTAAAATGATGCCAGACACAAAATCATGAAGGAAATGGTGGATCTAAGGATGAAATTAGAGGATGAGAGGAAGAAACAGTGGAAGGATGTGTTCAGGGCTGTAACTTATAATTTTTATGCAAAATTATTTCATGTTCCCTAATTTCGGGGCATGGGCCTGACGTTTTCATTCTTGCTGTGAAATATCCACTGTCTGTTCAGTGTTTCCTCTCTCCCTTTCCTTGATACCCCCCTAGCTAATCTCCCATGCTTTTGGCATAATTTTTGAAATTTTTTTACTGAAATTTCTTGGGAGTTTTTAGCATAGTAACAGAATATTTATTCTGTTTTCCCCATGGTTACGTCCTCACCCTAGGGGTGTTTAGGCGTTCTGGTCATGCATCTACCATCCGATGCAGTCCTTCGTGTGAGTAAATTTTACGGGTGCAAAAAAGTGCACTCGCAAATTGTGTTGCGAGTGCGATTGCACTCGCAAAATTCCCCAAAGTTTTACAACTGTGCATGTTTGAGACAGATGTGTTTAAACACAGCTACCGTACTCACCCGTGTCGAAGCCCATATTCGTGATTAGGCCCACCCTCGCTTTTTCCGATTTATGAACCAGAGTGCCGTACTCGAGTCCCCCCCCCCCCCCCCCCCCCCCCCCCCAAGTTTCAAATTGGACGAAAGTTGTTTGAGACGTCAAATTTAATACAGGCATCAAATGGAAAAACAGGTGACTTGTTGCAACACTGTACTTACCCCGTATCAACTAGAACTGTAATACTGTATTATGTATATTTTGGGGAGTTGGGGTTTTTGTGTTGTTAAATTCGTCCTTTGTGTAATACATTATGTCTTTGTTCAGTGTAATAAGTCTTTATTAAAAAATTATATATCCCAAGCAAAATTGACTTGTTTATTTTTTGTCGACCTCGTTTTGGAAGCTGTGACTTGTTTCAAATAAGTTTGCAGACTGCTGTCAATAGTTGTCTGAAACACGCCCACAACATATAGTTTTCACAGTGGTCGAACATCATCACAAAGATACTGATTGAACACTGCCACTTTCGAGCGGTGCACCACTCATTGTGAAAGAACACTGCCACTTTCGAGCGTGCACAACTCACTGTGAAAATGGGTGTTCAGAAATTAATGAGAAAATGGTAATTAAAAATAAAAAATAATTACAACTCTGGTATTTGAGAATTATATAACAATTTAACCAGCAGTATGATGTATGACTTATTGGTTTAATAAAACATGCTCATTTATCATTCCATCATGCTCTGCAACATGTCAAATTATGACTTTCAGTGTAAAATCAATTTTTTGAATTTTGCCAAGGGAGGCAACTATTTTGTTATTCATATTCTGCTGTGTAAATTTTATCTGGTCTTCATATTATGATTTTTTTTTATTGATTTTGTGTCAAGCTACATTTTGTTTATTCGTAATAAATGTACATATTTAAAAAAAAAACAGCTATTTTTAAACAGCCTATGTTTGTCTGTTTTCAAGGGGGTGGCTTGCAGTGTTGATTGACATACTTAACTTACGTCCATTTCTTGCTTCGAGAGTAACCTGTACAAAAAATGAAAACAACTCCGCATGGTTTTCTGTTTGTTTTATTCGTTAAATTGAGAATTAAAACCCAAAATCTGAAAATGAAACGTATGTACAAGGTAATTATGAGAATTTTTAAAGCAAATTCTGATTAAATTAGCGCTGTACTTTCGGTTTCGTTTACTGGATGAATGGGGATGTATAATGACATGCGCAAGAACAAAGGAAACTGGAAATGTTTCAGTTTTCACTGACAATATCGATTCCGACCTCTTGCGGTGATATGAAGGTGGAGGGGTGGGGGGGGGGGGGGTGCATATAACAACAGTTTTAATTTTGTTTTTGTTTTACCATTAACCAATTAACCAATGGACAATAACAAAATAGATGTCCATTCTGACTTGAAGCGTGGCAACGCTTGTGAGTTGAGTGCAATTTAAGTGAAGTTGAACTGTTCGATGACGGGTGCGATTTTTTGTGCTCGTCTTTTTTAAATTACGGGCGCTTGCGAGCGCGAGCGCAATAGCGCCCATCTCACGCAAAGGACTGCGATGTATTGCAGTTTCTTCTGTGGAAGTTTCTGTTTTACATCGGATAGTGTTTAAAATTGGTTACTGATTTCGGGCCATATTTTCAGTGCCTGGAGTCTTGTTTCCAGTTTTTATTCACTTTTGTTTACGTTGACAACGGTTTCTTCTGACAGTGATTCCTTGTCTTCTATAAGGGTTTGTTCATAGCCAGATACATTAATATTGTCCGTAAGTGTAACATTAATTTTTAGATATGTTTTAAAATTTTTGTCCACACATAGGCTTTTTTTGGGATCCATTTGGGCTCATTGTTCCCTTTGGGAACTTGGGCTCATCTTGAAATTTTTTCGAAAAAATTTTTCTTTTGAATTATTTTTAGAAATTTTTGTGATGGATTATATTATTATTATGTATCTTTGTATTTCAAGGGTTCGTGTGAGTACGACGGCTGTTTAATATTTTTTCAAAATATGAAAGAATATTGTTCAAATTGTAAATCGAGGAAGTCTTCCTCTGATTCTCATGTTCATTGTATTTGCTGTAGTCAATGTACTCGCACTAATTCTTGCTCAGTGTGTGCCAATTGGGATGACAAACGTTGGAGACGTGTGTCACAGTATATTGTTAGTGGTGAAAGGTCCATGCCGGTCCTCTCGCCACAGGGTCACTCTAGTTTTTCAGTCTCTTTTTCAGAGGAACAAGAACAGGGTGATGTCTCCGTGATGTCTTCAGGAAGTGTGCAGTGTCACAGTCAAATGAAGAGCTAGCGGCAAACGTGCTCAACGAAATATGACAAGTGCCTAGATCCTTAGTAGGATTGACGACCTTGTCGCCAGCTAGCTCTCCCGGTGAAGCTATCACTCGAAAAGTGGGTGATGTGATGCCAGGTTCATCCGTTGCGGTCCAGGAGAGAAGGGGTGTTAAACTCGGACCGCGCACACCCGGCGACAATGGATCGGAGGATGGAACGAAGGAAGCCAGACAGTCCAGTAGCTAGCTCGTCCAGGTCTACCAGACTGTTAGAGTAGCTACTCAGGTAGGGGCCGTAATGCTGGCCAAAACAACCAGTCAGATGCACCTAGGTCGACTGGTCGAGGTGCAGGTTGGGGAGGACGTAGTTTCTCCTCCCGCAAGCCTCGCAGGTCCAGGAGGTGATGGTCAAAATCTCTATTGCGCTCCAGTTGGCGGAAGGCTGTCGAGATTCTTAACCAATTGGTTGTCAATTACGGATGACCCATGGGTTCAGGGGGTTATTTCGGAAGGTCTAAAACTGTCCTTCAAGGAAAAGCCTCCGTTAACATGAAGTCCACGTTGGACTCATCTTCCATCAAACCTTCAGAATAGAGATTCGCTTCTATCAGAAGTCCAATCTCTTCTGGAGAAGAACGCAACAGAGGTCGTAGAAAACCAGGAATCTCCCGGTTTCTACAGTCACCTGTTCCTGGTTCCAAAACCAGACGGCTCGTTCCATCCAGTTATAGATTTAAGCTGGATAAACAAGCTGGTCGTGGCTCCAAAATTTTATATGGAGACCATTCGATCGGTAAGAGCGAGCATTCGAGTTAATGATTACGCTGCGAGCATAGATCTCAAGGATACTTTCACGTCATGGTACATCTGGCGTTCAGAAAGTACCTTCGCTTCGCTGTCCTAGTAGTCGTTTATCAGTTCCGAGCAATGTGTTTCGCTCTGAATCTAGTGCCCTGGGCCTTCACTCGAATAATGAACTCGGTAATGACTCATTTCCGAGCTCATTCGTCTGCGGTAACGTCGGCCTACTTGGACGACATTCTTCAGAGGTATGGTAACAGATTAATGCTTCAGAATGATGTTCAAAGTCTGCTTCAACTGCTCTGACATCTCGATTTCATAGTCAATGAAAAGAAGTTGGATCTAGTTCCGTCCAAGTCATTCGTCCACTTGGGAATGAGCTTCGAGACACACAACAATCTGGTTCATCTGCCGTTACCCAGAGCGAAATTAGTCAGTTGTTACACTCGCTTTTGTCTGCACTCAGATGTAGTAACAGCGAGAGAATTCATGCGACTGATCGGTTTGTGCAGAGCCGCCGCGCATCTTATTCCGATGGGGGTGCCTACGCACTCGACCACTCCAGATATATTTTACTCAGAATTGGAGTGTGAAGATTCATTCGCTTGAAACGAACATCGTCTTGTTGAATCAGGTATCACAAGAGATTCAGACTTGGGCAGGTATTCAGTGGTTAACTCGGGGAGTGCCACTGCAACTGCCAGATCCAATTTTTACAATTATGACGGATGCGAGTCAAACAGGTTGGGGCCCAACTTTGAGCCCAACAGATTTGAGGTACCAGGGTCTTTGGGATCCGCAGTTCCTAAACAAGCATATAAACATCAAAGAGATGATGTCAATTTGGCTTGCGCTACGTCATTGGATGAACATAATTCAGAATTCACATGTTCAAATTCTGTCCGACAATTCGACAGTAGTAGCGTATATTCGGAACCAGGGAGGCACTCATTCCATTCCGTTGTTCAACTTAACGGAGAGAATCCTTTGTTTGTCCTAGAGCATCAGGTTCTGTCATTCCGTCATATTCCGGGTCGTGTGAACATTCTAGCAAACTCCCTTTCTCGGAAAGGTTGTATGTTGCCGTCAGAATGGACTCTCAACAAACGAGTATTCAATCAGATCTTCTACCAATGGGATCGTCCTATGATAGACTTGTTTGTGACACATCTCAACAATCAGTTGCAGACGTATGTGTCGCCATGCCCAGATCCTCGAACGTTCACAGTAGACGCTCTCTCGATCTCTTGGGACGGAATGATAGGATACGCGTATCCTCCAGCTCCGTTGATTCCACAGATATTGCTAAAAATCAAGCAATCTCACTGCAAGATTCAAGCATCTCTGTCACTCCAGAGACCATGGATAAATCTACTCAGGTGTCTGTTGTGGGACATTACTCGGAAGCTTCCTCCATGAGAGGACCTTCTTTCGCAGGGGAAATCGCGCACACTGCATCACAACCCGCAAGGTCTCAACCTTCATGTATTTCCGTTGTGCGGTCCTTCTTGCACGGCAAGCATTTTACAGGACAAGCAGTGGATGCAATTTCTAACTGTAGGAGGACCTCCTCTTCACTAAATTATACTGCTAAGTGGAAGGTTTTCTCTCGTTGGTGTAGGGATCATTTTGTTGATATTTATGATCCCTCCATTCCAGACATTGCTAATTTTTTGGTCTACTTGTTTGACGAGATCAAACTGCAGCCAATAACTATTAAGGGTTATAGGTCTATGGTATCGGATACTTATGCTCATCATGATAGCTTACAAATTGGATCTAATGTCTCTTTATCAAAGTTAGTTAAAAACTTTTCGATAAATAGACCTAGAACCCTTAGGTTAATTCCTAAGTGGAATTTAGCTTGGGTTCTTCTGAAGCTAAAAGAAGTGCCATTTGAACCCCTTGACACGATAGACTTCAAATACTTATCTTATAAGGCAGCTTTTCTCTTAGCCTTCTCTTCTGCTAGAAGAGTTAGTGAGCTTCATGCACTATCTGTTGATGATTCTCACTATTGTAGTGTTGGTAATACTGTTACTTTGACTACTAATGTTGGATTTTTGGCTAAGAATCAGGCTCCTAATAAGTACCCTGAACCTATTGTTATTAAGGCTCTTCCATCCTCAGATGGCCATAGGCCTTTGCTATGTCCAGTTAGAGCTATGCGTATTTACAAACGTAGATCTGAGTTTTTCAGAAAGGGACGAAAACGTTTCTTTCTGTCTCTGCTGCCTAATAGAAGGGACATTACGGTCCATTCTTTTTCAAGGTGGATTCAATTGACTATTCGTACTGCTTATGAAAAATTATCTTCTACTTAACAGTCTGTGCTTAAGATTTCGGCGCATGAAGTGAGGGTGTTGTCTACATCTTGGGCTTATGCTAATAGTATTGCTATTACCGATTTGATGAAGGCTGCATACTAGTCTCAGCCTTCTACGTTCAGAAATTTTTACCTTAGAAATATTGAGTCTATTTCTGGCGACCTGCGTTGTTTAGGTCTGTTATCTGTTGCTCAGAATGTCGTCCACTAAACAGTTGCACCTATAGTTATGCAGGCTTTCTGTTCCAGCAGAGACTCTGTCCTGCTGCCCTCTTCGTTCTGGGGTGATTAACTCAGAGCAAGGGGAAGGGGGGGGGGGGGAGTGGTGTTTCCTTATAGCTCCTGCTTTACAGCGAAAAGCAAGGGAATACCTCCTCTGGAGTCAGTAATTCTGAGTCGGTGCTGGGATGGTTTTAAAGTGTAAAGCTAATGTTTATCTCATTTATGTAATATTTTTAAAGTGTAGCTCGGTGTGAAGCATTTGTATATGTCACGTGCCATACGAGCATTAATATACAATCCTCGGACACTTAAATGAGTATAAAGAGTCTCATTCTCTGGACTATCTTTATTTATTGGCTTTCCTTTACAGTGTTAGTATAATGGGTTATACTGGATGTTAATAGAGATCATTGATGTTTTTGTGCTCAATTACGGAATGGTATTGTGTCTTTCTTATTTTGTATAAACAAGAAAGATACATGTAAATCCTGTTTCTCCCTTTCTCCTTGAGGGGATAATTCTGTTTATATGTAACTGAGCCTGTTGGATTTTCCTTTATGTCCTAGGCCCTCCAGCATTTTTTTCTATTCAGCTAAGTCTGGGTCATTGGTACAGTATAAAAATGTTAAAAAATTTATAGTAATTTATATATTTTTTATACTTACCAATGACCCAGAGGGGGATGGCCCTCCCATGAGTTGGGAACTCATACCTCCCCGCTGATTACATAACACTTACCAAGCACTGGTTGTAAGAATGAAGGTTTGTCACCAATTTCGGTACTTCCTTGACACTGTGCATGCGCAGTGGACAAAAGTATGGAGGACCACATAGGACATGGATTTTTTGGATTTTAATGCAAATTTTGGGAATGGGGGGGAGGGGGGTGGCAAAATTTGTGTTTGGCCCTGAAATTTAAAGAGTTAACACCAGCTAAGTCTGAGTCATTGGTAAGTATAAAAAATATATAAATCACTATAAATTTTTTAACTTTCTGGTTTTAGTCTTGGTTTTTAAATGAGGGAAATCAATTCAATAAATTAACATGTACAACTGAGGTAAGCCGAGGGGGCGACTAGGGCGAAGAAGTCGCCTGGTCATTCCTAAAGTCACCTTGGTTAACAGTGGGGACAAAATTCAAGTTGCCCTCCCAAAATTCATTGGGAGACGTGTCAGTTTTGGGCATTTCTTATGTTTTATTTCCAAATAAAAACACTTCCGCATTCTGACAGTCATGATGAAATAGACACGTTTGCGGTTGCGGTTAAAATCCATCACATGGCTCTGAAAATAGCCCAAACTAGCCCAATTTAATGTAACTCAAAATAGTTGTAATGGCCTATTGTGGTGTTTAAACAATTTGCCCTTACTGGTAGCAACCAGCACAAAAATGGCTTTTTAAAAATAGAATGTCCATTCTGACTCATCAGGCAGTGATTATAAATCACAAATATTAGGGAGGATGAGAATGGCAGGTCTCCATGACACCAATTCCTTGTATCAATGTGCGGTGGCTGTCAGAAACTGTCATTTTTCTGTACAGTGGCAGTGCATTGGGAAAATCCAATGCAGAAGAGAAGGGAGACAACTGAAAGATTTGTCAGTTACCCCTGATCACCTCAGAACTAAATTAACTCAAATTGTTAATAACGCTCAATCACAGGAGTCTGGAACTTGACATACAGGCATACAATATGATATATACATATACTACTGAGTGAAACGAGGAAGGAGTGCAACGTACCCTCGACTGGTCATATCACATTCGCGCCTCGCATTACGATTCAAATCAACTTACCACTTATTTTTCTCTTTTCACTTACTCACAAATGATTTATCTATCTAATGGCTGGATTCACAATTCTCGATTACATACTTTATTACACGATTTTCCTCCAAAAAATGACGGAATTTAAATCTGCCGCGGAAGCTGAAGTAAACAGTCAACAGTTTTACTTAATGTTACTTTACTTAACGGGATCAACAAAGCGAAACAAAACGGGTTTACCGTATGGCGAAATTTGAATCGCATTAACATGTCTAAAGCTATATTTCACTGCGGGAGCCGATAAAGTGATCATTAGCTCTTATGAATTACGGAGAACTGCAGTATGTCAAGTTTGCAAGACATTAACCTTCTGCTGCTGCTGTAAGTAATAATGGAATATTGATACTTTTCGGAACGCAACTGAAAATCTCTTTACCTTTCACGTTTTACAAGGAATATTCGCATTTATTAACAAATACACCTCCCATAGTTTGTGTCCTAACACAGGAATCTGTAGCTTGTCATGTGGGCCATATATAAGACCCTCTAGAGGATATTATATGGCCCATAGGACAAGTTCCTGACTCTTGTGGTCCTAATTGGAAAAAGATCGACCACATTTTTCCAGTAGTGTCTCATAAGCTATATTTTGGCGTGTTGATATTTTTGTAATTTGGACCTAAACCATAGCTCATGCCACAATATGACAACAGGTGTGTCGAACCTTTTGTTATAAAGACACATAGGCTATAGATATTTTGGGGCCAAATTACTAAAAATGTACAAATCCTGTAGCATTGTGTCGTCTGTTATTCCATTATTACATAACCTTTTTCGGGTCATCATGTGCAAATCAGCTGTGGCATAACCTTTTTTTCAAGGTATGCCTCCACCCCTCACAAAAAAACTCACAAAATCAGGACCATGTGATTTTATTGTCATTTATTTATAGAAAATAAAAAACTTAAATAAGTACATACAACTATAATACAACACAACACACCAGGGGTGTAGCTGGGATTCTATAATTGGGGACCTAGACAATTTTTTTTTTTTTTGGGGGGGGGGGGATACCATGCATGCTATTTGTAAAGTTGCTGTGGGGTTTGGGGGGTCCTTGCCTAGTCCTATCTAGGACCTCCCACTGTTACCCCTTCCTCCTACTTCCATTCATGGAAGTGAGAAGAGGGGGTAACAACCGGAGGGTCCTAGTTAGGACAAGGATGTGGGAGGAGGGGGGGGGGGGGGTGATGACCAGAGGGTCCTAGATTGGACAAGGCCTCTCCCCAAAAAATTTTGCAAAATTTATTGCTCCAAGATCGAGTCTGGCAATTGTAGCATGCGTAGCCTTTTAGAGGAGAGCATTTTTGGGCTCTTAAGTTGTTTGAAACTTGCATTGGATCAATGTTTTGTTTGTTTTTATACCCCCGCTTCGAAGAAGTGGGGGCTATATAGGAATCACCCTGTACGTCCGTACGTCCATCCGTCCGTACGTCCATCCGTACGTCTTTCCGTCCGGACAAATTCTTGTGTGCGCAACTCCTCCTACATTAATGAACCGATTTTGATGAAACCTTCATCTCTACTAAGTGAATATGTGCATATTCCAAACTTTTTTGATCTGCGACAATTTTAACCAGGTTATCTCTCTTGAACTTTGATTTAATATGGGTTTCTATATGAAATTCTTGTATGCGCAACTCCTCCTACATTTATCAATCAATTTGGACAAAACTTTTCAGACATCATCACTACTAAGTGAACATGCGCATATTCCAAGATTTTTGATCTGCGACAATTTTAACCAGGTTATCTCCCTTTGACTTAGATTTATTATGTCTTTCCGTTCGAACAAATTCTTGTGTGCGCAACTCCTCCTACATTAATGAACCGATTTTGATGAAACCTTTCAAACATCATCTCCACTAAGTGAACATGTGCATAATCCAAACTTTTTGATCTGCGACAATTTTAACCAGGTTATCTCTCTTGAACTTTGATTTAATATGGGTTTCTGCATGAAATTCTTGTGTGTGCAACTCCTCCTACATTTATCAATCAATTTGGACGAAAGTTTACAGACATCATCACTACTAAGTGAACATGTGCATATTCCAAAATTTTTGAGCTGTGGCAATTTTAACTAGGTTATCTCCCTTTAACTTAGATTTATTATGGGTTTCTACATGAAATTCTTGTGTGTGCAACTCCTCCTACATTTATCAATCAATTTGGACAAAACTTTTCAGACATCATCACTACTAAGTGAACATGCGCATATTCCAAGATTTTTGATCTGCGACAATTTTAACCAGGTTATCTCACTTTGACTTAAGATTTATTATGTCTTTCCGTTCGAACAAATTCTTGTGTGCGCAACTCCTCCTACATTAATGAACCGATTTTGATGAAACCTTTCAAACATCATCTCTACTAAGTGAACATGTGCATATTCCAAACTTTTTGATCTGCGACAATTTTAACCAGGTTATCTCTCTTGAACTTTGATTTAATATGGGTTTCTGCATGAAATTCTTGTGTGCGCAACTCCTCCTACATTTATCAATCAATTTGGACGAAAGTTCACAGACATCATCACTACTAAGTGAACATGCGCATATTCCAAAATTTTTGAGCTGTGGCAATTTTAACTAGGTTATCTCCCTTTAACTTATATTTATTATGGGTTTCTACATGAAATTCTTGTGCGTGCAACTCCTCCTACATTTATCAATCAATTTTGACGAAACCTTTCAAACATTATCACAACTAAGTGAACATACGCATATTCCCAAATGTTTGATCTGCGACAATTTTAACCAGGTTATCTCCCTTTAATTTGGATTTATTATGGGTTTTCAAATGGGATTCTTGTGTGAGCAACTCCTCCTACGTTAATGAACCGATTTTGAATACATGTTGCACATTGTAAATGTGTTTTTCCAAATGTACTCCATATATGTGTGGGCTCTTTAAGTATTCAGTGCTGTTCTGTGGAAGGCCACATGCAAATACAAATTTCAACAACAAAAAATGATCTTTATGTATACATTTCCTTATGGCCTTCGCCTACATGATCAGAAGTGCATTCCTCTAAAAACCCAAAGCGGGGGTATTAATCACCTTCAGTGATAGTTCTAGTTTTGGTAACCCATAAACCCGAAATGTTGGAGCGTCCGTCTGTCCATCTGTCCATCTGTCCATCTGTCCATCCTTGTAACTCCTCCTAAACCGTTTGAAGAATTTTCATGAAACTTTACACAATGGAAGAACTCCATATGAAGATGTGCATGAAGTAATATAATTCCGTTCTGACATTTCCAAGGGGAGATAATCTAACTTATAACGTCTGTCCATCCTTGTAAGCGCAGCTCCTCCTAAACTAGTGCTGGACGATATCGGTCCAAATAAAAACCGCGATATTTTCGTAACAATATCGCGGTTCACGATATTATCGCGATATTTTGGGGGAAGGCGCCGATCGGCCATTTAAGCAAATGGCATGACAAACTTGAAGTTAAAGGATTGCCCCAAAAGGGACATTCTTGATAACAAACCAATGGCATTCCAAAAACGTGTACTCATGCGCGATTCTGATCCAAAGGTGCCTAAACTGGCGTGCAGAAATACACTGACTACCCAGCAGAAACGTTCTACTGCAGTCTTTTGAATTACCATATTTCGTTGCCTTCATCTGCGACTGTTGATTCAAAGTTTCATCATCTTAACTTTTGTTTATTTTAATCAATTACCTGACAGCCACTTTCCAAGTTCCAACTTTCCGTCATTGGATAGAAACCTTTTTTCCGCTATTCATTATGCCAATCGACAACCTGACCTTGTACCTCAAAAACATAATATTTTTACCCATGGGGTGTCAGCCGAATAATCATTGTCGGTGATTCGTGTTTAGTCAACGAGAAAGCATAAACACACATGGTCAACGAATGTTATCTTAGAGGGCAACACCAAATGAACTGAATTGCAAATCACCCGAAGTCTTCTGGCAGTGAAACGTCTCATTTACAAAGTCACACTTAACAATGGAAGGCCCTTTAAAATTTTATAAACAATTGAGGATGATTTTCATTAATTCCCTGGTCTTTTTAATTACTTAATTCTTTTCGCCCAACATAACTTCACAAGTTCCAAAGCGTTGAACGCAAGTGCTGAATGTAAATTGCAAACACGAGTTTGACGTCATATGCAAAGGCGTATACATTATTTGATTGACAGCAATTGTCGGCCATTTGCGGTTCGGCCATACCCTCATACTGTTTCAAATAAAATCAAGCTGAACACAAAAAAAAACAAGCGTGGAGGAGTTGGGGTTTGGGGGGAAGCTCACTTCCAAACATTCGGTCCTTGTCATTTAAAAATAAGCGACTGGTCACACAGAAATGAATTCCAAACCAGAGTTAATTGGGAATGTTTGGGAGCAAATTGGGGCGGGGGGGGGGGGGGGTGGGGGGGGGGGGGAAGTGACTATTTTTGATTGGGAATGGCCAATGGGGCCGGATTCAACCTCTCTCATCGCCGTCATCGGTAAAAAAAAACCTGAGTGAAGTAATTTTCGACTTTCTCACAAACAGCTTGCCATTACATGGCAATACAGAGAAGTATTCTCAAAGTTTTGCACCTTTTCATCAAATGATGGGTGGTTGTCAACGACGTTCGCGATATTTCGTTTTTTTTGAAAACAAGACGATATCACTAACGGTATTGCTTTTCAAACCGGCTAAGTCGGTATATCGGCAAACCGCCCAGCACTATCCTAAACCATTTGAAGAATTTTCATGAAACTTTACACAATGGAAGAACTCCATATGAAGATGTGCATGAAGTAATATAATTCCGTTCTGACATTTCCAAGGGGAGATAATCTAACTTATACATTTCAGGTGCGGGGGGTATCACTTTGTGAGTTTGCTCACAGTACCTCTAGTTTTGTGGGGGTTTTTTTCTGAGGAGGGAGGGGGGGGGGGGGTGTTTAACATCATTGTCAGCATTTGGGCTATATCATGACACAACATAAGTGTAATTGCAAGTTTTGCCAATCGTTTGTGCTTATGTTGCCCCTCTGTCCCCACCGTGATTCCATAAGTCATGATCGAGGCTTGCAATGCCGATGTGGGTGTAGGTATGGAAGAATGCCCCCCTCCCCCCTCCACCTACTGATGGAGTCCGAGGGCACCGCCCTGTGAAATTTTGAAAACTTTTATAGCCTAAGACCGATTCTAGAGCCCCCACTTGCACAGGGATGGTGCAAAAAGGGGGGGGGGAGGGGGCTACCCCCCCCCCCCCCCTTTTGGGGAGGTCTCATGCCCATCACATTGGGGACATTTTGTAAGTTCATCGGGAAGGGCTTCTCACTGCAAGCTTGGTTAATGTTTTCACAAGGGTAGCGATAAACTCTTCTTTCTTCAAGTGACAACATTTTTGAAAATTTTAACGCCTTTATTTCAGGAGGTTATGGCAAGCCACGACCATAATTCTATTTCTTTGGGGTGAGGAAATAATGCTTTTCAAAGGCTAATTTTTTAATTTCTTACACTGGGTCGAAGTTTTTCAAATAAGACAATGAAAAGCGCCATTTCCTTGGTCAGAGAAATTGAACCCTGTCGGTGAATTTAATGATCTCCCCCCCCCCCCCCCCCCACCCCCCCAGCTGCCTATCATACATTGTAATTAGAGGAAATCTGTCACTTTTGGGGGGAGTGCCTGATGGAATTTGGTCGAAAACATTTTTGTGATAAAAGTGTTAAGTTACATTGTGAAAATCAAATTCATCGGAGAGTTTTCCTTATTTTTTGCAACCCAAACTTTCCCGAAAATATATGAAACTAGCAGAAAAATAAGATTTTTTCCAAACTGGTTGGGGTGGGGGGGGGGGGGGGGGGCACCAGAGTTAAAATGTATGCGTTTGAAAATTATTTCTGGCACTTAGTACACCGAAATGGATCATGAGGTGACCATTCAGTCGCCAAATGTTCTCACACAACAACTCAATTCAGCCAGCGTCATTCACAAAAATATGGAGCCTAGAATCCATGCGAAAATGAGATAATGATGCACCCCCTCCCCTCCCCCTATCCAGAGGGAGAGAAAGAACATTGTAACCTTGACTCTCATGGGAAAAATCACTTGAGTGAAAAATTGTTGGAGGTCGGTTTGGGTGAAAATGTTGGCGGCCGGTTTAGGTAAAATTGTGGGAGCCGGTTTGGGTCAGGTGGAGGCTGATTTGGGCGAAAATGTTGTGTGTTTGGGCATCTTCCCCCACATTTGACCTGGGCACAGAGAACAAGTCCCATATTCATATGCTTACATTAATTGTAGTGCCGATAATGATAAACCATTTTTATTTTAACACTGTAAATTGATGTCGAATCAAACGCAGCAATTTCAACAAATGCATAAATCAGTTTTAAAGTTCTCTTCGGTCCGTTTCCAATTCCGACTTATTCGAACATTTTACTTTCGTTTTCGCGTTGGGTGACATGGTGTCGTGGCAGATTTAAATTCCGTCATTTTTTGGAGGAAAATCGTGTAATAAAGTATGTAATCGAGAATTGTAAATCCAACCATTCAGCCGTTAGATAGATAAATCATTTGTGAGTAAGTGTTAAGAGAAAAATAAGTGGTATGTTGATTTGAATCGTAATGCGAGGCGTGAATGTGATATGACCAGTCGAGGGTGCATTGCACTCCTTCCTCGCTTCACTCGGTTGTATATGTATATATCATATTGTATGCCTGTATGTCAAGTTCCAGACTCCTGTGACTCAATTAACGAAGAATATTGACAACTTTAGACCCAGCTTCTTATATAAATTTGAAACTTATTTTAAATACTTTAAATATTTAAAAAAAAAAAAAACCTGTGATTGAGAACACTCTCAAAATATTTGCTAAATTTCACTTTGACTGCTCTAAGGTAAATTTAAATCAACTTGAGTGCTTTCGAAGATTAAATGTACATCTTTGTTTTTAGTTAACTGGTTGAGTGCTAGAAGTGCCTTGATGTTTGCTCAGCAGAAGAATTTTTTTTTTTATTAAAGGTGATTGGTTGCACTCTCCAATAAATTGCAACAAAACAATAATTTATGAACAAATTCTTGCTACACTGTGGCCACTATTGCTGGTAGTGTGGTATCGCTGACAAAAATACTCAGGTTTCAAATCACCTTTAAAAATAATTTAGATCTCAAGCAGATAATAAAACTAACTTTTAAGTGGTCAGTTCATATTCACTACTACCACCTTGCCATAATATATGATATATCTGGCTGAACACAGTGTGAATGAATGAGGACTCCCCTTAACTCTTTCCCTACCAGTGATTACAATAGTTTCCATGCAGGCGGTAGCAGATTTCAAATTTTAGATTGCTCATTAGACAGTCAATCTACTAATCTACTTCACAGTGCCGCTAAATGTAGTGGAAAAGATTTTTTTTTATGTTTTTTCTGACTTCTCCCTTATGTCCACTGACTACTCCCTCCTAGCCCCTGACTTCTCCCTAAACTCTCTGGAGGGAGCTGCCAGGCTGACCCCTGATGTACAATCATTTTGTGTTGTTTTCAGTGAGATAAATTCATTTGGACACGTATTTCCTATGGATACTATTAGTAATTTTATTAGCTTAACTTTTCAAAGTCAAGATAAGCTATTGCCATGGCACATGCGGAAGTCTGTGAGTCTGTTCACATTTTCCTTTAGCACAGGCTACACCCTGTAGTTCTTGTCCAATCGTCACGAAATTTCATATACAGGTTTAAGGCCATGTCTAGATGAGAACGTCCCCTTTTGTTCACGAACCCCAAAAACCTTTAGGACAGTATACAGGCCTTATTTATGGAGGGATTTCATTGTAACTTGGTAGGAAGACTCCATATAATGTCTAGAAGAGAACACCCCCATTTTGGTTGCAATCGGTCAACTGTGATGGCTACAGGGGCCCAAAAACCTTTAGCAAAGTCTACAGGTCGTATTTATGGAGGGATTTTATTGTAACTTGGTAGGATGACTCCGTATAATATCTAGATGAGAACGTCCCCTTTTGGTCATGATCTGTCAATCGTAACAGCTGCCCAAGCCCGAAACACAAAAATGTTTCACACAGTCTACAGATCATATTTAATACGGAGTGATTTCATTGTAACTTGGTAGGATGACTCCGTATGATGTCTAGATGGGAACTTCCCCATTTGGTCGTGATCTGTCAACCGTGATGACTGCCGAGCCCAAAAACCCAAAACCATTAGCACAGTCTACAGGTCGTATTTATGAAGGGATTTCATTGTAACTTGGTAGGGTGACTCCATCTAACGTCTAGATGAGAACGCCCCCTTTTGGTCGCGATCGGTCAACTGTGATGGCTACAGGGGCCCAAAGCCCGAAAACCTTTAGCACAGTCTACAGGTCGTATTTATGAAGGGATTTCATTGCAACTCTGTAGGATGACTCCACATAATGTCTAGACGAGAACGTCCCCTTTTGGTCACGATCATTCAACCATAACGGCTGCCCGAGCCCAAAACCCAAAAACCTTTAGCACAGATTACAGGTCGTATTTATGAAGGGATTTTGTTGTAACTTTGTAGGATGACTCAGTATAATGTCTAGATGTGGACATCCCCTTTTGGTTGAGGTGGGTCAAGCATGATGGCTATACAGTCCTGGAGCCCAAAAACCTTTAGCACAGTCTACAGGCCATATTTATGAAGGGATTTCATTGTAACTTGATAGGATGACTCGTTTTGGAATAATTTCACTGTAACTTGGTAACTTTGGTTGACATACATTAACTGTGAGAGCCACATTAACCCACCCCTCACTTCTTTAGTACAGTCTACACCTCAAATTATTTTTAGTGAAAACATAGCATACATTGAACAGAAATTAACATATTTTTATACTGTACCAATGACCCAGACATAGCTGGTGCTAATTCTCAAAAATCTAGGGCCAAACACAAATTTTGCCCCCAATCCCCAAAATTTGCATCTAAAACCGAAAAAATCATGTCCTAAATGGTCCTCCATACTTTCCCTCCACTGCGCATGCGCAGTGTCAAGGAGGTCTCGAAATTGGCGCCAATTATCATTCTTTGTTTGGCCCTTCATCAGTTCACATCTGACTGATATTTGTGCTTGTAAATCTCAGTTTTAATGATGCCAGACACATAAATATTAGAGAAATGGTGGATCTAAAGAGGAAATAGAAGGAGGAGAGGAAAAATGAGTGGCAGGAAATAATCAGCGCTGTAACTTAAAAAATTTTTACGAAATTATGCTATGTTGCCTAATTTCGAGGCACGATCCTGTTGTTGTCATTCTTGCTATAAAGTTACACTGCTTGTTCAGTGTTTCCTCTCTCCCTTTCCTTTAAGTTCCCCCTTGCTATTCTCCCATGCTTTTGGCATATTTTCTGTAATATTATTACTAAAATTTCTTGGGAGTTTTAGCTGGGTAACAGAATGAATTCTGTTCTTTCCCCATGTTTACGTCCTCACCCATGGGTGTTTAGGCGTAGTGTTCTGCATCTACCATCTGATGTTCTGCAGTTTCTTCCCTGGAAGTCTCTGTTTTGCATCAGATAGTGTGTTATTGGTAACTGATTTCGGGCCATGGTTATCAGTGCCTGGAGTCATGTTTCTGGTGTTTGTACACTTCTTGTTTACATTGACAACGGTTTCTGTTGAGAGGGATTTTCTTGTCTTTGTATTAGCTTAATCATAACAAGATACATTATTATTATCTGTAAGTGTTGCATTAATTGTTTTGTAATATTTTAAAAAACTTTGTCCACACTTAGGCTTTTTGGGATCCATTGGGGCTCAACGTTACTTTCAGAAACTTGGGCTTTTCTGAAAAAATATTTAAAAAAAATTTTTTTTTGATTTCAATTATTTTTTCTATATAAATGGATCATGTTATTATGTATCTTTGTTTTCAGGGGTTGGTGTGAGTTCTAGGACTTTTTGTGTTCTTTTCACAATGAAAGGATATTGTTCAAGTTGTAATAAGAGGAAATCTTCCTCTGACTTTCATAATCATTGTATTAATTGTAGTCAGTGTACTCGCACTAACTCCTGTTCAGTATGTGTCAATTGGGATGACAAACATTGGAATCGTGTGTCATGATATGTTGTTAGCGGGGAAAAGGCCATGCCGGTCCTTTCTCCGCAGGGTCACTCTAGTTTATCAATCTCTATTTCAGAGGAACAAGAACAGGGTGATGTTTCCGTGATGTCTTCCAAAAGTGTGTCTCCGTCGTCACAGTTAAATGAAGAGCTAGCGGCAAAAGTGCTCATGGAAATACGTCAATTGCCTAAGAGGTCCCTAGTAGGATCAACCGCATTGGCATCCGCTAGCTCACCCGGTGTAGTGACCATTCATCGAATGGCTCGGCAGCCGGGTTCGTCCGTTGCGGTCCAGGAAGGAGATTTGGGTGAAGCGAGCACTATAATAAGACAAAGTGCACACCCAGTGACGACGGATCAGAGGAGAGAACGGAGGAAGCCTATTAGTCCGGTTCTCAGCTCGTCCAGGTCCATCCGGGCTGTGAGCGAGAGAGGTCCCTCTCTCGTACAACAACATCTGGGACCAGATGTTGTGGTACAAAACGTTTCGCATTTGGAGCATACGTCCGCCGCTCGGGACGCTCCGTTATATAGACAGTCCGGAGAGACTGTCGATAAGGCTTCCTCATCCTCACGGCAGCGCACACGACCGCACCTTGGCTACGTGACCACGGATATCCAGCCAGCTTCGCCGATCAGGGATTCCACGGCGACCAGATCACGCCATCCGGTAGCCAGGGACACGAGGCCTGTAGACTCCAGACGTTCGCATAAAAGAAGTATGCAGGAGTCAACGTACACAGAGCTTCCAGTGGCAAAGCAACATAAAACCGCTACTCCACAGGCCTCAGTGACGGACGTGCTATCCCAAATAGCACAACTTATCGCAGCATCCCAGCAAACGACAGAATCTCTGTCAGATCAGGAATTATCCGACGACGCTGGGTCGGTACGCTCCGCCGAAGCATCGGGTACGGACGACCGAGAACTTCATAGGGTCCGACAGGATGGCGAAAGGGATTCGGAGGATTTGGAGCTTTCCCTTTTGGAACAACATAAAGCTGCCGTAGATTTTATCCGGCATTACCTTCCAGAGGTTGTTCCGTCAGACCAGAATGCTGCGATGCCGGATAAGAGACTGATAGCGTCATTGGACACAGAATTTTTTGATCGGTTCAGGGACATCGTCCCTGAGTTTCCGACACAGTCCAGTAAGGTCACAAGAACATTTGAATTATTGAACGACGCTATTTATAAGCTTGCTACCAAAACGGGCAAGTCTGGTTTCTTATCCGCAAATGCCCTAAATCTGCCTTTCATCAATTCAAGGAATAAATTCGAAATGGTAGGACAGGGCATACCGAGAGTTCCTTTGCGTCTAGATGACGAGGCTGAAGACTTGGAATTGTCTATACCGTCGTCTATGTCAATTCCAACCACGACGTTGGAAACGACAATAATGTCTAACAGAGTTAACTTAGACGCCTTATCATACGCAGATCACCTTATTAAGGCGTTATCATTACGTCTTCAAGGGAAAGAATTCCAGGATATACAATCCTCATTAAGACTTCTTTCAAGGGCAGTAGCTTATTCCACGTATAACTCCGCCCTTTCAGTGGCAAACCTGGAGTTGGTTAGACGTGATGCAGCCCTAGCTACATCCACACGCGTGGATGGTAAGGTGAAGAACTCTCTCAGAGTCGCTTCGGTCTCCGGAGAGCTTCTCTTCGACGGCAAGCTTTCAGCAATCTATGATAAGATAACTAAGAAAGCTTCGGATTCTCTGCTTTTCAAATCCACTTCCAAAAAGCTAGATACAGCAGAAAAGAGTAAGACAGGCACTTCTGGGACAAGTACGCCCAAGAGAAGTTCCTATAGAGGTTCCTATGCATCCTCTAGGTCTTATTCTAGAGACCGTCAAGGCAGTGACTCTCGTGCGGGACGTTCTTCTGGCTGAGATTACCGGTCAGACATCCCTAGGTCGACGGGGCAAGGTTCGGGTCGTGGAGGACGTAGTTTCTTCTTCCGCAAGCCTCGCAGGTCCAGGAGGTGATGGTTTGAACCTCTATCGTGTTCCGGTAGGCGGAAGATTATCGAGTTTTATAAACGAGTGGGCGTCAATTACGGATGACCCCTGGGTTCGAGGGGTGATTTCGGAAGGACTAAGAATATCCTTCACACGAAAGCCTCCATTAACTCGAAGTCCAAAATGGACTTAGCTTCCGTCGAATCCGCAGAAAAGAGACGCTCTTTTATCAGAAGTACAGTCTCTTCTGAAGAAGAACGCGGTAGAGATCGTAGAAGACCAGGAATCACCGGGTTTCTACAGCCATCTGTTTATGGTTCCGAAACCAGATGGCTTGTTCCGTCCAGTCATAGATCTGAGCTGGATAAACAAGCTGATCGTCGCTCCGAAGTTCTATATGGAGACAATTTGATCAGTCAGAGCGAGTATTCGGGTGAACGACTATGCTACAAGCATAGATCTCAAGGATGCATACTTTCATGTCATGGTACATCCGACATTCAGAAAGTATCTATGCTTCGCAGTCCTAGAAGTTGTATATCAGTTCCGAGAGATGTGCTTCGGTTTGAACCTAGCGCCCTGGGCTTTCACTTGAATAATGAACTTGGTAATGATATATTTCCTAGCTCATTCATCTGCGGTAATGTTGGCCTACCTGGACGGCATTCTTCAGAGGTACGGCAACGAGTTAACGCTTCAAAACGATGTGCAGAATCTGCTTCTATTACTCCGACGTCTCGGTTTTATAATAAACGAGGAGAAGTTGGATCTGGTGCCGTCCAAGTCATTCACTCATCTGGGAATGAGCTTTGAGACGCACAACAATCTCGTTCGTCTGCCGTTAACCAGAGCGAAATTAATCAGTTGTTATGCTCGCTATTGTCTTCACTCAGACAAAGTCACAGCGAGAGAGTTCATGAGACTGATAGGTCGACCGATGGGGCAGTTACGCACTCAATCTCTCCAAATTTTCTTGACTCAGAATTGGATTGTAAAGATTCATTCGCTCAATATAGACGTTCTCTTGTCAAATCAAGTGAAACAAGAGATTCAGACTTGGGCAGACATTCAGTGGTTGACTCAGGAGTCCCACTGCAGTTGCCGGATCTGAGTTTTACGATTATGACGGATGCCAGTCAAACAGGTTGGGGTGCAACATTGATCCCAACGGATTCGAAGTGCCAGGGTCTTTGGGATCCGCAGTTCCTAGGCAAGCACATAAACATCAAGGAAATGATGTCAATTTGGCTTGCACTACGTCATTGGATGAACATTATTCAGAAAGCACATGTCCAAATCCTGTCAGACAATACGACAGTAGTAGCGTATATTCGGAACCAGGGAGGCACTCATTCCGTTCCGTTATTCAATTTAACGGAAAGAATCCTTCTGTTTGTTCTAGAACACCAAGTTCTACTTTCGGTCCATCATATTCCGGGTCGTCTGAATGTATTAGCAGACTCCCTTTCACGGAAGGGTTGCTTGTTGCCGTCAGAATGGACTCTCAACAAACAGGTATTCAATCAGATTTGCTACCAATGGGAGCGGCCAATGATAGACTTATTTGCGACACAACTCAACAATCAATTGCAGACGTATGTGTCTCCATGTCCGGATCCCCGAGCATATGCAGTAGACGCTCTATCGATCTCGTGGGACGGAATGATAGGATATGCGTATCCTCCAGCGCCGTTGATTCAGCAGATATTGCTAAAGATAAAACAATCTCAATGCAAAATTCTATTGGTAGCATCTCTGTCTCCACAGAGACCGTGGATAAATCTACTCAGGTTTCTGCTGTGGGACTTACCGCGAAAACTTCCTCCACGAGAGGATCTTCTTTCACAGGGGAAATCGCATCAACTCCATCACAACTCCATCACAACCCCCAAGGTCTCAACCTTCACATATTTCCGTTGTGCTGTCCTTCTTGCACGGCAAGCATTTTACAGGACGAGCAGTGGACGCGATTTCTAACTGTAGGAGGACCTCCTTTTCGCTAAACTATGCAGCTAAGTGGAAGGTCTTTCGTCGTAGGTGTAGGGATCATTCTGTTGATATTTTTGATCCCTCCATACCAGACATTGCAAACTTTCTAGTATACTTGTTTGACGAGAGATCAAACTGCAGCCTGTTACTATTAAAGGTTATAGGTCTATGTTATCTGATACCTATGCACATCATGATAGTTTACAAATTGGATCTAATGTCTCTTTATCTAAATTAGTTAGAAACTTCTCGATAAATAGACCTAGAACCCTTAGATTAATTCCTAAATGGAATTTAGCTTGGGTTCTTCTTAAACTAAAAGAAAAGCCATTTGAGCCTCTTGAGACAGTAGATTTCAAATTCTTGTCTTATAAGACAGCATTTCTCTTAGCTTTCTCTTCTGCTAGAAGAGTCAGTGAGCTTCATGCACTATCTGTGGACGATTCTCACTATCGTAGTGTCGGGAACACTATTACCTTTACTACTAATATTGGATTTTTGGCTAAGAATCAGGCTCCTAATAAATATCCGGAACCTATTGTTATTAAGGCCCTTCCGTCTTCAGATGGGTATAGGCCTTTACCCTGTCCGGTTAGAGCTTTACCTATTTATAAACGAAGATCTCAGTTTATCAGAAAGGGACGAAAACGCTTCTTTCTGTCTCTGATGCCTAATAGAAAGGACATTACGGTCCATTCTATTGCTAGATGGATTCAATTAACTATCTGTACTGCTTATGATAATCTATCTTCAACTCAGCAGTCTGTGCTTAAGATTTCGGCTCTTCTACATCTTGGGCTTACGCAAATAGTGTTGCTATTACAGATTTAATGAAGGCTGCATATTGGTCTCAGCCATCCACATTCACGAATTTTTATCTCAGAAATATTGAGTCCATTTCTGGAGACCTGCATTGTTTAGGTCCGTTATCTGTTGCTCAGAATGTCGTCCACTAAACAGTTTCAACTATAGTTATGCAGGCTTTCTGTTCCGGCAGTGACTCCGTCCTGCTGCCCTCTTCGCTCTGGGCTATTTGACCCAGGGCAAGGGAAGGGGGGGGGGAGAGGGTGTTCCCTTAGGTCACCTGCTTTATAGTGAAAAGCAAGGGGATACCTCCTCCGGAGTCAGTAATTCTGAGTCGTTACCGGGATGGTTTTAAAGTGTAAAGTTAATGTTTAAAATTCATTCATGTCGTATTTTTAAAGTGTTGCTCGGTGTGAAGCATTTGTATATGTCACGTGTCAAACGGGCGTTAATATACAATCCTCGGACACTTTTAAAGAGTATAAAGAGTCTCAATTCTCTGGACTAACTTTATTTATTGGCTTACTTTAAAAATAATTAGTATAAAGGGTTATACTGGATGTTAATAGAGAACATGAATGTTATTATGCTCAATTATGGAGGGTGTTGTGTCTTTCTAATTTATCATAAATAAGAAAGATACATGTAAAGCCTAATACTCCTTTTCTCCTCGAGGGGATGACTCTATTATATATAGTTGAGCTTATTGGATTTTCCTCTATGTCCTAGGCCCTCCAGCCTTTTTACTATTCAGCTATGTCTGGGTCATTGATACAGTATAAAAATGTTAAAAAATTTATAGTAATTTATATATTTTTTATACTTACCAATGACCCAGACGGGGATGGCCCTCCCAGGAGTTGGGAACTCATACCTCCCCGCTGAGTACATAGCGCTGACCAGGCACTGCTTGTAAGAATGATAATTGGCGCCAATTTCGAGACCTCCTTGACACTGCGCATGCGCCGTGGAGGGAAAGTATGGAGGACCATTTAGGACATGATTTTTCTGGTTTTAGAAGCAAATTTGGGGGATTGGGGGGCAAAATTTGTGTTTGGCCCTAGATTTTTGAGAATTAGCACCAGCTATGTCTGGGTCATTGGTAAGTATAAAAAAATATATAAATTACTATAAATTTTTTAACATTCTCAATTATCACAATTCTTGTCATATTTCATAATCCTTTCATAAACATTGAACATTATCCTTTTCATCAAACACAACACACAGTCAAGTTAAACTACAGTGTCATTGACACTTTCATTTGTCTTAATCATTTGCTGTTTCAGATGGGAGTTGGATATTATATTACATTCAAGATTGTTTTGCATAAATACACTTGGAACACTTTGCTATTTGTAAATTTGAATACTGGAAGACTTTCTTCAATCAGTTAACTTCTTGTGTGAATTTGATTTCATGTAACACTCATGAGAATGGAATGCATATTATCATGAAACTAGCGGGCTGACCCATCCAGCAATGGTTAGCCTTGCCTGTACAACAGAAAATTTCTGGTTGTATTGCATATCAAGGGGGAAAATCGAAGCTTGAATTTCTAGCTATCACAACACACAATCAAGTTAAGCTACAGTGTCATTGACACTTTCATTTAATTTACACATGTCCAACCACATTGTCTGTGAAACAAATGTTTTATATGACTCGAGCTAGCTGGATCCAAATGTGGTGTGTGCAAATGTGACCTATATGGGAGTTTTCACTGCCATATAGGTTACATTTGTGTTCACAGAGTGCAAATGTCACCAAAATGGCAGCAAAAACTGTCTCATTTTTCAAATCTGTAATTTTTGGTTTTTGTGACACCAATGGTTTCAGTTTTTGTTTTTTGAAAAAACAAAAAGACTTAACAAAACACATAAACCACACACCCCTAAAGTATAATCAGTCAATGCTTTTAAATATTAATTTTGTTTTGTTTTCTTATTAGTTTGTAGTTTGTATTCGAAAGAAAAATGAAACTGTTTATCAGAAAGTACTCACTGGGAGTAGGAAGAGACGAAAAACGTTAAAAAGTTGGGAGTGGGAAAATCATTCAGAATCTGCTGTGTATCATGCATTGTATCCAAGATCATGGACTGTTTATGAAATACCTCAGCATCAGATCAAATTAACTTGCAGGCAGGTGTCTCCTGTCTTCCCCCATGAATACAAGGTGAGTGCAAGAGCATTACCAACTGGTTTAGTGTGATGCCAGTTCCTAACTGGTGGATCGATGGAAGCCCACATTTGGGCTTTATTGTGAAGTGCAGCTACTTCTTCTTAACTGGTAGAGTGCTGAATTATTTTTGGTCATCAAAATTGTTCACATATATTTGCCTTGTTACAATTTATGGGAGAGTGCCAATAGGCACTCACCCATAAATTGTAACAATGCAAATCCTAACAGTCTAAATAATTTCACTTCAAAGGTGATATGAACAACATCCACAGAATATGAAGTCTTTAGGTTGTGGTACCTACACTTCAGAATAAAGCCCAAATATGGGCTTCCAGCACTCTACCAGTTAAAGACTTCATATTCAGTGAATGAGCTTCATATTACCTTGAATGGAAATTATTTCATCTGTAAGGATTTGCCTTGTTACATTTTATGGGAGAGTGCCTATAGGCAAATTGTAAATTGTAACCAGGCAATGGCATGCACAAATTTTGATGATCAGAAATAATGTAGCACTCTACCAGTTTAAAACTATTATTGTGTATTATTTCTGTTTTTCTAATCTGAAGAACATGTTGCAGCTTTTTTTCACTGAACTGTTGAAATGTTATTTTCTATAAAGTTACAGGGATATTACCTGGAAGACCATTTCCCTGCAAGTGTATAGAAACGAAAGATATATCAATCCATATTACTTTTTGTTATCCATTTATTTTCCTGTTGAAATATAATTTTTCTTAATATACAAATTTCATCTTTCTTAGATGGATAACATTCCCATGCCTGATTTTACAATGGCACTTAACTGGTAAAGTGCTGAAGCCCATATTTGGGCTTTATTCTAAAGTGCAGGCTTCACATATTAAAGTCTCCATATTCTGTGGAGGTGCTTCATATTTTTTGAAATGCAGTTATTTTGTCTACAAGAATCTGCCTTGCTACAATTTATGGGAGTGTGCCTATACATAAATTGTAACAAGGCAAAGACTCTGGAACAAGTTCTGATAATCAAAAACAATTTAGCACTTTACCAGATAAGATAAGCTAAAGGGTAACCACAACAAACTTTCTCTCATTACTTTACAGGTATAGATAGAATATCTATAATGAGTCATGATTTGATATGAAATTTCTGAACTGTGTCCACTCAGATTTACCTGATCCAAGTTTTAACCCTTTACCCAACGCAGACGATATCAAAATTTATTATTTTAAATATCATTTTTTTAAATTTCAACAAAACCGTATCATGTGACCCTTTGTTGGAACAAGCTCAACGAGCTCGATCCAATAAGGGGTCACATGATTTGGTTTTGTCGAAATTTTTTGAAAAATAATATTTTTTCAACTGCTGAATTTAGGTAAAGGGTTAAGTGGGCTCAGGTTGATTTTAGTGAACAAGGTTCAGAAATTTCATATCTAATTGGGACAAATTGGAGATTATTTTTATCACATGATTTGTGAAAGGAAGGAATGGGAAATAAAACAAGACTGAACACTGATTGTGATAATGGCTGCACTGATATTTATTAAATTGTTAATTGGAGCCTCCAGAGGTTCACAAGACAGTGTGGCTGACAATTACACACAGTTAAAAGCAATAATAATAAAGCTCCAGGATATTTTTTGTTTTAAAAAAATTAATTAGCAGTTTTTTATACACCCGTTTAAAAAACGGTCGTATTATGTTATCAGTCTGTCAGTTTGTCCGTCTGTCTGTCCGTAAACAATTTGGTTTCCGTTCATTTAAAGTCGAATGCCTTGACAGATCGACATCAAACTTTCAGAAGTTGTTTTTAGCATTAAAATACAGGTCAAGTTCGATATTGGTGTTTCTCAGTCCATCTGCTGCAGAGATATGGCCCTTTGAAAACACAATTTTTCTAAAAAAATTGGTTTCCGTTCATTTAAAGTTGAACGTCTTGACGGATTGACATCAAACTTTCAGAAGTTGTTTTTAGCAATAAAATACAGGTCAAGTTCGATATTGGTGTTTCTCAGTCCATCCGCTGCAGATATATGGCCCTTTGAAAACACAATTTTTCTAAAAAATTTGGTTTCCGTTCATTTAAAGTTGAAAGCCTTGACGGATCGACATCAAACTCTCAGAAGTTGTTTTTAGCATTAAAATACAGGTCAAGTTCAATATTGGTGTTTCTCAGTCCATCTGCTGCAGAGATATGGCCCTTTGAAAACACAATATTTTTATACTGTACCAATGACCCAGACATAGATGGTGCTAACTCTTAAAAATATAGGGCCAAACACAAATTTTGCCCCCCAATCCCCCAAATTTGCATCTAAAACCAAAGAAAACATGTCCTGAATGGCCCTCCATACTTCACCTCTACTGCGCATGCGCAGTGTCAAGGACGTCCCGAAATTGGCGCCATTAATCATTCTAAGTTTGGCCCTTCATCAGTTAACATCTGACTGATCTTTGTGCTTGTAAATCTCAGTTTAAATGATGCCAGACACATAAATATTAGTGAAATGGTGATTCTAAGGAGGATATAGAAGGAGGAGAGGAAAAATGAGTGACAGAAAATTATCAGGGCTGTAACTTAAAATTTTTTAATGAAATTATGTTAAGTTACCTATTTCTTATCAACTTACCTCAATTGTTTACAACAGGCTTGCACTACAGTGGAAGAACCTAACTCGGATAAAATACTCTCTATTTTAATCTTTCCCAAGATTTGGGAAAGAAAAGTGGTGTAAAAACACCACGAAAAAATAAGCCAAAACTGGGCCGAGCGCCATCGGCGCACACCCAGTATGGGACGCTCTTCCATAGTACAAATCCATGACTTCCGTCACAGTGCGCAATGCATCAATTCGTCATTCTTTTTCTATCCGAAGCACGAGCAGGATGTGTTTCCGCCATATGCATTATGAAACAGTGATAATTCAACTCGTGGATAATGGTTTTCCTGTGACTGGAATTATGGATCTGAAGATCGTATAATAACAGGACTGTGTTTTATATATTCTCGTTTATATTTTCAACCACATTCTTATTGTTTATTAATTTCTATTCCGTTTTCGCGAATGTTTTGCGACATCGTGTCATCGCGATTCGACAATGAATTTTTTCGGTTGATAAAAAAATTTATTGGAGTAGGTGTCGGCCGTCTGGGTTCTGCCACCTTCTCTCGTAGTTGAGGGTGTTCTTCTACTTTCTGTTTCTGTTGAGTTCACCTTTTTCTTCTACTGCTCTCACCTCTGTTCTTTCCAGTTCGGTTCCTTTTGGGCAATTCCTTTTGCCCTCGCCATTGGTGTGTTCTCGTGTCCGTTTCATCCGCACACGCGGGTGGTGTGGAATGCAGTCGTTTCGGGAGCCTCCCGATTCGACCACGTCTGATGTGAGTTTACCCTCTCCGTGGGGGATGTGCAGCTCCTCCCGCTCCCGCGGGGGGTGGTGAACGCTTTCGTTTCGGGTCGCCCGATTTGACCACGTCTGATGAGAATTGCTCCTCCTCCGTGGGGGATGTGCAGCTCCTCCCGCACCAGCGGGTGGTGGGGACCGCTTTCGTTTCGGGGCTTCCCGATTCGACCATGTCTGGTGAGAGTTATTCCCCTTCCGTGGGGAATGTGCAGTGTTTTACCGTGGTGGATACTGCGGGAGCTGTTGGTTTTCTGGTGTAGAGATGCCTGGTTCTGGGACTATGCGCCCTCTCCAGTCGACATCTGAGGCTGTAACTAGGGTTGTGACTCCTCCTTTGGAGGCCGAGCTTGGTGGCTCTCTCCGCTTTTCCACCAGTTCCAACAGCTCCCGTCGTATCTGCTGCTACTGCTGTTCCGCCTACAATGTCATTGGGCACCGTTTTTAGCCGGTCTCGGCTTCTCCCTGCCAGGGTCTGCAGGGATGTCTGTAGTGTGGTTGTGGGGTTTCGGCCTCAGCCTTCCCAGACTTCCACTCGACGAAGTCATATGGGGCTGCCGACTGAACCCCATACTGTGTCCTCTCAGCCATTGAGCACAGTAGTTTTATACCTGCAGTGGTCTGCTGCGGTGTCTGGTTGTGTAGACGTGGGGGTATCGGCCGCAGCCTTCCCTGACTTCAACTCGGCGAAGTTGGAAGTGGCTGCCGGCCGGACCCTCTCCTGTGGTCTCTGCGCCGTCGAGCACCACAGTTGTCATTGGATCCGGTTGTTCTTAGTGGGACACTATGAACTCCGTGGCGTTTCCGTCCCTCATTCTGGCCACACGACCAGTTTTGGGGGTCCAACGTCTTTTGTGCAGCCTGGACCTTCTGCCCTGCAGAGGTCAGCAGTGACTCTCATGAGTTCCTGCTATGTTGATCCTCAGGGTGTGTCACACCCCTATTCACGTCTGGCTTCAGACGTTTTCGGCTGCCGCCCGTCGTCCCATGTCGGGTCTTTTGGAGGATCGTGACCCTTCGCTGGTTCCGAGGGTCTGCGGTGAAGCCACTTTGCCGGTTCGTTCCCCTGTCGAACCGGCCAGTACGGGCAGTGAGCTTAGGGGGGCCCTCTCCTTACTCACTCAGGTTCTGTCAACGAGCCTTCCTGTTGCTTCCAGCGAGGCAGCGAGTGGTTTCCAGGTGCCTCCTATGGCGCCGCCTCCCGGGATTAGAAACAGGCCGCTTTCTGATCCCCTGGTGTTCCGACACCATGGGAGGCGTCGGCTGGTTTGCCCACGATGGGCTATGTGTCTTCCGGCTCAGGGGAAGAGTCAGACATGCTTGATGTCGAGAGCCAGCAGTCTTCGGACTTGGGGGCAGCTCTTGATTTCGTGTTTGGGTTCCTTCCGGATCTCAAACCATCTAACCAGTTGACAGTGTCAGCCAGGCCGCGATCATTGGTCGCGCGCCAACAGTCTATGGAGCAACCTGCTTCTGGGCGTCTTCGACCGTGCCCTTCGGTACAGTTGGTTGAAGCATTTTCAGCCTTGGACTCCAAGCTAAGTTCCAAGGCTATGAAGGCTCCGTTCTTCACCAGGGTTGACACCTTTTTGCCTCCGGCGTGTTATCGTTCCTACGATTCCGCCAATCCCTCGGTCTACCAGACTTTGACGGTTTTGGATCAGGACTCCAATTCCCTCGGGCTTTCCAAGTCCAAGTCTGCCGTCATTCCGATGATGACTCTGGAGTCCACATTGGGCTTGTCGAGAGAGATGCTTGGTATGCTTTCTCTCTCCGATCACGTCGTCTCAGCTTTTGCTGCTTATCTGCCTTCAGATAAGATTGACGAGGTACAGGCTCCTTTGCATGTGCTGTCCAAGGCGCTCATGCATCTTACTCACGCGCATGCCTGTAACACGGCTAATCTGGAATTAGTTCGAAGGGACTCTGTGTGGGACTGAGTTTCCTGAACCAGTCTATCATTGCTCCCAAGTTCAGCATGGAGACTTTCAGGTCGGTCCTCTGTTCAATTCACCAGGGAGATTTCGATTCCAGCTTTGACCTGCGAGACGCTTACTTTCACGTTCCGATTCATTGGGCGTTCCGGAAGTATCTCAGGTTCATTTTTCTGGGGCGAGTTTACCAGTTGAAGGCCATGCCTTTCGGCCTCATCCTGGTTCCTTGGTCCTTCACCAGACTGATGTCGCATGTGATAGCTTTCCATCGCACACAGTCCAGGGTGACTACTTCGGCATATCTGGACGATATCCTCCAGGGGCATTCCAATGCTGCCTTCCTGGAGTCGGATGTCGGCACTCTGTTGGGCTTGCTCACGTCGCTACGTTTCAGTGTCAACGAGGAGAAGTCGGACCTGGTCCCTTCTCAGTCGTTTTATCATCTGGGGATGGCTTTCCGCACACAATTCAATTTGGTGGTGGTTCCCCAGGCCAAGGCTGTGATTCTCTCAGCTTTTGCTCTGACTCTGTCCCAGTCCACATCCGCGACGGCTCAGAGTTTTCTCCGGCTACTCGGTCTCTGCTGTTTGGTGACGGATCTCATTCCTCTAGGTCGGCTGCGTGTCAGACCTCTCCAACACTTTCTGCTCAGTCGTTGGCGGCCGAATGTAGATTTTCTGGATCTGGTGCTTCAGTTTTCAGACTATCTTTATCCTCACCTTCTCCTCTGGGCGGATGTCCAGTGGCTTTTGCAGGGTGTTCCATTGGACTTCCCCATGTCTGATCGCGTTCTGACGGCAGATGCCAGCGATCTCGGATGGGGTGCGACGTTGGATCCTCTAGGTCTTTCCATTCACGGGATGGTGGACCAGGATCATGCAGCTCCACACATCAACCAGGAGCTTCTTGCTCTTCTTCTGCGTTTCAGGTAGTGGATCCCTCACCTGTCGAATCGCCAGGTCCTTCTGTTGTCCGACCATTCGACGGTGGTTGCTTACATTCGGAACCAGGGCGGCACGCACTCTGTTCCAATGTACGAATTGGCTTGGGATCTTTTACTGCTTGCTCAGGATGTCCGCGCCTGGATGGCTGTTCGTCACATTCCCGGTCGCCTGAACGTCCTAGCCGACTCCCTGTCCCATCGGGGCAGGGTCATTTCCACCAGGTGGATGCTCCACATGGCAGGTTCCATCGATCTCTTGTGACTAGTTGGAACCATCAGGTGGACACTTTCGTGTCCCCGTGTCCAGATGCTCTGGCTTTCGGCGTGGACGCTCTGGCCCTCCTTTGGGATGGTCTTGTCGGCTACACCTTCCTACCGGTTCCGATTCCGCCTCAGGTTCTCACCCAGATATGAACCTGCAGTCGTCGAATCCTTTCGATCACACCCGTCGCTTCGGTGGGTGTGGATCAATCTGCTCTGCTCTCTGTTAGCGGCGGTTCCGGCATGTCTCCCTCTACCTCGCGACTTTCTTTGCCAAAGTCGCCCGGGAGGTTTTCAAGTTGACCCGACTTCATTGTGCCTTCGCACATGTCTTTTATCGGGTCCTGTCTCCTCCGTAGTGGTTTTTCGAGACACGCAGTGGAGTTGCTTTTCTTCAAGGAGGCACTCACTCCACTGGTTTAGCCTCTGTGGCTAAGTGGAAGGTTCTTCTGTCGATGGTGTGTGATCACTCTGTTGCTTCTGTCACTCCTTCGATCACACTGCTTGCGGAGTTTTCTGGTATATGTTTGTTTCTGGGGGTCTCCAGCAATGTGTACTTGTCCATGCTTCGGAGACATTTTTTCCTATGTGATACCGCATTGTTTCGACACTCATCCTTGCCTCTCCAAGCTTGTTCAGCTCTTTTCCTTGAAAAGGCCTAGGACTTTGCAGTTTACTCCAAGATGGTCACTTTCTTGGGCGCTGCTCTGCTTGGGGTGGGGGGCGTTCACGCCTTTATCCTGGATGAATATGCGTTTTCCCACATGCCAGATCTCTCCTGCATCCATTTCTTGATGGACTTGTCTTGCTATTCGTGCAGCTTCCGCTCGTCTAGCTACTGGTGATTGTATTACCAATTGTTTTTTCTGCCACGAGGTGCGTGCATTGTTTTCCTCTTTTAATAACTCTGTCATGTTGTCGGATGACTGATGTTATACTGGCAGCCTTCTGGAGAAATGCTACTTTCTCCTTTTTCTCTGCGACAGTTGCAGGAGCCGACAGAGACCCTTGGGGCCCTCTTTCTTCGGCTCAGGATGTTGTCTATCCAAGCTTTTCAGCTTTTTTCAGGGTCGGTTCCAGCTTTGTGCTGTTACTGCCCTTTCTGTCTGTGCGTCGCACTTCACCATACGCCTCATCTTTCATTGGCTTTTCTAATGTTTGTGATGCTATGGTTTGATAGGCCTAGGGATCTCTTCCTCTGTCCATGGTCCCAGTGCTGTTGAGTTATGTGTGGGTTGGTTATGTGATTCCCTCCAGCCTTTTGTCTATTCAGCCTGTTGTAAACAATTGAGGTAGGTTGATAAGAAGTATAAACTTTATAGTAAATTTCCTTTCTTATTATACCTACCGAAATTGTTTACATGGAGGCCCTCCCGTCTTCTTATTCGGGTAAGAATCCTTCCTCCCCGCTGATCACATAACTCCTGTGTTGTTTGGAATCAAAAGAATGACGAATTGATATATTGCGCACTGTGACGGAAGTCATGGATTTGTACTATGGAAGAGCGTCCCATACTGGGTGTGCGCCGATGGCGCTCGGCCCAGTTTTGGCTTATTTTTTCGTGGTGTTTTTACACCACTTTTCTTTCCCAAATCTTGGGAAAGGTTAAAATAGAGAGTATTTTATCCGAGTTAGGTTCTTCCACTGTAGTGCAAGCCTGTTGTAAACAATTTCGGTAGGTATAATAAGAAAGGAAATTTACTATAAAATTTATACTTTCGAGGCAACAGCCTGTTGTGGTCATTCTTGTTATCAAGTTACACTGCTTGTTCAGTGTTTTCCTCTCTCCCTTTCCTTTAAGTCCCCTCTTGCTATTCTCCCATGCTTTTGGCATATTTTCTGTAATATTATTACTAAAATTTCTTGGGAGTTTTAGCTGGATAACAGAATGAATTCTGTTCTTTTCCCCATGTTTACGTCTTCACCTATGGGTGGTTAGGCGTAGTGTTCTGCATCTACCATCTGATGTTCTGCAGTTTCTTCCCTGGAAGTCTCTGTTTTGCATCAGATAGTGTATTATTGGTAACTGATTTCGGGCCAGGGTGCCTGGAGTCTTGATCTGGTGTTTTTACACTTATTGTTTACATTTACAACAGCCCTCTGTGTGAGGGGGGATTTCTTGAAAATAATATCTTGATGTTAATTTAATCATAACTAGATACATTATTATTGTTCGTAAGTGTTGCATAAATTGTTTAAATTATTTTTAGAATTTTTGTCCACACTTAGGCTTGGGATCCATTGGGGCTCAACGTTACTTTTCAGAAACTTGGGCTGTTCTGAAAAAATATTTTTTCAAAATTTTTTGATTTCAATTATTTTTTCTATGTTAATGGATCATGTTATTATGTATTTTGATTGTCAGGGGTTGGTGCGAGTACTAGGACTTTGTTTTCTTTTCACAATGAAAGGATATTGTTCAATTGTAATAAGAGGAAATCTTCCTCTGACTTTCTTAATCATTGTATAATGTAGTCAGTGTACTCGCACTAACTCCTGTTCTGTATGTGTTAATTTCGATGACAACATGGGAAGCGTGTGTCACGGTATGTTAGTGGGGAATTGGCCATTCCGGTCCTTTCCCCGCAGGGTCACTCTACTGTATCAATCTCTATTTCAGACGATCATGATCAGGGTGATGTATCCGTGATGTCTTCCAAAAGTGTGCCTCCGTCGTCACAATTAATGAAGAGCTAGCGGAAAAGTGCTCATGTAAATACATCAATTGCCTAAGAGGACCCTAGTAGGTTCGACGGCCTTTGACGTCCGCTAGCTCGCCCGGTGTAGCGTCCATTCATCGAATGGTTCGGCAGCCGGGTTCGTCCGTTGTGGTCTAGAAGGAGTTTTGGGTGATGCGAGCACTATAAATCAATCAAATGCACACCCAGTTACGGCGGATTAGAGGAGAGAACGGAGGAAGCCTTTTGTCCGGTTCCTAGCTCGTCCAGGTCCATCCGGACTGCGAGCGAGAGAGGCCCCTCTCTCGTACAACAATATCTGGCCCCAGATGTTGTGGTACAAAGTGTTTCGCATTTGGAGCATACGTCCGCCGCTCTGGACGCTCCGATATATAATCAGTCCGGAGAGACTGTCAATAAGGCTTCCTCATCCTCATGGTAGCGCACACGACCGCTCTTGGCTACGTGACCTCGGATATCCAGTCAGCTTCGCCAATCAGAGAATCATCGGCGACCAGGTCACACCATCTGGTAGCCAGGGACACGAGGCCTGCAGACTCAGGACGTTCGCATAAGAAAGTGTGCGGGAGTCAACGTACACGGAGCTTCCAGCGGCAAGGCATCGTAAGACCGCTACTGCACAGGCCTCGGTGACGGACGTGCTATCCCAAATAGCACAGCTTATCGCAGCATCCCAGCAACGACAGAATCTCTGTCGCATTATGTATTATCCGACGACGCTGGGTCGGGACGCTCCGCGGAAGCAGGTACGGACATCCGAGAATTTCATCCAGTCCGACGGGATACCGAAAGGGATTCGGAGGATTTCGAGCTTTCCCTTTCGGAACAACATAAGCTGCTGTGTATGTCATCTGACTTTATCTTCTAGAGGTTCTTTCGTCGGACCAGAATGCTGCGATGCCGGGTAAGAAACTGATAGCGTCGGTGGACACAGAAATTTTTTGGTTCGGTTCAGGGACATCGTCCCTCAGTTCCGACACAGTCCAATAATGTCACACAACTTTCGAATTATTGAACGACGCTATATATATTATTATATGCTTGCTATTAACAAGCATGTCTGGTTTCTTGTTCGCAAAGTTACTGAGATGTCTTTCAAAGTGTGCCTCTGTCGTCATAGTTAATGAAGAGCTAGCGGCAATAAGTGCTCATG